>CP106733.1:96749947-98099947 GCA_025506655.1 Gossypium rotundifolium | reverse complement strand
AAACAATAATACACTTTCTAACTTAAGCTTGGAATCTCTTCACACAACCAAATATCTAATACAGAAGCAAACAGATATTTAACACTCATACATAAAAAATTTTCATTCACACATCATATCCAAAACATACACAGAATAAATACAGTCATTATAGCATATAATAATAAGTAAGGGGACTTATGGATTTGGTGCCAAAGACTCGGGTGCCAAACTTCCAATAAATATACCCTTTTTTTTTAAAACCAGATTTCAAATAACTTTGAAAAAATATTTTCGAACCCATTCCATAGCCGAGTTTTGCAACCTAGGCTCTGATACCATAATTGTAACACCCCAAACCTGGCCTAGAAGTTAGGCCCGAATCTGGCGTGTCACATTGAAGGAAGTTGAAAAGCTAAGCAATTGTTCAGAAAAGTTTATCGAATTTTTGAACACCGAGTTCGTTGTTTGATTAAGAAAAACGCGATTTGCTAAATGACCATTTAAAAGTTGTTATTATTTTGAAAAACTATTTTGTTATCAAAGTTGAATTTGCACCGTTGCGTAAACATGATATTTTAAAAAAAAAGATTGCTAATGTTTTAAGAAAACCCCGTATTTATAAGTTTAACAGTTATAAATAAAAACTTAGAAAAATAAACCAATGGCCTTCTTACAAAATATTAACCCAAAATAAATAATCTAAAAGAAAAGGTAAAAATTGAAATTACTAAAGTTCACGAGTAGTATCTCCGATGTATAGCCACCCCCCGACTCCTTCACGGCTCCCAATCCTCTATCGCTGGGAATTACCTGAAACATTTAATAAAAAGAGGGGGTGAGTTTACGAAAACTCAGTGTGTACAACCCTCATCAGTAAGAACATTCATCACAACAATCAGGGCTGAAGCCCATTACCGTAACGGTGGCAATTGGGCCTTAGCCCTAAAATAGCCTCGGTTGAGCCTTAACCCATATCATATATCACAGCAGATAATGTATGCAATGTGATGCAAACCCAGCCCAACCTGATTTTACACCACCCGTACCAGCCCATCACACCGTGGGGATATCTACAATTAACCTTACATCCGCTACACACCTTATACGTGGCATTAGGCCACTCGTGGTTCTAGACCATCGCGATACTAGATCACCGTGACAAAGTCACTATTAACATACGTGGGGCCAACCCACCATGGCAACAACCACCGTGACAATCCCTGATGAATATACGTGGGGCCAACCCACTGTGGTAACAACCACTGGGACGAGTCACTAGTCATATATAATCGTGGTATTAAACCACCGTGGCACCAAGACACAGAGACATGGTCACTATTATCATATATGTATCCGTCGGGCTAACCCACCGTGGTAACAACCACCGTGACAGTCTCTAACACTTCCCCTTTCGCATCACATACCACACCCATGCAAAACATACATATCAAATGAATGCAACATGTTCTCAATAAAGTGATAGATTACAGCATACATTTTCATACCCATTAATAAAACGTTATAATCACTTACCTGGTATTCCCAGCCTTACCCACAAGGGTATAATGACTTTCTATTCAGTCACTTCGGCTTTTCAGCCAAACAGTTAATAACACATATTAATAACAGAGTGTGAATATTTCACACACAATCACGCTAATCAACCCCTAAGGGTATAACGGTAATTTTACCTATCGAGGGTATTTTAGTAATATACCTACCAAGGGTAATTCGGTAATTTTGCAAACTAGGGGTATTTCGATAATTTTATAAACCAGGGGTATCTTGGTAATCTCACAAACCAGGGGTATTTCGATAATTTTACAAACCAAGGGTATTTTGGTAATTTCACAAACTAGGGGTATTTCGGTAATTTCACAAACCAGAGGTATTTTAGTAATTTTACAAACTAGGGGCATTTTGGTAATTTCACAAACCAGGGGTATTTCATTAATTTTGCAAACCCGGGGTAATTTGATAATTTCACAAACCGAAGGTAATTCGGTAATTTTGCAAACCAAGGGTAATTCGATAATTTCGCAAACCAGGGGTATTTTGATAATTTTACAAATTAGGGTGTTAACGACCCAACAGAAGGTCCACTATCGCCTCAAACGACTCAAGTATTTTAAACAGAGATAATGATGCGAATGGGCATAAGGCCCATTCTCGGCCCAAGTGGGCCCACACACTCTTGTGGCACATTCAACCCAAACCTAGCCACATATATGATATTCACATAGTCTACGTCACTATCTACTACTCAATCATAAAATTTACTCATATGCGCCCACGGGCCCATTGGGCCCACTTGCCCCCTTTCGGGCCATCGTGGCCCAACAGCCCACACCCACACCCACAAGAATAATAATGGTGGCCTCAACTATTGCGTCGAAGCTTCCACACGTGCGCTCGCACGCTCGTGTGGCTACTATCGTCGTGTGACCGGCATTTCGGCATTTGCCGCTCTACAACTAGAGTAGAGAGCAGTACACCCCTGATAGGAATCTGAAGCTGCTAAACTGCGCTTCGAGCACTCCTATGCCCAACGCCAATCAAGTATCCTTCTTCTCCTCCTAGGCAGCTTTATATATAGCTAGCTTTTTACCTTCCTTCTTTGTATCTTTCCGATGTGGGATCCCTCCATCAGTAGAGTTTAAATCCAACTCAAACTTTTGCCGTCCAATCCGTAAAATAAATACTTGCTTGCTTGTCATGAGATTCGAACCCAAGCTCTCCCATCAGCCAATTCACGCCACTTGCCACTAAGCCACAAGCTCCTCTTGTGTCTAAAACCATGCACAACTAAATATAAACCTATGGCCAAATTCTAAAGTCCATATAAAAAGAAAACCAAAATGCAAGAGCCAAGACTTGAACCTTGGACCTCCTTCCTTCCTTTTGGCGTCACCCCCTTGCCCCTTACGTGGCGTCACCTGGCCAGTACACCACACACTCCACTTGTATCATTTTCTCCACATTTTATTCTTAAAGCCTACCTACTAACTCCCAGGGTTTTTTTTTCCACCTAAAACCAAAATTTTTCCTAAGCCCAAGTTTAATCCAGGGACTTCATAGAAGCCCCCTAACCTTCTAAAATCACTTACCTACTAGATCTAACTTACATTAAAATCGTTCTCTTATTCCCAAATATTTTAAACACTCCTACGCCTAAGGCCTAATGGGCCCAATCCTTCTAGGCCCCACTTTGGGATGTTACAAATCTACCCTCCTTAAAAAATTTAGTCCTCAAAATTTCCACTATAAAGCGATCGACATCCTAACCTCTGACACTACACTACACTAACGCACAAGACTCGATTCTAAAACAAGAATACACTTTCTAACTTAAGCATGGAATCTCTTCATACAACCAAATATCTAATACAGAAGCAAACAGATATTTAACACTCATACATAAAAAAGTTTCATTCACACATCATATCCAAAACATACATAGAATAAATACAGTCATTATAGCATATAATAATAAGTAAGGGGACTTACGGATTTGGTGCCGGAGACTCGGTTGCCAAACTTCCAATAAAGATACCCTTTTTTTTAAAACCAAATTTCAAATAACTTTGTAAAAATATTTTCGAACCCATTCCACAGCTGAGTTTTGCAACCTAGGCTCTGATACCATAATTGTAACACCCCAAACCTGGCCTAAAAGTTAGGCTCAAATCTGGTGTGTCACATTGAAGGAAGTTGAAAAGCTAAGCAATTGTTTAGAAAAGTTTTATCAGATTTTTGAACACCGAGTTCGTTGTTTGTTTAAGAAAAACGTGATTTGCTAAATGACCATTTAAAAGTTGTTATTATTTTGAAAAACTATTTTGTTATCGAAGTTGAATTTGCACCGTTGCGTAAACATGATATTTTAAAAAAAACGATTGCTAATGTTTTAAGAAAACCCCGTATTTATAAGTTTAACAGTTATAAATAAAAACTTAGAAAAATAAACCAATGGCCTTCTTACAAAATATTAGCCCAAAATAAATAATCTAAAAGAAAAGGTAAAAATGGAAATTACTAAAGTTCAGGAGTAGTATCTCCGATGTATAGCCACCCCCCCGAGTCCTGCACGGCTCCCAATCCTCTATCGCTAGGAATTACCTGAAACATTTAATAAAAAGAGGGGGTGAGTTTACGAAAACTCAGTGTGTACAACCCTCATCAGTAAGATCATGCATCACAACAATCTGGGCCGAATCCCATTACCGTAACGGTGGCAATTGGGCCTTAGCCCCAAAATAGCCTCTGTTGAGCCTTAACCCATATCATATGTCACAGCAGATAATGTATGCAATGCGATGCAAACCCAGCCCAACCTAATTTTCCATCCTCTACACACCACCCGTACCAGCCCATCACACCGTGGGGAATTCTACAATTAACCCTCCATCCACTACACACCTCAAACATGGCATTAGGCCACTCGTGGTTCTAGACCACTGTGATACTAGATCACCGTGACAAGTCACTATTAATATACGTGGGGCCAACCCACCATGGTAACAACCACCGTGACAATCCCTGATGAATATACGTGGGGCCAACCCACTGTGGTAACAACCACTGGGACGAGTCACTAGTCATATATAATCATGGTATTAAACCACCGTGGCACCAAGCCACCGAGACATGGTCACTATTATCATATATGTATCCGTGGGGCTAACCCACCGTGGTAACAACCACCGTGATAGTCTCTCTTCCCCTTTCGCATCACATACCAAACCCATGCAAAACATACATATCAAATGAATACAACATGCTCTCAATAAAGTGATAGATTACAGCATACATTTTCATACCCATTAATAAAACGTTATAATCACTTACCTGGTATTCCCAGCCTTACCCACAAGGGTATAACGACTTCCTATTCGATCACTTCGACCTTTCAGCCAAACAGTTAATAACACATATTAATAACAGAGTGAATATTTCACACACAATCACGCTAATCAACCCCTAAGGGTATAACGGTAATTTTACCTACCGAGGGTATTTTAGTAATTTACTTACCAAGGGTAATTCGATAATTTTGCAAAATAGGGGTATTTCGGTAATTTTACAAACCATGTTTATTTTGGTAATCTCACAAACCAAGGGTATTTCGATAATTTTACAAACCAAGGGTATTTTGGTAATTTCATAAACTAGGGGTATTTTGGTAATTTCACAAACCAGAGGTATTTCAATACTTTTACAAACTAGGGGTATTTTGGTAATTTCATAAATCAGGGGTATTTTAGTAATTTTGTAAACTCGGGGTAATTTGATAATTTCACAAACTGAAGGTAATTCAGTAAGTTTGCAAACCAAGGGTAATTCGATAATTTCGCAAACTAGGGGTATTTTGGTAATTTTACAAATTAAGGTGTTAACGACCCAACAGAAGGTCCACTGTTGTCTCGAATGACTCAAGTATTTTAAATAGAGATAATGATACGAATGGGCCTAAGGCCCATTCTCGGCCCAAGTGGGCCCACACACTCGTGTGGCCCATTCAGCCCAAACCTAGCCACATATATGATATTCACATAGTCTACGTCACTATCTACTACTCAATCATAAATTTTACTCATATGGGCCCCCGGGCCCATTGGGCCCACTTGGCCCCTTTCGGGCCATCGTGGCCCAACAGCCCGCACCCACACCCACAAGAATACTAATGGTGGCCTCAACTATCGCGTCGAAGCTTCCACACATGCGCTCGCACGCTTATGTGGCTACCATCGTCGTGTAATCGACATTTCGACATTTGCCGCTCTACAGCTAGAGTAGAGAGAAGTACACACCTAATAGGAATCTGAAGCTGCTAAACCGCGCTTCGAGCAATCTTATGCCCAACGCCAACCAGGTATCCTCCTTCTCCTCCTAGGTAGCTCTATATATAGCTAGCTTTTTACCTTCCTTCTTTGTATCTTTTCGATGGGGGATCTCTCTGTCAGTAGAGTTTAAATCCAACTCAAGCTCTTGTCGTCCAATCCACAAAATAAATACTCCCTTGCTTGTCATGAGATTCGAACCCAAGCTCTCCCATCTGCCAATTCACGCCACTTGCCACTAAGCCAAAATGCAAGAGCCAAGACTTGAACCTTGGACCTCCTTCCTTCCTTGTGGCGTCACCTCCTTGCCCCTTATGTGGCATCACTTTGCAACTACACCACACACTCTACTTGTATCATTTTCTCCACATTTTATTCTTAAAGCCTACCTACTAACTCCCAGGGTTTTTTTCCACCTAAAAAAAAATTTTTCCTAAGCCCAAGTTTGATCCCGGGACTTCATAGAAGCCCTCTAACCTTCCAAAATCACTCACCTACTAAATCCAACTTGCATTAAATTTGTTCTCTTATTCCCAAAAATTTTAAACACTCCTAAGTCTAAGTCCCAATGGGCCCAATCCTACTAGGCCCAACTTTGGGATGCTACAAATCTACCCTCCTTAAAGAAATTTTATCCTCAAAACTTCCAAATATAGAAGCATCAGACATCCTAACCTACAAAGACTACACTCACATCACAAGACTCGATTCTAAAACAAGTCTGATTTCTAACTTAAGCTTGGAATCTCTTCACACAACCAAATATCTAATCTGAAGCAAGCATTTAACATATTTAACACTTTCACACATCATATCCAAAACATACACAGAATAAATACAGTCATTATAGCATATAATAATAAGTAAGGGGACTTATGGATTTGGTGCCGGAGACTCGAGTGCCAAACTTCCAATAAAGATACCCTCTTTTTTTTAAAACCAAATTTCAAATAACTTTGAAAAAACATTTTCGAACCCATTCCACAGTCGAGTTTTGCAACCTAGGCTCTGATACCATAATTGTAACACTCAAAACCTGGCCTAAAAGTTAGGCCCAAATCTGGCGTGTCACATTGAAGGAAGTTGAAAAGCTAAGCAATTATTTAGAAAAGTTTTATCAGATTTCTGAACTCTGAGTTCCTTATTTGTTTGAGAAAAATGCGATTTGCTAAATGACCATTTAAAAGTTGTTATTATTTTGAAAAACTATTTTATTATCAAAGTTGAATTTGCTTCATTGTGTAAACATGATATTTTAAAAAACAATTGCTAATGTTTTAGGAAAACCCCGTATTTATAAGTTTAGCAGTTATAAATGAAAACATAGAAAAATAAAACAATGGCCTTATTACAAAATATTAACCCAAAATAAATAATCTAAAAGAAAAGGTAAAAATTGAAATTACTAAAGTTCACAAGTAGTATCTTCGATGTATAGCCACCCCCCTCAAGTCCTCCACGGCTCCTAATCCTCTATTGCTGGGAATTACCTGAAACATTTGATAAAAAGAGGGGGTGAGTTTATGAAAACTCAGTGTGTACAACCCTCATCAGTAAAAACTTGGATTACAATAATCCGGGCTGAAGCCCATTACTGTAACGGTGGCAATTGGGCCTTAACCCCAAAATAGCCTCGGTTGAGCCTTAACCCATATCATATGTCACAGCAGATAATGTATGCAATGCAATGCAAACCCAGCCCAACCTCATTTTCCGTCCTCTACACACCACCCGTACCAACCCATCACACCGTGGGGATTTCTACAATCAACCCTCCATTCGCTACACACCTCATATGTGGCATTAGTCCACTCGTGGTTCTATACCACCGTGATACTAGATCACCATGACAAAGTCACTACTAATATACGTGGGGCCAACCCACCGTGGTAACAACCACCGTGACAATCCCTGATGAATATACGTGGGGCCAACCCACTGTGGTAACAACTACTGGGACGAGTCACTAGTCATATATAATCATGGTATTAAACCACCGTGGCACTAAGCCACCGAGACATGGTCACTATTATCATATATGTATCTATAGGGCTAACCCACCGTGGTAACAACCACCGTGACAGTCTCTAACACTTCCCCTTTCGCATCATATACCAAACCCATGCAAAACATACATATCAAATGAACGCAACATGCTCTCGATAAAGTGACAGATTACAGCATACATTTTCATACCCATTAATAAAACGTTATAATCACTTACCTGGTATTCCCAACCTTACCCACAAGGGTATAACGACTTCCTATTCAGTCACTTCGGCTTTTCAGCCAAATAATTAATAACACATATTAAAAACAGAGTGTGAATATTTTACACACAGTCACGCTAATCAACCCCTAAGGGTATAACGGTAATTTTACCTAACGAGGGTATTTTAGTAATTTACCTACCAAGGGTAATTCGATAATTTTACAATCTAGGGGTATTTCGGTAATTTTACAAACTAGGGATATTTCTATAATTTCACAAACTAGGGGTATTTCGATAATTTTACAAACTTGGGGTATTTCGATAATTTTTCAAACCAGAGGTATTTCGATAATTTTACAAACTAGGGGTATTTTGGTAATTTCACAGACTAAGGGTATTTCTGTAATTTTGTAAACCAGGGGTAATTCGATAATTTTCCAAACTAGGGGTAATTCGATAATTTTGCAAACCAGGGGTATTCTGGTAATTTTACAAATTAGGGTATTAACGACCCAACAGAAGCCTCGAATGACTCAAGTATTCTAAATAGAGATAATAATGCGAATGGGCCTAAGGCCCATTCTTGGTCGAAGTGGGCGCACACACTCGTGTGGCCCATTCAGCCCAAAGCTAGCCACATATATGAGATTCACATAGTCTAGTTCACTATCTACTACTCAATCATACAATTTACCATATGGGCCCCCGGACCCATTGGGCCCACTTGGCCCTTTTCTAACCATCGTGGCCCAATAGCCCACACCCACAAGAATACTAATGGTGGCCTCAACTATCGCGTCGAAGCTTCCACACGTGCGCTCACACGCTCGTGTGGCTACCATCTCGTGTGACCAGCATTTTGGCATTTGCTGCTCTATAGCTAGAGTAGAGAGGAGTACACACCTAATAGGAATCTGAAGCTGCTAAACTGCGTTTCGGGCACTCCGATGCCCAACGCCAACCAGGTATCCTCCTCCTCCTCCTAGGCAGCTCTATGTATAGCTAGCTTCTTACCTTCCTTCTTTGTATCTTTTCGATGTGGGATCCCTCCGTCAGTAGAGTTTAAATCCAACTCAAACTCTTGTCGTCCAATCCGCAAAATAAATACTCCCTTGCTTGTCATGAGATTCGAACCCAAGCTATTTGTAACACCCCAAACCCGATCCAAACACCACGACCGGATCTGGCATGTCACTAAGAAGAATTTATAAAACACATTGCGAACTTAAGGAAAAATTCAGTTTACTTCTTCCGTTGCGTTTTCAAGTTTAGTGGTTTACTAGAAAGCTCAGAAATTTTATGTTAAACAAGTTTAGTTTGCCAAGTTTCAAGATCAGATGATTTTTGGAAACCTCTGTTATACATTTAATTTGCTAAAGTCTTTGTCGACAAAGATATTAAATACTCAAAAATTTTGATGCATAAAACTTTATTTGTCTTGGTTTTTTTTCTGTTTTAGTTTGTTCTATTGTTATGTTTCTTTTTTAAAACATATCGACATTTCTTTACTCTTATAATTTGAGTGTCTAAAGCGTAAAATCTAAACTTTAAAACCCCATTTAACAGTGACCTTATTACAGCGTGAAAACAAAACCAGTTATTTAAGATAAATAGAGTTCTTTACTGAAACGTAACAAAACCATGCATTGCTACCTCGTACTCCTCTCCAGCCCGATCCATTGCACTACGTGCTACCTGAAAAGATGTTAAACAATAGAGTGAGTCACAGGACACAGTGTGCAACACTCCAGTTCCACCAGATTGGGCCTTAGCCCCACAGAATAGAATAACAACATATCGTATGCGAAAAATGATGCAGAACCTATCCCAACCTAGATTTCCATCCGCTACAGACCACCCGTACCTACCAATCACACCAATGGGGATTTCTACAATCAACCCTCACCGCTACACACCATCGATGGAAGTCATGTTGCATTAGCTGCCCATCCTCAGAATCGTGACATTGTCACCAAATTATGTGGCATGGCCACCAGAACAGATCGTGGCAGAGCCACCAGAACGCTTCCCCTATCATTCAATAACATATGCCCAACCCCATGCAGGCATAAACTTTTGATGTATAGATGCAACATATTTCGACATGCATGTATAAGATGTTCATAATGCATTCTAAATCATCTCATCATAATCATTGGTTTAATATACACAAAAATCACTAACCTGATGTCTCGTATGTACCCTCCATAGATAACCTAATAGCTAGTACCGAGTTTTTGGCATTTAATAGCATATATATAAAGTAACGAAACAATGTCAATGGTGTGAGAAGTTACACACCATAATATAAAGAGAACTAGGCTTTCAATACAATTGACACTCTCAGAAGAGGGAATAACTGCTATCTACTGATTCGAATTCGAAGCAGGTCCACAACCCGGAGGGTAGTCTCGCACCCTTGATACTGCACGTCTTTTGAACCTAGGGATAAGGACTATGAGTCCAACCCCTTCCTTTCCTTATCTATCATTCGAGTTCATGACAGTTCTTAATCAGATAACCAAATTAAAATAATGGAAAGAAAGTAAGAAGGAACAGATATATGTACCATAGAAGTCTTTACCTATTTAACCGAAATCGAACCACCCCCCCGATTGGTCTATAAACTCGATTGAGTTGAGAGAGATAGAGATTAGGCCTTGCGTTGAAACAGATGAAAAAAGCCAAGGTAGATTCGGCAAAAGTATCCTTTCACCCCCTTCAGGCTACTTGACGCCATGGATTTAGAAAGATAGAAAAGGATGGAACAAAACCCGATTAGCAGCATAAAAGGTTAAGGAGAAAAAGAGATAGAACCTGCAATAAGAAGAAGAGAAAAATATCCAGCTTGTACAGCATAAGAGAGGAGAATGATACCTTCAAAATCCTGCAGCAGAGTGAAATTGACTCACCTGACCAGAGACTAATCGACTTAGAAGGAAAGCGAGGAGCTAAAAGAGATGAAGTACTGTTTTGGCTTAACAAGAAGAAAATGAAATCTAACAAGTGATATGGTGCTTTCGGTTGTGATGTCAAAGGAAATAAGTAAAGAGAACAGAAGTGACTCGGCAATGCCCAAGTGATTCACGGCTTAGAAAAAAGAAGAAAATAGAAGAAAGTGGGTAGAATTCAACTTAGGTTCGACAGGACGAAAAAAGAAAAGAATAAATGTTCTAACAAAATTTAACTTCAAGAGAATAGGGTCACCAAAAGAATTGAAAGAGCTTCTAAAAAAATCTACCAAAATTCGGCACTCCCAACACTAAACACCCAAAATCGAAACCCCCCATCAAGCACTCCACTTTTGGCCAATAATTCCACTAGCCACCAAATCCCCTTTTTCACTCCTACCTTTACTCCCATCCACCAATTTGAATTAGAAGACCAATTCAAATTCCCTTAACACCTTCTAGCCATTCATTTCATATCCATTGACTCCTTCCACCAACCACCCTAAAGAGTCCAACTGGAAGCCATCACCTTACCTCCCCAATGCAAAAAGAACCTCCAAAAGCTGCTAACGCGACTTGAACCTCTACCCTTAGGTACCTCCTTGCTGACGCCACTCCCCCATGCTCCCAAGATGGCGTCACTTGCCACTCCACCACACTCTTCACTTGTGTCAACCCACATAAGCAACAATCCTTAACACTTGCCCCAACCAGCTTCCCCCCTACAGTGCTAAAAATTGGAATTTCCACTAATGCTTGAGCTTATCCCCGAGCCTTCTCGGGGTCCCCAAACATACACACACATCAAGTAAAACATAGCTAACCACGAAAACACAACAAATGCAAAGCCCCTAAATCTCGGATGTTACAGTTCTACCCCCCTTAAAAAAAATTTTGGTTGCAAAATTTACCTGATTAAAAGAGATACGAGTACTGCTGTCGCATAACATCCTCTGGCTCCCACGTCACCTCCTTTGCACTGTGGTTCCACTACAACACTTTGACCAAAGGGACTGACTTCCTTCTCAACACCTTAACGTCTCGATCCAAGATTTGCACTGGCTCCTCCTCAAAGGACAAGTCTGATCTTACCTCAATCTCTTCCACTGGCACAATGTGCGACGGATCAGAACGGTAACGCCTCAACATCAAAACATGGAATACATCATGAATCTGTTTCAATTCTGAAGGCAACTCCAGCCGATACGCCACTAGTCTCACACGTTCCAATACCTGATAAGGCCCAATAAACCTGGGACTTAGCTTACCCTTCCGACCAAACCTCATTACCTTCTTCCATGGTGAAACTTTCAAAAAGACTTGTTTGCCCACTGGAAACTCCAACTCCTTACGCTTTAAATCCGCATAAGACTTCTGCCAGTCGGACGCTTCCTTCAACCGAGCCTGAATTAACTTAACTTTCTCTTCCGTTTTTGAAACCAATTCTGGACCCAACATCTGACGCTCACCCAACTCTGTCCAACAAGTAGGAGTACGACACCTCCGTCCATACAATGCTTCATAGGGCACCCTCTGAATACTAGATTAGTAGCTGTTGTTGTACGCGAATTCTACCAAAGGTAAATACTCCTCCCAACTACCCCTAAGTCAATGACACAACCTCTTAACATATCCTCCAAGATCTAAATTACTCTCTTAGACTGACCATCAGTCTGTGGATGAAAAGCTGTGCTGAAGTCTAGCCTTGTACCCAATGCCCGATGCAATGCCCTCCAAAAATGTGACGTAAACCTAGGGTCCCTATCTGATATGATCGACACCGGTACCCCATGCAGTCTCACAACCTCTGCCACATACAGCTTAGCCAACTTCTGCAGAGAATAGTCGACATAAACAGGTATGAAATGGGTAGACTTCGTCAGCCGATCAACAATCACCCAAACTGAATCTTTCTTAGTGGGCGTAATGGTAACCCACTAACAAAATCCATCGTGATTCTTTCCCACTTCCACTGCGGAATCTTCATCGGCTGTAACAACCCTGAAGGTAGTTGATGTTCTGCTTTCACTTGCTGGCACGTTAAACATTTTCCCACAAACTCTGTAATTTCTCGCTTTAAACCTGGCCACCAAAACTGCTCACGTAGATCCCGATACATCTTATTCCCTCAGGATACATAGCATATGGGCTACTATGCGCCTCCTGAAGAATCATCTGCTTCAACTCCATATCCTTTGGTACATGGACCCTTTTCCAGTAACACAAAACCCCATCACTGTTAAAACTATAATCTTATACTCCACCATTCTAAACTTGCAAGAGTCGAGCACTCAAGACATCGTCTAACAACTCCTTCTCTTTAATCAGGCTCGTCCACATCGATTGCACTTGAAGTTTAGCTAACAAACTGCCATCCTCATACAGGCTGAGATGGGCAAACATTGCCCTCAAATCTACTATTACCTTCCGACTTAGTGCATCTGCCACCACATCAGCTGTACCTAGATGATACTCGATCGAGCAGTCATAGTCCTTCAACAGTTCGATCCACCTACGTTGTCTTAGATTCAACTCCTTCTGGGTAAGAAGGTATTTCATACTCTTATTATCGATGTAAATAACGGACTTCTCTCCATAGTGGTAGTGTCTCCAGATCTTCAAAGTGAACACTACCGCAGCCAATTCTAGATCATGCGTGGGATAATTTTTCTCATGCGGTCTTAACTGTCGAGACGCATAAGCAACTACCTTCCCTTCTCGCATTAACACACACCCTAACCCCGTGTGTGAAGTATCACACAAAACCACAAACCCTATCCTAGCCTCAGGTTGGATCAAAATTGGAGCTTTTGTTAAAACCCTCTTCAGCTTCTCAAAGCTTTCCTGCTGTTTACTAGTCCAAACAAATGCTACCCCTTTTTGCAACAACATAGTTAAGGGTGCTGCAATCAAGGAGAATCCCTTAAGAAACCTTCTGTAGTACCCGGCCAACCCTAAGAAACTTTGAATCTCTGCCACAGACTTTGGTGGTTTCCAGTCCAACACTGCTTCTATCTTCTGGGGGTCAACCCTAATTCCTTCTGCAGAGACTACATGCCCTAAAAAAGTTACTTCCCTTAGCCAAAACTCACACTTGTTGAATTTGGCATACAGCTGCCTTTCCCTTAAAATCTACAAGACCACTCGAAAGTGCGCATCATGCTCCTCTTCCGATTTAGAATAAACTAGGATGTCGTCTATGGACACCACAACAAACCGATCTAGGTAAGGTTGGAACACTCGATTCATCATGTTCATAAATACCACTGGTGTATTCGTCAACCCGAATGGCATCACCAAGAACTCATAGTGACCGTGCGAGTTCAAAACGCCATTTTATGAATGTCCACCTCCTTGACCTTTAACTGATTATACTTAGACCTCAAATCTATCTTTGAAAAGACTGTAGCCCCTTTGAGCTGATCAAACAAATTGTCAATCCTCGGCAGTGGGTACTTGTTCTTAATTGTCAACTTATTCAACTGGCGGTAGTCAATGCACATACGCATAGACCCGTCCTTCTTCTTCACAAATAGCACTGGTGCTCCCCAGAAGACACACTACTTCGTATAAAACCACGATCCAACAGTTCTTGAATCTGAGCTTTGAGTTCTACCAACTCCTTCGGTTTCATTCTATAAGGGGCGATGGACACCGAAGCCGTACCTGAAAGCAGCTCAATTCCAAACCCCACTTCACGATCCGGAGGTAACCTTGGCAGCTCCTCAGGAAAGATGTCCACGAATTCTTTTACTGTCTTAACCTCATTAACAGTCACTTCCTTTGCATCCAACGCACAGATAAAAGCTAGGAATGCATTGCATCCTTTTCAAACCATCTTAATAGCCTTCAGCGCTGAAACCATGTTGGACAAATAATTTCTCCTTTTCCCTATCACAACCACCTCTTCGCTTCCTGGGGTACTCAACACCATACGCTTAGTCTTGCAATCCAGCTTAGCACGATGTTTAGCCAACCAATCCATGCCCAAGATGAGATCAAACTCCCCAAATGGTAATTCCATTAAGTCTGCCGGAAACACTACTCCTTGAGTCTCTAAAGGCACATTCCTAAATAGTTTGTCCATTATCATGGATTGCCTTAGTGGGTTAACCACGTCATCTTCCTAGCAGTTATTTCAGATTCTATACTTAAAGTCTCAGATACCAAGCATGCAACATAAGAGTGGGTTGATCCAATATCAATCAAAGTAAGAAATGGATTATCAGCTATAAGAAACGTACCGATTATAACGTCTAGTGCGTCACTATCCTCATGCCGACGTGCTGCATAGACTAGAACTGACTGTCTTGCGTTTGCATTACCAGCACCTCTACCAAGTGCTCCAGTACCCCGATTGAACCCATTTCCTCCTCTGACCGGGACACAACCCCTCGGTAATGGCTGACCACCCCTCCTAAATTGATCAAAACCTCGTCCAGCTAGATGTACCTGATCCACTTGTGGACAATCTTTCACCATATGATCCATAGATCCACGCTTGAAACATCCACCACTCCTCAAAATGCACTCCCCAAAATGCACATTTCCACACAAAACACATTATCGATACTGACCCCCTACAGCAGATGTCGAAACACGAGATGGCCCATTAAACCTAGCCCTTTTTTGAAAACCCCAGATGATTCCGACGACCCAAAACTTCTCTTATTATTACCCCCATCCTTATCCTTATTCTGCCTCTCAGTCCGCTTTACTTCTTCGACTATTTTAACTTTCTCAACCAAAACGGCAAAGTCTCTTTCTCGCTGCGTTGCTATCAATACTCTTAACTCATCCCGCAGCCCATCTTCGAACCGTACGCAACGCTCATAGTTGGTTGCCACAATACCTCGAGCGTAACAGCTCAAGCTAAAAATTTGCCTCATATTCGGCCACATATTTACTCCCCTGAACCAAATTCAAAAATGCCTTCCTCTGGGCATCCACATAACTGGCCCCAACGTATTTTCCCTGAAATTTCATCTTAAAGAAATCCCAGTCAATCTGGTCTGCTGGAGTACCCTCTCTTACGGTAAGCCACCACTAGTAGGCCTCATCCAGAAGTAAAGACACTACGCCCTTTAGCTTCTCCTCCACTGTGCAGTCCAAGTTTTCCACAATTCTCTCGACTACCTCTAGCCAATACTCTGTCACGTTTGGAGCTACCCCAGAAATACCCCTAAATATTTCAGCTCCATTAGCTCAAAGTTGCTCAGGAATAGATTTTCGAGTTACAGCTCCAATACTTGCTCTAGCCACACGCTCCAACACCCGCAACATTGCTTGAGACAGGGCATCGTCTCCACTAGTTCTGTCTTGCCAACCTGTCCCCACCATCGGCGATGCTGGCGCCTCACCCTCAGGCTCATTCCTTGCTTGAAGTTCAACCTCGACCACGATCATGAGTAATCGTTCACGTCCTTTACCACTCATCTCTATAGTATTGTCTTAATCTGATTTTAAAAATTTTATGCATTAGCATTTCTTCCCACTATTTATTAACGAGTAGTTTTATGAAAATATAATCGCAAGTAGTTTCCACGAATCACATGCATACCTAAAGGTTTTTACTTCTAGGGTATAGTTTCTTAGTTCTAATCATCCACTGCAACATATTCACATAGCACATGCATTTTATGCAAATCCCTTACTAGTCAGAAAACTTAACTTCCAGACTCGGGCAGGAGACTCAGGAGCCATGCCAAAAAAAACATGTATTTTGTTCTATTATTTATATACATATATATTTTTAAACCCATGTTAGAAAATGTTTTGAACCCAAAACCCAAAACCCAAAGCCGAGCTTCTGAACCTAGCTCTGATACCAATTTGTAACACCCCAAACTTGATCCAAACACCACGACCGGATCTGGCATGTCACTAAGATGAATTTATAAAACACATTGCGAACTTAAGGAAAAATTCAGTTTACTTCTTCCGTTGCGTTTTCAAGTTTAGTGGTTTACTAGAAAGCTCAGAAATTTTATGTTAAACAAGTTTAGTTTGCCAAGTTTCAAGATCAAATGATTTTGGAAACCTCATTATACATTTAAGTTGCTAAAGTCTTTGTCGACAAAGATATTAAATACTCAAAAATTTTGATGCATAAAACTTTATTTGTCTTGGTTTTTTTACTTTTAGTTTGTTACATTGTTACATTTTTTTTTAAAACATATCGACATTTCTTTACTCTTATAATTTGAGTGTCTAAAATGTAAAATCCAAACTTTAAAACCCCATTTAACAGTGACCTTATTACAGCGTGAAAACAAAACCAGTTATTTAAGATAAATAAAGTTCTTTACTGAAACGTAACAAAACCATGCATTGCCACCTCGTACTCCTCTCCAGCCCGGTCCATTGCACTACGTGCTACCTGAAAAGATGTTAAACAATAGAGTGAGTCATAGGACTCAGTGTGCAACACTCCAGTTCCACCAAATTGGGCCTTAGCCCCACAGAACAGAATAACAACATATCGTATGTGAAAAATGATGCAGAACCCATCCCAACCTAGATTTCCATCCGCTACACACTACCCGTACCTGCCAATCACACCAATGGGGATTTCTAAAATCAACCCTCACCATTACACACCATCGATGGCAGTCATGCTGCAGTTAGCTGCCCATCTCAGAATTGTGACATTGTCACCAAATTATGTGGCATGGCCACCAGAACAAATCATGGTAGAGCCACCAGAACAGATCGTGGCAAAGTCACCAGAACGCTTCCCCTATCATTCAATAACATATGCCCAACCCCATGCAGGCATAAACTTTTTATGTATAGATGCAACATATTTTGGCATGCATGTATAAGATGTTCATAATGCATGCTAAATCATCTCATCATAATTATTTGCTTAATATACACAGAAATCACTAACCTGATGTCTCGCATTTACCCTTCATGGATAACCCAATAGCTAGTACCGAGTTTTTGGCATTTAATAGCATATATATAAAGTAACAAAACAATATCAATGGTATGAGAAGTTACACACCTTAATACGAAGAGAACTAGGCTTTCAATACTATCGACACTCACGAAAGGGAATAAGCGCTGTCTGGCGATTGAATTGAAACAGTCCACAACTCAAGGGTAGTCTCGTGCGCTGATCTCGCACATCTTTTGAACCTAGGGGTAGGGACTATAAGTCCAACCCCTTCCTTCCCTTGTCTATCATTCGAGTCCATTACAATTCTTAATTAGAGAACCAAATTAAAATAATGGAAAGAAAGTAAGAAGGAACCGATATATGTACCAAAGAAGTCTCTTACCTATTTAACCAAAATCGAACCACCCCTCTAATTGGTCTATAAACCCGATTGAGTTGAGAGAGACAAAGATTGGGCCTTGCTTTGAAACAAATAAAAAAGGCCAAGGCAGATTCGGAAAAAGTAACCTTTCACCCCCTTCAGGCTATTTGACGCCATGGATTCAAAATGATAGAAAAGGATGGAACAAAACCTGATTAACAGCATAAAAGGTTGAGAAGAAAAAGAGATAGAACCCGCAAGGAGAAGAAGAGAAAAAGATTCAGCTCATACAGCACAAGAGAGGAGAATGATACCTTCGAAATCCTTCAGCAGAGTGAAATTGAGTCACCTGACCAGATACTAATCGACTGAGAAGGAAAGCGAGGAGCTAAAAGAGATAAACTACTGTTTCAGTTTAACAAAGAAGAAAATGAAATATAACAAGTGATATGGTGCTTTCGGTTGTGATGCCAAAGGAAATAAGTAAAGAGAACAGAAGTGACTCGGCAATGCCCAAGTGATTCACGGCTTAGAGAAAAAGAAGAGAAAATAGAAGAAAGTGGGTAGAATTCAACTTAGGTTCGGCTTAAGGTTAGAAAAGAAAAGAATAAATGTTCCTAACAAAATTTTGGCTAGAATTCACCAGGCCCAAATCTGGCCTATCACATTGAAGGAAGTTGAAAAGCTAAGCAATTGTTTAGAAAAGTTTTATCTGATTTTTGAACTCCGAGTTCGTTGTTTGTTTGAGAAAAACGCGATTTGCTAAATGACCATTTAAAAGTTGTTATTATTTTGAAAAACTATTTTGTTATCAAAGTTGAATTTGCATCGTTGCGTAAACATGATATTTTAAAAAAACGGTTGCTAATGTTTTAATAAAACCCCATATTTATAAGTTTAACAGTTATAAATGAAAACTTAGAAAAATAAACCAATGGCCTTATAACAAAATATTAACCCAAAATAAATAATCTAAAAGAAAAGGTAAAATTTGAAATTACTAAAGTTTACGAGTAGTATCTCCGATGTATAGCCACTCTCTCGAGTCCTTCACGGCTCCCAATCCTCTATCGCTAGGAATTACCTAAAACATTTTATAAAAATTGGGGGTGAGCTTACAAAACTCAGTGTGTACAACCCTCATCGGTAAGAACATGCATCACAACAATCCGGCCTGAAGCTCATTACCGTAACGGTGATAATTGGGCCTTAGCCCCAAAATAGCCTCGGTTGAGCCTTAACCCATATCATATGTCACAGTAGATAATGTTTGCAATGCGATGCAAACCCAGCCCAACCTAATTTTCCATCCTCTACACACCACCCGTACCAGCCCATCACACCGTGGGGATTTCTACAATCAACCCTCCATCCGCTACACACCTCATACGTGGCATTAGGCCACTTGTGGTTCTAGACCACCATGATACTAGATCACCGTGACAAAGTCACTATTAATATATGTGGGGCCAACCCACCATGGTAACAACCACCGTGACAATCCTTGATGAATATACGTAGGGCCAACTCATTGTGGTAACAACCACTGGGACGAGTCACTAGTCATATATAATCGTGGTATTAAACTACCGTGGCACCAAGCCACCGAGACATGGTCACTATTATCATATATGTATCCGTGGGGCTAACCCACCGTGGTAACAACCACCGTGACAGTCTCTAACACTTCCCCTTTCGCATCGCATACCAAATCTATGCAAAACATACATATCAAATGAATACAACATGCTCTCAATAAAGTGACGATTCTGACATACATTTTCATACCCATTAATAAAATGTTATAATCACTTACACAGTATTCGGCCTTACCCACAAGGGTATAACGACTTCTATTCGATCACTTGACTTTTCACCAAGCAGTTAATAACACATATTAATAACAGAGTGTGAATATTTTACGCACAATCACGCTAATCAACCCCTAAGGGTATAACGGTAATTTTACCTACCAAGGGTATTTTAGTAATTTACCTACCATGGGTAATTCGATAATTTTATAAACCAAGGGTATTTTGGTAATTTTACAAACCAAGGGCATTTCGACAATTTCACAAACCAGGGGTATTTCGATAATTTTACAAACCAGAGGTATTTTGGTAATTTCACAAACTAGGGGTGTTTCGGTAATTTCATAAACCAGAGGTATTTCGATAATTTTACAAACTAGGGGTATTTTGGTAATTTCAAAAACTAAGGGTATTTCTATAATTTTGCAAACCAAGGGTAATTTGGTAATTTCAAAAATAAGGGGTAATTCGATAATTTTACAAACTAGGGGTAATTCGGTAATTTTGCAAACTAGGGGTAATTCGTTAATTTTGCAAACTAGGGGTATTTTAGTAATTTTACCAATTAGGGTGTTAACGACCCAACAGAAGGTCCACTGTCATCTCGAATGACTCAAGTATTCTAAACAAAGATAATGATGTGAATGGGCCTAAGGCCCATTCTCGACCCAAGTGGGCCCACACACTCATGTGGCCCATTTAGCCCAAACCTAGCCACATATATGATATTCACATAGTTTACGTCACTATCTATTACTCAATCATAAGATTTACTCATATGGGCCCCCAAGCCCATTGGGCCCACTTGGCCCTTTTCGGGCCATCGTGGCCCAATAGCCCACACCCACAAGAATACTAATGGTGGCCTCAACTATCGCGTCGAAGCTTCCACACGTGCGCTTGCACGCTCATATGGCTACCATCGCCGTGTGGCCCAGCATTTCGGCGTTCTTGCTCTACTGACTAGAGTAGAGAAAGTACACACGATAGGAATCAAGTCGCTAAATCGCGCTTCGAGCACTCCTATGCCCAACGCCAACTAGGTATCCTCCTTCTCCTCCTAGGCAGCTCTATTTATAGCTAGCTTTTTACCTTCCTTCTTTGTATCTTTCTGATGTGGGATCCCTCCGTCAGTAGAGTTTAAATCTAACTCACACTCTTGCCGTCCAATCCGCAAAATAAATACTCCCTTGCTTGTCATGAGATTCGAACCCAAGCTCTCCCATCATCCAATTCACGCCACTTGCCACTAAGCCAAAATGCAAGAGCCAAAGACTTGATCCTTGGACCTCCTTCCTTCCTTTTGGCATCACCCTTGCCCCTTATGTGGCATCACTTTGCCACTACACCACACACTCCACTTGTATCATTATCTCCACATTTTATTCTTAAAGCCTATCTACTAACTCCCAGGGTTTTTTTCCACCTAAAACCAAAATTTTTCCTAAGCCGAAGATTGATCTCGGGACTTTATAGAAGCCCCTAACCTTCTAGAATTACTCACCTACTAGGTCCAACTTGCATTAAAGTCGTTCTCTTATTCCCAAAAAATTTAAACACTCTTACGCCAAGGCCCAATGGGCCCAATCCTACTAGGCCCAACTTTGGAATTTTACAGGTCACCAGCCACCGAGAGGCCGTGATCAGGCCAAAGGGGGAAATGGTTTGGGAAGAGGACGTGGAGTACCGGGTAGAGGTGCTGGTAACACTGAGGTAAGGCAACTAGCTTTGGTCTATGCTACTCGTCGTGAGAGGATGGAGACGCCCGACGTCATAACTGATACGTTCTTAATTTATAATGTACCATACACTGCTTTAATTTACATTGGGTCTACATACTCGTATGTTGCATGTACTGTGTCTGGGACGCTGGGTTTTCAATATGAAATTACTGATAGTGAAATGACTGTGTTAAGTCCACTAGGACAATCGGTTAGGGTGAATAAGTTGTTCAGAGACATGCCCCTAGAGGTCCAAGGGGTTGTCTTTCATGTAGATTTGTTGGAACTACTGTTTGGTGAATTTGATCTTATATTGAGCATGGATTGGCTAGTAAAACACCGTACGAATTTGGATTACGCTGCTAAGCGTATGGTGTTGAAGTCTACTAAGGATGAGGAGGTGGTTGTGTTAGTGGAGTAAAGAGATTATCTGTCTAATATAATCTCAGCATTAAAGGCCAAGAAACTGGTTCACAAGGGTTGCGAGATGTTTTTAGCTTATGTCAGCAGTTCTAATTCTAAATGCCCTTCTGTTGGAGATGTCAGAACTGTTAAGGAGTTTTCGGATGTATTTCCTGAAGAGCTTCCTAGGTTGCCCCCAAACTGTGAGGTCAAATTCGGTATTGAGCTCCTACCAGGAACAGCTCCGATGTCCATCACCCCTTATAGGATGGCACCGAAGGAGCTGGCAGAGTTAAAGGCTCAAATTCAAGAGCTACTGGACCGAGGATTCATTCGACTGAGTGTGTCTCCATGGGGAGCGCCAATGTTATTCATGAAGAAGAAAGATGGATCCATGCGCATGTGCATCGATTATCGTCAACTGAACAATCTGACAATTAAGAACAAGTACCCTTTACCGAGGATAGATGATCTATTTGACCAGCTGAGAGGAGATTCAATTTTCTCCAAGATAAATCTTTGATCTGGGTACCATCAGCTAAAGGTTAAGGAGGCGGATGTGTATAAGACTACATTTAGGACTCGTTATTGTCATTACAAGTTTCTAGTAATACAGTTTGGGTTGACGAATGCACCAGCTGCTTTTATTGATGTGATGAACCGAGTATTCCAGCCCTATTTGGATCGGTTCGTGGTGGTGTTTATAGATGACATCTTGGTGTATTCAAGAACCGAGGAGGATCATGATGCACATCTTCGAATTATTTTACAGATTTT
Organism: Gossypium rotundifolium; assembly: GCA_025506655.1. Lineage (NCBI taxonomy): Eukaryota > Viridiplantae > Streptophyta > Magnoliopsida > Malvales > Malvaceae > Gossypium > Gossypium rotundifolium. Next base: position 98,076,986 of record CP106733.1, on the reverse strand, counting down.
GAGGAAAGCACAGCTATATGTAAAGTTCAGCAAGTGTGAGTTTTGGTTGAGAGAAGTGACATTTCTAGGTCACGTGGTGTTTGCCAAGGGGATTAGGGTTGATCCTCAAAAAATTGAAGCAGTGTTGAATTGGAAACCACCAAAGACTGTATCTGAGATTCGAAGCTTTCTAGGTCTGGCTGGGTATTACAAACGTTTTGTTGAGGGGTTTTCACTATTTGCTGCACCTCTGACTAAGTTACTGAGTAAAGGGGTACCGTTTAATTGGACCGATAAGAAGCAAGAGAGTTTTAAGAAACTGAAGAAAGTTCTGACTAAAACCCCTATGTTAATACAACCAGAGTCTGGGAAGGAATACATTGTCTATAGTGATGCGTCGCACACTGGGTTAGGTTGTGTGTTGATGCAAGAGGGTAAGGTGGTTGCTTACGCGTCCCGTCAGCTTAAGCCTTATGAGGCAAATTACCCCACTCATGACTTTGAATTAGCTGCGGTAGTGTTCGCACTGATGATTTGGAGGCATTACTTATATGATGAGAAGTCTATTATTTACACGGATCATAAAAGCCTCAAGTACCTCCTTACTTAGAAGGAGTTAAATCTTAGGCAACGAAGATGGATAGAGTTGCTTAAGGATTATGATTACTCGATTGAGTACCATCCTGGTAAAGCTAATGTAGTAGCTAATGCACTGAGCCGTAGGGTTGTATCTGATCTGATAGCAATGTTTGCTTGTCTCATCCTGTTTAAAAATGGTAGTTTGTTGGCTGAACTCCAAGTGAGACCAACCTGGATTGATCAAATTAAGGAGAAACAGTTGTTGGATGAATTGTTGGTTCCTCATTTCTGATTGGTTAAGAAGAGAGAGACTATGGATTTTGGGCTTAATAGTGATGGAGTACTATGTTTCCGTGGGAGAGTTTGTATACTGAGAGATCCTAAGCTGAGGCAGTCTATCCTGCAGGAGGTGCATAGCAGTCCTTATGCCATGCATCTTGGTGAAAACAAGTTATATCGAGGTATACATGAACTGTACTGATGGCCTGGGCTTAAGCGCGAGGTCACTGATTTCGTGGGTAAGTGTCTGACATGCTAGCAAGTTAAGGCTGAGCACCAACTACCTTCTGGGTTACTGCAGCCAGTAAAGATTCCACTCTGGAAGTAGGAGAGGGTAACCATGGATTTTGTAAGTGGGCTACCCTTAACGCCGAATAAAAAGGACTCGGTATGGGTTATTGTTGACTGACTGACTAAATCTGCCCACTTTATACCAGTTCGCACTAATTATTCGCTGCAGAAGTTGGCTATGTTATACATGGCTGAGATTGTGAGACTGCATGGGGTACCAGTTTCTATCATTTCAGACAGAGATCCTAGATTTACATCTCGATTCTGGAAAAAGTTACACGAGGCTTTGGGTATAAGGTTGGACTTCAGTACTACATCTCATCCTCAGACTGACGGTTATTTGAGAGGGTGATTTAGATATTGAAGGACATGTTAAGAAGCTGTGTAATTGTTTTTAAAAGCAGTTGGAAGACTACTTATCGCTAGCTGAGTTCGCTTATAGCAATAGCTACCAATCCAGTATTCAGATGGCACCATACGAGGCATTATATGGTCGTAGGTACTGTACCCCTACCTGTTGGACAGAACTTGGTGAGCAGCGAGTTTTGGGGCCAGAGTTAGTTTCTAAAACTGAAGAAAAAGTAAAGTTGATCTGAGATCAGTTAAAGGAAGCATTTGATAGGTAGAAGTCGTATGCAGATTCAAAGCGTAAAGAGATAGAGTACTTTGTGGGGGATTATGTCTTTTTGAAGGTCTCACCATGGAAGAAGATTCTGAGATTTGGACGAAAAGGCAAACTGAGCCTTAGATTCATCGGACCTTATCGAATATTAAAACGAGTGGGACCGATTGCCTATCAACTTGAGCTGCCTCCTGAGTTAAACAGGATACATGATGTGTTCCACGTCTCCATGCTGAGGCGACACCACTCTGATCCCTCACATATAGTGCCGGTTGAGGAGAATAAAGTTAGACCTAATATGACTTTTATGGAAGAACCGGTGCAGATACTGGATCGTGATGTTAAGGTATTAAGGAAGAAATATGTTCCTTTTTTCAAGGTGCTTTGGCGTAATCACGGTACCGAGAAAGCCATGTGGGAGCCTGAGGAGGCGATGCAACAACAATATCCTCACTTATTCTGACCAGGTAAATTTTGAGGCCAAAATTTCTTTTAAGGGGGTAGAGTTGTAACGCCCAAAAAATTTAAGGTCATTATTTATGCAAGCTTGGGCGTAAATATCATGGTTGCTTGTGGGTCAGGTAATCTAGGCATGTTTTGGGGATTTTTAGAAGCCTGGGTTCAAGTATGGCCTTTGGCAAATTTTTTATTTTTTGCTCTTTTGGAAACTTGGATGTTAGCCTAAAGGGCATATATTAAGTTGTGGTTGTTTTATGACACAAGAGATCTTGTGTTGTGGTGGCTAGTGGCGTGTTGGGCATTTAAGAGGGAGTGCGGTCAAATCTCATGGCATACAAAAAGGGGGTTTTATTTTATGTCTCTGTGGCGTGAGAGGTAGAGTTTGATTCAAACTCTTTAGAGGTGGTTGGAGAATTGGTCATCAGAATTTGAAAGGATTTGAATGGGGGATTTAGAGTAAATCTAGGAGAAATCGATGGAGATTTTCTAGGGAGTTCGGATGTGAAGGGAGTCATAGCCGAATGGGGAAGCTTGAGTAGAGGAATTCGGCTAAGAGTTTTCATTTGGTGCATTTTCAGCATTTTTGGGAGAGTGTAAAAACTAATTTTCCCCTCTGTTATTTCGGGTTTTTCCTTTTTGTGTTTCGGGATTTACTCTCTTTGTGGGATCTCGTGTAGCATTTTTTACCATTCGGGTCTTTCTCTTTTCAACCTTATTTCTCAACTGTTGTCCACATTTGCCGAAACATAAACACCAAGTGTCGAGTTCTTCCTTGAAGTTTTTCTTACTCCTTCACATTTTCTCTCTGCCGATTTGGCATTCTTCTTCTTCTCTTTGGGCTAAACCGAATTAAGTTTTTCTATTCCTCTCTTCTTGAGTAAGAGCCAAATACCTTGCCTCTTCCTCTCATCTTCTAAAACTCTAACAAGCCGAATATTGGGGTAAGTGACGGGGTTGGTTCTTGTTACTTTGCGATTTTCCCTTTTAGGACTATCGTGTTGCTAATCAATGATCTTCTTTTGGGTTATCCTCTTAGACCGAATGCAATACTTGTAACACCCCTAACCAGTATCCGTTGCCGGATTAGGGTTACGGGGCATTACTATTTAAATCACAACTTTTGATCCATCACTTAAGTCATATACAGCATAATCAGTTTTTAACTATGTAATAGTCATGACATTTAAATAGACCTCTCTCATACCAAAATCAAATAGAACCAACACTCAATCGATCCAATGCAAACCTAAAATTTGTTAACATGCGCATAATTGAGCCACATAAATTTAAACAACTTATTCATTACTTTTACATGCACTAATCGTACTTAATTTGCATACAATTCAAACATATACAATCTCTTTTGTTTAGATAAGCAGAATAAGATCAACTTCTAAAATCTTAATTTAGTAAATGTAATACATGGCATAATAGACTCAAAAATTAAACTATCTTTCATCACATACATAAACATATTACCACTTTGAATTTATACAATATTAAAGTATATGGCCGAATGCCATCAAAACCATGTTTCCCTCATTTGGTTATCTCATTACTGATTCACATAGGACACACTAAATACTCATATACCTATAACTTCCATAACCGGATTTGCCATTCAAGTACATGTTCATTAATATTCTCTATTACCGAATACAAAGTTACAGGGCTACCTCATGCTTCCAAATTACACATCCAAAATAATATGCACTGAGTCCTAATCCAACTCACTAAACTACCACCCTTATTCACATATAAAAAGGTCTATCAAAATCTCATATAGGTGATCACATATCAAACATATCATGTCTAAACATCATTCGATCTAACATTCAATAAACTAAACAAAAGTTCGAACCTAATATTCAACTATCCAAGAATAATATATGTATGTATTCACTTACATAAATTGAATCGAAATAGCCTAATACAATCATACATTATTGAACTTAATTCTTATCTAGTAAGTGACCAAATCAAATACACACACATGTCATAACATTATTTAACACATATATCTCACATACTATAACTTAAATATGCATCCATCATTTACTTTATTGACTAAACCGAATATTACACCAAGCTTACCATTATTCATTGCCGAATCATAAATCCAAACATTATAAATGTATATACCATATATTAAGCTCATCAACATGAACTAATTTATAAGTCATTCATGTCATAACCTAACATGCATAAATAATAGTACCACTCTCACACATGATTAAACCATAATCAAGCATAAATAATAGTTCATGGCATGAGCAAACTATATCACCAAAACACGAAACAAGTTATTCAAAATAGATAGCAATTTTCGCGTGGCTAGCATATTTACACTATTACAAAACATTAATTATACGGTTTAGTCTAGCCTATACATGCCCTTTTAAATACCAAACTAAGTTTTCAATACCAAAAGAAAGTCGATAGTGTGGTTGACTTCACGAGATGATCCTTGAGCACGTATCTTGAATCAAAATCTATAAAGCAGAGATAGACAAAGACACACACACGGAAGCTTACTAGCTTAGTAAGTCTCAAGCAAATATAAATGTAATGAGCATACATTTAAACATATTAAAATCCAAGCTTATAGTATGAAACATAATTATTTCATTATGTAAAATATAGATAGCTGAATAATAGTAATGCTCTTTACTTAAATATCGTTACTATGACATCGTGAACCTATACATTATCAATTCATATGAGCCAATCTAGGCATCGATCTTCTATTTCCACTTATACACAAGAACAAACACTTTTGTCACACTCATCACTGATCTTTAACTATACAATAAGAATTTTAGTTCACTTCATTCTTTACTAAAATGGTAGGTTAATTCTTACCTGAACTTTTACCACATAATACTATATAAACATCTCACCTTGTTTGATTTTCAGAATCTCCACTTATAGCATATCACCAAGATAAAGCACGCTAGGCATTTAAAGCCCAAATAAATCACCGACACTAAGCACGCTGAGCACTAAGCCCGAATATATCACCGGCACAAATCACGCTGGGCACTAAGCGAATATATCATCGGCACAAGGCACTGCTAGGCACTAAGCTTGAATATATCACCGTCACAAGGCACGCTAGGCACTAAGCGAATACATTCACAAACCAATCACATACTTCACATTTTCCTAAATAATATATCAAAGATACACATTAATCTCGTATTGTCAATTTAGGCATTCAAGCCAATTTCACAATGTACATTCGGCTTTTACAATAATATACCTTCAAATTTATCGAACAATATCATTTAACAGTTTCGTAAATAATTCCATGACTCATTTTAGCTTAAGGACTTACCTCGGTTGTCGATAGACCGTGCAAATCGGCTATTCGAGAACCTTCGTCTTTTCCCGATCTAAATCCGTTTTTCTTTGCTCTTGATCTAAAACACATTCAAATTTAGCTCATTCAAGTACATTTCATCTCAATTTAGTCCCTAAGCACATAAATAGGAAAATTACCATTTTACCCTACTATTTCAATACTTTGCAATTTAGTCCTATTTGCATAAAACTCAAAATACATCAAATTTCCCCATACTCCTTAAGGGCCGAATATGTATAAGGACTATACAAGTCTATTTCTTTCATTTATTTTGCAATTAAGCCCTCTAAAATTTTATTTTTACAAATTGGCCCTAAAACACAAATTCACCAAAACTTCCAACACATAATATACTAATTTTAACCTATCTTTCATCTAACATCATCAAACATCATAAACCTCAAGAATTCATCAATGGCCGATTCATATATACACACTAATCTTAGAAATTCTAGCATGGGTCGGGTAATATACTAAGCAACGATCTCAAAAACGTAAAAATTAACAAAAACCGAGCTAGATTTCTTACCTAATTAAGCTTGAATAAGGCCGAATGTTTCAAGGCTTTTCTCCCCTTTTTCTTTTGTGTTTTTTGGCCAAAGATGAACAATACATGGCTTTTTAATTGTTTGTTTTATCAACATATATTTATTAGTTTATTTTAACATATAATGTAATATTATATATTATAAAAATTCAAACACTATTACATGCATCAAGGTGGCCGGCCATTAACCTAAAAATGGGCTATTTGCCCTTTTAATACCTCACATTAAAAAGCCATGCTCAATTTAACACATTACACTTTAGTTGGCCACTTTTACTTTTTACGCGATTAAGTCCTTTTTATCAAATTCAATACTTAAACGATAAAATTTTTCTACGAAACTTTCACACACATAAATACATACATAATAAACACTAAATATAATATTTAAATATTTCTCGGGCTCAGATTCGTGGTCCCGAAACCACCGTTCCGATTAGGGTCAGATTCGGTCTATTACAACTCTCCCTCCTTAAGGATTTTCGTCCCCGAAAATCTTACCGTTAAACAACGTCGGATATTGTTGCCTCATTGAATCTTCCGGCTCCCACGTTGCCTCTTCAACTCCGTGCGATTCCATAACACTTTCACTAAGGAGATCTTTTGTTTCTTAACTCTTTCATTTCCGAGCTAAAATACGGATCGACTTTTCCTCATCGTCATATCAGTTGTATCTCAATCTCGGAGGAGCAATCGCATGTGACGGATCGATCTGTATCTACGAGACATAGAAACATGAAATACATCGTGTATCTTTTCTAATTCGGAGGTAGCTTCAATCTATAAGCAACAGCCCAACACGTTTAATGATTTCATACGGTCCAATGAACCTCGGGCTCAACTTGCCTTTTCGGCCAAAACGGAGCACTTTCTTCCACGGAGAAACCTTTAAAAATACTCGATCTCCAATATGAAATTCAATACCTTTACGTTTCAAATCAGCATAAGACTTTTGATGATCCGAAGCAGCTTTCAAATTGTCTCTAATAATAGCTACTTTCAGTTCAGTTTCTTTAATCAAATCAACCCCGTGTATCTTATTCTCGCTGAGCTCAGTCCAGTATAATGGTGCTCGACACTTTCGCCCATAAAAGGCTTCATAAGGTGCCATTTTGATACTAGATTGAAAACTATTATTATAAGCAAATTCAATCAAAGGTAAGTATCGTTCCCACGTACCTTCAAACTCGAGAATGCAACATCTCAACATGTCCTCAAGTATCTGAATAGTTCAATCGAATTGACCGTCTGACTGCGGATGGAAAGCTGTACTAAAATGAAGTTTAGTACCTAAAGCATCTTGCAACATCATCCAAAACCGCGATGTGAATCTCGGTCTCTGCGAAACAATGGAACTTCGGTACACCATGCAATCTCACAATCATGATACATACAATTCACAAGTTTATCAAGTGAATAGTGCATGCGTCTCGGCACAAAATGAGCTGATTTAGTCGACCTATCAACTATAACCCGACGAAGATCTTTCCTACTCAGAGTCATAGGGAGATCGGATACAAAATCCATTGTAATTCTATCCCATTTCCATTCAAGTATCATGATTGGCTGAAGTAGTCCAGATGGCGCTTGATGCTCAGCTTTTACTTACTGACAGATTAAGCACTTAGAAACAAATTCAGATATATCCCGTTTCATGCCAGGCCACCAATAGAACTATTTTAAATCGTTATACATCTTCGTGCTACCCGGATGTATCGATTGTCGACCACTATGAGCCTCACTCAAAATCATCTGTATCAAATCTGAGTTCTTTGGAACACACATTCGACTTTTAAAATTCAAACAATCATTTGCATCAATCGAAAATCGATTACGTACCCTTTTCACATCGAATTCGACTAGCAATCAAATCTTCATCAACTTTACATGCATCACAAATTTCTTGAATAAACATCGGTCTTGCTCGTAACTTCGGCTATGATCGAACCATCACTAGACATAGCCATCTGCATTCATTGCATGAAGAGCAAATAATGATTTCCGACTTAACGCATCCGCAACAACATTAGCTTTTCCGGTGATAATCAATCACCAATTCATAGTCTTTCAACAGTTCTAGCCACTGCGTTGTCTCAAATTCAGTCTTTACGAGTCATTAGATACTTGGACTTTTGTGATCCGAGTAAACATGGCATTTCTCGTCAAATAAGTAATGGCGCCAAATCTTGATCACGAACACAATGGTCGCAAGCTCTAAATCATCGTCGGGTAATTTCTTTCATGCGGCTTCAATTGTCTTGAAGCGTAGGCTACAACTTTGCCTTCCTACATCAAAACGCAGCCCAAACCATTTAAAGAAGCATCAAAATAAACAATAAATTCTTTACCCGATTCAAATTTGAACTAATCTGGAGCTTCATCAAAAGGGCTTTCACCGATCAAAACTTTTCGACACTTTTCGACCACTCGAACGACATCTTTACGCAATAACTTTGTCAGCGGGTAGCTATCATAGAAAATCTTTCACAAATCGTCTATAGTAACCGCAAGTCCCGAAAACTTGAATCTCGAAAACATTTTTGGTGGCTTCCAATCAAGTATAGCCGATATTTTGTTCGGATCAACTCGAATGCACGATCTGAAACAACATGTCCCAAAAAGCTGACCTCTTTCATCCAGAACTCACACTTACTAAACTTCGCATACAACTGCTAATTTCGCAAAGTTTGTAGTACTAATCTCAAATGCTCAGCATGTTCAATTTCATCTTTGGAGTAAATCAATATATCATCAATAAACACTGCCACAAATCGATCCAAAAACTGTCTAAAAACCCGATTCATCAAATCCATAAAACAAAGGTGCATTAGTAAGCCCAAATGGCATAACCAAAACTCAAAATGTCCGTACCTCGTCCAAAATGCGGTCTTTGGCACATCTCAGATCTCGACTCATAGAATCGATAGTAACCCGATCTCAAATCTATCTTGAAAATCTGAAGCCCTTTCAACCGATCAAACAAATCATCAATCCGAGATAACGGGTACTTATTCTTTATAGTTACTTTATTCGATTCGATAATCAATACACATTCGCATCGTTCCATCTTTCTTTCTCACAAAAAAATCGGTGCACCCAAGGAGAGAAACTTGGTCGTGCAAAGCCCTATCTGTTAACTCTTGCAATCGTGCTTTCAACTCTTTTAGCTCGATCGGTGCCATCCGATATGGAGCTATTGAGATCGAGTCGTTCGAGCTAATTCAATGCCAAACTCAATCTCTCGTCTTTGAGGTAAACCCGATAGTTCTTCAGAAACACATCCGGTATTCACATACAATCAGACGCAGATTCAATCATTTCTCGAAAATTTATTATCCATTACATAAGACAAATAAGATTCGCACCCTTTTCTCACATACTTCGGGCTAACATCGAGGATATAACTATAGGAAACCCACCTAAATCATTTGGATTCAATTCTAACGATCTCACCGCTTACGATGTCTCAAATCAATAAGCTTTCTTTGACAATTCACCACCGCATCATGCGAAGTTAACGGTCCATTCCCAAAATTATATCAAACTCATCGAAAACAACAACATTAAATCATTGGGAAGCAAAATCTCGAATCATCAATGGGCAACCTTTACACACTTTATTAACAAACACACATCTACCCAAAGGGTTGGATACGCGAATCACAAACTCGAGAGACTCAACTGGAAGAGTCTTACCGAATACCAGTGTCACATACATATGAATGGGTCGAACCGGGATCAATTAATGCAATCATAGTAGTATCATAAAGGGTGAAAGTCTGGTAATGACATCCGGAGAAGCGACATCCTCTCTAGCTCGAGTAACATAAGCTCTAGCTGGAGCTCTAGCCTCAGACCGATCTGTTGTGTTCTTTGTCCCTCTCTGACTACCACCTACATTGCCAGAATGCATGGGTGGTCTGCCCCGTACTGATGCACTACTTGGTCTAGAGTTCTGTGTATTCGGCTCAGCTAACATCGCGCACTCTCGAATAAAATGGTCTGAGGATCCACATTTAAAGCAAGACCGGTCACGAACTCTACAACTCCCAGAATGCCATTTTCCACAATGTTTGCATTCAACTCGATTCTGTGGGACGTTACCAACACTGGCCATCGAGGTAGCTCGGGAGCCCACTAGAGGTCGATCACGTCTAAACGAATCTGAAGTAGCTTTGTGTCGACTGAAGTCATCTCTAAACTTCTTAGATGTGGAATGGAAATTCTTACCCGACGATCTTTTACGGGTGTCTTTAGCTTCATCTCGACCTTTCTTTTCTCCTTCCCAAGCTCTTCAGCTTTGCAAGCTCGCTCGACGAGTGTCACAAACTCTTTGATTTCAAGAATTCCAACAAGCAACTTTAATTCTTCATTCAAACCATCTTCAAACCTTTTGCACATAATGGCTTCAATTGATACACACTCCCGAGCATATCGGCTCAATTTGACAAATTTTCGCTCATATTCAGTCACGGTCATTTGCCCTGTTTTAGTTCAAGAAATTCTTTACCTTTACGGTCGATGAACCTCGGTGATATATTTCTTGCGAATTCATTTTGGAAGAAATTCCACGTCACTTTTCTTTTGGAACCATGATACTAGTGTATTCCACCGGTGATAAGCGGTGTCCCGAAGCAAAGATATAGCACATTTCAAACATTAAATGCAGGTGCGGGATAGCTCATCAAGTACCGAATAGTGTTATCAAGCCACATTTAGCTCGCTCTGCATCATCATCATCATTTGCCTTGAATTCTTATTTAAATTTCCTAATTTTATCAACAGGAGGCCTACTAGATCTCATTGGATCTATCATCGAAGTCTTTGGAGGTACCGGAGTTGGATTATTCGGGGTGGAGGTTGTTGTACAGCTTGGATTATTCGAATAAATTGGGTAAACCATTCATTCATCATTTGGTAGAAGGCTTGTTTAGCCTCTCCCTCATGGTTACACGTAACTGGTTGAGAGTATAATGGCACTGATCCATGTGCGAGACCAGGCGCGACACTCTCCACCTCATCGGCTACGGCTCAATCGGGATCAGAATCCATTTACTATATAAAATACAATTGAAATTGTCAGAAGTCACCACACTATCATATATACAATTTAAAGGCATGTATAGCTAGACTCTTACATACTACGGTAGCCCTAGAATCGACTAAACTGTAGCTCTGATACCAATAAAATGTAACACCCCTAACCAGTATCCGTCGCGGATTAGGGTTACGGGGCATTACTATTTAAATCACAACTTTTGATCCATCACTTAAGTCATATACAGTATAATCAGTTTTTAACTATGTAATAGTCATGACATTTAAATAGACCTCTCTCATACCAAAATCAAATAGAACCAACACTCAATCGATCCAATGCAAACCTAAAATTTGTTAACATGCACATAATTGAGCCACATAAATTTAAATAACTTATTCATTACTTTTACATGCACTAATCGTACTTAATTTGCATACAATTCAAACATATACAATCTCTTTTGTCTAGATAAGCAGAATAAGATCAACTTCTAAAATCTTAATTTAGTAAATGTAATACATGGCATAATAGACTTAAAAATTAAGCTATCTTTCATCACATACATAAACATATTACCACTTTGAATTTATACAATATTAAAGTATATGGCCGAATGCCATCAAAACCATGTTTCCCTCATTTGGTTATCTCATTACTGATTCACATAGGACACACTAAATACTCATATACCTATAACTTCCATACCCGGATTTGCCATTCAAGTACATGTTCATTAATATTCTCTATTACCGAATACAAAGTTACAAGGCTAACTCATGCTTCCAAATTACACATCCAAAATAATATGCACTGAGTCCTAATCCAACTCACTAAACTACCACCCTTATTCACATATAAAAAGGTCTATCGAAATCTCATATAGGTGATCACATATCAAACATATCATGTCTAAACATCATTCGATCTAACATTCAATAAACTAAACAAAAGTTCGAACCTAATATCCAACTATCCAAGAATAATATATGTATGTATTCACTTACATAAATTGAATCGAAATAGCCTAATACAATCATACATTATTGAACTTAATTCTTATCTAGTAAGTGACCAAATCAAATACACACACATGTCATAACATTATTTAACACATATATCTCACATACTATAACTTAAATATGCATCCATCATTTACTTTATTGACTAAACCGAATATTACACCAAGCTTACCATTATTCATTGTCAATCATAAATCCAAACATTATAAATGTATATACCATATATTAAGCTCATCAACATAAACTAATTTATAAGTCATTCATGTCATAACCTAACATGCATAAATAATAGTACCACTCTCACACATGATTAAACCATAATCAAGCATAAATAATAGTTCATGGCATGAGCAAACTATATCACCAAAACACGAAACAAGTTATTCAAAATAGATAGCCATTTTCGCATGGCTAGCATATTTACACTATTACAAAACATTAATTATACGGTTTAGTCTAGCCTATACATGCCCTTTTAAATACCAAACTAAGTTTTCAATACCAAAAGAAAGTCGATAGTGTGGTTGACTTCACAGATGATCCTTCGAGCCCGTATCTTGAATCAAAATCTATAAAATAGAGATAGACAAAGACACACACATAGTAAGCTTACTAGCTTAGTAAGTCTCAAGCAAATATAAATGTAATGAGCATACATTTAAACATATTAAAATCCAAGCTTATAGTATGAAACATAATTATTTCATTATGTAAAATATAGATAGCTGAATAATAGTAATGCTCTTTACTTAAATATCGTTACTATGACATCGTGAACCTATACATTATCAATTCATATGAGCCAATCTAGGCATCGATCTTCTATTTCCACTTATACACAAGAACAAACACTTTTGTCACACTCATCACTGATCTTTAACTATACAATAAGAATTTTAGTTCACTTCATTCTTTACTAAAATGGTAGGTTAATTCTTACCTGAACTTTTACCACATAATACTATATAAACATCTCACCTTGTTTGATTTTCAGAATCTCCACTTATAGCATATCACCGGCATAAAGCCTGCTAGGCATTTAAAGCCCGAAATAAATCACCGGCACTAAGCCTGCTAGGCACTAAGCCCGAATATATCACCGGCACGAAGCCTGCTAGGCACTAAGCCCGAATATATCACCGGCACAAGGCCTGCTAGGCACTAAGCCCGAATATATCACCGGCACAAGGCCTGCTAGGCACTAAGCCCGAATACATTCACAAACCAATCACATACTTCACATTTTTCCTAAATAATATATCAAAGATACACATTAATCTCGTATTGTCAATTTAGGCATTCAAGCCAATTTCACAATGTACATTTGGCTTTTACAATAATATACCTTCAAATTTATCTAACAATATCATTTAACAGTTTCGTAAATAATTCCATGACTCATTTTAGCTTAAGGACTTACCTCGGCTGTCAATAGACCGTGCAAATTGGCTATTCGAGAACATTCGTCTTTCCCCGATCTAAATCCATTTTTCTTTGCTCTTGATCTAAAACACATTCAAATTTAGCTCATTCAAGTACATTTCATCTCAATTTAGTCCCTAAGCACATAAATAGGAAAATTAACATTTTACCCCTACTATTTCAATACTTTGCAATTTAGTCCTATTTGCATAAAACTCAAAATACATCAAATTTCCCCATACTCCTTAAGGGCATAAGGACTATACAAGTCTATTTCTTTCATTTATTTTGCAATTAAGCCCCTCTTGGCCCTAAAAACACAAATTCACCAAAACTTCCAACACATAATATACTAATTTTTAACCTATCTTTCATCTAACATCATCAAACATCATAAACCTCAAGAATTCATCAATGGCCGATTCATATATACACACTAATCTTAGAAATTCTAGCATGGGTCGGGTAATATACTAAGCAACGATCTCAAAAACGTAAAAATTAACAAAAACCGAGCTAGATTTCTTACCTAATTAAGCTTGAATAAGGCCGAATGTTTCAAGGCTTTTCTCCCCTTTTTCTTTTGTGTTTTTCTGCCAAAGATGAACAATACATGGCTTTTTAATTGTTTGTTTTATTAACATATATTTATTAGTTTATTTTAACATATAATGTAATATAATATATTATAAAAATTTAAACACTATTACATGCATCAAGGTGGCCGGCCATTAACCTAAAAATGGGCTATTTGCCCTTTTAATACCTCACATTAAAAATCCATGCTCAATTTAACACATTACACTTTAGTTGGCCACTTTTACTTTTTACGATTAAGTCCTTTTATCAAATTCAATAATTAAGCGATAAAATTTTTCTCTGAAACTTTCACACATAAATACATACATAATAAACACTAAATATAATATTTAAATATTTCTCGGGCTCAAATTCGTGGTCCCAAAACCACCGTTCCGATTAGGGTTAGATTCGGTCTGTTACAATACTCCACCCACGTGTGCCGCTCCTTTAAGTTAGCTTTCGGTTCTGAGGGATTCGGTAAGTGTGATATGGCTAGATAAATGTTGGAAGTATACATATGTGAATTTGGCATGCGAAGTATGTTTGGTATGTTTTGATGGAAATGAAAATGTCTTATAAATGGTAAGCCTAGTGATAGATTGATGCTATTGTAACTTAGTGATGTTGAGGATGAATTATGCTTGGTTTTACATGTGAATTGGTTGAGCTATTTAGCATATAAGATGGTATGACAGAAATAAGATTGGATAGGATGGTATGTTGATCATTTGACATGTATTTGGTTGCCAAATTGTGTATGAGAATTTGCTTTATTGTGCTTGTAGGGTTGACCCTTGTGTGGGTAGAAAATTTCCTTGCAAATGGCCTATTTTGCATACATGGCCAAAAGACACGGGCGTGTGTCTCTTTCATGTGGTTTAAGGATCACTTTTAGGTATGTCTGGACAGGGTACACGGCCAAGGCCCACTGGTGTGCATGGTGGCTGTGTGATCAAGTCAGTAGCTAGCCTAGTAACACACAACCATAGCACACGGGCGTGTCTAGTGGCCGTGGGGATAAGTCAGTATGCATGCTCTATTTTGACACAGCCTAGATACATGGGTATGTCTGGTTGCCGTGTGAGGCACACGGCCTGATTGCACGGGCCTGTGACCTCAACAGTACTGAAGAATGTTTAAAATTCTAAAAACTTTCATAAGTTTTTGGTTTAGTCTTGACCCCTGTCTAACACGAGTATAAGGTCTCATAAACCTAGATAAGGGACTAAATGCTCGTAATTGAGTATGTTTAATTGATGATTGACTTTGTGTCGTGAAATGGATGTGAAAGGTTCCAAACTGTTTGGTAATGTCTCTTAACCCTATTCCAGCGACGATTTCGAGTTAGGGGTGTTACACGTGTGCTTCACATGGCATAGACACGCCCGTGTCCTCGCCCATGTGTAAAAACCTAAGTATTCTATTTGTGATGTCAGCAACCTCATAAAGGTCACACGGCCTAGGCACACGCCCGTGTGGCTAGCCCGTGGTCAACACTGACTTATATCACTAACTTGTAGGGGACACACAGCCTATTAACACACCCATGGGGCTGACCGTGTGAAGCACATGGCCTAGACACACGCCCGTGTGTCTACCCATATGGATAATTAAAAGGCTATTCTCCATGCCAATAGCCACTCTAAAACATAAGCACACATATACCAACACAAGCAACCCAAAACATGACAATAATACACTATGAAGGATCACTAAACATCATTTGCATAAACTTTCACTTCGTAAAACTCGTTACCATTAAAATATGAAACTTGATAAATATTGGCCAATTCCTAATGGTCATATACAAAAAGACTAAGTCCCTATACATGTCATAGATTCGAAAGGTGTTGCATTCACTTATACCTAACATGATAGCTTGATAGTGTGATAGCATCTCCGGCGATCTCCAACCCGAGCTAGTATAAAACCCTACATGATATGAGAAAGGAAGGGGAGTAAGCTATAAAGCTTAGTAAGTCTGTATGTAAATAATAAATAATTTATCACCATGCTTTTAACAATCCTTATTTTGAGTTCTCAAGGTAATGCCATCATTGTTGTATAAACTTTCTCAATTCACTTATATTCATCTCGAGCTATCTACTCGAGTTACAGTCACTAAATTATTTTTATGCGGAGCCGGAACTCCAAATTAAGATCTGCTAATTTTCCTTTAAAATAAACTCACATATCTTCTTAACATGAAATTTCCAGAATTTTTGATTCAGCCAATTAGGACAGTTTATTCTTTAAAGTCTCCCATGTTTCACTGTCCGACAGTTTTGAACCCTCTTCACTAAAAGTACATTTTATCATGGTACAAGATAGAGGTGTGCATGGAAAAAAATTTTGGCCCGTTTTTTAGGCCTAGGCCCGGTCTGGCCCGAAATATGGGCCTGAAAAAATGTCCAACTCTGGCCCGGCATAAAATTGGTAGGCCCGAGCCTGGCCCGGCTAATATTAATTTTTTAAATTATTTTATTAAAAAATAAATATAATAAATCAAATACATTTAAAAAATAAAAATAAATATTAAAACAAGAAACAAATAAAAATGATTCTAAATAAATACAGAGAAAGTCTGTACAGAATTGATTCCAACTTAAATAATAAAGATTTCATGTGATTAAGTGAAAGCTTAGTTCGAACAATAAAATTATTTAAAAGGATAAATGATTTTTAATGAAGAACAATGGAAAATAAAAATGATGAAAAATTAAATGAAACATTAAATGGAAAATTATTTTGTGAAGAAAGATACAAAATAACGAACAATGGAAAATAGAAATGATGAAACATTTAATGAAACAATAAAGAAAGAAAACCTAAAAGAACTAGAAAAACAATATAATTTATTAAGTTGTTTTAGATAATTATTTTTGCAAATTATGACTTTAAAAACTTATAAATATCTTATAAAAAACTTACAAATTAGACAAAAATTTCATTAAGTGATAAAGTTAAAAAAAAAAAAGAAGAAGAAGAAGAGGCTTACAGCGTGGGTAGAGAAAATGAGCTGAAAAGAGGGAAAATGAGCTGAAAAAAGGACTTGGAAGAGTAGGACAAAAGTTGAAAAGAGGGAAAAATGAATTCAGGGCTACTGATGGATATGAAGGTAAAGGTAAAGGTAAAGGTAAAGGTAAAGCTAGAAATGAAGTCAGACAAATGAAAGGTAAAGGTAAAAATTAACTAAGGATTATAAATAAATTATTTAATATATATTTCAGGCCGGGCCAAACTCGAGCCTAGAAGTTCTTACCTGAGGCCCGACCCGTTTTTTAAACGGGCCTAATTTTCTACCCAAGCCCAATTTTCGGGCCTATATTTTTACTCGAACCCGCCCACTTTTCGGGCGGGCCTTTGGGCCGGGCTGGGTGGCCTAGCCCATGCTCAGCTCTAGTACAGGACTCGAATAATGTTCCTATTTGTTTCTCTTGAAAATAGACTCATTAAGAAATTCAAGCATATAAATTTTACCCCTTAATTATTTTTTTATAATTTTTAATGAATTTCCAAAGTCAGAATAGGGAATTCTGAAATCATTTTGACCCTGTCTCACTAAAATCCAAATATCTCATCATATGAAATTATTTTTCTTATTATGCTTCTTTTGTGAAAAACAGACTCAATAAGATTTAATTTAATATCTTATTCAACTTATAATTCATTTTCCACCATTTTTGGTGAATTTTCAAACTGATACAACTGCTGCTTTACAAACTGTTTTGTTGCTAACTTTACTCTATCATGTTTTCTTTGTATTAATTCTCATTTTCACACTTATAATACTAAAGCATATCTATAGTTAGCCATGCCAATAGCTAGTCATCATCAAATATTTACAAGCCATTCATTGGCCCATTCAACTCACACATCAACAACAATATAAGTCTCAAATGCTTGGGCTTACTTACTCATACTTGTTCTTACTCATCACATGTTACATAATAATTTCATACTTGTATTATACTCATGGTACCTGTAACACTTAATCACATAGATTAACACTTTTGCTAGTGTAATATGCATATAAATTCCTTATCTTCCTTAACTTAGATACAACCCTTTATCCTTCATGAATTATTTAACTTGTTACTATCTTTACTTACTTAGCTTTCTTGTTACCTCTTTCATACTTGGCTCTTTTGCCCGATGAATTACCCGAAATAACTGAGGTTACTCAATCTCATAAAACATGGATCCTGATGCCAATTCCATGTCCCAGACATGGTCTTACATGGGATCGCCTCATGATGCCAATGCCATATCCCAGATATGGTCTTACATGGGATCCCTTAACTCGGTGTCGATGCCATGTCCCAGACATGGTCTTACATGAGACCTTCATTATATGTTTCCTTTGGAAACTTACCATTTCCATTTCTTGACATGGTCTTACATGGTATCCTTGCCTTATGAATCTTATCAATGCCATGTCTTGACATGGACTTACATGACATTTTTGCCTTATGAATTCACCAATGCCATGCCTTAGCTTGGACTTACATGGAACCTTTGCCTCATAATAACTTTTCAATGCCATGATTTGTCATGGACTTAGATGATATCCTTGCCTTAATGTCGATGCCATGTCTTGACATGGTCTTACACGGACTTTCCTTGTCTCATGCTGTGATACTAGTATCCTCATTATTCCGAGTCTTCAAACGGGACTTCCTCTTGCATGTTCTCATTTATTTTCTCATCAAGATATCATTAATCTTAACCTCATGAAAACAATGTACATTATACATCATAATAAATTATTTAATAAAAAATACATGGGAAGCCTTAAATTCATACAAACTTACCTCGGTATTCAAAATGTGTGTGGAAGCTCGATTTAGTCCAACACTTTATCCTTGCCTCGATTTCGGTCCGGGCCTCATTTTTCTTGATCTATAATAACAATTTACTTGTTAAATACTCACATTAATTAAATTGACTCATAATTCATGCTTTAATAAAATTACAATTTTGCCCCTAAACTTTCACATAATTACACTTTTGCCTTTAGGCCCGTAAAATGATTTTCATTCAACTTTCTTGTATTTCAAGCCTAGCCGAATCATTTTCTTAACTACAGTAGCCCCTAATTTTCACTATTTCACTCATGTATGACCAATTTCATAACTTTTGCAGTTTGGTCCTTTTATGCATTTTTCATGAAAATCACTTAGAAAAAGATGTTTATCATACATCAAACTTCCATGTTCTTCCATAAATCATCAAAATACATGCATTTCATACATGGTTAAATTTTTGAACATAAACCCTAGCTCTAAATAATGGTAGAAATAGCTAAACCGAGTTACGGGAATATCAAAAATGTAAATAACATTAAAAACGGGGCTTGGATGCACTTACTATTGAGCTTGAAAGGTTGAAAACCCTATCCATGCTTCCCCCATGCTAAATTCAGCCAAGGAAGAAGATGGACAAAGGTTTTTAGCTTTTATTTTGTCTGTTAGTCCATTTAATTACCAACTTACCAAAATGCCCCTAACTTAAAAATATCCTATTTCACTTATCTAATGTCCATTTTTGTCCAAAAATTTAACCAATAGTCTAATTGTCATATAAGGACCTACAATTTAAAATTTCATATAAATTGGACACTTCTAACATGTAGAACTCAACTTTTGCACTATTTACAATTTAGTCTTTTTACCTAAATTGAGTGCCCAAACGTCAAAATTTTCGAATGAAATTTTCACGAAATATTTTCATGAAATCTTATACCATAAAAATATAATAAAAATAATATTTTCCTAAATAGATTTGTGGCCCCAAAACCACTATTCTTACTTGACCCAAAATCGGGCTGTTATAGTGTAGGACACACAGTCAGTCCCATGTGTGTGTCGATCAACATGCGTCCCCTGCATGCTAGGTTTACAAAGTTAGGATGCTCAATAGTAAACACACGAGCAGAGACTTGGCCGTGTGTCTCAACTGTGTGGGAGGCACGGCCTTGGACATGGGCATGTACCCAAGCTATGTGAAGTCTGCACTTAAAATGTGGAATTTAATTCGACATATGGTCTAAGGACACGGGCGTGTGCCTTGGCCGTGTAACCTTAGTGAGGTGATGACATCATAGACAGAATGCCAAGGTTTTGGCACACGGGTTAAGACACGGTCGTGTCGAGTCTGTGTGAAGGACACGGGCTAAGGGCACGGGCGTGTGTCTGGCCGCGTGAAACAAGTCAGTGTCGACCACGGGTGAGAAACACGTGCTTGTGGCCCCTGTTTAGGCAAAATTTTTCTAAGTGCGTACAAGTTTCCAATTGATTCCCCAAACTTTTCGGAAGTATGTTTAAGGCCTCGTAGGCCTAGGATGAGTATGTCTTGGATTTGCATGGAAAGTTTTTAAGACGAAACGAAACTGTAACATCCTGAATTAGGGGGTGTTTGAAATTTAATTATTTTTCCCATGTGTGTGCTTGAAGAAATGAACACTATGATTATTGACATGCTTTAGGGTCTAGTTATAACCCCGAGCTAGGTCAAACTTAGGACTAAAAATTTCTTTTTAAGTGTTTAAAAGGAGGGAGCTAGGCGAGATAGGGGTTAAGTAAAATTTCGGTTGAAGCATGACACAAACAACCAAGTGGCAAAGTGGCTTTCATGCGCCACTTAAGGGCGTAGAGGTGACGTGTGGGCAGGTCTTGGGTTCGAGTCTTGGGAGTTACAAGGGGTTGCGTTTTGTTTTTGGGTTTTTTTGGGCGTTAAGGAAAGGGGCTAGGGTATGAAGGCTTTAAAAATTAAATGGTGAGGTTTAAGAGCATGAAAGTCAATTGGGAAGAATGGCATGGGGCGATATAAGAGGGCTGCGGCAGTGAGGTCCTATGTTCGAACCAAGGGAGCAGCAATTGGGGTTTTATTTTTTTTTCAAACTGGCGTGAAAAGGGTGAGCTAATAGCCTGATTTTGGACTCTTAATTTGATAAGGATAAGCTTAATTTTTGCTCTAAAATTCGGCTAGAAGAGTAAGTGTTAGTAGTTTACTTTCATTTAATTTGTTTGATGAGGTGGTTAGGAGATGAAATGTAAGATAAATCTTGCATTATTTTTTATAATTAAAAGCTGAAATTATCAAAAAAGAGTGGGGTGATGGCCGGATTTGGGACTCCTTAGGGCCATCCATATTCGATTTTGGGTTTAGCAAGGGTGTGCCGAAATTCATTTAGCAAGTTTCTCTTCTTTTTTTCATTTGGTTGCTGGCTGAATTCTCCCTAGCCTCACTTGCCAAAATTATCCAAAATTTCTCTCTTCTTTTCTTCTACTTAGCCGAACCTACCCCCTCTCTTTTACTAAAAATTGTACCTTCCATTTGTGTTGCTAGCCGAATATCTCTTCCATAAAGGGCTTAGGCCGAATCTCCCTAGTAAGGTGCTGTTGAATCCAAAAGGTTGGTAAGTGCCTCTCTTAAGCATTCGGTCTCTCTTCTCTTCTTTTTTGTGTGCCGAAAGCTTGGGAAACAAGCCTTGGTAAGTGGCCGAATATGGTTTTGGTTATAATAGTGTATGTTTTGTGTGTAGCTAACGGCAAGGTGCATTGAGGGAGTCTTTCGTGGTCACAATTCTGCAAGGTAAGCCAATATGGTATTCGGCCATAGGCCACTTACCATAGATTTGCTTATAGCCGATTTTAACAAAGTGACATATAGGGATTTCGACAGTTTCAGAAGATAAGAGTGGTTTTTCGGGATTTCAATTTTGCCTTGGTAAGTAATGATAAGATTCGGCCTAGGGCCATATTTGGATTATAGGTGTAACACCCCAAACCCGGTCTATGCATTGAGACTAGATTTGGTTTGTTACATGAATCGAGCTATTTTTAAATCTTCAATAAGTTGAAAGCTACAATATTAATCACAGAATTTAATAAAATTTAGAAGAGTATTTGCATTTGATAAATATTAGAAAACATTAGTTGAAAAACATTATTAACATTGTATTATCAAAACCTTTAGGTAATTTATTATAGAGTTAACAATAATAAAATATTTATAAAAGAATTTCATATACTTGAAAACCCAAATTTATTTTAATAAAAACATCATATAATCATAGCTCATATTTAAAAGTCCCACGATAGTTTAAAACCAAACACACATAAAATCCATAAATTATTTATAGAGGCCCTTATTACAATAACCCAAAATAGTAAAAATACTTATTAAAAGTTCGAGTTTAAATAACCCATGTTTTGCGGATGGCCTCCACGAAGTCATCCTCGGCCCAAGTCCACGTCAATTTCCATTACGAGATGGAAAATTAAAGGGGTGAGTTACTTAGAACTCGATGTGCAACTCACTTACCACCATTATTGGGCCGATCATCAAGATATTATCTTTGGGCTTGAGCCCAATTCTGAAATTCAACAATATATCATAAAATAAAATAATTTAAAAATGCATGTAAAATGAATTTCCCAAACCAAACCTAATATCCATCCGCTAACACCCCCGTACCAACCATCACACCTGTGGGGATCAAGTCAACCCACCCCGCCAACACACCAATCGTAGGCATTAAGCCTTTTTTTATAATTGTGGCAAAGCCACCGAACTAGAGGCAAAAAGCCATTTAATTATTTGTAGCAAAGCCACCGAACTAGAGGCAATAAGCCATAATTGTGGCAGAGCCACCGAACTAGATTTTTGGCAACTGGCCATTCTTCTCTTCATATACCCTACCCCATGCAATTATGTGTATATATCAAAATATAGTCATAAAAAAAAATTCTTCATAATGGTGGGTTTATCATTAAACATTTCATTTGGCCCATAAAAATAATTTAGCAATTTGCCCATTTAGCAGTTTAGTGGGCTTTGGCCCATTTATCAATCTAGAGTAATTTGGCCCAATTTATCGAACTAGAGTATTTTGGCCCAATTTATCGAACTAGAGTATTTTGGCCTAATTTATCGAACTAGAGTATTTTGGCCCAATTTATCGAACTAGAGTATTTTGGCCCAATTTATCGAAACATACAATTTACATATTAACAAGTAATTTCTCGAGGGCGTTTTCGAAATTTTCACGATTTTAGTCGTTTTCACGTATTTTCACCAAAATATCAGTTGTTACGTTTTTACCGATCTAGTCGTTTTACGATTTTACTTCAATCTTGAAATTGACATCCAACAGAAATAGTGTGAAGTTACACACCTCGTTATCGAGAGTACTAATCCTTCTCGCTCCTCGGCACCTAAAACATATTTCGATCCGTTAGAACACTATTTCGTATAAACATACTTAATCGATAATAGATCCAAAATCTTACCCTCTTGATTTTGAATCACTTGATTTTCGCTTCTCCTCGTTTATTGGTTCGTTAGTCGCGAGAATCCACCAACATATAATGGCTCGAAGTTCGTACCACTTCAAATAATTGACTCCTTGGAAGATGGTCGCAACCCGGTGGAAAATCCCAGACCGTCGAAACCGCTCTTCGTTTAAATGGGGGATTTACAGATCCGCCCCTCTTAATGTGACTAACCACCGCCCTTTTCTTCCCTATTTTGAAAGTCTTCAAGATCCAAAGGAATATTAGTTAAATCTAAAATAATATCGAAATAGTACTAGAGGCTTTAAAAAGGATGTGATTTCCTTACCACAATAAATCGATTCCAACGTTTCTACGATTCTCCCGATCACTTGAGTTCCGATCTTCCGTTATTGCA
Source organism: Gossypium rotundifolium (assembly GCA_025506655.1). Lineage (NCBI taxonomy): Eukaryota > Viridiplantae > Streptophyta > Magnoliopsida > Malvales > Malvaceae > Gossypium > Gossypium rotundifolium. The sequence continues at coordinate 98,053,106 of CP106733.1, read as the reverse complement.
CTATATAATAACAAATGAAACGTTATTAGAATGAACGTTTATTTCGATCCAAATAGTCCTTCATAACACCATTAATACATTGAAAACAAAAAAAAAAAAAAAGAACCCCTTACCTATAATCCACGATCAAAAAGAAGGATTGAGAAAGGTGTTTGTGATGGATGAAGATTTCGGTTATGTATGATCAAAGAAAAAGAAATAAAGATTCGGCTAAGGGCACTCTAGCATTCGGCCATGAGAGTGTTTGATGGAGAAACTTTGAATGAGAGGAATTAAAATATGAAAGAAGAGATGGTGATGATGTTGTTTGATTTCAATGAGAAGAGAAGAAAAGATGGATTTTAGGAGCTAGTACATTCGGCCATGGTAAAAGAAAAGAGAAAGGATGGTCCTTTTGGTATAGTTGATTTGACACTCAAAGAAAAGACACAAAGCAATGGCTAAAGAAATAAAAAAATGACCAAATTGATCACAAAATTTGAGCTTTACCAAATGCACAATTCGGCCAAGATGAAAAGTTGAGAAGAGAAAACAAAATTCTGCACAAGGTGCAAGGAATGACCAAAGAGAAAATTAATTTCTTAGCCAAACCAATACTAAAATTTGGCTCCTCCCTATACCAAGTTGCCGTCAAAACATGGTCAATTGGCCATGATTTTGTTTCAAAATTCTTCCTTGATATTTGCCTTATGTCCCCCTATCTTTCCTTAAGTTTTTGATTCCATGCCATAAGTTAACTATTTCCTTAATCCTTTGATACACTAACCAAAAATAACATGGTCAACACTTACCATATATACTCTTGGCCGACACTTGCTATACATGTGCAGAAAAATTAAAAATAAAATTTACCTAGATGCTAAACAAGGGATTCGAACCTCTTCCCTCATGCTATAACTCATGCGCCAACACCACCATGCCATGTACTCAAATTATGACACTCATTAACACTTAATTTAACTTAAGTCTTAATGGCATTTGCTTCTCTTCAATAAATTCTCAATTATTAAATTTATTCCTTATCCCAAATTATGCTATACTCCTCTTTAGGACTTCAATAAGCACTAAAATAAAAGTAAGAAATTTTTCCTTTAAAATCTAAACACCAAATCATGCAATATATATATACTCGGATTTTTAGGGTGTTACAACTCTACCCTCCTTAAAGAAAATTTCGTCCTCGAAATTTACCTGATTGAAAGAGGTGAGGGTATTGTTATCGAATTGCATCCTCAGGTTCCCACGTAGCTTCTTCCACTCCGTGGTTACGCCATAGAACTTTGACCAATGGCACGGTTTTCTTTCTTAGCACTTTGACATCTCGGTCTAAGATTTCCACCGTTCTTCTTCAAATGACAAATCAAATTCAACTCCAATTCTTCTACCGGTATAATATCTGAAGGATCCGATCTATAACGCCTCAACATGGAAACATGAAAATATTATGGATTTGGTCCAATTAGGAGGTAACTCAATCGATAAGCCATTTGGACCAACACGCTTGAAAGACGATAAGGTCCAATGTATCTAGGACTTAGCTTGCCCTTCCTTCCAAACCTAAAGATTTTTTTCCAAGGAGATACCTTCAAGAAAACCTGATCTCCCACATCATACTCGATATCCTTTCGCTTCAGTGCGCATCGACTTACGTCTATCTCGAGGCTTCTTTCAACCGTGCTCGAATAACTTTTACCTTATCCTCTGTCTCAGATATCATCTCAGGACCTAACATATGTCGTTAGCCAACTCGGTCCAACAAATAGGAGAGCGACACTTACGACCATACAATGCCTCGTAAGGTGCCATCTGAATGCTAGGCGATAGTTTGTTGTTATCTGCGAACTCGCAAGTGGTAGATAATCCTCCCAACTACCCCGAAGTTGATTACATCCCCCTTAACATATCTTCCAATATCTGAATTACTCTCTCCGATCGACCATCGATCGAGGATGAAAAGCCGTCTTGAAGTTCAACTTTGTCCCCAAGGCTTCATGCGAGCTTTCGAATCGTGATGTAAACCTAGGGTCCCTATCCGATATAATAGATCTGGTACCCCATGCAACCTCACAATTTCGGATCGTCACGGTTTAGCCGCCAACTTCGTAATGAATAATCCGTCTTTAACCGACAAGAAATGAGCGGTCTTAGTCAACCGATCAATAATTACCCAAATGTAATTTTTCTTAGTAGGTGTTAACGGTAACCCACTAACAAAATCCATGGTTATCCGCTCCCATTTCCAAAGAGGAATCTTTATCGGTTGTAACAACCTGGGCGATAATTGATGTTACGCCTTCACTTGTCGACAAGTCAAACATTTTCCCACAATTTACGAAATCTCACGCTTGACTCGCCACCAATATTGTTCACGGAGATCTCGATACATCTTATTTTCTCCGGGATGCATAGCATAAGGGCTACTATGCGCCTCCCGTAGAATCATTTGCCTCAGATATGAGTCCTTAGGCATACATATTCTTCCTCGAAAACACAACACACCCTCCATGTTTATTCCAAAATCCTCGATTTCACCATTTTCAACTTGTCGAAATAAAGGTCCCAACTTCTCATCTGATGTCTATTTTTCCTTGATTTGTTCCAGCCACAGAGGCTTCACCTGAAGTTCTGCTAACAAACTGCCATCCTCATACAGACTCAAATGGGCAAACAATGCTCTCAAATCAGATATTGTCTTACGACTTAACGCGTCAGCTACCACGTTAGCCTTTCCAGGATGATATTCGATTGAGAAATCATAATCTTTTAATAATTCTACCCATCTTCTTTGTCTTAAATTCAACTCCTTTTGGGTAAGGAGGTATTTAAGACTCTTGTGATCCGTGTAGATGACAGATTTCTCACCATAGAGATAGTGCCTCCAAATCTTTAAAGCAAAGACAACAGCAGCTAATTCCAAATCATGCGTAGGGTAGTTTACTTCATGTGGTCTCAATTGACGAGAAGCATAGGCCACCACCTTTCCATTTTGCATCAACACACAACCTGCACCGTGTGAGGCGCATCACAATAAGCAAGGAATTCTTTTCCGACCTCCTTTGAATCAAAACGGAGCTTCATCGGGATCTTCTTCAATTTCTCGAAACTCTCTTGTTGCTTTTCATGCCAAATATACGGAGCTCCCTTTCGCAACAGTTTAGTTAGGGGTGCAGCAATTAACGAAAACCCCTCTACAAAACGTCTATAGTATCCAGCCAAACCCAAGAAACTCTAAATTTCAACTCATCGATGTTGGTGGTTTCCAATCCAAAATAGCCTCAATTTTTGAGGATCCACCCTTATTCCTTGGTGATACTACATGACCAAGGAAAGTCACTTCCTTTAGCCAAAATTCGCATTTACTAAATTTGGCATACAATTGCTTATCACGAAGTAGTCAGTAATACTATCCGCAAATCTTTGGTCATGTTCTTCCTCATTTCTCGAATAAACCAATATGTCATCTATAAACACTACCACAAACGGTCTAAATATGGTTGAAAGACTCGGTTTATCATGTCCATAAATGTAGTGGTGCATTGGTTAGTCCAAGCGGCATCACTACAAACTCATAGTGTCCGTAACGTGTCCGAAATGCCATCTTATAAATGTCCGCTTCTTTCACCTTGAGCTGGTGATAACCCGACCTTAAATCAATTTTGGAGAAAATTGAAGCTCCTTTTAATTGATCAAGCAGTCGTCAATTCTCGGCAGAGGATATCGATTCTTGATCGTCAATTTATTCAATTGTGCGTAGTCAATGCACATACGCATCGATCCATCCTTCTTCTTGACGAACAAAACTGGTGCTCCCCACGGAGACACACTTGGTCGAATAAATCCCGATCCAACAATTCTTGAATTTGAGCTTTAAGCTCACCAACTCCTCCGGTGCCATTCTATAAGGAGCAATAGACCTTTGGGTCGTCGAGCAAAAGCTCAATGCCAAATTCTACTTCCCGATCTGGAGGTATACCAGGAAGTTCTTCGGGAAATACATCGGGAAATTCCTTCACCATCGTCACATCATTCACAGATAACTCTTTGGCATCCAAAGCACAGATAAAGGCTAGGAATGCTCCATATCTTTTCCGCACCAACTTCTCTGCCTTTAATGCAGATACCACATTTGCCAGATAGTTTCTTCGCTCATCAATCATTATGACTTCCTTATCATCCGAGGTTCTTACTGACATTCATTTTTCAGCACAATCCACTTGCGCCCAATGTTTAACCAGCCAATCCATGCCCAGAATGAGATCGAACTCACCGAAAGGTATTTCCATCAAGTTTGCTAAGAATATCTCCTCTTGAATTTTCAAGGGCACGTCTTTAAATATTTTATTAACAATTACCGACTGTCCTAAAGGACTAATTATTGTCATCTCGCTATCGGTAATTTCAGATTCTAATTCGTGTTTCGGATATGGCACTAGCTACATATGAATGGGTAGAGCCAATATCTATTAAAGCAATAACAGTACATCAAAATGAAGAACGCGTGCAGTTATCACATCTGGTGCATTGCCGTCCTCGCGGCGTCTAACTGCATAGACCAGTCCAGGCTGTCTTGCATCTGCATTTCCTCTATGACCATTGCCTCGACCCGGTGCACCTTGACCACGACCAGCCCCATTACCACCACGACTTGGTCCACGACCTCTCGGTGGCTGCTGATTACCCCTGGCCGGCTGTGTATCATTATTACGAACTTCTTGAGTCGTATCCATACGTCGAGGACAATTTTTGTACTGATGATCCATTGAACCGCATTTGTAGCATGCGCCCGTTTTCCTCAACATTCTCCAAAATGTTTTTCCCACACTCGGTGTAATCTCGACTTGATTATTTGCTACCGGGTTCTACCTTCAACGATTCATCATTCCAGGTTTCTTCGGAATCTCTTTGAAGAACCGAGATCACTGTCTCTCTCTTGTTTGAGAATCTTTCTCGGTTACGCCGTTCTAAATTCTTAGCCTCCTCAGCTATTTTGGCCTTCTCCACAAGAGTGGAAAATTTTCTAACTTGCTGTGGAGCAATCGAACCCTCGTTCATCATTAAGTCCATCCTCAAACACACACAACGTTCGTGATCTGTTGCTACAATTGTCCGGGCATAGCGGCTCAGACGTAAAAACTCAGCTTCATATGCTGCCACGGTCTTACTTCCTTGGACAAGATTCAGAAATTCCTTCCTTAGAGCATCTACATAACTCGTTCCAACGTATTTTCCTTGGAAGGCAGCTTTAAAGAATTCCCAATTAATCAGTGCAGCTTCGGTGCCTTCTCGAATAGTGAGCCACCACTGATACGCCTCATCTCTTAATAAAGATACAGCTCCTCTCAGTTTTTGCTCAACCGTGCATTCCATATCATCCATAATCCGTTCCACAGCTTCGAGCCAGTATTCAGCCACATTCGGAGCTACACCAGAGACTCCTCTAAAAAATTCTGCATTATTTGACTTAAGTCGCTCTAAAATTGACCCACGAGTTGTTGGCCCAATTCTAGTTCCAGCGACCCTTTCCAAGACTCGCAGCATTGCTTGAGTCAATGCATTATCTTCTTCCATGTGATCGCGTGATCCGTCTCACTTTCAATTGACGCAGTGCGTCTACTTCCCACATATGATTTGGTGCTTGATCGTAGCACCTCGGCCTCTACCACGGCCACGTCTCTGCGTCCCACGACCACGTCCTCTAGTGCTCATGATAGCTTGTTCGTTTATCGATTACAAGTTTTATGAATCGTAAAATTTGTTTGGTGTTTATTAACGATGTTTTATGAGATTTGAGATATAAAGTTGTTTTTCGCAACATATCCTATAGTCTCAATCTCTACGATTTTTCACATCTAAAACTAGAAGTTCTAGAGTGTTCCTATGATCATCATAGTAATCATTAAGCAATAAATACTTACTTGACTTGTTGCCGGATGCTTGTGGTGCCATACTGATCTTTAAAATATAATTGAACGATTTCATACAAAATTTTATTTGCGAACCCAATCCACAGCCGAGTTTTTGAAACTGGCTCTGATACCACTAAATGTAACACCCAAACCCGGTCTATGCATTAAGACTAGATTTGGTTTGTTACATGAATCGAGCTATTTTAAATCTTCAATAAGTTGAAAGCTATAATATTAATTACGAATTTAATAAAATTTAGAAGAGTATTTGCATTTGATAAATATTAGAAAACATTAGTTGAAAAACATTATTAACATTGTATTATCAAAACCTTTAGGTAATTTATTAAAGAGTTAACAATAATAAAATATTTATAAAAGAATTTCATATACTTGAAAACCCAAATTTATTTTAATAAAAACATCATATAATCATAGCCCATATTTAAAAGTCCCAATTATAGTTTAAAACCAAACACACATAAAATCCATAAATTATTTATAGAGGCCCTTATTACAATAACCCAAAATAGTAAAAATACTTATTAAAAAGTTCAGAGTTTAAATAACCCATGTTTTGCAAGATGGCCTCCACGAAGTCATCCTCGGCCCAAGTCCACGTCAATTTCCATTACGAGATGGAAAATTAAAGGGGTGAGTTACTTAGAACTCAATGTGCAACTCACTTACCACCATTATTGGGCGGATCATCAAGATATTATCTTTGGGCTTGAGCCCAATTCGAAATTCAACAATATATCATAAAATAAAATAATTTAAAATGCATGTAAAATGAATTTCCCAAACCAAACCTAATATCCATCCGCTAACACCCCTGTACCAACCATCACACACAGGGATCAAGTCAACCCACCCCGCCAACACACCAATCGTAGGCATTAAGCCTTTTTTATAATTGTGGCAAAGCCACCGAACTAGAGGCAATAAGCCATTTAATTATTTGTGGCAAAGCCACCGAACTAGAGGTAATAAGCCATAATTGTGGCAAAGCCACCGAACTAGATTTTTGGCAACTGGCCATTCTTCTCTTCATATACCCTACCCCATGCAATTATGCGTATATATCAAAATATAGTCATAAAAAAAATTCTTCATAATGGTGGGTTTATCATTAAACATTTCATTTGGCCCATAAAAATAATTTAGCAATTTGCCCATTTAGCAGTTTAGTGGGCTTTGGCCCATTTATCAATCTAGAGTATTTTGGCCCAATTTATCGAACTAGAGTAATTTGGCCCAATTTATCGAACTAGAGTATTTTGAACTAAAGTATTTTGGCCCAATTTATCGAACTAGAGTATTTTGGCCCAATTTATCGAACTAGAGTATTTTGGCCCAATTTATCGAACTAGAGTATTTTGGCCCAATTTATCGAAACATACAATTTACATATTAACAAGTAATTTCTCGAGGGCATTTTTAGAATTTTCATGATTTTAGTCGTTTTCACGCATTTTCACCAAAATATCAGTTGTTACGTTTTTTTACCGATCTAGTTGTTTTTACGATTTCACTTCAATACCGAAATTGACATCCAACCGAGAAATAGTGTGAAGTTACACACCTCGATACCGAGAGTACTAATCTTTCTCGCTCCTCGGCACCTAAAACATATTTCAATCCGTTAGAACACTATTTCGTATAAACATACTTAATCGATAATAGATCCAAAATCTTACCCTCTTGATTTTGAATCACTTCGATTTTCGGCTTCTCCTCGTTTATTGGTTTGTTAGTCACCGAGAATCCACCAACGTATAATGGCTCGGAAGTTCGTACCACTTCAAATAATTGACTCCCTTCGAAAGATGGTCTGCAACCCGGTGGAAAATCCCGGAATGCCAAAACCGCTCTTCGTTTAAATGGGGGATTTACAGATCCGCCCCTCATAACGTGACTAACCACCGCCCTTTTCTTCCCTATTTTGAAAGTCTTCAAGATCCAAAGGAATATTAGTTAAATCTAAAATAATATCGAAATAGTACTAGAGGCTTTAAAAGGATGTGATTTCCTTACCACAATAAATCGATTCCAACGTTTCTCGATTCTCCGATCACTTGAGTTTCGATCTTCCGTTATTGCACTATATAATAACAAATGAAACGTTATTAGAACGAACGTTTATTTCGATCCAAATAGTCCTTCATAACACCATTAATATATTGAAAACAAAAAAAAGAACCCTTACCTATAATCCACGATCGAAAAGAAGGATTGAGAAAGGTGTTTGTGATGGATAAAGATTTCGGTTATGTATGATCAAAGAAAAAGAAATAAAGATTCGGCTAAGGGCACTCTAGCATTCAGCCATGAGAGTGTTTGATGGAGAAACTTTGAATGAGAGGAATTAAAATATGAAAGAAGAGATGGTGATGATGTTGTTTTGTTTCAATGAGAAGAGAAGAAAAAGATGGATTTTAGGAGCTAGTACATTCGGCCATGGTAAAAGAAAAGAGAAAGGATGGTCCTTTTGGTATAGTTGATTTCGGCACTCAAAGAAAAGACACAAAGCAATGGCTAAAGAAATAAAAAATGACCAAATTGATCACAAAATTTGAGCTTTACCAAATGCACAATTCGCCAAGATGAAAAGTTGAGAAGAGAAACAAAAATTCTGCACAAGGTGCAAGGAATGACCAAAGAGAAAATTATTTTCTTAGCCAAACTAATACTAAAATTTGGCTCCCTCCCTATACCAAGTTGCCGTCCAAAACATGGTCAATTGGCCATGATTTTGTTTCAAAATTCTTCCTTGATATTTGCCTTATGTCCCCTATCTTTCCTTAAGTTTTTGATTCCATGCCATAAGTTAACTATTTCCTTAATCCTTTGATACACTAACCAAAAATAACATGGTCAACACTTACCATATATACTCTTGGCCGACACTTGCTATACATGTGCGAAAAATTAAAATAAAATTTACCTAGATGCTAAACAAGGGATTCGAACCTCTTCCCTCATGCTATAACTCATGCGCCAACACCACCATGCCATGTACTCAACTTATGACACTCATTAACACTTAATTTAACTTAAGTCTTAATGACATTTGCTTCTCTTCAATAAATTCTCAATTATTAAATTTATTCCTTATCCAAAATTATGCTATACTCCTCTTTAGGACTTCAATAAGCACTAAAATAAAAGTAAGAAATTTTTCCTTTAAAATCTAAACACCAAATCATGCAATATATATATATACTCGGATTTTTAGGGTGTTACAATAGGTGCGATTAGTCCTTCGGGATTACTAATTTGGCCAAATAGGCCTACGGTACTAACTTTGGTGATTGGCCGAATATAAGGTCAAGGGATAGAGCACAGTAGATCGAAACTTCGGGATCTAGGATTCGCGTTAGTAACATGTGTGTAAAACTCTTTACACACTTTATTAATTAACATTGTTATATTGTGTCTTTTAATCATTATGATAGTGATTTGCTTGTGGGCTTAAGCATGGATTCCGGGTAAGTCCCCTATCACGTGATCTATGATATATGATTTTGTATGCCATCATAAGCTGTTGGATGTTATGCTATACATAAATGCATGATATATGTGATTATGACATTTGTTATGTAAGCATGATGATGGTGGGATTGATGAGAGGAGGGGGATGATTTCTATGGACTGTCACCAGTGGTTTTGACCACAAGATGGGTTGGCCCCATCAGATTAATTGTGACTTCGGTCACTAGTGGTTTTGACCACACCGATGTTAAATTGTGACTAAGTCCTAGTGGTTTGGTACCACCAGTGGTTTTGACCACATTATGATATTTGTGACCTAAGGTCATCAGTGGTTTTGACCACACGATGGGTTGGCCCCATCATTTGATTTGTGACACTAGTCACCAGTGGTTTTTGACCACAGTGGTTTTGACCACACGGGGTAGTTAAAGGAGTACGGATGGTTAATGGGGTTGCATGTTTGCATGTTTGCTAATGATTTGTGTATGAGTTGCATTTCTGGGTGGAGGATTTACACACTGAGTCTTGGTGACTCACCCCCTTCCTATATTATTTTGCAGATGAGTAGATCGTGGAGATGGAGCCGGAGAGGACTCGAGGCGGCCATGCTTATTCGTTGGATTTGAATTTAATTTATTATAGTTAAGTTTATTTTCTTTAAAGTTTTAATTTGGGTTGTAATAAGGCCGCTAATTATTATTTGGATGTTTTAATTATTGTTTTAATTTACTCATACTATATTACAAAATAAAATTATAAATGTTAAGTAAATCGGTTAAAAGCAACATTTTCAAATTAAGTAACTTATACGAGTTTTCAAAGATGTTACCATCGGGTAACAAAATACACCAAGACAACTATAACCTTGACGATTTTAAAACTTTACATGATCAAACATTTTCAAAGGGTTTATCAACACAACCATGTTTATAAAAATAATCCCAACTGAGTTTTATCAAACACTGTTTTAAAACCTTAGCCATATTTTATCAAGTTTTCGCCAGACACTTAAAATGGTTCAAGTTGTTTTACTCTGTGACATACCAGATCCGGTCAGAACTCATGGGCCGGGTTCAGGGTGTTACATTTTTGGTATCAGAGCCCGATTCAAAACTTGGCTGTGGGGGCCCAAGGCCCAAAATGTTTTGTTTTTGTTATTAGGCCTTATTAGAATGTTGTGGGAAATTGTTTATGGTTCGAACGGCATGGCACCGAGTCTCCGGCACCTATCCACCCACGTAAGTAATTCTATCTATTTTTGTGAATACTTGATAGGGGTAGAAGGGTAAATGCTGAACGTAGAATATTAGAATAGAAATTGTTGAACCCTAGGGTTAGCGAACCCCAACGAACAATACATAAGATTTAATAATTCCCTAAACAACCCTGTGAGTTGTCACTGAGCAAGGGATGTGGCAATCGTTATACACATGTCTAGGATTGGATTCGGTGGGAGCCTGGTATTTAAGCAGTCCTAGTGACTCACCTCCTACTCACTTGAATCTTACCTGGTGCGTAGTGACGGTTCATCCTAGCTAAGACGACGTGCTCACAGGCTAAACTTGATAACTAAAACTCAAAAGGGACTAGCCGTTTTGTTTTGAAGTAATTAAAACCTTGGCTTTAAAAAAAAAGACCAAAATACCCTCCGTATGAAAAATTTCCAAATAGAAAATTTTCAAAATATCCTTCTTTTGTGAAATCAATTAGAACCAAATTTTGGAAATCTTGTTATGGAAAAAAAATTTACTAAAATACCCCTAAAGGTAAAATTACAGAATTGCCCCTAACCAACAAAATTACCAGAATAACCCTGATTTTCAAAATTTTGCAACATCACTGTTTTAGAGAATGCAATTTTCAAAAAGAACCCTCAAAGTTTTACAACTTTTGAAATGTCTCGACTTATTAAATTTTACAAATTCACCCTGATTTGTGAAAAATTACCAAAATACCCTTGAGGTCCAAAATTACCGAAATACCCCCGAATTTCAAAATGTATTCAAAATACCTCAGTAATTTAAAAGTTCCAAAAACCTTTTTGACAAAATCATCCGAGAACTTTTTTTTCGAAAAATTATGAAAATACCCCTGTAGGACAAAGTTACAAAAATACCCCTGGGTAGTGGAAAACAACCACAATGAAAAACTACAACGTCTCTTTGAATGAATGAATAGAAAGACTGTGTGCGTGTATGAATACAAAAGAACCACTCCTAAAACTCCTATCATAAAATTTCTTCGCGGATAATCAAGTGAAACAAGGTACTAATGCATAAAACTCTTAAACAGATAAACGCAAACAAGAATAATGAGTATAAGAGGTCGTGGACGTCCGCCGCGTGGTCGCGGTAGAGGTAGGATGACCTTGTCGGAGCCAGCAGGGTCTGGTCATGGGTCTGGAAATGAGATGCCAGATCTGCCGGCGGTGGAAACTGAATTTCAAGATCAGACCGGTGGTAATGATGTAGTATATCAAGTTGTATTGCGAGTATTGGAACGAGTTCTTTGAAATGCGTGGTGCGCGGAGCCCGTAAATTGTGGTTGAATGACTCGGCCTACGGAGCGAAGTATTTAGAGGAGTTTCTAGAGTGGCACCCAGTGCGACGGAATATTGGTTAGAATCTACTGAGAGGATCATGGGTGATCTGGATTTTACAGCTGAGGAGAAGTTAAAGGGCATAATATCTCTGCTTCGGGATGAGTCATATCAGTGGTGGCTCACCGTAAGAGATGGAGCGATGGCGGAGGATCTCACGTGGGAATTCTTTAGGGCCGCCTATCAAAAGAAATACATCGAAACCAGTTACATGGATGCGCAATGAAGGCTTTCTTGAACACGGTTCGAGGTAATAAGACGATGGCGAGTATGAGGTCAATTTCTCCGGTTGAGTAGGTATGCTCGTGGTATTATGGGTACCGAGCATGAACGCTGTGTCAGATTCGAGGATGGGCTGAGAGATGAGCTGAGGATGATGATAGCTCCACAACAGGAAAGAGAGTTCGCTGTCCTAGTGGAGAAGTCTAAGGTTGCTGAAGGGGTAAGACAGTCGGCTAGACGAAATCAGGATAGGAGTTGGAATAAGAGAAGCTCCGGACCTTCAAAGTTTTCTGGTAATCAGCAGAAGAGGACAAAGTTTGGTGGGTCAGATCAGGCTGCTAGGCCTGCTGCTACTGCCAATTCTTAATGGCCGCCGTGGTGTGCTCGGTATGGAAAATCCCACACGGGGGAATGTTGGAATGGTAATCGCGGATGCTTTGAGTGTGGGTCTATGGAACATCGAGTTAGGGACTGTCCGAAAAAGGCAGCTAGACTAAGATCAGAGGGTCAGGAATGTGCATCGAATAGAAGGGATAACCAACAGCCTCCGAGAGGTCGTGGTGTAGGAAGAGGAGGTAATGGTGTTGGCAGAGGTCGTGGGGCACCGAGGGGAGGTACCAGTGGTACTGAGGCTAGGCAACCTGGTTTGGTCTATGCCGCGAGTCGTCAAGAGGAGGGCGACGCACCAGATGTCATAACTGGTATGTTCTTGATCTTTGGTGTACCCTATAGTACTTCGATTGACATTGGCTCAACCCACTCATATATTACCAGTAGTGTAGTGGAAACTCTGCATTTAGACTCTGAGCTTACTTCTAGGAAGATGACTATATTAAGCCCTTTAAGTCACTCTGTAAAAGTAAGTAAACTCTATAGGAACGTACCCCTAGAACTCCAAGGGGTCGTGTTCTTGGCTGACTTGATGGAACTATCGTTTCGGGAGTTCGACCTAATCCTCGGGATGGATTGGCTAGTAAAGTATCGAGCTAGCACGGATTGCATGACTAAGTGCATGGTAATAAAGACCATGGAAGGTGATGAGGTGGTGATGATAGGTAAAAGGAGAGATTACTTATCTAATCTAGTTTCTGCATTGAAGGTGGAAAAGATGGTGAGGAAGGGTTGTGAAGCATATGTGGTGCATGTCTGTGCTTTGGAAGCTAAGGATGTTGCTGTGAGAGATGTCCGAATCGTAAGGGACTATGTTGATGTGTTTCCAGAGGAACTTCTGAGTCTACCTTCGGACCGTGAGGTTAAATTTGGTATAGATCAGTTACCCGGAACTGCGCCAGTATCTATAGCTCCGTATCGAATGGCACCGAAAGAATTGGTAGAGTTAAAGGCGCAGATTCAGGAATTGTTGGATAGAGGGTTCATCCGACTAAGTGTATCGCCTTGGGGAGCTCTAGTGCTTTTTGTCAAGAAGAAAGATGGGACAATGAGGATGTGTATAGACTATTGGCAACTGAACAAGTTGACAATAAAGAACCGGTATCCTTTACCCAGGATTGACGATTTGTTCGATCAACTCAAAGGAGCATCGGTGTTCTCTAAGATTGACCTTAGGTCAGGGTACCATCAGCTTAAGGTGAGGGAGGCTGATGTCCATAAGACGGCATTCCGTACTCGGTATGGGCATTACGAGTTTCTGGTAATGCCATTTGGTTTGACGAATGCACCGCCGCATTTATGGACATGATGAACTGGGTTTTCCAACCCTATCTGGATCGGTTCGTCGTGGTGTTCATAGACGACATTTTGGTGTACTCAAAATCTGAAGAGGAGCATGACGCACATATTCATGTGGTTCTGCAAGTTCTAAGGGAGAAACAGTTGTACGCCAAATTCAGTAAGTGTGAGTTCTAGCTCAAAGAGGTAACCTTTCTAGGGCATGTTGTTTCAGCCGAGGGAATTAGGGTGGATCCCCGTAAGATTGAGGCGGTATTAGAGTGGAAACCACCCAAGTCATTCTGAAATTGAGTTTTCTAGGGTTGGCGAGGATATTATAGGAGATTAGTGGAAAATTTCTCCTTAATCGTAGCACCGATTGACTAATTTGTTGAGAAAAGGGGTTCTGCTTGTATGGTGCGAGAAGCGACAAGAGAGTTTCGATAAGCTGAAGAGGATTTTGACAGAAGCACCAGTCTTGATTCAGCCAGAGGCAGGAAAGGAATTCACTGTGTATTGCAATGCATCGCATACTGGTTTAGGGTGTGTGCTGATGCAAGAAGGGAAGGTGGTCGCTTATGCGTCACGACAGTTGAGGCCTCACGAAGCTAACTACCCGACACATGATTTGGAATTGGCTGCTGTGGTTTTTGCCTTGAAGATTTAGAGGCACTATCTCAGACGGGAGAAGTCGGTAGTGTACACGATCACAAAAGTCAAGTACCTCGACTCGAAAGATTTAAATCTGGCGGAGGTGGATTGAGTTATTGAAGGACTACGACTGCTCGGTCGAATACCATCCGAGGAAGGCTAATATGGTAGCTGATGCATTGAGTCGAAAGGTGGTAGCGAATTTGCGAGCAATGTTTGCTCATCTAAGTCTCTATGAGGATGAGAGCCTTTTGGCAGAGTTGCAAGTGAAGCCATCTTGGATTAATGAGGTCAAAGAAAGACGGATGACCGATGAAGCTTTGAATACTCGGAGGTTGCAAGTCTGAATGGTGAGGCCAAGGTTTCAACTTGGCGATGATGGAGTGTTGTACTTTCGGGGAGAGTATGCATGCCTAAGGACGATGATTTGAGGCGTGAATCCTTAAAAAGCTCATAGCGATCCGTCGCTATGCACCGGGAAGCGACAAGATGTATCGGGATTTAAGGCGATAGTTTTGGTGGTCGGGTCTTAAGCGGGAAGTGACCGAGTTGGTAGGCAAGTGTCGACATGCCCGATGAAGTTAAGGTGAGCATCAATTACCATCGAGGTTTACGGTAGGTAAAAGATTCCACGATGGAAGTGGGAGGAGATTACTATGGATTTTGTAAGTGGGCTTCCCTTTACGCCCAGTAAGAAAGATGCCGTTTGGGTAGTAGTGGACCAGTTGACTAAATCGGCCTATTTCATACCGGTAAGGGTTGACTACATGCTTCAAAGGTTAGTCAGGCTGTATATAGCTGAGATAGTGCGATTGCATGGAGTACCGGTGTCCATTATCTCAGATCGGGATCCCTGGTTTACGTCGAGATTTTGGAAGGCTCTACATCAGGAGTTAGGCACGAAGTTGAATTTTCGCACGACTTTTCACCCACAGTCTGATAGACAATCTGAGAGGGTCATCCAAGTGTTGAAAGACATGTTGAGGGGCTGTGTTTTGGATTTCTGTGGTAGTTGGGAGGAGTACCTACCTTTGGCAGAGTTCGCTTATAACAATAGTTATCAAGCGAGCATTCAAATGGCACCGTATGAGGCACTGTATGGTCAAAAATGTCGTATTCCTACATGTTGGACGGAATTAGGAGAACGTCGGATGTTGGGTCCAAAGTTAGTAGCGGAGACGGAGGATAAGGTTAGAGTAATTCGGGCTCGTCTTAAGGAGGTGTCGGACAGGCAAAAATCCTACGCTGATCTTAAGCGCAGAGAGGTTAAATATGCAGTGGGTGATAAGGTCTTCTTGAAGGTATCACCTTGGAAGAAGGTGCTGAGATTTGGCCGGAAGGGCAACCTAAGACCTAGATTCATCGGACCGTACACGGTGTTGAAATGTGTGGGACCGGTAGCTTACCAGCTTGAGTTACCGACAGAATTGAGCCAGATCCATGATGTCTTCCATGTTTCAATGCTGAGGCGCTATCGATCGGATCCATCACACGTAGTGCCAGACGTGAAAATTGAGGTGAACCCAGACTTGTCTTTCGAGGAAGAGCCAGTACAAATCTCGGATTGAGATGTCAAAGTTCTGCGAAGGAAGTCAGTGTATTTGGTAAAGTGCTATGGCGAAACCATGGTACGGAGGAGGCCACATGGGAACCCGAGGATGTGATGCGGCAGCAATACCCCCAACTCTTCTGAACCAGGTAATTTCGAGGCTGAAATTCTTTTTAAGGGGGGTAGAACTGTAACATCTTGAATTAGGGGGTGTTTGAAATTTAATTATTTTTCCCATGTGTGTGCTTGAAGAAATGAACACTATGATTATTGACATGCTTTAGGGTCTAGTTATAACCCCGAGCTAGGTCGGACTTAGGACTAAAAATTTCTTTTTAAGTGTTTAAAAGGAGGGAGCTAGGCGAGATAGGGGTTAAGTAAAATTTCGGTTGAAGCATGACACAAACAACCAAGTGGCAAAGTGGCTTTCATGCGCCACTTAAGGGCGTAGAGGTGACATGTGGGCAGGTCTTGGGTTCGAGTCTTGGGAGTTACAAGGGGGATGCGTTTTGTTTTTGGGTTTTTTTGGGCGTTAAGGAAAGGGGCTAGGTATGAAGGCTTTAAAAATTAAATGGTGAGGTTTAAGAGCATGAAAATCAATTGGGAAGAATGGCATGAGGCGATATAAGAGGGCTACGACAGTGAGGTCCTATGTTCGAACCAAGGGAGCAGAAAATGGGGTTTTATTTTTTTTTCAAACTGGCGTGAAGAGGGTGAGCTAATGGCCTGATTTTGGACTCTTAATTTGATAAGGATAAGCTTAATTTTGCTCTAAAATTAATTTGGAAGAGTAAGTGTTAGTAGTTTACTTTCATTTAATTTGTTTGATGAGGTGGTTAGGAGATTAAATGTAAGATAAATCTTGCTTTATTTTTGATAATTAAAAGCTAAAATTATCACAAAAGAGTGGGGTGATGGCCGGATTTGGGACTCCTTAGAGCCATCCATATTCGGTTTTGTGTTTAGCAAGGGTGTGCCGAAATTCATTTAGCAAGTTTCTCTTCTTTTTTTCATTTGGTTGCTGGCCGAATTCTCCCTAGCCTCACTTGCCAAAATTATCCAAAATTTCTCTCTTCTTTTCTTCTACTTAGCCGAACCTACCCCCTCTCTTTTACTAAAAATTGCACCTTCCATTTGTGTTGCTAGCCGAATATCTCTTCCATAAAGGGCTTAGGCCGAATCTCCCTAGTAAGGTGCTGTTGATTCCAAAAGGTTGGTAAGTTCCTCTCTTAAGCATTCGGTCTCTCTTCTCTTTCTTTTTGTGTGCCGAAAGCTTGGGAAACAAGCCTTGGTAAGTGGCCGAATATGGTTTTGGTTATAATAGTGTATGTTTTGTGTGTAGCTAACGGCAAGGTGCATTGAGGGAGCCTTTCGTGGTCACAATTCTGCAAGGTAAGCCAATATGGTATTCGGCCATAGGCCACTTTCCATAGATTTTCTTATAGCCGATTTTAACAAAGTGACATATAGGGATTTCACAGTTTAGGAAGATAAGAGTGGTTTTCGAGTTTTCGATTTTGCCTTGGTAAGTAATGATAAGATTGACCTAGGGCCATATTTGGATTATAGGTGCGATTAGTCCTTGAGATTACTAATTTGGCGAATAGGCCTATGGTACTAACTTTGGTGATTAGCTGAATATAGGGTCAAGGGATGAAACACGATGGATCGAAACTTGGGATCTAGGATTAGCGTTAATGTGGTGTGTAAAACTCTATACACACTTTATTAATTAACATTGTTATATTGTGTCTTTTAATCATTATGATAGTGATTTGCTTGTGGGCTTAAGCATGGATTCCGGTAAGTCCCTATCCGTGATCTATGATATATGATTTTGTATGCCATCATAAGTCGTTGGATGCTATGCTATACATAAATGCATGATATATGTGATTATGACGGTTGTTATGTAAGCATGATGATGGTGGGATTGATGAGAGGAGGGGATGATTTCTATGGATGTCACGGTGGTTTTGACCACAAGATGGGTTGGTCCCATCAGTTAATTATGACTTGGTCACTAGTGGTTTTGACCACACGATGCTAAATTGTGACTAAGTCCCAATGGTTTGGTACCACCGATGGTTTTGACCACATTATGATATTTGTGACCTAAGGTCATCGGTGGTTTTGACCACACGATGGGTTGGCCCCATCATTTGATTTGTGACACTAGTCACGGTGGTTTTGACCACCAATGGTTTTGACCACACGGGGTAGTTAAAGAATACGGATGGTTAGTGGGGTTGCATGTTTGCATGTTTGCTAATGATTTGTGTATGAGTTGCATTTTAAGTGGGGATTTACACCTTTGAGTCTTGGTGACTCACCCCTTCCCATATTATTTTGCAGATGAGTAGATCGCAGAGATAGAGTCGGAGAGGACTCGAGGCGGCCATGCTTATTCGTTGGATTTGAATTTAATTTATTATAGTTAAGTTTATTTTCTTTAAAGTTTTAATTTGGGTTGTAATAAGGCCGCCAATTATTATTTGGATGTTTTAATTAGTTGTTTTAATTTACTCATACTATATTACAAAATGAAATTATAAATGTTAAGTAAATCGGTTAAAAGCAACATTTTCAAATTAAGTAACTTATACGAGTTTTCAAAGATGTTACCATCGGGTAACAAAATACACCAAGACAACTATAACCTTGACGATTTTAAAACTTTACATGATCAAACGTTTTCAAAGGGTTTATCAACACAACCATGTTTATAAAAATAATCCCAACTGAGTTTTATCAAACACTGTTTTAAAACCTTAGCCATATTTTATCAAGTTTTCACCAGACACTTAAAATGGTTCAAGTTGTTTTACTCCGTGACATACCAGATCCGGTCAGAACTCATGGGCCGGGTTCGGGGTGTTACAGAAACTTTATAGTTGAAACGTCATGTTTAAGCGATTTAAGTTAAGTAATGCCTCCTATCCGGATTCCTACTTCGAACACGGGTATGGGGTGTTGCAAAAGTTGCACAACCCTGATGAAGAAGTTTATTAGCCTGAATCACCGAAATAATACGGGTTGACCTACTAGTTCGAATACCATTCACCTCAATCGTATCTCCATTTTCACTTTGAACAGTAAACTTATTTTTACAACAATCCAAAATCACCCTGTGCTCTGAAAGCCAATCCATTCCCAAAATTATATCAAAATCGCCAAATGGCATTATCAACAAATCAACAGGGAAGATTATATTCTGTATCATCAATGGACATCTCCTACACACTCGACCTACCAACACAGATTGTCCCAACAGACTAGACACCACTATTGATACTCTAGACATCTTAGACTTTAAACTTCTTGACTCAACCAATTTAGTAGTAACATATGAATGTGAAGATCCCAGATCTATCAAAGCATAAACAGGTTCTGAATATAATAAAAATATATTTGTTACAACATCATTTGCATCACCATCTTCACGAGTCCGCACAACATAAGCTCGAGCTAGCGTTCTAACCTCTGACTGTTGAGTAACAGCATCATTTCCCTTTCTAGCACCCCCTCTCAAAATGAACCACTTCACTTGACCCGCGACCTCTAGAAGCAGCCATAGATCTCTGAAAAGTAACAGGGGTAGCATTCTCATTTTTCGGACAATCTCTGACAAAATGTTCTGTAAATCCACAGCGAAAACAGCCTCGAGATAATTTTCAACATTCACCACGGTGCTTTTTCCCACAATGCTTACAATTGAGAATTTCAATATCCCAAGATGGACCTCGTACACTACCCGTAGACACTCGGCTGTCTATCACGGATTCTATCAGTTCTGTCTGATCTAAAATTTGATCTCCAGCTTCCACGGAATTCTTTTGATCTCTTTGGTTGTGGATTTGAACTAGCTGCTCCACGACATCTTCCAACTGTACGGGTATTCTCAGTCTTTTTATCAAAACCCAGTACTTGATCTACCATTCTTGCCCTTTCAACTAAGTCTACAAATTCAGTAATTCTGTGTGATACCAATTGTACTCTTAATTCATCGCATATACCACGCAAAAATCTCTTACAACTATCAGCTTCAATCGGCACAAACTCAGCAGCATACCTACTAAGTTGTGAAAACTCTCATTCATAATCAACCACAGATGTCAAAACCATTTTTAAAAGTTAATTTAAATGGGGGTCGACTTTAAAAACGCAAATGGGAGTCGCCACCAATCTTTTTTTTATTTAGGTGTGATTGGATCACCTTGCAAAATGTTTTGTTTTAAAACATTTGATTTTGGTCCACGAAAAACAAGTAAAAGGGTTCAGGATTCGGTTACGTACGACGAAGGATTAGCACTCTCGTAACGCCCAAAAATTGGCACCTAATTGACTAATTAATGTCCTTATGTCAAGAATTTGAAAAGATTTGGAAACATGCTTACTTTAAAACTTGAATAATTTGAGTTAATATTTGAGTTTTCTTTGTTTCGAATGAATATAAACATCACATCCAGCACGTTAGGACACGATGTTTTAAAACCTTCGTGATCAAAATCATCTCATGATTTACAAAACTTGACAAAAGATATTTAGTTATTTAGCCAAACGAAAAATCGAAACCCAGCACGTTAGGGCACTATTTCCCGAATTTCTAAATACAACTCATTGCCTTATTTTAAACCTTTAGATAAAATATAGTAATTTTGTAAAAAAAAATGTATTTTATTTCAAACAACGATTCATGAGACAATATCGTATTTATATATTATCAAACATAAATATCAAAAGCAATTATGATATACTAACATTTTATATTTATATAAATAATAAAGTAATAATAATGTAGAATAATGACAAATAGAAATAACAACACAATGGCAATCATAAATAAATAAATGAGAGAGTATGGGAAAATAACATACATACATAAAATAATAAATATCAAAATAAAAAGAAAATTACTTAAATAAATATGAAAATTTTTATGCAAGATTAAATAATAAATAAATAAATAAAATTATATACATATATAATAAAAACAATGTAAGCGAAGTATAAATAAAAAAGTATATAATGATTTTAAATAAGGATATATAAAATTACATATATATAATATAAATAATGTAAATAGAATATGTTATACAATATAAATAAATTTTAGTTAATAATATACGATATAATTTAATATTATATAATGTACAAAATTTTAAAATATAATATAATAAATAAATACTAAAATGATATGTAATAAAAAATAATTAAACAAAATAATATAATAAATAATAATTATATATGAATTTTATAATTTTCTAAGATAATATATACATAAATATATACATAAATAAATTAATATATAGATAATAAAGAAAATAATATAGACTATTTAACATAATAAAATAGTTTAATGTAATGAAAAATAATAAAATAAAATAAAAGGATAAAAATAAGATATAACAAAGAAAACAGGGGTTAAAATAGAAATTAAAACGGATATAAAAGAACTAAATTAAAACGCGCGTTAAATCAAAGGGGTTAAAATAGCAATTATGCCAAATTTCAAAACGACGCCGTCCTGTCTCTGGCCCTGAAAAGGCCTGGAGGACTAAATTGAAACAAATACCATAATTTTGGGCCAATTTAAAAAAATAAAATGCCAATTAGATGTAATTGTAAAGATACAATAATGCAAAAGGGCTGGAAGCACAAATAATCCATTTTGCCAAAACACGCGGATCCTCTATGCGAGTCGAGTCAGTGTGCGGGTCCTGAGTGAAACGACGTCGTTTTGGGCTATAGTAACCAGCCCCAAAACGGCGTTGTTTCAAGTGTCTATATAAACAAAAAAAAATTAAAAATTTCATTTTCTCTTCAGCAAAGAAAAAAAAAAGTAGAAAGGTGCTCACCAGGGCGATTTTCGGTCATTCTCCTGCGAGGCTCCGACCGCCGTCCGCCACCGTTGCCGGCCATCGTACACGGTGGCCGAAATTTCAAAATGTAAGATTTTCCTCCTTTTTTTATCCTCCCTTTTCTTTAATATATTTTAAAACCTTATATATAAAAAATAAAAATAAAATAAAGAACATATTCGGGTAAAAAAGATAGAAAGATAAAAAACCTTGTTCTTTTTTGATTTTTTGTATTGTATTTTGTATATTGTTGCTTGTGTCCCTCCATTTTACAAATTATATTGGGGCTTTTATAGCCCCAAAAAATAAATCAAATACAAAGATCGCGCTATTTTTTGTCGATTTCTTTCCTTTTGCAGGTTGAAAAGTGCGGATCTCGGCGGTGGAGAAGATTGTTCGCGCTGATTGCGACGTGCTATGCTGCTTGCGGTGCGAAGAGGGGGTTATTGAGGGGTATTGCGGCACAATCTATTTAGGGTTTCAGAAACCCTAGAGTTTTTAAAAATTTTTGATTTTTTGGGCCTGATGGGCCTTGTAATTTTTGGGCCTTTGGACTGTTTTAGAAACCAGGGTAAAATTGGGCTATTACAGCTGCCCCTCTTTGCTCATTGTCGTGTAACAAGAATAGAACAAAGACTATAAAGGACCAATTTTGCCCGGTCTTGTCGAGTCTTGACTTCTTGGTCCTCATCTTCTCCAAATGTCTTCCAACCCAACTGCAAGTTCAGGGGTATTGGAACTGCAACTTTAGAAGTATTGAACTATAAGTCTGATGGCTTCAATCCGCTTCACTGCAAACTTAATGAGATAGGATCTGATGTCTTCGATCTACTTCCTGCAACTTTAGGAATGCCCGATCTGTTGTCTTCAATTTGCTTCCTTACTATCTCAAGAAGACTTCAATCTTCAGCCTGCTCCACTACCATCTTGAGGGAATAAAATCTGAACTTTTCAATTTGCTTCCTTACTATCTTCAGGGAGACTTCAATCTTTAGTTTGCTCCACTACCATCTTGAGGGAACAAAATCTGAACTTTTCAATTTGCTTCCTTACTAACTTCAAGAAGACTTCAATCTTCAGTTTGCTCCACTACCATCTCTAGGGAACAAAATTTGAACTTTTCAATTTTGCTTCCTTACTATCTTCAAGAAGACTTCAATCTTCAGCCTGCTCCACTATCATCTCTAGGGAACAAAATCTAAACTTTTTGGTTTGCTTCCTTACTATCTTCAGGAAGACTTTAATCTTCAGTTTGCTCCACTACCATCTCTAGGGAACAAAATCTGAACTTTTTGGTTTGCTTCCTTACTATCTTCAGGAAGACTCCAATCTTCAGTTTGCTCCACTAACATCTCTAGGGAACAAAATCTAAAATTTTTGGTTTGCTTCATTGCTATCTTTAGGAAGACTTCAATCTTCAGTTTTCTCCACTAACATCTCTAGGGAACAAAATTTGAACTTTTTGGTTTGCCTCCTTACTATCTTCAAGAAGACTTCAATATTCAATTTGCTCCACTAACATCTCTAGGGAACAAAATCTGAACTTATTGGTTTGCTTCAGTACTATCTTCGGGAAGACTTCAATCTTCAGTTTGCTCTACTAACATCTCTATGGAACAAAATCTGAACTTTTTGATTTGCTTCCTTATTATCTTTAGGAAGACTTCAATCTTCAGTTTGCTCCACTAACATCTCTATGGAACAAAATTTGAACTTTTTGGTTTGCTTCCTTACTATCTTCAGGAAGACTTCAATCTTCAGTTTGCTCTGCTAACATCTCTAGGGAACAAAATCTGAACTTTTTGATTTGCTTCCTTACTATCTTTAAGAAGACTTCAATCTTCAGTTTGCTCCATTAACATCTCTAGGAAACAAAATCTGAACATTTTGGTTTGCTTCCTTACTATCTTCAGGAAGACTTCAATCTTCAGTTTGCTCCACTAACATCTCTAGGGAACAAAATCTGAACTTTTTAGTTTTGCTACAACGTCCTCTGAGGGACATGTCCTGTAGACTCAAATGAATTATGGATGACATTTGCATGAATGCAGAATGTCATGAGAATGATCCCAAAATGTATAATGACTAGGATGAAATGATCAAAATGAATCTAATGCTCCTAACTAAATGATATTTAGGATGACATTTGCATGAATGCAGAATGTCATGAGAATGATCTCCTCTTTTTCCTCTTTTTTTTTTTGTACAACGATTAGGATACAATGATCGGAATGAATCAAATGCTCCTAATTGAGAATGTGAGAATGATCCCTATGGGTTGCCATTACTCATAGTTCATCAAGGTTCTATCACCGATGTGTTACCCTATTTTCTAGTTCTACTGGTATCTTTGACAGAAAAACCCAAAGAAATGATCATATTCTGCTCAGCAAGCTTGCCCCACTGTAATTTCAGAGTCTCTTCCCCTGAACCTTAGGACATAAAATTTGTACCTCCCACCGTAACTTCAGAAGAATAACATTTGGTTTCTTCCATCCATCCAGTTACCACTTAGAGGTATGGAAATTGTATCAATTTGATCGTTACACCATTCCTTGGGTATAATGATCTGACGTATGTGTCTGAAATTTGCATGAATGCAAGGTATCATTTTTTTCCCAAGAATGATCCCCTTTTACACCTGGGTTATCCAATAAAAATATGAAGAGATAATCATCTTTCAATATTTCCAACCCTTAAGCTTGGTGAGTTCTAAACAATAGTCATGTTTCAGATTCTCATATTATTTAGAAGCTTCCAAAGTAATATGCGAAATTTCTTTTATGAAAGTATTATTAGTCCAATAATCATTAATTCAATATAAAATGCTTGAAAAAGATTATAACAATGGACAAGAAAGAAATTAATCAAGAGCATAGCTCGAAACAAATAACTTAATCAAAGATAACCAAGACAATAAAAGAAATTGATTTGGGATTATCTTGAAAAGAATAAAGCAATCAAAGATAACAAATTCAAAAATGGGTAAGATAGAAGCTAGGTACCCCAGATATCACAGCCTGAGCTTCTCTGTTCAAACTTCTTGAGGACTATTTTAAACTCAATATGTGTTTAGGGGATCCAGAGTACTTTGTCAATGCCCCAAGATGTAACATACTTCCTTGCTGTTAATTCAAGCATAGCAAGACTACCACATGCCCCATTTTCTATCAAAATTTTAGCCGCCCTTTTCGGGTTTTCGGCTCAAAACCCCTTTGGTCTCAAAGTGCTCTTTGCGGGTTTTCGCCTTGACCTCTCCTTTTTATTTTTCTTTTTTTTTCTTTTTCTTTTCCTTTTTTTGAAATGAATTTAATTTTTTTTATTTTTTATTTTTGAATGAATTTGAGCTCAAGGCGCCCTTTACGGTTTTTCACCTTGGCCCTTCTCTTTTCAAGTAAAATCCTTCTTGACTGAACTTGAATTCTCCAGATTAGGCAAGTTTTTGACATCCATCTCGGTTAATATCAATGCTCCTTCAGAACAGGCTCCTTCTTACTACATAAGGTCCTTCCCAGCATCTGCTTTCCCCTAAAGATCTTTTGTATAAGAAAGATCTTCCTCAACATTAGGTTCCTCTCGTGGAATTCTCTAGGATGAACCTCTTTGTCGTAAGCTTGCATCATCTAACTATGTTGGATAGCTTTTAACCTTTTCTTCGATCAGGTTCAATTGGCAAAACTGTTTCTATTCCAATTTGTTGCTTTAGCGAAGGTTCTAACCGACGTTCGATAAGACAGAAGATAAATGGTAACTTCTTTATACCAATTTTTACAAGTCTTGGTCATCTTTTCTACAATCCTCTTTTTTTCAGCTGCCTTTGTTTCTCTATGATATGGCGTCTAATCTTTGAACAGACTACAAACTTTTGACTTTGTCCTTTTTGGCATTCTTTTTCGGCGCCTGATCTCTTTTTTTTTTTAGAATTTAATAACTTCAGCCTTGTAACATTGGCATATGAAGCTACTTTCGCCCTCTTAGTAAAGTAAATGATGACCACGACGATGAATCGATTATTGGCTAAAAGCTTTTGACGAGATTGGCCCATCATCTCCATGCCCCACATATGGAAAATTTGTAAAGAAATGGAGAAGGCACATGAATCTTGTCTCCTTAAGTATGGCATTTGCGGTATAACTGATGCAATCCCCTTCAATGGTAGACCAACAGTGCCCGATCCTCATGTCCTAGTAACCCAAGTATGTTTTGATATGATCATGCGAAAACATCTTTGAATTCTTGAAAATAACTCAATGATGTCTTGCCTTATTTCACAAAAGGGTTCTTATCGCCTCTAGGCTTAAAACAACAAGCGTGTTTTGAATATTACTCTAGATTAGCTCTAAAAATACAAGGATCTCCTCCACAATCCCATTATTCAAAACACTCCTAAGTATGCAAAGGCGTGGAAACTTCTATTCCCCGATTCCCTCTTCAGATATATCATTAGTGTTCAAATTCCCAATACCAGGTCTTACACTAAAACCCTGAAATCGATGCAATCTTGAATCTCATAAATCTTACCCCTTCACCTAGATGGTTGAGTGACAGATTTTTTGCCCCAGAGGGATCATCAAATTTGACAATACCCATTTCGATAGGTCTTTCGATCATCTTTTTGAAAGCAGTGTAATTTTTGATCGAGTGTCCTGTGATTCTCGTATGGTATTCGCATTGAGCGCTCGTGTCGTACAATTTAGGGTATGGAGGTTGTATAGGTTTTAGGTAGAAAGGGGATATTACATGTGCATCAAACAAAATTTGGTACAGCTCCCTATACGTGATTGGGATGGGTGCGAACTGAGGTTTCTCCGAGTTCAGTCTTGAATTGGGCTCTTGCCTTGGGGAGACTCCATGGCTGGTAATTACCGCTCTTGACTGGCTTACTGTATCTGCTCTAAATAGCCCTTGTTATGCCTTCTCATACTATTCTCATTAGTTTCCTTTTTCTTCAAGGCTTTTAAAGTACATTCTTCTTTTCCTTTTGTTTTTGCCAGTACAATCAGTTTGGTTAAAACATCATTCGGGATAACACCTGAACCCCTCGAAAAGTTCAATAGGGCTAAAGTATCAGTATTACATTGGGGTTCAATAATGACAGGTACCCCATGCAAATGCACGTCTGGTTGAGTCGGAACACTTATTGGGGAATAAACAATGTCCTCATCATCATCAACACTGTTGTCCACTGAGCCACTCCTTTTTTCAAGTCCTTCGACTATCAATGACTTAACTGGCCAATCACATTCTTTTGAAATTCTAACATTTGATACTACATATTTTGTTGAATCTTAGTCAATTGCCCCTACATCTGTATTTGTATCTACTCTATTCTCTCCAACCTTTGTTCCACATTTTCCAGGTTAACTGAAATAATTTTACCTAATTAGAGTCCTTTTGTAAAAGTCTAATGCAAATGATGCAATGCAATGCAGATGCATGGAATGAATGCAAAAGAAAGAGAGGAGTTAATTCTGAATTCAATTCCATTAGAAAAAGTTTACCAGAAAATAAATTTCTTTACACAAAACGGATTACATATGCGACTTTATCCTCATAGTCCAAGTGAAAACATCAATCCCCTTCTTCGCAAAGGTCGAAACTTGAAAACTTATAATAGATGCCTCCACTAGCTCCTTTTTGCTTGATCTGGGCCGCGACTCGCTGCTCACTTATTTTCATAATGCTCGTTAGCCTCTTCAAGAAAGCCGAGACGTGGTGATTCTCAGATAGTCTTTGTCATGCTTGAATCCTTGGGTAATAAGGTCTTGTATTCCTTCACGGGCTATCAGTCTTCTCTTATTGTGTTTACTTGAACTATATTCGGACGACTGTATTATAATCCACTTAATCAAAAAATCCATTTTCTTATGACCAACTCTTCTATTTAGCAATCAAATTTGAATCAACACCTCTTTTCTATGATGTGAATGCAATGCAATTAAAACAAAAGAAAACATGTTAGCGTAAGAGAAATAAATAACATAGAACACCTATCTGGGTGACCATTAAAGTTTGACATAATTCTACCTAAGGTGGGCTCTTAGGGTTCACTATATGCAGTTTAATTCTAAAGTTGAGGTACCCGAACCAGCAGATTCCTCGATCCTCACCCATTATAGGCTCATACGGACCGAATTCGGTTCGGGAATACATATCCCTATGGCCATGCGGAAGTGAAAACTTCACAAAGGCATAGGTACAGATGTATCCTGGAAGCAATCCACTAGCCTATGCGGAGGTGAAAACCTCACGAAGGCATAGTTTCTCACTCCTACTTAAGGGTGTGACCACAAAGGTCATGCAATGCAATGTGTGTAAGAAAACATTAATCATATGTTCAAACCAAAATTTTTAAGTTTTCAAATCAAATTTTTCAAATTTCTGACAAAGGACAGAAAATAATCAATTTTACGGCTTGACTCTCTTAAGTCCCCAGTGGAGTCGCCAAGCTATCGAAACCATTTTTAAAAGTTAATTTAAACGGGGGTCAACTTTAAAAACGAAAATGGGAGTCGCCACCAATCTTTTTTTATTTAGGTGTGATTGGATCACCTTGCAAAACGTTTTATTTTAAAATATTTGATTTTGGTCCACGAAAAATAAGTAAACGGGTTCGGGAGTTGGTTACGTATGAGGAAGGATTAGCACTCTCGTAACATCCAAAAATTGGTACCTAATTGACTAATTAATGTCCTTATGTCGAGAATTCGAAAAGATTTGGAAACATGCTTACTTTAAAACTTGAATAATTTGAGTTAATATTTGAGATTTCTTTGTTCTGAATGAATATAAACATCACATCCAGCACGTTAGGACATGATGTTTTAAAACCTTCGTAATCAAAATCATCTCATGATTTACAAAACTTGTTAAAAGGATATTTAGTTATTTAGCCAAACAGAAAATTGAAACCCAGAACGTTAGGGCACTATTTCCCGAATTTCTAAATACAACTCATTGCCTTATTTTAAACCTTTAGATAAAATATAGTAATTTTGTAAAAAAATGTATTTTATTTTAAACAACGATTCATGAGACAATATCGTATTTATACATTATCAAACATAAATATCAAAAGCAATTATGATATACTAACATTTTATATTTATTTAAATAATAAAGCTATAATAATGTAGAATAATGACAAATAGAAATAACTACACAATGGCAATCATAAATAAATAAATGAGAGAGTATGGGAAAATAAAATACATACATAAAACAATAAATATCAAAATAAAAAGAAAATTACTTAAATAAATATGAAAATTTTATGCATGATTAAATAATAAATAAATAAATAAATAAAACTATTTACATATATAATATAAACAATGTAAACAATGTATAAATACAAAAGTATATAATGATTTTAAATAAGGATATATAAAATTACATATATATAATATAAATAATGTAAATAGAATATGTAATACAATATAAATAAATTTTAGTTAATAATATACGATATAATTTAATATTATATAATGTACAAAATTTTAAAATATAATATAATAACTAATATATATA
The DNA here is from genome assembly GCA_025506655.1 of Gossypium rotundifolium. NCBI lineage: Eukaryota > Viridiplantae > Streptophyta > Magnoliopsida > Malvales > Malvaceae > Gossypium > Gossypium rotundifolium. The sequence goes on along the minus strand of CP106733.1, from coordinate 98,023,625 downwards.
AATACTAAAATGATATGTAATAAAAATAATTAAACAAAATAAAATAATAAGTAATAATTATATATGAATTTTATAATATTAATAAATTAATATAAATAACTTCTAAGATAATATATAAAAAATATATACATAAATAAATTAATATATAGATAATAAAGAAAATAATATAGACTATTTAACATAATAAAATAGTTTAATGTAATGAAAAATAATAAAATAAAATAAAAGGATAAAAATAGGATATAACAAATAAAACAGGGGTTAAAATAACAATTAAAACGGATATAAAAGAACTAAATTAAAACACGCGTTAAATCACAGGGGTTAAAATGGCAATTATGCCAAATTTCAAAACGACGTCGTTTTGTCTCTGGCCCTGAAAAGGCCTAGAGGACTAAATTGAAACAAATATCATAATTTTGGGCCAATTTAAAAAAATAAAATGCCAATTAGATGTAATTGTAAAGATACAATAATGCGGAAGGGCTGGAAGCACAAATAATCCATTTTGCAAAAACACGAGGATCCTCTATGCGGGTCGGGTCAGTGCGTGGGTCCTGAGTGAAACGACGTCGTTTTGGGCTATAGTAACCAGCCCCAAAACGGCGCCGTTTCAAGTGCCTATATAAACAAAAAAAAAATTAAAATTTCATTTTTCTCTTCAGCAAAGAAAAAAAAAGTAGAGAGGTGCTCCCCAGGGCAATTTCCGATCATTCTCCTAAAGGCTCCGACCGTCGTCCGCCATCGTCGCCGACCATCGTACACGGTGGCCGAAATTTCAAAAATGTAATATTTTCCTCATTTTTTTATCCTCCCTTTTCTTTAATATATTTTAAAACCTTATATATAAAAAAAATAAAAAAAATGAAATAAAGAATAGATTCGGGGAAAAAAGATAGAAAGATAAAAAAACCTTGTTCTTTTTTGATTTTTTGTATTGTATTGTGTATATTGTTGCTTGTGTCCCTCCATTTTACAAATTATATCGGGCTTTTATAGCCCCGAAAAATAAATCAAATACAAAGATCGTGTTGTTTTCTGTCGATTTTTGTTCTTTTGCAGGTTGAAAAGCTCGAATCTCGGTAGAGAGAAGGTTGTTCTGTTGATTGCAAATCTTTGTCTTTGCTTCTTGGGCAAAGAAGGGGCTGTTGGGGGGTATTGTGGCGTAAACTATTTAGGGTTTCAGAAACCCTAGAGTTTCTAAAAAAATTTTAATTTTTGGGCCTAATGGGCCTTGTAATTTTTGGGCCTTTGGACTGTTTTAGAAGCTCGGGTAAAATTGGGCTATTACAATAGACATTTCACATTGTTTTAGCATCAGAAACTCTTGTTTTCTGTCTTCAATATACAACTCACCCACATACTTCTTTTGAAACTCTCTTTGAAAGAATTCCCAATTTAACTATTCTACAGGTACATGTTGTTTTACTGACTCCCACCAAACATATGCTTCTCCTTGAAGTAGAGAGATAGCACATAATAAATTTTCTCGTGGAGTACACTCAAGTTGCTGCAAGATTCTTTTTGTAGATTCAATCCAGGTTTCAGCTGTAGAAGGATCAACTCTTTCAAACCCAAAAATCCAGTTGCACCATACTTACGTAATTCTTTAATTGGGGCTCGACGGACAATAAGGGTAGATGTCGTAATAGATGCAGTTCATGCTACTCGTTGAAGAGCATCAGCAATAGCTCTAAGTAATTGTAAATCATCTCTTTCTCTAACATTACCTCGTTCGACATTAGGAGGTTGATTACCCACTGGTGTAACATCCTGAACTAGGGGTTGTTTGCAATTTAATTATTTTTCCCATGTGTGTGCTTGAAGAAATATGTATGCTTGAATGCTTAACATATTCTAGGGTCTAGTCATAACCCCGGGCTAGGTCTGACTTAGGGCTGAAATTTCTTTTTAGTGCTTAAGAGGAGGGAGCTAGGTGAGATAGGGGTTAAGAGAAAATTTCGGGAGAAGCATGACACAAGGAGCTGGTTGGTAGAAGTGGCGTTGCACACCACTTAAGGGTGGAAGTGGCGCTTTGCCTTGGTCTTGGGTTCGAGCTGCTGGAGTGGCGCTTGGAGTTTTACTTTTTGCGTTATGTTTAAGGTGATGGGCTAGGAAGGCCTTAAAAATAAAATGGTGGGGATTATGGACATGAAAGTCGGACAGGTAAAGTGGCTTGAGACGTTGTAAGGGGCTGCGGTAATGAGGTCCCATGTTCGAGTAGCATGGGCAGCAATGGGCGTTTTTTTATGTGCGCTGGTGTGAGGGGAGAAAGCTGGTGGCCTGCACTTGGACTCTTAATTTGATAAGGATAAACCTTGTTTTATTTTTGAATTCAGCTGGAGGAGTGGGGTTATTAGTATTTTATTCTCATTTTATTTATTTGAAGAGGTGGCTAGGAGATAAAATAGAAGATAAATATTATTTTATGGGTGATAACTAAAAGCTAAAAAATTATCACAAAAAGTGGGAGATGGCAGAATGGAAAGGGAGTCCTAGGGAGAATTTTCGGCTAACACTCTTCTTTTTCCCTTATTGTTCAACCGAAACCCCATTCTCCTCCTTTGATACTTCTTGATTTTTCTTTGAAGCATACAATAAACCTTGTGCCAAAAACCTTCCATCCATCTTTGCCGAAACACTCTAAGTCTCTCCTTTCATCTCTTTTCTTTCTTTCAAGCCAGGCTCCATACCTTTTTCTTTTGAGCCGAATATCCCTTACCATATAGGGCATAAGCCGAATCCCCCTAAGGAAGGTGATGTCGATTTCAAAGGTTGGTAAGTGTGTCTCTTTAGCATTCGGTTTCTTTTCTCTTCCGTTGGTGTGCCGAAAGCATGTGTAAAAGCCTTGGTAAGGTTGGCCGAATGTGTTCTTAAGACAATAGATGATGTGTTCTTTGGTGTGTAGGTAACGCTAAGGGGCTTTGAAGGTGTCTTTCGGGTTTCGCTTCTTCAAGGTTAGGTGACATATAGTTTCGGCTAAGGGCTTTGAATATGGATTTATGTATTAAAATCGAATCTGACATATGGTGTGTAGGATCTCGACTACTCAAGGCACAAGTGGCAATTTCGGGATTTCAATTCGCTTTGGTAAGTGATAATAAAGTTTCAGCCTAAGGCCATATTTCAGGTGCGATTAATCCTTCGGGATTGATAGTTTAGCTGAATGGCTATTAGATCTTAAAGTGTATGTGTTGGTCGATTGTAGGGGGAAACAACCTCTCGGGGTTTTGCTAGTATAGCTCGGGATTTGCTAGTCTCACGAGTAAACAGGTGTGTAAAACTCTTACACACTTTATTAGTTAGCATTGCTATTATGTTACGATTTAATCATTGTGGTAGTGATTTGCTTGTGGACATGAGCATGGATTCTGGGTAAGTCACTTGTGATTTAAAATCTGTTATGGATGACATGATGGGTAATATGCTATGCCATGACTTATATGCATGATTTACGATATTATGTTAAGCATGATATGAGCATGTTGGTAATGGGATTGATGAGAGGAGGGATTATTCTCTATGGATCGTCACGGTGGTTTTGACCACAGGATGGGTTAGCCCCATCGGTTTAATTGTTACTTGGTCACCAAAGGGTTTTGACCACACCGTTGATATAAATTGTGACCAAGTCCCGGTGGTTTGGTACCACCGATGGTTTTGACCACATATTGATAATTGTGACCTATGGTCATCAGTGGTTTTGACCACATGATGGGTTGGCCCCATCACTTGATTTGTGACTCCGGTCACCAGTGGTTTTGACCACCAGTGGTTTTGACCACACGGGGTAGTTAAAGGAGTATGGATGGTTAGTTTGGGTTGCATGTTTGCATGTCTTACTAATATTTTGTGTATGAGTTGCACTTCTGGGTTGGGGATTTATACACTGAGTCTTGGTGACTCACCCCTTCCCATACCATTTTGCGATGAGTAGATCACGGAGATGGAGCCGGAGAGGACTCGAGGTGGCCATGCTTGTTCCTTGGATTTGGGATTTTATTTAGTACAGTTTAAGTTTATTTATTTCTAAATTTTTGGTTTGGTTTGTAATAAGGCCGCTAATAATTATTTTGGATGTTTACGTAGCTGTTTTTACTTTACTTATACTATATTACAAATGAAACTATAAATTGTTAAGTAAATCGGTTATAAGTAACATTTTCAAATTAAGTAACTTCTACGAGTTTTCAAAGATGTTACCATCGGGTAGCAAAATTCACCAAGTCAACCATAACTCTGATGTTTCTAAAAATTTAAATGATCAAGTGTTTTCAAAGGAAAAAGGTTTCAACTCATTTTTTTTAAGATAAACCCCATTCAAATTTTCACCTGTTTATCGAAATCTTTCAAAGCATTTTTCCGTGACATACCAGATTCAGTCAAGTCTCATGGGCCGGGTTTGGGTGTTACATTTTCGGTATCAGAGCCTGATTCAAAACTCGGCTGTGGGGGCTCTGGGCCCAAAATGTTTTTGATAGGCCTCTGTGAAATACCATGAAATGATTTTTAGTCTGAACAGCATGGCATCGAGTCTCCGGCACCAATCCGCCCAGGTAAGTATCTCTGACTATTCTGTGAATACTTGATAAGGGTAAATAGGTAACTTGGGAACGTAGAATAGAATGATAGGTATTTTAACTCTAGGACTAGTCTACCCCAACTACTTCATAAGACTTAATTGCTTAATCAAACAAACCTATGTCTAAGTCACCGAGTTAGGGTGTGGTAACCATGGTGCGCATGTCTAGGATTGGTATTCGGTGAGAGCTTGGTATTTAAGTAGTCCGCGTGACTCACCTCCTCTCCACTCGAATCCTACCTGGTGCGTAGCTTCGGTTCACCCTAACCAAGAGGACTTACTCATGGGCTAAACCCTAACTAAAACCCGAAAGGGAACTAGCCGTATTTTCATAAAAACCCTAGTTTTAAAACTCCTAAAAATTCTTTTTAATGTTTGAGAACTATTGTTTTACAACATTTTTCTGAAAAAAATCGATTTGTAGAATTACTAAAATACCCCTAGTGGTAAAATTACAAACGATGCCCTTGGTTTATAAAATGTTCAACTACCCAACAGTTTTTCCAAAATTTCCTTATTTTGTAAAAGGGTTTAAAAACCCTATTTTTGCAAACGTCCAAAGTACCTTGATTTTGGAAAATTACCAAATTGCCCTAACCTACAAAATTACCAAAATGACCCTGATTTTCAAAATTTTTGCAACACCATCAACTTGGGAAACAAATTCTCAGAAAGAACCCTCAAAGTTTTGCAACATTTGGAAATACCCCAGAATTATCAAACTTTACAAATTTACCCTGGTTTATTACCAAAATACCCCCCAACTTCAAAATCATCGAAATACCCCCGAATTTCAAAATTTTTCAAAACACTCCAAGAATTTAAAAGTTCCAAAATACTTTTTGACAAAATCATCCGAGAACTTTTATTTTTGAAAAATTACAAAAAATACCCCTATAGGTTAAAATTACGAAAATACCCCCAGGTAGTGAAATGACGAAAATACCCCTACACGTTAGATATGGTCTGTGAATGTTGTTTGTGTGATGGATGTACTTAGAACTAGGAGATAAGTCTAAAACTGGAACTATAGGTAGATTCGATTTCGAAAGAATCACTACAAAAATTATTTCTCATAAAATTGCTCGTGGGTAAACAGTGAACAGTATTAATAATGCATAAAATTCTTAATTAGATAAACGCGAACGAGAAGAATGAGTACGAGAGGTCATGGACGTCCGCCGCGTGGCCGTGGTAGGGGTAGGATGACCTTATCGGAGCCAGCAGGGTCTGGTCATGGGTCTGGAAATGTGATGCGGATCTGGCAATAAAATCGAGTTTCAAGATCAGACCGGTGGTAACGATGTAGTATCCCAAGCTGTACTACGAGTGTTGAAACGAGTTGCCGAGGCAGGCGTAGGTGCAGGAGCCCGTAAATCCGTGGTGGAACGACTCCAATCTAACAGAGCAGAAGTGTTTAGAGGAGTTTCTGGAGTGGCACCCAGTACGGCGGAGTATTGGTTGGAATCAACTGAGAGGATCATGGATGACCTAGATTTTGATTGAGGAAAAGTGAAGGTATAATCTCTCTACTTGGGATGAGTCATATCAGTGGTGGCTCACCGTAAGGGATGGAGCGATGGCAGAGGATCTCACATGGGAATTCTTTAAGGCAGCCTACCAAAAGAAATACATAGGAACTAGCTACGTGGATGCACAGCGGAAGGCTTTCTTGAATCTGGTTCAGGGTAATAAGACTATGGCAGAGTATGAGGCCGAATTTCTCCGGTTAAGTAGGTGTGCTCGTAGTATTATGGGTACCGAGCATGAACGCTGTGTTAGATTCGAGGATGGGCTGAGAGATAAGCTGAGGATGATGATAGCTCCACAATAGGAACGGGAGTTCGCTGTCCTAGTGGAGAAGTCTAAGGTTGCTGAAGGGGTAAGACAGTCTGTTAGGTGGAATCAGGAGAGGAGTTGGAATAAGAGGAGCTCCGAATCTTCGAGGTTTTCTGGTAATCAGCAGAAGAGGACGAGGTATGATGGGTCAAATCAAACTGCTAGGCCTGCTGCTGCTAATCCTCAATGGCCACCACGGTGTGCTCGGTGTGGGAAGTCTCACACGGAGAAGTGTTAGAATAGTAATCGGGGATGTTTCAAATATGGATCCATGGAACATCGAGTTAGGGATTGTCCAAAAAAGGCAGCTAGGCTAAGGTCAGAGGGTCAGGATCGTGCACCGAATAGGAGGGATAATCAACAGCCACCGAGAGGTCGTGGTGCAGGAAGAGGAGGTAATGGTACCGGCAGAGGTCGTGGGGCACCAAGGGGAGGTACCGGTGGTACTGAGGCTAGGCAACCTGGTTTGGTCTATGCCGCGAGGCGTCAGGAGGAGGGCGACGCACCAGACGTCGTAACCGGTATGTTCTTGATTTTTGGAGTACCCTATAGTACCTTAATTGATATTGGCTCAACCCACTCATACATTGCTAGTAGCGTAGTGGAAACTCTGCACTTAGACTCTGAGCTTACTTCTAGGAAGATGACTGTATTAAGCCCTCTAGGTCACTCTGTAGAAGTAAGTAAACTCTATAGGAATGTACCCCTAGAACTCCAAGGGGTCGTGTTCTTGGCTAACTTGATGGAACTACTGTTTCGGAAGTTCGATCTAATCCTCGGGATGGATTGGCTAGTAAAGTATCAGGCTAGCCTGGATTGCGCAGCTAATCGCATGGTATTAAAGACCATGAAAGGAGAAGAGGTGGTGATGATAGGTAAAAGGAGAGATTACCTATCTAATCTGGTATCCGCATTGAAGGTGGAAAAGATGGTTAGAAAAGGTTGTGAAGCATATGTAGTGCATGTCTGTTCTTTGGAAGCTAAAGGTGCAGCTGTGAGAGATGTCCAGACGTAAGGGATTATGTTGATGTGTTTCCAGAGGAACTCCCGAGTCTACCTCTGGACCGTGAGGTCAACTTTGGTATAGACTTGTTACCCAGAATCGCGCCTGTATCCATAGCTCCGTATCGAATGGCGCCGAAAGAATTGGTAGAGTTGAAGGCTCGAGATCCGAGAATTGTTGGATAGAGGTTCATCCGACCAAGTGTATCGCCTTGGGAGCTCCAAGTGCTTTTGTCAAGAAGAAGGATGGGACAATGAGGATGTGCATAGACTATCGACAGCTGAACAAGCTGACAATAAAGAACAGGTATCCTTTGCCCAGGATTGATGATTTGTTCGATCAACTCAAGGGTGCATCGGTGTTCTCTAAGATCAACCTTAGGTCAGGGTACCATTAGCTTAAGGTGAAGGAGGCTGATATTCATAAGACGGCATTCCGTACTCGGTATGGGCACTACGAGTTTCTGGTGATGCCTTTTGGTTTGACGAATGCACCAGCCGCATTTATGGACATGATAAATCGGGTTTTCCAACCCTATCTGGATCGGTTCGTCGTGGTGTTCATAGACGACATTTTGGTGTACTCGAAGTCTGAGGAGGAGCATGACGCACATTTTCATGTGGTTCTGCAAGTTCTAACGGAGAAACAGTTGTACGCCAAATTCAGCAAGTGTGAGTTCTGGCTTAAGGAGGTAACTTTTCTAGGGCATGTTGTTTCAACTGAGGGAATCAGGGTGGATTCCCGTAAGATTGAGGCAGTATTGGAGTGGAAACCACCGAGGTCGATTACGAAAATCTGAAGCTTTCTGGGGTTGGCAAGATATTATAGGAGATTCGCGGAAAATTTCTCCTTAATCGCAGCACCGTTGACTAAGTTGCTGAGAAAAGGAGTTCCATTTGTGTGGTCTGAGAAGCAGCAAGAGAGTTTCGATAAGCTGAAGAGGATTCTGACAGAAGCACCAGTCTTGATTCAGCCTGAGGCAGGAAAGAATTCACTGTGTATTGTGATGCATCGCATACTAGTTTAGGGTGTGTGTTGATGCAAGAGGGAAGGTAGTTGCTTATGCCTCACGAAGGTAACTATCCGACACATGATTTGGAATTGGCTATTGTGGTTTTTGCCTTGAAGATTTGGAGGCACTATCTGTATGGGGAGAAGTCGGTAGTGTACACAGATCACAAGAGTCTGAAGTACCTCCTGACTTAAAAAAGATTTAAATCTGAGGCAGCGGAGGTGGATTGAGTTGCTGAAGGACTACGACTGCTCAATCGAATACCATCCGGATAGGGCTAACGTGGTAGCTGATGCATTGAGCAGTAAGGTGGTAGCAGATTTGCGAGCAATGTTTGCTCACCTAAGTCTCTATGAGGATGGGAGCCTTCTGGTAGAGTTGCAAGTAAAGCCGTCTTGGATCGATAAGGTTAAAGAGAAGCAGTTGACCAATGAAGTTCTGAGTACTCGGAGGTCGCAAGTACAAAGTGGTGAGGCCGAAGGGTTCAGTGTGGGTAGCGATGGAGTATTGTATTTTCAGGGGAGAGTATGTATGCCTAAGGATGTTGATTTGAGGCAGCGACTCCTTAAAGAAGCTCATAGCAGTCCGTAGGCTATGCACCCGGGAAGCAGCAAGATGTATCGGGATTTAAGGGAGCAATTTTGGTGGCCGGGTCTTAAGCGAGAAGTAACCAAGTTAGTGGGCAAGTGTCTGACATGCTAGCAAGTTAAGGCTGAGCATCAATTGCCATCGTGGTCATTATGACGGTAGAAAGATCCCACAGTGGAAGTGGGAGGGATTACGATGGATTTCGTAAGTGGGCTTCCCCTTATACCCAGTAAGAAAGATGCAGTTTGGGTGATAGTAGACCGGTTGACCAAGTCGGCCCATTTCATACCAGTAAGGGTTGACTATTCACTTCAAAGGTTAGCCAAGCTGTATATAGTAGAGATAGTGCGGTTGCATAGAGTACCGATGTCCATTATCTCGGATCGGGATCCCGATTCACGTCGAGATTCGGAAGGCCTTACATCGAGTTAGGCACGGTTGAATTTCAAAGACTTTTCATCCGCAATCGATGGACAATCCGAGAGGTAATCCAAGTGTTGGAAGATATGTTAAGGGCTATGTTTTGGACTTCCGTGGTAGTTGGGAGGAGTACCTACCTTTGGCAGAATTCGCTTATAATAATAGTCATCAAGCAAGTATTCAGATGGCACCATATGAGGTGCTGTATGGTCAGAAATGTCGTACTCCTACGTGTTGGACAGAGCTGGGAGAACGTCGGATGTTTGGTCCGAGTTAGTGGAGGAGACAGAGGAAAAGGTTAGAGTAATTCGGGCTCGTCTTAAGGAGGCGTCAGACAGGCAAAAATCCTACACTGATCTTAAGCGCAAAGAGGTTGAATATGCAGTGGGTGATAAAGTCTTCCTAAAGGTATCACCTTGGAAGAAGGTGCTGAGGTTTGGCCGGAAGGGCAAGCTAAGCCCTAGATTCATCGGACCATACACGGTGTTGAAACGTGTGGGACCGGTAGCTTACCAGCTTGAGTTGCCGATAGAATTGAGCCAAATCCATGACGTCTTCCATGTTTCGATGCTGAGGCGCTATCGATCGGATCCATCACACGTAGTGCCGATTGTGGAAATTGAAGTGAACTCGGACTTATCTTTTGAGGAAGAGTCGATACAGATTTTGGATCGAGATGTCAAGGTTTTGAGGAGGAAGTCAGTACCTTTGGTAAAGGTGTTATGGCGAAACCATGGTACGGAGGAGGCCACGTGGGAACCCGAGGATATGATCACGCGCAAGAATACCCCAATTCTTGATCCGTAATTTCGAGGCTGAAATTATTTTTGAGGGGGGTAGAACTGTAACATCCTGAACTAGGGGTTGTTTGCAATTTAATTATTTTTCCCATGTGTGTGCTTGAAGAAATATGTATGCTTGAATGCTTGACATATTCTAGGGTCTAGTCATAACCCCTGGCTAGGTCTGACTTAGGGCTGAAATTTCTTTTTAGTGCTTAAGAGGAGGGAGCTAGGTGAGATAGGGGTTAAGAGAAAATTTTGGGAGAAGCATGACACAAGGAGCTGGTTGGTAGAAGTGGCATTGGGCACTACTTAAGGGCTAGAAGTGACGCCTGGCGCAGGTCTTGGGTTCGAGCTATTGGAGTGGTGCTTGGAGTTTTACTTTTTGCGTTATGTTTAAGGTGATGGGCTAGGAAGGCCTTAAAAATAAAATGGTGGGGATTATGGACATGAAAGTCGGACAGGTAAAGTGGCTTGAGACGTTGTAAGGGGCTGCAGCAATGAGGTCCCATGTTCGAGTAGCATGGGCAGCAATGGTTTTTTTTGTTATGTGTGCTGGCGTGAGGTGAGAAAGCTGGTGGCCTGCACTTGGACTCTTAATTTGATAAGGATAAACCTTGTTTTATTTTTGAATTCAGCTGGAGGAGTGGGGTTATTAGTATTTTATTCTCATTTTATTTATTTGAAGAGGTGGCTAGGAGATAAAATAGAAGATAAATATTATTTTATGGGTGATAATTAAAAGATAAAAATTATCACAAAAAGAGGAGGTGGCGAATGGAAAGGGGTCCTAGGGAGAATTTTGGCTAACACTCTTCTTTTCCTTGTTGTTCAACCGAAACCCCATTCTCCTCCTTTGATACTTCTTGATTTTCTTTGAAGCATACAATAAACCTTGTGCCAAAACCTTCCATCCATCTTTGCCAAACACTCTAAGTCTCTCCTTTCATCTCTTTTTTTCTTTCAAGCCGTGCTCCATACCTTTTTCTTTTGAGCGAATATCCCTTACCATATAGGGCATAAGCCGAATCCCCCTAAGGAAGGTGCTGTCGATTTCAAAGGTTGGTAAGTGTGTCTCTTTAGCATTCGGTTTTTCTCTTCCGTTGGTGTGCCTAAAGCATGTGTAAAAGCCTTGGTAAGGTTGGCCGAATGTGTTCTTAAGACAATAGGTGATGTGTTCTTTGGTGTGTAGGTAACGCTAAGGGGCTTTGAAGGTGTCTTTCGGGTTTCGCTTCTTCAAGGTAAGGTGACATATAGTTTTGGCTAAGGGCTTTGAATATGGATTTATGTATTAAAATTGAATCTGACATATGGTGTGTAGGATCTCGACTACTCAAGGCACAAGTGGCAATTTCGGGATTTCAATTCGCTTTGGTAAGTGATAATAAAGTTTCGGCCTAAGGCCATATTTCAGGTGCGATTAATCCTTCGGGATTGATAGTTCAGTTGAATGGCTATTAGATCTTAAAGTGTATGTGTTGGCCGATTGTAGGGGGACACCTCTCGGGGTTTCGCTAGTATAGCTCGGGATTTGCTAGTCTCACGAGTAAACAGGTGTGTAAAACTCTTACACACTTTATTAGTTAGCATTGCTATTATGTTACGATTTAATCATTGTGGTAGTGATTTGCTTGTGGACATGAGCATGGATTCCGGGTAAGTCACTTGTGATTTAAAATCTGTTATGGATGACATGATGGTAATATGCTATGCCATGAATTATATGCATGATTTACGATATTATGTTAAGCATGATATGAGCATGTTGATAATGGGATTGATGAGAGGAGGAGGATTATTCTCTATGGACTGTCACCAGTGGTTTTGACCACAAGATGGGTTGGCCCCATCAGTTTAATTGCGACTTCGATCACCAGTGGTTTTGACCACACCGTTGATATAAATTGTGACCAAGTCCCAGTGGTTTGGTACCACCAGTGGTTTTGACCACATATTGATATATGTGACCTATGGTCATCAGTGGTTTTGACCACACGATGGTTTGGCCCCATCACTTGATTTGTGACTCCGGTCACCAGTGGTTTTGACCACCAGTGGTTTTGACCACACGAGGTAGTTAAAGGAGTATGGATGGTTAGTTTGGGTTGCATGTTTGCATGTCTTACTAATATTTTGTGTATGAGTTGCACTTCTGGGTTGGGGATTTATACACTGAGTCTTGGTGACTCACCCCTTCCCATACCATTTTGCAGATGAGTAGATCGCGGAGATGGAGCCGGAGAGGACTCGAGGCAGCCATGCTTGTTCCTTGGATTTGGGATTTTATTTAGTACAGTTTAAGTTTATTTATTTCTAAATTTTTGGTTTGGTTTGTAATAAGGCCGCTAATAATTATTTTGGATGTTTACGTAGCTATTTTTACTTTACTTATACTATATTACAAATGAAACTATAAATTGTTAAGTGAATCGGTTATAAGTAACATTTTCAAATTAAGTAACTTCTACGAGTTTTCAAAGATGTTACCATCGGGTAGCAAAATTCACCAAGTCAACCATAACTCTGATGTTTCTAAAAATTTAAATGATCAAGTGTTTTCAAAGGAAAAAGGTTTCAACTCATTTTTTTAAGATCAACCCCATTCAAATTTTTACCTGTTTATCAAAATCTTTCAAAGCGTTTTTCCGTGACATACCAGATCCGGTCAAGTCTCATGGGCCGGGTTTGGGGTGTTACAACTGGGTTAACACTCAGTGTTACTGATTCAATTTCATCTAATTCACGAGACTCATCATCTCCAGTATACATTTATTGATCAATATCATCAATATATTCGTCCTACATTTTCAACTATAAAACAAAAACATATATATACACATCAGCATCCAAGTCCCGACTCAATTTGACTCAATTATGGCATGTACCTCTAGACTCAATTTCGAGCTCGATTAAGTCTGAGAATTGGCTAAACCTGAAAAGTTCTGATACAAATAAATGTAACACCCCTAACCCTTATCCGTTTTCAGAACAGGGTTACAGAGCATTACCGAACTTTTCATATCAAAAATAGACATTACATATTATTTAACATACATGTCTTAAATCAATCATATTGTCCCTTATATGAGTCCTTGAGGCTCAAAATATATGTTAGAAACAAATCAAAACTAAACCAGGTTTTCAGAAATTTTTTTCAAAAACATCAAAAATTTTCAAAGAAATAGGGGACACATACCTGTATGAAAATACTTGAGCATTCTGTTTAAAATTTTAAAGTTGTAGGGGACACACGGCCAAACCACACACCCATGTGTTAGCCGTGTGTCTCACACGGTCTAGTCACACGCCCGTGTGTCTGGCCGTGTAGACTCAAAATGAACCTTAAACATCAAGTTTACCATTCCCTGCAATCTTGAATACTAAACAACTCAAAAATCAATTGTTCGACCAATTCGAAACAAAATCAAATATATTCAAAACATGTCAAAATAATCAACCTAGATGTCTAACCAATGTACCCTCATAGGTACAACAATTTTATTACCAAAACCTATCAATAAGACCTCATTCAAATCAAATTTGTCAACATGCCAATTTTAACTTAAGTTGCCTATATCTATTTGGACTTCAATTTTAACATCTCATATTATGATCTCAAGCATAAGCATATATATTTATATATATAACCAAATCAAAATTAACTTATAATCATATTTACAATCAATCTACAAAATAGTTAGCATTTAAACACCCTAGGTACATGCCGACACAAAAAGAAATATACATCACCACGTTTTGAGTTTGGGATCATTGATTGATGCTGAACCGGTGATCAACTTAAGTACCTAACCTGCATAGGGAAAACAAAACCGTACACTGAGTATAAACTCAATGGTATTTCTATAATCTGAATACTTTAAGTAAAATAATATAACATGCACATTAAATCATACATTAACATTAGTCATTCAATTTATCAATTTATTCATAATACATTCAATTCTCATCATTTGCTATCTCAAATGGCTTTTCACAATATGTCACACAATTGATATGTCTCATTTCCATTTCACATTCGGTATAATCAAATACCTTTCATAATATCACTTCTTTTAATTACCCCTATTAACACAACTCGGGCTCGGACGGATACACGGATCTAACCAAAACACACTAGTTTGGCACCCAGTGCCTCATCGGATAATTCAAAGTAATAATTTGACAACTAGTGTCTCATCGGTTAAACCTAAGTAAATTGGTACCCAGTACCTCATCGAATTAATCCGAAGGAATAGATTGACACCCAGTGTCTCATCGACTCGAGGTCGAAGTAATCCCTGAACTCTTCGAATCCTATGCTATGCTATCTATATCTGACTCAGTCTGATACAGTTAATAGGGTTTCAATTCACTTTCCAAATACAACCAATATTCATTTCAATTCAAATAATCAATATATTCAATATATATACCAATTCAATCAATATAAATTCAATAAATTCATCACATACTAAATCAATCCATTTCAATTGTAAAATAAGATAATTCTCACCTTAATCACTTACCATAACATTTAATCAAAATACAACAATAAATAATTTGATTCGGATTATAGAAATACAAACTAGAATTTTCGAGCTACTCCTCGTCGACTTTATCTTTTCCTTTCTTAGCCGAGGTTTCCGGCTCAACGTTAGCTACGGAATTGAAATAATTAAAATTCATCAATACAATACAATTCAATTTCACATTGAATATTTCAATTTTTATCCAACATTTGCCTAAATTCTAATTTAGTCCCTAAACCAAGACTGTAACATCCTGAAATTGGGCCTAGTAGGATTGAGCCCAATGGGCCTTAGGCATAGTAGCGTTTAAAATTTTTTGGAGAATAGGAGATCGGCTTAAGTGCAAGTTGGACCTTTTAGATAAGTGATTTTGGAAGGTTAGGGGGCTTCTATGAAGTCCCGGGATCAAATATTAGCTTTGGGGAAATTTTAGTTTTAGGTGAAAAAAACCCTGAAAGTTGGCAGGTAGGCCTTAAGAATAAAATATGGAGAAAAGTGACACTAGTGGAGTGTATGGTGTAGTGGCAAAGTAACGCCACTTAAGGACAAGGGAATGACGCCACAAAAAAGGAAGGAGGTCCAAGGTTCTAGTTGTAGCGTTTGCATTCCTTTTAGATTATTTTTATTAAATGAATTTAGACATTGGCCATAGGGTTATATTTAGTTGCGCATGGTTTAAGACACAAGGAGCTAGTTGGTAAAGTGGCTAGCGGCGTGGATTATGCTACAGGAGAGTCTGGGTTCGAATCTTATTAGAAGCAAGGGAGTATTTATTTTGCGGATTGGACGGTAAGAGTTTCGGTTGAATTTAAACTCTACTGACGGAGGGATCCCACATCGGAAAGATACAAAGAAGGAAGGTGAAGAGCTAGCTATATAAAGAGCATTCCAGGAGGAGAGTTAAGAGACCTTGGTGGGCGTTTGGGCACAGGAGTGGTCGCAGCAGTTTAACACTAGACTCCTATCGTGTGTAACTCTCTACTCTAGTTGTAGAGGCAAATGTCAAGTGCTTGATTACGGCAATAGTAGCCACACGAGCGTGCGAGCACACGTGTGGGGCTTCAACGCGATAGTTGAGGCCATCAGTAGTATTCTTGTGGGTTGGGGCTGCTTGGACTGCAATGGGCCGAAGTGGGCCCAATGGACCCGTGGGCCCAATTGGAATAAATTGTATGATGATATAGTATATAGTGAACTATACTAGGTGGAATCTATATACGTGGCTAGATTTGTGTTAGGTGGGCCACACGAGCGTGTGGGCCTGAATGGGTCAAAATCGGGTTTTAGGCCCAATAGTCTAGTGACGACCGAAAATGGTAGCCGAGTCGCTCAGGGTAACATTAGACCTTCGGGAGGGCCATTGCAGGTGCGAAATTACAAAAATACCCCTGATGGGTAAATTACAAAAATACCCTTAGTAGGTAAATTACAAAAATACCCTTGGTGGGTAAATTACGAAAATACCCTTAGTGTGTAAATTACGAAAATACCCTTGGTAGGTAAATTACGAAAATACCCTTGGTAGGTAAAATTACTGCTATACCCTTAGAGGTTGGTTAGCTTGATTATGTTGTATATTATTATTCTGATTATGATGGTAATTCGTTTCATATGTTATTTGATATATGTCTAGCATACATGACATACTGCATACACGAATTATTATGTCATATTGCATGGGTATGATGAGAGGAGGGGAAGATTGATATTCGTGATTTTGGGTCACCAGAGGTTTGGCACCTCATAGCGACTCGTCCCAGTGGCTTTGCACCACAGTGGGTTGGCCCCACATTTGATAAAACGGGATTGTCGCCAGTGATTTGGTATCACAACGTGGGTTGGGCCCACCTATGGATTATTTGAGACTTTGGGTCACCAGTGGTTTGGCATCACCAGTGGTTTGGTACCACATATGTTATTTGTGACTTTAGGTCACCAGTGGTTTGGTACCACACGGGGTAGAATCGGGAGTTTTGGATGGTTAGGTTTTGGGTTGCATGACATGCATATTTTCATATGAAATTGTGTAAGGGTTTAACACCGTTGGATGGGGATTTACACACGAGTCTCGATGGCTCACCCTTAGTTAAATTTTACAGTAATCATTAGATCGCGGATTTGGGAGCCGAGGTGGACTCGTGAAGGCCATACATATGTTTAATTGTAAATTCATTTCTTTTATTTGGACTTATTTTTATTTGGGTTTTGTTATGTAATAAGGCCTTGGGTATTTTATTTGGTTTCACTTTCAATTTGGTTATCTTATTATTAAATGATCAATATGGGATTCTCCTAAAATGATAATAAACCGTTTCTTATTCAAAATTACTTAAACTCGATTTTTCACAACAACTATAAAGAACACGAGTTTTTTTTTACGAACGCACAGTTTTTAGACATTCCTTTCATATGACATACCAGATCCAAACGTAACGTTTAGGCCGGGTTTGGGGTGTTACAAAGACTAACTTTATTTATTTACAATTTATCCTATAATTTCATTCAATTTCCACTTTAAACTAGATTTAACTCTCTAATTTCACTTAAATCCCTAAATTTTGAAATTTTCACAATTTAGTCCCTATTACTCAAAACTTATAATTTATTTTACAATTCAATTTCTTTTTCATTTACAGAACACCCAAACCCGAATCATGCAGATTAAGGTTACAAGGCATCACCGTATAAAATATAGTTCAGCACAATTATTCATCACCTTTCATGCACCAAAGAATAACGATACATTTATATCATTATCAAACTTGAATATCCATAATTCAATTATTTTAATAATTCAATTCGAACATACATCAAAACTTAATTGAACATGTTCCAAATTTGAACCAAGACATAAACGACAATATCCAATCACAAATATGACATTATCAACATTACCATACGGTAGTACATACCTTTGAAATCATTATATTATATGCATTTATCCTAAAACTCTTTTCTATGTATCTTTACCAATCAATAGTAACCTATTCCATTAATTAAGTCATGACTATATAATTTCACATGTTACGTATGTTTGTCTATGTTAAACATCCACACGGAATAATAGGCATGCATATAAAATAAACATGAACAAGCATATCGACCAAAACAACCATACAACATATTCATTATTTTCCTTCATCAACCGTACCTATATAACCAATCGTTCAAGCATAATAAAGGTGCATACATAGCCATTATAAACCGAATTAGAATATCCTATACACATTCATACATATAATTATCCTTTTATCAACTTTCTGATCCGAATTATGGATAACTTTAGCTTCCAAAATTCATAAACATACTTCATTATGTATATATATAAATATCACATAACCAAAATCATTTAAACTTAACATCATTTATTCTTACTAAATCATTTATTATTACTAAATGCATCAAGCATATATCATTTACCTTATTGCCAAAACACATAATTGCCTATCATTAGCATAGCATATTGAACAAGTTACACATAAACTCACCTTAATCGAGATCATATACACAAACATAAGCATAGAAACCATGTTTTGCATATAATAAGTCAAAGGCAATTTGCTAAACCAAACATATAAAGCACTTAACCATGCACACATAAAAACGAACTTAAACATAGTGATCAAGCCATTTTCGCATGGCTATATATATATACATGTTCCAAAATCAAACATTCCATCTATGCTATACATGCCATAAACCCAAATTCAACTTAGTAAAATACCGAAAAACTGTCGATAGTGTGAGTAGTCTTCTTGACGATCCCTAACTCGTAACATATATCCAAATCTATAAACAGAATAAACAAGAATACACACAGAGTAAGCTATTTAAGCTTAGTAAGTCATAAGCAATTATATATTTATCAACTATTATTAATTAACACTAAGTTAGCAAAACCGAATATACATGTTCTCAAATACAAGGTTATCATATCATAGCACATATAGATTACCAAAATCGAATACAAATATTCTCACATAGCAAAACACTTATCTTTACCTACTTAAGAAGGTAAAGCTTATCAATGTACATCAATGATTAAATATATTTATTCACATATATATACAATCGGATATCAATTTACCATGTACATATAAGAAAATCCCCATAATCAGTATGTGTCCATGTATATATATATATACATCTATCAAGTAATATCATCTTCAGATATGAATAACATCTACTCAATATCATTTTATCCACATATCCAAGATGCCGAAAATACAAACACATTATCTATCAACTTACTTATTCGATAAACATCACATATAACATGTACTTATGTAAATACATACCTTATGGTCGAATCTCAAAGACACATTAAAATCAAATTCCAATATATTATATTCATTATTTGTAAAATCGAATGCACACATTAAAATCGCATGTTTATAATCATGTAGATTCAACATTCATATCCATTACATTATCACACTAAAAATTCTATTATTTCTATATTCATACATGTCGATTACCAGCTCAAATTCACATAACACCATTCTTAACATAATATTTCAACTCAAGTAACATTAATCACAACTTACCTTACTTCTAATGAATTCAATGGGACTTAAGCTTACCTGAGTTTTTAACTCAATAGTTTCACTATGTTACACCTCGATCAATTTATGGTTTCTTCGTTTTAAAGTATCACCCAGATTAAGCACCGCTAGGCACGAAGCCCGAATATACCACTGGCAGACTAAGCACGCTAGGCACGAAGCTTAATATGTCACTGGGACAAGGCTCGCTGGGCAATAAGCCCGAATATATCACCTGCAAGGCTCGCTAGGCAATAAGCCGAATATATCACCAAGACTAAACACCGCTAGGTAATAAGACCGAATCAAATCAACGGCACAAGGCCTGCTAGGCAATAAGCCCGAAATAATTCATAAACCAGTCCATCAAATTTCATTTCTTAACACTATCATCATTAACTAAACATATACGCAATTCACATTCACATATCACCACTAATGTACAAATTCTTATCATATATACATAAACACATCTAATCCATTTTAAAGCCTTTACATTCGGCTAACACATATATTCATACTCAAATTTATCAAATAATTTCATTGAACCTATTCATAAATAATTCTTTAACATACTTTAGCTTAAGGACTTACCTCATATATCGTCGGACGACAAAAATTGAATATTCGATTATTTCCACTTTTCCCCGATCCAAGTTCGCTTTCTTTTGTTCTTGATCTAAACATGTTCAAATTAAGATCATTCAAACACATTTCTATTCAATTTAGTCCTAAAACACATAAATGGGCAAATTACCATTTTGCCCCTAATATTTCACACTTTTACAATTTAGTCCCTATTGCACAAAACACAAAATACACAAAATTTCTCATTACCCATGCTTGGCCGAATATTACCTATGTTCATACAAGTCCATAAATTTCATTTATTTCATATTTTAGTCCTTCAAAAATTTATTTTTGCAATTTAGTCTAAATTATTCAAATTCATCAAAAATTCAAAGACAAAACTTGTTAATCAAACTCATATATTTCTTATTTCATCTTCAAACAACAAAAACCACAAGGTACCATCAATGGCAAAACACAAAATCATCATCAAAATCAAAAATTAAGACATGGGTCGGAAAGTACTCAAAGCAACGATATCAAAAACGTAAAAATTATCAAAACCGAACAAAACTCTTACCTTAATCAAAGAACATCAAGGCCGAACCTAAATGGTTTTCTTTCTTTCTTATTTCCTTTGTTTCGTCACAAAGCATAAAAGAATGCATGTCTTTCTCT
Organism: Gossypium rotundifolium; assembly: GCA_025506655.1. NCBI lineage: Eukaryota > Viridiplantae > Streptophyta > Magnoliopsida > Malvales > Malvaceae > Gossypium > Gossypium rotundifolium. The sequence goes on along the minus strand of CP106733.1, from coordinate 98,003,078 downwards.
TTTATTTTATGCATTAGTATAAGTTAATATAATATATAATTAATAATTATAACTTTTATAATATATATAATAAAGTCATTCATAATCACACATGCCGTCCACTATATATATAAAATGGACTAATTACAATGCAAATCCTCCATATTAAAAAGCCACTATCAACTAAGCACTCTACACTATAATTTGTAACTTTTACCTTTTACGCGATTAAGTCCTTTTATTAAATCGAATACCTAAACGATGAAATTAAATCACGAAAATTTAATACCAACAAATTCACACACAATAAATACACAAAATAATTTTTAAAATATTTTTCGGACTCAGATTTGTGGTCCCGAAACCACTATTCTGATTAAGGTCAAAAGTGGGCTGTTACAACTCTCCCCCCTTAGGGATTTTCGTCCCCGAAAATCTTACTAGTGAATAGATTTGGATAATGATCTTTGATCTTATACGGTCCAATGAATCTCGAACTCAACTTACCTTTACGACCGAATCTGAGTACTTTCTTCCATAGTGAAACTTTTAGAAACACTTGATCTCCGATCTGAAATTAAATATCTTTACGTTTCAAATATGCATATAACTTTTGACGATCTAATGCAGCTTTCAAGCTATCACGAATCACTATGATTTTTTTTCTTTGATCGAGTCAACCTCGTGTATCTTACTTTCACTGAGTTCGGTCCAATACAATGATGTACGACATTTATGACTATACAAAGCCTCATAGGGCACCATTTTGATACTAAATTGAAAGCTACTATTATGAGCAAATTCAATCAAAGATAAACCAGATTTAATCACTCTATCCACAATAACCCAGAGTACTTCATTCTTTCTCAGTGTCAACAATAAATTAGATACAAAATCCATCATAACCCTATCCCATTTCTACTCGGGTATCATAACCGACTGCAATAACCCAAAAGGTACTTGATGCTTGGCTTTTACTTATTGATAGACTAAGCATTTTGAAACAAAGTCAGATATGTCTCGTTTTGTACTAGACCACAAATAGAACTGTTTCAAATCATCATACATATTCATACTACCCGAATGATATTCAATCATTAGCTTGTAGTCTTTTAACAACTTTAATCATCGACGTTGGCTCAAACTTAGATATTTCAGAATCATTAAATACTTCAGACTTTTATGATCAGAACAAATGTGACATTCTCACTGAACAGATAGTGATGCCAAATCTTTAATGTAAACACAATAGCTGCTAACTTCAAATCATGTTTCGGATAATTCTTTTCGTGTGGCTTCAGCTGTCCCGAGACATAAGCTATAACTTTGCCTTCCTACATCAAAACACAACCCAAACCATTCAAAGATACATCACTATAAATAACAAATTCTTTACCCGATTCAGGCTGAACTAACACTAGAGCTTCGGTCAAAAGAGCTTTCAACTGATCAAAACTTTTCTGACACTTTTTCGACCACTTGAACTTAACATCTTTCTGTTATAGCTTTGTCAACGGTGTAGCTATCATAGGAAAACCTTTCACAAATCGTCTATAGTAACCAGCAAGCCCCAGAAAACTTTGAACTTCAAAGACATTTTTTTTTCGGAGGTTTCCAATCAAATATAGATGAAACCTTACTCGGGTCAACCCGAATACCCGATGCGGATACAACATAACCTATAAAATAGACTTTGTGTATCCGAACACATATTCTTGAATTTAGCATACAACTATTTATCTCATAAAGTCGTAACACAAACCTCGGATGTTCAAAGATGCTCGGTTCCATCACGAAAATAGATCAAAATGCCGTCTATGAATAATACCACAAACCGATCAAGATACTATCTGAAGATTCGATTCATCAAATCCATAAAATAGTAGGTGCATTAGTAAGTCCAAAAGACATAACCAAAAATTCATAGTGTCCGTACCTCGTTTTGAAACATACATCAGAGTCTTTAAGAATGCAAATTCTTCTTTCAAACCATCCTTCAATCCATACATGTACATTCAAAGTTTTTTCTAATTCATAGGTAAATTCAAACACATATATCCCAATTAACTTTTCCATCAAATAATTCTAATCATATTAACTCTCGAATCAGTCTTTTCAAAGAAATCTTTCTTCTCATTAGTAGGATGACCCCACTCATATCTTTATACAAATTAGTCTTGATCTTCTATCATTTTCACTTTTATCACTGTCGAACTTTCACGAGAACTAGGAAAGAGTTTATAATAAAGTTGTCTCATACATTTATCATCGAAACTCAATTATACTATAATCACCTTAACCAAATAGAAATAATTGAACTTTATTAGGAACAATGTCTCAATCCTATAATGAGTATTATTCTATTGTTAATGAAGTATCCGAACATAGAAAGGAATCAAATATGATTTAGTTAGCAACCATTGTAGAAGCACATCTTCTATAATTACAAGAAGGTACCATTGTATCCTCACATTTCAAGCGTAAATTATAATTACAATAGACATAGTCTTCTCATCGAGATAGAAATCTAATTGCGAGATAATCACATGGAATCATAAAAATATCGTAACAGAAAAATTTCAACATTTGGAGTTGTACAGAATATCTGAAAATTACAACTCATATAAAATAATATTTGTTCCGATAATATCCCAGAAATATCCAGAAAGATCAATGTCGCTCATAAATACTAAAATCCACAGTAATAGAAGTAATATAATCTTCACATATTTTCAACAGAGAAATAACCAATAGGAACAGAATTTTAGTCTCATACAGATTTTACCATCGACTTTCATATCCACACCATGGAATAAATTATCAAAAGAAGACATAACAGTGTCGAATATAACCCAAATACATCAACGATATCTTTGCCTATTAATATGTTTAGCTACTGTTCTTATACGATAAAACTTTCTTTTTTAAATTTAAACAGTAACATATACTTCTGAGGATAATTATACACACAAAATGTCCAAATGGAATCATAATAACTGCCTGACTATAACCATTGCATTTAACCATCAATAGAATTCAAACATCAATCCACCGTCTAATTACATCATCGAAATTTTCATATTATCCCATCACTAATGTAAATCAATTCAGAAAGCTTTCGTTAATACTTTATTTAGATATCATACCGAATAAGTCATTTGATCGAGTTAACTTCTTCTTTAATGACTTTGCAAAATCTGAATAGTCTTGAAACTACCTAATATCTCTTTTAATACTATTTTCATTTGTTGATTCATTCTCTTTTAAACCACATTACTAATCTTTCAAGCACGAATTTTCTAGAACTTCACATTGGTGAGCTTATTCATTCCAACTCTTATAATAAAATTGCAACATTTTTTACGACAAGGGGTGAGGTAGTAGAGCCTCAAATTTAACTCTCATATATATCGCATAATACATACTATCACGAATAGTCGGTTCATTACTAATTTCACATTCTCAAATCATTTAACATACCTTTTCTTTAAATCACTTTCATTATTATCACATTGTTCATATGCCAACTCAAATCACCATTTTAAAAAAATCAATGCATTTCAGATAGCAATCATAACTCAAATATCATATCTCATATGCTCATGTAATTACCACATTTATCAATAACAACATGTCATATAATTTAATTCTTACCTTTATGAGTCTCAACTCATCATCAACACATCTCCACTCAATTATTTAAATATTTATTTCTGTACCATCTGAATTAGCTCAATTGCAAATCTTATCTATGTCATCAAAAAGTTCTTCGTTAGAGTCGAGAGATATCACACTATTGCAGATTTAATATGTCATGTATAGCTAGACTTATATACGCTATGATAGTCCTAGAACCGACTAACCCATAGCTCTGATACCAATCAAATGTAACACCCCAAACCTGAATCTATTGCCAGATTAAGGTTACGAGACATCACCGTATAAAATACAATTCAGCACAATTATTCATCACCTTTCATGCACCAAAGAATAACGATACATTTATATCATTATCAAACTTGAATATCCATAATTCAATTATTTTAATAATTCAATTCAACATACATCAAAACTTAATTGAACATGTTCCAAATTTGAACCAAGACATAAACGACAATATCCAATCACAAATATGACATTATCAACATTACCATACGGTAGTACATACCTTTGAAATCATTATATTATATGCATTTATCCTAAAAACTCTTTTCTATGTATCTTTACCGAATCAGTAGTAACCTATTCCATTAATTAAGTCATGACTATATAATTTCACATGTTACGTAGGTTTGTCTATGTTAAACATCCACACGAAATAATAGGCATGCATATAAAATAAACATGAACAAGCATATCGACCAAAACAACCATACAACATATTCATTATTTGCCTTCATCAACCGTACCTATATAACCAATCATTCAAGCATAATAAAGGTGCATACATAGCCATTATAAACCGAATCGAATATCCTATACACATTCATACATATAATTATCCTTTTATCAACTTTACGATCCAATTATGGATAACTTTAGCTTCCAACATTCATAAACATACTTCATTATGTATATATATAAATATCACATAACCAAAATCATTTAAACTTAACATCATTTATTCTTACTAAATGCATCAAGCATATATCATTTACCTTATTGCCAAAACACATAATTAGTCTATCATTAGCATAGCATATTGAACAAGTTACACATAAACTCACCTTAATCGAGATCATATACACAAACATAAGCATAGAAACCATGTTTTGCATATAATAAGTCAAAGGCAATTTGCTAAACCAAACATATCAAGCACTTAACCAAGTACACATAAAACAAACTTAAACATAGTGATCAAGCCATTTTAGCATGGCTATATATATATACATGTTCCAAAATCAAACATTCCATCTATGCTATACATGCCATAAACCCAAATTCAACTTAGTAAAATCTTGAAAAGCGTCGATAGTGTGAGTAGTCTTCTTGACGATCCCCGAACTCGTAACATATATCCAAATCTATAAGCAGGAATAAACAAGAATACACACAGTAAGCTATTTAAGCTTAGTAAGTCATAAGCAATTATATATTTATCAACTATTATTAATTAACACTAAGTTAGCAAAACCAAATATACATGTTCTCAAATACAAGGTTATCATATCATAGCACATATAGATTACCAATATCGAATACAAATATTCTCACATAGCAAAACACTTATCTTTACCTACTTAAGAAGGTAAAGCTTATCAATGTACATCAATGATTAAATATATTTATTCACATATATATACAATCGGATATCAATTTACCATGTACATATAAGAAAATCCCCATAATCAGTATGTGTCCATGTATATATATATATACATCTATCAAGTAATATCATCTTCGATATGAGTAACATCTACTCAATATCATTTTATCCACATATCCAAGATGCCAAAATACAAACACATTATCTATCAACTTACTTATTCGATAAACATCACATATAACATGTACTTATGTAAATACATACCTTATGGCGAATCTCAAAGACACATTAAAATCAAATTCAATATATTATATTCATTATTTGTAAAACCGAATGCACACATTAAAATCGCATGTTTATAATCATGTAGATTCAACATTCATATCCATTACATTATCACACTAAAAATTCTATTATTTCTATATTCATACATGTCGATTACCGCTCAAATTCACATAACACCATTCTTAACATAATATTTCAACTCAAGTAACATTAATCAAAACTTACCTTACTTCAATGAATTCAATGGGACTTAAGCTTACAGTTTTTAACTCAATAGTTTCACTATGTTACACCTCGATCAATTTATGGTTTCTTCGTTTTAAAGTATCACCGGCATTAAGCCTGCTAGGCACAAAGCCGGAATATACCACCGGCACTAAGCCTGCTAGGAACGAAGCTCGAATATGTCACCGGCATAAGGCCTGCTAGGCAATAAGCTCGAATATATCACCGGCACTAAGCCTGCTAGGCAATAAGACCGAATCAAATCACCGGCACAAGGCCTGCTAGGCAATAAGCCCGAAATAATTCATAAACCAGTCCATCAAATTTCATTTCTTAACACTATCATCATTAACTAAACATATACGCAATTCACATTCACATATCACCACTAATGTACAAATTCTTATCATATATACATAAACACATCTAATCCATTTTAAAGCCTTTACATTCGGCTAACACATATATTCATACTCAAATTTATCAAATAATTTCATTGAACCTATTCATAAATAATTCTTTAACATACTTTAGCTTAAGGACTTACCTCAGATATCGTCGGACGACAAAAACTGAATATTCGATTATTTCCACTTTTCCCCGATCCAAGTCCGCTTTCTTTTGTTCTTGATCTAAACACGTTCAAATTAAGATCATTCAAACACATTTCTATTCAATTTAGTCCTAAAACACATAAATGGGCAAATTACCATTTTGCCCCTAATATTTCACACTTTTACAATTTAGTCCCTATTGCACAAAACACAAAATACACAAAATTTCTCATTACCCATGCTTGGCCGAATATTACCTATGTTCATACAAGTCCATAAATTTCATTTATTTCACATTTTAGTCCTTCAAAATTTTATTTTTGCAATTTAGTCTAAATTATTCAAATTCATCAAAAATTCAAAGACAAAACTTGTTAATCAAACTCATATATTTCTTATTTCATCTTCAAAAAACAAAAACCACAAGGTACCATCAATGGCAAAACACAAAATCATCATCAAAATCAAAAATTAAGACATGGGTCGGAAAGTACTCAAAGCAACGATATCAAAAACGTAAAAATTATCAAAAACCGAACAAAACTCTTACCTTAATCAAAGAACATCAAGGCCGAACCTAAATGGTCTTCTTTATTTCTTATTTTCTTTGTTTCGGTCACAAAGCATAAAAGAATGAATGTCTTTCTCTTTTATTTTATGCATTATTATAAGTTAATATAATATATAATTAATAATTATAACTTTTATAATATATATAATAAAGTCATTCATAATCACACATGCCGTCCACTATATATATAAAATGGACTAATTACAATGCAAATCCTCCATATTAAAAAGCCACTATCAACTAAGCACTCTACACTATAATTTGTAACTTTTACCTTTTACGCGATTAAGTCCTTTTATTAAATCGAATACCTAAACGATGAAATTAAATCACGAAAATTTAATACCAACAAATTCACACACAATAAATACACAAAATAATTTTAAAAATATTATTCGGACTCGGATTTGTGGTCCCGAAACCACTATTCCGATTAAGGTTAAAAGTGGGCTGTTACAATTTCTAACTTAAAATTTTATCTATTTAATCCCAAAAACTTAAATTATTCAACATGAACAACATCTAAAAATTCAATAATTTCTAAAATTTCAACATAGGTTAAGTAATATTTAATACCGGGATTCTAAAAACATAAAAATTACAAGAAAATAGACTAAATTGACTTACCAATTAAGCTTTAAACCCTAAAAACCCTAATTTTTCTCCTTCTTTCTTTCTCTTTTTCCTCTTTTCTTTTTCCTCTGTTTCGTTCCTTTTGTTAGTTTTATTTTCATTTCATTTCTTTTATTTATTTTGTTTATTCTTTAATTTATTATTATAATAATGTAATATATTATAATATTTATACTTAAATATTAAGTATAATATATATTATTATATTTATATGTACAAAATTTTTACACATGTAATTTACTATTATCATACACTTGTTAGGATAAGGATTATTTGCTTCTTTAGTCCCTTTACTTTTCTTTAATCCATAATTAGACTTTCACCCTATATGCAATTTAATCCTTTTATCAATAACTCTTAATTCATACAAATTCACCAAACCAAAACCTAATTAACTACACAACTAACTTCGTAAATACTTTTAATAAATATTTACGAATCCATTTTACGAAAATAGATACCCGAAAATACACTTTCTGATACCCGTGACTATCGGGTTGTTACAATGTATTTCTTAATAAATGATGTTTACGTTGTCCCCAACGAGAACATGTATGGGTCGGTTACCTTGGGACGTAGAAACGGTAGTCGCCACCAGGTCCATGACTGCAACAGGAGCAAGGAACCATCAATCGGTGCAGCACTCGGTACCGTGGCCCAACACATCTCCCGATATAATGTGGGCAATACGGCAGATCCCCATTCTTAGTGTAACACCCCAAACCCGGCCCATTAGTCCTGACCAGATCTGGTATGTCACGGAGTAAAATGATTTAAAATATTTTGAGTGTCTGGTGAAAACTTGTTAAAATATGGCTAAGGTATTAAAATGGGGTTTGATAAAACTCAGTTGGGATTATTTTCATAAACATGGTTGGGTTGATAAACCCTTTTAAAACGTTTGATCATGTACAATTTTAAAATCATCAGGGTTGTAGTTGACTTGGTGAATTTTGTTACCCGATGGTAACATCTTTGAAAACCCGTAGAAGTTATTAAGTTTGAAAAAGTTACTTTTAACCGGTTCACTTAACATTTATAAATTTCGTTTGTGATATAACATAAGTAAAATAAAACAATAAAATAAACATCCAAATAATAGTTAGCGGCCTTATTACAACCCAAAATAAAAAGACTTAGAAAATAAATGAACTAAAACTGATTTAAATAAGGTTCCAAATTTGAGAAACAAGCATGGCCGCCTCGAGTCCTCCCCAGCTCCATCTCCGCGATCTACTCATCTGCAAAATAGTATGGGAAGGGGTGAGTCACCAAGACTCAGTGTGTAAATCCCCCACCCGGAAATGTAACTCATACACAAATCATTAATAAACATGCAACATGCAACCCAACTAACCATCCATACTCCTTTACTACCCCGTGTGGTCAAAACCACTGGTGGTCAAAACCATTGGTGACTAGAGTCACAAATCAAATGATGGGGCCAACCCATCGTGTGGTCAAAACCACTGATGACCATAGGTCACAAAATATCATAATGTGGAAAACCACTGGTGGTACCAAACCACTGGGACTTAGTCACAATTATCAAGATGTGGTCAAAACCACTTGGTGACCGAAGTCACAATTAATCTGATGGGGCCAACCCATCTTGTGGTCAAAACCACGGTGACAGCCCATAAAAATCATCCCCCTCCTCTCATCAATCCCACCATCATCATGCTTACATCACAATTATCATATATCATGCATTTATGTATAGCATAACATTTAACAGCATATGATGGCATACACATACATCATAGATCATGTAATAGGGGACTTACCCGAAATCCATGCTTAAACCCACAAGCAAATCTACCACAATGATTTAAAAAGGCAACAATATAGTCATGTTACTAATAAAGTGTGTAGTGAATTTTACACACCTGTTACCACCGAAATTCCTAGATCCCAAAGATCCGATCTACGACACTAGATTCTGGACCCTATAATCGGCTAACAATAGGGTTAGGGACCTAGCCTATTCGGCCAAACCAAATAATCCCGAAGGATATGTTGTACTTGAAATAACACTCACCTTGGTTGCCGATTTGGTTTCCAACCAAATCCCGAAGCCTTTGTTTGCCTTCGCCGATTAGCCCCTAAATCCATGGCACACAATCGGTTATACTTTAGGTACCATAAATGGCCTTTGGCCGAATATAACTATTCACTTACCACACTTTCCGAAATCTCGAAATTATCACTTGACTTGTCGAGATCCCTACCAAAACACTTGTTAGAATTGGCTTGCACAATCACACATAATCAAGGCCTATGGCCGAATGTTACTTACCACCCTATCTTAAGAAAACAAATCCCGAAAGCTTCCTTCAATCGGCTATGGCTTCCTTACAATCGGCTTTTATCACTTCATTAGAGAACTTAAAGGCCATACGGCCAAAACATAAATCCCAGAAGGGGAAAAAGAGTTGCCGCACCCTTGCCTTAAAGATGGATTCGGTAAATCACACCAATATTCGACACCCCTAATTGATGTCAATAGCTTTCGGCTCCTTCAAAGAACAAGAACGGGGTTTTAATACTAAGATTTAGAATGGAGAAAGAAGAGTAGTAAAGTTTAGTCACTACACAAAATCGGTCAAGGGAAGAAAAAATTATCCTTACCAAAAGATTCGGCCAACAAGAGAACTAAACTGAAATTTTGACCCCCTTTCTGTAGATTTTTGTGGACAAAAAGATCAATGAAGTGGAAGAAAAGGGATTCGACAGAGGGTTTGAGAGAAGAGAATGACAAAAAGAGGGTAAGGGTTTGATTATGGTGTTTTCGGCTCAATGGTAGAAAGAAAAAAACAAACAAAAGAGAAAGAGATGAGGGATTCGGCTAGGTACTTGAGAGAAAGAAAAATAAGCATCAAATGAGTTAAGAGGGAAGACATTCGGCTATACCAAGCTCCCAAAACCGATAGCCTCCTTTGCCTACAATCCCACCTTTGGCCAACTCTCACTCTTTTTGATAAACTTTATCTAATCACCTCTCATCTTTTGATTATCACCTATTTAGTTAAATTAAAAGCAATATCTATCTTCTATCCCCTCCTTTATCATCTCTTTTAAAAAAAAAAAAGAAATAAAGTAAAAATAAACACTCTTCTTAGCCGAAATAAACAAGGCTTATCCCTATCATAATAAGAGTCCTACATGCATGCACGCTAGTTTGCAAAAAAAATAAAATGCCAAACTGCTGCTTCTTTGGTTCGAACCCAGAACCTAGTGGAGGCAAACTACACTCACGCCTCTAACCATTATGCCCAATCGACTTTCATGCTCTTAAACCTCACCATTTAATTTTTAAAACCTTCCTACTTGGCCCCCTTTCCTTTAACGCCAAAAAGCCCAAAAAAATAAAACACATTCCCCCCTTGTAACTCCCAAGAATCGAACCCAAGACCTGCCCATTTGTCACCCCTAAGCCTTTAAGTGGTGCATGAAAGCCACTTTGCCAATTAACTCTTTGTGTTAAACTTCACCTAAAATTTTACTTAACCCCTTTCTCACCTAATTCCTTCCTTTTAAGCACTTAAAAAGAAATTTCAGCCCTAAGTCTGACCTAGTTCGGGGCTATGTCTAGACCCTAAAACATGTCTCGCAAACATAGCATTCATTTCTTTTCAAGCAAGCACATGAATATAATTAAATTTTTAACAACCCCTAATTTAGGATGTTATAGTTCTACCCCCCTTAAAAAGAATTTCGGCCTCGAAATTACCTGGATCAGAAGAGTTGGGGGTATTGCTACCGCATCACATCCTCGGGTTCCCATGTGGCCTCCTCCGTACCATGGTTTTGCCATAGCACTTTTACCAAAGGCACTGTCTTCCTTCGCAAAACTTTGACATCTCGATCCAAAATCTGTACCGGCTCCTCCTCGAAAGACAAGTCTGGATTCACTTCAATTTCCTCAACCGGCACAACGTGTGAGGGATCTGATCGATAGCGCCTCAGTATCGAAACATGGAAGACATCATGGATCTGGCTCAATTCTGCTGACAACTCAAGCTGGTAAGCTACCGGTCCCACACGTTTCAACACCGTGTACGGTCCGATGAATCTAGGGCTTAGCTTGCCCTTCCAGCCAAACCTCAGCACCTTCTTCCAAGGGGATACCTTCAAGAAAACCTTATCACCCATCGCATACTCAACATCTCTGCGCTTAAGATCGGCGTGAGGATTTACGCTGTCAACGCCTCTTTAAGACGAGCCCGAATTACTCTAACTTTATCCTCCGTCTCTGCCACTAACTTTGGACCCAACATCTGTCACTCTCTTAGCTCCATCCAATATGTAGGAGTATGGCATTTTCGACCATACAGTGCCTCATATAGTGCCATCTGAATACTTGCTTGATAACTGTTGTTATAAGCGAACTCTGCCAAAGGTAGGTACTCCTCCCAACTACCACGGAAGTCCAAAACACAGCCCATCAACATGTCTTCCAACACTTGGATAACCCTCTCAGATTGTCCATCAGACTGTGGATGAAAAGCCGTGATGAAATTCAACTTCGTGCTTAACTCTTTATGTAAAGCCTTCAAGAATCTCGACGTAAATCGAGGATCCCGATCCGAGATAATGGACACAGGTACTCCATGCAACCGTACTATCTCTGCGATATACAACTTGGCTAATCTTTGAAGCGAGTAGTCAACCCTTACTGGTATGAAATGGGCTAACTTAGTCAACCGGTCTACTATCACCCAAACGGCATCTTTCTTACTGGGCGTAAGGGGAAGCCCACTTACAAAATCCATAGTAATCTCCTCCCACTTCCACTGTGGAATCTTTACCGGCTGTAACAGCCCCGATGGCAATTGATGCTCAGCCTTAACTTGCTGGCATGTCAGACACTTGCCTACCAACTCGGTCACTTCCCGCTTAAGACCCGGCCACCAAAACTGCTCCCTTAAATCTCAGTACATCTTGCTGCTTCCCAGGTGCATAGCGTACGCACTGCTATGAGCTTCTTTAAGGATTCGCTGCCTCAACTCATCATCCTTAGGCATGCATACTCTCTCCTGAAAGTACAACACTCCATCACTGCCCAAGCTGAGACCTTCGGCCTCACTATTCCGTACTTGCAACCTTCGAGTATTCAAAGCTTCATCAGTCATCTGCCTTTCTTTGACCTCGTTAATCTAAGACGGCTTCACTTGCAATTCTGCTAAAAGGCTCCCATCCTCATAGAGACTTAGATGAGCAAACATTGCTCACAAATCCGCTACCACCTTTTGACTCAATGCATCAGCTACCACATTAGCCTTCCCGGATGGTATTCGATTGAACAGTCGTAGTCCTTCAACAACTCAATCCACCTTCGCTACCTCAGATTTAAATCTTTCTAAGTCAGGAGGTACTTCAGACTTTTGTGATCTGTGTACACTGCCGACTTCTCCCCATACAGGTAGTGCCTCTAGATTTTCAAGGCAAAAACCACAGCAGCCAATCCCAAGTCATGTGTCGGGTAGTTAGCTTCGTGAGGCCTCAACTGCCGTGACGCATAAGTGACCACCTTCCCTTCTTGCATCAACACACACCCTAAACCAGTATGTGATGCATCACAATACACAGTGAACTCCTTTCCTGCCTCAGGCTGAATTAAGACTGGTGCTTCTGTCAAGATCCTCTTCAGCTTATCAAAACTCTCTTGCTGCTTCTCAGACCACACAAACAGAACTCCTTTTCTCAATAGCTTAGTCAACGGTGCTGCGATTAAGGAGAAATTTTCCACAATTCTTTGGTAATATCCTGCCAACCCCAAAAACTCTAAATTTTCGTAACTGACTTGGGTGGTTTCCACTCTAACACCGCCTCGATCTTACGAGGATCCACCCTAATTCCCTCGGCTGAAACAACATGCCCTAGAAAGGTTACCTCCTTGAGCCAGAACTCACACTTGCTGAATTTGGCGTACAACTGCTTCTCCCTCAGAACTTGCAGAACCACATGAAGATGTGCGTCATGCTCCTCCTCCGACTTCGAGTACAGCAAAATGTCGTCTATGAAGACCACGACGAACTGATCCAGATAGGGTTGGAAAACCCAGTTCATCATGTCCATAAACACTGCCGGTGCATTCGTCAAACCAAAGGGCATTACCAGAAACTCGTAGTGCCCATACCGAGTACTGGAATGCCGCCTTATGGACATCGACCTCCTTCACCTTAAGTGATGGTACCACGACCTAAGGTCAATCTTAGAGAACACCGATGCCCCTTTGAGTTGATCGAACAGATCGTCAATCCTGGGCAAAGGATATCGGTTCTTTATTGTCAACTTGTTCAGCTGCCGATAGTCTATACACATCCTCATTGTCCCATCCTTCTTCTTGACAAAAAGCACTGGAGCTCCCCAAGGTGATACACTTGGTTGGCTGAACCCTCTATCCAATAATTCCTGAATCTGCGCCTTCAACTCTACCAATTCTTTCGGCACCATCCGATACGGAGCTATAGATACTGGCGCGATTCTGGGTAGCAAGTCGATACCAAATTCAACCTCACGGTCCGGAGGTAGACCCGAAAGTTCCTCTAGAAACACATCAACATAGTCCCTTACAGTCCGGACATCTCTCACAGCAACGTCCTTAGCTTCCACAGCACAGACATGCACCACGTAAGCTTCACAACCCTTCCTAACCATCTTTTTTGCCTTCAACGCAGAAACCAGATTAGACAGGTAATCCCTACTTTTACCTATCATCACCACCTCATCACCTTCCACGGTCTTTATTACCATGCGCTTAGCTGCGCAATCCAGGCTAGCCTGATACTTTACTAGCCAATCCATCCCGAGGATTAGGTCGAACTCCCGGAACGGTAGTTCCATCAAGTCAGCCAAGAACACAACCCCTTGGAGTTCTAGGGGTACGTTCTATAGAGTTTACTTACTTCTAAGAGTGACCTAGGGGGCTTAATACAGTCATCTTCCTAGAAGTAAGCTCAGAGTCTAGGTGCAGAGTTTCCACTATGCTACTAGCAATGTATGAATAGGTTGAGCCAATGTCAATCAAGGTACTATAGGGTACACCAAAGATCAAGAACATACCGATTATGACGTCCGGTGCATCTCCCTCCTCTTGACGCCTCGAGGCATAGACCGAACCAGGTTGCCTAGCCTCAGTACCACCGGTACCTCCCCTCGGTGCCCCACGACCTCTGCCAGAACATTACCTCCTCTTCCTGCACCACGACCTCTCGGAGGCTGTTGGTTATCCCTTCTATTCGATGCACGATCCTGACCCTCTAATCTCAGCCTAGCTATTTTCTTCGGACAATCTCTAACTCGATGCTCCATGGACTCACACTCGAAGCATCCCCGGTTACCATTCCAACATTCCCCCGTGTGAGACTTCCCACACCGGACACACCGTGGCGGCCATTGAGGATTAGCAGCAGCAGTAGGCCTAGCAGCTTGATCTGACCTACCAAACCTCGTTCTCTTCTACTGATTACCAGAGAACCTTGAAGATCCAGAGCTCCTCTTATTCCAACTCCTATCTTGATTTCGTCTAACCGACTGTCTTACCCCTTCAGCAACCTTCGATTTCTCCACTAGGACAACGAACTCCCGTTCCTGTTGTGGAGCTATCATCATCCTCAGCTCATCTCTCAGCCCATCTTCAAATCTGACACAGCGTTCATGCTCGGTACCCACAATACCACGAGCATACCTACTTAATCGGAGGAATTCGGCCTCATACTCTGCCACCATCTTATTGTCTTGAACCAGGTTCAAGAAAGCCTTTCGCTGCGCATCCACGTAACTAGCTCCTATGTACTTCTTTTGGTAGGCGGCCTTAAAGAATTCCCACGTGAGGTCCTCCGCCATCGCTCCATCTCTTACAGTGAGCCACCACTGATATGACTCATCCCGAAGCAGAGAGATGACACCCTTCAACTTCTCCTCAGCTGTGAAATCCAGGTCACCCATACTCCTCTCAGTAGATTCTAACCAATATTCCGCCAAGACCGGGTGCCACCCGAAACCCTCTAAATACCTCTCCGCTCCGTTAGCTTGAGTCGTTCCACCAGATTTATGGGCTCTTGCACCCGCTTTGCCTCGAAAGAACTTGTTCCAACACTCGTGTCTGACTTAAGATACAACATCATTACCACCGGTCTGATCTTGAAACTCAGTTTCTGCCGTCGGTAGATCCGGCATCTTATTTCCAGACCCATGACCAGACCCTGCTGGCTCCGATAGGGTCATCCTACCTCTACCACGGCCACGGGGCAGACGTCCACGACCTCTCGTACTCATTATTCTCGTTTGCGTTTATCTGTTTAAGAATTTTATGCATTAGTACCTTTGTTTCACTTGATTATCCGCGAAAAAAATTTATGATAGGAGTTTTAGGAGTGGTTCTTTCGTATCATACATGCACACAGTCCTTCTATTCATTCATTCAAAGAGACATTGTAGTTTTCATTGTGATTATTTTTCCATTACCCAGGGGTAT
This sequence comes from Gossypium rotundifolium, assembly GCA_025506655.1. NCBI lineage: Eukaryota > Viridiplantae > Streptophyta > Magnoliopsida > Malvales > Malvaceae > Gossypium > Gossypium rotundifolium. The sequence goes on along the minus strand of CP106733.1, from coordinate 97,987,080 downwards.
TTTCGTAATTTGTCCTACAGGGGTATTTTTTTAATTTTTCAAAAAAATAAAATTTCTCGGATGATTTTGTCAAAAAGTATTTTGGAACTCTTAAATTCCCAGGGTATTTTGAAAAATTTTAAAATCTGGGGGTATTTCAGTAATTTTGGACCTCAGGGGTATTTCGGTAATTTTTCACAAATCAGGGTGAATTTGTAAAATTTAATAAATCAGGGATATTTCAAAAGTTGAAAAACTTTGATGGTTCTCTTTGAGAATTGCATTTTCCAAAACAGTGATGTTGCAAAATTTTGAAAATCAAGGTTATTCTGGTATTTTTGTTGGTTAGGGGCAATTTTGTAATTTTTCATAAAAGATTTTTAGAATTTGGTTCTAATTGATTTCACAAAAGAAGGATATTTTGAAAATTTTCTATTTGGAAATTTTTCATACAGAGGGTATTTTGGTAATTTACAAGCCAGGGGCATTTTGGTCATTTTTCAAGCTAAGGGGTATTTTGGTCATTTTTTCTTTAAAACAAGGTTTTAATTACTTCAAAAACAAAATGGCTAGTCCCTTTCGGGTTTTAGTTATCAAGTTTAGCCTGTGAGTGTGTCGTCTCAGCTAGAATGAACCGTCACTACGCACCAGGTAGGATTCAAGTGAGTAGGTGGTGAGTCACTAGGACTGCTTAAATACCAGGCTCCCACCGAATCCAATCCTAGACATGCGTATAACAATTGCCACATCCCTTGCTCAGTGAGAACTCACAGGGTTGTTTAGGGAATTATTAAATCTTATGCCTTGTTCGTTGGGGTATGCTAACCCTAGGGTTCAACAATTTCCATTCTAATAGTCTACGTTCCCAATTTACCCTTCTACCCCTATCATAAATTCACAAAAATAGATAAAAGTACTTACCTGCGCGGATAGGTGCCGGAGACTCGGTGCCATGCTGCTCAAACCATAAAACAGTTTCCCAAAGCATTTCAATAAGGCCTACTAATCATAAACAAAACATTTTGGGCCTTGGGCCCCTACAGTCGAGTTTTGAATCGGGCTCTGATACCAAAAATGTAATACTCCAAACCCGGCCCATTAGTCTTAACCAGATCTGGTATGTCACAAAGTAAAATGATTTAAAATATTTTGAGTGTCTGGTGAAAACTTGTTAAACTATGGCTAAGGTATTAAAACGGGGTTTGATAAAACTCAGTTGGGATTATTTTCATAAACATGGTTGGGTTGATAAACCCTTTTAAAACGTTTGATCAAGTACAATTTTAAAATCATCAGGGTTGTAGTTGACTTGGTGAATTTTGTTACCCGATGGTAACATCTTTGAAAACCCGTAGAAGTTATTAAGTTTGAAAAAGTTACTTTTAACCGGTTCACTTAACATTTATAAATTTCATTTGTAATTTAACATAAGTAAAATAAAACAATAAAATAAACATCCAAATAATAATTAGTGGCCTTATTACAACCCAAAATAAAAAGACTTAGAAAATAAATGAACTAAAATTGATTTAAATAAGGTTCCAAATTTGAGAAACAAGCATGGCCGCCTCGAGTCCTCCCCGGCTCCATCTCCGTGATCTACTCATCTGCAAAATAGTATGGGAAGGGGTGAGTCACCAAGACTCAGTGTGTAAATCCCCCACCCGGAAATGTAACTCATACACAAATCATTAATAAACATGCAACATGCAACCCAACTAACCATCCATACTCCTTTACTACCCCGTGTAGTCAAAACCACTGGTGGTCAAAACCACTGGTGACTAGAGTCACAAATCAAATGATGGGGCCAACCCATCGTGTGGTCAAAACCACTGATGACCATAGGTCACAAAATATCATAATGTGGTCAAAACCACTGGTGCTACCAAACCACTGGGACTTAGTCACAATTATCAAGATGTGGTCAAAACCACTTGGTGACCGAAGTCACAATTAATCTGATGGGGCCAACCCATCTTGTGGTCAAAACCAATGGTGACAGTCCATAACAATCATCCCCCTCCCCTCATCAATCCCACCATCATCATGCTTACATCACAATTATCATATATCATGCATTTATGTATAGCATAACATTTAACAGCATATGATGGCATATACATACATCATAGATCATGTAATAGGGGACTTACCCGAAATCCATGCTTAAACCCACAAGCAAATCTACCACAATGATTTAAAAAGGCAACAATATAGTCATGTTACTAATAAAGTATGTAGTGAATTTTACACACCTGTTACCACTGAAATTTCTAGATCCCGAAGATCCGATCTACGACGCTAGATTTTGGACCCTATATTCGGCCAACAACAGGGTTAGGGACCTAGGCCTATTCGGCCAAACCAAATAATCCCGAAGGATATGTTGTACTTGAAATAACACTCACCTTGGTTGCCGATTTGGTTTCCAACTAAATCCCGAAGCCTTTGTTTGCCTTCGCCGATTAGCCCCTAAATCCATGGCACACAATCGGTTATACTTTAGGTACCATAAATGGCCTTTGGCCGAATATAATTATTCACTTACCACACTTACCGAAATCCCAAAATTATCACTTGACTTGTCGAGATCCCTACCAAAACACTTGTTAGAATCGACTTGCACAATCACACATAATCAAGGCCTATGGCCGAATGTTACTTACCACCCTATCTTAAGAAAACAAATCCCGAAAGCTTCCTTCAATCAGCTATGGCTTCCCTACAATCGGCTTTTATCACTTCATTAGAGAACTTAAAGGCCATACAGCCAAAACATAAATCCCGGAAGGGGAAAAAGAGTTGCCGCACCCTTACCTTAAAGATGGATTCGGCAAATCACACCAATATTCGGCACCCCTAATTGATGTCAATAGCTTTCGGCTCCTTCAAAGAACAAGAACGGGGTTTTAATACTAAGATTTAGAATGGAGAAAGAAGAGTAGTAAAGTTTAGTCACTATACAAAATCGGTCAAGGGAAGAAAAGATTATCCTTACCAAAAGATTCGGCCAACAAGAGAACTAAACTGAAATTTTGGCCCCCTTTTTGTAGATGTTTGCAGACGAAAAAGATCAATGAAGTGGAAGAAAAGGGATTGAGAGGGGTTTGAGAGAAGAGAACGACAAAAAGAGGGTAAGGGTTTGATTATGGTGTTTTCGGCTCAATGGTAGAAAGAAAAGAACAAACAAAAGAGAAAGAGATGATGGAGATGAGGATTGACTAGGTACTTGAGAGAAAGAAAATAAGCATCAAATGAGTTAAGAGGAAGACATTCGGCTATACCAAGCTCCCAAAACCGATAGCCTCCTTTGCCTACAATCCCACCTTTGGCCAACTCTCACTCTTTTTGATAAACTTTATCTAATCACCTCTCATCTTTTGATTATCACCTATTTAGTTAAATTAAAAGCAATATCTATCTTCTATCCCTCCTTTATCATCTCTTTTAAAAAAATAAAAAGAAATAAAGTAAAATAAACACTCTTCTTAGCGAAATAAACAAGGCTTATCCTATCATAATAAGAGTCCAACATGCAAGCCACCGACTCCTCTCCCATGCACGCCACTGCAAAAAAATAAAATGCCAAATCTACTTGCTTTTTGGTTCGAACCGGGACGTGGTGGAGGCAAGCTGCACTCACGCCTCTAACCATTACGCCTGATCGACTTTCATGCTCTTAAACCTCACCATTTAATTTTTAAAACCTTCCTACTTGGCCCCTTTCCTTTAACGCCAAAAGCCCAAAAAATAAAACACATTCCCCCCGTGTAACTCCCAAGAATCGAACCCAAGACCTGCCCATTCGTCACCCATAAGCCTTTAAGTGGCACATGAAAGCCACTTTGCCAATTAACTCTTTGTGTTAAGCTTCACCCGAAATTTTACTTAACCCCTTTCTCACCTAATTCCTTCCGTTTAAGCACTTAAAAAGAAATTTCAGTCCTAAGTCTGACCTAGTTCGGGGCTATGTCTAGACCCTAAAACATGTCTCGCAAACATAGCATTCATTTCTTTTCAAGCAAGCATATGAATATAATTAAATTTTTAACAACCCCTAAATTTAGGATGTTACACTTAGTCTTCTGCACTCATTGAAGTCCACTAGATGTAGTAGCCACCATATGTGCACCAAATTTTGAGATTTTTCGGGCATTAAAATGCCCCTAATTAACCTCATGTTGTATGCTCGAGCGTATTGTTTCATGACCTCCTCTATTCGGTCTTCAAGGAGCTCGTCAAAATTATCTTTTAACCAGTTCATCGATATTCGAACACTTTGAACTTGCTCGAGACCTTGCCCAAAAGTGATCTATAGAGGTCCACTTTACCAAGAACGATCGCTGATCCCGTGATGACTGGCCCATCCACCGACAAACCGAGTTGTAGCGCTACGTCCTCGAGTGTGATTGTACACTCTGAAACACCCCACACCCGACCCACGAGCCTGAACCGGATCTGGTATGTTCCTAAAGTAAACCGGTTTCAAAGATTTTCGTTACTTAGAGAAGATTTTGTAAAATATTTAGAAAAATGTTGTTGTGGATTGGGCTTAGATTGGAAACCCATTTAACTAATCTTGTAAATCCAATTTTTATTAAGGTGACAAAATAATTTTTAGGGTTTATAAAAAAAATATCACTTTAACTTTAGTCATAAGTAGTTAAGTAACATAATAGTTTAAAGTAAAAGCGAAATAAGGAAAATCCATTGGGCCTTATGGCCTTATTACATCAAGAAAAACCCAAATATAAAATTAAAGGTACTAAATGTAAATAAAGTCCAAATTTAAATATAATCTTCAAATGGAACATTGCCACCTCAAGGTCTACCGTCCCGGTCAAATCCTTTGTTCATCACCGAAAATAGTTCCCTAGCGGGTGAGTCAACAGACTCAATGTGCACACAAGATACTAACATTCAACAAATCAGCATACATGTTCATATCAAATTCATATTCATATAAAATAAATTATGATGCAACCCAAACCCAAGCCTATTTGTCCATCCGCTACACACCACCGTGCACCGCCACACACACCGTGGGACTACTAAGTCAACCTCCATCCGCTACACACCATCGAAGGCAATCATTGCGATCGACGTGCTTATCGCCCATATAATTCGTGTCATTAAACACCATATTCAAATAATGTAAACGAAGTTACCAAATTCGATAATGTAACCGAGTTACCATATTCAAATTTTGTGACCGTAGTCACCATATTCCATTAGTGAGACCAAGTCAACACCTTCTTCCCCTTTCACATAAATCCTGAATGCCCCATAAATTTTTAAATCATGCATAACATACTTAATTCCACATTCATATATATATATATATATATATTTTCACATGTTATAAAATAACATATTTCATAATCCTATCAGAAGTAGGAAACGTACCTGAGTACTTTTTGTACCACATTAGGGTACTTAGCCATATTCACATTCTTATGTACAATCATATAGTTAAAATAATTGCCATATGATATATCGAAAGTTAGTGTGCGTACACACATGATTTGCTTAATAGGTTCCTTGAGATCTCGAAAATCCCGATCTAACTTTAGATCCATAAATTCTTATATTCGGCCCATCATAAAACACATTAATAACCTTTTAGCTTTTAAAACCAAATCCTAATAGGAATGGTATTACTAATACTTACTTTGCTTGCCGATTTGATTGGTGATCAAATCCCGAAGATTTGTGTTCTTCTCCCTTGAAATCGGCTAACCATTAATTCTATTGATTTGATTAGTCTCTGATTAAAACAAATAGATCTAGACATTTAAGAGAGAATCTTGGCCGATTATAACCACTTACCTTATGATGAGATTCCCAAAATCGATTCCTTGCTCCCTTAGTGATGTCGAAATTTCTAAAATTCATATGTTAGATCTGATCTAACTTAAATAAATAACTTTGGCCTTTGGCCAAATGTACCTCACCTTAAATTCCTTGAATCTGAAATCCCGAAACTCTTCCTTTGATATTCGGCCATGAGACATAAAAAGGGATATTTCTTAGATCTTGATTAAAAGAATTAGAAGAACAAGAATTAATTTTTCTTACCTTAATGCCTCAGTCGACTGCACCTCTTGCTTGGAGTTACAAGGATTCGGCTATGGAGTCTTTCGAATAACTAAGGAAAGGTTGAAAGAGAAAGGTAGATTTGGCCGACTAGTAGAGAAAAGGAGAGGATTTCTGCTTAGGAGAATTTCGGCAGAGAGAGAATTTTGGAAGAGAATTTCAGCACACTTAGGAAAAAGATGAGAGAATAGCCTAACTCTCCTCCTTTAGCCGAAATTATCAATAGGAGAGTCCCCTACTTGGCCACTACTCCTCATAAGTGATAATATTATCTCCTTTAATTATCACCTAATTAAATCAAAAGTATTTAATCCATCCTTTAACTCTTTAAAGAAAAATCCTTTATTTATCACTTAATTTATCAAGTTTTAACAGAAATAAAACTCCTCCCTTTCTAGAAAATAGGTGCCGTCCACCCTCTTACTTATGGAAGCAAAAATAAACCTTCATTGTTTGCTTCCCAAGTGACTCGAACTCAGGCCCATTCCTCTTACACATGGCGCCATTTCCATAGGCCCTAAGTGACACCTTCAGGCCACTTTTCCAAGCCTGTTTGTGTGTCAAACTTTACCAACTTTTTCTTTTAAGGCCATCTTGCCCTTATTTCCTATTTTAAACTTTAAAATTTGTCATTCCTGCATTATTTCTAAGTTTCCTAAAATTTTCGATCGGCTCTGTAACTTGCCATTTTTCTTACATGTTCAAGTTTCCAAAATGTTCAAGTTTCCAAAATGTTCAGGTTTCCAAAATGTTCAGGTTTCCAAAATGTTCAGGTTTCCAAAATGTTCAGGTTTCCATTTTCATGCATTTCGTTTTCAAAAATATCAAAAATTTATTCTTAGTGCTTAAACTTGTCATTTCATACAATTAAACTGAAAATGCATAGGCCCTTTTCAGGATATTCTGATTAATGAAACACCCCACACACCCACCACGAGCTTTGAACGGATCTGGTATGTTCCTAAAGTAAACCGGTTTCAAAGATTTTCGTTACTTAGAAGATTTTGTAAAATATTTAGAAAAATGTTGTTGTGGATTGGGCTTAGATTGGAAACCCATTTAACTAATCTTGTAAATCCAATTTTATTAAGGTGACAAAATAATTTTTAGGGTGTATAAAAAAATATCACTTTAACTTTAGTCATAAGTAGTTAAGTAACATAATAGTTTAAAGTAAACGAATAAGGAAAATCCATTGGGCCTTATGGCCTTATTACATCAAGAAAACCCAAATATAAAATTAAAGGTACTAAATGAAATAAAGTCCAAATTTAAATATAATCTTCAAATGGAACATGGCCACCTCAAGGTCTACCATCCCGGTCCACATCCTTGTTCATCACCTAAAATAGTTCCCAGCACGGGTGAGTCAACAGACTCAATGTGCACACAAGATTAACATTCAACAAATCAGCATACATGTTCATATCAAATTCATATTCATATAAAAATAAATTATGATGCAACCCAAACCCAAGCCTATTTGTCCATCCGCTACACACCACCGTACCTACCGGTCACACCAAATGGGACTACTAAGTCAACCTCCATCCGCTACACACCATCGAAGGCGTTCATTGCAGTAAGCGTGCTCATCGCCCATATAATTCGTGTCATTAGACACCATATTCAAATAATGTAACCGAAGTTACCAAATTCAGATAATGTAACCGGAGTTACCATATTCAAATTTTTGTGACCGTAGTCACCATATTCCGTTGGTGAGACCGAAGTCAACACCTTCTTCCCCTTTCACATAAATCCCGAATGCCCCATAAATTTTTAAATCATGCATAACATACTTAATTCCACATTCATATATATATATATATATATATATATATATTTCCACATGTTATAAAATAACATATTTCATAATCCTATCAGAAGTAGGAAACGTACCTGAGTACTTTTTGTACCACATTAGGGTACTTAGCCATATTCACATTCTTATGTACAATCATATAGTTAAAATAATTGCCATATGATATATCGAAAGTTAGTGTGCGTACACACGATTTGTTAATAGGTTCCTTGAGATCTCGAAAATCCCGATCTAACTTTAGATCCAGTAAATTCCTATATTCGGCCCATCATAAAACACATTAATAACCTTTTTGCTTTTAAAACCAAATCCTAATAGGAATGGTATTACTAATACTTACTTTGCTTGCCGATTTGATTGGTGATCAAATCCCAAAGATTTGTGTTCTTCTCCCTTGAAATCGGCTAACCATTAATTCCATTGATTTGATTAGTCTCTGATTAAAACAAATAGATCTAGACATTTAAGAGAGAATCTTGGCCGATTATAACCACTTGCCTTATGATGAGATTCCCAAAATCGATTCCTTGCTCCCTTAGTGATGTCAAAATTCCTAAAATTCATATGTTAGATCTGATCTAACTTAAATAAATAACTTTGGCCTTTGGCCGAATGTACCTCACTTTAAATTCCTTGAATCTGAAATCCTGAAACTCTTCCTTTGATATTCGGCCATGAGACATAAAAAGGGATATTTCTTAGATCTTGATTAAAAGAATTAGAAGAACAACAATTAATTGTTCTTACCTTAATGCCTCAGTCGACTGCACCTCTTGCTTGGAGTTACAAGGATTCGGCTATGGAGTCTTTCGAATAACTAAGGAAAGGTTGAAAGAGAAAGGTAGATTTGGCCGACTAGTAGAGAAAAGGAGAGGATTTCTGCTTAGGAGAATTTCGGCAGAGAGAGAATTTTGCCAGAGAATTTCGGCACACTTAGGAAAAAGATGAGAGAATAGCCTAACTCTCCTCCTTTAGCCGAAATTATCAATAGGAGAGTTCCCTACTTGGCCACTACTCCTCATAAGTGATAATATTATCTCCTTTAATTATCACCTAATTAAATCAAAAGTATTTAATCCATCCTTTAACTCTTTAAAGAAAAATCCTTTATTTATCACTTAATTTATCAAGTTTTAACAGAAATAAAACTCCTCCCTTTCTAGAAAATAGGTGCCGTCCACCCTCTTACTTATGGAAGCAAAAATAAACCTTCATTATTTGCTTCCCAAGTGACTCGAACTCAAGCCCATTCCTCTTACACATGGCGCCATTTCCATAGGCCCTAAGTGACACCTTCAGGCCACTTTTCCAAGCCTGTTTGTGTGTCAAACTTTACCAACTTTTTCTTTTAAGGCCATCTTGCCCTTATTTCCTATTTTAAACTTTAAAATTTGTCATTCCTGCATTATTTCTAAGTTTCCTAAAATTTTCGATCGGCTCTGTAACTTGCCATTTTTCTTACGTGTTCAAGTTTCCAAAATGTTCAAGTTTCCAAAATGTTCAGGTTTCCAAAATGTTCAGGTTTCCATTTTCATGCATTTCGGGTTTCCAAAAATATCAAAAATTTATTCTTAGTGCTTAAACTTGTCATTTCATACAATTAAACTGAAAATGCATAGGCCCTTTTCAGGATGTTACAGACTTGGTGTTCAGTCTTAACTTGCTGACACGTCAAACATCTCCCCACAAATTCAGTCACCTCTCGTTTCAGATCAGACCACCAAAATTGTTCCCTTAGATCTCTATACAGCTTGATGCCTCCGGGATGCATAGCATAAGGGCTACCATGCGCTTCCCGAAGAATCCTTTGTCTCAACTCCTTATTCCTCGGCATACAGACTTTTCCCTTGTAGCACAATACTCCTTCATCACTGACGCTATAGTCCTTTAATCCTCCTTGTTGTACTTGCTGTAACTTAGTACTTAAGTCCTTATCCACCAACTGTCCCTCTTTCACCTCCTTCAGCCATGTGGGCTTGACTTGTAACTCTGCCAATAGGCTTCCGTCATCATACAGACTTAAGTGAGCGAACAAAGCCCATAGATCCGACACCACCTTCCTACTCAGGGCATCGGCTACCACATTTGCCTTGCCCGGATGATATTCTATCGAACAATCGTAATCCTTCAACAATTCCACCCACCTTCGTTGCCTCAAGTTCAACTCCTTCTGAGTCAACAGATACTTAAGGCTCTTGTGGTCTGTGTAGATAACTGACCTTTCTCCATAAAGGTAGTGCCTCCAAACCTTAAGGGCGAAAACCACTGCTGCTAGCTCCAAGTCATGAGTGGGGTAGTTAACCTCATGCGGCCTTAATTGGCGAGATGCATAAGCAACCACTTTACCCTCTTGCATTAGTACACAACCTAACCCCATATGCGAAGCGTCACAGTACACCACAAAATCTTTTCCCGCCTCCTATTTGAATTAACACTGAGCTTCCACAAGACCTTATTAAGCTTTTCAAAGCTCTCCTGCTTATTAGTCCATTCAAGGTACTTCCTTCCTTAGCAACTTTGTTAAAGGCGCGGCTATTGAGGAGAATCCTTCCACAAACCTTCTGTAATAGCCTGCCAAGCCTAGGAAACTTTGGATCTTACCCACGGACCTAGGTGGTTTCCAATCCAACACTGCTTCGATCTTCCTAGGATCCACTCTTATTCCTTCTGCGGATACCACATGTCCTAAGAATGCCACTTCCTTAAGCCAAAATTCGCACTTGCTGAATTTGGCATAGAGCTTCTTCTCCCTTAACACTTCCAACACCACTCGAAGATGCTTATCATGCTCCTCTTTCGACTTCGAGTACACCAAAATATCGTCGATGAACACAACGACAAACCTATCCAAGTAGGGTTGGAAAATCCGATTCATCATGTCCATGAACGCAGCTGGAGCGTTTGTCAACCCAAACGGCATCACCACAAACTCGAAGTGGCCATATCTTGTCCTAAAAGCGGTCTTATGGATGTCAGCCTCCTTCACCTTCAACTGATGGTATCCCGACCTTAAGTCGATCTTTGAAAATACTGCAGCCCCCTTCAACTGATCGAACAAGTCATCAATCCTTGGTAAAGGATACTTGTTCTTAATGGTCAGCTTATTCAACTGACGATAATCTATGCACATGCGCATAGTTCCGTCCTTCTTCTTCACAAATAAGACCGGTGCTCCCCACGGAGACACACTGGGTCGGATGAACCCACGATCCAACAGTTCTTGGATTTGAGCCTTGAGCTCCACTAACTCTTTTGGTGCCATTCGGTATGGAGCGATTGACACAGGAGCTGTTCTCGGTAGCAAATCTATCCCAAATTCCACCTCCCTGTCTGGGGGTATTCCCAGTAATTCCCCTAGAAATACATCCACGAAGTCCCTTACCGTCCTAACTCCATTAATACCTTCCTCTTTCTCACCTATCGCACTCACGAAGGCTAGGAACGCCTCACAACCTTTCTTAACCATCTTCTCAGCCTTCAGTGTCAAAACTACGTTAGACAAGTAGTTCCTCCTTTCTCCGATCATTACTACCACTTCATCCTCCGGGGTTCTTAGTTCCATCCATTTAGCCGCACAATCCAACACGGCTCGGTGTTCTACTAGCCAATCCATTCCGAGTATAAGTTTAAATTCTCCGAAGGGTAACTCCATCAAGTCTGCCCGAAGGTTCACTCCCTGAATCTCTAGGGGTACATTCCGAAAGATCTTGTCTACCACTACAGTTTGGCCTAATGGGCTTACTACGATCATCATCTGCTCATCGAAAGTTCGAGTCTAGGCCTAGTGTTTCCACTACACTACTTGCAACATAGGAATGGGTCAAGCCCACATCAATCGAGCAAAATAGGGTTTGTCAAAATAAAGAACGTCTGATTATTACATCCGGTGCGTCACCATCTTCCTCCGGTGAACCGTATAAACCAAACCCAGCTTGCCTTTGCATCGACATTAGTAGTACCTCGTACTGTTCCACGGCCTTTGCCAAGACCACTACCTCGGTTGCGAACCACGACCCGTTGAGGCGGTACATGCCTCTACCGGTCGCTAGCATTCTAAACCGCGTCGATTGGCTCTCATCCGTTGCTTGGGACAATCCTTAAGCATATGGTCCTTGGACCCACACTTGAAACATCCTCCGTCTTTCTCCAACACTCTCCCATGTGCTTCTTTCCACAATGCTCACAAGGGCATCTGCCACCCGTGCATCAACTTATTGATTTCGTGGCCCGTCAACCCTAGGCCTCTTGTGACCCTTTCCAGATGGCCCAAATCCTCTTTTGGCCTTATTCCTATCCACACCTACTTAGTAGCATCCGTAATCCCCTCGGCCACCTTGGCCTTTTCCACCAAAGTAGAGAATTCCCGCTCCTGATGCGGTGCTATCAACAGTCTCAGGTCATCTCTCAGTCCGTCCTCAAAGCGGACACAGCGTTCATGCTCAGTTGCTACTACCCCTCGAGCATAGCGGCTCAACCTCAGGAATTTTGCCTCATATTCTACGACAGACTTACTCCCTTGTACCAACCCCAAAAAAGCCTTCCTTTGTTCATCTGTACACCTGGTTCCCACATACTTCTTCTAAAATGCCTCTCTAACATACTCCCAGGTCAATTTTTCAGCCGTGGTACCATCCCAAACAGTTAACCACCACTGATACGCTTCATCACATAACAATGCCACCATCCCTTTCAACTTTTCCTCTGGAGTCAGATCGAGCTCATCCATGATACGCTCCGTTGCTTCCAACCAGTACTCAGCCATACTGGGTGCTACTCCAGACACTCCACGAAACATTTTCGCTCCATTAGCTCGGAGCCATTCAGGTACAAACTTTTGATTTCCTGAATTTCCTCCTGCACCTGCCACCAATTCCAAAACTCGCAAAGACACTGTGACACAAAGATCTTCCCGTTTGAGCCTCGCCGCCGACATTAACAGGTGGGGGTGGTGGTGGCGGTGGCATTTCATTGTCGGACCCTTGACCCGATCTAACGGGTTCCGACACGGTCATCCTTCCTCTACCTCAACCACGACGACCACGTCCTCTAGAGCTCATTTTCTAGTGTCGAGATCTGATTAAGAAATTTTATGGATTAGTCATTGTTCCACTTATTTACCAGTGAAGGAGTTTTATGAAAAAGAATTTAAGAGTGGTTCTTTCGTATTCATACAAACACACAGTCTTTTCCATTCATTCATCCATCCATCAAACAAGTATGAACTTTTGTTCATTCAGAGAAACGTTGTAGTTTTTGTTGTTGTTGTTTTCTACTACCCAGGGGTATTTTCATAATTTTATCCTACAGGGGCATTTTCGTAATTTTTAGAAGAAAAACGTTCCTTGGTGTTTTTGTCAAAAATTATTTTAAAAATTTCTAAGTCTCGGGGTAATTTGGAAAAATTTTGAGATACTGGGTATTTGGTAATTTTGACCTCGGGGTATTTTGGTAATTTTTCATAAATCGAGGTAAATTTGTAATTTTAATAAATCGGGGTATTTCAAAAGTTGTAAAACTCGAGGGTTCTTTTCGAAAATTGTTCCTTCAAAAATGGGAATGTTGCAAAAATTGTGGAAATCAATGTCATTTTGGTAATTTTATAAGTTAGGGGCAATTTTGTAATTTTTCCAAAATCAAGGTATTTTGATATTTTACAAATTAGGGTTTTGAATGTTTATAGAATAATGAAATTTTGGTAAAGTCATTGAGTAGTTGAACATTTTATAAACCGAGCGCTTGGTAATTTCACCCCAAGGGCATTTTTGTAATTTTTACCGTCGGAGTTTTTCGATAATGTTGTAAAAATAATTTTCTCGATTTAAAAGAAATTTTAAAAGTTTTAAAAAAACTAGGGTTTGTTGTTTTGTTCTCTCTCTTTTTTTTAAAAAAAAACATGGCTAGTTCCCTTTCGGGTTTTAGTCATTATGTTTAGCCTATGACCGAGCCCTCCTGGTCAGGGTGAACCAAAGCTACGCACCAGGCAGGATTCGTGTGGAGAGGAGGTGAGTCACGCGGGCTGCTTAAATACCAAGCTCCCACCGAAACCATTCCTAGACATGCGCACAGAGGTTGCCACACCACTGAGCCCTCTGCGTTAGGGTGAACCGAAGCTACGCACCAGGTAGGATTCCTGCGAAGAGGAGGTGAGTCACTAGGACTGCTTAAATACCAGGCTCTTCCGGATCCAATCCTAGACATGCGTACAGGGGTTACCACACCCTAGCTCAGTGACTTAGCCATAGGTTTGTTTAGTGCATTAAGTCTTATGTGTTTGTGTTTGAGTAGACTAATCCTAGGGTTCATGTTCCTATCATTCTATTCTACGTTCCATGCCTGTTCTACCCTTATACAGTTCATAAATCACAGAATCACACATAGAGTTAGGGGTACTTACCTAGTGGACTGCGGGTCGGAGACTTAGGGGCCATGCCGAAGCTCTTTATTTCAAAGAAAATCATCTGAGCTCAATTCAAAACGTTTTGGGCCTTAGCCCACAGTGAGAGTTTAAAATCGGGCTCTAATACCAAATCGAACACCCCCACCCTACCACGAGCCCGAATCGGATCTGGTATGTTCCTAAAGTAAACCGGTTTCAAAGATTTTCGTTACTTAGAGAAGATTTTGTAAAATATTTAGAAAAATGTTGTTGTGGATTGGGCTTAGATTGGAAACCCATTCAACTAATCTTGTAAATCCAATTTTATTAAGGTGACAAAATAATTTTTAGGGTTTATAAAAAATATCACTTTAACTTTAGTCATAAGTAGTTCGTAACATAATAGTTTAAAGTAAAGCGAAATAAGGAAAATCCATTGGGCCTTATGGCCTTATTACATCAAGAAAACCCAAATATAAAATTAAAGGTACTAAATGAAATAAAGTCCAAATTTAAATATAATCTTCAAATGGAACATGGCCACCTCAAGGTCTACCGTCCCGGTCAAATCCTTGTTCATCACCGAAAATAGTTCCCACAACGGGTGAGTCAATGACTCAATGTGCACACAAGACTAACATTCAACAAATCGAGCATACATGTTCATATCAAATTCATATTCATATAAAATAAATTATGATGCAACCCAAACCCAAGCCTATTTGTCCATCCGCTACACACCACCCGTACCTGCCAGTCACACCGTGGGGACTACTAAGTCAACCCTCCATCCGCTACACACCATCGAAGGCAGTCGCTGCAGTCGACGTGCTCATCGCCCATATAATTCGTGTCATTAGACACCATATTCAAATAATGTAACCGGTTACCAAATTCGAGATAATGTAACCGGAGTTACCATATTCAAATTTTGTGACCGTAGTCACCATATTCCGTTGGTGAGACCGAAGTCAACACCTTCTTCCCCTTTCACATAAATCCCGAATGCCCCATAAATTTTAAATCATGCATAACATACTTAATTCCACATTCATATATATATATATATATATATATATATATATATTTTTCACATGTTATAAAATAACATATTTCATAATCCTATCAGAAGTAGGAAACGTACCTGAGTACTTTTTGTACCACATTAGGGTACTTAGCCATATTCACATTCTTATGTACAATCATATAGTTAAAATAATTGCCATATGATATATCGAAAGTTAGTGTGCGTACACACCTGATTTGCTTAATAGGTTCCTTGAGATCTCGAAAATCCCGATCTAACTTTAGATTCGTAAATTCCTATATTCGGCCCATCATAAAACACATTAATAACCTTTTCGCTTTTAAAACCAAATCCTAATAGGAATGGTATTACTAATACTTACTTTGCTTGCCGATTTGATTGGTGATCAAATCCCGAAGATTTGTGTTCTTCTCCCTTGAAATCGGCTAACCATTAATTCCATTGATTTGATTAGTCTCTGATTAAAACAAATAGATCTAGACATTTAAGAGAGAATCTTGGCCGATTATAACCACTTACCTTATGATGAGATTCCCAAAATCGATTCCTTGCTCCCTTAGTGATGTCGAAATTCCTAAAATTCATATGTTAGATCTGATCTAACTTAAATAAATAACTTTGGCCTTTGGCCGAATGTACCTCACCTTAAATTCCTTGAATCTGAAATCCCGAAACTCTTCCTTTGATATTCGGCCATGAGACATAAAAAGGGATATTTCTTAGATCTTGATTAAAAGAATTAGAAGAACAACAATTAATTGTTCTTACCTTAATGCCTCAGTCGACTGCACCTCTTGCTTGGAGTTACAAGGATTCGGCTATGGAGTCTTTCGAATAACTAAGGAAAGGTTGAAAGAGAAAGGTAGATTTGGCCGACTAGTAGAGAAAAGGAGAGGATTTTTGCTTAGGAGAATTTCGGCAGAGAGAGAATTTTGCCAGAGAATTTCGGCACACTTAGGAAAAAGATAAGAGAATAGCCTAACTCTTCTCCTTTAGCTGAAATTATCAATAGGAGAGTCCCCTACTTGGCCACTACTCCTCATAAGTGATAATATTATCTCCTTTAATTATCACCTAATTAAATCAAAAGTATTTAATCCATCCTTTAACTCTTTAAAGAAAAATCCTTTATTTATCACTTAATTTATCAAGTTTTAACAGAAATAAAACTCCTCCCTTTCTAGAAAATAGGTGCCGTCCACCCTCTTACTTATGGAAGCAAAAATAAACCTTCATTATTTGCTTCCCAAGTGACTCGAACTCAGGCCCATTCCTCTTACACATGGCGCCATTTCCATAGGCCCTAAGTGACACCTTCAGGCCACTTTTCCAAGCCTGTTTGTGTGTCAAACTTTACCAACTTTTTCTTTTAAGGCCATCTTGCCCTTATTTCCTATTTTAAACTTTAAAATTTGTCATTCCTGCATTATTTCTAAGTTTCCTAAAATTTTCGATCGGCTCAGAACTTGCCATTTTTCTTACATGTTCAAGTTTCCAAAATGTTCGAGTTTCCAAAATGTTCGGGTTTCCAAAATGTTCGTGTTTCCATTTTCATGCATTTCGTGTTTCCAAAATATCAAAATTTATTCTTAGTGCTTAAACTTGTCATTTCATACAATTAAACTGAAAATGCATAGGCCCTTTTCAGGATGTTACACACTCGCCTCATGAAAGGTAGAAAAGTGTGTGTTTCGGGCCTTTATCTTTCCACCAACGCGTTGGTTAGTGCCAAATCGAGTTTCCAGCCCCCGGACATGCGAGACACATGTAAGAATCCAGCTGCTTGCAAGTGGCCACGAATTTCAGGGATCATAGGCTTTCCCATATTATGAATGAAGCCCTCTAGAACACATGATCATCCGCCTATTTACACAATAAAAACAATTTCAAATTAAAAAATAAATTTAACATTATTGAAATTAACAAAATTTAAAATTCCATCTTACCATTACTGCTTAAGCGGCAGAAATATGCTTCTCGTTGAAACGGATTAAAAAGACTATCATTCGTGAAAAATTGATTCTTGAACAAATACAATACAAGAT
This sequence comes from Gossypium rotundifolium, assembly GCA_025506655.1. Taxonomy (NCBI): domain Eukaryota; kingdom Viridiplantae; phylum Streptophyta; class Magnoliopsida; order Malvales; family Malvaceae; genus Gossypium; species Gossypium rotundifolium. The sequence goes on along the minus strand of CP106733.1, from coordinate 97,969,708 downwards.
AATTAATAAAATATTGTTTTTAAATGAAAATATCGAACACAATCAAAATGAGAGAGTTGAGAAAACTAAGAGACTTGAGAGGGTTTGAGAGAGTTGAGAGAAGGATGTAAACGAAAAAAATGAAATTTGGGGGTGTATTTATAGGTAAAAAACAACTTACCGTTGCATTTTTTTTCCGTTGGCACGACAACGTTTAAAAAGTCGTTGCTTTTTGACCTTTGAAGGAAAGCGCGTCCAGCTAGGCGCGCTTTCTTGACACCTGTGCAGAAAGCTCGCCAAGCTAGATGTGCTTTCCATTTAAATCGGCCTATTTTTTTAATTAATTTTAAAACTAGCCTAAAGGCCTAATTAATTAAAAAAATGGCGTATTGTCCTTATTTAGTCGTGTTAAAAGGTATTTTTATATGTTTTTATGATATATTGTTTAACATAAACTAGTTTTATAGGGCAATATACTCAAAAATACCAAAAAAATATATTTACGGAAAAGGGCCGAAAATTTTAAAATTTACGGAAAAGGGTCATTTCATTAAAACGTGCTTACGTCGGTAGCTTTGTGGGGATGCAAGAGAAAGCGCCCTTGGGGGAGCGCTTTTTCCACATCAGCCAATAACGCGTCCTTAGGTGTGCGCTTTGCTGAAGTGGCAAAAACGCTCCCCCAAGAACGCATTTTAGCCCGTGTTTTTTTTTAAAAAAAAATATTCTCGAATTTTTTAAAAATTTACGAGAATAAACATTTATAAAGGCTAAAAGTGATAACACCATTTTTTTAAGGTGTCATCAATTAATAAGGAAATATAACTTACAAAGGAAACCTTTATATAGACCCAAAGTCTCATTTCCCTTGTTTTCTTGAGCTAAGTGGGATATGAGATATGTGTATATATAGACTAATGAATAGTTTTGCAGCTTGTTCTTAAACAATATGGGATTCCTTCCTCTTTTAACTAATAACATAATATTAAAGGCTACACTATATTTGATTTTTTTTTTCAAAACAATTTCTTTTTTTTATATTTTGTTAACATTTTCTTATATTATAAAATTATCTTTTGAGATCTTTAATCTTGTTGCATTTTAGAATTGTTAACATATACAAAAGAACTATTAAAAAAGAGAGAACAAATTGTACATATGAAACTTGTACATGCAATAATCTTCTATTCAATTTTAAATGTTTGAAGTTAATATCAATGTAATTCTAATTTTTAAAATAATTTTCCATTATTTAAATTTAGAAGTTATACTTTTAATTTTTTATTTATTTTATTTTATATTATGAATGTTTGATTAATAAATAAATTGTGAGTATTTGGTACTCAAATAGTATTTTTTGTAATTTTAAAATTGATATATCTTTTAAATATTTATTTTAATATTTTACTATACTAATTAATTTTTGTAATTCTAATTTAATTTAATTTTCATCACCTAATGAATGCCGATAAATTTATTTTAGATATATTTTGACTAGATAGATAATCTATTTAAACATAGTATATAATTATTAAGTTTTTTATAGAAATATATAATATACATAAAATATAATAATTATTTTTCATATTTTATATCTAGATTAAATTACATTAGTAGTCACTTAACTATATTTTTTAGCTATCGAATTATAAAACTTACAAAATGATCACTCAACTATTTGTAATTTTAAATATTTATTTTAATATTTTACCATACACATTTTATATTTTATATATTTTTTACTTATGGAGTTTAAAAGTTTTATTTATAATGTAACAAATGTTAATTTTTGTAAAAAAATTAAACTCTAAGTAAAAAATATCAAATATAGTGTAGCATTTCATCTCATATTATTAGTTAAAAGAGAAAGGAATCACACATTGTTTAGTAACAAGTTGCAAAACTATTCATGAGTCTATATATACACATATCTCATATCCCACTTTGCTTAAGAAAACAAGGGAAATAAGACTTTGGGTCTATATAAAGGTTTCCTTTATAAGTTATATTTCCTTATTAATTGATGACATCTTAAAAAAATAGTGTTATCACTTTTAGCCTTTATAAAGGTTTATTCTCGTAAATTTTTAAAAAATTCGAGAATAGTTTTTTTTAAAAAAAACACGAGCTAAAACGTGTCTTTGGGGGAGCGTCAACAAAGTGCACCTCCAAGAACGCATTTTTGGCTGATGTGACAAAAGCGTTCCCTCAAAGGCGCGCTTTCCTGCTGCATCCCCACAAAACGCGCTGATGTGAATGCGTTTTATGGGGAAATGGTCATTTTCTGTAAATTTTAAAATTTTTGACCCCTTTTCGTAAATATTTTTTTTTTTTTTTGGTATTTTTGGGTATATTGCCTAGTTTTATAGTTTAATATATTCAATACCATTTTATGATAGGAATACAAATTTATTTTCAAATAATAAGATATTTTGTTTTATATATTAAATTAATATTTTATATTTAAATATTATTATTTTATATTGAATATAATTATAATTTTTAAAACATTTATAGATATTAATTTTTATTAAAATTTTTTATAAATATTTCTATTAATTTTATTTTATAATTTATTATTTCATATAATTATTTTAAAATATGGTTTATTTAATTGATGGTTACTTATTCCTTAAAATCATTTTATCTAACGAAATAATATTATACTGATTTATTCCATTTAATATACCAAATAATTTAATACCTAATATTTTTCTATTCTATTCTCACTGAATATGTATTTAAATTTCACTCTATTTCATTTTATTGAATCAAACATTTCATAAAAAATAAAAACTAAACTAATATAACATTAAAATGTTACGTTATCTATCTATGATGGTTAATTGCTCCTTTCCTTAAAATAACATGAAATTTATATCTTAATAATTGTCGAAACCATTTTTTGTTTGGAAAACGGGCCAACTTTAAAAAGAAAAACGGAGTCGCCACCAATCCTTTTTGAAGTGTGATTGGGCCACTTTAGAAAATAATTTTGGTCTACGAATTTTAAGAAAACGGGCTCGGGAGTCGATTCACATACGAGGAAAGATTAGCACCCTCGCAACGCCCAAAATTGGTACCGTATTGATTGATTAATGTCCTTAATATCAAAAATTAAAAAAATTTTAAAATATGAATCTTTAAAAATGTTTAGTTAACTCACATTGGATATCGAAACTCTCTTATTCCGGAAAGTTGAAATACCACATCCAGCACGATAGGACACGATGTTTCAAACTATCGGTACTAAGATCATTTCATGATTTCCAACATTCTTGTCTTGCAATTTTAAAAAGATATTTCACTATTTGACCAAACCAAAAACCGAAACCTAGCACGATTGGGCACGATTCCTTGAATTTCCAATCATGAAATATTGCATTTATTTAAGAAACACGATAAAAGAATCTTTGAAGGATATTTAGTTGTTTGGACGAACAGAAAATCGAAACCTAGCACGATTGGGCACGAATCCCTCGAACTTCCAAACACGAAACACTACTTTATTTCCAAAAACATGATCAAAATCTTTAAAGGATATTTAGTGATCTAGAAGAACGAAAAATCGAAACCCAGTACGATTGGGCACGATTTCTCGGACTTCCAAATATGAAATAATACCTTTGTGAAACCCCTTTTTATGAATTTCAAAAAAGCAAAAATAAGAATATTAAAATGTAAACACGATAATAATAAGGGAGAATAATAGATACAAAAAAGGGAAAAACAACAATATTACAAAAAAAAAAATGATATGTGACAAATAAAACAATTGGTAATAATAATAATACTACTAAAGAAACTAATAGATATAGTAAAACAAAAAGATAAATATAACACTAAAACATAGATATGATAATAGAATAGTAACAACAAAAAGCAAAAACATATATCAATAAAAAATAATAGTAATAATATTAGAATAATAGTATTCAAAAAAATAATAGTAGTAAAAATATTGATAATAAAAATATAAATATAACAATAATACAAAAGAAGTAAACAAAATAATATATAAAATCATAGTCCATATAATAGAAAGTATATAATTATAATAATAATAGTACTAATAAATTAAAAATAACATTTATAAATAAAACAATAATAAAAATACTTTTAAAAACCATAGTGAAAATAAACGTGCTATTAATAGTAGCTATAATAATAATTAAAGTAATAGTAGTAAAAACAATAATATATAATTAAAAGAATCAATGCAAACAAATATATAATAATAATAATATAAAAAATAACAAAAAATGCTTAAAAACTAATTTAATGGTAAAATAGCAAAACAATCGAAAAGGGATTGATTTGGATCCAAGCAGAAGACTCGGGCCAAATTTAAAATAAAAGAAAATAAAAATAAAAAAACTAAATTGCAATGCGCGCGCGACATAGGGGACCAGAATAGCAAATAAACCCCACAAACGCAAAGACCGAAAGCACGTACTAATTTAAAGTAGCGATCCAGATTCGGGGTCAAAATTAAAAAATAAATAAAAGCTGGAAATAGGCTGCAATTGAAACAACAGCACGAAAAGAAGGACCAATCGCGCAATTTGCCCATTGAAGGTGAATGCGCATGGATTCCCCAACTAAGCAATGACACTTTAAATGTTTTAAAACATAAAAAAATTCTATTGCCTTTTTGCCTTCTTCCTCAGAAATCAAAACCAAAACCGATTCCCCCCCCCTTTTCTCTTATTTTCTTGGGTTTAAACCCTTTCTCTCGGTGAATCTGTAACACCCTGGTTTAGGGGTTATGCGTTTGGAGCATAACCCGAGTGTTTAGAAGGCTTATGGTCAAGTTGGAGGAATTTTTAGGGGTTTGGAGAACCCTAAAAGGCAAGGAATGACTTAGGGAATTTTTGATTTTGTGTTAAGAAGGGAGCTTGGCTTTGGAGGCCTTAAGAGAAAAATTTGGAAGAGTAAGACGAAGCAATGGTTTGGTAAAGTGGCTTAAGAGCGCCACTTAGAGCATGGGGAAGGTGACGCCTCATGGTGCTTAGGGTCTCAAGTTTGAGCCGCAAAGCGAGATTTTGGTTTTATTTTACGTCAATTAGGGAACTGGGCGGTATGCCTTAAAATAAATGGCGAGTTAATGGACATGAAAGTCCGATTGGCAAAGTGGCTCCATGACACTTAAGGGCTAAAGTAGCGCTAATGAGGGCCTGGGTTCGAGTCCAGGCGGCAACAAGGGTGTTTTATTTTTGCAGGCTGGCGTTAAAGACAGAGAAGGCTTAAAAGAATTTGGTGGTGCATTTAGGACACAAATAACGCTTTGGCCGAATGGCTTGGGGCGTTGCTTGAGAGCTTGTTCCACCAAGTCCTACGTTCGAACCATGGAGGCTGCAGTTGGGGTTTTTCTTTTGCTGCTGACGTGAAGAGGTGGCGTGAAGCTGGATGCACATGGGAGCTTCAATGGATAAAGATTAAGCTGCTGTTGTTTATTCCTTTTAGAATTCGGCTGGAAGGTAAGTGATAAGGGTTGGGTTATTTTAATTATTTTAGATAGTGGTAGGATAATTGTAGGATTATTTTATTTAGTTTAAATTAGTAAATAGGAGTTGTTATTGGTTTATTTTGATTGTGATAAGGAGATAACGTATGGGATAAAATAAGAATTTTAATAGGGATTAAATGGTGGCAAATTGTAGGACTCTTGGGGGTGTGCCATTCGGCCTTGAAGCTTTTAAGGAGAGAGAGTCAGAAAATTTAGTTTTCTTCCTTCCATGTGTGTCAATTTTAATAGGAGATAATGGTTGCAATTGATTTGTTTTTTTTGAATAATTTTAAATTGGTGGCCAAGAGGAATTTTAGGTAGTGGCCGAATTCTATAAATGGGGGTGTGCTCTTCATTTAGCCGACTTTTAGCTCTTTGTTTCTAAACCTTCATCATTTATTTTCTTTCCATACTCTACCAACACCAATAACGTCCTTCCTTTTCACTTGTTTACTTTGGCCGAACCCTCTTCTTCCTTTTATTTAGTGTTGGCCGAAAGTTCAAGCAAGGGTGGTCTCTTCTCTTTTTCTTCCATCGAGTTTTTAGGGGAAGGGTCTCCGGGACTTGGAAAACAATCAAGCATAGCCTTATTTCTCTGTTGATCGGTAAGAGGTGGTAAGTGCTTCTTTTCTTTTTCTTTTTTCTATTTGCCTGCTAAAGCCGAAGTATTCCTTTTGATCCCTATTGCTGAACCTTTCAGTCTTTCATCCTCTCCGCTATTTTGCAAGTCTTTGAAGCCAAATCTCAATTCTAGTGTGGGCCGAATCCTTGTTAGCCGAAGGGATCTAGTGTTAAGCCAGCGTGAGGGAGCACTTGAATGCTTTGAATTGACTACTCATCAAGGTAAGGTGGTGGTAAGTATTCGGCCAAGGGGGCTATACTCATATATTTTTAGTAGTAGCCAATTCTAATAGTTGTGTAGCAGGGATTACGACAGTTCAAGGGCAAGTGCAATTTTTCGGGATTTCGATAAGTAAGGTTTAGGGGCTAGTCGATAGAAGTAAGCAAGCCTTCGGGATTTAAGATCTTTCGGTAAGGATGTTAAGTTATGGTTCTTTTTCATTTAAGATCTCGTACTTGTCAATTAACGAAGTGTTCTGATTAAGCGTTTTGATGGAGGCCAATATCAGTCTAGAAGGACAAGGGAAAGTCCCTATCTCGAAGTTTAAGAAAAGAGCTGTCTCAGCGGTTCGAGATTGGCCACCGGGTGTGGGCGCGTCGAGCGTGCAGATTAGGCAAATAGCCGTAGTCTCGCTTAGCGATAGTGTCGAGATCGAGGGTCTAGAGCTTGTGTTATAAGGTGTGTAACTAGACTACTGTTTTCAGGATTTATGTTTGCATGTGTAATGTGTTTACTAACAAATGCAGTGATAAGTGTGATTTTGATACCCTTAAAGGGTATGATGATGATCAGGTTAGTTCCGAACCTGTTGAGATGTGACCATTGGTTTGTATATGTGAGTATGCCTATGATTATGAATAAACATGTGCATGCATTGTCATGACTGTATTTCATGTTGCATGTGCATGGGTGGGCTATGAAAGAAGGTACGGGTGTACTTCGAGTACGTGGTTGATGAGTAGCTGTGTGCCTCATCGTGATAGATATAGGCTATGTGCCATATCGTGGATTGATGAGGACTATGTGTCCCATCGTGATTTTGGTGTTAGCTACGGCTACATCGTGGATTGGCGCTGACTGAGGTCGCGTTGTGGATTTTGTGCTTAATTGCACGTGGATGGCTTGAATGCCTTTGTGGAGTTAAAAGGAGAGGGCGATTTAATAATCCCCTGGTGTGTGGTAGGCTGGATAAGGGGGTGTGTAGAGGATGGACCTTAGGCTTGGGTCGGTTTCATTATTGCATAATTGTGGTATGTGAATACCTGTGATTGTGGACTTGAATAAGAAATGGGCTAAGCCCAGTATGTGGAGGGTATGCGGCTAATTACCCGGTTACTTGATAAATGTTATGAGTATGGGCAAAGCCCAGAATGTGATATGATCTGAACATGATATATGATATCTGATGCACGGGTTATTATGTGGTTAGCATGTGGGTGGAATTCAGTGGTTAATTACACACTGAGTCTGTGTGACTCACCCAACTTTTAAAACATCGCAGGTGATTCGTGATTAATGGACCGGGTTGGAGTGGATACAAAGGTGGCCATGCGTATAGATTTTCATGCGATAGATGTTTTACTTGGTTTTAGTTGATTATTAATGATTTTGTTATATTATCGATTTTGGGAATTTATTCGATGTAATAAGGGCCACTTTTATTTAAAGTATTCTATTTATGATTGTTGAAGTTTATATTATACCTAGAAATATTTTCACAAATGATTTATATTATAACAACTTATAATAATGTTTTTTTAATTCGGAAATTTTCAATAAGCTTATACCATCCAATAATTTTAATGGACATAGTTTTCAAAAAGTTAACAAAATTTTCAAGTTTTATTCTAAAGTCAAAAAGGTTTTTCAAACATTTTCCGCAGTGACATACCAAATCCGGTCAGGACTTGTGGGTCGGGTTTGGGGTGTTACAGAATCCGCCGAGAATACACTGTTGGCGTGGGTCAGAGGAAATCAAGGTAAGCCTTTCTTTTTTATTTTTATAAAATCGATCTATATATTATAGTTTTGAAAACGGAAAAAATGATGATATTCAAAATAATGAAATCGAAAAAATAAAGAGGAAAAAATAAAAGTAAACCTTGACCGATTCAATTATCGGTAGTGTTTTTTGTTACAATCGTGTATTTGCCTTTGTATTTCTCAAAAACACCAAAAAAATCCCTCTCAACAGATTTTGATTTGGCTTTTTATAGCCGGATTTTACAATAAAATCTATTTTGTTTGATGTTGCTTTGTCCTCCTTTTTCGCATGTGTGTGATCGAGTGGTGGAGGAGGGCACGTCGCGGAGGGTTCGGAGGTGGTTTGGCGTGGGGTGACGTGGCGTTGGGCGTGGGGCTGCTGGTGGCTAGGGTTTCATCTTTTTTTGTTTAGGTCTGTGGCTGAAAAGTGTTAAGGTTGTGGGCTAAACGGGCTAGGTCTAGGTTTGGGTCTGTTTGGGTTTAGTGTTTGGGCTTGGGTAATTTAATTTTGGGCCTTTTTGTAAACTTGGACTATTTTTTATTAAAAGGACTTTATTATTTATTTTTGGTTTATTCTGGTTTTTGGTATGGGCTCGGGCATAAATTAGGCTCTACAGCTGCCCCTCTTTGCTCGTTGTCGTGTAACGAGAATGGAGCAAAGACTTTGATAGGACCAATTTTGCCCGGTCTTGCTGAGCCCTAACTTCTTCAGGTAGCCTCACTTTAACCCACCGCTTCTTCAAGGACATAGGATTTTTGTTTCAACCTGCCCTATTACTGCTTATGATTTGTAATTTTTAGCCTGTTACCCTACTGCTTAGGGAATTAAGGCTCATCGTCTTCGATCTGATCTACTCCTCGCCAGAGAGATAAGATCTGTAATCTTCGATCCGCTCCACTCTTGCTCAGTGGAGATAAGATCTGCTATCTTTAGCCTGCTCCACTCCTGCTCAGTAGAGATAAGATTTATTGTCTTTGATCTGCTACTCTACTTTCGCCAAGAGATAAGATCTGCTATCTTCACCGCTCCACTCTCCTTTCGATGAGATAAGGCTTGATCTTCGATCTTCTCTACTCCTCGCCAAGAGAGATAAGATTTGTTGTTTTGATTTGCTCTACTCTCGCCGGTGGAGATAAGATCTGTTATCTTTAGCTTTGCCCACTTCGCTTTCAGTGGAGATAGGGCTTGATCTTCGATCTACTCTACTCTCCTTTCCAAGAGAGATAAGATCTGTAATCTTCGATCTGCTCCATTCACCTCGCCAGTGGAGATAGGATCTACTATCTTTAGCCTGCTTCACTCCTGCTCAGTGGAGATAAGGCTATGATCTTCGATCTGCTCCACTCCTGCTCAGTGGAGATAAGATCTGCTGCTTTCGATCCGCTCTACTCCTGCTCAGTAGAGATAAGATCTGCTACTTTCGATCTGCTCTACTCCTGCTCAATAGAGATAAGATCTGCTATTTTTAGCCTACTCCACTCCTACTCAGTGGAGATAAGGCTATGATCTTTGATCTGCTCCACTCCTGCTCAGTAGAGATAAGATCCGCTGCTTTCGATCTGCTCTACTCTTACTCAGTAGAGATAAGATCTATTCTTTCAGCCTGCTCCACTCCTGCTCAGTGAAGATAAGGCTAGAATCTTTGATCTGCTCCAATCCTGCTCAGTGGAGATAAAATCTGTAATTTTTGATTCGCTCCACTCCTGCTCAGTGAAGATAGGATCCGCTATGATCTGCTCCACTCCTGCTCAGTGAAAATAAGATCTACTTTCTTTCAGCCTGCTCCACTCCTGCTCAATGGAGATAAGGCTATAAACTTCAGTCTGCTCTACTGCCGATACATGGAGATAAGACTTGCTGGTTTTGATCTGCTCCACTCCTGCTCAGTGGAGATAAGATCTATATATATTCAACCTACTCTACTCCTACTCAGTGGAGATAAGGCTATAAACTTTAGTCTGCTCCATTGCCGATACATGGAGATAAGACTTGTGGCCTTCTGATTCGCTCCACTCCTGCTCAGTGGAGATAGGATCTCTCTTGATCTGCTCCACTCCTTTCGGTGGAGATAAGATCTGTAACCTTCAGCCTGTTACCCTACTGCTTAGGGAATTAAGGCTCATTGTCTTCGACCTGTTCCACTCCCGCTCAGTGGGATAAAGTCTATAGTCTTCAGCCCATTACCCTACTGTTTAGGGAATTAAGGCTCGTCGTTTTCGATCTGTTCCACTCCTGCTCAGTGGGATAAGATCTGCTATTTTTGGCCTGCTACCTTACTGCTTAAGGAATTAAGGCTCAATGTTTTTGACCTGTTCCACTCCTGCTCAGTGGGATAAGGTCTGTAATCTTCTGTAACTCCCATCAATTTTGCTACATTGTCCTATGGGGAACCTACCTGTAGAATTGATTTCATGGGGTATATGTTTATGCCAAATGATTAGGATGTCATGAAAAATTCTCCTAACCATATGTATTATGAATGTTATGAATGAGTGCAAAATGAGAATGATTTATTTTTAACACTTGGGCTGTCATTGCTTGTTGTTTATTAAGGTGATATCCCTGACGTATGTCTTCTTTGTTCAACTGATACCTCTAACAGAGAATCTGAATATGTTGTCACCGCTAATCCCTTTTTCAAGTGCTCCGAGCCCTTTAAGCTCAGTTAGTTCTAAATAATTGTCCTGTTTCGGATTCTTGTATTATTTAGAGACTTTCAGAGTAATATGCAAAACTTCTTTTGTGAAAGCATTATTAGTTCAATAATCATTATTTTAATGAAAAATGTTTGGAAAAGATCATAATAATGGACAAGAAAGAAATTAATTAGGAGCATGGCTCGAAACAAATAAGATAGCAAATGCAATTAAGAAGGAAATTTATTGGTAGTGTATTTTGAAATGAGCAAATTAAGAATGGGTAAGATGGCAATTAGGTGCCCCAGATATCGCCGACTGAGCTTCTCTATTCAAACTTCTTGAGGACCATTTAAGCTCAATATGTGCTTAGGGGATCCGGAGTACTTTGTCGATGCCCCAAGATGAAAAGTACTTCATCATTGTTAATTCAAGCGTAGTAAAACTACTGTATGCCCCACACGATTTGATCATAATTTGAGCCGCCCTTTTTTTTGGGGTTTTGACTCGAAGCCCTTTTGGTCTCAAAGTGCCCTTTGCGGGTTTTCACCTTGGCCTCTCCGTTTTTTTTTTGTGAAAAACTTCAAAGCGCCCTTTATGGGTTTTTTCGCCTTGGCCTATTTCCGTCATAAGCGAAGCGTTTCTTGCCTGGGTCCGCATTAATTGGGTTTGACTGACTTTTACCATCCATCTCGGCTAGTATCCATGCTTCTCCAAAAAACCTTCTTTTCAACATAATGTCCTTCCCAATTAGGCATCCACTTTCCCCTGAAGCCCTTTTCCATAGGGAGGATCTTTTCAATACCAAGTCCCTTTCATGAACCTCTCTGGGGTGGACTTTTTGTTGTAAGCCCGCATCATTCGCTTCTGGTACATTTGACTATGACGGATGGCTCTTAATCTTTTCCCCGATCAGATTCAGTTGATCATACCGAGATTAAATCCCTTCTACTTTATCCAACTTCAGCTTTGACAGAATCTAAAGAAAAAGAATCTCCACTTCGATAGGCAAGACTGCATTCATCCTATAGATCAATGAGAAAGGCGTTGTCCCGGTAGAGGTCCTAACCAATACTCGAGAAGCAAAGAGGGTAAATGGTAACTTCTCTGTGCCAATATTTACAAGTCTCAAAAAAAAATCTTTTGGATGTTCCCTTCTCTCTTTCTTTCTTTCTTCTTCTTTCTTTCTTTCTTTCTTTTTTTTTTTTGACCTGATATGGCGTCTGATCTTTAAACAGACTGTCAACTTTGACATTATATTTAGACATGTAACTTTTTGCATATGAAGCGACCTTCACCCTCTTAATGAAAACGACCGGAAAGATGACGATGTCTGTTAGAAGCTTCTGACTATATCGTCCCCGTAACATCTATGCCCCACGTATATGGAGGAAGCACATAAGTCTTGTTTTCCTCTATTTGGCATTTATGGCATAACTGATGCAATCTCCTTTTCATGGTAGACCAACAGTACTTGAAACTTATAATCGACCTGGTATCGAAAAACTCTTAACGTGTGTCTTTTCGAACACTCCATAGTTTCCTTGTGCCTAGGAATATCTTGATGCGATCATGCAAAAACATCTTTGAATTCTTGGAATAACTCAATGACATCTCGCTTTGTTTCTGTGGTGAGCAAGGCTTAGATCTTCACTCATTTCCCAAACTCACAATGTCTATTGACCCCTTTGTACAGTAAAGTCTATTTTCATTTTGTTCTACCATCTTTAACAAATCAAAAGATAAGTTACAATCTCGACATTTTCAAAATTTTCGGACCCTTTAGCCCCATATTTCACTTAAAAGGAGTCCAGAATAGCTGCTCATGTCTTGATATCTGGGTACCTATCGTGAGGTACGAAGGTAAATTCAAAGAATAAGCGATTCTTAGGATGATGAAGAATGGAAGACATCCCAAAAAAAACAAAAGAATGTATAGTATGACATGGAAAAAAATGAAAAAATATTTGCTCGGCATAAAACACAATAATGCATTTTTTATTGAAAATAAAGATGTTTGAACATAAGCCTATTTCACAAAAGATTCTTATTGTTTCTAGGCTTAAAACAACAAGTGTGTTTTGAACATTATTCTGTGTTAGCTCTAAAAACTACAGGAGTTTCCTTCACAGTCCAGTTATTCAAAACACTTTCAGGCTCGTAGGGGCGAATGCCTCCTAGGTTTCCTTCATTCGATCCCTCTTCGAATACGGCGTTGATTCTCAAGGTCTTCATTATATCCTTAGCCGTTTCTACACTCGTGTGTAGTAATGATGTTCCAGGGTCACTATAATACAACCTCTAATTAAAAGGGTTGTCTTATGATATTTAATGCAAATGATGTGATGCAATGCAAATGCATGAAATGCAATGCAAATGAATGAATGCAAAAAATAAGAGGCATTGACTCTGAATTCAGTTACATTAGAAAAACTTTACTAGAAAATAAATTTCTTTACACAAAACGGATCGCATACACGGCCTTGTCCTCATAGTCCAAGTGAAAACATGAATCCCTTCTTCGCAAAAGTCAAGTCTTGCAAAATTCTAATAGATACTTCCTCTAGCTCCTTTTGCTTGATCTGGACCGCTACTCCTGTTCACTTGTTAGCTTCTTCAAGAATGCCGAGACGTAGTAATCTTCGAATAGTCTTGTCAACTTGAATCCCTGGGTGATAAGGTCTTGTATTCCTTCACGGACTATCAGTCTTCTCTCATTGTATTCACTTGGATTATATTCGGATAACCGTATTATAATCCACTTTATCAAAAAAATCCATTTTCTTATGACCAACTTTTCTATTTAGTAATCGAATTTAAAATCAACACCTCTTTTCTATGATGTGAATGCAATGCAATCAAAACAGAATAAACCCGTCAGTATAAGAAAAATAAATAACATAGAACCTATCAGGGTGACCACTAGGGTTTGACATGGTTCTACCTAGGGTAGGCCCTTAAGTTTTCTACATGTGGTTTAGTTCTGAAAAAAAAGGGGTACCCGAACCAGCAGATTCCTCAATCCTCACCCATTATAGGCTCATACTGATTGAGTTCAGTTTAGGGGAATACATTTCCCTATGGCCATGCGGAGGTGAAAACCTCACGGAACCATAGGTACGGATGTATCCCGGAAGCAGTCCCCTAGCCCATGCGGAGGTGAAAACCTCACGAAGGCATAGATTTTTGCTCCCACATAAGGGTGTGACCACAACGGTCATGCAATATGAATGCAGAAATATCCTATGGGTTCCAAACCATACAGACATATGATGTAACACGAGTTCATGCAGTGAAAGAAACGAAATCCAAAATTTTTATTTTCGAAAAAAGGACATTAATCAATAAATTTTACGGCTTGACTCTCTTATTGGTCCCCAGTGGAGTCGCCAAGCTGTCGAAACCATTTTTTGTTTGGAAAATGAGCCGACTTTAAAAAGAAAAACGGAGTCGCCACCAATCCTTTTTGAAGTGTGATTGGGCCACTTTAGAAAATAATTTTGGTCTACGAATTTTAAGAAAACGGGCTCGGGAGTCAGTTACGCACGAGGAAGGATTAGCACCCTCGCAACGCTCAAAATTGGTACCGTATTGATTGATTAATGTCCTTAATATCAAAAATTAAAAAAAAATTTAAAATATGAATCTTTAAAAATGTTTAGATAACTCACATTGGATATCGAAACTCTCTTGTTCCGGAAAGTTGAAATACCACATCCAGCACGATAGGACACGATGTTTCAAACTATCGGTACTAAGATCATTTCATGATTTCCAACATTATTTTCTTGCAATTTTAAAAAGATATTTCACTATTTGGCCAAACCAAAAACCGAAACCCAGCACGATTGGGCACGATTCCTTGAATTTCCAATCATGAAATATTGCCTTTATTTAAGAAACACGATAAAAGAATCTTTGAATGATATTTAGTTATTTGGACGAGCAGAAAATCAAAACCCAGCACGATTGGGCACGAATCCCTCGAACTTCCAAACACGAAACATTGCTTTATTCCCAAAAACATGATCAAAATCTTTAAAGGATATTTAGTGATCTAGAAGAACGAAAAATCAAAACCCAGCACGATTGGGCACGATTTCTTGGACTTCCAAATATGAAATATTACCTTTGTGAAACCCCTTTTTATGAATTTCAAAAAAGCAAAAATAAGAATATTAAAATGTAAACACGATAATAATAAGGGAGAATAATAGATACAAAAAGGGAAAACAACAATATTACAAAAAAAAATGATATGTGACAAATAAAACAATTGGTAATAATAATAATACTACTAAAGAAACTAATGAGATATAGTAAAACAAAAAGATAAATATAACACTAAAACATAGATATGATAATAGAATAGTAACAACAAAAAGCAAAAACATATATCAATAAGAAAATAATAGTATTAATATTAGAATAATAGTATTCAAAAAAATAATAGTAGTAAAAATATTGATAATAAAAATATAAATATAACAATAATACAAAAAGAAGTAAACAAAATAATATATAAAATCATAGTCCATATAATAGAAAGTATATAATTATTATAATAATAGTACTAGTAAATTAAAAATAACATTTATAAATAAAACAATAATAACAATACTTTTAAAAAACCATAGTGAAAATAAACGTGCTATTAATAGTAGCTATAATAATAATTAAAGTAATAGTAGTAAAAACAATAATATATAATTAAAAGAATCAATGCAAACAAATATATAATAATAATAATATAAAAAATAACAAAAAATGCTTAAAAACTAATTTAATGGTAAAATAGCAAAACAATCAAAAGGATTGATTTGGATCCAAGCGAAGACTCGGGCCAAATTTAAAATAAAAGAAAATAAAATTAAAAAACTAAATTGCAATGCTGCGACATAGGGGACCGAATAGCAAATAAACCCCACAAACGCAAAGACCGAGCACGCATTAATTTGAAGTAGCGATCAAGATTCGGGTCAAAATTAAAAATAAATAAAAGTGGAAATGGGTCGAATTGAAACAACAATAGCGAAAAGAAAGACCAATCGCGCAATTTACCAATTGAAGGTGAATGCGCATGGATTCCCCCAACTAAACGGCGCAGCACTTTAAATGTTTTAAAACATAAAAAAAATCTTTTGCCTTTTTGCCTTCTTCCTCAGAAATCAAAACCAAAAACTGATCCCCCCCCCCCCTTTTCTCTTATTTTCTTGGGTTTAAACCCTTTCTCTCGGTGAATCCGTCGAGAATTCACCGTTGGCGTGGGTCAGAGGAAATCAAGGTAAGCCTTTCTTTTTTATTTTTATAAAATCTGATCTATATATTATAGTTTTGAAAAACGGAACAAAAAAACGATGATATTCGAAAATAATGAAATCGAAAAAAATAAAGAGGAAAAAAATAAAAATAAACCTTGACTGATTCAGTGTCAGTAGTGTTTTTTTTGTTACAATCATGTATTTGCCTTTGTATTTCTCAAAAACACCAAAATAAAAAAAATCCCCTCTCAACAGATTTTGATTTGGCTTTTTATAGCCGGATTTTAGAATAAAATATATTCTGTTTGCTGTTGCTTTGTCCTCCTTTTTCGCAGGTGTGTGATCGAGTAGTGGAGGAGGGCACGTCGCAGAGGGTTCGGAGGTGGTTTGGTGTGGGGTGACGTGGCGTTGGGCGTGGGGCTGCTGGTAGCTAGGGTTTCATCTTTTTTTGTTTAGATCTAGTGGCTGAAAAGTGTTAAAGTTGTGGGCTAAACGGGCTAGGTCTAGGTTTGGATCTGTTTGAGTTTAGTGTTTGGGCTTGGGTAATTTAATTTCGGCCTTTTGTAAACTTGGACTATTTTTTATTAAAAGGACTTTATTATTTATTTTTAATTTATTCTAGTTTTTGGTATGAGCTCGGACATAAATTGAGCTCTACAATTATAATAGGGAAAAAAATCTATCATTAAGTATTCAATTCATCATGTACGTGAGTGGATTTGAACCAATTTTCTTTTGGATATGAACAAGAATTCTATCCAAGGAAGTTAACGATGAAAATGGCTTCACCTGAGTAATTATATCCATAAAATAATTCTCTTTTAAAATGAAAAAAGAATTTTTATCAAAAGAGAATGAAATAAGTGTTCACTAGACATATCTGTCATACTTAATAGAAGTGCTCGGATCGGCATTTGAAATGAGTCAGAGAAATAGAATAAAGGGACTCTGACGATTTCTTTCTCGAAAGTTCCATTGAGGGATCATTACTACAGATCAACTGAAGATATGATGATGGAAGTAGAATCAAGGGGTGGATTGCCTGAAAATTTGAACTGGGGGGGTTTTCCTCAAAATTTAGAATAGGATTAAGTTGATTTCATTTCGTTTACTGGCTCCTGATGTTAAGAGTGTTTTTTGGGTTTATGGTAGTAGGAAATGTGTCTTTTTGTTTTTGACGATTGAAGTATTTTAGGAAATATTTCAGTTTTCAGCTTTCTCATTAATTAGGGTCTACACCATTTAATGGTGATTGATAGGTTAGGACATGTGTTATCCATGCAGCTTGTTCTTATCCTTAAATTATTAATGACCATTCAACATTTTATCCAAAAAGAATATTTGATGATTGTATTAAATAAAAATTATTAAATTAGTGTTAAAAGTTAATCGAATATTAATTTAATTAAAAATAATTAATTTAAAAATAATAAATATTATTATTAAAATTTTTTTATACTTTTAATAATTGTGATCTAAACTTATAACATCATAATTTTCAAGTCTCAATTTTCTATTTAAACAAAAATTTATTTATCTTTTACGTAACATTTTATAAATATATTTTATATAGATTTTTTTTTCATGCACACTACGAATGTGCCATAATCCAATAGTTAAAAATGCTTATTTGGCAGCCAAAGATCTCAAAAACATTAGCTGGATGTTTTGCCATGAGATCTAATTCAAATCATTCAAATTTAAATATTTTAACTATTATCTACTGCTTTGAAACAGATAAAAATATTAGCAGAGGAATATTCATTATTTGAATTAAATTTACTTTTAAAAATACCATATTCATATTAAGATATCTATTATCCTAATCTTCTTGACTTTTGTGGGTAATATATTTGAATTCAAATATATGAATCCAATATCAACTGTACTTCTAAAATTTTCATTCTGGAAATTTTTTACTTAAAACGCTGGATATTTAACATTAAAATTTAAATATTTAAAAATTATAAATATCCAAACCACTCCCAACTGCAAAGAGTAAAAGTTTTATATATAATTCACAATGATTGATATCCAATCTCAACTGTGTATAGCATAGCATATTAGCACGTCACCTCTCGTTTTGGGACAAGCATGTTCCTAACAAAACATCTTTATTAACCCTTGACCTCAAGTAAAATGCATGATGGGTCTGCATTTCGTACCTCCATCAGGTAACTGTTGGACATAGATACATGTTTGACACTAATATGTTCAACTTTTTAAAGTTTCTTGTATTTATAAATATCTGAATCTCTATCAAACACGTTTCAAACACAACTCCAAAAAATGAAAATTCAATATGGCATAGCTGCTTTATATCTCCTACAGGACCACCCTCAAGCAAACCAAAACCAACTTTAGCACCATCTGCTGCAAAAGAGGCTAAACCTGAAGAAATAACCCAACTTGCAATCTAGACAGAGAAGGTGGTACCAGGTTAAGGTAGGTATTAAAGTGAAGGGGGTACCAGTGTTAGTAGGCTAAACCAGGCTTCTATGGCCTAACCACCTAGGTAACCAAACTTTTTTATTCAATGCTAAAATTTGACTACTAACACTGGTACCCCCTTCACTTTAATACCTACCTTGATAGGATGGACGACTCTAACTACAAGGCTGTTTAAGGATCCAAACAGGCTTAAATATTTTTGACACTGACAGAAAGTTAGAAATCATGAAGAACCTGTGTGGATATCTGATGACACAAAAATAAATTGCATTTTCCTATGTGCCAAAAAGGACCCAAATTTCGATTTTATATTGAAAAGGGAATAAAAATTAAAAATACTGCTGCATGTGCCCTAGGGGAGATCAGAGATGCTTATTGTTTATGTTTTGCACTTTTGCTGCAAATGATATCAGCATTATCTATTCCTTGGTATTGCAGAGAAGCAAGTTATCCAGAAAGTACTTAATGTAACAAAGCAGCTCAAGGGAAACACTATAGACCAGTAACATAAAAGAGAAGCTCAATTACATCTGATCTAACAGCTTAATAATTAAGTGTCAGACTGAATCAATGTTCATCAATAATAATTTACAAAGAAGCCAACAAATGTCTCAACTCTTCAATTTGGCAATCTGAATAAATAAGCAGCCAACAGATATAGTTCATACTAATATTCAACAAATATAGGGCATATTTTTGGATGCCTAATCTTTTTAAAATCGGCTCCCCAACTTTTAACCTTAGAATCATAATGCTTAAATTACTTCTACTAAGTACCGTAGTTAGCCAAACAATTAATCTTTCCTGCTTTTTCACCGCTAAAAAGATGCCACACTCTATAGTCTATACTCACTTGCCTAATCCACAAGAAGTACAATAATGCATAATCAACCAAGACAAGAGGCACATAAGACATTAATGGTACTCGGTAGCAAAGAAATCCACCCAAACCGGTCATAGGCTCAACCACATGTAGTGGTTACCATTAGGTGGTGCAGATCTCATTGAGTTTTAAAATTTCTTTCGCTTAAGTTATTGGTGTTTACAATCAAACCGAGTTGGGTTTCATGCAAGTTGGAATATCTTTTGTGTTTAGGTTGAATTTTAGCACATTTTACTGAAAAAGTAGATAGTAATTCAATTCAAAATCAAATTTGGTTTAGTCCACTTCAAGTGCAGGTTTGAGTTCATTATAATTGATTATTCTAGTAAATTAGAAGGATCAGATTGGTACCAAGAAAACTGGATAGATCAATTCAACATTTATCACCTCTAACCGCACAGAGTTCAGGACAAAGTAGAAGGCATAACAAACTTATAAGATGAGAGGTTCACTAAATGGATAATACTTTTAAGCACATACTAAGAAACAACAGTCATTACAAAATGAGATCATACATTTTATACTTTTGGAACTGCAAACACATTAGAGTTTACCAAACAATAACATAGAATCTGTTGTAGACACACAGAGGCGCAGACATACAAATATAAATGGCTGGAATTTGGAGTACAAACAATCAACAAAGCGTCACAAGCACACTCCTATTTCTCTGAAGGCATCCCTGTTATTCGCTCCAGATCCATCTTACAATCCTCCCTCAAATCTTTTAGTGCAGTGTAACTGGCTTGCTGCCACTCAAAGTTCAATTGTATCCATCACACATGAGAACATAAATAAAAATTCCTACTCAGGATAATGAAAATTAGAAATCATATGAATTTATCCTGTTATAGCCAATAACTCTAGCAATGAAGCATCAACTAAAGATTCTCAACAGGGTCCAAAAACTAAGAAATCAGAATGAACAAAGAGTCAAATGTGACTTGCATCAAACAGTACGAATCAGGCTTCTTTTATAGATCATTCAAGCAATATGGTGAACAAGGAAAAAGGAAAGGCAGAACCTGTACAACATGAAGTGAACAATTAAGATCCAGGCTAAAGAAGATATATAGAACTTACAAGCTGGTTGCCTTCATGGACAAATATATCCTCCATGTTACGAAAGAGTGATCTCCACTGACTATTGAGGTCAGATTCTAATTTTGAAGATTTATTGGCATTTCCCTGGCTATTCATGTCAGTCTGTTTCCCCGTGCTACTTTTCTGAACTACAATTCTTGCTTCTTTCTGACTTTTCTTCAAAACTGACAATGTCAAAACCATTAATACAGAAAGGAACATGTTCTGTCACTACAACCAAAAGAAACCTAAGGAAACTAGAGCAAAGCACTTGTTCAACTTTACCAGCTATTCGACCCTTGATATCCTGATAATGAAGGTCCGACCAAATGTAAGCAGCTGATAATCAGTGTAAAACAGGCATAACCCATTAGATAACACATTACAAGATAAAACGTTCTTATCCACAAATGTAGCAAACAACAAATCCAAGACAAGATGCTAAAGTAGTTACCTTTCAAGCAAAAAGAACAAGAGCAAGCTTTGAGGATGCTATCGGCATTCAAATTCACACCACCATTCTTGAGTCCCAGACACCTCTCCAACTCAAATGATCTAGAACTCTGCGAGGACGACTTCGGCAACCTCGACCACTCAATACACCCACCTTCACTCGATGCCAGTCTAGCGAAGCCCAAATCCTCACCCTCATTCCTACAATTCTCATTCAATGTACACCCTACTTCCGCAACACCTTGACCTTCTTCTAACGTATCATCACTATCAGACAATTCAAACCCTTCTTTAGCCTCACTAAATTTGTCATTGACCGACACTAAATCCTCTTTTAATATGTCAATGTCACCACAAGTAGGCAAAAAATTAGGGTTTGGTTCAAATTCGGGTTTTTGAGATTTCTCTTTGATAAATGTTTCTACACCTATACGAACTTGCTTTGCAAATTGCGAATCTGCTTCTTCTTGAGAATCAAACCCTAACTTTTCCGAAATCGACGAAAACCCTCTTTTAACTGATCGATTTGAAATGTCATCCAAAACCGGACGGACTTTGGGTATCCCGTCCGTGAAATTGTCTCCGCTCATTATGAAATATATCAAAAATAAAATCCTCAATTCAGCTTAAAATCGGTTGAAAACAAAAGAAAATTTCTAAAACACAAATAAGGTTCATCCAAAAGAAATGAAAATTAAAAAAAAAAAAACAAAAGGGATATCAGATACTGAAAATCTATCGAGTTGAGAAGCTAAAATGAACGGAAAATGAAAATGCATGAGGAGAAACAAAAAACGGCGAGATTTTTTTTTTTTTTTAAGTAAGGGTTTTAATTTCTAATGAACAAGAACTTTGTGTCCTGCTGTTTTGGTGAGGGCGGGAAGCATGGGGATTTGAAATGTGATTTTGAATTTTATTAGCAGAGATTATAAAGTAGGCTTATGTATAAAAGTTAATAGGGATAATGACAAATTTTCACCCTATTCTTTAACAAATCTTTCAATGTGGTGTCTCTACTTTTAAAATTTTTATTATGATACTTGAAATCATTTAACACATGGATCGCTACTATTCTGCCATGTGGCACCATGTGTCAGAAAAAATTAAAGTCAAAGGATCTAGAAATAATTATACCAATTTCTATTTTAAAGGAAACAATTTAATAATAAACTTAGGGTTAGTTTTAGTATAGTGGTAGTGTAATTTTTTTTTTTATTTTACAAGCTGTTAACATTAGGGGTGAGTGTTCGATCGAATCGAATCGAATCGAATGAAAAAATTTCGAGTTAATCGAGTTGACGAATCATATTTTATCATCCTAATTTGATTTGAAATTTTCTCGAATCGAGTCGAGTGAGATGGAATTCGAATCGAATCGAATCGAATATATTTGTTCGAGTTAAATTTAAAAAAATAATTTTGGGTCCTTGCAACCATTGTCACATACCGTAATAAAATTTGTTCACCTTAACCAAAATTTTTTATTAACTTTCACACCAAATAATTTATTTATTAATCTTTTATATACGAGTTAGCTTCTTTGCTTGTTTAGTTCTTTCAATTATCTTGATTCTTGTCACTATGTATTTTGGAATTAAAAATATATTAAATGTAAAAAGTGATTTTTAATAAAAGTTATTTTAAAGATAAAATGTGAAATTGGTACCAATATAAAATTTTAACACAAATATTTTATGGCATAATTAATAATTCAATTTTAATATAAATATTAAATATGACTAAACAATTTAATAATATAAATAATATAAAATGTGAAATTTAATTTAATAATATAAATAGTAGATATAAATAAAATTATTACTATTTATGTTTAGTGATTTTTTTGATAATTTTGATTTTTTATTTGAGAGTAAAGGGTGAGAAGTAAAAGTTTAGGAGGAAAATAAAAAGTTTTGGAGAATAAAAGTTTGAGGGGAAATAAATAGGGAGAGTAAAATTTTGAAGGGAAAATATTAAAAAAAAATTGGAGGGGGGATGGGTTTGGGGTAGATGGGAGGTGAGATGAGAATGGAGTAAAAGTTTTAGGGGAAAAGTGGGAGGAAGTAAAAATTTTGGGGGAAAATAAAAATTTTTAAGGGTTTTGGGAGTAAAATTTTGAGAAAAAGTAAATGGGAGAGTAAAATTTTGGTGGGAAATAGATTTTGGGCAGATTGGGGGGTTGGGATTGGAGGGGAGTAAAAGTTTTGGGGGAAAGTGGGAAGGAGTAAAAGTTTTGAGGGAAAAGCAAAAAGGTTTGGGAGTTTGGGGTAAAAATGTAAAATATTATAGTTTGATATTCGAATTATTCGAATTATTCGAGTTATTCGAATTCGAAAACTCAACTCGATTCGAACTCGAAATTTGAAAAAAAATATGGAGTTGACTCGAATAACTCGATTAACTCGAATAACTCGATTCGTTTAACTCGAAATTCAAATTTTTTTTCGATTTTTTCGATTCGAATCGAGTTTTGCTCACCCCTAGTTAACACCTCTTTTATATTTATTTTTTAATATTTTATTATATATTTATAAGACATTTATCAATTCTTTTTATTTGTGGAGTATAAAAATTTACTCGTGATGTACCAAATATTTTCCCATAAACTTAAACCAAATATTCCAATTTTTTCTTTTTCTTTTATATTCAAAACTCAAATTAAATATTTCAAAGCTTTTTCTTTATGTTTATTTTTGACAATGAGAAACAAAGAATTTTTTTTCATCCATATCAAATTTTCTCTTAGTGTTCTTCTTCTTTCAAGAACTCTAAGAATTTTTTATATATCTTTTTTCCAAGATTTAAAATATAGGAAAAAAAATTATAGATTGTTGATACCAGGTGTTAACAGGAGAGGGATACAGGTGGAAGTGCGGCATCAGTTCACTCAAATGGGTAGAGAGCTATAAGATAGAGAAGAAAAGTGGAAGAGAGAGAAGAGGGATGTTCTTATGCCCATATGTTTGTCTTCAATGGGCATTTATATGGGGGATTGAGGTGCCACATGGAAGCATCCTATTGGTAGATGGGTTACCTTATGATCTTTTAGTGAAGGTGATAGTGTGACTTCATAGGATAGTGATGTGACAGTTATAGGTTGAGCTAGTGATAGAGGATGGAGGTCTTATTGATAAGGGTTTTTAACAGTAGCGGTGGTTTTGCTATACATGAGGTGGAGGTACATCACTCAACGGAGGTGTGACATACCTTTAAATGTAGTAGTCAATTCTGAACTTAAAGAGCTTGTTTTCTAGGCAATTAGAATTTTATATTATGTTTCAATAATTAGGTCTTAAGATAGAAAGTTAATAAAATAAGTGTTTTTTAACACATTTTTGTAGGTGTTGTGACCTAATAGGCCGACACAGACCTTAGGTTGTGCTAATTGGCTTCTTGGGATGTTAAAGTACCAAATGGATGACATAATGCAGATCTTTGGTGTTTTGTCAAGCTACGTAACGGGTATGGCACTACACACGTCGACATGCTGCCCAAGTTCATCGAGGTTATTTTCGTTCGCGCAATCAAACTTATAAAAAGACTTAGGACACGTTGAAGACCTAATTTGGGCTGCCAAAAATGATTTCGCATAAAACTCGATTTTTAAATAGAATCTGTCAATAATACATTTTTCGCTGCAAATACCGAAAAATGAGGTTTTAATAAAATCTGAAATATATTTGAATAAATGATTGAATTTTTAAGAATGAAATATTATCTGTTTCAATTTCTAAAATTAATAGGTTTTTACGAAATTAAGATAAACATTTGATTTCACTTGTTTTGAATTGATAAATCAATGATTTTAAAATATGTTCAAATTACAAGAGTTTGTTTTAGGCCATTTTTCGTGGACAAAACGGTTTTGCAATATGATTGAAAATAAAGATAAATGATCGTTTTTCATAAAATTTGAACAAATTAGTAAATGTTTTTAAAAAAGTATGTTTGGAATTCCAAAAGTTTACTTCGGTCATTCTGGTAGCCAATGTAGCTTTCCGAATTCAACCATAACGTCTGGGTTAGGACACGAACCATTGGAGTTGACAAACCATGAGCATATTCAGCCAAAGGTGTCAATTGAAGAGCCACCTGAATTGGAGTTAAAGGTACTCCCATCCCATTTGAAATATGTTTATTTGGGTAACTCTTCTACTTTGCCTGTCATAATTTCAGCTAAGTTAACCAAGAGCCAAGAAGAGAAATTGATTGATGTTCTAAAGAATTTCAAAAAGGAAATCGGGTGGACTATAACTGATATTCAAGGAATTAGTCCGTCGCTTTGCATACATAAAATTCTACTAGAAGATAGGGAGAAAGCATCGATTGATGGGTAGATGAGGCTAAATTCAATCATGAAGGAGGCAGTCAGGAAGGAAACCATTAAGTGTTTGGATGCGGGGATCATCTATCCTATTTCTGATAGCTTGTGTGTAAGTTTAATCCAATGTGTTCCGAAGAAAAGGGAATCACGATTGTGGAAAATGGAATAATGATGATTCCACCAAGAACAGTTATAGGTTGGTGAATTTGCATAGATTATAGAAAACTGAACAAAGCAACCCAAAAAAGGACCATTTCCCGCTATCGTTCATAGATCAAATGCTGGATAAACTTACTGGTAGGGACTATTATTGTTTCTTAGATAGATATTCGGGGTACAATCAGATAGTTGTAACCCTAGAGGACCAATATAAAACCACTTTAACTTGTCCATATGGTATGTTTTCCTTTTGGTGAATGCCTTTTAGTTTATGTAATGCGCCTACAACTTTTCAAAGATGCATGATGGTGATATTCACTGACATGGTTGAGTGTTTCTTGGAAGTATTCATGGATGATTTTCCAGTGTTTGGAGATAATATGATGATTGTCTAGATAATTTAGCTAAGGTGTTAAAACAGTGTGAAGAGATGAACATTCTCCTTAACTGGGAGAAATGTCATTTTATGGTTAGGGAAGGTATTGTTTTGGGGCACAGAATATTAAGAAGATGAATCGAAGTTGATAAAGCAAAAATTGAGGTGCTAGAAAAGTTGCTGCCTCTGGTGTCTATAAAAGGCATTAGAAGTTTTCTAGCACATGTCAGTTTTTATCGGAGGTCCATCAAAGATATTTCGAAGTTTTCCAAGCCACTATGTACTTTGTTAGAAAAGGATGTAACATTCAATTTCGATGAAGTGTGCTTGAGAGCCTTTGATGAGTTGAAACAACAATTAATCTTGGCACCCATTATCATTACACCAGATTGGAATTCTCCTTTTGAGTTGATGTGTGATGCTAGCGACTTCGCAATTGGAGCTGTAATGGGTCAGCGGAGGAAAAATGTCTTTCATCTAATTTACTATACAAGTCAAACTTTAACTGGAGCCCAATTTGTAACATCCCTATATCATGTTTGACTCAAGAAATCTGATATAGGAATATTACATTTGGTGCCAAAGTAATACTTAGCTAATCACTATTATATTTGAACATAAAAACGGATAAATAATAAATTTTAATAATCTAAATTAAAATCCATTACTACTACTTAGGATATACTTAATTTTTCCTAAGTACATGTCATTCTATTCAAAATTTTAAAATGTACCCTGTTGTTGCTTGAAGATGTGATGAGATGAAAGCTTGCAATCTCAAATTTGACTCTAAAAAATTTATGTACCTAATTTGCATTTAAACAAACTGCATAATCGAGTATACACCCAGTGGTATTACTATAATTCAAATACTTAAGATAAAAACAATATATATACACATTAATTCTTACCACTATTTTACCTTCAACAAATCATTCATGCATTTAAACTTTAAATTTATTCTAATATTACTACAGAATCATTTAAATGACCTGTTTTATTCATCATACATAATTTACCAATTAATTCACTTATTCTTACAATTAGATCCACTTTTATTATTATTTACTCATTAAGCTCCAACTAAACATATTGATTTAATTATCATTTATATAATACTAGAATCACATGTTTTATATTAAATTTTCATTTATTCCATTTAGTTAAAATTTCTGATAATTTACTTTACTTGTTTCAACCATACATTTTCTTATTTCTCTTAATTTCAAATCTTTTCAATACATAAAATTTATATAATTTAATAATTACTAAAATAGTCTTATACCTTTTTCAGAGGCTCAGTAGACTTAATAGAACACACAGGATATACAGAACAGAACGGAACACCACCGAAACAGATAAACAGATAGCACAAATGTGCTAATCGGAGAGCACTGACATGCTAATAATCAGAGAGCACTTACGTGCTAATAATCAGAGAGCACCAACGTGCTAATAATTAGGGAGCGCGCTAAGGTTCCTTAATGGCATGCCACTAATATTCCAATAGTTCTTATCTCTGTCTACTAGGGCAAATTATATTATGCATATATTGCACTTTTATACTTTTCGCATAATACTTCTACATACTTTACAATTTAATCCTTGCACCGATAATCCGTATACTTATATCTTCACTATCTTTAATACATGTAATATATTTCTAAATTCATTATTCATCCATAATTCACTAATAATCCTTATCATGTATTTCACATATCACTTTTATATATTTTGTAATTTAGTCCTTAGCACAAAATTTCATGTAGCAATATATTTTACTTTTAATAACACATATAATATAATTCAATGCTTATTAATATTCTAAAATTCACTACAACATAAATGTTTCTCATTCTAAGTGTTAAGCACTTCACTTTTCTATTTCTAATATAAGATTTTCCAAATTTACGATTTAACCTTTAATTTTCTACAACTTAGAAAATAATTGTAGTTTGGATTACAAAATTCATATATTCTTTTATTTTTCACCATATGCTTTATTATCAATATTTCCTTGTAAACTTTTATAACTTTCATATTTAATCATTTTCATTTTTTTATCATAAAAATTCTATATTCACTATTGAACAAGTTTTCTTTCACATCTCACTTAATTCACATAATTAATTCCACTATCTCATTTTCCACATCAAATTTCTATGTATTTTACTTATATCATTTTCACCACATGTTTTTCTCAAGTCTTTCAATTTAGTCCTTGTTTTCATAAAATTTCACATTTTCCCATAATTCATCACTAATATTTATTAATTCTTTCTCTCTCATGTTATTTTACATTTTTAACACACGAATCCTTGTCTTTCGTTCATTTTTTTATGCTCTTTAAATCTTTTCTCACATCTCTTTCAATTTCTTTATCACATATTACTTAATAAATACAATCAATTCATCATTTATTATATTTAATAATTATCAAGCCTTATTCTTCATTTATTCAACTTATAAATTTGTAATTAAATACCATATTAAAATTATATTCATTCTAACAATTAACTTCATAATCAAAACAAATAAGAGTATAGTTGTACTTACAACCTTAAGCTTGAAGTCAACTTTCTTTTCCTCCTTCATCCTTTGTCCACCACATTGCTTTATTTCTCTATTTGTTTATCAATTTTCTTCACTTTTCTTCAATTTTTCATATCAAAATACACAATATTTTCACATTAAAAATCATGTTCACATATCATAATTCATATTTTCTAATCAATATCATTATTTCAATTACTTTCCTAAATTTATATACCATGCATTTTAATTAAAATATAACAATTAATAATAAATAGATTTGAATTATAGTAATACAAACCCGAATTTGTTCGATTACTCCTCGATAACTTTTCCCTTCCTTTCGGTGCCGATGCCTTGGGTTCTTTGCTAACTACGAAAATAATAATAATAATAATAATTACACTTATTAATTACAGCACTAATTTATAATAAATGATTGAATTTCTATTCAATTTATACCCTAATTCAATTTAATCCTAATTAACTCATTTACTTTTATAATTCAATTCATACTTCATTTCTATTAAATTTCCTCCATATTCTACTTAACTATCTAATGTTCATAATAAAACTCCAATTTAAATCTTCTTTCAATTTAATCCCTACAACACAAAACTTATAGCCTAGTTTACAATTTAATCCTTTAATCAATTCTAATCAATAATTTTATCAATTAAACCCTAATTCAAACATTTGTTCAACATGAATTATACTTAAAACCTATAAACTTCCAAAACCTCAACTTAATTTCATCAAAATTTACTCTAAAGCTTCTAAAACATCAAAATTAAGTAAAAGGACTTAATTGACTTACCTTTTAAAGCTTTAAGATCTCAAATCTTAATTTCTCTTTTCCTTTTCTTTCCCTTTTCTTTCTGCTATTTTCGTCCACTCTTTGTTTCTCTTTTTATTTTGTTTCTCTTTATTCCTTTTATATTCTATTTCTTTTATTTTTATTTTATTATAATAATGTTATAATAATAATATTAATTAATAAATATCTTTTGCTTGTTATATAAGAAAATATATAAATAATTTACAAGTGTATAAAACATATATGTTACACATGTACCATTAATAATTATATAATTGTCTTCATTCTAATTTATTTTAATAATAACAATCATAATTTAATAATTTAATATAAAACTATAATAATAATTATAATAAATATCTATTTAATAACAAATACATATATACCAATTGTGCACATATTTATTTTACATTTGTATATTATCATCACCATCCACTTGTCATCATTTAATTTATTTGTCCTATAAAATCTTATATTATAATTATTTTATTAATAAATATCTTCTAACTTAAATTTTAAATAAATAAATAATTATAATACAAGTGTGTATATACACATTATTACACATGTACCATTTATCACCCTACATTTATCATATTTCAATTTATTTCATAATATAATATTTAATATAATTTATAGTTCAATAAAATAATAATAAAATTAACTAATTAATTAATTAAGTAAATACCTAAGAAAAATCTTAGATTTTTCATATGTTTGCCGCCACAACCATTAGGAATGGCTTATTTGCCATTTTAGTCCTCCCTTCTTTCTATTAATCTATAATTAAAATTTTATCTCTTATTCAATTTAGTCCTTTTTACTATTTACCTAAAATTAGGCCAAATTCACATAATCAAAGCCTAATTAAACACATAACTATTTTCATAAATATTTTTAATAAATATTTAAGGACTCGATTTACTAAGACGGAGGCCCTATAACTCGCTTTTTCGGTGCTCGTGAATTTTGGGTCATTACACAATTAAACTATACGATAATTGAAAAAGAACTACTTGTTATTGTTATTGCTTTTGATAAATTTCGATCTTATCTTGTATGCATTAAAGTGATAGCCTATACAGACCATTCGACAAACAAATACTTGCTTACAAAGAAAGATGCCAAGCCAAGATTAATTGGATGGTATTTTACTCTAAGAATTTGATCTTGAGATGTAACACCCCTCACTTGTATTCATTGCCGGATTAGGGTTATGGGATGCCACAACAATTAACAAAATAGGAATATGTTATTTCAATTCAAAATTTACTTCAAAACAAATATTAATAGATAATCATTCAATAGCTATAACATTCATACAAAGACGGGGCTTAAATCGAGCCTATGAAGCCCTAGAATTAATTCAAAAACAAGCAGGGACTAATTCGAAACATAATATAAAAGTAGGATAAAAATAGAAAATAGGGGTCACACGGCCGTGTGGCCAAGCCATATGACAGGCTGAGGCTGTGTGGACCTAAATGAAAAATTCCTTACAAAAGTCACATGGTTGTGTCCTAAACCGTGTAACAAACTGAGGCCATGTAAGCTAGAGGTACACGGCCTTGTGTCCAGGCCGTGTAACTCCCTGATGTCGTGTGTGACTCCCAAAACCTAAGAACCACCCGATTGTGCCACATGCCCATGTGTGGCACACAGTTGTGTGTCCAACCCTGTGACAGCTCGTGTGTGTCATAAAGTACCTTCAGAAGTAAGTCATGCATGTATTTGCCCTCAAGCATACCATTAACCATTCAATCAACCTATTCAAATCACATAAAAAACGTACCAAAACATGTCATTTGCCTAATTCTAACCAATATACCATAGGGCACCGTCACAAACAACATTCAAACCTAATGTCCAACTCCATTTTTTATCAAATTTACACTTAACCAAACAATTTTATGTAAGGTGTCAAAATGCTATAATTTCTATCACCAACCAACAATCATTTATCAAGGTACAATCCCTAACATCATTGCCATAAAAAAACCAATGCACATATCATTTTCATGACATTCAAAGAAAATATCCAACCAAGGTTTTACCTATCCAAGCATTCCATATCACATTATAACTCATCTATATGTATCTCATTCCAACACAAATATTCCATCACATATCAAGCTTAATACCACATTCAAATCCTATACTAAGCCATGATCAAGCACATTATTAGCTAACAAGTATACAACTTTTATACAAGCACAAAACATACCACTTGTAATGAACACTTATATACATATACAAGTTACTTTTATTACATGCCACAAAACTAAAATATAATGATTTCAAAATCTACCAAAAAGAGACTGGATAGTGTGATCTTCTAGTTGATCCGATTACTCGATTTCGCAAAACAATATATACAGGAAAACAGGAAAATAGCAAAGTAAGCTACAATTGAGCTTAGTAAGTTCATAGGTAAAAGCAATATACATACCCCATATTCAAATTTTATTAACAAAAATTCACTATGTTAACCGTATCACCACAACCATATCAAGAGGTGAGTGTCTCACACTTCAAATCATATGAACATTTTAGGTAAACAAGTTCATTCAATACCAACACATTATATAACATCTATAGACATGAGTACATTTTTAAGTCATTCAAAAATTTATTATCACCTTACATCCATACAATTCATTAAATCATTTAATAGTCACGAGTCAGCCCGATGAACTAATAATAATAGATACAGATATACGATTATCCACCCAAACACGCAAAAATGCTCAACCGAGCTAATCCAACCAAGAGCACGCCTAGGCACTGAATGCCTAGCCCAAAGGCTAACATCCCTTCAGAAACACGCCTGGGCACCAAGTGTTAAACACGTAAGCTTTACACCAGCCCCCAGAAACACGCCAGGATCACAGTAAATATAACTCGATAATTCACAACAAATGTTGGATTCCGGTACATTTAGTGTATAGTATCATGTCATATATCATCATCTTATCACATATCAATCCTGTACAACGTGCAAAATAACCTATTGGCATGTCAATTTATCTTATTCTATGTTCATCTGGGCTCGATACATATATTCTATAACAGTTTCCATTCCAAACCATTTTTCTCACTTTATACCAATTTTAACATTCAAATTTACATTCAACATTCACAATATACATAATTCAATAAAACATTATCAAAATACACAAAACAATAATGTATGAACTTACCAGGGCCAAACAGCGAAGATAGCAGTATCAGGGACTAGTATGTAATTTTTCTTTTCACGATTATCTACCGGTTCTTGATCTAAACAGTAATTTTATTTTAATTTATCAGTCCCTATTATAGTTAAACATCTAATTTGATGCATATGACCTCATATTAATATTTTTCATAATTTTCCTAAAGTTTTATATTTTGTTCAATTTAGCCCCTAAAATCGAAACAAGCTTATTTTTCACAATTAAGCCCTAGAGTAACATGCCAAATTTTATACAACCCTATTACGCCCTCAAGCACTAAAATTTTACAAGAAAACCATGCCAAATTTAACATACTTTTGATTCAATCCCTTAATTTAAAAACTATTCAAAATCACTTTACAAAATAGTTCTATTTCATCATCAAGCTTCAAGCTCAACCATTAACAACTAAAAAACTTCAAGAAAATCAATGGTAAGTTTTCAAAACTTTAAATTTATTTCAAAATAGTCCCTAGGCTAACTAGATTAAGCTCAATTATCTCAAAAACATAAAATTCATGAAAAATGGGTGTGGAATTAACTTACATGCAAGGACATATGCAAGGCCAAAGCTTCCTTAGCTACTTCAATGGAGTTTTGGTTGAAAAATAAAATGAAATGGGGAAGATGACCTTGTTTTATTATGTTTTATTATTATTACTTTAACATCATTTTACTTAACATTTTTATTTATAAAACTTAGTTAATTAAGCTTAAAATTGACCACTAGCTTTAAAAATGGCTTAATTTCCATATAAATCCATCCAAACATACTTTTAGACCCATTTACCCAATAAAAACTAATAGCGATTAACTTTTGCAGCTTTTACTTTAGTCATTTTTCTTTAATTAACAAATCAAACATCAAAATTATTGGACCAAATTTCAATATGACACTAATGACCTTATAAATATTAAATAATTAATATTTATGGACTCAAATGTTGGAATTGTGGTCCCAAAACCACTATTTTCAACATTATTGGATAACGAGCTATTACATGAGATCTAAGATAAGAAAGGGGTTGAGAATCAAGTGGCAAACCATCTATCAAGATTGGAACAACAAGAGGAAAATCATTCCACTGTTCCTATCAATGAATATTTTCCGGACGAGCATATCTTCGAGGTAAGCCAAATTCGTGAAATTCCTTGGTTTGTTGACATCGCTAACTTTTTAGCTAGTGGAATAATGTCGCCCGAAATGTCATACCAACAAAGGAAGAAATTCCTTCATGATAAGCAATATTATTTCTGGGAAAAGCCATTTTTGTTTAAGCATTGTGCAATCAAATGATTAGAAGGTGTGTTGTTAAGAGTGAGGTAGCTGATATTCTTTTCCATTGTCATTCATGCTTAAGTGGGGGACATTTTAGAAGGTCATGCACTTCAACCAAGTTTTTCCAAGCTAGATTCTATTGGCCAACTTTTTTTAAGGATACGTACGCCTATGTAGAGAATTGTGATCGGTGCCAATAAGTGGGAAATATCTCAAGAAGAAACGCGATGCCTCTAAGCAATATCCTTAAGGTAGAATTATTTGATGTTTGAGGCATTGACTTTTTAGGTTCGTTTCCTCGCTCTTATGGTAATAGGTACATTTTAGTGGTGGTTGAGTACGTGTCCAAAAGGCTGAGGCATATCCAACAAATGATGCCAAAGTGGTCATGCGATTCTTACATAAGCAAATATTCACTAGGTTCCGGACTTTGAGGGCTATAATTAGCGATGAGGATCTCACTTTGTGAATAAGTGGCTAAAATGGTTACTTGATAAATATGATGTGAGACACAAGATCGCTACAGCCTACAATCTGCAAAAAATAGGCAAGCTGAGCTAGTAAACAAAGAAATAAAAAGGGATACTGGAAAATGTGGTATGTCTAAGGCATAGAGATTAATCTAGAAGACTTGATGATGCTCTATACGCTTACCAAACATCATTCAAAACTCTTTTAGGTATGTCGCCCTATCGTTTAGTGTTCCAAAAAGCTTGTCATTTACCTGTAGAGCTTGAGCATACATATTATCAAGCTCTCAAGCAACTTAATTGGGTCTAAAACATGCTGGAGAGAAATGGATGTTTCAACTTGATGAATTAAAGGAACTCAGAATGTTTTCCTACAAAAAATGCCAAAATATTTAAAGAAAAAACAAATAAGTGACATGATATGCACATCTATTCTCGTAAGTTTGAAGTAAGTCAGCGAGTCCTATTGTTCAACTTTAGGTTGAGATTCTTTCCTGGAAAATTAAAATCTGGATAGCCCGAACCTTTAACTATCAATTAAGTATTTCCATATGGAGTGATCAAGCTGCAAGATGGTAAGGGAGATAAGTTTAAGGTAAATGGTCAATGGTTGAAACACTACTGGGTGGTGAAGTGGAGCGAAATAAAACTTCATTCACTTTACTTGATCTGTGAGAAATTTTATGATTGACAGCTACAATCTTTCAAAAGATGAGAATTTTATGAGCTGTCGGAAATAAAATAATAATAATCATAATAGTAATAAAAAGATGAAACCCTACTTAATAAGAGATTAAATTTGACCTAGGTTGAATTAGGGCTTACCCTTATATTACTATTATGTTTTTTTTCCCTCTTTTTTATTTTTTTTTATTTTTTTTTTACAGCTTGCCGCCACCCTCCATTCCTTCTCCATCGTCGCCGCTCCTCCATTCCTTCTCCATCTCCTCCACCTTTCTTTTTCATCCCAATCCACTGCTCCATTCCTTCCCACCATCTCACGCCACCATCAGCAACAACTATTAACGTTGGGCGGCCAACAGCCCTCGGTGACTCATGGTAGCAACAACTCATCCACGCCAGAAATTCATGGCAACCCATCTTTGTGCATCAAGCTTTTATGCACATTAACAAGGTAACTGGGGTAGTTTTTTTTTTCTTCTGCAAGCTACCTGTTTGGTTAGTTGACAGTGCACTGGATTTCATTGTTCATTTCGCTTTGAGTGTTAACTATTTTGTTAAGTGATATGTCTCGAAAAAGGAAAAGTTTGGTTGTTTAGATTGATGCATTCCAGCCTTGGTTTTGAACTCCGGGTGCAAAAGCGCGATTTATCACAAATTTTAAGAAAAAACCAATGTTCTTGGATAAAGGTTTCATGCTTGCTAGCAATGACAATGTCGTTGTGCCAACATTCATTCAAAAAACCATTGAAGAACTGAGTTGGAAGTTGTTTTGTGATGTTTGGCCTTTTCAGATGAAAACTTTGTTTGGGAATTCTATTATCATCTTAATCCGTCCCAAGTAACAACACTCCAGGTGCGAGAAAAGGAGTTGTCTTTAACATCATCCGTTATCAATGACATATTTGATTTTCCTGACATTGATAATGACAATTACTTGACCATTTGTGAAGATGTTGATGATGAGATGATTCAAGATATATTAAAAGTAGTTACAGTTCCTGGAACTAGATGAACGGTTACGAGGCATGGTACTCATTCTTGTCAGAGAGAATTTCTGACCCGAGAAAAAAATGTATGGTTCTATTTTATTCAGTTGAGTTTTATGCCTTTAACACATAGTAGCACTATTTCGATAGAACAAATGCTTCTTTTATATTGCATAGTAACCGAAAGATCAATTAATGTGGGGATCAGGATTTAAATTGCGGTCGCGGTCGCGTTTTCGGTCGCGTTGCGTTTATCGCGATTATGGACATAACGGACGTTATTGCGGTCATCATGCGGTATCGCGTCGTGAATTTTTTAAAATTCGCACAACTTATTATAAAACATAATAAATATAATTATAATTAGAAAAGTCACTTTTAATGATTTTTAGAATGTTTTCTAACACTTATGAACTTTTATTAATGTGATATGAGAACATAACTTTTATAATCATTAAATATGCTTACATTTATTTACTTAATTTTCTAAGAATGTTATATTAACTAATAACAAAGTAAAAAAAAGGAAATATTAAACATTTATCATATTTAATAAGTTCGAAAGTTTTAAGGATAAAATAATTAAAATTCATACCGATAGATGTCTTCAATATTTCTTGATGACTTTGAAGATGGTAAAGATATAGACATTCTATTCGCAAAAGGAAAAAAGGAATATATAATTGTATAGATTCTCATTAATTATTTCTATTTACTACCACTTATTATCACTCTCATTCTACTTTAATATATAGTTTAACATGCTTCACTCTTAATTATCTTTTCATAAAATATACTCCATTCATTTATCTAAAGATATATTTAAAATGTTTTAATATCATCAAAATTAAGAACATTAACAAAAGTTTTCTTTAAAAAAAACATACCTTACAAATAATGGTAGTGGTACGATTTAGTTTTCACCAATTAGTGGAATGACGAGGAAGATCAAATCATTCACCTTCACTTTGAGAGCGTTCTTGACTTGATTCTCTTGGCCTTTGTCCAAAAATATATCCAAAAAAAGTAACATTTTCACCTTGGTTTTCATATAATTGATATGGAGGATATATTTGAGGAGGAGGATACATGAGAGGTGGAGGTGGGTGGATACATTGGTGGTGGAGGATGCATTTGAGGCTGGTATGGCACACCATAATTAGGAAATGGTGGGTAATAACCATATGGTTGTGGATAACCATGTGAAGGTTGAAAATATGAAGGTTGTTCTGGTGGATAAAAACCTTGAGTGCTAGTAGATGAATCACTATACCCAAGGTTACTAGAACTCGATCTCCTACTGGATGAAGAGCCTCTTCAAGTATGCTTCTTGCCTTTTCCTTTTGATGGAGCTTTAGGTTCACTTCTATCTCTCCTAGGTTCAGGAAACATATTTCCATCAAACTCTGATCTATCACGGAAATGTCCACTAGTGGTACCGACCCCATATTCTCCTCCATCTTGACTAGAAGACCTAATTTCACCTCTATCACCACTATATACATCATCCTCTTCAATTGGACTTAAACCACCACCATCGAGTCCATCGCCACTCGACTTGGCGTTGAACTAGAACTTGAATGAGACAAATTCAAATGATGAGATTGATTAACATCCATCTCATCATCGAGGTATCCACAGCAACACACCGCATTTTCACCATCTAATAATGGATTCTCTTTCTCATGAAGCCATTCGATAGTGGATCAACATCTTCAAAGATATGATCAAGGTGATAGGATTAAAACTAGCGTTTATATCATCGATGCTCATTCTTTTTGATGCCTTATCTTAAGCCTCATATTATAATAGGTAAACACTAGTTTCTCAAGTTTTTATACTTCAACCTATTTCTTGCCTTGGTGTGAATATAACTAAATGTGCTCCAATTTCGTTCACAATTTGATCTTTGAAGTTGTTTGACTAAGCACTTTAATTGCTAATTTTGTAATTCGAACACATGTGCCGTATATCATCCACCACTCAATTGCATAATATTATTTAAATTTCAAAATAACTTCAAAATGTACAATATAATTAAATAATATAAATTAAATTAAATAATTTAATTAACTGCTTACCCGGATTCATTTGCTTCCAAGCTCTTTGTGCTTGTGGAGTACCGAATGTCTCATGTTTATCTCTAAATAGCAACAACGCATAAATAAAAGATAGAGTAAAAAAAATAAAAAAAAAAAAATTCTATTTCAAATTATGTAACTAAGTTACAAATAATAGTACTTGAATCTAACCTGATTAACCATTCTGACTTGATTATCAAGAGAAGGTTCTAATCTTTCAATTACTGATCGTGTACCTTCTAATGTTTCTATTAGTACATTCTCAGAATGCTCCACCCCAAATTGAAATTGAGGATTGAGAAAATAACCTAAGTATAATTTATAAGAATATCATCAAATAATAATAATCTAAAGCTTAAAATAATAAAATATAAATAAAATTTCTTAATTATATGAAACATTTTATCTTACCAGCTGAATGCAAGTCAGAATGCATAAAATTCCATCTATTGTCAATAATCTTTTCGTACTCAGTGAAATATCGACAATCTTGTTGAATTGCTCGTTTAGCTCTATCAACAGCCTCATAAATAAAGCCCATTGTTGGTTTTTCATCGCTATCCACAAGTCTCAATACTTTTACTAGAGGCTCGTAAACTTTTATGAGGTCATTGGCCTTTTTCCAAAAATCTTTTCCCAAGATAATTTTTTGGCTTCATAAGCGAATACGACTTTTCTGTGTCCCCATTTTGATTCTTTAAATTCCTATATATTCATAAGAAAAATTTTAAAATAATATAATTTAAATTATTTGGAACTAATAAAATAATTAAAGGTTGCTATATTTAAGTAATTATATTAACTAATTATAAAATACTAACCTTTGAATTAAACATTTCTCTCAGACCTTGCTTTTGTCTTGTTATCTCTTCAAGTTGAATGAAATGAGTTGCAAATCGAGTAAGAGCGGGTCGAAGTATTTGTTTCCTTGTGTATATTTCTTCATCAAATCAATCTGTCCAAATGTGATTGTATATAAAACAAGTCACTTTCTTTGCCTCATCTAACACTTTTGCTACACTGGGCTTTTTCCCAATGTCTTCAAGGCATAAATCTAAATAGTGAGCTGCACATGAGGTCCAATATAGGTGTTTTCTTTTCAACATTAATTTTTTCCAGTGACTTTCATTCTTTGCCTCATTATCGATCACTATTTGGACAATGTAATTTTCTTCAACTTCTTCTACAACTGAATCTAACAAATTGTAGTAGAATTCACATCTCTACTACTTAACACTTGAGGCATCTACCGATTTCCAAAAATGGTTCCTTTACTACAATAAACAAGGAAATTAATGATGTGCATTTGATTCAAACTGTTGGTCCAACCATCACACATTAGAGTTGCACCCAATTCTTTCCAATGAGTCTTTAGTTCATTTACCCAATCATGAACTCGTTGATACTCTAACTCCAAATATACATCCGAAACCTCATAAGGTGTTGGGAGCTTTACACCTTGTCCAACTTCGTTGACACTTGAATTAAGTTATACAACCATGGAGAGCTTGCTAATTGAAAAGGAAGTCTTTCATATATTAAAAATTTAGAAACCGCTTCACCTATCTTCCTTCGAAAATTCTTTAAAAAGAGTCATTGACATTTGGTTGCTTTGAACTTTTGCTTCTAACCAATTCGTATAGCTCCCTTAAGGTAAATTCGGACTCACTTGGGATGGATTTTCTTGTTCTTTCCTATGATATTCTCTAGTGATCCATGAGAAGATCGCCTTCTTCATAAATGTTATCACGACCACCAAGATTGCTTGTCTCAATTCTTCCCTTCTATGCCACTCATGTTGTGATTGGATACTTTCTCGAGTTGCTTGCCTTATAGCGAAACCTCATCAATGAATTCTTCGTGTTCATCCTCCTCTTCTCTTATTTGAGATAAGAATTCATCTTTTCTCCTCTTTTGTCTATTTTCTTTGTGTTGCTTTCTTTCAAGATATATTCATCATACTTTCTCTAATGACACTGTTAATAAAATAAAAAATTCACATTTTATATTATTATCAATATTATATAATCTTTATTGATAAATTTACAATAACATTTAAAAATAATAATGAAGTATCACATACCAAGAACATTAGGGCATGGTGCAACATTGCTTGTTTTATGAGCAATGTGCTCCTTAAATCGTGTTATTCCTCCTTTCACAACTTTACCACAAAGTTTACACGATATTTCCTCTCGCATTTGGCACTTTGGAGTTCCAAAGTGCCAACCTATATCATTACTTGGTGCACCCTCCAATCCTTTAGTCGGGAACTCTTCACGCGGTGGCATGCTTTATTTTATATATATAAGAAACATAAAATTATATTTAGAAATATAAGTAACTCATTACTTACATTATCAACAATATAATAGAAAAAAAAGTAAACATCATTAACATGAAAAATTTAAATTTATTGCATAATACATACATAATTTTTTTTAAAAACAACAATACACCATAACCCATTAGTACTTGGTTCCAAAGTAATTACTAATTAGTTTTAATATTGAAACAAGTAAACAAATTGAAATTAATGTTTTTCACTTTAAATTTAGAAATTAATAGTTAACTAATACTTTTTAATACAATAAGATCGAATTAATTTTTCTATACATATATAAATAAAATCAAATTCTAATCTCGTTTTTTCAAATTTTTTATTTTTCAAAAGTTAACTTTTTTTTAAATTTTATTCAAACTCGAAGTTAGAACAAGTGAGAATAGTTTTGCCTAAAATATTTCAAGAATATGCTTATAATGATCCGTTATTATTATTATTATGTTCATGTTTTATTTCAAAATATTTATTTCAAGTCCTTTAAAAATTCAATACTATGTGATCCAATCAATATGCAATTTATAACCCACAAAATGAATATATATTCTTGAATAAGTAAGTGAAGCATTATTTTTTGAAACTAAAATTGAGCTTTATTGTAACAAATCAATAATACACAAAATTAAAAACTAAAAGAAAAAAAATTAAAAAATGAAAAGTCCAAATCAATTATAATAAGACTTGGCTTGGCCCAAGCAAATTTAATTATAAAACAAAACTAAAATAAAGAGAAAAAATTTTAACCTTAAATAAAATAAAATATTTTTAATTTTAATTAAAAAATTAAAGAACGGGAGATAAGTTTTGTAGCCCTTAAATTAAAACCCACAAAATATTTTTAACCTCTAAAACGCCTCGTTCTCTAATCTCTTCTCTTCTCTCGTCCGATTAAATGCATTTACATTCAACACTTCAACTTCTTCTTCATTTTTTTTTTTCAAAGATTAAATCCCTAAAACAGTAAACACAAACACTTGCTCTCCTCTGATGACTGATGAGTTTTAGAAACTCTATCTATAATGATTCGTGACATCCTCTTCCTCTCCTCTGAAATCCCTAAAATAGTAAACACAAACACTTGCTGCTTGCTGGCTGCCTTCTCCCTTCATCGGTTCATCGGCATCCCAATTAAGTCTCTAAAGAACATATGCAATGCAGATTGAAGACATGCAAGCAAGAACCAAGACAAAATTTCAGGTAACTTACTTGAAAATTATTTGCTGCTCCTTCCTCTGTTGTCTGTTCGTTTATTTGCTGCTCCTGGCCTCCTGCCTCCTGTGTTGTTTTTTGCCGAATTACCAAAATGGTTTGAAATTTTGAATAAGAAACCAAGCACTTTAAAATCGCTCCGAATCTGTGTTGTTTGCTTTTCACTTTTCAGATTCAACATTTCAATTCAACTTCTTTTTACTTTTTTTTTGATTGAAAACCCTGATTTTGCAGGTAGGGCCATAGGAGAATATATTCCCTTTTGGCTTTTGTTTTATTGTGTCTGTTTGACATTGTTTTGTTTCTGCTTTCTGTTGATGATACTTATTACTTAACTTAATAGATGAATTTTTTTAACTATAACGAAAATAACGAGAATAGCGGCCCGTTATTGTCGCAACCGGCCGTTATCCGTTAAATTGCGGCCGCGATCCGTCGCTATTGGTGTGACTCCGCTTCACACCGCTATTTTCAACAATAGCGGTTTCGGACGGCGCCGCTACCGCTATATAACGGCCGCTATTCCGATAACGGGCCGCTATTTGAATCCCTGGTGGGGGAGATAATTCTTTAAGAAATTTGGGAATCTGTAGTAAGAAAGATAGGTTGTGCTTATTTTCCATCACTCATCACCACATTATGTCGCTGAGCGAAAGTACGGATGCAAGATACTACAGAAGTACATTTCGGCAAAGGTATGATTACTGCTCATGATATTGCAAGAGTAGTAGGTGACATGACTCGGCAAAGGCAAACAATTTAGATTGATGAGGATAAAACAACAAAGCCAACTAACGATCTAGAAATAGCAGAACGAATAGAAGAACCATCTTTAGTAGAACCGATAGAAGATCCAAGTAATGCAGAACCACCTAATCTGTAACATCCTCGAATAGGGCCTATGCATTTCAGTTTAATTGTATGAAATGACAAGTTTCAAGTACTATGAATAAATTTTGATACTTTTGGAAACCTAGAAATGCATGGAAATGGAAATGAAAATGGAAATGGAAATGGACATTTTAAACTTAGACATTTTGGAAACTTAGGCGTTTTGGGAAACTGAACATTTTGGGAAACTCGAACATTTTGGAAACTTGAACATTTTGAAACTGAACATTTTGGAAACTGAACATTTTGGAAACTCAACATTTTGGAAACCTAAACATTTTGGAAACACGGAAAATCTGAGCAGCGAAAATTTTAGGAAACTTAAAATGACCCTAATGTCAATTTCAGAGCCCAAAAGGGAACTTAGGGCCAAGTGACCCTAAAAATATACAGTACATGACATTTGCCCCAATAACGAACTTGGAAATGTGGCCTGAAGATGCCACCTAAGGTCTTAGGAAATGGCCCAAATACAAGAGGTTTTTGGGCTCGAGTTTGAGAAGCAAATAATGAAGGCTTTATTTTTGCTTCCGTATATGAGGTGGACGGCATGGGTTTCTAGAAAAGGAAGAGTTTTATTCACATAAATATGTGAATAATAAGAGAGAAATAAAGGAGTTTTATTCACATAAATATGTGAATAATAAGAGATAAATAAAGGAGTTTTATTCACATAAATATGTGAATAATAAGAGATAAATAAAGGAGTTTTATTCACATAAATATGTGAATAATAAGAGATAAATGAAGAATTATTCTTTAATTAGGAAAATAAGGAAGAGTGGTGGCCAAGTAAAGGATTCTTGGCCTAGTAAATTCGGCTATAAAAGGAGGGACTAGGGCCATTCATTATTCATTCTCCTCTCTTTTCCTCCGCCAAATATTCTTCTTGAGCATCCATTCTTTTCTTCTTTTCTTTTAGCCTCCTAGCCGATTTCCTTCTAAGCCTATTATTCCTCTCTTCTTTCATCTTTGAAACCAAATACATAAGGAATCATAGCCGATTGTTCATCAAGTCTCTAAGTCAATCTCCGAAGGTTGAAGTGAAGGTGCAATCGATTCCTTCAAATAAGGGTAAGATCCAAGTTTAGTTTTCCATTCTTTTATATTCTAGACTTATTAAAATTTAGAGACTAATTTCGATTATTAATCTTGGCGAATCATGGAAGAAGAAATTCTTTTCCAAGGTACACCATAGGCCACGTGTTCCTAGTTATTCGGT
The DNA here is from genome assembly GCA_025506655.1 of Gossypium rotundifolium. Taxonomy (NCBI): domain Eukaryota; kingdom Viridiplantae; phylum Streptophyta; class Magnoliopsida; order Malvales; family Malvaceae; genus Gossypium; species Gossypium rotundifolium. The sequence goes on along the minus strand of CP106733.1, from coordinate 97,926,264 downwards.
GAATTTCGGATTTAAGATCCACAAGGTAAGTACCTAAAAGTATTCGCCAAAGCTTGTATGATTATCTAGATCGGTTCTTTAATTATTAAAAAGTCGAAACTAACCCATATTGAGATTCAAGGTTGGCGAATATCGTAAAGGAAAAATAAAGTTTTCGGATTTGTGTAAACACCAAATCGACAAAGGTGAGTCTCTACAAATCCTACTAGGATTTGGTTTTGTTTTAAGCCAAAAGGGTTTATTAATGTGTTTTATTTGGTGGGCGAATATAGGAATTAATAGATCTAAAGTTAGATCGGGATTTTCGAGATCTCAAGGAACCTTAATAAGCAAATCGGTGTGTACCCTTACTATCCTTCAATATTTTATGGCTAAATATTTTAATATATGATTATGAATAAGAATGTAAATGTGGCTATGTACCACAAATGTGGCAAAAAGTACCTGTGCGTTTCCTACTTGATAGGATTGTGAAAATGTTATTTTAATAACATGCGAATATATGAATATGAACATGAAATTAAGTTATGCAATATATATGTTTTTGGGGCATTCGGGTTTTATGTGAAAGGGGAGAACAGTGTTGACTTCGGTCTCACGGAGAAGGTGTTGACTTGGTCTCACCAACTAAATATGTTGACTACTGGTCACATTGCGAAATTTAGGTGTTGACTTGGTCTCACCAACTAAATATGTCGACTACGGTCACATTGCGAAATTTTGGTAACTTGGTTACAATAGTGTCTAATGACACAACGTGGAGAGTAGCGGATGGAGGGTTGACTTAGTAGTCCCCACTTGCAGCGAAAGTTGGTACGGGTGGAGAGTAGCGGATGGCTTATAGGTTTTGGGTTTGGGTTGCATCACAATTTCGTTATTATATGGACTTGATGATTTGAACATGAATGCCCGATTTATTGAATGATAGTATTGTGTGCACATTGAGTCTGTTGACTCACCCCATTGTGGGAATTATTTTTCGGTGATGAGCGTTGTGACCGAATGGTAGAGAGACCATGAGGAGGCCATGCATCACTTGAAGAATTTATTCAATTTGGACTTTATTTAATTTTAATACCTTTTTAATTTTATTTTGGGTTTTTTTTTTATGTAATAAGGCCATAAGGCCCATGGATTATTCTTTGTTTTACATTACTTTTAATATTTTGCTAAGATCTATTTTGGACACATTACCTCAAATTTGATTTACAAGATTAAATAAATGGGTTTACAACCTAAGCCCAACTCAAAACAATAGTTTTTCTAAAATTTACAAATTTTCTCTAAGTAACGAAAATGTTTGAAACCGGTTTACTTTAGGAACATACCAGATCCGGTCCATTCTCGTGGGTAGGGTGTGGGTGTTTCGATTTGATATCGAGCTCGATTTTAAACTCTCGGCTGTGGGCTAAGGCCCAAAACATTTTCAAAGCGAGCCAAATGATTATCTTTGAAAAAATAAGGTGTTTTCGGCATGGCACCTAAGTCTCAACCCATTGATCCACCACGTAAGTACCCCTAACTATCTGTGTGATTATGTGAATTATAGAAGGGTAGAAAAGGAATGGAACGTAGAATAGCATGATAGGAACATGAACCCTAGGATTAGTCTACTCAAACACAAATACATAAGACTTAATACACTAGACAAACCTGTGATTAAGTCACCGAGCTAGGGTGTGGTAATGCACAGCGCATGTCTAGGAGTGGATTCATGAAGAGCTTGGTATTTAAGCGGTCCTAGTGACTCACCTCCTCTTTACTCGAATCCTACCAGTGCGTAATGTAAATTCCCCCTAATCAAGAGGACTTAGTCACTGGCTAAACCCAATAACTAAAACCCGAAAGGGACTAGCCGTATTTTATGGAAACCCTAATTTTAAAATTTCTAAATTACCCTCTTGATTGGAAAAAATATTTTATAAATTTTCCAAATATTTCTGATTTACAAATTTACTAAAATACCCTTAGTGGTAAAATTACAAAAATGCCCTTGGTTTATAAAATGTCCAACTACTCAATAGTTTTGCCAAAATTTCATTATGTTATAAAAGTCCAAAAACCCTAATTTGCAAACTATCAAAAATACCGTGATTTTTGGAAAATTACAAAATTGCCCCTAACTTACCAAAATTTCCAAAATGACCCTGATTTCCAAAATTTTTGCAACTTCATCATTTTGGAAAATAAATTTATCAAAAAGAACCCTCAAAATTTTGCAACTCCTGAAATATCCCTGATTTATTAAAATTTTACAATTTACCCCGGTTTGTGGAAAAATTACCAAAATACCCCCAAGGTCCAAAAATTTTGCAATACCCTCGGATTTCAAAAATTCTCCAAAATACCCCGAGAACTTTAAAATTTCCAAAAATACTTTGTGACAAAAACACCAAGGAACCTTATTTTGACAAATTACGAAAATACCCCTGCAGGACAAATTACGAAAATACCCCCGGGTAGTGGTAAAACAACAACAAAGGAAAAAAACTACAACGTTTCTCTGAATGAACTAAGGTTCATAATTGTTTGATGGATGTATGAATGGATGAAAAGACTGTGTGCATGTATGAATACGAAAGAACCACTCCTAAACTCTTTTTCATAAAATTTCTTCGCGAGTAATAAAGTGAAACAAGTACTAATGTATAAAACTTTTAAATCAGATTAAATCGCGACGTTAGAAAATGAGTTCTAAGGGATGTGAACTTAGAGATTGTGCCTAGAAAGTATGATGGTTCTATTAAGATCAGTCTTGCAGTAAGCATAGCATAGTCGGTGAGAAAGATTGTACGATGTCGATAAGTAATTTCGAGGACGAAATTATTTTTAAGGAGGGTAGAACTGTAACATCCTGAATAGGGCCTATGCATTTCCAGTTTAATTGTATGAAATGACAAGTTTCAAGTACTATGAATAAATTTTTGATACTTTTGGAAACCTAGAAATGCATGGAAATGGAAATGAAAAATGGAAATGGAAATGGACATTTTCAGAAACTTAGACATTTTTGGAAACTTAGACGTTTTGGGAAACCTGAACATTTTGGGAAACCTGAACATTTTGGAAACTTGAACATTTTGGAAACCTGAACATTTTGGAAACTCGAACATTTTGGAAACCTAAACATTTTGGAAACCTGGAAAATACTGAGTGCCTTGAAAATTTTAGGAAACTTAAAAATGACCCTAATGTCTAATTTGAGCCCAAAGGAACTTAGGGCCAAGTGACCCTAAAATATACAATACATGACATTTGCCCCAATAACGAACTTGGAAATGTGGCTCAAGATGCCACCTAAGGTCTTAGGAAATGGCCCAAATACAAGAGGTTTTGGGCTGAGTTTGAGAAGCAAATAATGAAGGCTTTATTTTTGCTTCCGAAAGGTGAGGTGGACGGCATGGGTTTCTAGAAAAGGAAGAGTTTTATTCACATAAATATGTGAATAATAAGAGAGAAATAAAGGAGTTTTATTCACATAAATATGTGAATAATAAGAGATAAATAAAGGAGTTTTATTCACATAAATATGTGAATAATAAGAGATAAATAAAGGAGTTTTATTCACATAAATATGTGAATAATAAGAGATAAATGAAGAATTATTCTTTAATTAGGAAAATAAGGAAGAGTGGTGGCCAAGTAAAGGATTCTTGGCCTAGTAAATTCGGCTATAAAAGGAGGGGACTAGGGCCATTCATTATTCATTCTCCCTCTCTTTTCCTCTGCCAAATATTCTTCTTGAGCATCCATTCTTTTTCTTCTTTTCTTTTAGCCTCCTAGCCGATTTCCTTCTAAGCCTATTATTCCTCTCTTCTTTCATCTTTGAAACCAAATACATAAGGGAATCATAGCCGATTGTTCATCAAGTCTCTAAGAATCTCTCAAGGTTGAAGTGAAGGTGCAATCGATTCCTTCAAATAAGGTAAGATCCAAGTTTAGTTTTCCATTCTTTTATATTCTAGACTTATTAAAATTTAGAGACTAATTTGATTATTAATCTTGGCGAATCATGGAAGAAGAAATTCTTTTCGGAAGGTACACCATAGGCCACGTGTTCCCTAGTTATTCGGTGAATTTCGGGATTTAAGATCCACAAGGTAAGTACCTAAAAGTATTCGGCCAAAGCTTGTATGATTATCTAGATCAGTTCTTTAATTATTAAAAAGTCGAAAACTAACCCATATTGAGATTCAAGGTTGGCCGAATATCAGGTAAAGGAAAAATAAAGTTTTGGATTTGTGTAAACACCAAATCGACAAAGGTGAGTCTCTACAAATCCTACTAGGATTTGGTTTTGTTTTAAGCCAAAAGGGTTTATTAATGTGTTTTATTTGGTGGGCCGAATATAGGAATTAATAGATCTAAAGTTAGATCGGGATTTTCGAGATCTCAAGGAACCTTAATAAGCAAATCAGGTGTGTACCCTTACTATCCTTCAATATTTTATGGCTAAATATTTTAATATATGATTATGAATAAGAATGTAAATGTGGCTATGTACCACAAATGTGGCAAAAAGTACCCAGGTACGTTTCCTACTTCTGATAGGATTGTGAAAATGTTATTTTAATAACATGCGAATATATGAATATGAACATGAAATTAAGTTATGCAATATATATGTTTTTGGGGCATTCGGGTTTTATGTGAAAGGGGAGAACAGTGTTGACTTGGTCTCACGGAGAAGGTGTTGACTTGGTCTCACCAACGAAATATGTTGACTACTACACATTGCGAAATTTAGGTGTTGACTTGGTCTCACCAACTAAATATGTCGACTCACGGTCACATTGCGAAATTTTGGTAACTTGGTTACAATAGTGTCTAATGACACAACGTGGAGAGTAGCGGATGGAGGGTTGACTTAGTAGTCCCACGGTGTGCGTGTTGGTACGGTGGAGAGTAGCGGATGGCTTATAGGTTTTGGGTTTGGGTTGCATCACAATTTCGTTATTATATGGACTTGATGATTTGAACATGAATGCTGATTTATTGAATGATAGTATTGTGTGCACATTGTCTGCATTGACTCACCCCATTGTGGGAATTATTTTTCGGTGATGAGCGTTGACGGACCGGCCGGTAGACCATGAGGAGGCCATGCATCACTTGAAGAATTTATTCAGAATTTGGACTTTATTTAATTTTAATACCTTTTTAATTTTATTTTGGGTTTTTTTTTTATGTAATAAGGCCATAAGGCCCAGTGGATTATTCTTTGTTTTTACATTACTTTTAATATTTTGCTAAGATCTATTTTGGACACATTACCTCAAATTGGATTTACAAGATTAAATAAATGGGTTTACAACCTAAGCCCAACTCAAAACAATAGTTTTTCTAAAATTTACAAATTTTCTCTAAATAACTAAAATGTTTGAAACCGGTTTACTTTAGGAACATACCAGATCCGGTCCATTCTCGTGGGCCGGGTGTGGGGTGTTTCATAATCCGACACCGAATCAACCTTCTACTAATCAAGTAACATAGTTAGATCAATTGACTATAATGGTTTTTTGCAGTACATGCATAGGCAACAACAAGCATACTGGAGATATGCTAAAATTTGAGATGATTCCAATCAGACTACCTTCCAAAAGCATTTAATTAGTCTGCTTGACTTTTTACATGAGTTTCTAGATTTTGTTTTTGAGCCATGTAAGCCAACTTGTAGAGCGAATAGGAAGATTCAGAAACATTGAGGCAAGATGATGAAGATGTTGAAATGGAGACAGACTCAGACAGTGAAGGCTCCAAAAATAAATGAGAGAGTCTTCTTTTGACTTGGTTTAAGACATTCATATTATTTATTTAGATATTATTCATTTTTTTCACAATAAAACTTGGTTGAAATTATAAATTTTTTTTGGAAAAGCTTATTATTTATACTATTTTGAGTTTCCATATCAATCTTTTCTCTGATGTATGTTTTTTTAAGCAATGAGGATATTGTTTTTCTTAAGTGTGGGGGGACATGTCTTAGGAGTTTTTTGGGAAATTGGTTCTCTTATGGAGGTATGTAAGCAAAACGTTTCTCAACACCAGTTAATTTTGCATAATATGTAGTTCGGGTACAAGTATAAATCTTTTATTTACTTCAAGTATTTTATGTTGATTAAATTATGAGATGAATGTTAATTTTAGTAGGTATTTATAGATTTCACTATGAAATTTTTAAAATTTCCTTAGAAAAATCTAAGTATGAATGAAGGTTTAGTCATTAGAATTGATTTGATAATTTCCTTAAGGTGAAAACGTGAGAACTGTAGTAGTTTAAAATTGATTTAGACAAATTTCTTTTTTGAATTGATTGAACCTTTCAAGTCCACCTTATCAATTGTTATCCCATGAAAGCCCAATTTAAGCTATATGGTCGTATTTTTTTCTATTTAACCACTAAATTAAGTAGCTTTCCCTAAAGAATTTTCTCGACCTTTTATACCACCAAATCTTAACCTTGCTTGTCTTGGATATGTTTTGAGAACAAGTTTGAGGGAATTCAGGGGGGAACATGCTCAAAATTTTATTTGTTCTGAGTAGTCATTGTTAAAAAAAAAAGAAAAGAAAAAGTTATGAGCATTTCAGTTGGATGATACCCCAATAGAAGGTGAATTGCGTTGGTCCGAGGCAAGTTGAGTTTGAGGTTGTAAGCTTAGAAATGTCAAATCCAATCCACACCTTAAACCTAGACCCATTACAATCTTGTAAAGACTTATTGATTTAAATCACTAAGCTGACTACATTAGTAGAGAGGAGTTATTAAATTCAACATATGAAGACATGTATTAAACCTAATGAATGATGCGTAGTTTAATCTAGGGAATTAAAAAAATTAAGTGGAGGGAAATCAAATGCATATCAATAAAAGGAACATTAAAATAATGATTTTATTAACACTTTGAAATTTGAGGAAATTTGGATAATAACTGTATACGGGTTGCATATTTGCAAAATTAATTTAAGGACTCGATTTCGTTAATACATACCCACATGGGGGAATTAATTCTCTTTGGTTTGACATGTTTTTAGTATCGTTCAACACCCAGGACGAGCAATGATTTAAGTTTGAGGGTGTGATAACTCTATAATATAGAGATATTTTTAGTAGTTTTTAATATATAAATTATGCAAATTTTTGGTAGTTGATAACACTCTTTGTAACAGTTCGGTTAATACCCTAGTCGGAACAGTAGTTTCGAGACCACAAATTTGATTTAGAAAAATATTTTAATATTATTTTCTATGCCTATAATATGTGATTAAGCATGTGTGAAATTTCTGTGAATTAATTTGATCATTTGTGTGTTTAATTTGAGAAAAGGGTTAAATTGCATTAAATGTAAAATTAGCATGTTTTATGTAAGGGAATCTATTTTTTAATGTCTTTATTATATGAGGTCCTTAAAAGGTTATTATGCCACTATTAGTAAATGGACTTTTTATCCATACATTATAAGATGATAAAATTACTTCATTAATGGTATATTGGCAATTTGTAAATTACATGATGATTAATATAACAAAAACATGGAAATAAGCCATGTTCATCTTTTAATGCCGAAAATATCAAAGAAAAAGAACGAACAAAAGGTTTCAAGTGTTTGGCTATGATTTGGCAAAATTAAGGTATGGATTTTAATCGGTTTTTGATAATTTCTACGTTTTTGTAACCGTTGCTTCGTAAACTTCAAAACCCATGTCTTAATTTTGAGAATTAATGCAATATTTTGAAATGTGCCATTGATGAACACATGAGTTTTGTGATGTTTGATGGTGAATTATGAAATATATGTGTTTGATTAACATAGTTTGTCTTTGAGTTTTTGATGAATTTGAGTATTTTGGACTTAATTGAGAAAATAGTATTTGGAGGGACTAAATTATGAAATAAATGAAATTTATGGACTTGTATGAGCTACATGAATATTTGGCTAAGCATGGGTATATAATAATTGTGTGTATTTTGTGATTTTGTGAAATAGGGACTAAAATGTCAAAATGTGAAAATGTGAGGGCTAATTTATAAATTGCCCTAAATATATGTTTTTGGACTTAATTGAATGAATTAGTGAATAAATGGGTTAAATTTAAATATCTATAGATCAAGAACCAAAGAAACCAGACTTAGATTGTGGGAAATCGAAAGTAATTGACTAGTCGAGTTCATTTTCGTCTAACCGAATCCGAGGTAAGTCGATATACAAATAAATGTATTTGATTTGAGCTATTTATGAATTTATGAAATTTAGATGGCTATGAATAATGCTCAAGATGGAATGTATGTGAAATCTGAGAATATATTAACAAGTTATAAATATTCGAGAAGTCCCGTACGAACCTAGGAATAGATAGGATAACGTATGTCATAACATAGGTGTCCGATATGTGATATCATGTAAGACCACGTCTGGCACGTTGGCATTGATTCGAGATTTCGTGTAATACCACGTCTGAGACATTGGCATCGATATGAGATTTACGTGTAAGACCATATCTGGGACATTGACATCGTATTTGATTCGTGTAAGACCCTATCTGGGATAGTGGCATCGATATCTGAGTACATGTAAGACCTCGTCTAGGACGTTGGCATTGTACGACTATTCTGAACATTCTGAGTATCCTATTAGATTCTAAACGATTCAACGGGCAAGTCTGAGATGTGAATGACTACGAGAAGTGTATAATGATTCAGGTATGTTCTAAAAGTACACCATGTATGTGTATGGAAGGTAAATATACTATGAACTTACCTAGATGGATTGTGTATGGAATTAATGAAGTGAGGCGTGGTATATGAATGAATATGCTATGATCTATTGATGTATTTGGTGATACACATGCTAGTAAGTAAATGGATAATTCAATGGGCCAAGAAGAATTACGAATGTGCAAATGAGCTATTAATAATTTTGTATTGATATGATTATGTGCATTTTATGCTAAGTTTATTTGTATATTGCTTACTAAGCTTTTGAAAGCTTACTTTGTGTGTGTTTGCTCTGTTTTATAGATCGTCAAAGCTACTGAAGGCTCGGGGATCGTCGAGAATCGTCATCATACTATCGAACTCAATTTTTGTACTTTTGAATGTGTATATAGCTAAATATGACATGTATAGGCTAATTGTTTTGGAATATGTTTGGGATGTAAATAGCCATGTGATGTGGCTAGTTAAATGTTGGTAATATGCATGGGTGATTATGGTTTATGATGTATGTTTTGGTATGGCTTGATGGCAATGAAATGGTCTTATGAATGGAAGCTTATTGATGCATTGATGCCATAGTGAATTGGTGAAATTGTGGATGAATCATGCTTGGTTTTACATGTGATTAGTTGTGCTAATTGGCATACAAGTTACATGTTTAGAAATGTAATTGAATGGGATGATAAGTTGAGCATTTGACATGATTTTGGTTGCCAATTGTGTATAAGATAATGCTTGATTGAGCTTGTAGGGTTGACCCATGTGTGGGTGACATTTCGGCCTTGCAATTGGCCTATATTTGCCCACACAGTTGAGCACATGGGCTTGTGGCTTGACTGTGTTCTAAGTGGTTGCAATTCAAAAAAATCAGGCTCGACCACGGGCTGGACATACCGGTGTGTGACTAGCCATGAGGTGTAAATCAGGCTCGGCCACGGGTGAGGCACAGGGGCGTGTCCACGGTTACCAGACACTCTCATCTGTCCAGGCCGTGCCAAAATAGGGTGTACTTACTGACTTATCCACACGGCAACCAGACATGCCCGTATGCCATGGCCGTGTGAAATTAAGCTAGCTACTGACTTGGTCACACGGCCACCAGGCACACCCGTGTGCCACGACCATGTAACCTGCCCAAGCACACTTCGAAGTGGTCTTTGAGCCACACAGCAGAGACACACGCCCGTATTTCTTGGCCGTATATGCAAAATAGGCCATTTGCAAGGCTAAAATGCCACCCATACTTGGTTCATACCCACAAGCACATACAAGCCTATTTCCACACACAATTGGCAACCAAATACATGTCAAATGATCAACATATCATCCCATCCAATCTCATTTCTAGTCATGTCAACTTATTTGCTAAATAGCTCAACCAATTCACATGTAAAACCAAGCATGATTCATCCACAATTTCACTAAATCACTATGGCATCAATCCATCAATAAATTTACCATTCTCAAAACCATTTCATTGCCATCAAGCCATACTAAAACATACTTCATATACCATAATCATTCATGCATATCACCAACATTTATCTAGTCACATCACATGACTATTTACACATCTCAAACATGTTTCAACACAACTAGGCTATACATGCCATATTCAAATACACACATCTTCAAAAGTACCCAAAATAGATTGCCGGTAGTGTGATAATGATGCTGACGATTCCCGGGTCCGAGCTAGCTTTACTGACACTGTAAAATAGAGAAACAAATCACACTATAAGCTTTCAAAGCTTAGTAAGTTCGTAATATAATACATATTACTCAATAATACCACATCAATACATAATTAAACCATCACATAAATAAATGCACAATTAAGCTCATCATCAATCTCAACCATATGCTCAAGTATCTATTCATTTAACTTTTAAGGCTATCATCAACCACATAGGTTCAAACGTACTTTAATCAACACATAGTTACTCACTAATCATGCTACTCAACCACTCGACTTTACATTTTAGATCAACCTTTGCTATTCTCTTACTTTATTCGCACACTTAGTGCCAATTTGTAGACGAAACATAATTGTCATCACATGCTTAGTGCCAACACATTAAACCGATCTTATATCGGTATTGCACACACAGTGCCAATTCAATAAGCCGAAGCTTCTATCTTTTCGCACACACAGTGCTAATCATCTCTGTCTCGTTTCTAATTTCGCACACTTAGTGCCCTCTAATTCAACTCCACACATAGCATTTCTAATCTCATAGTTATATATATAAATACATTCATTCAATTCACATCACATAGAAATAGCTTACAACTAGTATTATATCCGAGCTTACCTCGGACGTCGAAATATCGAAACGGTCGATTAATCGAGCACTTTGTCTTTACCTTAGTCTCGATCTGAAATTCTCCTTTCTTGGTCTATACACATTCAAATTCAACTCATTCAAGTCAACAATTTAGTCCTCACACATATATTTAGGGCATTTTGCAAAATAGCCCTCATATTTTCACATTTCGATACTTTAGTCCCTAATTCACAAAATCACAAAATACACCAAATTTCTACTCACACAAGCTTAGCCGAATTCTTCCCATGCTAATACAAGCCCACACATTTCATTTATTTCACATTTTAGTCCTTCAATTTACACTTTTTTCAATTAAGCTCAAATTACTCAATTTCACTAAAAATTCAAAGACAAAACATGCTCATCCTTAACATATCTTCCATATTTCACTATCAACTAACACATAGCTCAAGCATTCATTAATGGCATATCTCAAAATCACCATTAATTTCTAAAATTTAAGTATGGATTTGAAAGAGCACAAAGCAACGATCATAAAAACGTAGAAGTTATCAAAAATCGAGCTCAAAGCATACCTCAATCAAGAACTTAATGTGCCGAAACCTTCAAAGCTCTTAACCCTTTCCTTCTTTCCTAATTTTGGTGGATGGAAGATGAGAGAATGACCATTTCATTTGTTTTGTTTTAATTATAACAAATTAATAATCATTTTACCAATTTTCCCTTTTATTAATCATATAAGACAAATAAACATTTAAATTAATAATGGGCTAATTGCCTCATAAGGCCTCCACATTATAAAGACAACAACAATTAAGCACTTAACAATCAGCACACAATATTTTACACTTTATGCGATTAAATCATTTCTTATAATTCAGCACATAATCGATAAAATGTTCACACCAAATTTTCACACAGGCTATATCACATATAATAAACACCAAGAATAATATTAAAATATTATTCCAACCTCGAATTTGTGGTCTCGAAACCACTGTTCCAACTAGGGTCTAAACCAGGCTGTTACAACTCTCCCTCCTTAGGGATTTTCGTCCCCGAAAATCTTACTAGTGAATAGATGTGGATATTGCTTTCTCATAACATTCTCAGGCTCCCACGTTGCCTCTTCAACTCCGTGTTTGTGCCACAATACCTTCACTAAAATTATTTTGTTTCTCAACTCTTTGGTCTCTCGTGCTAAAATTCGAATCGGTTCTTCACTATACGACAAGTCTGACTGAATTTCAACCTCAGTAGGAGCAATCTCATGAGACAGATTAGATCTATACCGACGGAGCATCGACATATGAAACACATTATGAATCTTTTCTAACTCAGGTGGCAACATCAATTTATAAGCAACTGACCCAACTCGTTCAATGATCTCATATGGCCCGATGAACCTCGGACTTAACTTGCCTTTTCGGCCAAATCGAAGTATTTTCTTCCACTGAGACACTTTCAAAAACACTTTGTCATCAATCTCAAATTCGATATCCTTCAGTTTCAAGTATGCATAAGACTTTTGACAATCTGAGGCCGCTTTCAAATTGTCACAAATCACTTTTACTTTCTATTCAGTCTCTTTTATTAGATCAGCCCCGTGAATCTTAATTTCACTCAGCTCAGTCCAATACAAAGGAGTTCGACATTTTCGACCGTAAAGAGCCTCATACAGTGCCATTTTAATGCTAGATTGAAAACTGTTATTGTACACAAAACTCAATCAACGACAAATATTTGTCCCACGTACTTTCAAACCCAAGTATACAGCATCTCAACATATCTTCGAGAATCTGAATAATCTGCTCGGACTAACCATTCGTTTGTGGATGAAATGTAGTACTGAAATGCAATTTTGTGCCTAAAGCCTCTTGCAGTTTCGTCCAAAATTGCGAGGTAAATCTCGGATCTCTGTCAGATACAATAGATAGTGGCACCCCGTGCAATCTTACAATCTCAGCAATATACAATTCGACCAATTTATCAAGTGAATAATCTGTTCTCACCAGAATGAAATGAGTTGATTTTGTCAATCTGTCAACTATCACTCAGATTGCATCTTTCTTTCCCGGAGACAAAGGCAACCCCGACACAAAGTCCATCGTAATTCTCTCCCATTTCCACTCAAGAATCATAATCGGCTGTAACAAATCGGATGGAACCGATGTTCAACTTTAACTTGCTGACAAACTAAACATTTCGACACAAAGTCAGAGATGTCTCTTTTCATATTATGCCACCAATAAAATTGTTTCAAATCATTGTACATTTTCGTACTCCTCGGGTGAAAAGTTAAACGGCTATTGTGAGCAAAATTAACTAAATCAATTCTGAATTCTTTGGAACACAAATCCAATCTTTGAATCTTAGACAATCATCACTATCGACTCGAAATTCTGAATCAGAATTCTAATCACATTGATCTCGTTTAGCCATCATTTCAATATCACTTTTTTGGGCATAAAAAATCTGACGTACGAACATCGGTCTCACTTTTATTTCAGCCAAAACTAAATCTTCATCACATAGATCTATTTGAGTACTCATAGCTCGCAAAGCACACAGAGATTTTCGACTCAAAGCATCAACAATAACGTTAGCTTTTCCTGAATGATAATCAATCACAAGTTTGTAATCTTTCAACAATCCTAACCATCTTCTCTGTCGCAAATTCAATTCTTTCTGAGTCATCAAGTACTTCAAGCTCTTGTGATCGGTATAAATATGACATTTCTCACCAAATAGATAGTGACGCTAAATTTTCAATGCAAATACAACCGCGGCTAATTCAAGGTCGTACGTTAGATAATTTTTTTCATGCGGCTTTAATTGCCTCGAAGCATAAGCGATGACTTTGCCTTCTTGCATCAACATACAGCCCAAACCATTCAACGATGCATCACTATAAACTATGAATTCTTTGCCCGATTCAGGCTGAACTAACACTGGCGCTTTCGTCAACAACGCTTTCAACTGCTCAAAACTCTGATGGCACTTTTTGACCACTCGAATTTAACATCTTTTTGTAGCAACTTCATCAACGGAGTCGCAATCATCAAGAAGCCTTTCACAAATCGTCTATAATATCCAACTAGTCCTAGAAAACTACGGACTTCAGACACATTTCTCGAAGGATTCCATTCTAAAATAGCTGAGATCTTACTCGGATCAACTCGTATTCCCGCAGCGGATACAATATGCCTGAGAAATCCAACCTCTCGCAACCAAAACTCACATTTGCTAAACTTTGCATACAATTGCTTTTCACGTAGATTCTGTAGTACAATTCTTAATTGCTCGGCATGTTGCATCTCATCACAAGAATAAATCAGAATGTTATCAATAAACACTACAACGAAACGAACCAAATACTGTCTGAATATCCTGTTCATTAGATCCATAAACACTACAGGAGCATTCGTTAGTTCAAAAGGCATCGCTAAGAATTCATAATGCCCATACCTCGTTCTGAAAGCAGTCTTCGGTACATCTGACTCTTTGACTCGCAGCTGGTAGTAGCCTGATCTCAAATCTATCTCAGAAAACACTGCAGCTCCTTTTAATTGATCAAAAAAATCATCAATACGAGGAAACATATATTTATTCTTTGCCGTCACTTTGTTCAACTGTCTATAGTCGATGCACATCCTCATAGTGCCATCTTTCTTTTTTACAAATAACACAGGAGCACCCTAGGGCGAGAAACTCAGTCGTGCAAATCCTCTATCTGTCAACTCTTGAAACTGAGACTTCAAATCTTTCAATTCTGTTGGTTCCATTCTATATGGAGCTATTGAGATATGAGTAGTCCCCGGAATTAATTCAATTCCAAATTCAACCTCCCGAATCGGAGGTAATCCCGGTAGTTTTTCAGGAAACACATCTGGAAACTCACTAACCACAGGCACAGATTCAACTTTCTTTTTTGACACTTTTGTATCAATTACGTATGCCAAATAAGCTTCGCAACCCTTTCTCACATAGTTCAAAGCTTTCATCCTAGATACAACAATTGGTAACCCTTTCGTATCATTGGATTAAATTCGAACTATCTTACCATTCTAACTTCTTAATTCAATACTCTTTCTTTTACATTTCACAATGGCATTATGTAAAGTGAGCCAATCCATAACCAGAATTATATCGAATTCATCGAATGGTAGTAACATCAAATTAGCCGAAAACAAACATCCCGAAACATCATGGGTAATTCTTGCACACTTTATCCACCAAGACATACTTGCCTAAGGGGTTTGATACTCTAATCACAAATTCAGTAGACTCAATAGGTAGAGTCTTACTTGATACTAGATTCACACACACATGAATGAGTAGATTCTGGATCTATCAATGGAATCACATCAGTATCAAATAGAGTAAAAGTACCAGTGATGACGTTTGGAGATGACGCTTCCTCTTGTGCGCGTATAGCATAGGCTCGGGGAGGTGCTCTCGCCTCTGATCTCATAGCTGTATCAGTAGCCCCTCTTTGAATTTCACTCACATTTCCAGTGTTTCTAGGTGGTCTACCCCTAGCCGTCATGTTACTTGGTCTCACACTTTGAACATTTTCTTCTTTAGCTAACTTTGGGCAATCTCTAATGAAATGATCTCGTGATCCAAACTTATAACAAGATCGATTATTATATTTGCCCAAACATTCTCTCACATGTCTTCCACATTGTCTACACTCAGGTTTGTTACTTTTGGCACTTCTAACACTTGATTCACTCAGAATTTGATCTCGTGGACTGATGCTTTATCTCACATGATCTCTACTCGGATGTCCAAATGAAGCATTTGATCGATTGCTTGCATATCTATATCTCTTCGTCGATGGTTGACACAACAAATTCACTTATGTCAAGTATCCCAACCAATAATTTAATGTCTTCATTCAGCCCTTTAATGAAGCATTTACACATAGTAGTTTCGGTCGAAACACATTCCTGTGCATACTGGCTCAATCTCACAAATTCCCGCTCGTACTCAGTAACTGACAAACGGCCTTATTTTAGTTCTAAAAACTCTTTACGTTTCTGATCAATGAATTGTTAACTAATATAATTCTTTCTAAATTCAACTTGAAAGAAATCCCAGGTGATTCTCTCTCTCAGAACCACGGATATCAATGTCTTCCACCAATTATAAGCTGTATCTCTTAACAAAAAAATCGCACATTTAATACATTCATCAGGGTTCAACGATATTCATCGAATACCCGAATTATATTCTCGAGCCAAAACTCGGCTCGCTCAGCATCATCATCAGCTGTGGCCCTAAACTCTTTGGTCCTGTACTTACGAATCTTATCCACAGGAGGTTTATTCAATCGGATCAAATTTATCACTTGTGGCACAACAGGTACTTGTGGGGGTGGAGGTTGTTGAGCAGCCGGATTCATTCGAACGAACTCTAAAACCACTCACTCATCATTTAGAAGAAGACTTGCTTAGCCTCTCCTTCCTCACTACTATCATTCGGCCTAGATGTGGCCGGCGCTGTCCCTTGAGTGGGAGCAGGAGTGTTACTCTCAACATCATCAGCAACTGCTCGATCGGGATCCATTACTATATGAAAACACATTTTCATCTGTAAGGATTCATCACACTATTGCAATTTATATAAATGGCATGTATAGCTAGACTCAAACGTGCTATGTTAGTCTGAGAATTGACTAAACCGTAGCTCTGATACCAATAAAATGTAACACCCCTAATCCAAAACCGTCACCAGAATAGGGTTAAGAGGCATTACCGAACAATCGAAACATTTCACTTTCATTTTACAAAACATAGTCAATCATCATTAAAACATATCGCAACATAATCATGTAGTCCCTTATTGAGGTCTACGAGATCTCAAACACGTGTTAGAAAGAGGTCGGGACTAAACCAAACACTTACAAAAATTTTCAAAAATTTAAACATTCTTCAACACCGCAAAGGTCACACACCCGTGCGGTCAGGCCGTGTGCCTCACACGGCAACCAGACACTCTTATGTGTCCAGGCCGTGCCAAAATAGGGTGTACTTACTGACTTATCAACACAGCCACCATACACGCCCATATGCCATTGTCGTGTGAAATTAAGCTAGCTACTGACTTGGTCACACGGCCACCAGGTACGCTCGTGTGCCACGACAGTGTAACCTGCCCAAGCACACTTCGAAGTGGTCCTTGAGCCATATGGCAGAGACACACGCCCGTATCTCTTGGCCGTATATGCAAAATAGGCAATTTGTAAGGCCAAAATGCCACCCACACTTATTCCATACCCACAAGCACATGCAAGCCTATTTCCACACACAATTGGCAACCAAATACATGTCAAATGATCAACATATCATCTCATCCAATCTCATTTCTAGTCATGTCAACTTATTTGCTAAATAGCTCAACCAATTCACATGTAAAACCAAGCATGATTCATCCATAATTTCATTAAACTACTATGGCATCAATCCATCAATAAATTTACCATTCTCAAAACCATTTCATTTCCATCAAGCCATACTAAAACATATTTCATATACCATAATCATTCATGCATATCACCAACATTTATCTAGCCACATCACATGGCTATTTACACATCTCAAACATGTTTCAACATAACTAGCCTATACATGCCATATTCAAATACACACATCTTCAGAAGTACCCAAAATAGATTGCCGATAGTGTGATAGTGATGCTGACGATCCCCAAATTCGAGCTAGCTTTACTGACACTATAAAATAGAGAAACAAATTACACTGTAAGCTTTCAAAGCTTAGTAAGTTCATAATATAATATATATTACTCAATAATACCACATCAATACATAATTAAATCATCACACAGATAAATGCAAAATTAGGCTCATCATCAATCTCAACCATATGCTCAAGTATCTATTCATTTAACTTTTAAGGCTATCATCAACCACATAGGTTCAAACGTATCTTGATCAACACATAGTTACTCACCAATCATGCTACTCAACCGCTCGACTTTACATTTTAGATCAACATTTGCTATTCTCTTACTTTATTCGCACACTTGTGCCAATTTATAGATGAAACATAATTGTCATCGCACACTTAGTGCCAATACATTAAACCGAACTTATATCAATATCGCACACACAGTGCCAATTCAATAAGCCGAAGCTCTATCTTTTCGCTCACACAGTGCTAATCATCTCTATCTCGTTTCTAATTTCACACACTTAGTGCCCTCTAATTCAACTCCACAAATAGCATTTCTAATCTCATAGTTATATATATATATATATATATATATACATTCATTCAATTCAAATCAAATAGAAATAGTTTACAACTAGTATTATATCCGAACTTACCCTGGACGTCGAAATACCGAAACGGTCAATTAATCGAGCACTTTGTGTTTGCCTCGATCTCGATCTGAACTTCTCCTTTCTTGGTCTATACACATTCAAATTCAACTCATTCAATCACCAATTCATTCAATTTAGTCCTCACACACATATTTAGGGCATTTTGCAAAATAGCCCTCATATTTTCACATTTTCACAATTTAGTCTCTAATTCACAAAATCACAAAATACACCAAATTTCTACTCATAAAAGCTTAGCCAAATTCTTTCCATGCTAATACAAGCCCACACATTTCATTTGTTTCACATTTTAGTCCTCCAATTTACACTTTTCTCAATTAAGCTCAAATTACTCAGTTTCACTAAAAATTCAAAGACAAAACATATTCATCCTTCACATATCTTTCTTATTTCACTATCAACTAACACATAGATCAAGCATTCATCAATGACATATCTCAAAATTACCATTAATTTCTAAAATTTAAGTATGGGTTTGAAAGGGCACAAAGCAACGATCATAAAAACGTAGAAATTATCAAAAATCGAGCTCAAAGCATACCTCAATCAAGAACTTAATGTGCTGAAACCTTCAAAGCTCTTAACCCTTTCTTTCTTTCCTAATTTCGATGGATGAAAGATGAGAGAATGACCATTTCATTTGTTTTGTTTTAATTATAATAACTTAATAATCATTTTACCAATTTTCCTTTTTATTAATCATATAAGACAAATAAACATTAAGGTTAATATGTCATTTAACCATACACTAACTTTAATGGGCTAATTGCCTCATAAGGCCTCCACATTATAAAGTCAACAACAATTAAGCACTTAACAATCAGGACACAGCATTTTACACTTTATGCGATTAAATCCTTTATCATAATTCAACACATAGTCGATAAAACTTTCACACCAAATTTTCACATAGGATAAATCACATATAATAAACACTAAGAATAATATTAAAATATTATTCCAACCTCAAATTTGTGGTTTCGAAACTACTATTCTGACTAGGGTCTAAACAGGGTTGTTACATATAGCTTATGCCTCTAGACAATTAAAGCCGCATGAAAAGAACTATCTGACACACGATATTGAATTAGCTGCAATTGTGTTTGTCCTAAAGATTTGGCTCCATTATCTCTTTGGTGAAAAATGTCATGTATTTGATGACTCAGAAAGATTTGAATCTGCGACAAGAAAGGTGGTTAGAGCTTTTGAAAGACTACAAGCTTGTAATAGATTATCATCTGGGTAAAGCAAATGTCGTTGCTGATGCATTAAGCCAAAAATCACTGTTTGCATTACATACAATGAATGCTCATATAGATTTATCTGATAATGGTTCAATTTTAACTGAATTGAAAGTGAAACCATTGTTTTTACAACAAATATGTGATGCTCAGAAAGTTGATAATGAAATGCTAGCTAAATGAGCTCAGTATGATTCAAACTCTGATTCTGAATTTTGAGTTGATGTTGATGATTGCTTGAGATTCCAAGATCGATTATGTGTTCCGAGAAATCCAGAATTGATTCAGTTGATTTTAAATGAAGCTCATAACAGTCACCTATCTGTTCATCCAGGAAGTACAAAGATGTATCATGATTTGAAGCAACACTATTGGTGGTCCGATATGAAACGAGACATTTCTTACCTTGTTTCGAAATGTTTAGTTTGTTAGCAAGTTAAACCTGAACATCAAGTTCCATCTGGGTTGTTACAACCGATTGTAATTCCCGGGTGGAAATGGGATAGAGTGACGATAGACTTTGTTTTGGACTGCTTTTGACTCTGAGAAAGAAAGATGCAATTTGGATCATAGTTGATCGATTATCAAAATCTGCCCACTTTATTCCGATACGATCTAATTACTTACTTGATAGATTAGCTGAGCTTTACATTTATGAAATTGTGAGATTACACGGAGTGCCACTGTCGGTTGTGTCAAATAGGGATCCGAAGTTCACATCGCAGTTTTGGAAGAAACTGCAAGAGGCTTTAGGTACTAAATTACACTTTAGTACAACCTTTCACCCGCAAACAGATGGCCAGTCTAAGTGGATCATTCAGATTCTTGAGGATAGGCTAAGATGATGCATACTTGAGTTTAACGGTATGTGGGAACAATATTTACCACTGATTGAATTTGCATATAATAACAGTTTTTAGTCGAGCATTAAAATGACACCATATGAAGCTTTTTATGGACGCAAATGTTGAACACCTTTGTATTGGACTGAGCTCAGTGAAAATAAGATACACGGGGTCGATTTGATAAAAGATACAGAACAGAAAGTGAAAGTGATCCGTACTAGTCTGAAAGTAGCATCTGATCGTCAGAAGTCCTATGCAGACTTGAAAAGAAAAGATATTGAATTAAAAATTGGGGATAAAGTATTTTTGAAAGTATCTCTGTGGAAAAAAGTATTCAGATTTTGTCATAAAGGCAAATTGAGTTTGAGGTTCATCAGGTCGTATGAAATTATCGAACGAATTGGGCCAGTTGCGTATAGATTATTGTTGCCACCTGAGCTAGTAAAGATTCATAATGTATTTCATGTGTCAATGCTTCGTCGATGCAGATCCAATCCGTCACATGTGATTCCTCCGTTTGAGATTGAAATCTGATCTGATATGACTTATGACGAAGAATCGATCCGTATCTTAGCTCGTGAAGTGAAAGAATTGAGAAATAAGAAAATTCCATTAGTGAAAGACTTATGGCATCGACACGGAGTGGAAGAGGCTATGTGGGAGCCTAAAGATTCAATGAGACAGAATATCAAAATCTATTTAACGGTAAGATTTTCGGGGACGAAAATTCCTAAAGGGGAGAATTGTAACAATTCGATTTAGACCTTAGTCGGAACAGTGGTTCGGGACCACAAATTCGAGTTAGAAAAATATTTTAATATTATTTTTTGTGCCTATAATACGTGTTTAAGCATGTGTGAAATTTTTGTGAATTAATTTGATCATTTGTGTGTTTAATTTGAGGAAAGGGTTAAATTGCATTAAATGCAAAATTAGCATGTTTTATGTAAGGGAATCTATTTGTTAATGTATTTATTATATGAGGTCCTTAAAAGGTTATTATGCCACTATCCATGCATTATAAGATAATAAAATTGTTTCATTAATGGTATATTGGTAATTTGTAAATTACATGATGATTAATATAACAAAAACATGGAAATAAGCCATGTTCATCTTTTAATGCCGAAAATATCAAAGAAAAAGAAAGAGCAAAAGCTTTCAAGGGTTCGGCAATGATTTGGCAAAATTAAGGTATGGATTTTGATCGGTTTTTGATAATTTTTACGTTTTTGTAATCGTTGCTTCGTAAACTTCAAAACCCATGTCTTAATTTTGAGAATTGATGAATATTTTGAAATGTGCCATTGATGAACATATGAGTTTTGTGATGTTTGATGGTGAATTATGAAAGATATGTGTTTGATTAACATAGTTTGTCTTTGAGTTTTTGATGAATTTGAGTATTTTTGTAACAGCCCATTTTGACCCTAATCGAAACGGTGGTTTCGAGACCACGAATTTGAGTCAAAAAATATTTTAAAATTATTTTTTGTGTTAATTATATATTGAGCATGTGTTAAAATTTTGTGAATTAATTTGTCCGTTTGTGTGTTTAATTTAAGAAAAAGGATTAAATCGCGTAAGTGGTAAAAGAACCTTTTATTAAATTGAATGTTTAATTGATTTGTCTTCTTTTGCATGTGGACTTAAGTTGTAAATTAGCCATTTACCATGTTAGTGGACGACACTTGGCTTTAATTTTATATTAATATGTTTTTATATACATAAAATATATGTTAAAGTTTACATTTTATAATATAAGTTAATAATAAAATAAAACATCAGAAAGGAGAAAGCCATTGTCACTCATCTTGGTGTCGAAAAACACAAGAAAAAGAAAGAAGAAAAACTCTTAGGTTTCGGCTAGCTTGAAGCAAAAATTAAGGTTGATTCAGTTTTAGTTTTTGATAATTTTAAGTTTTTTAAGATCGTTGCTTTGAGTTTTAGCTAGCCCATGTGTAAATTTTTGAATTGGTTGTGTTTTTTGTGAGATGCCATTGAAGGAGGCTTGATATTCTTGTTGTTTGATGATGAAATATTAATTATATGTGATAGATTAACAAGTATTGTTCTTGAACTTTTGATGAAATTGAGTGATTTGTATTAAATTGCCAAAAATAAATTTTTGAGGGACTAAAATGCAAAATAAATGGATTGTACGGATTTGTATGGGAATGGGTAACATTCGGCCCTAAAGGAGTATTTTCAAATTTGATATAACATCCTAAAAATTGAGTATCGATATGTTGCATGTTTTTGGTGCTTAGCTTATGAATGATTCAATTTGTGTGTTTAATTTATAGTCTTGAGAAGGCTCGGGATTATTTGGAATTAGAATAAATTTTTGTAAGGAGTAATTTACTGAAGAGGAACAAGTGACCTTGAGGTTTAAGTAAATTTTAGTGTCAAAAGCAAGCATAAGATGAGTTAGTAGTAAATTGGAGTTGGCACCATGAGTGTTGCTTGATGGGAGAGGTTCGAATCCCATGGAATGCATTTTGGTGACTTTTATTTTTGCACTCTTCTAGCAGGTGTCGGCCAAGCTCCATTCTTGGTAAGTTAGATTTTTTTTATGGTATGAAGGCTAAGAGAACTGGTAAGAGTAAACTTAAGGGAAATAATATTTTGGAAAAGGCATTAAAGGGGGACATAAGGCTTGAAACAAGGGAAGGTGTTTTGGAAACTATAGGGTGGCTAAACTTTGACTTTTGGTCAATGTATGTGGACGGTTTTGTGCTAGGAGGGATGGCGAATGTTGGTAAGGTGTTGGAGTTGGTTGGCCAAAAGCTTTAGCAAATTAGTGCATTATTTTCTTTTCTCCATAATTTCTCTTCCTAGTAAATTGAGAAATAGGTGAGCTTTTGATTCTTTGACCATTTCATTTTTACCATTTTGATATCATCTTTTCTTCCTAAACTCTAATCTCTTTGTGCCAAATCATATAGCCTTGAAAGGACTTTTCTTTGTTTTTTTTCATTTGGCGAATATACACCTAACACAAGACCCTTACTTTGTTCATCTTCCAATATTGAAAACCGATTCAGAAACATTCTTATTATTCTCATTCTTTTCTTCTTTCTTCCTTTCTTATTTTTAAAGAACCTTTTAACATTTTTTTCTCTTCCAAAATCTTCCACCATGGCCGAATGTTGCTAGCATCATTTCCATCAAAAATTTTCTTCTTAGTCGAATCCTCCTCCTCACATATTTTTCTCTTGTTAATCATTCTTTCAACTTTCGTTTAAATCAAGTGGAGAGAACCCTTTTCATTTCTTATTTTTCTTCTTTGTCTTAGCCGAATATGCATATTGTTTAGAGGGTCTTTTGACCAAAAATAGCATCCCTTATTTCCTTTCTTTTAAACAATCTTATTCATCTTAATAGTGTTATAGAGAAGGCCAAACTCGGAGTATTCATAATCATCGTGACTTGCTAGAAATTGAATCCAAGTGTTAAGGTAAGGATTTCTATCAAGGACTTCCATATTATTTTGTTATCTCGTCAAAGATGGGTTATTAATCGATTTTATCCTAGGGACGTTAACGCCCGATTTTTATTTTGCGAACGCAAAGATATTTTTATGGTAAGCCGATTTTGCCTTAAAACAATAGTCTTAATTCCAATATAGTAGTTGGACTAATAATCTTTTGTCAACGGAGGCAAATAAGATAGGGTTGAAAAGAGTGGTAAATAGTGACCGGAAGAGGGATGGATTCCCTCTTCCCTCTAGATTTAAGTGAAGGGTTGTTTCGGCAATCTGAGATTTTCCACCGGGTTGTGGACACTCTTTTGGTGAAAATCAATTATTTGAAGTCATTCGTACTCCTGAGCCATTGACTGTTCGTGGTTCTTCAACGGGTTATGAACCATCAATCGGGGAAAAACCACAAATAGTTGTTGTTCGAGAATCCGAGGGTAAAAGATCTAGATCGTTTATCTTTAACATAGATTTATATTTAGTATCAGTGTTCTAATCGAGTATGATACGTATTTAGGTATCGACGATCGGGAAAGTGTAGTCAAGGTGTGTAATTTCACACTTACCTCATGGGCTAGATGTCATACCGTAATTAAACATTAGACTAAAAATCGTAACGTTGATGAAATCGGAAAATATGGTATAATAACACCTTAGTGTTAAGTACATGAAATCAGTATTAAATTGTGAAAATTACAGAATTGCCCTTAATGGGCTATTATGTTAAAAAGTGATATTTTGGGCCCCATGTGATAACTAGGCCATACAGATTATTTGATAAAATTGGCCAAGTGTGAAAATTGTAAAAAGGGCCTCATGTGATTAATGGGCCAAATTGCTAGATTGCTTAATGGGCCAAATTGCTAGATTGCTTAATGGGCCAAATTGCTAGATTGCTTGATGGGTCGAATTGCTAAATTACCATGTGGGCCAAAATGAGAAATGGGCCAACTTGTAGTATGGTCCTTATGTTGAAATTATCATATGAATATTGTTATGCCTTATATATGTATACATGATTGAATGGGTTGGGATAAAATTGAAGAGAAGTTCTGGTGGCTCTACCACAATCTAGTTCGGGTGGGTCTGCCACAATCTAGTTTAGGTGGCTCTGCCACAATCTAGTTCGGGTGGCTCAGCCACAAACATTTTAAATGGCTTTATGCTTGCGATTGGTGTGTTAGTGGGGTGGGTTGACTTGATCCCCATAGGTGTGCTGGTTGGTACGGGTGGTGTGTAGCGGATGGAAATTTAGGGTTGGTTGGGAATTGCATTTCACATGTATTTTTTTTAATTACTATATTGTTAAATTCGTAAATGGGTTCAAGCCCAATTAAATGCTTATATAGTTTTGGCCTAGTGGACACGGTAAGTGGGTTACACACTGAGTTTTAAGTAACTCACCTTGTTTTCTTACCCTTCTCAGGTAACGATAATTGATGGAGGCTTGGTCCGGACATAACTTCGCGGGGGCCATACTTCAAATGATAGTTTATATGAACTTTGAACTACTCTTTAGTATTTTACTTAACTAATTTTCAGTTGTTATGTAATAAGGCCTCTATTATTATTATTTTTTTATGGATTTTAAATCGTGGATGGATTTTAATATGTTTTAGATACTAAAAGGGACTATTTTAATTTTTATAATGTTTTCTTTAATTTACTTATAAAAGAGGTTTTTCTTAAATATCTCAATCTCGTAAAAATTTTGTGAAAACTCTTTTCTGAATTTTGTTTTCAAAATCTTTTTGAATTCATTTTAAACTTCTTTAAAAATTTAACCAATTATTTCTTCAAGATCAAATTATAAACTCTTAAACTCTAAAATCATAGATTTCAAATTAACCTCGGTTTTTGATAAATTCCATTACCAAAATAGTTTTTGAAGATCTGTTTTCTTTAAAACATTTGATTAGATGAATGTTTGATTTATGTGGCATACCAAGTCTGGTCTTGACGCATAGACCGAGTTTGGGGTGTTACATTTTATGGTATCAGAGCTAGTTTCAAAACTTGGCTGTGGTTTGGGTTCAACAAATAATTTTTGTTTAAAAACTGTTTAGATTTTTAGACTTTATGTTTTAAAGGTAGAATGTCACCACGAGCATCCGGCACCAAGTCAAGTAAGTATTTGTATATTGAATGTTTATTATTGTGATATGATCGTAGGAACACTCTAGAACTTTTAGTTTTAGGTGTTGAAAATGGTGGATATCGAGATTATAGGACGTGATTACGAAAATAACTCAATCTCTTATATCTCATAAAATATCTTTAATAAACACTAAAATAGTATTATGATTCATAAAAATTGTAATCAGATTAAACTGAATTAGTCTTTATGAACACTAGAGGACGTGGACGTGGATGCAGTAGACGTGGCCGTGGTAGAGGACGAGGTGCTAGGGTTGCTCTGAAGCACCGGGTCATATACCGAAAATAGATGCACCTGCGTCACCCAAGAGTGAGACTGGATCACATGACCATATAAGAGAGGACAATGCTTTGACTCAAGCAATGTTGCGAGTCCTAGAAAGGGTTGCTGGGACTAGAACTGGGCCAGCAGTTCGTGGATCAATTTTGGAATGACTTAAATCAAGTGGTGCCGAGGTTTTTAGAGGTGTCTCCGGTGTAGCTCTGAATGTTGCAGAATATTGGCTCGAGGCTTTAGAGTGGATTATGGATGATTTGGAGTGCACCGTTGAGCAGAAACTGAGAGGAGCGGTATCCTTGCTAAGGGACGAGGCGTATCAATGGTGGCTTACGGTTCAAGAAGGCACTGAGGCTGCATTTGTCACTTGGGATTTCTTCAAAGCTGCTTTCCAAGGAAAGTATGAAGGGACAAGTTATGTGGATGCTCGGAGGAAGGAATTCCTGAATCTGGTTCAAGGAAATAAGACGGTGACAGCTTATGAGGCAGAATTTCTACGCTTGAGTCGTTTTGCTCGGACTATAGTGCCAACAGATCATGAACGCTGTGTATGTTTTGAAAATGGGCTGAATGATGAGTTACGGGTACTGATAGCCCCACAACAAGTAAGGACTTTTGCCTGGCTTGTAGAGAAAGCTAAGATAGTCGAAGAGGCTAAGAATTTAGAACGCCAGGATCGAGAAAGAGTCAGAGGTAAGAGGGACTTTAAGTACTCGATTTCTACTAAAAGTTTCTAGAAGAGGCCTCAAAATGATGAGCCAGCTCAAGCTAGAGCACATGTGACTACCAATCAAAGTGGAAACTGTGCTGACTGTGGGAAATGACACCTCAGAGAATGCTGGAGGAGAACTGGTGGTTGTTATAAATGTGGTTCCAAGGATCATCAGTATAAGAATTACCCTCGATGGACTGCTCTGACTCAAGAAGCTTGTAACCCTAATGCACAGCCAGCCAGAGGCGCTCAATAGCCACCAAGAGGCCGTGGACCAGGTCGTGGTGGTAATGGTGTTGGACGTGGTCAAGGTACACTGGGTCGAGGTAATGGCTTTAGAGGTATCGCAGAGGCAAGACAGTCGGGGTTGGTTTATGCAATTAGGCATTGTGAAGATGGTGATGCACCTAATGTGATAACTGTACGTTCTTCATCTTAGATGTACCTGTTACTGCTTTGATAGATATCGGGTCTACCCACTCGTATGTTGCTAGTGCTATATCTGGAAACCTGAATATTAGATCTGAGATTACCGATAGAGAGACGATAGTAATTAGTCCTTTAGGATAGTCTATAATCGTGAACAAACTGTATAGAGACGTGCCTTTGGAAATCCAAAGAGAAATATTTTTAGCAGATTTGATGGGATTGCCTTTCGGTGAGCTCGATCTTATTTTGGGCGTGGATTGGTAGGTGAAGCACCGAGCGCAATTGGATTGTACTGAAAAGCGGATGTCAATAAGGACTGTGGATGATGAGGAAGTAGTAATGATAGGCGAACTAAGAAACTTTTTGGCAAATGTGGTGTCTGCTTTAAAGGCAGAGAACTTGGTGCGGAAAGGGTATGGAGTGCTCCTAGCTTTCATTAGTGCTTTGGATGCCAAGGAATTATCGGTGGAAGGTGTGAGAACGGTGAAAGAATTTTTAGATGTCTTTCCCGAAGAACTTCTGGGTCTACCTCCAGATCGGGAAGTAGAATTTGGCATTGAGCTTTTACCCGAAACGGCTCCAGTGTCTATTGCTCCTTATAGAATGGCGCCAAAGGAGTTAGCGGAGCTTAAAGCTCAAATTCAAGAATTGTTTGATCGGAGATTTATTCGACCGAGCGTGTCTCCGTGGGGAGCACCGATTTTGTTCGTCAAGAAAAAAGATGGGTCGATGCGTATGTGCATTGATTATAGAAAGCTAAATAAATTGACGATCAAGAATAGGTATCCATTACCGAGAATCGATGACCTGTTTGATCAATTGAGAGGAGCTTCAGTTTTCTCCAAGATTGATTTGAGATCGGGCTATCATCAACTCAAGGTTAAAGAGGTAGATATTCATAAGACGACATTCCTAACTCGTTATGGACATTATGAGTTTTTGGTGATGCCGTTTGGTTTGACTAATGCACCAGCTACATTTATGGACATGATGAACTGAATCTTTCAACCCTATCTAGACCGGTTCGTAGTGGTGTTCATAGACGATATCTTGGTATATTCGAGGAATGAAGAAGAGCATACTCACATTTGCGCATTGTGTTGCAAATATTGCGAGATAAGCAACTTTATGCCAAATTCAGTAAATGCGAATTTTGGTTGAAGAAAGTGACTTTCTTGGGTCATGTGGTGTCAGCCGAAGGGATAAGAGTTGATCCTCGGAAGGTAGAGGCTGTGTTGGATTGGAAACCACCGAAGTCAGTGGCTAAGATTCGGAGTTTCTTGGGTTTGGTTGGTTACTATAGACGCTTTGTTGAGGGGTTTTCGTTGATTGCTGCACCCTTAACTAAGCCATTATGGAAGGGAATACTGTATGTGTGGACCTATAAATAACACGAAAGTTTCGAGAAACTGAAGAAGATTTTGATGGAAGCGCCAGTACTGATTCAACCTGAGGCTGGAAAAGAGTTTATCATTTACTGTGATGCGTCACATAAGGGTTTAGGATGTGTGCTGATGCAAGGAGGAAAAGTGGTGGCTTATGCTTCTCGTCAGTTGAGGCCGCACGAAGTCAACTATCCTACGCATGACTTAGAGTTGGCTGCGGTGGTGTTTGCTTTAAAGATTTGGAGGCACTATCTCTATGGTGAGAAGACTATCATTTATATGGACCATAAGAGTCTTAAGTACCTCCTTACCCAAAAGGAGTTGAACTTAAGACAATGGAGATGGGTGGAGCTGTTAAAGGATTATGATTTCTCAATCGAGTACCATCCTAGAAAGGCTAACGTGGTGGTGGATGCTTTGAGTCGTAAGGTAGTATCAGAGTTAAGAGTAATGTTTGCCCATCTCAGCTTGTATGAAGATGGTAGTTTGCTAGTAGAACTTCAGGTGAAGCCTTTGTGGTTAGAGCAGATAAAGGAAAAGTAGTTATCATATGAAAAGTTGTGTAACATCCCAAAAATGGGGCTATTTGGATTTAATTATTTTTCTTATGTAAGAATCTATTTGAGATATTATTTATGGAATAATAGAGTTTAATAAAAGGCCTTGAGTTGGCTCGGAATGGTAGAAAAAAATATATTATTTGCTTTAAAGGTGGATAGCCTTAGTGGTTAGGGGTTATAAGAATAAATAAGGAAACATTTGACATAAAATGAGCCTAGAATAAGTGGCAAAGGGAGGGCCACTTGGGAGCTACAATTGACGCCACTAAGGAACAAGGGAGAGCCATGGTTCGAGTCATGTAATTCCCTTTTTGCTTTCATGTTTTGGACGGCATAGGAAGGAGAGTTTCTTCTCTTTTTAAACTCTTTTTTTTATGAGATAATTAGGGAATTTGTTTAATATTAATTCCAAGGATAATAAGAGAATTGTTTGATTAAAAGGGATTAAGAGATATTAGTTGATTTATTAGTTGATTTATTGGGATTAATTCAAATTATTTTGAATTTAATTGAACAAGTGGTTTGGAGCAATTTAAGGAAGTGGGATGGATTTTGGACTCTTGGTTGAAGAGTTGGACGGCAAGGCTACTAGGGGGGTGCCGAATGCTTATATAAGCACTCATGTGGTCACCTTATTTTTCTTTTTTCCCAGTTTGCTTAGCCGAATTTTCAACACCCCTCTTCTTATATTTTTCCTCTTTCCCTCCTCTCCAAAACCTTGGCCGAAATCCCCATCCTCAATTTCCTTTTTCCTTTTATTTCTATTTGCCAAATCCTAGCACTCCTTCTCCCATTATTTTTCTTTCCTAGTCAATCTTCCTACTACTCCCTTAAGAGTCTTGGCGAATCTCAAGCATAGAGTTTCCTCTATTTCTTCAATCGGGTTTTAAGGTAAGTAGATCAATTGTTTTCTTTATTGACCCCTAGCACTTGTCGACTTACTGGGGAGGAAAGGATCTATTTCGCACTTGATAACAAGGTATTAACTCTCTTTAATGAAACCGATTATGTTTAGGTGTTTCGGATCTTGAGGAAATCGGTTCAAATCTCCATCAACTAGATTTGGTAAGTTAACGATGAAGTCAAGTCTTTCTAAACCTTTCGGTGAATAATTGGAGAAAGCGAAACTAATCTTGTTTGGTTGGCGATTGCTAGAACCCATAAAAGGATTCGGGTTGTTAGAAACCAAATCAAAGCAAGGTAGGATCTACTTTAGTTAGTCGATTGTTAATCATTTTAGCGAAGGCTACTAACTTATTGAGTGCCGATTTTAGGGTGGTGAAGCAAAGGTTGATACTCAAGACTTTCGGTAAGGATTAGGGTTCAAAAGGAGAACCCTTTAAATTGTTTGATTTGGCCGAATGCACTAACACATGTCTTGGCGAATATAGAGGCGATAGATCTAGGGTGGTGGCTCTTCTTTTCTGGATTTAGACTATCCAAAGGTGACAGGTGTGTACATACACACATATAATTTGTTAATATGCTGATTGTTATGAATGCTATCTTGGTTTTTATGTAGCAATGGATAATGTACCACAACGGTATAATTGGCAATTCGGGTAAGTCCCTGAAAATGTGTATTTGTTACTTGATGCTTTTGGTAAGCATAATGTATTGACGCATGAGATTTAAGCATGTGATGGCATGATATATATATATATATGTATATATGACTGATGTGGGATTAGTGAGTGGAGGGGGCAGTATTATTGTGCCGACGGGCACCAGTGTTTTGGTAACACACCGTGACTACGGTCACCAGAGGTTTGGTACCTCCAGAGGTTTGGCACCTCATAGCGACTTGTCCCCTCGTGGTTAACACCACCGTGGGTTGGCCCCACTTGAGATATGGGATCGTCGCTGGTGATTTGGTATCACATGATGGGTTGGCCCCATCAAATGATCTCGTGTTCACGGACACCGTGTTTTGGTAACACATTGTGACTATATGTCACCAAAGGTTTGGCACCACTAGTGGTTTGGTACCACAACTGGTGACAAAGGCGTTTGGATGGCTAGGAGGGTACATAATATTATGCATATTAATGGTTATGTGTTGTGTATGAAAATGTTTTAAAACGGGAAGGGTTACATCTTGAGTCTTGGTGACTCACCTTCTCATTATCTTTTTTCGGTGATGAATAGATCGCGGATTTGGAGCCGGAGGGACTTGAGGTGGCCATGCGGTGGATTTAGAATTAAATGAACTTTAATTTAGTTATGATAATTTTTATTATTGGGTTGTTTTATTTTGGATGTAATAAGGCCTCCATATACTTTACTTTAGTTATTTTTCTTATATGTTGGATATTTTGTTTTTAACTATAAATTTGAATAACACGTTTTTCTAAGTTAACACGAAAAATGTTTTATCGTGCCATCGGGCACATCTGAAATTTGTATAATAACTTGACTTAATTAAATTTTCGAATTTGGACTAAGTATAATCTCAGCAAGATAATTTAAAACGAGCAGTTTTCAACAAAACTTAAGTGGATTTCGAAAATGGGTTTCAAAAAGTTTTTCTTCGTAACGACCCATATTCGGTCCTAACGTTTGGGCCGGGTTTGGGCTGTTACAAATTGGTATCAGAGCCCAGTTCAAAACTCGGCTGTGGGGGCCCAAGGCCCAAAAATGTTTTAGTAGGCCTTATTAATTGATTTTGGGTTTTAAAGCAGCATGGCCCGAGTCTCCGGCACCGATCCGCCCAGGTAAGTACATCTAAACTTCTTTGTGAATTATATTCTGTAGAAGGGTAGGAAGCATGGAACGTAGATAGACTTATAGGAATTTGAACCCTAGGATTAGATTACTCAAACACACAAACTGAACATAAGACTTAAAGAACGAACCCAACCTATGACTTAGTCACTGAGCTAGGGTGTGGTAACCCCTGTACGCATGTCTAGGATTGGAACCTAAGAGCACAGTATTTAAGCGGTCAGAGTGACTCACCACCTCTTCGCATGTATCCTACAGTGCGTAGCTTGGCTCACCCTAACCCAGAGGGCTCAAGTGGTGTGGTAACCTCTGTGTATGTCTAGAAAGGTTCGGTGGAGCTTGGTATTTAAGCAATCCGTGTGACTCACCTCCTCTCCACACTAAACCCGCCTCAGTGCGTAGCTTGGTTCACCTCGACCAAGAAGGCTCATTATAGTTAAACATAATGACTAAAACCCGAAAGGAATTAGCCTTGATTTTGAAAAAGGAATGAAACAACAAAACTTGGTTTTAAAACTTTTCAAATCACTCTTTCAAAAGTAAGAACAACTCTTTTTACAATGTTTTCCCCGAAAAGTTTGATTTGTGGAAAATTACGAAAATACCCTTAGGGGTAAAATTACTAAAATACCCTTGGTTCATAAAACATCAACTCAATGATTTTGTCCAAAAATTTTAACTATTTCTCAAATATTCAACTCAGCTTTGGAAATCATCAATGAAACATTTTGGTTTTGGAAAAATTACGAAAACGCCCTCAACTTATAAAATTACCCTGAGTACAAAATTTTTGCAACATCACTGTTTTAAGAAAAGAAATTTCAAAAGGACCCTCGAGTTTTACAATTATTAAAACACCCTTGATTTGTCAAAATTACAAAATTACCCTCGATTGACAAAATTACCAAAATACCTCGGTTTTCAAATAATGCCAGAACTTCAAACCTTATCAATTTTAATAATACCCCCAAAGTTGGGAATTTCAAAACAACCTACTTTACTAAAGTTTTAAAATCTCTTTATTACGAAAATACCTCAGAGGAAAAAGACGAAAATACCACAGGTTAGAAATGGGCGTAAATGTCCAAGAGCTTAATAGGTAGGGAAAGTATTAGGAATGGATGCAAGAACTTCCTTGTGTGGACTAAGATAGAAGACTGAAACCTTGTTTGCACGAAAGAATCTCTAATTAAAATTTCTTCATAAAATTTCTTCATGAGTAATGAAGTGGAACAAACGCTAATACATAAAATTTCTCTTAATCGATTAAAAGCGCAGAGATAGAATGAGTTCTAGAGGACGTGGACGCCGTGGGCCTTGATAGGTAGGATGACCGGTGTCGGAACCCGTCAGTCGGGACAAGGTTCTGAAAATGATGTACCACCGCCACCACCACCTCCACTTTTGGAGCAGGAGGAGCGAGATCGACGGAGGGGAGGCAGATCGCAAGTCGGTTATGCAGTCCTCGAATTGGTGGTCAATGGTGGAATTTAGGAGCTCGAAATCATTCCCGAGCGAATTCGGTCCAACAATTTGAGGTGTTCCGGTGTGTCGAGTGGCACCAGGTGTAGCGAATCTTGGCTAGAGTCAAGCTGAAAGGATCATGGATGATCTTGACCGACCGAGGAGAAAAACTAAAAGGGCCGATCGCTTCTAAAGGATGAAGCGTGTCGCTGGTGGTGACGATTCGAGATGGCGCTACTACAGATAATTTGACTTGGGATTATTTCAAACCGCCTATCGAAGAAGTATGTGGGCACCATTATCTGATGCTCGAGGAAAGCCTTTACGGGGTTAGTGCAAGGAGCTAAGTCGAGAGCGGAATATGAGGAGTTTTTAAGGCGAGTAGGTATGCTAGAGGCATCGTGGCTACGAACACGAGCGCTTTGTGTCCGCTTTGAGGACGGACCGAGATGATTTGAGGTTACCGATTGCCCATGACAAGTTCGTGAGTTTTCATCTCTTGTGGAAAAGGCTAAAGTAGCCGAGGGGATCAAGGAGGTCAGAAGGCAAAATTATAGTAGGAATAATCAAAGAGAGGATTTGGGTCACCGGATCCAATGGTAATGATCGGAAGAAGGCTAGGCGAGTGGGCCAAATCAAAGACAAGGCCCGTAGCTACTAATCGAGACCGGCTCGGTCAATCGCTGGGGAAGTCCCATTGGGGAGGTTGTTCGACCGCGATAGAGGATGTTTTGAGTGTGGGTCTTTAGAGCATCGGGTCGAGATTGTCCCCTAAGCGAGCTCGTAATCGGTCGGAAGGCGTAACCATACTCAAGATAGAAATGTGGGACCGTAGAGGGGTCGTGGTAATGGCAGAGGAAGCAACGGTCCTAACCGAGGTCGAGGAACTCAAGGCAGAGGTTCAGGCAACACAGAGGCTAGGCAGCCTTGCTTAGTCTATCTGGCAAGGCGTCATGAGGAGGGTGACGATCGGATGTCATAACCGCACGCTTTCTAATTTTGGTCTTCCTTATTATGCATTAATCGATGTGGGTCTACACATTCATACGTAGCAAGTAGTGTGGTAGAGACTTTGGACCTAAACTCAAACGCTTCTAGGGAGATGATCAGTAAGTTAGTCCGTTAGGTCACTCTGTAGTGGTAGACAAACTTTATAGAGACGTACCCTAGAACTCCAAGGGTAGTATTTGTGGTCGATCTAATGGAACCGCCGTTTGGGGAGTTCGATTTGATCCTTGGAATGGATTAATGGTTAAGTATCGGCGAATTTGGATTCGCTGCTAAGCGCATGGTTCTTAAGACTACCGAGAATGATGAAGTGGTTATGATAGGTGATAGAAAGAATTACCTATCCAACGTGGTGTCTGCCTTGAAGGTTGAGAAGATGGTCAAGAAGGGTTGTAAGGCGTTTTTGGTTCAAATCTGTGCTTTGGAAGCTAAGGAGTCAGTAGTTGGAAAGGTCCGAACGGTTGGGGAATTTGCTGATGTGTTCCCATAAGAACTTCCGGTCTACCTCGGATCGGAAGTCAAATTCGAGATAGACTTGCTACCCGAACGGCACTGTGTCTATAGCACCTTACCGAATGGCACCAAAGGAATTGGTGGAGCTGAAGGCTCAAATTCAGGAGCTCCTGGATAAAGGATTTATTCGACCTAGTATATCTCCGTGGGGAGCGCCTGTTTTGTTTGTCAAGAAGAAGGACGGTTCTATGCGGATGTGCATCGACTCACCGCCGATTAAACAAGTTAACGATCAAAAACAAGTACCCATTGCCTCGGATCGATGACTTGTTTGACCAGTTGAAGGGGGCGTCGGTGTTTTCAAAGATAGACCTTAGGTCGGGTTACCATCAACTTAAGGTGAAGGGGGCCGATGTTCACAAGACGGCATTTTGAACTCGGTATGGGCATTACGAGTTCCTAGTGATGCCATTCGGGTTGACCAATGCACCGGCGGCGTTTATGGATTTAATGAATAGGGTATTCCAATAGTACCTAGACCAATTCGTCGTAGTGTTCATAGACGACATATTGGTTTACTCTAAGACGGAGGAAGAGCACGACGAGCATTTGCGAATAGTTCTGCAGTCTTGAGGAGAATGCTTATATGCCAAATTCATGAAGTGCAAATTTTGGCTAAGGGAGGTGGCTTTCTTAGGTCACGTGGTGTCAGCGGAAGGAATTAGAGTGGATCCCCGCAAGATTGAAGCGGTGTTGGAGTGGAAACCGCCTAAGTCGGTGGCGTAGATACAAGTTTTACGGGTTTAGCGAGGTATTATCGAGGTTTGTGGAAGGGTTCTCTCGATCGCAGTACCGATTGACTAAATTGCTAAGGAAAGGTGTTCCATTTGTATGGTTAGAAGCGGCAAGAAAGTTTTGATAAGTGAGGAAGATTCGGCGAAGCTCGGTTTTAGTACAACCCGAGGCGGGAAATT
Source organism: Gossypium rotundifolium (assembly GCA_025506655.1). Classification (NCBI taxonomy): domain Eukaryota; kingdom Viridiplantae; phylum Streptophyta; class Magnoliopsida; order Malvales; family Malvaceae; genus Gossypium; species Gossypium rotundifolium. The sequence goes on along the minus strand of CP106733.1, from coordinate 97,890,178 downwards.
ATTCACGATCTATTGTGATGCATCTCACACGGGTTTGGGGTGTGTGTTGATGCAGATGGGAAGGTAGTAGCCTGTCGTCCGTCGCCTAAGACCGCATGAGGTTAACTACCCAACTCACGACCTAGAGTTAGCGGCAGCTTGTCTTCGCTCCAAGATATGGAGACATTATCTTTATGGGGAGAAGTCGGTAATTTACACGGACCACAAAAGTTTGAGGTATCTTCCACTCGTAAAGATCTGAATCTGAGATAGCGCCGATGGATTGAACTGTTGAAGGACTACGATCGCTCCATCGAATATCATCCGGGTAAGGCTAACGTGGTGGTACGCGTTAAGCCAGAAGGTTGTGGCGGATTTAAGAGCAATGTTTGCTCAGTTGAGCCTATATGACGATGGAAGCCTTTTGGCAGAGCTTCAAGTTAAGCCAACGTGGATCGAGGAGATTAAGGAAAAAGCAGTTGGTGGATGAAGGGTTGAATGCTAAGAGGATGCGAGTTCGGGATGGTGGCTTAGAAGGTGCGGATTGACCGGTGTTGGTGTGTTATGTTTTCAAGGACGGCCTGCATGCCAAAGGATATGGAGTTGAGGCGGAAAATTCTCGGGATGCTCATAGCACCCATCGCTATGCATCCGGAGGCGACAAGATGTATGGAGATCTCTGAATTGATTACGGTGGCGGGTTGAAGCGTGAGATAACGGAATTGTAGAGAAGTGTTTGACGTGTCAAAGAGTTAAGTGAACACCGGTTGCCATCGTGGCTACTTCAACCGTAAAGATCCTTCAATGGAAGTGGAGTGGATCACTATGGATTTCGTCGATGGTCACCCCTTACGCCCACAAGAAAGACGCATTTGGGTAATCGAGACCGTCACTAAATCGGCTCACTTCATACCCAGTGAGAATGGACTACTCACCCGAAGCTAAGCGAAGTTATATGTGGCGAGATAGTCGATTGCATGGTGTGCCCGTGACGCTTATCTCGGATAGGGACCCAAGGTTCACTTCGAGGTTTTGGAAAGCGTTACATCAATCGTTGGAGTAGCGGTTGGATTTCAACATGACTTTCCATCCTTAGGCAGACGAGGCGGTCAAAAGGGTCATCTGAGATCTTAGAAGATATCTTTGAGAGGTTGTGTCTTGGAATTCGAGGTAGTTGGGAGGAATTTTACCTCTAGCCGAGTTCGCCACAACAATAGCTACCAAGCGAGTATTCGATGGCACCATACGAAGCAATCAGATGGATGAAATGCCGAACTCCGACGTGTTGGACGAGTTGGGTGAACGATGTGTTGGGCCCGAATTGGTAACGAAAACCGAGGATAAAGTGAAGGTGATTCGAGCCGTCTTAAGGAAGCATCGATAGACGAAGTCCTATCTTGATCTTAAGCGCAAGGAAATGGAGTATCACGATGGGGATAAGGTTTTCCGAAAGCGTCGCCTTGGAAGAAGGTACTAAGATTTGGACGAAAGGGAAGCTAAGCCCAAGATTCATTGGCCCATATACGATGAAGCGAATAGGACCGGTAGCTTATCACCGAATCGCCGAATCGAAAGTTAAGTCAAATTCATAATGTCTTCCATGTATCGATCTTTGGCGGTATCGGTCGGATCCATCACATGTGGTGCCAGTGATAGAAATCGAGGTTAACGCAGACTTATCTTTTGAGGAAGAACCGGTTCAGATCTTGGATAGAGATGTAAAGGTACTACGTAGGAAGTCAGTGCCCTTAGTGAAAGTGCTGTGGCGGAACCATGGTGTGGAAGAAGCTACGTGGGAACCTGAGGATGTGATACGGCGGCAATACCCCCATCTATTTTAATTAAGTAATTTCGGGACGAAATTTATTTTAAGGGGGGTAGAACTGTAACATCCCAAAAATGGGGCTATTTGGATTTAATTATTTTTCTTATGTAAGAACTGCTGAGATATTATTTATGGAATAATAGAGTTTAATAAAAGGCCTTGAGTTGGCTCGGAATGGTAGAAAAAAATATATTATTTGCTTTAAAGGTGGATAGCCTTAGTGGTTAGGGGTTATAAGAATAAATAAGGAAACATTTGACATAAAATGAGCCTAGAATAAGTGGCAAAGGAGGGCCACTTGGGAGCTACAATTGACGCCACTAAGGAACAAGGAGAGCCATGGTTCGAGTCATGTAATTCCTTTTTGCTTTCATGTTTTGGACGGCATAGGAAGGAGAGTTTCTTCTCTTTTTAAACTCTTTTTTTTATGAGATAATTAGGGAATTTGTTTAATATTAATTCCAAGGATAATAAGAGAATTGTTTGATTAAAAGGGATTAAGAGATATTAGTTGATTTATTAGTTGATTTATTGGGATTAATTCAAATTATTTTGAATTTAATTGAACAAGTGGTTTGGAGCAATTTAAGGAAGTGGGATGGATTTTGGACTCTTGGTTGAAGAGTTGACGGCAAGGCTACTAGGGGGGTGCCGAATGCTTATATAAGCACTCATGTGGTCACCTTATTTTCTTTTTCCCCGTTTGTTTAGCGAATTTTCAACACCCTCTTCTTATATTTTTCCTCTTTCCTCCTCTCCAAAACCTTGGCGAAATCCCCATCCTCAATTTCCTTTTTCCTTTTATTTCTATTTGTCAAATCCTAACACTCCTTCTCCCATTATTTTTCTTTCCTAGTCAATCTTCCTACTACTCCCTTAAGAGTCTTGGCGAATCTCAAGCATAGAGTTTCTCTATTTCTTCAATCGGGTTTTAAGGTAAGTAGATCAATTGTTTTCTTTATTGACCCCTAGCACTTGTCGACTTACTGGGGAGGAAAGGATCTATTTCGACTTGATAACAAGGTATTAACTCTCTTTAATGAAACCGATTATGTTTAGGTGTTTGGGATCTTGAGGAAATCGGTTCAAATCTCCATCAACTAGATTTGGTAAGTTAACAGTAAGTCAAGTCTTTCTAAACCTTTCGTGAATAATTGGAGAAAGCGAAACTAATCTTGTTTGGTTGGTCGATTGCTAGGAACCCATAAAAGGATTCGGTTGTTAGAAACCAAATCAAAGCAAGGTAAGATCTACTTTAGTTAGTCGATTGTTAATCATTTTAGCGAAGGCTACTAACTTATTGAGTGCCGATTTTAGGGTGGTGAAGCAAAAGGTTGATACTCAAGACTTTCGGTAAGGATTCGGGTTCAAAAGGAGAACCCTTTAAATTGTTTGATTTGGCCGAATGCACTAACACATGTCTTGGCGAATATAGGGCGATAGATCTAGGGTGGTGGCTCTTCTTTTCTGGATTTAGACTATCCGGTGGTGACAGTGTGTACATACACACATATAATTTGTTAATATGCTGATTGTTATGAATGCTATCTTGGTTTTATGTAGCAATAGATAATGTACCACAACAGTATAATTGGCAATTCGGGTAAGTCCCCGAAAATGTGTATTTGTTACTTGATGCTTTTGGTAAGCATAATGTATTGACGCATGAGATTTAAGCATGTGATGGCATGATATATATATATGTATATATGACCTGATGTGGGATTAGTGAGTGGAGGGGTGATTATTGTGCCGACGGGCACCGATGTTTTGGTAACACACCGTGACTACGGTCACCGGAGGTTTGGTACCTCCAGAGGTTTGGCACCTCATAGCGACTTGTCCTCGTGGTTAACACCACCGTGGGTTGGCTCCACTTGAGATATGGGATCGTCGCGCGGTGATTTGGTATCACACGATGGGTTGGCCCCATCAAATGATCTGTGTCTCACGGACACCGTTGTTTTGGTAACACATTGTGACTATATGTCACCGGTGGTTTGGCACCACCAAAGTGGTTTCTGCACCACAACAGGGTGAGCAATGGCGTTTGGATGGCTAGGAGGGTACATAATATTATGCATATTAATGGTTATGTGTTGTGTATGAAAATGTTTTAAAACGGGAAGGGTTACATCTTGAGTCTTGGTGACTCACCTTCTCCATTATCTTTTTTTCGGTGATGAATAGATCGCGATTTGGGCCGGAGGGACTTGAGGTGGCCATGCAAAGGATTTAGAATTAAATGAACTTTAATTTAGTTATGATAATTTTATTATTGGGTTGTTTTATTTTGGATGTAATAAGGCCTCCATATACTTTACTTTAGTTATTTTTCTTATATGTTGGATATTTTGCTTTTAACTATAAATTTGAATAACACGTTTTTTCTAAGTTAACACGAAAAATGTTTTATCGTGCCATCGGGCACATCTGAAATTTGTATAATAACTTGACTTAATTAAATTTTTGAATTTGGACTAAGTATAATCTCAAAGAAGATAATTTAAAACGAAGCGTTTTCAACAAAACTTAAGTGGATTTCAAAATGGGTTTCAAAAAGTTTTTCTTCGTAACGACCCATATTCGGTCCTAACGTTTGGGCCGGGTTTGGGCTGTTACAAGTTGGGTCCTTTAATGCAACAAGTTGAAAGTGGTATTACAAGGGACTTTGGAATGAACAAGGATGGCGTGCTGTGTTTTCATGGAAGAGTTTGTATGCCCATGGATTCAGATTTGAGACAAATGATTCTACGAGAGGTGCATAGTAGCCCTTATGCTATGCACCTCAGAGGAAGTACGATGTATCGAGATCTCTGTGAGTAATATTGGTGGCCAGGGTTGAAGCGAGACGTTACTGATTTTGTGGGGAAGTGTTTGACTTGTTAACAAGTGAAGGCAGAACATCAATTACCATCAGGTTTATTGCAACCGGTAAAGATTCCTCTATGGAAATGGGAGCGGATAACGATGGATTTTGTTGGTGGGTTACCTTTAACACCTACTAAGAAAGATTCCTTTTGGGTAGTAGTTGATTGATTAACGAAGACTGCTCATTTTCTACCAGTTCATACGGATTACTCATTGCAGAAGTTGGCTAAGCTGTATGTATCTGAGATCGTGAGGTTGTATGGGGTACCAGTGTCTATTATATCGCATGGGGATCCTAGGTTTACATCACGATTTTGGAAAGCTTTGCATGAGTCTTTGGGAACAAAGTTAAACTTCATTACGGCTTTTCATCCTCAGTCAGATGGTTAGTCAGAAAGAGTAATTCAGATTTTGGAAGACATGTTAAGGGGTTGTGTAATTGACTTCAGAGGTAGTTGGGAGGATTTCCTACCGTTGGTAGAGTTTACGTATAATAATAGTTACCAATCCAGTATCCAAATGGCACCCTATAAAGCGTTATACGGTCGTAGGTGTCGTACCCCTACTTGTTAGACTGAATTGGGGGAACGGCAGTTGTTGGGTCCTGAATTGATATCTAAGACGAAAGAAAAGGTAAAGGTGATTCGAGCACGGTTAAAGGAAGCTTCGGATAGACAAAAGTCGTATGCAGATCTGAAGCGTAAGGATATTGAGTTTGCGGTTTGAGATCGGTCTTTCCGAAAGTCTCACCTTGGAAGAAGATTTTGATTTGGAAGGAAGGGCAAGTTGAGCCCTAGGTTCATTGGATATGCAGAGTGTGTTGAAGCGTGTAGGACCGATGGCCTATCGACTTGAATTACCTCTGAAGTTGAGTTAGATTCATAGTGTTTTCTATGATTCTATCTTTGAGGCATTATAGATCGGATCCATCTCACATAGTACCTGGTAGAAGAAGTGGAGTTAAGGCTAGACTTGTCTTTCAAGGAGGAACGGTGAAAATCTTAGACCTTGATGTTAAGGTGCTAAGAAAGAAGATCTGTCTTGTTGGTTAAGGTTCTATGGCTAATCACGGAGCGGAGGAAGCTACGTGGGAGCCTGAGGACGTAATTCGGCAACAATATCCTCACCTCTTTTAACCAGGTAAATTTTGAGGACGAAATTTTCTTTAAGGGGGGTAGAATTGTAACATCCTAAAAATTGAGTATCGATATGTTGCATGTTTTTGGTGCTTAGCTTGTGAATGATTCAATTTGTGTGTTTAATTTATAGTCTTGAGAACGCTCAGGATTATTCGGAATTAGAATAAATTTTTGTAAGGAGTACTTTACTAAAGAGGAACAAGTGACCTTGAGGTTTAAGTAAATTTTAGTGTCAAAAGCTAGCATAAGATGAGGTAGTAGTAAAGTGGAGTTGGCACCATGAGTGTTGCTTGAGGGGAGAGGTTTGAATCCCAGGGAATGCATTTTGGTGACTTTTATTTTTGCACTCTTCTAGCATGTGTCGGCCAAGCTCCATTCTTGGCAAGTTAGATTTTTATTTTTATGGTATGAAGGCTAAGAGAAATGGTAAGAGTAAACTTAAGGGAAATAATCTTTTGGAAAAGGCATTAAAGGGGGACATAAGGCTTGAAACAAGGGAAGGTGTTTTGGAAACTATGGGGTGGCTAAACTTTGACTTTTGGTCAATGTATGTGGACGGTTTTTGTGCTAGGAGGGGATGGCCGAATGTTGGTAAGGTGTTGGAGTTGGTTGGCCAAAAAGCTTTAGCATATTAGTGCATTATTTTCTTTTCTCTCCACAATTTCTCTTCCTAGTCGAAATTGAGCAATAGGTGAGCATTTGATTCTTTGACCATTTCATTTTTACCACTTTGATATCATCTTTTCTTCCTAAACTCTAATCTCTTTGTGCTGAAATCATATAGCCTTGAAAGGCCTTTTTCTTTGTTTTTTTTTTTCATTTGGCCGAATATACACCAAACATAAGACCCCTTTCTTTGTTCATCTTCCAATATTGAAAACCGATTCACAAACACTCTCATTATTCTCATTCTTTTCTTCTTTCTTCCTTTCTTTTTTTTAAAGAACCTTTTAACATTTTTTCTCTTCCAAAATCTTCCACCATGGCCGAATGTTGCTAGCATCATTTCCATCAAAATTTTCTTCTTAGCCAATCCTCCTCCTCACATATTTTTCTCTTGTTAATCATTCTTTCAACTTTCGTTTAAATCAAGTGGTGAGAACCCTTTTCATTTCTTATTTTTCTTCTTTGTCTTAGCCGAATATGCATATTGTTTAGAGGGTCTTTTGACCAAAAATAGCATCCCTTATTTCCTTTCTTTTAAACAATCTTATTCATCTTAATAGTGTTATAGAGAAGGCCGAACTCGGAGTATTCGTAATCATCGTGACTTGCTAGAAATCGAATCGAAGTGTTAAGGTAAGGATTTCTATCAAGGACTTCTATATTATTTCGTTATCTCGTCAAAGATGGGTTATTAATCGATTTTATCCTAGGGACGTTAACGCTGGATTTTCATTCATGACATAAAGATATTTTTGTGGTAAGTGATTTACTTAAAACAATAGTCTTAATTCCAATATAGTAGTTGGACTAATAATCTTTTGTCAATGGAGGCAAACAAGATAGGTTCGAAAAGAGTGGTGAATAGTGATCGGAAGAGGGGTGGATTCGCTCTTCCCTCTAGATTTAAGCGAAGGGCTGTTTCGGCAATCCGAGATTTTCCACCGGATTGTGGACCTCTTTTGGTGAAAATCAATTATTTGAAGTTGTTCTTACTCCTGAGCCATTGACTGTTCGTGGTTCTTCAACGGGTTATGAACCATCAATCAGGGAGAAACCACAAATAGTTGTTGTTCGAGAATCCGAGGGTAAAAGATCTAGATCGTTTATCTTTAACATAGATTTATATTTAGTATCAGTGTTCTAATCGAGTATGATACGTATTTAGGTATCGACGATCGAGAAAGTGTAGTCCTCATTGTGTCGGTGTGTAATTTCACACTTACCTCATGGGCTAGATGTCATACCGTAGTTAAACATTAGACTAAAAACGCATAGCGTTGATGAAATCGAAAAATATGGTATAATAACACTTTAGTGTTAAGTGCATGAAATCGATATAAATCGTGAAAATTACGAATTTCCTTAATGGGCTATTATGTTAAAAAGTCATATTTTGGGCCCCATGTGATAAATGGTCCATACGGATTATTTGATAAAATTGGCCAAGTGTGAAAATTGTAAAAAGGGCCTCATGTGATTAATGGGCCAAATTGCTAGATTTCTTAATGGGTCAAATTGCTAGATTGCTTAATGGGCCAAATTGCTAGATTGCTTGATGGGTTGAATTGCTAAATGACCATGTGGGCCAAAATGAGAAATGGGCCAACTTGTAGTATGGGCCTTATGTTGAAATTATCATATGAATATTATTATGCCTTGTATATGTATACATGATTGCATGGGTTAGGATAAAATTGAAGAGAAGTTCTGGTGGCTCTGCCACAATCTAGTTCGGGTGGCTCTGCCACAATATAGTTTGGGTGGCTCTGCCACAATCTAGTTCGGGTGGCTCTGCCACAATCTAGTTCGGGTGGCTCAGCCACAAACATTTTAAATGGCTTTATGCCTGCGATTGGTGTGTTGGCGGGGTGGGTTGACATGATCCCCACAGGTGTGCTGGTTGGTACGGGTGGTGTGTAACAGATGGAAATTTAGGGTTGGTTGGGAATTGCATTTCACATGCATTTTTTTTAATTACTATATTGTTAAATTCGTAAATGGGCTCAAGTCCAATTAAATGCTTATATGTAACACCCCAAACCCGGTCAATACGCCACTAATCAATCTGTATGTCACTAAGGAAAATAATTTTGAAAGAATCAATTAACAATTAAATTTTTGTGAAAAACTCTTTGTAATTCTTTATTTGTCGAAAATAAGTTAAAATTGAAATTTACTTGAAATTACATAAAACTTTAAAACTTAGTTGATAAATCATAGCATAGAAAACATTTATATCTTTTAAGAAAATTGAAATATCATTTTGGAAAATCCGTTTGCAATTGAGTATAGAAACTTGAATTTTGGAAATCACTTAATCTGTTGAAAACATTTAACTTGTAATTTTACTATTGAACTATTCATGTTACCCGATGGTAAGATTTTTAAAACCATTATGAGTTTTAGTTTAGAAAACTTTGGACTCAATTATTAAATTAACCAAGTAATTTAAAAGCCATACTTTAAACATATTCAAAACATAAAAATAATCCAAAACATAATTAAGCAGGCCTTATTACAAATCCATAAAAATATGAAAACCAAATTAAAATAAAGTACCCAATTGGAAATTCATGTAAAACCAAATTTTATTGCATGGCCTCCTCGAGTTCATCCGGCTCCTCATCCGCAAACTCAAGAATCACACGAAAAGATAAGGAGAAGGTGAGTCACCAAGACTCGATGCATATTCCCTCTCCGGGTAAATACCACATGCTTACACAAATTATAACAAAGCAACATATATGTATAATGCACCCAACCTAGCCATCCATAACTCCTTTTCTACCCCTGTGGTACCAAACCACTTTGGTGGTGCCAAACCACCGGTGACCAAGTCACAATATAAATCCATCTGTGGGGCCAACCCACGTGATACCAAATCACCGGCGACGATCCCATATCTCAAAAGTGGGGCCAACCCACGGTGGTGTTAACCACGGGGGCGAGTCGCTATGAGGTGCCAAACCTCGGTGTCCAAAGACACGAATGTGATACCAAATCACCGGTGGTGCCAAACCACCGGTGGTGCCAAACCACCGTGACCAAAGTCACGAATCATCAAGTTGTGGGGCCAACCCGTGTGATACCAAATCACCGGCGGCGATCCCATATCTCAAAAGTGGGGCCAACCCACGGTGGTATTAACCACGAGGGACGAGTCGCTATGAGGTGCCAAACCTCGGTGTTAGAAGACACGAATGTGATACCAAATCACCGGTGACCAAGTCACGATATCAATCTTCCCTCCCTCATCATACCCGCAATATGACATAATAATTCATGTATGCGTTATGTCATGTATGTTAGACATATATCAAATATAAGTATAACATGAATTACCATCATAATCGAGATAGACATAAAACAACATAATCATGCTAATCAACCTCTAAGGGTATAACCGTAATTTTACCTACCAAGGGTATTTTCGTAATTTACCCACCAAGGGTATTTTAAGTAATTTACCCACCAAGGGTATTTTCAGTAACTTACCCACCAAGGGTATTTTCAGTAATCTACCTACCAAGGGTATTTTAATTTAATTTACCCACCAAGGGTATTTTCAGTAATTTACCCACCAAGGGTATTTTCATAATTTACCCACCAAGGGTATTTTCGTAATTTACCCACCAAGGGTATTTTCGTAATTTACCCACCAAGGGTATTTTCGTAATTTTGTACCTGGAATGGCCTTTCTAAAGGTGCAGTGTCGCCTTGAGCGACTCAACTACCATTTTCGGTCTTTACCGGACTGTTGGGCCTAAAACTCGATTTTGGCCCATTCGGGCCCACACGCTCGTGTGGCCCACCTAACACAAATCTATCCACGTATATAAGTTCCACCTAGTCTAGTTCACTATATACTATATCATCATACAATTTATTCCAATTGGGCCTACGGGCCCATTGGGCCCACTTCGGCCCATCGCAGCATTGAAGCATTTTTCAACCCACAAGAATACTCTGATGGCCTCAACTATCGCGTTGAAGCCCCACACGTCTTCGCCGCGCTTCGTGTAACTACTATTGCGTGGATGGGCATTTGGCATTCTTGCTCTACAACTAGAGTAGAGAGAGTTACACACCTGATAGGACTCTGGTGCTAAACCGCGCTGCGACCACTCCTGTGCCCAACGCCCACCAAGGTATGTTAACCCTTCTCCTGGCATGCTCTTTATATAGCTAGCTCTTCACCTTCATTCCTTGTATCTTTCGATGTGGGATCCTTCGTCGATGAGAGTTTAAATTCAATTGAAACTCTTACCGTCCACTCATAAAATAAATACTCCTTGCTTCTCATGAGATTCAACCTGGCTCCTTATAACATAATCCACGCTGCTAGCCACTTTACCAACTAGCTCCTTGTGCCTCAAACCATGCGCAATTAAATATAACCCTATGGCCAAGGTCAAAATTCATTTAATAAAAATAATCAAAAAGGAATGCAAACGCTACAACTAGAACCTTGGACCTCCTTCCTTCCTTGTGGCGTCACTTTGCCACTACACCACACACACCACTTGTGTCATTTTCCTCCACATTTTATTCTTAAGGCCTACCGCCAACCTCCAAGGTTTTTTCACCTAAAACCAAAATTTTCCCAAAGCTAATATTTGATCCGGGACTTCATAGAAGCCCCTAACCTTCAAAATCACTTATCTAAAAGGTCCAACTTGCACTTAAGCCGATCTCCTATTCTACAAAAATTTTAAACGCTACTACGCCTAAGGCCCATTGGGCTCAATCCTACTAGGCCTAATTTCAGGATGTTACAAATCTACCCTCCTTAAAGAAATTTCATCCTCGAAATTTCCAACTAACTAATAGTCACACGTCCTAACCTACCACACTACGCTCACGTTGCGCACTCTGATCTAATAACACTAATAAACCAAATCTCGAAACTTCTTTCTCATAACTAGATAACTAAACACAAAAGCAAATCGATATTTATACATAAAATTTCTATATCCAAACCAGCACACACAAAATAAATACCAAAAATACAGTCATAACATTGTCTTAACAAACATAAAATAAGGAAACTTACGGATTTGGATGCCGGAGACTCAAGGTGCCATACTTCCAAACAACATGTATTTTCAAACAAACTTTTTGAACCCCATAACCCACAGTAGAGTTTTTGAAACCTAGGCTCGATACCAATATGTAACACCCCAAACCCGGTCAATTACGCCACGGAATCTACGGTATGTCACTAAGGAAAATAATTTTTGAAAGAATCAATTAACAATTAAATTTTGTGAAAAACTCTTTGTAATTCTTTATTTGTCGAAAATAAGTTAAAATTGAAATTTACTTGAAATTACATAAAACTTTAAAACTTAGTTGATAAATCATAGCATAGAAAACATTTATATCTTTTAAGAAAATTGAAATATCATTTTGGAAAATCCGTTTGCAATTGAGTATAGAATCTTGAATTTTGGAAATCACTTAATCTGTTGAAAACATTTAACTTGTAATTTTACTATTGAACTATTCATGTTACCCGATGGTAAGATTTTTAAAACCATTGCGAGTTTTTAGTTTAGAAAACTTTGGACTCAATTATTAAATTAACCAAGTAATTTAAAAGCCATATTTTAAACATATTCAAAACATAAAATAATCCAAAACATAATTAAACAGGCCTTATTACAAATCCATAAAATATGAAAACCAAATTAAAATAAAGTACCCAATTGGAAATTCATGTAAAACCAAATTTTATTGCATGGCCTCCTCGAGTTCATTCGGCTCCTCATCCGCAAACTCACGAATCACACGAAAAGATAAGGAGAAGGTGAGTCACCAAGACTCGATGCATATTCCCTCTCCGGGTAAATACCACATGCTTACACAAATTATAACAAAGCAACATATATGTATAATGCACCCAACCTAGCCATCCATAACTCCTTTTCTACCCGTGTGGTACCAAACCACCGGTGGTGCCAAACCACCGTGATCAAAGTCACGATATAAATCCATCATGGGGCCAACCCACGTGTGATACCAAATCACCGGCGGCGATCCCATATCTCAAAAGTGGGGCCAACCCACGGTGGTGTTAACCACGAGGACGAGTCGCTATGAGGTGCCAAACCTCCGGTGTCCAGAAGACACGAATGTGATACCAAATCACCGGTGGTGCCAAACCACTTTGGTGGTGCTAAACCACCGTGACCAAGTCACGAATCATCAAGTTGTGGGGCCAACCCACGTGTGATACCAAATCATGGCGGCGATCCCATATCTCAAAAGTGGGGCCAACCCACGGTGGTATTAACCACGAGGCGAGTCGCTATGAGGTGCCAAACCTCCGGTGTCGAAAGACATGAATGTGATACCAAATCACGGTGACCGAGGTCACGATATCAATCTTCCCCTCTCTCATCATACCCGCAATATGACATAATAATTACGTGTATGCGTTATGTCATGTATGCTAGACATATATCAAATGTAAGTATAACATGAATTACCATTATAATCGATAGACATAAAACAACATAATCATGCTAATCAACCTCTAAGGGTATAACCGTAATTTTACCTACCAAGGGTATTTTAGTAATTTACCCACCAAGGGTATTTTCGTAATTTACCCACCAAGGGTAGTTTAAGTAATTTACCCACCAAGGGTATTTTAGTAACTTACCCACTAAGGGTATTTTCAGTAATCTACCTACCAAGGGTATTTTTGTAATTTACCCACCAAGGGTATTTTCGTAATTTACCCACCAAGGGTATTTTAAGTAATTTACCCACCAAGGGTATTTTCATAATTTACCCACCAAGGGTATTTTCGTAATCTACCCACCAAGGGTATTTTCGTAATTTACCCACCAAGGTATTTTCGTAATTTACCCACCAAGGTATTTTCGTAATTTTGTACCGAATGGCCTTTCTAAAGGTGCGATGTCGCTTGAGCGACTCAACTACCATTTTCGGTCTTTCTTTGGATTGTTGGGCCTAAAACTCGATTTTGGCCCATTCGACCCACGCTCGTGTGGCCCACCTAACACAAATCTATCCACGTATATAAGTTCCACCTAGTCTAGTTCACTATATACTATATCATCATACAATTTATTCCAATTGGGCCTACGGGCCGGGGGCCCACTTCGCCCATCGCATTGGCATTGACCTAACCACAAGAATACTACCGATGGCCTCAACTATCGCGTTGAAGCCCCACACGTCTTCGCCGCACGCTCGTGTAACTACTATTACCGTAATGGCACTTCGCATTTGCTCTACAACTAGAGTAGAGAGAGTTACACACCGATAGGACTCGGTGCTAAACCCAGCTGCGACCACTCCACTGCCCAACCCACCAAGGTATGTTAACCCTTCTCTGGCATGCTCTTTATATAGCTAGCTCTTCACCTTCATTCCTTGTATCTTTCCGATGTGGGATCCTTCGTCGATGAGAGTTTAAATTCAATGAAACTCTTACCGTCCACTCATAAAATAAATACTCCTTGCTTCTCATGAGATTTGAACCCGGCTCCCTTATAACATAATCCACGCCTGCTAGCCACTTTACCAACTAGCTCCTTGTGCCTCAAACCATGCGCAATTAAATATAACCCTATGGCCAAGGTCTAAATTCATTTAATAAAAATAATCAAAAGGAATGCAAACGCTACAACTAGAACCTTGGACCTCCTTCCTTCCTTGTGGCGCCACTTTGCCACTACACCACACACACCACTTGTGTCATTTTCCTCCACATTTTATTCTTAAGGCCTACCCGCTAACCTCCAAGGTTTTTTTTCACCTAAAACCAAAATTTTCCCAAAGCTAATATTTGATCCGGGACTTCATAGAAGCCCCTAACCTTCAAAATCACTTATCTAAAAGGTCCAACTTGCACTTAAACCGATCTCCTATTCTCCAAAAATTTTAAACGCTACTACGCCTAAGGCCCATTGGGCTCAATCCTACTAGGCCTAATTTCAGGATGTTACATTATATGATTTTGGCCCAGTGGACATGGTAAGTGGGTTACACACTGAGTTCTAAGTAACTCACCCGTTTTTTACCCTTCTCAGGTAACGATAATTGATGGAGGCTTGGGCCGGAGATGACTTCGCGGGGGCCATACTTCAAATGATGGTTTATATGAACTTTGAACTACTCTTTAGTATTTTACTTAACTAATTTTCAGTTGTTATGTAATAAGGCCTCTATTATTATTATTTTTATGGATTTTAAATTGTGGATGGATTTTAATATGTTTTAGATACTAAAAGGACTATTTTAAATTTTATAATGTTTTCTTTAATTTACTTATAAAAGAGGTTTTTCTTAAATATCTCAATCTCGTAAAAATTTTGTGAAAACTCCATTCAAATTTTGTTTTCAAAATCTTTTGAATTCATTTAAACTTCTTTAAAATTTAACCAATTATTTCTTCAAGATCAAATTATAAACTCTTAAACTCTAAAATCATAGATTTCAAATTAACTTGGTTTCGATAAATTCCATCACCAAAATAGTTTTTGAAGATCTGCTTTCTTTAAAACATTTGATTAGATGAATGTTTGATTTATGTGGCATACCAAGTCTAGTCTTGACGCATAGACCAGGTTTGGGGTGTTACATTTGGTGTATTTTGTGTTTTGTGCAATAGGGACTAAATAGCTAAAAATGTAAAATGTATGGGGTAAAAGTGAAAATTACTTATTCATGTGTTTTTGAGTGAATTTAATTGAATATTGATTAAATAAGTTTAATTTATATCAAATTAGATCAAGAAAAGAGAAAATCGGATTTGAATCGGGGAAAGACAAAAATATCCGAATAGTTGATTTTACGTTCGCCGATATCCAAGGTAAGTCTATAAGCAAATGATTGTTCTTAATTTTAAATAAGTGTAAATTATTCATGCTGAATTGAAATGTTTATAATTATATTTGCTATTGCCGAATGTAAGGGATGGTATTTGATATGTTCAAGGAACTACTCGAGTAAGTTTAGATATATGAAAGATAGTATAAATTTTTGATGAAAGCTTATGACTTAGTATATGTGATTTATGTCCTTAAATCAATTATGTATTTGTGATGTTTCGGGCCTTGGGCCTAGCAAGCTTTGAGCTGGTGAACTTAAATCGGGCTTCGTGCCTAGCAGGCTTATTGCTGGTGAATAAATTTCAGACCTTGGGTCTAGCAGGCATATTGCCGGTGTGTGATTCAGGCATACGCCTAGCAGGTTTAATACCGGTGATTTATTTTCAAGTCTATGTCTATAAGACTTCATATGGATGTGGAAATTGAACAAGTAAGTTGATTTAATTAACCTTATATGTTCGACCACAAAGGTATGTGTATATGTGATGATGAATTGAATTTGTATATAAGTGGTTATATGTAATATTATATTAAATTCGAATATATGAGTACATGTGATAATTTAATTAACTTTGGATGTTCAGTTATATATAAGATAATGCATTAAACTAGTATATTCGACCATATGTGACGGAATAATGAATCATGTGTATTTGATCTAATAAGTAAGTTTTTAAACAATTGAGTTGAACTGGATTTTTCTTGTAGTGGTATATGTGAATTTAATGGAAGTATGTATAAATATTATTGATACAGCTGATTGTGATAACTATATATATGTGCATAGTATAGCCGGATGTGAGATATGTATATGTGCCGTTGGTACACCCAAATGGGATGTTGATTATTGAGATTGATTTAAGCTAATTCATATATTTATAGTGGAGGTTTAATTTTTATGAGATTGGATATATAAATGTGTAACAGGATTGAGAAAGGCACTAAGTGTGAGAATTTAAAATACCGAGCACTAAGTGTGCGAAATCGATCATTATGCACTAAGTGTACCAATTTAAAATACCGAGCACTAAGTGTGCGAAATCGGTCATTATGCACTAAGTGTGCGAATTTAAAATACCGAGCACTAAGTGTGCGAAATCGGTCACTATGCCCTAAGTGTGCGAATTGAATTACCGATCACTAAGTGTACAAAATCGGTCAACAAGTATTAAGGACACGAGTAAATTTTCAATTCAAAGACCTAATTTTGGTAAGTATTGAAGCTACAAATGGTGATATAAATTATGAATGAGTGAATTAGATATAAATTATGAGATGGAATATATGCATGATTTTGATATTTCCATGAATGAATCGGTGACTGACTGTGTATTCGAGTTAAATGATTCAGGTACGTATGAGGTTTATTTTTTAAATGGAAAATAAGGTAAGTGAAGTTACTTAACGAGGAACATGGATTATATGAGAAAAGTGATTGTATATGTGTATGTGATTAACTAAATTTTGGCCTATTTGAATTGTATTATATATGTTTCTAAGTGAATTATTTGCTTATGGCTTACTAAGCTTTCAAAGCTTACTTTGTATAATTTTCCTATGTTTATAGAGTTTCGAAGACTTGCTCGGGTAGGAAGTTGAAAAAGATCTCACCACACTATCCAATTTTCGCTTCGGTAAATAAATGCTTGAGATTTTGTTATGTGGCATGTATAGACTAGTTTTGATATTGCTGGTTTTGAAGTTATATATATTTGTATAAGCCATGCGAAAATGGCTTGTCCATCTTGTTAACCTTGGAATTTATATTTTGGCTTGATGATTATATTTGGTTGTGGTTTTGGTTAATTTGGTTTTGGTATATATAAGTATGGTTAATGTATAGAGTTTAAATGAAAGGGAGTAAAGATGTTATAAACTAGTTAACCATATTTTGCAATGAAACAGTTTTTAGTTAGAAGCAGTGACATGATTTTGAAAAATCACCAAAAATAGGAGAAATGAAATTAGAAAGTGAATAAGATATGGAATTAAAGCTTATTGTATCTATTTTATATGAAAGAAACAGAGTAGGGAAAGGAATTTTATATTCAGTCATATTTAAATTTTAGTGAGACTGGTTCTGAATGACTTTGTGATCCCCTGTCCTGTCTTGGAAAAATTATTAAAAATTGTAAAAAAATAATTATGAGTTATATTTTATATGTCTAGATTCCTCAATGAGTCTATTTTCAATAGAAACAAGTGGAAACATCATATGAAAACTGTACAATGAGATATTTGAATTTAGGTTAAGAGAGAGCAGAACCGTTGGTCAGTGAAATAGGGGAAACTTTAATGAATAAACTGTAATAAATGGCCACATGAAAAATTCTGGAAATATTATGGTAAGAATATATATGAGTCTAGTTTCAAATAAAATTTACGTATCTAAATTTTGAGTTTCGTAACTCGAGTTATAGTCAATTTAGACAACATGACGTAGATGGACAGTTTCAATTTTTATGCCCCAAATTAGTAGTTAAGTCTAGGAACGCCTCATGCTCGACTCCAACAACGGTCTCGGGTAAGGGGTGTTACTGAAACACCCCACACCCGGCCCACGAGCCTGAACCGGATCTGGTATGTTCCTAAAGTAAACCGATTGCAAAATCACTTTCGATACTTAGAGAAAATTGTAAATTTCATTGAAAAGCTATTATTTTCAGTTGGGCTTAGATTGGAAACCCATTTATTTGATTTTGTAAGCCCATTTAATGAAAAACATCCAAATAAGTTCTTAGTATGAAACTTAACAATAAGCCAACATAAAGTATAATCCATTGGGCCTTAAGGCCTTATTACATCAAATAAAACCCAAAATAGAACAAACGTAACTAAAATAAAATTTAAGTCCAAAATAAATGAAATTTTCGCATGTGGCATGGCCTCCTCTCGGTCCACCGGCCCGGTCCGTCATTGCTCATCACCTGAAAAATAATTCCCACAATGGGGTGAGTCAACAGACTCAATGTGCACACTATACTATCAATCAATAAATCAGGCATTCATGTTTAAATCATCAAATCCATATAATAATGAAATTATGATGCAACCCAAACCCAATCCTAATGGTCCATCCGCTACTCTCCACCCGTACCTGCCATTCACACCGTGGGGACTACTAAGTCAACCCTCCATCCACTACTCTCCACGTTGTGTCATTAGACACTATAATCAAATTTAAGCGTTGTGTCATTTGACCTTTGTAACCGGTTACCAAATTTCGCAATGTGACCGTAGTCAACATTTTTAGTTGGTGAGACCGAAGTCAACACCTTCGTTGGTGAGACCAAAGTCAACACTGTTCTCCCCTTTCACATAAATCCCGAATGCCCCAAAACATATATATTGCATAACTTAATTTCATGTTCATATTCATATATTAGCATGTTATTAAATAACATTTTCACAATCCTATCGAGTAGGAAGCGTGCACAGGTACTTTTGCCACATTTGTGGTACATAGCCACATTCACATTATTATTCATATATATTTAAATAATTAGCCATATAATATTGAAGGATAGTAAGGGTACACACCTTTTTAAGCTTAATAGGTTCCTTGATATCTCGAGAAGCCCGATCTAATTTTTAGATCTATTAATTCTATATTTGGCCCAGAATAAATACATTAATAAACCTATTTTGGCTTAAAACGAAACCAAATCCTAGTAGGATTTGTAAGGAAAAACTTACCTTTGCCGATTTGGTGATTATATAAATCCCGAAAGTTTGGTTTTTCCTCTACTTGATATTCGGCCAACCTTGTAGTTCAATATGGTTAGTTTTTCGGCTTTTCAAAAATTAAGGAATGGATTTAGATACTCACACAACCCTTAGCCGAATATTTTAGAGGCTTACCTTAGAGATTCTAAATCCGAAAGTTCCTTTTGTCTTGAATATCTGTGAAATCCCTAAAGATCATAGGTTAGATTTGATCTAACTTTAATAAGTGGTAGTTGGCCTTTAGCAGAATGTGTCTTACCTTAATTTTCCTCGAATCAAATCCAAAAACTCCTCCTCGACATTCGCCATAGACAAAAGAGAGTTATTTTCTTAAGCCTTGATTTAAATGATTTAAAGAACAAGAATCAATTGTTCTTACCTTGGATCCTTGATCTTTATGTTCAACGATTGTGGAAACCCGAGATCCCTTGTATATTAAGCCATGATCAAAGAGAATAGAATTAGGCCTTTTACTTTCGGCAACTAGAAAGAAAGAAAATTGAATGGCTTAACTTACCTTGAAACCTTTAATCACTTGTTTCCTTGTCTTGGAGTTCTTGAGATCCGGCTATGGAGATCTAACCGAGATTGGAAGAAAAAAGTTTTGACTAGGCAATAGCAAAGGAAGGAAGAGAAAAGATGGAGTCCTTGCTTAGGGAAATTTCACAATGAGAGGGAGAAGAGAGAGCAAAATTTAAGCAAAGAGAGTGAATGGGAGAAAAGTCTCTATTTTCCTCTTTTAACTGAAATGCTAGACCAAGAGTCCAAAACTTGGCCACTACTCTCCCAAGTGATAATTTAATCTCTATTAATTATCACTTAATTAAATTAAAAGTCTTTAATCCATCTTTTAATTCCTCATTTATCTTAGAAGAATAAATCCTTTATTTATCACTTAATTTAATGCTTTTATTAAAAATAAAACTCTCTCCTTTTAGCTACCAAGTGCCGGTCCACCCCTAGCCTTGGGAGGCAAAATTGAACCTTCAAAATTGCTTTCCAAGTGACTCGAACTCATGCCATTCCATAAACCCTAAGTGACACCTCGTGCCACTTTTCCAAGCTCGATTGTATGACAAAATTCACCAACTTTTTCTTTTAAGGCCCTCTTGCCCTTATCTCCTATTTTGGGCTTTAAAATTTGTCATTCCGCCTTATTTCTAAGTTTCCTAAAATTTTCACATGGCTCAGAAACTTGCCATTTTCTTACATCCTCGGGTTTCCAAAATGTTTCAAGTTTCCAAAATGTTTAGGTTTCCAAAATGTTTAAGTTTCCTAAATGTTCGGGTTTCCAAAATGTTAGGGTTTCCAAAATGTCTAAGTTTCCAAAATGTCGAGTTTCCAAAATGTCTAAGTTTCCAAAATGTCCATTTCCATTTCCATTTTCATTTCCATTTCCATGCATTTCTAGGTTTCCAAAAGTATCAAAATTTATTCATAGTACTTGAAACTTGTCATTTTATACAATTAAACTGAAATGCATAGGCCTATTCAGGATGTTCTGATTCTACCCCTTAAACAAAATTTCGTCCCCGAAATTTCCTAACTAAAATAGTTGAGGGTATTGTTTGTCTCATCGCCTCTTCGGCTCCCACGAAGTTTCCTCCGTTCCATGATTGCGCCATAGCACTTTGACTAGAGGAACTGCTTTCTTCGTAGTACTTTCACATCACGTTCTAAGATCCGAATTGGTTCTTCCTCATAGGATAAGTCGGCCTTAGTTCCACTTCTTCAACCGGTACCACATGAGATGGATCCGATCGATGGCGACGTAGCATGGACACATGGAATCGTCGTGCATCTCTTTCAATTCTGGTGGCAACTCTAGTTGGTATGCCACCGCCCAACTTGCTTTAGTACTTGATAAGGCCCTATAAATCTTGAGCTTAGCTTCCCTTTTACCAAACCTCATAACCTTCTTCCAAGGTGAGACTTTCAAGAACACTTGATCTCCCACTTCAAACTCTATTTCCTTTAAGCTTAAGGTCTGCGTCGACTTTTTGCCTATCGAGGCTTCCTTCAACCGTGCGAATTAACTCAACCTTCTCTTGGGTTTACGCCACCAACTCGGACCCAAAACTCGGCGTTCTCCTAACTCGGTCCAACAAGTAGGTGTTCTACACTTCCTTCCATACAATGCCTCGTATGGTGCCATCCGAATGCTGGCTTGATAGCTATTGTTGTAGGCAAATTCAGCTAAAGGCAAGTAATCTTCCCAACTTCCTCGAAAATCCATTACACAGCCTCTCAACATATCCTCCAACACTTGTATAACTCGTTCAGACTGCCCGTCTGATTGTGGATGAAAAGCCGTAGTGAAGTCTAGCTTAGTGCCTAAAGCTTGATGAAGTGCTTTCGAATCGAGGCGTAAACCTTGGGTCTCTATCGAGATGATCGACATTGGTACACCATGTAACCTCACAATTTCGCCACATACAACTTAGCCAACTTCAAGAGAATAATCCATTCGATTTGGGATAAAGTGTGCGGACTTGGTCAAACAGTCCACAATCACCCATCCGAGTCCTTCTTAGTAGGCGTGAGGGAAGCCCACTAACGAAGTCCATCGTAATTCTTTCCCACTTCCATTGGGGAATCTCGATTGGTTGAAGCAATCTGATGGGACTTGGTGTTCACCTTAACTTGCGACACGTCAAACATTTCCCACAAATTCAGTCACTTCTCGCCTGGTCGACCACCAAAATTGTTCCCTTAGGTCTCTATCTGACTTGATGCCTCCGGGATGCATTGCACAAGGGCTATTATCGCCTCCGAAGAATCCTTTGTCTCAACTCCTTATTCTTGACATCTGGACTTTACCCTTGTAGCACAATACTCCTTCATTGTTGACATCATAATCCCCTAATCCCCTTAGCATGCTTGCGCAACTTAATACTCAAGTCATCATCAGCCAACTGTCCCTCCTTCACTTCCTTTAGCCATGTGGGCCTGACTTGCAACTCTGCTAACAGGCTTCCATCATCATACAGACTTATATGAGCGAACAAAGCCCGTAGATCCGATACAACCTTTCGACTTAGGGCATCGGCTACTACATTCGCCTTGCCCGAGTGATACTCTATTGAACAGTCGTAGTCCTTTAGCAATTCCACCCACCTTCGTTGCCTCAAGTTCAACTCCTTCGAGTTAATAAATACTTAAGGCTCTTGTGGTGCAATGTAGATAACTGACCTTTCTCCATAAAGGTAGTGCCTCCAAACCTTAAGGCGAAAACTACCGCTGCTAGCTCTAAGTCATAAGTTGGGTAGTTAAGCTCATGAGGCCTTAGTCAGCTGTGGACGCATAAGCAACCACTTTGCCATCTTGCATTAGCACACGCCTAACCCGTATCACGAAGCATCACAAGACACCACAAATTCCTTTCACGCCTCCAATTTGAATTAACACTGGAGCCTCTGTCGGACCTTCTTAAGCTTTTCAAAGCTCTCTTCGCTTATTAGTCCATTCGAAGGTACTTCCTTTCTTAGTAACTTGGTTAAAGCGCGGCTATTGATGAGAATCCTTCCACGAATCTTCTGTAATAACACCCAAGCCTAAGAAACTTGGATTCACCAGACCTAGGTGGTTTCCAATCCAACAACGCTTGATCTTCCTAGGGTCCACTTATTCCTTCTGCGGATACCACATGCCCTAAGAATGCCACCTCCTTAAGCCAAAATTGCACTTGCTGAATTTGGCATAAAGCTTCTTCTCCTTAGCACTTTCAACACGACTCGGAGATGCTCATCATGCTCCTCCTCTGACTTTGAATACACCAAAATATCATCAATGAACACAACTACGAATCTATTCAAGTAGGGTTGGAAAATCCAATTCATCATGTCCATGAACGCGGCTGGGGCATTCGTTAACCCAAACGGCATCACCACAAACTCGAAGTGACCATATCTTGTCCTAAAAGCGGTCTTATGGATATCAGCCTCCTTCACCTTCAACTGATGGTATCCCGACCGTAAATCGATCTTCGAAAACACTGCGGCTCCCTTCAATCGATCAAACAAGTCCTCGATCCTTGGCAAGGGATACTTGTTCTTAATGGTTAGCTTATTTAAGCGGCGGTAGTCTATGCACATCGCATAGTTCCGTCCTTCTTCTTCACAAATAAGACCGGTGCTCCCCACGGAGACACACTGGGTCGGATGAACCCACAGTCCAACAGGTTCTTGTATCTCGAGCCTTGAGCTCCACTAACTCCTTTGGTGCCATACGGTATGGAGCGATTGACACGAGAGCTGTCCCGGTAGCAACTCAATTCCAAATTCGACCTCCACATGCAGGGGTATTCCGTAGCTCTTACGAAACACATCTACAAAGTCCCTTACAGTCCTAACTCAATTAACACCTTCCTCCTTCCCACCTATCGCACTTACAAAAGCTAAGAATGCTTTGCAACCTTTCCTAACCATCTTCTCAGCCTTTAGTGCCGAAACTACATTAGATAAATAATTCCTCCTTTCTCCGATCATTATCACTACTTCATCTTCCGGGGTTCTTAGTTCCATACGTTTAGCCGCACAATCCAACACGGCTCGGTGTTCTACTAACCAATCCATTCCGAGTATAAGCTCAAACTCTCAGAAGGGTAACTCCATTAAGTCGCTCAAAAGTTCACTCCACGAATCTCTAGGGGTATATTCAAAGATCTTGTCTACCACTATAGTTTGGCCTAATGGGCTTACTACGGTCATCGCCTATCAAGGGAGTTCGAGTCTAGGCCTAGTGTTTTTACTACACTACTTGCAACATAGGAATGGGTCGAGCCCACATCAATCAAAGCAAAGTAGGGTTTGTCAAAATAAAGAACGCATCTGGTTATTACGTCCGTGGCGTCTCCATCTTCCCTTCGGCGAACATATAAACCAAACCCGGTTGTCTTGCATCAAGATTAGCATTAGTACCTCGACCACTGTATGCCCACGGCCTCTTGCACGTACCACTACCACGGTTACTCGAACCACGACCTGTTGAGGTTTGTTGTCCGCCTCTACTGGTCATGCTAGCATTCTGAACTCTGGGCCGATTCTCGTCGATTGTTTGGGACGGTCTTTAAACATATGGTCCTTGGACCCACACCTAAGACATGCTCCTAACTTTTTCCAACACTCCCTGGATGCCTCTTTCCACAATACTCACAAGATCGAATCGCCACTTTGTACTAGCTTGTTGATTTACGTGGCCCAATCAACCCGAGGCCTCTTGTAACCCTTTCCCGATGACCCAAACCCTCTTTTGACCTTATTCTTATCCACGGTGCGCTTAGTAGCATCCTTAATCCCCTCGGCCACCTTGGCCTTTTCTACCAAAATAGAAATTCCGCTCTTGATGCGGTGCTATTATGATCTTAAATCATCTCTCACCCGTCCTCAAAAGCGGACACGACGTTCATGTTCGATTGCCACTACCCTCGAGCATAGCGGCTCAACCTCGTAAATTCGCCTCATATTCTGCGGCGGACTTACTCCCTTGCACTAATCCTAGAAAAGCCTTCCTCTGCTCATCTGTATACCTGGTTCCCACATACTTCTTCTGAAAGGCCTCTTTAATAAATTCCCAGGTCAGATTTTCAGCTACGGTACCATCACGAACAGTCAACCACAATTGATACGCTTCATCGCGTAACAATGCCACCATCCCTTTCAGCTTCTCCTCTGGAGTCAAGTCAAGCTCATCCATTATCCGCTCCGTTGCTTCCAACGATTTTCAACATCTTGGGTGCCACATGGATACTCCTCGAAACATTTCTGCTCTATTAGCTCGGAGCCGTTCAGTACCGACTTTTGATTTCCTCCATTTCACTGCATCACCACCATTTCCAAAACTTCAGAGAACGACTGCGACACGACCTCTTCCCGTCGAGCTGCTTTGCTCAACATTAACAAATGGTGTGGTGGTGGCGGTGGCATCTCATTGTCGGACCCTTGACCCGACCTAACGGGTTTCGA
Source organism: Gossypium rotundifolium (assembly GCA_025506655.1). Taxonomy (NCBI): domain Eukaryota; kingdom Viridiplantae; phylum Streptophyta; class Magnoliopsida; order Malvales; family Malvaceae; genus Gossypium; species Gossypium rotundifolium. The sequence continues at coordinate 97,865,142 of CP106733.1, read as the reverse complement.
CACAGCCATCCTTCCTCTTCCTCGACCACGACGACCACGTCCTCTAGAGCTCATTTCCTAAGCGTCGGGATCTGGTTAAGAAATTTTATGGATTAGTTATTTGTTCCACTTACTTATCAACGAAGGAGTTTTATGAAAAGGATTTTAGAGTGGTTCTTTCGTATCATACAAACACACGCTCTTTTCCATTCTTCCATTCATTCATCAAACAAATATGAACTTAGTTCATTCGGAGAAACGTTGTAGTTTTTGTTGTTTGTTGTTGTTTTCCACTACCCGGGGTATTTTCGTAATTTTGTCCTCTGAGTATTTTCGTAATTTTTCAGAAGAAGAATGTTTCTTGGTGTGTTTGTCAAAAAATATTTTGAAGATTTCGAAGTCTTGGTAATTTTGGAAAAATTTCAAAATTTGGGGGTATTTCGGTAATTTTCGACCTCAAGGGTATTTTGGTAATTTTTCACAAATCATGATAAATTTGGAAATTTTAATAAATTTGGGTTATTTCAAAAGTTGTAAAACTTTGAGGATTCTTTTTTTTAAAATGGTTCCTTCAAAAATGGGGATGTTGCAAAAATTTTGGAAATCAGGATCATTTTGGTTATTTTGTAAGTTAGGGGCAATTTTGTAAATTTTTTTTTCCAAAATCATGGTATTTGGTATTTTACAAATTAGGGTTTTTGAATGTTTATGAAATCATGAAATTTTGGTAAAGTTGTTGAGTAGTTGAACATTTTACAAACCGAGCGTTTTGGTAATTTTTTTTGCTAAGGGCATTTTGTAATTTTCGCAAATCGAAATTTTTCGAAAATGTTGTAAAATAAATTTTCTCGATTTAAGAAAGTTTTAAAAGTTTGGAAAAAAACTAGGGTTTGTTGTTTTGTTCTCTCTTCCTTTTTTTTTAAAACATGGCTAGTTCCACTTTCGGGTTTTAGTCATTATGTTTAGCCTATGACCGAGCCCTCTTGGTCGGGGTGAACAAAGCTACGCACTGGTAGGATTCGTGTGGAGGAGGTGAGTCACACGGACTGCTTAAATACCAAGCTCCCACGAAACCGTTCCTAGACATGCGCATGAGAGGTTGCCACACCACTGAGCCCTCCGAGTTATGGTGAGCCGAAGCTACGCACTGGTAGGATTCTGCGAAAAGGAGGTGAGTCACTAGGACCGCTTAAATACCAAGCTCTTCCTGATCCAATCCTAGACATGCGTACAAGGGTTACCACACCTTAGCTCGTTGACTTAGCCATAGGTTGGTTCGGTGTATTAAGTCTTATGTATCATGTTTGAGTAGACTAATCCTGGGTTCAAGTTCCTATCATTCTATTCTACGTTCCATGCCTTTTCTACCCTTATATAAATCACAAAATCACACATATAGTTAGGGGTGCTTACACGGTGGATCATGGTTGGAGACTTAGGGGCCATGCCAAAAGCACCTTATTTTTCAAAGAAAATCATTTGGCTCGCTTTGAAAACGTTTTGGGCCTTAGCCCACGTGCCGAGAGTTTAAAAGCTGGGCTCGATATACAAATGAAACACCCACACCCGCCCACCCTGAGCTGAACCGAATCTGGTATGTTCCTAATAAACCGATTGCAAAATCACTTTCGATACTTAGAGAAATTGTAAATTTCATTGAAAAGCTATTATTTTCGATTGGGCTTAGATTGAAACCCATTTATTTGATTTTGTAAGCCCATTTAATGAAAAACATCCAAATAAGTTCTTAGTATGAAACTTAACAATAAGCCAACATAAAGTATAATCCATTGGGCCTTAAGGCCTTATTACATCAAATAAAACCCAAAATAGAACAAACGTAACTAAAATAAAATTTAAGTCCAAAATAAATGAAATTTTGCATGTGGCATGGCCTCCTCTCGGTCCACCGCCCGGTCCGTCATTGCTCATCACCGAAAAATAATTCCCACAATGGGGTGAGTCAACAGACTCAATGTGCACACTATACTATCAATCAATAAATCGAGCATTCATGTTTAAATCATCAAATCCATATAATAATGAAATTATGATGCAACCCAAACCCAATCCTAATGGTCCATCCGCTACTCTCCACCACGTACGCCATTCACACCGTAGGGACTACTAAGTCAACCCTCCATCCGCTACTCTCCACGTTGTGTCATTAGACACTATAATCAAATTTAAGCGTTGTGTCATTTGACACCGCTTGTAACCGGTTACCAAATTTACGCAATGTGATCAGTAGTCAACATTTTTCGTTGGTGAGACCGAAGTCAACACCTTCGTTGGTGAGACCAAGTCAACACTGTTCTCCCCTTTCACATAAATCCCGAATGCCCCAAAACATATATATTGCATAACTTAATTTCATGTTCATATTCATATATTAGCATGTTATTAAATAACATTTTCACAATCCTATCAGAAGTAGGAAACGTACCTGGGTACTTTTTGCCACATTTGTGGTACATAGCCACATTCACATTATTATTCATATATATTTAAATAATTAGCCATATAATATTGAAGGATAGTAAGGGTACACACCTTTTTAAGCTTAATAGGTTCCTTGATATCTCGAGAAGCCGATCTAATTTTTAGATCTATTAATTCCTATATTCGGCCCACCAAATAAATACATTAATAAACCTATTTTGGCTTAAAACGAAACCAAATCCTAGTAGGATTTGTAAGGAAAAACTTACCTTTGCCGATTTGGTGATTATATAAATCCCGAAAGTTTGGTTTTTCCTCTACTTGATATTCGGCCAACCTTGTAGTTCAATATGGTTAGTTTTTCGGCTTTTCAAAAATTAAGGAATGGATTTAGATACTCACACAACCCTTAGCCGAATATTTTAGAGGCTTACCTTAGAGATTCTAAATCCCGAAAGTTCCCTTTTTGTCTTGAATATCTGTCGAAATCCCTAAAGATCATAGGTTAGATTTGATCTAACTTTAATAAGTGGTGGTTGGCCTTTAGCCGAATGTGTCTTACCTTAATTTTCCTCGAATCTGAAATCCCGAAAACTCCTCCTCTGACATTCGGCCATAGACAAAAGAGAGGTTATTTTCTTAAGCCTTGATTTAAGCGATTTAAAGAACAAGAATCAATTGTTCTTACCTTGGATCCTTGATCTTTATGTTCAACGATTGTGGAAACCGAGATCCCTTGTATATTAAGCCATGATCAAAGAGAATAGGAATTAGGCCTTTTACTTTCGGCAACTAGAAAGAAAGAAAATTGAATGGCTTAACTTACCTTGAAACCTTTAATCACTTGTTTCCTTGTCTTGGAGTTCTTGAGATCCCACTATGGAGATCTAACAAAGATTGGAAGAGAAAAGTTTTGACTAGGCAATAGCAAAGGGAAGGAAGAGAAAAGATGGAGTCCTTGCTTAGGGAAATTTCGACAATGAGAGGGAGAAGAGAGCAAAATTTGACAAAGAGAGTGAATGGGAGAAAAGTCTCTATTTTCCTCTTTTAATCTAAATCTGCTAGACCAAGAGTCCAAAACTTGGCTACTTATTCCCAAGTGATAATTTAATCTCTATTAATTATCACTTAATTAAATTAAAAGTCTTTAATCCATCTTTTAATTCCTCATTTATCTTAGAAGAATAAATCCTTTATTTATCACTTAATTTAACAGTTTTATTAAAAATAAAACTCTCTCCTTTTTAGCTACCAAGTGCCGTCCACCCCTAGCCTTGGGAGGCAAAATTGAACCTTCAAAATTGCTTTCCAAGTGACTCGAACTCATGCCATTCCATAAACCCTAAGTGACACCTCGTGCCACTTTTCCAAGCTCGATTGTATGACAAAATTCACCAACTTTTTCTTTTAAGGCCCTCTTGCCCTTATCTCCTATTTTGGGCTTTAAAATTTGTCATTCCTACCTTATTTCTCGTTTCCTAAAATTTTCACATGGCTCTGTAACTTGCCATTTTCTTACATCCTCGGGTTTCCAAAATGTTTCAAGTTTCCAAAATGTTTAGGTTTCAAAATGTTTAAGTTTCCTAAATGTTCGGGTTTCCAAAATGTTCGGGTTTCCAAAATGTCTAAGTTTCCAAAAATGTCGAGTTTCCAAAAATGTCTAAGTTTCCAAAAATGTCCATTTCCATTTCCATTTTCATTTCCATTTCCATGCATTTCTAGGTTTCCAAAAGTATCAAAATTTATTCATAGTACTTGAAACTTGTCATTTTATACAATTAAACTGGAAATGCATAGGCCCTATTCAGGATGTTACAGTTACATTTGATTGGTATCAGAGCTATGGTTTATTCGGTTCTAGGACTACCATAGTGTATGTGAGTCTTGCTATATATGCCATATTTAACCTGCGATAGTGTGATATCTCCCGACTCTGACGAAAATTGTTTTAACTAGACAGATATGCTTTCCAAACGAGATAAATTCCGATAGTATGGAATGTGTACTCAAATGTTTGAGTGAAAATATATTGGTGATGAGTTGACACTCGTAAATGTATGAATCAAAGTGTATGACATTTTTGTTATTGATAAATGTTATAATTATATGAGCATATGAGTTATGACATTTGGGTTATGATGCTCTATGAGAATTTCGATTGTGAATTAGTGATTTGAGTTGGCTTATGAAATATGTGTTAAGAACAAAATTAATTATAAGCAAATGTTTATTAAATTTTTTGAGAATGTGAAATTAGAAATAAACTGGCTATTTGTGATAGTATGTGTTATGTGCATTTATGTGCGAATTAAATTTGAGGCATTACTACCCTTACCCCCTTATCAGTAAAAATGTTATAATGAAATCTGTAAGATTTGGATTGAATAAGTTCATGTGTGTGGAGTTACAGAAGTCCGTGTTTGAAAGATTAGTAATGTGGTCAGAAAAGAGAACAAATCAGCAAATGAAGATAGTACTAAAAGAGATATTGGATAGTTCTGAAGACTATTCAAATTATGCAAAGTCACTATTATAGAAGAAGTTAACTCCGATTAAATGACCTATCCAGGTATGTTATTTAAAGAAAGTATTAACTGAAAGCTTTTCTGAATTGATTTCTGTTAGTGAAGGGATAATGTGAAAATTTCTGATGACAGAATTAGACAGATGAATAATGATTGAATTGTATTAATGGTTGAATGCAATGGTTATAATCGGGTAGTTACTATGATTCCTTCTGGGCATTCTATGTGCACATTTTTCCTCAAAAGTATATGTAACTATTTAATTTCAAAAAGGAAGTCTTATCGTATGAGAACATTAGCTAAACATATTAATAGATGAAAGCATCGTTGATCTGTTTGGGTAATGTTCGACAATGTTATGTCTTTCTCTGATAATTTATTCCATTATGTGGATATAAAAGTCGACGGTAAAATCTGTATGAAGTTAATATTCTGTTTCTACTAGTTATTGTTCTGTTGAATATACGTGAAGATTATATTGCTTCTATTACTGGGGATTTTAGTATTTATGAGTGACATTGTTCTTCCCGGACATTTTCTGGGGTAACATCGGAATTGATATTATTCTATACAGGTTGTAATTTTTAGATATCCTGTATAGCTCCATATGTTGAAATTTCACTATTTCAGTTTTCTTATGATTCCATGTGATTATCTGCAAGAGATCTCTATATGACAGAGATAACTATGTTTATTATGATTATGTTTATTATGATTTCTTTTTGGTTAAGGTGATTTCAGTAGAATTCAAAGTTTTGATGATTAATATAAGAGACAGCTTCATTTAAACTCTTTTCTAGTTCTTGTGAAGGTTCGACATTGATAAAAGTGAAAATGATAGAAGATCAAGATAAATTTGTATAATGATATGTTTGGGGCTATCCTTTTAACGAGAAGAAAAGATTTCTTCAAAAAGACCAATTCAGTGGTTTAGTATGATCTGAATTATTTGATTGAAAAGTTAATTGGGTTATATGTGTTTGAATCTATCTACGAACTGGAAATAAATTTTAAACGTACATGTATGAATTGAAGGATAGTATGGAAGAAGAATTTGTACTCTTGAAGATTTAATACAGAATTATATCTATTGGAACAATTCTATCTGAGAAATGTTTTAGTAAATTAAAGTTAGTTCGAATGTTGAAGCTTTCTTTTGCACGAAGACATTATCAACCGAAATGTCAGTTCTAGTTTCGTCTGAGTTGAATAAAGAGTTTATGATCTTCAGTCATATGTTAATGAATGGTTTGAAGTGTGTTCTAATGAAAAAGTGTACAGAGATATCTTGTGATTTCATATAGTTAAAGATGCATGAAAAGAGTTATGTGATATATATGATGACTATAATAGTTTAAAATGTTTAATGTCAGAGAAAGATTTGAACTTGGCACAGCAAAGTTAGCCCAAATCAGCAAAAAAGCTTTTGAGTCTGTAAGTGATTCTTATCCGAGGAAATGATTATAGTTTCGGATGTTTTGAATGGGAAGCTTTTGTGAGCTTTTTGAGCGATGAATATGTGATTGATCTTATCAAGTAATGAACGGTTGTTAGCTGAATTAGAGGCTAAATAAATGTTTTTTTAGTGAAGTTGTGAAATTTAGAAATGTGTCAGTGAATTATAAGTTAAAAAGGGGGTTCAGCATAAATTGATTTCTGATTCAGAATTTCAGATGTGGAATGGATGATTATTTGTTGCTTCGAGATAAAGTGTCTATACCGAAAAGCTCTGAGACTGTATAACCATTATTATAGGTGGCTCACAGTGTCAGTTAGTTTGATCATACGAGAGTAACATGATGCACGACATTCCGAGATATGATATTGATGAATGAGTGTGAACTGTGATATTTTTGACTTTGTTGAGTATAGAAATAAAGTGTTGATTATAGAGTTACCTGTTCCTGAGATGATAAGTATACACATGGTACCAATTATCATTGTTTCAGATTGAGATCTGAAACTCATATTGGGATTCTGAGGAAAGTTACAGTAATCTGTGAGTATGAGATTACATTGAAATCGTGAAACGCAATTCAAACTCTCAAATATTTATTTGTCACTGTCTTTTAGAGTTTCAAAGCAACTAAGAAAGACTGTTGCTATTATAAGTAGTTACCGAATTCTATTATTACAGGATCGAGTTTTGTGAGAAAATGATCCATGGGGTTAATATCGTCAAAGAAATTGAGTAGAAAATGAAAACAATTTAATACAATCATAAGCAGTCTCAGCTAGAGATGATGTACAACGAAAGTCAGATTAGAATTTCAATTGTGAGATTAAAGAGATTTGAAATCCGAAGCTATGTGTGAATTTGAAATGTATTGTGTGGAAGCAAATCCTTAATCTACTTTCTGGTAAGATTTTCGAGGACGAAAATCCCTAAGGGAGGGGAGAGTTGTAACAGCCCGATTTTGACCCTAATTAGAATGGTGATTTCGGGACCATGAATTCGAATCAAAAAAATATTTTAATATTATTTTTCGTTTTAATTATATATGATTGAGCATGTGTTAAAATTTCGCAAATTAATTTGTCCGTTTGTGTGTTTAATTTAAGAAAAAGGATTAAATCGCATAAGTGGTAAAAGTAACCTTTTATTAAATTGAATGTTTAATTGATTTGTCTTCTTTTGCATGTGGACTTAAGTTGTAAATTAGCCATTTACCATGTTAGTGGATGGCACTTGGCTTTAATTTTATATTAATATGTTTTTATATACATAAAATATATGTTAAAATTTACATTTTATAATATAAGTTAATAATAAAATAAAACATCAAAAAGGAGAAAGCCATTATCACTCATCTTGGTGCCGAAAATCACAAGAAAAAGAAAGAAGAAAAACTCTTAGGTTTCGGCTAGCTTGAAGCAAAAATTAAGGTATGATTCAGTTTTAGTTTTTGATAATTTTTACGTTTTTAAGATTGTTGTTTTGAGTTTTAGCTAGCCCATGTGTAAATTTTTGAATTGGTTCTGTTTTTCGTGAGATGCCATTGAAGGAGGCTTGATATTCTTATTGTTTGATGATGAAATATTAATTATATGTGATAGATTAACAAGTATTGTTCTTGAATTTTTGATGAAATTGAGTGATTTGGATTAAATTGCAAAAATAAATATTTGAGGGACTAAAATGCAAAATAAATGGATTGTATGGATTTGTATGGGCATGGGTAGCATTCGGCCCTAAAGGAGTATTTTCAAATTTGATGTATTTTGTGTTTTGTGCAATATGGACTAAATAGCTAAACATGTAAAATGTATGGGGTAAAAGTGCAAATTACTTATTCATGTGTTTTTGAGTGAATTTAATTGAATATTGATTAAATAAATTTAATTTATATCAAATTAGATCAAGAAAAGAGAAAGTCAGATTTGAATCGGAGAAAGACAAAAATAGCAGAATAGTTGATTTTACGTTTGCCGATATCCGAGGTAAGTCTATAAGCAAATGGTTGTTCTTAATTTTAATTAAGTGTAAATTATTCATGCTGAATTGAAATGTTTATAATTATATTTGCTATTGCCGAATGTGAGGGATGGTATTTGATATGTTCAAGGAACTACTTGAGTAAGTTTAGATATATGAAAGATAGTATAAATTTTTGATGAAAGCTTATGACTTAGTATATGTGATTTATGTCCTTAAATCGATTATGTATTTGTGATGTTTTAGGCCTTAGTCCTAGCAAGCTTTTAGCTGGTGAACTTAAATTGGGCTTCGTGCCTAGCAGGCTTATTGCCGGTGAATAAATTTCAGACCTTGGGTCTAGCAGGCTTAGTGCCGGTGTGTGATTCAGGCATACGCCTAGCAGGTTTAATACAGGTGATTTATTTTCAAGTCCAGGTGATTTATTTTCAAGTCTATGTCTATAAGACTTCATATGGATGTGGAAATTGAACAAGTAAGTTGATTTAATTAACCTTATATGTTCGGCCACAAAGGTATGTGTATATGTGATGATGAATTGAATTTGTATATAAGTGGTTATATGTAATATTATATTAAATTCGAATATATGAGTACATGTGATAATTTAATTAACTTTGAATGTTCAGTTATATATAAGATAATGCATTAAACTAGTATATTCGACCATATGTGATGGAATAATGAATCATGTGTATTTGATCTAATAAGTTTTTAAGAAATTGAGTTGAAATGGATTTTTCTTATAGTGGTATATGTGAATTTAATGGAAGTATGTATAAATATTATTGATATAGCTGATTGTGATAACTATATATATGTGCATAGTATAGCCGAATGTGAGATAAGTATATGTGCCGTTGGTACACCCAAATGGGATGTTGATTATTGAGATTGATTTAAGCTAATTCGTATACTTATAGTGGAGATTTAATTTTTATGAGATTGGATATATAAATGTGTAACAGGATTGAGAAAGGCACTAAGTGTGCAAATTTAAAATACCGAGCACTAAGTGTGCGAAATCGGTCATTATGCACTAAGTGTGCGAATTTAAAATACCGAGCACTAAGTGTGCGAATTGAATTACCGAGCACTAAGTGTGCAAAATTGGTTAACAAGTATTAAGGACACGAGTAAATTTTCAATTCAAAGACCTAATTTTGGTAAGTATTGAAGCTACGAATGGTGATATAAATTATGAGTGAGTGAATTAGATATAAATTATGAGATGGAATATATGCATGATTATGATATTTCCATGAATGAATTGGTGACTGACTGTGTATTCAAGTTAAATGATTCAGGTACGTATGAGGTTTATTTGTTAAATGAAAAATAAGGTAAGTTAAGTTACTTAACAAGGAACATGGATTATATGAGAAAAGTGATTGTATATGTGTATGTGATTAACTAAATTTTGGCCTATTTGAATTGTATTATATATGTTTCTATAGTGAATTATTTGCTTATGGCTTACTAAGCTTTCAAAGCTTACTTTGTATAATTTTCCTATGTTTATAGAGTTTCGAAGACTTGCTCGAGTTGGAAGTCGAAGGAGATCTCATCACACTATTCAATTTTCGCTTCGGTAAATAAATGCTTGGAGATTTGGTTATGTGGCATGTATAGACTAGTTTTGATATTGCTGGTTTTGAAGTTATATATATTTGTATAAGCCATGCGAAAATGGCTTGTCCATCTTGTTAATCTTGGAATTTATATTTTGGCTTGATGATTATGTTTGGTTATGGTTTTGGTTGATTTGGTTTTGGTTATTGTATAGAGTTTAAATGACAGGGAGTAAAGATGTTATAAACTAGTTAACCATATTTTGCAATGAAATAGTTTTTGGTTAGAAGCAGTGACGTGATTTTGAAAAATCACCAAAAATAGGAGAAATGGAATTAGAAAGTGAATAAGATATATAATTAAATCTTATTTTGTCTATTTTTATATGAAAGAAACAGAGTAGGTAAACAAATTTTATATTCTGTGATATTTAAATTTTAGTGAGACTGGTTCTGAATGACTTCGTGATCCCTGTTTCGTCTTGGAAAAATTATTAAAAATTGTACAAAATGAATTATGAGTTATATTTTATATGTATATATTCCTTAGTGAGTCTATTTTCAATAGAAACAAGTGGGAACATCACATGAAAACTGTAAAATGAGATATTTAAATTTAGGTTAATAGAGATCAGAATCATTTATCAGTGAAATAGGGGAAACTTTAATGAATAAACTGTACTAAATGACTACATGAAAAATTCTAGAAAAATTATAGTAAGAATATATATGAGTCTTGTTTCAAGGAAAATTTATGGATCTAAATTTCGAGTTTCATAAATCGAGTTATAATCAATTTAGACAACATAGCACAAATGGATAATTTCAATTTTTATGCCCCGAATTAGTGGTTAAGTCTAGTAACGCCTCATGCTCGACTCCGGCAACGGTTTCGGGTAAGAGGTGTTACAATTTTGGACTTAATTGAGAAAATAGTATTTTGAGGGACTAAATTGTGAAATAAATGAAATGTATGGACTTGTATGAGATACATGAATATTCGGCTAAGGATGGGTATATAGTGATTATGTGTATTTTGTGATTTTGTGAAATTGGGGCTAAAATGTTAAAATGTGAAAATGTGAGGGCTAATTTGTAAATTTCCCTAAATATATGTTTTTGGACTAAATTGAATGAGTTAGTGAATAAATGGGTTAAATTTGAATATGTATAGATCATGAACCGAAGAAAACAGACTTAGATCGTAGGAAATCGAAAGTAATTGAGTAGCCGATTTCGTTTCCGTATAACCGAATTCGAGGTAAGTCGATATACAAATAAATGTATTTGATTTGAGATATTTATGCATTTATGAAATTTAGATGGCTATAAATAATGCTCAAGATGGAATGTCTGTGAAATCCGAGAATATATCGACAAGTTATAAATGTCCGAGGAGTCCCGTACGAACCTAGGAATAGATAGGATAACGTATGTCATAACATAGGTGTTCGATATGTGATATCATGTAAGACCACGTCTGGGACATTGGCATTGATTCAAATTTCGTGTAAGACCATGTCTGGGACGTTGGCATCGATATGGATTTACGTGTAAGACCATGTTTGGGACATTGGCATGGTATTTGATTCGTGTAAGACCCTGTCTAGGACAGTGGCATCAATATCTGAGTACATGTAAGACCTCGTCTAGGACGTTGGCATTGTATGACTATTCTGAGCATTTTGAGTATCCTATTAGATTTCGAACGGTTCAACGGGCAAGTTTGAGATGTGAATGACTACGAGAAATGTATAATGATTCAGGTATGTTCTAAAAGTACACCATGTATGTGTATAGAAGGTAAGTATACTATGAACTTACCTAGATGGATTATGTGTATGGAATTGCTGAAGTGAGGCGTGGTATATGAATGAATATGCTATGATCTATTGATGTATTTTGTGATACGCATGCTAGTAAGTAAATGGATAATTCAATGGGCCAAGAAGAATAATGAATATGCAAATGAGCTATTAATAATTTTGTATTGATATGATTATATGCATTTTATGCTAAGTTTATTTGTGTATTGCTTACTAAGCTTTTGAAAGCTTACTTTGTGTGTGTTGCTCTGTTTTATAGATCGTCAAAGCTACTGAAGGCTCGGGGATCATCGAGGATCGTCTTCATACTATCGAACTCAATTTTGGTACTTTTGAATGTGTATATAGCTAAATATGGCATGTATAGGCTAGTTGTTTTGGAATATGTTTGGGATGTAAATAGCCATGTGATGTGGCTAGATAAATGTTGGTAATATGCATGGGTGATTATGGTATATGGTGCATGTTTTGGTATGACTTGATGGAAATGAAATGGTCTTATGAATGGCAAGCTTATTGATGGATTGATGCCATAGTGAATTGGTGAAATTGTGGATGAATCATGCTTGGTTTTACATGTGATTTAGTTGTGCTAATTGGCATTCAAGTCGGCATGTTTAGAAATGTAATTGAATGGGATGATAAGTTGAACATTTAACATGATTTTGGTTTCCAATTGTGTATGAGATAATGCTTGATTGAGCTTGTAGGGTTGACCATGTGTGGGTGGCATTTTGGCCTTGCAAATGGCCTATATTTGCCCACACGGTTGAGCACACGGGCGTGTGGCTCGACCGTTTTCTTCGTGGTTTCAATTCGAAATAAGTTAGGCTCAACCACGGGCTGGACACACAGGCGTGTGATTGGCCATGTGGTGTAAGTCAGGCTCGACCACGGGTGAGGCACACGGGCGAGTCCACAGCCGTGTGGACAAGTCAGTATGTATTCCCTGTTTTGACAAGCTTAGGCACACGGGTGTGTCTGAGGCGTGGGAGGCACACTGTAACATCCTAAAATATGAGTATCGATATGTTGCATGTTTTTGGTGCTTAGCTTGTGGATTATTTAATTTGTGTGCTTAATATAGTCTTAAAAAGGCTTGGGATTTATTCGGAATTAGAATAAATTTTAGTAATGAGTACTTTATTGAAGTGGATCAAGTGACCTTGATGTTTAAGGAAAATATGTGTCAAAAACTAGCATAAGATGAGCTAATAGTAAAGTGGAGTTGGCGCCATAAGTGCTGCTTGAGGGGAGAGGTTCGAATATCATGGATGGCATTTTGGTGACTTTTATTTTTGCACCTTTATAGCGTGTGTCGGTCAAGCATTATATTTGGTAAGGTTGGACTATTTTACTTATGGCAAGGTGGCTAATGGTTAAGGTAAGCATAGAACCTGGGGAAAGAAATCCTAAACTTATGGAATGTAGGGGGAACATAAGGCATGAATCAAGGATGTTGTCATGGAAACTTTTGGGTGGCTAAAGCTTTGACTTTTGGCCAATGTACATGGATGGTTTTGTGGCAGGGGGCAGTGGCTGAATGTTGTTAGTAGTTTGGCTAGGATTAGGAGTTAGTTTTGGTCAATTCTTAGCATTTTGTGTAAAATTTTCATTTCTCTCCAAACCCTTTCTCCTAGCCAAATTTTCCTTTGGCCATTTCATTTTATTTTTACCATTTGGTCATATTTTTTCCTAACATCTCAAAACACTCTCTCCCTTGTGCCGAAATACCAAAGCAAAAAAAGCCAATTCTTTTTCTTCATTTTCTCCATTGCCGAATGCATATTTGTCCCTAAACTTCTCTCTTTTCTCTTCTCCCTATTCTCTTTTCCTCTCCATTTTACTTATCATTCAAACACATTCTTCTTTCATTTATCTTCCATGGCCGAATGCTTGTGATCATCATCATAGCCGAATCTTCCATTCTTCATAACTTTTATTTTCAATTATTTTCTTCTATTCAAACTTTGGATCATCGGTAAGAATCATTTTCTTTGTCTTTTCTTTTTGCTATTTGGTCACCATGGCCGAATCTATAGAATGTCTTGGAAGAGACTTTTAAACCGAATAACCAATCACTTATTCAGATGATTTCTTTCGTTATTTTTTTAGTGAAATAGTGAAGTGTCAAATCATCATCTTTTCGAAGTAGTCTTGAAATCCATTTAAGATTGTATCATAACGTTCAAGGGATTCTTTTTGGATCATTCAGAATTTTAAGGTAAGCCGAATTCGCCCTTTTAAGCCATTAGTCTTAAGATTTCTGATATATTGTTAGGACTAATGATCCTTTTACTATGAAGGCAAACAAGATAGGGACGAAAAGGGTTGTTAATAGTGTTCGGAAGAGGGGTAGTTCAGCTATTCCCTCTAAATTCAAACGAAGGACCGTTACAGCAATCCAAGATTTTCCACCGGGTTGTGGACCCTCATCCGGCGAAAATCAATTATTTGAAGTCATTCGTACTTCTGAACCTTTGTTCGTTCGTGGTTATTCAACGGGTAACGAATCATTAATCGGGGAGAAACCACAAATAGAAGTTGTTCAAAATTTCGAGGGTAAAAGTTTAGAACGCTTATTTTTTTTGAATAGATTTACAAATAAGTATTAGTGCTCTCATTTATTGTGATGCGTGTTTAGGTATCGTCGAGCGAGAAAGTATAGTTCTCACAGTAATCGGTGTGTAACTTCACACTTATCTCATGGGTTATACTATACCGTAAGCATTAGAATAAAAATCGTAAATCCGGTAAAATTGGGAAATATGATATATTAACATTTTTTGTGTGAATGCATGAAACCGAAATTTAGGTTGTGGAAAAATTACAGATTTTCCCTTAATGGGCTATTTTGTTAAAAAAAAGTGATATTTTGGGCCATATGATTATTTTGATAAATTGGCCAAGTGTGGAAATTGTGAAAAGGCCTCATGTGTTAAATGGGCCGAATTATGAAATGTCCCTATGGACCGAATTACGAAAATACCCTTTATGGGCCAAATTGAAATATGTTGCTTCATGGGCCAAATAGGATATTAATATATGAGCTAAATGTGATATGAGATGAAATGGGCCAAGTTTGCTAGATCGTTAAATGGGCCAAATTGTTATTTTGATTAATGGGCCAAATTGATAACTTGTAATATGGGCTTTTTGTTAAAATTACCTTATGAATATTTTGTTATGCATTATATATATACATGACTGCATGGGTTGGTATAATTGACGAAGAGAAGAAAGGCCTGTTGCCAAAAATCTAGATTGGTGGTTCTACCACAAATATTATAAATGGCCTGTTGCCAAAAATCAAGTTCGGTGACTCTGTCACAATGGCCTGTTGCCACAAAAATTATAATTGGCTTAATGCCTGCTATTGGTGTGTTGGCGGGGTAGGTTGACTTGATCCCCACAGGTGTGTTGGTTGGTACGGGTGGTGTGTAGTGGATGGAAATTAGGCTTGGTTGGGAATTGCATATCATATGCATTATTTTTATATTGTACATTTGTAAATGGGCTCAAGCCCAACTAATTGCTTAAATGGTTTTGGCCCAGTGAATACGGTAAGTGGGTTACACACTGAGTTCTAAGTAACTCACCCCGTTTTTCTTACCCATCTCAGGTAATGATAATTGATGGAGGCTTGGGCCAGGGATGACTTCTTGTAGAGACCATACTACGAATGGTGAGTTATAAAAACTTTGAACTTCTTTTAAGTATTTTTATTTAAGTACTATTTCCATTGCGATGTTATAAGGCCTCTGGATTATTTTCATGAATTTTTATTTCGTGGATGGATTTTAATATGTTTTAGATATTTAAATGGGACTGTTTTAATTTCTATAAATGTTTTCTTAAACTTGCATATAAAAAAAAGGGTTTGTCTTAAATATCATCAACTCGTAAAATTTCTGTGGAAAACTCTTTTATGAAATTATTTTAACCAATTATTTCTCTAAAAATCAAATTATAAACCCTTAAGTTTTAAAATCATGGTTTCCAAATAAATCTCAAATTTTTGATAAACTCCATCCCCAAAATCATTTTGAAGATTTGTTTTCTTAAATCATTGATGACTAGATGTAAGTTCGATTTATGTGGCATGCCAAATCTGGACTTAACGCATAGGCCGGGTTTTGGGTGTTACATTTTATGATATCAGAGCCCAGTTTCAAAACTCGACTGTGGTTTGGGTTCAAACAACGATTTTTGTTTAAAAACTGCTTAAATTTCTAGACTTTATGTTTTTAAAGGTAGTATGGCACCATGAGCATCCGACATCAAGTCAAGTAAGTATTTGCTTATTAAATGTTTATTCTTGTGATATGATCATAGGAACACTCTAGAACTTCTAGTTTTAAGTGTTGAAAACGGTAGAGATTGAGACTATAGGATGTGATTGCGAAAATAACTTTATCTCTTATATCTCATAAAATATCGTTAATAAACACTGAAATGATATTCTGATTCATAAAACTTGTAATCAGATTAAATTGAATTAGTCATTATGAGCACTAGAGGACGTGGTCGTGGACGCGGCAGACGTGGCCGAGGTAGAGGACGATGTGCTACGTCTAAAACACCGGTCATATGCCAGAAATGGATGCATTTGCGTCACCCGGGAGTAAAACTGGATCACATGACCATTTGAGAGAGGACAATGCTTTGACTCAAGCAATGTTGCGAGTCTTAGAGAGGGTTGCTGGGACTAGAACTAGTCCAGCAGTTCGTGGATCAATATCGGAACGACTCAAGTCAAGTGGTGTCGAGGTTTTTAGAGGTGTCTCCGGTGTAGCTCCAAATGTTGCGAAATATTGGCTTGAGGCTGTAAAACGAATTATGGATGATCTGGAGTGCACCGTCGAGCAAAAGCTGAAAGGAGCGGTGTCCTTGCTAAGGGACGAGGTGTCTCAATGGTGGCTTACTGTTCGAGAAGGCACCAAGGTTGCATTGGTTACTTGGGATTTCTTTAAAGCTGCTTTCCAAGGGAAGTACGTCGGGACAAGTTATGTAGATGCCCGAAGGAAGGAATTCCTGAATTTGGTTCAAGGAAGTAAAATGGTGGCAGCTTACGAGGCAGAATTTTTTCACTTGAGCCGTTATGCTCGCACAATAGTGCCGACTGATCATGAGCGTTGTGTACACTTTGAAGATGGGCTGAATGATGAGTTGTGGGTATTGATAGCCCCACAACAAGTACGGACTTTTACCTCACTTGTAGAGAAAGCCAAGATAGCCGAAAAGGCTAAGAATTCAGAACGCCAGAACCGGGAAAGAGTCAGAGGAAAGAAGGATTTTAAGTACTCAGGTTCTTCTAAAAGGTTTCAGAAGAGGCCACGGAATGACAAGCCAGCTCAAGCTAGGCACCTGTGACTTCCAATCAGAGTCGAGAATGTGCCGACTGTGGAAGACGACACCCCAGGGAATGTTAGAGAAAAACTGGTGCCTGCTATAAATGTGGTTCCAAGGATCATTAGTATAAGAATTGCCCTCGACGGACGGATACGACTCAGGAAGCTCGTAACCCTAATGCTCAACCAGTTAGGGGTACTCAGCAGCCACCGAGAGGTCGTGGACCAGGTCGTGGTGGTAATGGTAACGGTGTGGTCAAGGTGCACCGGGTCGAGGTAATGGCTTTAGAGGTAACACGGAGGCAAGACAGCCAGGATTGGTCTATGTGATCAGGCGTCGTGAAGATGGTGATGCACCTGATGTGATAACTGGTACGTTCTTCATCTCTGATGTACATGTTACTGCTTTGATAGATATCGGGTCTAGTCACTCGTATGTTGCTAGTGCCATATCTAGAAACCTGAATATTAGATCTGAGATTACCGATAGAGAGATGACGGTAATTAGTCCTTCAGGACAGTCAGTAATAGTGAATAAATTGTTTAGAGACGTGCCCTTGGAGATCCAAAGAGATATTCTTAACGGATTTGATGGAATTGCCTTTCGGCGAGTTTGATCTTATTTTGGGCATGGATTGGTTGGTGAAGCATCGGGCGCAATTGGATTGTGCCGAAAAGAGGATGTCAATAAGGACTGTGGATGATGAGGAGGCAGTAATGATAGGCGAGTGAAGGAACTTTTTGGCAAATGTGGTATCTACTTTGAAGGCAGAAAAGTTGGTGCGGAAAGGGTATGGAGCATTCCTAACCTTCGTTAGTGCTTTGGATGCCAAGGAATTATCGGTGGAAGGTGTGAGAACAGTGAAAGAATTTCCAGATATCTTTCCGAAGAACTTTCGGGTCTACCTCCAGATCAGGAAGTAGAATTTGGCATTGAGTTTTTGCCCGGAACGGCTTCGATGTCCATTGCTCCTTATAGAATGGCGCCGAAGGAGTTAGCGGAGCTTAAAGCTAAAATTCAAGAACTGCTAGATCGGGGATTTATTCGACCAAGTGTGTTTTCGTGGGGAGCACCGATTTTATTCATTAAGAAGAAGGATGGATCGATGCATATGTGCATTGATTATAGGCAGTTGAATAAGTTGACGATCAAGAATAGGCATCCATTACCGAGAATCGACGACCTGTTTGATCAATTGAGAGGAGCTTCAGTTTTCTTCAAGATTGATTTGAGATCGGGTTATCATCAACTCAAGGTGAAAGAGGCAGATATTCATAAGATGACATTCCGAACTCGTTATGGACATTATGAGTTTTTGGTGATGCCGTTTGGTTTGACCAATGCACCAGCTGCATTTATGGACATGATGAACCGAGTCTTTCAACCCTATTTAGACCAGTTCGTAGTGGTGTTCATAGATGACATCTTGGTATATTCGAGGAATGAAGAAGAGCGTGACTCACATTTGCGCACTGTGTTGCAAATTTTGCGGGATAAGCAACTTTATGCCAAGTTCAGTAAATGTGAATTTTGGTTGATGGAAGTGACTTTTTTGGGTCATGTGGTGTCAGCAGAAGGAATAAGAGTTGATCCTCGAAAGGTAGAGGCTGTGTTGGATTGGAAACCGCGGAAGTCAGTGGCTAAAATTTAGAGTTTCTTGGGTTTGGCTGGTTGTTATAGATGCTTTGTTGAGGGGTTTTCGTTGATTCTTGCACCCCTAACTAAGCTGTTGCGAAAGGGAGTACCGTATGTGTGGACCGATAAATAATAAGAAAGTTTCGAGAAACTGAAGAAGATTCTGACGGAAGTGCTAGTACTGATTCAACCTGAAGCTGGAAAAGAGTTTATCATTTACTGTGATACGTCACACACGGGTTTAGGATGTGTACTGATGCAAAGTGGAAAAGTGGTAGATTATGCTTCTCGATAGTTGAGGCCGCACGAAGTCAACTATCCTACTCATGATTTGGAGTTGGCTGCGGTGGTGTTTGCCTTAAAGATTTGGAGGCACTATCTCTATGGTGAGAAGTCAATCATTTATACGGACCATAAGAGTCTTAAGTACCTCCTTACCCAAAAAGAGTTGAATTTGAGACAACGGAGATGGGTGGAGCTGTTAAAGGATTATGATTTCTCAATCGAGTACCATCCTAGAAAGGCTAACGTGGTGGCAGACGCGTTGAGTCGTAAGGTAGTATCGGAGTTAAGAGCAATGTTTGCTCATCTTAGTTTGTATGTGGATGGCAGTCTGCTAGTGGAACTTCAGGTGAAGCCTCTATGGTTGAAGCAAATCAAGGAAAAGCAGTTATCAGATGAAAAGTTGGGTCCTTTAATGCAACAAGTTGAAAGTGGTATAATAGGGGACTTTGGATTGAACAAGGATAGCGTGTTGTGTTTTCATGGAAGAGTTTGTATACCCATGGACTCAGATTTGGGATAAATGATTCTACGAAAGGCGCATAGTAGCCCGTATGCTATGCACCCCGGAGGAAATAAGATGTATCGGGATCTCCGTGAGCAGTATTGGTGGCCAAGGTTAAAGCGAGAGGTTACTGATTTTGTGGGAAAGTGTTTGACTTGTCAACAAGTGAAGGCGGAACATCAATTACCATCGGGTTTATTGCAACGGGTAAAGATTCCTCTATGGAAATGAGAGCGAATAATGATGGATTTTGTTAGTGGGTTACCCTTAACACCTACTAAGAAAGATTCTGTTTGGGTGGTAGTAGATCAATTAACGAAGATTGCTTATTTTCTACCAGTTCGTACGGATTACTCATTACAGAAGTTGGCTAAACTGTATGTATCTGAAATTGATTTATTTCATATTGGACAGGGATTTTAGGTTTATTTCACGATTTTGGAAAGCTTTACATGAGGCTTTGGGAACAAAGTTAAACTTCCGTACGGCTTTTCATCCTCAGTCAGATGGCCAATCAGAAAGAGTAATTTAGATTTTGGAAGACATGTTATTAGGTTGTGTGATCGACTTTAGAGGTAGTTGGGAGGATTTTCTACCGTTGGCAGAGTTCGCGTATAATAACAGTTACCAATCCAGTATCCAAATGGTGCCCTATGAAGCATTATACGTTTGTAGGTGTCGTACCCCTACTTGTTGGATTGAATTGGGGGAACGACAGTTGTTGGGTCTTGAATTGATATCTGAGACAGAAGAAAAGGTATTCGAGCATGGTTAAAGGAAGCTTCGGATAGACAAAAGTCGTATGCGGATCTGAAGCGTAAAGATATTGAGTTTACGGTGGGAGCTCAGGTCTTTCTGAAAGTCTCACCTTGGAAGAAGATTTTCAGATTTGGAAGGAAGGGCAAGTTGAGCCCTAGGTTCATTGGACCGTACCGTGTGTTGAAGCGTGTAGGACCAGTGGCCTATCAGCTTGATTTACCTCCAGAGTTGAGTCAGATTCATATTGTTTTCCATGTTTCTATGCTGAGGCGTTATAGATCGGATTCATCTCACATAATACCGGTAGAAGAAGTGGAGTTGAGGTCAGATTTGTCTTTCGAGGAAGAACCAGTGAAAATCTTAGATCGCAATGTTAAGGTGCTAAGAAAGAAGATTGCACCATTGGTTAAGGTTCATTGGTGAAATCACGGAGCAGAGGAAGCTATGTGGGAGCCTGAGGACGTAATTCGGCAACAATATCCTCACCTCTTTTAACCAGGTAAATTTCGAGGACGAAATTTTCTTTAAAGGGGTAGAGTTGTAACATCCTAAAATATGAGTATCGATATATTGCATGTTTTTGGTGCTTAGCTTGTGGATTATTTAATTTGTGTGCTTAGTATAGTCTTGAGAAGGCTTGGGATTTATTCAGAATTAGAATAAATTTTAGTAATGAGTACTTTATTGAAGTGGATCAAGTGACCTTGATGTTTAAGGAAAATATGTGTCAAAAACTAGCATAAGATGAGCTAGTAGTAAAGTGGAGTTGACGCCATAAGTGCTGCTTGAGGGGAGAGGTTCGAATACCAAGGATGGCATTTTGGTGACTTTTATTTTTGCACCTTTATAGCATGTGTCGGTCAAGCATTATATTTGGTAAGGTTGGACTATTTTACTTATGGCAAGATGGCTAATGGTTAAGGTAAGC
This sequence comes from Gossypium rotundifolium, assembly GCA_025506655.1. Lineage (NCBI taxonomy): Eukaryota > Viridiplantae > Streptophyta > Magnoliopsida > Malvales > Malvaceae > Gossypium > Gossypium rotundifolium. Next base: position 97,843,902 of record CP106733.1, on the reverse strand, counting down.
ATAGAACTTGGGGAAAGAAATCCTAAACTTATGGAATGTAGGGGGAGCACAAGGCATGGATCAAGGATGTTGTCATAGAAACTTTTGGGTGGCTAAAGCTTTGACTTTTGGCCAATGTACATGGATGGTTTTGTGGCTAGGGGGGAGTGGCCGAATGTTGTTAGTAGTTTGGCTAGGATTAGGAGTTAGTTTTGGTCAATTCTTAGCATTTTGTGTAAAATTTTCATTTCTCTCCAAACTCTTTCTCCTAGCCGAATTTGAGCAATAGGTAGGCTTTGTTTCCTTTGGCCATTTCATTTCATTTTTACCATTTGGTCATATTTTTTCCTAACATTTCAAAACACTCTCTCCCTTGTGCCGAAATACCAAAGCATAAAAAGCCAATTCTTTTTCTTCTTTTCTCCATTCTTAGAATGCATATTTGTCCCTAAACTCCTCTCTTTTCTCTTCTCCCTATTCTCTTTTCCTCTCCATTTTACTTATCATTCAAACACATTCTTCTTTCATTTATCTTCCATGGCCGAATGCTTGTGATCACCATCATAGCCGAATCTTCCATTCTTCATAACTTTTATTTTCAATTATTTTCTTCTATTCAAACTTTGGATCATCGGTAAGAATCATTTTCTTTGTCTTTTCTTTTTGCTATTTGGTCACCATGGCCGAATCTATAGAATGTCTTGGAAGAGACTTTTAAACCGAATAACCAATCACTTATTTAGATGATTTCTTTCGTTATTTTTTTTAGTGAAATAGTGGAGGGTCGAATCATCATCTTTTCGAAGTAGTCTTGAAGTCCATTTAAGATTGGATCATAATGTTCAAGGGATTCTTTTGGGATCATTCAGAATTTTAAAGTAAGCCGAATTCGCCCTTTTAAGCCATTAGTCTTAAGATTTCTGATATATTGTTAGGACTAATGATCCTTTGTCTATGAAGGCAAACAAGATAGGGACGGAAAGGGTTGTTAATAGTGTTCAAAAGAGGGGTGGTTCTGCTATTCCCCCTAAATTCAAACGAAGGACCGTTACGGCAATCCGGGATTTTCCACCGGGTTGTGGACCCTCATCCGGTGAAAATCAATTATTTGAAGTCATTCGTACTCCTAAACTTTTGTTCGTTCGTGGTTATTTAACGGGTAACGAATCATCAATCGGGGAGAAACCACAAATAGAAGTTGTTCAAAATTTCGAGGGTAAAGGTTTAGAACGCTTATTTTTTTTGAATAGATTTACAAATAAGTATTAGTGCTCTAATATATAGTGATGCGTGTTTAGGTATCGTCGAGCGAGAAAGTATAGTTCTCACAGTAATCAGGTGTGTAACTTCACACTTATCTCATGGGTTATACTATACCGTAAGCATTAGAATAAAAATCGTAAATTCGGTAAAATTGGAAAATACGATATATTAACACTTTTTGTGTGAATGCATGAAACCGGAATTTAGGTTGTGGAAAAATTATGAATTTGCCCTTAATGGGCTATTTTGTTAAAAAAAGTGATATTTTGGGCCATATGATTATTTTGATAAATTGGCCAAGTGTGGAAATTGTGAAAAGGCCTCATGTGTTAAATGGGCCGAATTACGAAATGTCCCTATGGATCGAATTACGAAAATACCCTTTATGGGCCAAATTGAAATATGTTGCTTCATGGGCCAAATGTGATATTAATATATGAGCTAAATATGATATGAGATGAAATGGGCCAAGTTTGCTAGATCGTTAAATGGGCCAAATTGTTATTTTGATTAATGGGCCAAATTGATAACTTGTAATATGAGCTTTTTGTTAAAATTACCTTATGAATATCTTGTTTTGCATTATATATATACATGACTGCATGGGTTGGTATAATTGACGAAGAGAAGAAAGGCCTGTTGCCAAAAATCTAGATCGGTGGTTCTACCACAAATATTATAAATGGCCTGTTGCCAAAAATCTAGATTGGTGGTTCTACCACAAATATTATAAATGGCCTGTTGCCAAAAATCAAGTTCGGTGACTCACACAATGGCTGCTGCCACAAAAATTATAATTGGCTTAATGCCTTGCTATTGGTGTGTTGGCGGGGTGGGTTGACTTGATCCCCACAGGTGTGTTGGTTGGTACGGGTGGTGTGTAGCGGATGGAAATTAGGCTTGGTTGGGAATTGTATATCATATGCATTATTTTTATATTGTACATTTGTAAATGGGCTCAAGCCCAGCTAATTGCTTAGATGGTTTTGGCCCAGTGAACACGGTAAGTGGGTTACACACTGAGTTCCAAGTAACTCACCCCGTTTTTCTTACCCTTCTTAGGTGATGATAATTGATGGAGGCTTGGGCCGGGGATGACTTCGTGTGGAGACCATACTATGAATGATGAGTTATAAAAACTTTAAACTTCTTTTAAGTATTTTTTTTAAGTACTATCTCAATTGCGATGTAATAAGGCATCTGGATTATTTTCATGAATTTTTATTTCGTGGATGGATTTTAATATGTTTTAGATATTTAAATGGGACTGTTTTAATTTCTATAAATGTTTTCTTAAACTTGCGTATAAAAATGGGTTTTTCTTAAATATCATCAACTCGTAAAATTTCTGTGGAAAACTCTTTTATGAAATTATTTTAACCAATTATTTCTCTAAAAATCAAATTATAAACCCTTAAGTTTTAAAATCATGGTTTCCAAATAAATCTCAAATTTTTGATAAACTCCATCCCCAAAATCGTTTTGAAGATTTGTTTTCTTAAATTATTGATGACTAGATGTAAGTTCGATTTGTGTGGCATGCCAAATCTGGACTTAATGCATAGGCCGGGTTTGGGGTGTTACACACACGGCCTGCTCACACGGGCGTGTGACCTTTGTAACTTAGAAAAAATTTAAATTTTTGAGAATTCTCATATGTGATCGGTTTAGTCCCGACCCTATTTTGAAGCATGCTTAAGGTCTCGTTGACCTATAAGGACACTTTGATGTGATTTGTCAGATAAATTTATGAATTGTCCATAACAGTTTTAGATTGTCTGGTAATGCCTCTTAACCCTAAACCGTCGATAGTTATGGGTTAAGGGTGTTACACTCCTTGTAGTTTTTATTTATAATTTTGTTATATAAATTTAATACTATGAAAACGTGTTATTTTAATTTATTCTATGCTAAATACTTTCATTTCCATACTTTTTAGGAAATAAATTGACTCATTGGGGAAATAGTCAGGAAAGTCAAGTGTTGTGTTGATTTGTTAACATCTTTAAAAGCACTAAAAATATTTATTGGGTTTCAGAATTATATTAAGCTCAACTTTGAAGGAAGTTAACATCCATGGACAACCCACTAAGGGAGATGGAGGCCCAAACCATCCACAATAAGGCCCAAATCGTCCATCCAATGGTAGAAACGTCACAAGACCCTTTCTCCTCCCTTGTTCCTTGAATCAAGGAATCACTAAGAGACATAAAAGTGGAAGACAACCACCAAGTGGAGGGAATAAAGGGGACGGCAACTTCATCCTCCAAAAATAGTAAACCATCCCCTCTCTTCCACTAATCAAGGTTGCCCATAGAAGGGAGATTTTTAAGGATTTCCCTTGTTATTTTTAGCGAGGGACATTGGGGCTTTCTCCACTATAAGTAGGGCATCATTCCATCATTCATTTATGAGATATCATATATATTTTTTATCCCACCTCTCGAGCACTACACTTGAAAGAAGAAACATAAATTTGAGAGAAGCAAAGTAGTAAGATTTTGAGAGTTTCCAGAATCGACATTGAGAGAATATTTTTGCATTGGAGCAAAGGAGGAGTAATACTAGCAGTGTCAAAGAAGTCAACAAAATCAGCTTCTAGCTTCTTTCTTCTACTCTTTTATTTTTGTTCAAGTTGATAAACATGATTGCAATTTATTCTTTTGCTTTCAATTCAATGTTTATGGCTTAATTTATTGATGCCAGTTTAATTGCAATTCCTTGATTTATTTTATTTATACTTTGTTAATTTTGTTTTGTGCACTGATTTGTTTACTCATTCAAATAAAATTATACTTATGTTTACACATGCATAATTAATGTTGGGAAACATTTCAACTAATTATTTAATTCGAACTAGATGATAATTAGTGGACACAATATTTGAATGGTGCATGTTTGATTTCTTGGAAATTAAATTAGTAATGGTATTTAACAATATTATTACCTTGTACACTACACCAAAACAGACTTTTAGTGGCATTTTTAGTGGCATTTTAAAGAAAAACGCCGCAAATATTATACATTAGCGGCGTTTAAATGAAAATGCCGCAAAAAAAAGATCAATAGCGGCGTTTATTAGTAAAACGCCGCTAAAAAGGACATATAGTGGCGTTTATTTGTAAAACGCCGCTAAAAGTCTGAGCATTAGCGGCGCTTTTATGGAAACGCCGCTAAAAGTCTAAACATTAGCGGCGCTTTTATGCAAACGCTGCTATAAGTCTGAACATTAGCGGCGCTTTTATGGAAACACCGCTAAAAGTCTAAACATTAGCGGCGCTTTTAGGGAAACGCCGCTAAAAGTCTGCGCATTAGCGGCGCTTTTGTGAAAACGCCGCTAAAAGTTTGAGCATTAGCGGCTTTGTGAAAACGCTGCTAAAGGTCTTAGCATTAGCGGCGCTTTTGGTGGAACGCCACAAAATTTTGAGCAAATTTTTTTGAATTTTAGTGGCATTTTTGTAGAAACGCCGTAAAAAGATTATTTTATTTTAGGGTTAATGATTTAGGACTTAATTAAGGTTTAATGTCTATAGTTTATAGTTTTAGGGTTTATGATATAATGTTCATTAATTTGGGTTAATGGTTTATGTTTTATAGTTTAGGGTTTATGGGGTTTTAAATTAAGTTTAGAGTTTAGAGTTTATTAGTTTAGGGTTTAGTGTTTTATCATTTAGGGTTTATGTTTTATTATTTATTTAAAGGTTTATAGATCATGGGTTTTTGGATCATGTTTATGGATTACGGTTTAAGTGTTGGGGTTTAGGGGAATAGGTTAATGGTTATGGGAGTAATATGGTTTGGGGCGCTTAATCTTTAGGGTTATTATTTTATGGTTTAAGGTTTAGGAGTTATAATTTAATTTTTAAGTTCTACGAGTTACTATTTCAATTGTTTAGGGTTTAGGGATACTAAGCATGGTTTATAGTTTATAGCTTATAGTTTAATTAGGGTTTAAGGGTGTATGATTTAGGTCGGGTATAATTTTTAGGGTTAGGGTTATGGATTTAGGAATTAATCTTAGATTTTTAGAATAATAAAAAGATAAATATAAATTATTATTTTAAAAGAATACATATCAAAATGTGTTAAATCCTAAAAGGATATGAACTTTAATTTGATCCAAATATTGTAAAATATACCACTACAAAAAAATGACTTTTAGCGTTTAGTAATGGTTAATTGCATGATTGGTTGAAAGACGATTGAGAATATATTGAAGTTGTGTGTAGTTTAGTTGACATGAAATGTATAGATGAAAGTTACATTTTGAGGGCCATTTAGGTATGTAGTATGCGTAAGTTTGTATGTGAAAAGATGCCAAATTTTTTGATATATTGGTTGTTGATAACTAAGGTCTTTAAAATGAAATTTTGGTGTATGCTCGAATGATGTTTTCCTAGTATCGAAACTTGACCTGGGTATTGATACCTATGCTTATACTTTGAAAAGTTTGCAGTTTAGTCCTTATTTATGCTCATGTCAACTTAAGAGCTTTTGCAAGCTCAATTGAGTTTCGATTTTGTTTGTATACTGTAATGTGCATGGAATTATGATAAGAATCGATGATTGAATGAATTGTTATTAAGAGTTAAATGTGATTAGCTCTGGTAATAGAAGTAACATCCCGTAGCTCGGATCCAACTACCAGGCCGGGTGACGGGTGTTACATCCTGAGAAGTGATTCCAGCATCCAAGAAGTGACCCTCTCGATTCAATAATGTTTGTATTGTCTATTTTTGGTCCCATGGCATGTACCTAAGGGGTGTTTTGGTTTAATGTCATAAATGATTAAATATGTATATGTAATGATCATGTGATTTGATTAATGTTTAGAGTATAAAAGAAGTGTTAATGTTGAACATGGTATTTTAGGCTTGTTTTTATAGGGAATGACTGAAATTGAGGTATTGAGATTAGCATATATGTGGCTGATAGTGTTTTGGTGTTCATTTAGCGTATATGTATTTAGGGTTTAATTAAGTATTAAGAGGTTAATGGTTTTATGGAATTTAAGAAATAATTAAAACATTAGTGGCATTTTTTATAAAAAATGCCGCCAAAACGCACCACTTTAGCCAAAATGGCGTCGTTTCAGTTGTGTTTGTTGTGGTATTAGCGGTGTTTTTACTGAAAATGCCATTAAAGATCGGGAATTACCGGCGTTTTGGTGTATAAACGCCGCAAATATATTTTAAGGCAAAACGATGACGTTTGTACCTTGTGCTTTTAGTGGCGTTTTTAAGTTAAACGCCACATATATGTTCTGGTTTGTGCAAAAGCGATGCCGTTTTAAGCTTTGTTATAGTGGCGCTTTTAAATAAAACGCCGCAAATAAGGTGAACCTTGAAACGACGCCATTTTTAAAATTGCTTTTAGTGGCTTTTTTACTGATAACGCAGCAATTATGTTTCTGACTGTATGTAAACGACACCGTTTTTAGCTTTAGCAACATTATTAGTGGCGTTTTATGTTAAACGCCGCAAAATGTCCAACTTAAATGAATCGTTTAACCCTTTTCAGATTTGCCCGATTATTTTCACCAATTTCCCAAATTTTTTCCCCCAATTTCCCCAAGTTTGTTCTGCAAATTTTTGCCCAAATTTCCCACCTTCCGAAATCAAATTCGACTCTTCTCTCCGCCATTTCAAAATAAAACGTTTAACCCTAGGCGCTGCAAACAACCCTTAACCCCTTTGTGCCGTAATCAACTCTTCCATTACGCTAGCCTTGATCGCGTCGTCATCTTCTCCCACCGCCACTGAAACTTGGGTTCGTAGAGGTATTTTACTTTAACCATTTTTGTTTGGTATTTCAAACTCTTGATTGAAGGGATGAGAGTATGTTGCTCCAAACATTAGACATGTTTCACTACCCAACACTAACCTCTGAGTTCAAGTATGTTACTCCAGACATTAGACATTATCTTCAAATTTCTCTACTGCTTTTCAGCACCAACATAGCAATGAACACCCCAAAGAAGGTTGAAAGTTTGTCATTGAGAATAAAAAATGGAAAATAATGATAATATTATTAAAAAAGGGTCTAAAGGACTCTTAAATCTTTTATATATTTATGTTTATTTGTTGTAGTTTGGTGTTTAGATTTTATGTTTTTAGATAAATTGGTTTCTGGTTTTTTTTTTTTTGTGTTTTAAGAACATGATGTGTTGAATTTTTTAGGGTGTTGATGTTGGGATTTTATGTTTCTGTTTTACTATGTTGTTTAATAAAAGTCGGGTTGCATTTTATCTTTTTTATTTAAAAAATATCGATATGTTCACTCACCGTCTCCTTTTTATCATCTTTACGACTACCAAAAGCGGCGTTGGATGGCAAAAACGATCGGAAAAATTATCAATTAAAATGAGAATCTAAAAATATGCATTTGGTTTGAAACAAAGTGTGTGTGAATTTATATAGGCATTTCGCCAAGATTCACAATGACAACTTTAGCTTTTGGTACCCCACTTTGTCTTCCTTGAGCTTCAATCTTGAAGACAACATCCATTCCGCGATCACCTTGCGAATACAACATGATGACCGTCCAACCTTTCATAAATCAACGGCATGCATGCGTGCATGTCACTTCGGAAAAATCTCATACGACCTTAATGTTAATGTGAACTATGAAAAGCTCATGCATGAAAAATAACATGATCGGAGTTTAATATTTGACCACCACAAGATAAGAAAACTGATGTTGCCCAATTCCATGTCTTTAACAAGGAAGAAAAATAGTAAAAAGCCATAGTACTTGAACTCAGAGGTTAGTGTTGGGTAGTGAAACATGTATAATGTTTGGTATTTTTGTTTAAGTGCTGCAAATTGAAGTGTTAATGTGTTGCAAATTGAAGTATTTAAATGCTGTGAATTGAAGTGTTAAAGTGCTGCAAATTTAAGTGTTTACATGTTGTAAATTGAAGTGGTTTAAGTACTGCAAATTGTATTGTTTAGTTCCTAGAAATTGAGATGTTTATTGCTATAATTGAGGTGTATAATTGTTGTTAATTGGGATGCTAAAGTGTTGTAAGTTTAGGTGTTTAAATGCTGTAAATTGATGTTTAAATGCTGATTCTTATGCTCAATTTCAATTATGATAACTTATGGTTGAACTTGATTTTAAGTTAGAATGTAAGTTAAAGTGTTGTGTTGCTGCAAATTGAAGTGTTTAAGTGCTACAAATTGAAGTGTTAATGTGTTGCAAATTGAAGTATTTAAATGCTGTGAATTGAAGTGTTAAAGTGCTGCAAGTTTAAGTGTTTACATGTTGTAAATTGAAGTGTTTTAAGTACTGCAAATTGTATTGTTTAGTTCCTAGAATTGAGATGTTTATTGCTATAATTGAGGTGTATAATTGTTGTTAATTGGGATGTTAAAGTGTTGTAAGTTTAGGTGTTTAAATGCTGTAAATTGATGTTTAAATGCTGATTCTTATGCTCAATTTCAATTATGATAACTTATGGTTGAACTTGATTTTAAGTTAGAATTTAAGTTAAAAGTCTGTTTTGCTGTAGTGGTATGGTCGTTTTATATTGTTTTAAAGGGAATTATTTAGCATTTCGATGTATAAGGGAGAAGTAAGTTAATATTTGCAATTAAGAAGATCAATGGGTTTCTCTTTCTGTTTAAGAATTGTTATTTGATTTACTTTGTTCTTGATGGTGCAGTAATTGGATTCAATGTCGAAACAGTGCAGTACAATAACATCAAATTTCAAGTGTGGGATTTAGGTATGCCGATCACTACTTCTTGATCTGGATCTTTAACATGTATAGTAGATTTTTTATAGTGATGTCCTGAAGGTTTGATAATATTTTCTTATCGATTTGATTGTTCTCATGAAGGAATTCAGTAAAGCGTTTCCAAAATTTTCGAGTGTCGAGCAAGAACATCTCCACCAAATCTGCCCAAGAAGTTCCTGCACAAGCACCGTAAGTTCATGCTGGAATATTTTTCCTCCCTCAAAATCTGCCCTTTTTCCCAAAGTCAGTAGCATTCATAATTTGATCCTCTTTGCGAGATTCTCATTGTCCTTCCTTAAGTCTACTAATTTCACTACTTTCATCATCACGGTTCTAAGGTTCTAAGGTTGTTTGAGTCTTTGTTGCAACTTTCCAAAGCATTTGAGGTTAGTTTCAATCTGGTTTTGTTTGGTTTTATCGGTTTATAGTAGAATTTTATCATATTAATTTTGTATCATTTTCATATTTTCTAAGATTTGATGCACTCTGTAAAAAAAAAAAAAGAAGCTAACCCTTTTCTACAATCCACTAACTTTAAACATAAACCCTACAACCAACAGTTTAAAAAGTTCACAAGATCTTAGTGGATTGATTGTTTTAACGTGTAATTGTTCGATTAATAGCTTATAATATTTTGTTAAGAGCTTCTAATATGCCCTACAACTAGTATTTTGAAGTTTACAATAAAAGGTGATTTCTATCATATCTATAATGAATCCATCATAACATAATATAATCAATTACACTATGGTGAATGAAATGAATATATATAACATCAAATAATAAATTACACGATGTCCAGTAAATTAAATATAACATGACATAGCTACTTAAATTACAAGTCTTGAATTAAACAACCAATAAGTCAATACAAAAACTAATTAAAAGTAATTACATAAAGCTTTTCTTAAAATTCAAAATGTAAAAACCTAAACCCCTAAAACCCTAAAACCCTTAAACCTTAAATTCCTAAACCCCTAAACCCTAAACCTTAAACCCCAAACCCCAAACTCTAAACCCCAAACCCTAAACACTAAACACATAAACCCTTAAACCCTAAACACCTAAACCTCTAAACCCTAAACCCTAAACCCTAACCCCTAACCCTTAACCCCTAACCTATAACCCTTAACCCCTAATTTTAAGTTAATATCAAACTTTATAACTTACATAATACTTGTATAATTTTAAGAAAAAGATTCAAAGTATATAGGTTGGAAACCTGACGGGTTGCCTTATATCTCACTGTTAGATATAACGGATCCTCCCTAGGTGTAACAATGCCACGTATGATGGATCTAAACGAAATACCAAATTAAATATCGAAATAATATAACATTTATTAAACCCCTAAACTCAAAACCCTTAAACCCTAAACCCCTAAACCCTTAAACCCTAAACCTTAAACCCCAAACCCTAAACCATAAACCCCAAACCCTAAACACTAAACACATAAACCCTAAACCCTAAACCCTAACCCTTAACACCTAACCCTTAACCCCTAACCTATAACCCTTAACCCCTAATTTTAAGTTAATATCAAACTTCATAACTTACATAATACTTGTATAATTTTAAGAAAAAGATTCAAAGTATATAGGCTGGAAACCTGACGGTTGCCTTATATCTCATTGTCAGATATAATGGATCCTCCCTAGGTGTAACAATGCCACGTATGATGGATCTAAACGAAATACCAAATTAAATATGGAAATAATATAACATTTATTAAACCCCTAAACTCTAAACCCTTAAACCTTAAACCCCAAACCCCAAACCCCAAACCCTAAACCCTAAACACATAAACCCTTAAACATTAAACCTCTAAACCCTAAACCTTAAACCCTAACCCCTAAACACATAAACCCCTAAACCCTTAAACCTTTAAACCCCTAAACTCCAAACCCTTAACCTCAAACCCCAAACCCTAAACCCTAAACCCTAAACCTTAAACACATAAACCCTTAAACCCTAAACCTTAATTTTTAAACCTTAAACCCTAAACCATAACCCCTAACCCCTAACCCTTAACCCCTAACCTATAACCCTTAACCCATAATTTTAAGTTAATATCAAACTTCATAACTTACATAATACTTGTATAATTTTAAGAAAAAGATTCAAAGTATATAGGCTGGAAACCTGACGGGTTGCCTTATATCTCATTGTTAGATATAATGGATCCTCACTAGGTGTAACAATGCCACGTATGATGGATCTAAACGAAATACCAAATTAAATATCGAAATAATATAACATTTATTAAACCCTTAAACTCAAAACCCTTAAACCCTAAACCCTAAACCCCTAAACCTTAAACTATAAACCACAAACCTTAAACCCTAAACCTTAAACCTTAAACCCCAAACCTTAAACCCTTAAACCTTAAACCTTTAAACCCCAAACCCTAAACCCTAAACCCTAACCCCTAACCCCTAAACACATAAACCCTAAACCCTTAAACCTTTAAACCCCTAAACTCTAAACCTTTAACCCCAAACCACAAACCCTAAACCCTAAACCCTAAACCTTAAACACATAAACCTTTAAACCTTAAACCTTAATCCCTAATCCTTAAACCTTAAACCCTAACCCCTAACCCTTAACCCTAACCTATAACCCTTAACCCCTAATTTTAAGTTAATATCAAACTTCATAACTTACATAATACTTGTATAATTTTAAGAAAAAAGATTCAAAGTATATAGGCTGGAAACCTGACGGGTTGCCTTATATCTCATTGTCAGATATAATGGATCCTCCCTAGGTGTAACAATGCCACGTATAATGGATCTTAAAGAATACATAACTTACCTAATTCTAAGATCAAATTTGATAAATTACATAAGTTGACGATTAAATTTCATAACTTACGAAATTTTCCCTTAAGATCAAACTTCATAACTTACATAACACTTGTATAATTAAAAAAAAGGATTCAAAGTATATAGGTCGAAACTGACGGGTTGCCTTATATCTCACCGCCGATATAATGGATCCTCCTAGGTGTAACAATGCCACGTATGATGGATCTTAAAGAATACATAACTTACCTAATTCTAAGATCAAATTTGATAAATTACATAAGTTGACGATTAAATTTCATAACTTACGAATTTTCCTTAAGATCAAACTTCATAACTTACATAACACTTGTATAATTTAAAAAAAAAGGATTCAAAGTATATAGGCTGGAAACCTGACGGGTTGCCTTATATCTCACTGTCAGATATAATGGATCCTCCCTAGGTGTAACAATGCCACGTATGATGGATCTTAAAGAATACATAACTTACCTAATTCTAAGATCAAATTTCATAAATTACATAAGTTGACGATTAAATTTCATAACTTATAGAATTTTCCCTTAAGATCAAACTTCATAACTTACATAACACTTGTATAATTAAAAAAAGGATTCAAAGTATATAGGTGGAAACTCGATGGGTTGCCTTATATCTCACCATCGATATAATGGATCCTCCCTAGGTGTAACAATGCCACGTATGATGGATCTTAAAGAATACATAACTTACCTAATTCTAAGATCAAATTTGATAAATTACATAAGTTGACGATTAAATATCATAACTTCATGAATTTTCCTTAAGATCAAACTTCATAACTTACATAACACTTGTATAATTTAAAAAAAAAGGATTCAAAGTATATAGGTTTGAAACTGACGGGTTGCCTTATATCTCACCGTCGATATAATGGATCCTCCCTAGGTGTAACAATGCCACGTATGATGGATCTTAAAGAATACATAACTTACCTAATTCTAAAATCAAATTTCATAAATTACATAAGTTGACGATTAAATTTCATAACTTACGAATTTTCCTTAAGATCAAACTTCATAACTTACATAACACTTGTATAATTTTAAAAAAAGGATTCAAAGTATATAGGTTTGGAAACTGACGGGTTGCCTTATATCTCACTGTTAGATATAATGGATCCTCCCTAGGTGTAACAATGCCACGTATGATGGATCTTATAGAATACATAACTTACCTAATTTTAAGATCAAATTCCATAGCATTATTTACATAAATTATTAATTAACAATTTAGCCGTATAATTTATTGTCAACTTTAGACTTCAACAACTACGAAATGGATAGGAGTTGGATGAAATTGTCAAGGGTAAGCAACGGCTATCGAAATGGAGTAGAAACTTTTCTGAATTTTGCATTTCAAAATGCAAGCCAAGAGAATATGATTCTTTGCTCGTGTAAGAAGTGTTGCAATATTAACTGGCATTATCGTGAAGTGGTCTACGAACATCTAGTTGTCGATGGCTTTGTCTGGGGGTACAAAATATGGTTTTTTCATGGCGAGTCTACATCTAGTGGAGCATCTTCATTGATGAATCCGGGGTATCCTCATAGTTCTTTCAATTAGAATGTTAGTGACGATAACATGGAAAACATGTTGCGGGATGCTTTTAATATGCGCAGTGATGGTTTCGGGTCATTTCCACCTGAATTGGGTGCAACCGATGAGCATAATTTTGGAGGAAATACTTTCACCGAAGGGGAAAGAAGTGTACCGGATGAACAGCCAAATGAAGAAGCGGCGAGGTTCTACACGTTACTTGGTGAAATGAATGAAGAACTGTATGAAGGATCAAAATTTTCTAAATTGTCATTCTGTATTCGTCTTTTTCACTTGAAATGTCTGGGGGGTGGACCGAAAACTCGTTGACAATGCTGTTAGAGTTTCTGCAAGAAATGTTCCCGTTTGCAAAAATCCCTCGATCTTCCAAAGACATGAAGAAATTGATAAAAGATTTGGGCCTTGGATACAACAAGATTCACAGTTGCCCAAATGACTGCATGTTGTATTGGGGCGATCGCATAAACCAACAATGCTGTCATGTATGCGGCCAATCCCGTTGGATTAATAGAAATACAGAGGAAGGTAACGAGGATAAACACGGTACACAGTCAAAGAAGCAGTCAGTTAAGATTTTGCGGTATTTTCCCCTTATACCAAGGCTTCAACGGCTTTTTATGTCATCGAAGACAGCCGAATCAATGACGTGGCACCGTGATGGACGAATCGATGATGGGTTGTTAAGGCATCCTGCAGATTCTTTAGCTTGGAAATATTTTGACTCCAAATTTCCAAGCTTTGCAAGCGATCCTCGGAGTGTGAGGCTTGGGCTAGCATTCGATGGATTTAACCCTTACAAACTTATGAGCACAACGTATAGTACTTGGCCTGTGGTGCTTGTTCCCTACAATTTGCCTCCATGGGTTTGTATGAAACAATCTTCTTTTATCTTGTCTATGATTATACCTGGAGAGAAAGGGCCGGGGAATGATATTGACGTCTATTTGCAGCCACTTGTTGACGAGTTAAAACAACTATGGGCTGGTGTTCAGACATTTGATGCAATGAGAAAAGAGAACTTTAATTTACGTGCGGCATTAATATGGACTATTAACGACTTTCCGGCTTATGCTAATTTATCTGGTTGGAGTACTAAGGGACGTTATGCTTGTCCGTGTTGTCTTTGCAGACATGTTCGCAATGGTTATATAATGGGAAAAGTTTTCTTACATGGGGCATCGCTCGGTGGTTACGAAAATCATACATTTAGATTTCAGAGTGCTCGGTTTGATGGTAATCAAGAGTTCAGATCACTCCTTCGCAAACCGGTGGATCCAAAATATTGTTAATGTTGAAAGATATGAATTTCATTTATGGAAGATGAATCAACCGCAAACCCGCATAGAAATAGAAGATCTAGGGATGAATTTGATGATGAATCTGATGAAGAGGATGATCCTAATGAGGCGGACTTGTGGAAAAAAGAAGTATTTTTTTCGAGTTGCCTTACTGGGAGCATCAGATTTTACGCCATAACCTTGATGTCATGCACATAGAGAAAAATGTCTGTGAGAACATCATTGGGACTATTTTGAATGTCGATGGAAAATCGAAAGATAATCTTCAGAGTCGGCTTGATTTAGTCCACATGGGAATTTGGCGTGAGCTTCATCCCCGAGCACTTCCGAATATGAAATATCGATTGCCGCCTGCTATTTTTTCAATGTCGAAGACGAAGAAAGAAGTGTTCTGTACGGTGTTGAAGGATATAAAGGTCCCGAATGCGTATGCATCAAATATATCGCGATGTGTAAGTCTTAAGGATCGAAGACTATTTGGCTTAAAATCGAATGACTATCACATATTGATGCAAGACTTACTGCCAGTTGCTATGCGGTGTTGTATGTCGAAAAGGTGATGACTCGATGAATTGAACTGCCAAATATAATGAAAGGCATTTGTGGTAAAGATTTGAATGTTCAAGAACTTGAGAGACTACAAGATCGAGCCGTATTAACTTTATACAATCTGGAGAAGATATTCCCGCCTTCCTTCTTCACTATCATGGTGCACTTGTTAATTCATCTCCCACGTGAAGCACTTCTTGGTGGACCTGTTTTCTATCAATGGATGTATCCATTGAAAGGTCTTACTTTATTTGCAAAATATTCATTCATTCAGCTAAATGCCTTTATTTTCAACTTTTGATAATGTTGTATATCGTGTTTAGGTTCCTTTCCAAATTGAAGTCATACTATCACAATAAGCGTTATCCTAAGGATCAATTGTCAAGGATACTTGGCGAGGAATGTATGACTTTCTGCTCGAGGTATTTGGAAGATGTTGAAACAAGAATGAATGTACCAAGTAGAAATGCTGGGTTCACAAATCATAATTTGGCTGAAACTTATTTATTTCAAAGTTTCGGAGAACCGATCAGCAGAGTCAAAATTACAGAATTAGACGATAGATCGTGGGTCCAAGCACATCAATACGTTCTTTTTCATCACGATTCAATAGAACCATTTCGGAAGTACGTTCTACAATTTGATAAATACTCATCAATTATGATTTGTTTGTCTTCTAACAAAGTAAAACCTTTTTTACTGTAGTGAGTACAAACAAATATTGAGAGCTCGTTCACGATCTCGAAGATTAAATCGACGAGAAATTAATAAGTTGTTCATAGAATCATTCCATGAATGGTTAAGCCAAATGGTATGCAATTTAAATTTTCATTGACAAGTAATAATATTTTCTCATAACATTCATAATTACTCGATTTACTTTCGACTCAATAGGTTTGGGGTGAATGAAGTAAATGATGACGTTAAATGGCTTTCACAAGGTCCAAATGAAATAGTTAAAAGATATAGTGGCTTCCTCATCAATGGATACAGATTTCATACAAGGTATCGCGAGAGATTGAGGAGAACCCAAAATTGCGGAATTGTTGTTAATTCTTCGATTACAAGTTATGCTAGTGCTAGGGATAGAATCCGGTCGAGGGAATTTGGAATATTACGGACTTATTATCGACATCATTGAGTTGGATTATTACGGCAAATGCAAAGTTGTCCTATTTTGAGGTGATTGGGCTGATGTGAATACGGCTCATGGAATTAAAAACGATCAATATGGATTTACAATGGTGAATTTCTCTCGATTAATTCACAATGGAGAACAACCGATGGATGAGCCGTATGTTTTTCTTCTCAAGTTAAACAAGTTTTTACTCGTAAGATCCAACGATGAGGGTTGGTACGTTGTACTTGAAACACCCTTAGAGACTTCTTCGACATTGGCAATGGAAGTAGAGATGACATAGTCGAAAGATCGAAACTTTGCCTTTTCCGTAACAAGACTTAACGAAAATATCCCTAGTACTAGTCAACAATTTCAATGGGTTCGTCAGATGTGGACGAAGATATTTACTAAATATGATGTAGTAAGATTTAACGATTTATTATTTATATGTAATATTATAATTTTCATGTTGGTCATGTTATATAATTTTCATGTGTATTGTAGGAAAATGCCTAGAAGACAATTACGAGATTTAAATATTGTCCATGAAACTCCAAATCCGTAAGATGCTAATAGTAGTGAACAACAAACAGCTTGTTGGATCTTCTACTCTAGGACATAGATGACGAGCCCGAGAATTTGAAAGTAATGTTAAGTTTATTTTACATGCATGTTGAATTTTATTATTGATTCATTTTTCAATTTTAATATAATAATATATCATTTTTCAATTGAAGTTTGGTGGGACGCTTGAGAGGTCGGGACGTACCTTACTTAAAGATTTATACGACTTAGAGCCTAACGATCGTGTTAAAGTAAGGAGAAACAATGATGGTCACTGTTGGATCCGAAGCTCATTGTTAGGAGACTATTTGGGCATTTTAGCACGAAATCCCAATATGTTGCCCATTAACTACTTAATCATGGCATCACATGCCCGATGCCAACAAAAATCGAGCTCTCGAAAATATTAAGGTAATAAAACGTGAATGTAATTTATAATACTTGAATTTAATTTTCATTTATATTAACTTTTATACTTTTTTCTTCAGCTAGATTTAATTTAGAGGTCTCGATGACTATGTTAAGAAGACATTGGGTAAAAATGGAGAGACAATAAAAGCACGCTCAAAAAACAATATTTTAAGAAAGACATAAGCCTCGATTTAAAAATTAAGAAATGTTCCACCGGAATGTTGAGGTACCAATGGGAAGATCAAGTTAGATTTTGGAATTCAAAAAAAGGAGAGGTATTACGTACATCTAAAATCGTATAAATTATTTGGTTTATAGTATTTACTATATATATAATTCAAATTGCATTATGTAGGACCGTGAGCGAGTTGGAATAAGCAGACAGAAACAAAAATTCACGCATTACCGCGAGTTCTAGAAGTTTTGCATGTGTAGCTGACGCCGAGGTATTATAATTTATTAATTTCATCAAATATTAATTACTTTATACTATTAAATTATATTTTTCTCAAAAATGTAGGAAACTTCGACTGGTCAAAAAGTTGGATGCGTTCAAACTTTTTGACATTACGCATAGAAAGAAGGATGGATCTCCGATGACATCCAAGTCGAAATTTTGGTATATTTACTTAATAAAATTTTATTTTTATAAATATTTCTACCGCTTAATTATAATAGTTTAATTCATCGTTTATAGTTTTAAATTTATAATGTTCAATTATGTTGCATTCTTTCTTATTTATATATTTCGTTTCTAACTCTTTCGTTGATTTATTAGGATAAACTAAAGGAGAAGAAGGCCGAGTATGAAGCTACCGCTTGATCGATAGTTCTATTAATCTTGAGGAGATTGATAATGTAATTATTACGATGTTTTGGGTCCCGAAAGGTACGACTACTTGATGATAGTTCGCTAATCTTTAGTATATTTTAATAGAATTATCACCGATTTTTGGTCTTGAAAGGTATGGTCGGGTTCGATTTAAAGGATCCGTGTTACCCCGACCCAATATTTTGGATCTACCTCCCAACAAGACATGCCTTCCGGGGTCAATCTCGTCTTTGAAGTTTAGAGGCTACAAAACCGATAGCTCGGATGCAAGAGAGCACGGTTGAGCAGAGGCAGAAATTATCGATGTTCAAAGAAAATATGAAGAACTCCAAAGAATGACTTAAAGTAGATGCGAAGCGGCACAAGCAAGGGAGGCAAAGAAGAAGATGAGAGAGGCAAAGGCAATGTGAGGGAGGCAGAGGCAAGATCGATGCTAGCAGAAAGGTAATGAAAATACGAAGAGCTCCAAGACCACTTGACAGATATGATGCAGATGTTTCAAAGAAATCAGAAACCGCCATCTTAGACATTTAGTTTTTCGTTGTAAGAAGTTTTGACATTATTACATTTAACATTATTGTTACAATATTTTCATTATCATTCATTTAATTTATTAAATTTCAAGTATCATTTAGAATTAATGTATTGATTGTGATTTTTATGCTAAATTTGTTGTTTTGCGTTGGAATTATATATTTGTTATTGGTTGATTTTTAGTGCGAGGGTATAATATTGAAAAATTTTATTTTTTTAAATCTGTACAAATTAGCGGCGTTTGTACAAAAGCGCCGCTAAATGTCAAGAAATTTTTGTGGCATTTCTTGGAAAGCGCCGTTAAAGGCCCTGACATTTAGCGGCATTTTTTGGGAAAGCGCCGCTAAAGGCCCCGACATTTAGCGGCATTTTTTGGGAAAGCGCCGCTAAAGGCCCTTACTTTTAGCGGCATTTTTTGAAAGCGCCGCTAAAGTCCCTGACTTTTAGCGGCATTTTTTAGTAAAGCGCCGCTAAAGGCCCTACTTTTAGCGGCGTTTTTTGGGAAAAGCGCCGCTAAAGGCCCTGACTTTTAGCGGCATTTTTTTATAAGCGCCGCTAAAGGCCCTGACTTTTAGCGGCGTTTTTAAAGAAGCGCCGCTAAAGACCATGGTTTTTAGCGGCGCTTTTATTACAAACGCCGCTAAAAGTCAGGATCTTTAGCGGCGTTTTTAGCGCTTTTTCGGCGGTAGTATTAGCGGCGTTTTTTGTGGCGCTTATAAACGCCGCTAAATGCCCAAAAAAACGCCGCTAAAAGTCTGTTTTGCTGTAGTGGTATAACCATGATATCTGCTTGTAAGATTTTGAGGTTAATTGATCATAGAAATATGCTAAAGAAACTTTAGGGTTGAAAAGTTTGATTTCATAACTTCTAATTATGGGTTAGTAATTAGCCAATTTGCCAACGGATTGACTGTAACATCATTAACATTGTTTGTAATAATTTTAAATTAAAGGAAAGTAATTAATCTAGCTCTTTCACGTCATATTAATTTAATCTTGTGTTTTGCTAATTTTTATTCTATGTTATTTACTTTCATTTGTCTTTGCACATTTAGGGATTTTAAATTAGGTAAAGTAGATACTAAATTAACTTTTATTTATTTTCTCCACCAACTTGTTATTTAATAATTTCACAATTTTAAACTTACATATACAGTCCTTGTGGAGACGAGACTTTTTACTCTACTTTATTACTTGTTGACGACTATGTACACTTGCACATTATTAGATTAATTTCGTGACATAACTCGACCCATGAACATATCTAGATAGAACGGACAAATAAAATTTGTACATCAAAAGTTAATATTTAAATATAATTTATTAATATACACAGTAATATTTAAAAAAAGTCAATTTTGTTATAAAATAGTAATAATAATGCAAAGAACACAAGAATAATATATGAGAATAAGAGGGATTTTTATTGCATTTCTCTTATAGTTTATCATCATTACAAGTAGAATATTCCTATATATATTGAGGATTAGACTCATCATTTTCTAATACATAAATATGAAAGGAGTTACAAAAGATAAAAGGTGAAGTGTTAAGGAAGATGAAAGGTTGAATATCCACTTAATAGTATTCATAATACTCTTCTTGGATGTTCATTATATAAAGGATATGCCTCATTTAAAATTTTATTAGGAAAAACACTGTGGGACAAAAACCTAGTGAAGGAAAAAAAAGTACATAATCCTTTAATACACAACTTGTCACAACTTTAAAAGAAAAAAATATAATGCGAATTTACTACCCCTCAAGTAAGCATCACTTAAGGTTTTTGAAACAACACAATCCAATGCTGAAAATTGACTTCTCAAGTGTAGCGGTAGGGAGTGCTTAATTGAATTTTCGATTATTCTTTGCATTGGGTGAGGAGTGTTACAATAGTGCATATTTTTCTCCCCTTATTTGAACATCATTTTATAAGTCAATATTGGGTTATTCAATATTATTTATCAATAATAAATCATCAACATATACAACAAATTTTATTGATGCATATCAATATAGCAATAAAATTCAATTGCATTCTCATGCTTTAGATGTTGCAAACAACTTTATAAAGCTTGATATATTGTATCATTAACTATTACCAATACAATGAGTGCATTGAGCACATAAAGAAATGGTACTTCAAGACCATCATTTTATAACATTATTGTTTGACCATTTGTATTCCTTTTCAATATCTCCAATCTACATGAAAAATTAGCTGATTAATTTTGATTATATAAACACTATTTGATACTCAATAGCAATTCTTTATAATATCATTGTGTAACAATTTGTCCTTATTGAACATTTGATCTTCATGTCGAGACAAATTTTCATTTTTTAGATATACTTTCATTATAAAGTTTATCTATAGAATAAGTATTTCTCTTGGAAATTTGTCAGGAACTCTAATGATTTTCTTATGAAACTTGAGTTTTATGCTTTAGGCATCAATATTATCAAATCATTTATATCAGTTGAATACAAATTCACTAGACGTAAATAAGTAACTTCATTTGCTTTTTGCATTCACCACAAATTAATCATTTTTCATAACCAAAACCAAGTGTCTTGTGGATGTTCTTGTTACAAGTCAATTATATATATTATGACTTGCATTATTTCGCTATTATTCTAACATGTACTCCCCTTGGCTTTACACCATCTAGGTGTTTGGACTTCTTGTCCGAGATTCATTTCATAAGTTGTAATAGATGTGTTTTTTTTAATTTTGATAACTTGTTCTCATCTCAATGCTTTCAAATATATTTTTATTCAAGATCCCCACTTTTCCATAAAATTGAAGTATTCTATGTATATTATCATTGTCAACAACAATTTCCTTTTTGTTACCTCCATCATATTTAGTTATGACATAAATGATTGGGATATCCCATTATATTCATAATTTTAGGTACTTGAACCTCTTCTAGGGTTTTATTAAGAGTTATGCCTTGGGTCTCTTCATGAGTACCCGTCTCCTTTAGCATATGACCATCTTCATTTCTTTCTCCTTTCTTTCAAGAATTTTTCATTTTATGGAATCTACTAGCTTGTCATGCTTCTAGCATGCCCAAGACTTATTTTTATCACATTGTCCTTTTGGGACATATAATTATTTGGAGCATTTTAGCTAGTATATGTATCAGCTAGTATATGTAATCTCTAAATATCATCACTAAACATGTCTGACAAATAATTTTATCATTCAAAATTTGTGCACATAATATTAGTGAGTATCATAAAAAATGATGACATAATTATTTAACCAATTTGTCTCTCTTTAATATTAAGAAAATTTGTAACATGACAATGCTTTTTCAAAATTATAAATATATCTACCTTCAACTTTTTTACATCTAATGAAAATTCTAAATTTTATCAACTTCATACTTGATGATCCATCTTAGTGCGTTATGGTGGAACATAAAATAGACATTGCACATCCAAATATTATTAGATGAAACCTATTAGTTTATAAATGAAAATCAATTCTCATGAGACAAATATTTCTTACATGTTGGCCATGATGCAAATAATACATGCTTATTGTAAAGCTATTCTTATATTAATGGTTAAGCAATTAAATTGAGGCATAATTTTGCCAACCATTAAGTATAACATATATAGGCATAGACAACTTAATATTATCCCAAATAAATCTACGAAAATCAAGCTTGGGATATAGTGCACCAGTAGCACAAATTGCATACTATAGAGATTTTCCAAAATCAAATTATTTCAAAAAATAAAATCGCAAACTTCGGGTTGCACAAATGTGATACATGAGCTCATATATTATTTGGTTATCATCCAAAAATGCAACCGATCTCTAACTTTAGTTGGTGTTAGTTCAATATGTTGTCAAAATAACTAGTATTGATGAAAATTATTAAAATACAATATCTAATTCTTCAATAAAATCATATAAATTTTCATCAAATTGTTTTTCATCATCATCGACTCAAGATGGTCTAACCAGTCATACCAACACTATGAGCTTCTTTTCCCTATCTCATATGTCAATCATATAATTGTAATATATTCCTTTAGGGAATATTTATCATATAAAAACACGAGTATCTCATGTCATTTCTATCCACGATTTTAATGTAAAACACATAAAGATTACCTTCAGCATATATCTTCTTGATCTAAAAATAATAATATTATGTTTTACAAAATTTTGCATCATAAGAAGGTGCAAAATTAGCTCTTCTAGAGCTTTGACAATCTAATGCAATATTCATTAGCTCTTTAGGAGCAGTAATAAAATATTATTTTATCATATAACATTAGCAAATGTGTAATTTATTTTAAAGAGGATGGAAGGTTTAACATCCACTTAATAGCATTCATAACAATTTCAAGCAATATTTAAAAGAAAATTAATACTTACAACATTAAAAGAAAAAGGTAAATTGTATGTCACATGTGCATTGAAAAACTATGGGTAAACTAAATCAACAATCCCCTAACTTAGTTTAAATTTTTTTTCATCAACCTTTTTCTGTTATTAACGTTTTTGTTTGAATTTACATAAATGTAAGTAGCGTTTTTGGGTTGTAACAAAAAAGTCATTCCATCAGTTTCTGTCATTACAGAGGTAATGTTTGTATGATTGGGCACATTAAGTATGCCACATATTTTTAAAAAATATTTCCTTTCCTTTTTTGAATATGAGATTTTCTTTTCTTTTTTCCTCTTGTAGCACAAATTTCCTCACATTTTCACTCTTTTCTCTGTTTCTTTTTTCCTCTCTTCTTCTTCTTCTTAACTTATTTCCCTTCCCTAATAACCCCTATCTGTCGTTGATTCCAACACCATCTGTAACATCCCTAACCTGTAACCGTCGCCGGATTAGAGTTAGAAGTGTTACCGGATAGATCGAAAACATTTACAGAATTATCATATAGTCATTTATCAATCTCAAACATAATGTCCCTTAAGAAGGTCATCGAGACCTTAGACATGCTTGTAAACCGAGTCGGGACTAAATCGAAACACATGCAAAATTTCATGAAAGAATAAAAACTTTTCTAAACACAGGGGATACACGCCCATGGGGGTAGGTCGTGCCTCTCCCACGGCTACTTGACACACCCGTGTGTCTTCCCCGTGGCTATATACTGCCAAAACCAACACGACTACCAAGCACACCCGTGTGCTAAGACCGTGTCCTAAAAGGTCATATACTGCCATTTCTCGCACAACCTGTAGGCACACCCGTGCCATGACCATGTACTCTTAATGCTAGCTACTGACTTTTACCCAATGGTTGCTAGGCATGCCCGTGTGCCATGGCCGTGTGACACAATAGGTCACTTGCAAGACCAACATGCCACCCATTTTAGGTCTCACCTACAAGCAATACATACCAAATCATAATATGCATATATGGCAACCAAAACATACTAAATTGACCATTCAATTTATACATTCCTTATCCAATTCAATCATGCCAACTTTCAAGACAAAACATATATATAACCAAAGCATATCTTCATTCATTTGTTTACTCATAACTTACCCATTCTTTATACTCCAAACCATACCAAAATTTATGTCATATAGCTCTTTCATTTAAGCATTTATCAACTCAAAACTTACCAAAAACACATGGCTAAGTTCACTTCATAAACATATACACATAACTAGCCTATACATGCCATAATTAACTATATACATTTTCTAAAGGGTACCAAAATATGTTTAGTAGTGTGATGATGATCCTTGATGGTCTCGAGCCTTCAGTAGCTTTGACGACCTATAAACAGAGAAACATACACACAGAGTAAGCTTTACAAAGCTTAGTAAGTCTTAATACAAATAAACTTAGCATATAAACATTCTAACATATGATCAATCTAAATTCACTATTGGCTCAATTTTACCATCATAAATATTCTTAATACCTTCACTTAGACCATTCATCTTTCAAACTTGCATAACACTACATACTTTATTAGTTCATAGCTTTTTCCATCCATGTAGTACACTTACAATCCCATATTCAATTACATAATTCATCTAGGTAAGTTTAAGAAAATGCTTACCTTCTTATACACACAAAGTGTACTTACTAAACGTATCAGAAACGAGTATACATTTTCGTAATTGTTCATATCTCAGATTTACTCATTGAACAGTTCAAAATTTATTAAGATACTCGAAAACTCGAAATAAGTGTACAAAGCCAACATCCCAGATGTGGTCTTACATGTAGCCAGATGTCGATGCCACTGTCCCAGACAGGGTCTTACATGTAATCAGATATCGATGCCACTGTCCCAGACAGGGTCTTATACGTAAATAGATATCGATGCCACTGTCCCAAATAGGGTCTTACACATAAATAGATATCGATGCCACTGTCCCTGACAGGGTCTTACACGTAAACAGATATCGATGCCACTGTCCCAGACAGGGTCTTACACGTAAACAGATTCGATGCCACTGTCCCAGATAGGGTCTTACACGTAAATAGATATCGATGCCACTATCCCTGACAGGGTCTGAAACACCCCAAACTCGGCCCACGAGCCTTGATCGGATCTGGTATGTTCCCCGGTGTAAACCATTTCAAATTCTTTTGTTACTTAAGAAAAACTTGTGTGATTTGGAAGAAAGATTGTTTTGGGTTGGGTTTGAGATGAAAACAAGTTTATTTCATTATTAAAAATCCTTTACTTTAGGTGACAAAACGTTTGGACTTTGTTTTAAAAAAAAAATAGATTTACTTAATCTTCTAGTAAATAAAAGTTTGTAAAATAAAAACAGAATAAAATAATTCTCAAAATTTAAATTCAAAATACTTAAAGTAAAATAGTCCAAATAAAAGAAAACTGAACTTCACATGGCCTCCACTAAGCATCTGCCAGCCCGGTCCATCACTGGTCGTCATCTGAAAAGTAATCCCACAACGGGGTGAGTCAACAGACTCAATGTGTAACCAACACTAAAAATTAACATTTCAGGCATACAATATCATACATGTTCATAAAGCATTTAAACAATATGATGCAACCCGAACCCAAACCTATAAGCCATCCGCTACACACCACCCGTACCATCCTGCACACCGTGGGGACTACTAAGTCGACCCTCCTTTTGCTACACTCCATATCGCGGTCTTAGGTCACCGCATTCGTGGTCTTAGGTCACCACGTTTAGATTTCTGTGGTCTTAGGTCACCACATTCAGATTACTGTGGTCTTAGGTCACCACATTCAGATATCACTGTCTTAGGTCACCGTGTTTGTGGTCTTAGGTCACCACATTCACTTCCCCAAAAATAAACCCATATGCCCCATATAATAGTAATATGCATAAATATGCCAGAGTTCACATTCTTATTCTTATTCTCATGTTACAATTAACATATTTCATAATCCTAGTAGGAGTAAGAAACGTACCTTAGAACTTTGTACCATAGTATGGTACCTTAGCCATATTCACATTCTTATAAACATACACATTTAATTTAAAACATAGCCATGAACATATTATGGTACCTTAGCCATATTCACATTCTTATAAACATACACATTTAATTTAAAACATAGCCATGAACATATTAAAACTTAGGGTAGGGTACACACCTGATTTGCTTAACGATTTCACTTGAAATCCCGAATTTCGATCTTAGATCTTTAACTCCCTACATTCAGCCCATATTAAATATTTAATGAAAAACTCATTCGGCCATAAAACCAAATCCTAGTAGGATTTGTGTACTAAAACTTACCTTAATATCGATTTTCTTATTACTCAAATCCCGAAAACTTTGTCATTCTTCTCCTTGTATTCGGCCAAACACTGGATCTCTACATAGGTTAGTTTCGGCTTTTCAACAATTATGAAATAGATCTAGATATCCAAAATAGGCCTTGGCTGAACATACCTATGTGCTTACCTTGTGGATTTTAAATCCCAAAATTCACCGAATAACTAGGGAACACGCGGCCTATGGTGTACCTTCGGGAAAAGAACTTCTCCTTCCTTGTAGTCGACACTTAGTAAATCCCGAAGAGCCTTCTTTCCAAGTTTCGACTAACACAATAATGGGGTTAGATTTCCTAGTTTCGGCTTTAATCTTAGAAGAAAAAGAATGGAAATCGATAACTACTGACCTTACCCTTAATCTTTGTAATCGACAACCCTTTTCTTGAGTCCTCAAAGATTCGGCTTAAGACCTAGAGAGTAGTCACACAAGTTTCGACTTTTGGAATATTGAGAGGAGAAGAATGAAGAAGAAAAGAATAGTTGCTTAAGAGAATTCGGCAGAGGTTATCAAGGAAGAGAAAATAATGCTGAATGGCCTCTCTTTTCCTTTTATAGCCGAATTTACTACTCAGAATCCCTTACTTGGCCACGACTCTTCTATTTTGATAACTTTATCCTTTGAATTATCACTTTATTAAAAGAATTAATCCAACAATTATCTCCTAAAATAATGATAATTAAATCTATTATTTATCTCCTATTTAGCCGAAATTCTAAAGGGAATAAAACTCCTCTTTAAGAGCCCTCATGCCGTCCACCTCTCTCTTTTGTAGCAAAATAAAACTTCTTTATTTGCTTCCTAAGTGACTCGATCTCTGGCCCAAATACACTTGCATGTGGCACCATTTCCAGAGGCCGTAAGTGGCATCTTTAGGCCACTTTTCCAAGCCTGTTTGTGTGTCAAATTTCACATACTTTTTCTCTTAAGGCCATCTTGCCTTAATTTCTTCTTTTAAACTTTAAAACTCGACATTTTTAAGTTTCCAAAAATCTTCGTTTGGCTCTTTAATCTTGACATTTCCTTACATTTCCTAGTTTCTAGAAATGTTCACTTTCCTCTTTTGAATCATTTCTAAATCATTTTCCTAGTTTCCATAAATGTTCACTTTCCTCTTTTGAATCATTTTCCTAGTTTCCGTAAATGTTCACTTTCCTCTTTTTAACTTAGCATTTCCAAAATGTTCACTTTCCTCTTTTAACTTAACATTTCCAAGTTTCCAAAATGCACACCACATATGACAGTAAACATGCTATTTCATAAAATTAAGCAAAAATGCACACAATGGGATTCAACCTCTTCCTCAAAGTACTTCACTTGATGCCATAACCCTTGCACCTTAGGTGGCGTCCCTTGCCACTTTTCCACATCACTTCTTGTTTTAACTTAAAACCAATAATTGTCCAAAGCTTTCTTCCATCCTAGGATTTTAAAACCCTTAATTCACTTCCAAACACCGCTAAAACCTACTACTCATGAATTATGCACAAATGCATAACCCCTAATCTAGGATGTTACGCTTTTACCCTCCTTAAAAATAATTTCGTCCTCGAAATTACTTACTAACAATCGTACAATCCTTCTCACCGCACTAATGCTTACGCTGCAAGACTCGATCTTAATAGAACCATCATACTTTCCAGCACAATCTCTAAGTTCACGTCCCTTAGAACTCATTTCTAACGTCGCGATTTAATCGATTAAGAAGTTTTATGTATTAAAAAATTTTGTTTCACCGATTAACCGCAAGAAGTTTTATGGAAAGAATTTTTAGAAGTGGTTCTTTCAGATTCATACATGCACACAGCCTTTACATTCATACATCCATCAATCAATTATGAACTTTCGCTCATTTAGAAATGTTGTAGTTTTCATTGTTGTTGTTTTTCCACTACCTGGGGTATTTTCGTAATTTTCCCTACAAGGGTATTTTCATAATTTGTCAAAATAAGGTTCCTTGGTGATTTTGTCAATAAGGGTATTTTGGTAATTTTGAAATCCTGTGGTATTTCGTAAATTTTGAAATTACGGGTATTTCAAGAATAAACCGTGGTAAATTTATAAATCTTAATAAATCAAGGATAGTTTGGAATTTACAAAACTTGAAGGTTGTTTCGAGAATTTGTTTTCCAAATCGGTGTTGTTGCGAAATTTTTGAAGATCGGGGTCATTCTGGTAATTTTGTAACTCGGGGGTATTTAGGTAATTTGCAGGGTAGGGGTAATTTTGTAAATAATTTTTTTTCCATAATCAAGGTATTTTGATAATTTGTAAATTTAGGGTTCCTTTAAGCAAAGTAGTGAAATTTTGATAAGAACTGTGGGTATTTGGAAATTTCATAAACCAAGGGCATTTTTGTAATTTTACCACTAGGGGTATTTTAGTAAATTTGTAAATCAAAAATATTTCGGGAAAATTTATAAAAATAATCTTTTCAAATCAAGAGGGTAATTTAGAAATTTTAAAACTAGGGTTTCCATAAAAATACGTCTAGTCCCTTTCGGGTTTTAGTTAGGGGTTTAGCCCGTGATTAAGTCCTCTTGGTTAGGGTGAACCGAGGCTACGCACCAGGTAGGATTCGAGTGGAGAGGAGGTGAGTCACGCGGACTGCTTAAATACCAAGCTCCCACCGAAACCAATCCTAGACATGCGCACCATGGTTACCACACCCTCACTCAGCGACTTAACTACAGGTTTGTTTAGTTAGGCATTTAAGTCTTATGTAATTGTTGGGGTAACTAGCCTTAGGGTTCAAGTACTTAATCTCTATTCTACGTTCCATTCCATTTCTACCCCTCTACAAGTCATACTATAAATCACACAATGGATAGAAGTACTTACCTGGTGGACTTCGGGTCGGAGACTTAGTGGGCCATGCCAGAAAAACCTAAAAATTTTCAAAAATTCCTTTTGGGCTTACTTTGGAAAATGTTTTGGGCCTTAAACCCAAGGCCGAGAGTTTAAAATTGGGCTCTGATACCAAACTAAAACACCTTAAACCCGGCCCACGAGCCTTGATCGAATCTGGTATGTTCCCCGATGTAAACCGTTTCAAATTCTTTTGTTACTTAAGAAAAACTTGTGTGATTTGGAAGAAAGATAGTTTTGGATTGGGCTTTAGATGAAAACAAGTTTATTTCATTATTAAAAATCCTTTACTTTAGGTGACAAAACGTTTGGACTTTGTTTTAAAAAAAAAAAGATTTACTTAATCTTCTAGTAAATAAAAGTTTGTAAAATAAAAATGTAATAAAATAATTCTCAAAATTTAAATTCAAAATACTTAAGTAAAATAGTCCAAATAAAAGAAAACTAAACTTCACATGGCCTCCACTAAGCATCTGTAGCCCGGTCCATCACCGGTCGTCACCGAAAAGTAATCCCACAACGGGTGAGTCACAGACTCAATGTGTAACCAACACTAAAATTAACATTTCGGGCATACAATATCATACATGTTCATAAAGCATTTAAACAATATGATGCAACCCAAACCCAAACCTATAAGCCATCCGCTACACACCACCCGTATTATCCTCACACACCGTGGGGACTACTAAGTCGACCCTTCTTCCGCTACACTCCATATCGCGGTCTTAGGTCACCGCATTCATGGTCTTAGGTCACCACGTTCAGATTTCTGTGGTCTTAGGTCACCACATTCAAATTACTGTGGTCTTAGGTCACCACATTCAGATATCACGATCTTAGATCACCGTGTTTGTGGTCTTAGGTCACCACATTCACTTCCCCAAAAATAAACCCATATGCCCCATATAATAGTAATATGCATAAATATGCGAGTTCACATTCTTATTCTTATTCTCATGTTACAATTAACATATTTCATAATCCTAGTAGGAGTAAGAAACGTATTTTAGTACTTTGTACCATAGTATGGTACCTTAGCCATATTCACATTCTTATAAACATACACATTTAATTTAAAACATAGCCATGAACATATTATGGTACCTTAGCCATATTTACATTCTTATAAACATACACATTTAATTTAAAACATAGCCATGAACATATTAAAACTTAGGGTAGGGTACACACTGATTAAACTTAACGATTTCACTTGAAATCCAATTTCGATATTAGATCTTTAACTCCCTACATTCGGCCCATATTAAATATTTAATGAAAAATTCATTCGGCCATAAAACCAAATCCTAGTAGGATTTGTGTACTAAAACTTACCTTAATATCGATTTGCTTATTACTCAAATCCCGAAAACTTTGTTATTCTTCTCCTTGTATTTGGCCAAACACTGGATCTCTACATAAGTTAGTTTCAGCTTTTCAACAATTATGAAATAGATCTAGATATCCAAAATAGGCTTTGGCCGAACATACCTATGTGCTTACTTGTGGATTTTAAATTCCAAAATTCACCGAATAACTAGGGAACACGCGGTCTATGGTGTACCTTCGGGAAAAGAACTTCTCCTTCCTTGTAGTCGACACTTAGAAAATCCCGAAGAGCCTTCTTTCCAAGTTTCGACTAACACAATAATGGGGTTAGATTTCCTAATTTCGGCTTTAATCTTAGAAGAAAAAGAATGGAAATCGATAACTACTGACCTTACCCTTAATCTTTGTAATCGACAGCCCCCTTTTCTTGAGTCCTCAAAGATTCAGCTTAATACCTAGAGAGTAGTCACACAAGTTTCAGCTTTTGGAATATTGAGAGGGGAAGAATGAAGAAGAAAAGAATAGTTGCTTAAGAGAATTTAGCAGAGGTTATCAAGGAAGAGAAAATAATGCTGAATGGCCTCTCTTTTCCTTTTATAGCCGAATTTACTACTCAGAATACCTTACTTGGCCACGACTCTTCTATTTTGATAACTTTATCCTTTGAATTATCACTTTATTAAAAGAATTAATCTAACAATTATCTCCTAAAAATAATGATAATTAAATCTATTATTTATCTCCTATTTAGCCAAAATTCTAAAGGGAATAAAACTCCTCCTTTAAGAGCCCTCATGCCGTCCACCTCTCTGCTCTTTGTAGCAAAATAAAACTTCTTTTATTTGCTTCCTAAGGGACTCGATCTCTGGCCCAAATACACTAGCATGTGGCGCCATTTCCAGAGGCCCTAAGTGGCATCTTCAGGCCACTTTTCCAAGCCTGTTTGTATGTCAAATTTCACATACTTTTTCTCTTAAGGCCACCTTGCCTTAATTTCTTCTTTTAAACTTTAAAACTCGACATTTCTAAGTCATTTCTAAGTTTCCAAAAATTTTCGTTTGGCTCTTTAAACTTGACATTTCCTTACATTTCCTAGTTTCCAGAAATGTTCACTTTCCTCTTTTGAATCATTTCTAAATCATTTTCCTAGTTTCCATAAATGTTCACTTTCCTCTTTTGAATCATTTTCCTAGTTTCCGTAAATGTTCACTTTCCTCTTTTTAACTTAGCATTTCCAAAATGTTCACTTTCCTCTTTTAACTTAACATTTCCAAGTTTGCAAAATGCACACCACATATCACAGTAAACATGCTATTTCATAAAATTAAGCAAAAATGCACACAATGGGATTCGAACCTCTTCCCTCAAAGTATTTCACTTGATGCCATAACCCTTGCACCTTAGGTGGCGTCCCTTGCCACTTTTCCACATCACTTCTTGTTTTTAACTTAAAAACCAATAATTGTCCAAAGCTTTCTCTTCTATCCTATGATTTTAAAAACCCTTAATTCACTTCCAAACACTGCCAAAACCTACTACTCATGAATTATGCACAAACGCATAACCCCTAATCTAGGATGTTACAGGGTCTTACACGTAAACAAATATCGATGCCACTGTCCTTGACAGGGTCTTACACGTAAACATATATCAATGCCACTGTCCCAAACAGGGTCTTACTCATATTCAAAACAAATACCTATGTCATAACATAGTTAATCCTCTTTATCCCTAGGTTCGTACTGGACTTCTCGGACATTGTCACTATATCGATGTAACATCTTGATAATTAGGGGTTATGCATTTTACTTAATTAAATGATGTTGCATGCTTAATTATTATTAAGTGTATTTTTGGAAGTTAATTGAGCTTCATTAATTAAGTGAATGCTTAGTAAAACTTTTAATTCCTATTAATTAGAGAGAACTAAGCAAGTTAGGCCTTAAGAATTAACGATAAGAGGTTTTAGCATGAATTAAGTAATTGGCAAGGTGGTTAAGATGCATGGATGTGTGCTTGAGGAGTGAGGTTCGAATCTCCAAGCTAGCATAAGGGAGGATTTTATATTTTTTTTGTTTTCTTCCCCATAAGTGTCGGCCAAGAATGTTCTAGAGTGGATGAGTGTTCTCTTAATTTTGACTATTTGACCAAGTGAAAAAGGAAGCTAAGAACTTATGGTATGGAATCATAAGTTGATGATAAGATGAGGGGGACAAAAGGCATAATATTGGGCAATGTTTTGGGAGTGTGTTCATGGTCATTTGACCATGAACCTAGACGGCATGAAGGGTTAAGGGAGTGGTTTAATTATGTAGCAAATTTTGGATATGATGGGGAAGAAACAAGGAGGAAAAAGGGGAATGATGTTGGCTAGGTTGACCGAAAATTAGTGTAGCCATTAGGGTGCTAGTTGGCCAAAAATCCTAGCAAAATTGTCCATCTTTTCTCATTTCTCCAAAAATTCTCCTCTTAGCCGAATCTTGCTTTGGGAATTAGGCAAAACTTCTCATTGTTTTGGTTCTCATTTTGACCATTTGGTTAAAATTCTCTCTCAAAATTCTTGTCAAAAGCCTCAAAAGTTGGAAAGCCTTTCTTCTTTTCTTCCTTTTCTCTCATTGCCGAAAGTACCAAAAGGTTCAAGCACCATTTTTCTTCTTCATTTCTCCCTCTTGGCGAATGCATCTAAGCCCCAAAACCAATCTCCTTTCTCTTTGATCATTTCTCCTTTTCTTTTCTTTTCATTTTATTTCTCTCTTTCTTTCCTCTTTCAAAACTACAAAGGATCAAGAACCATTTTTTCTTCAATTTTACCTCTTTGGTCGAATGTGCATAGGTCTTTAAACCTATCCCTTTTTCTTTTCTTTATCATCATCTTTTCTTTCTTCTCTCTATAGAAACTATTTTCTTTTAAATCCAGTATCATCAATCCTTCTCTTCTTTTTGATTTAGGCCGAATCTTCAAGAGAGTAAGTAAAACTTTTTGTCCATCATTTTCATTATTTATTTCTTTTTACTTTAGCAAATTTAGAAACATGATCTCTTATTTTCTCTCTTAGGCCGAATCCTTGGAAAGGATTTTCAAGGATCCTTGTTGAAGAAGACTTTTAAGAAGTGATCTTTCGGATCATCTAAGGTAAGATTATTCCCTTTTGGTTATATCAAATCTTTTTGAATGGATCGCTAATCAATGTTATTTTAGGGACGATTTAAGATCAACAAGATAGGTAAGAAAAGAGCCGTACGGAGTGTTTGGAAGAGGGGAGGTATTCCTTTACCATCGAACTACAAATGAAGGGTCATCGGCAGTTAGAGACTTTCCACCGTGTTGTGGACCCTCCGCTAACGAGGATCGGTTATTTGAAGTAGTCGCATAACCGAACCACTTTACGTTGGTGGAATATCGGTGATTTTGATCCATCTAGTGGAGAAAACCACAAATAACTGCTGCTCGAGAACTGAGGGGTAAGGAATTAGATCTCTCGTCAATAAGTATAGTTTTGTTAACAATAGTGTATACTAACCAAGTGTGTTAATCAATTAGGTGTTGACGAGCGAGAGGTATTGTTCTCACTTGTCACAAGGTGTGTAACCTTACATTAAAATTTCCATAGATCTATATTTTAAAAAGTGATTATATGACAATATGTTTGTTTGTGGATACCAATTATTGGTATACAAAATTGTGTATGTTTACCCCAATATTTCGTTCATTTTGCTATATGCATAAATATGAAATGAGTATGATTATATTATGTTTTGTGGGGTAAATAGCATGAAAATCTAATTTGATATGTATGTGCATGGGCATATGGGTATTGTTGATAAAGGAGGAAGTATTCTGGTGGTTTTACCACATTTCTGGTGACTTCGGTCACATATTTGACTCCGTGACTTGGTCACATATTTGACTCGGTGACCTCGGTCACATATTTGAACTCCGGTGACTTCGGTCACATATGTGAATCTGGTGACTTTGGTCACGCATTTGAAATTTGGACTTCGGTCAGGTGACTTCGGTCACATCTGTTTTGGTGGCTTTGCCACAACATTATAAGGGCGATGTACATGTTGACTGCAGCAACTGCCTTCGATGGTGTGTAGCGGATGGAGGGTCGATTTAGTAATCCCACAAGGTGTTGGTTGAATACAGTGGTGTGTAGCGGATGGATATTTAGGTGGGCGAGCTTGCATTTCATTTCATGTACATAACCATGTAATATTGAATGATTATTATTTGATCTGCTATGATATGGGCCTTTGGGCTAAATATGAGTTAAATGGGCCTTTGGGCTAAATATGAGTTAAATGGGCCTATGGTCATATGTGAAATTTTGGACTTAAAGCATATGATAAAATGGACTTTTGGTGTATGTGTTATACATTGAGTTTATGACTCACCCTTTTGTGGGATAAACTTTTCAGATAATTCATAGTGCGATGGATCGAATCGACAAGGATTTCGAGGTGGCGATGCTCAGATCAAGTATTGTGGAGATTTCCCAACTTAAACTTATTAATTTAAATTTTATTACTTAGACTTTATTTTGGGTTTGTTATTTTGTAATAAGGCCACTATAAACTACTTTTAGATTTTGTGTTTGGATTTAAATTTTGCCATGAATAATTATCAATTAAATAACTAAATGGTTTTCGATAAATAATTTAAAAGGTTTTTTGTCAAGAATATATATATATATATATGTTTTAAGAAAATACAAATCTATTTTTCAACTAAGTCTAACTCGATCTTTAAGTTAATCCGTTTTATTTAAAATCATCAAGTTTTCTTGAAGAAAACGATATTTCGCTAAAGTTTTACTCAA
Source organism: Gossypium rotundifolium (assembly GCA_025506655.1). Taxonomy (NCBI): domain Eukaryota; kingdom Viridiplantae; phylum Streptophyta; class Magnoliopsida; order Malvales; family Malvaceae; genus Gossypium; species Gossypium rotundifolium. Next base: position 97,808,399 of record CP106733.1, on the reverse strand, counting down.
GAACATACCAAATCCAGTTAGGCTTTTGGGCGGGTTTGGGGTGTTTCACTTAATATCGAGCCCGCTTTTAAACTCTCACCTTGGGTTTTGAAGCCCACAACATTTTCAAAAGTTGGCCCAAATGACTTTTGAAAGTTTTCTTAAGTTAAATAATTTTATAAGAGCATGGCACTTTCGAGTTCTCGGCCGGATCCATCGGTATGTACTTTATCGATATGCGATATGTATGATAGTTTAAACTTAAACTATACTTTAGAGACATGGACCCTAGGTGTATGTGTGCTACTACGGAAAAACTCTTCAATATCATTTCATAAAACTTTCCTTTAATAAGAAGTGAAAAGACTCTAATACATAAGACTTTTTCGTAAAAAGATAAGACACGTAGTAGACATGAGTTCTAGGGGCGTGGTCATCGTGGACGTGGAAGAGGAAGGATGACTGCTTTGAACCGATTCGATCTGGTCAAGGTTCGAGAATGAAGCTCCACCACCGGTCATTGGGGTGGACTTTCAAGAACAAAATGAAGGAGGTGACGCAGATCACAAGTCGCATCATGAAGTTTTGGAACGAGTAGCGAAGCTAGTTCTCGAAATGGGTCTCGAAAGTCGATGGTGAGAGACTTAGATCGAATGGAGCCGAGGTTTTCGGAAGAATATCCGAGTAGCTCCAAATGTAGCTGAATATTGGTTGGAGGCGGTCGAGAGGATCATGGACGATATAGATCGACCGATGAAGAGAAATTGAAAGGTGCTATTTCACTTCTCCGCGATGAAGCCTACCAAAGGTGGCTCACTATCAAGGAGAGTACACTGTGGATCGTCTGTATTGGGGGTATTTTAAGATTAAATTGAAGGAAAATATGTTGGAGCTAGCTACATCGACTCGAGAGGAAGACATTTCGAATTTGGTCCAAGGAACAAGTCGATAGTGAATATGAAGTAGAATTTTTGCGACTTAGCCGTTATGCGGAGGATAATGGCTACTAAATATGAACAATGTATCGATTTGAAGATGGACTTAGAGATGAGCTAAGAGTGATGATTGCTCCACACCGTGAAAGAGATTTTGTAATCTTAGTGGAAAGGGCAAGAATTGTCAAGAGGCTAAACAATCGAGAGATGAACCGGACAGAGGCCGAGCAAGAATAAGAGAAGCTTTGGGTCCTCAGGGTCGTCCGGGAACTTTCAGAAGAAATCAAGAAGTGATGGTCCGCAAAATCAACAGACTACTACGGGTGGACAAAATCGTACTTGTTCTCAATGTGGGAAAATGCACTCGGGAGAATGCTGGAAAAAGACCGTGGATGTTTCAAGTGCGGATCTAAAGACCATATGATTAAGGATTGCCCGATGAACTCGGAGAAGAACCGTTCAGCAGGTCGAGTGCTAATCAGTGACAGAGGTGACAGTGACCATATGGTTCCAGAAAGGACGCGAACTTCAGCGAAGGCGATGGTAGCTTTGAGGCGAGACAACCAGGTTTGGTGTATGCAGTTCGTCGCAGAGAGATGATGACCTTTTGATGTTATCACGGTATGTTTCGATTTCGGGTTGCCCTTTATTGCTTTGATAGTTATAGGTCAACTCATTCCTATATCATTGAAGTATCTCGGGACTTTGCATGTGACTTCAAATCTGCATTTAGGAAGATGATCGACTTAGTCCTTTAGGATGACAAAGAGTTATAGACAAACTTTTAAGGAAGTGCCTTTATAAGTTTAGGGATACGCTTTTGGTGATCTAATGGAATTGCCATTTGGAGAATTCACCTAATCTTAGGCATGGACTGGCTTGTGAAGTATCGTGCAAATGTGGATTATGCTGCTAAGAGAATGTCCTTAAGAACTTTTGATGACAAGGAAGTTGTAGTGTTGGGCGAGAGACGGAACTACTTATCTAATGTAGTATCCGCTCTTAAGGCGGAAAAGATGGTTAGAAAGGGATGTGAAGCCTTCCTGATGTTAGTGAATGCTTTGGAGGCTAAGGAAGTAACTGTTAATGAAGTCAGGACAGTGAAGGAATTTGTAGATGTTTTTCCGGAAGAACTTTCAGGTTTGCCTCCGGATCGTGAGGTAGAATTCGGGATAGATTTATTGCCTGGAACGGCGCCAGTTTCTATTGCTCCATATAGAATGGCACCGAAGGAATTGGTTGAGCTTAAGGCTCAAATTCAGAAGTTGCTTGATCGTGGATTCATCCGACCTAGTGTGTCTCCATGGGGAGCACCGGTACTATTCGTGAAGAAGAAGGACGGATCGATGAGGATGTGTATAGACTACCGGCAGTTGAATAAGCTGACCATCAAGAACAAGTATCCTTTGCCAAGGATCGACGACTTGTTCGATCAGCTTAAGGGAGCTGCGGTATTCTTAAAGATTGATCTAAGGTCGGGGTATCATCAGCTTAAAGTGAAAGAAGCGGATATCCATAAGATGGCTTTCCGAACTAGATATGGGCATTATGAATTTCTGGTAATGCCATTCGGATTGACGAATGCCCCAGCTGCGTTCATGGATATGATGAACCAAATTTTTTAGCCCTACTTGGATCAATTCGTCGTGGTATTCATAGACGACATCCTGGTGTATTCTAAGTCCGAGATGGAACATGAGAGCATCTCCGAATTGTGTTGCGAGTTTTAAGGGAAAAGAAGTCAGATGCCAAATTCAAAGAAGTGTGAATTTTGGTGAAAGAAGTTGCATTTTAGGCCATGTGGTGTCGGCGGAAGGGATAAGGTGGATCCTCGGAAGATTGAGGTGTGCTAGATTGGAAACCACCTAAGTCCGTGAATCGAGGTTCGCAATTTCTTGGGTTTAGCGGATACTACAGAAGATTCGTTGAAGGATTTTCATCGATAGCTGCACCTTTAACGAAATTGCTGAGAAAGGAAGTACCTTTCGTGTGGACCGATAAGCAGCAAGAGAGTTTTGGGAAGCTCAAGAAAGTTTTGACTGAAGCTCCGGTTTTGATCTAGCCTGAGGCAGGGAAGGATTTCGTCGTGTATTGTGACGCTTCTCACACTGGATTAGGATGTGTTTTGATGCAAGGCGGGAAGGTAGTTGCATATGCGTCTCGATAGTTGAGACCGCACGAGGTTAATTACCCGACGCATGACTTGGAGTTGGCAGTTGTAGTCTTTACTCTTAAGGTTTGGAGACATTACTTATACGGGGAGAAGTCAGTGATATACACGGACCACAAAAGTCTGAAATATCTACTGACTCAGAAAGAACTGAATTTGAGGCAACGAAGGTGGATAGAGTTGTTGAAAGACTACGACTGTTCTATCGAGTACCACCCGGGCAAGGCGAATGTGGTGGCAGACGCTCTAAGTCGGAAAGTGGTGACAGATTTGAGGGCAATGTTTACATATCTTAGTCTTTACGATGACGAAAGCTTGTTGGCAGAACTTCAAGTTAAGCCGACATGGTTAATGTAATATCCCGGGTTAGGGGCTATTTTATTTTGGCTTTGCTGCATGTGCATGATGTGCTATGTTGTTATTTTGATGTTGTTGGGGCTTAGTTATAAGCTAGGTGTAAGCCTGAGTGGTAGGAAAAATTTTTGTTTCTAGGCTTAGGTGGGAGGAGTTGAAGGAGCTGGGGTTTTTAAATATTTTAGGTAAATTTTTAGCACAAGAGGAGCCTTGGTGGAGTGGCAAGTAAGGCGCCACTAGGAGCTTGGCTTGGCGTCAATTGCAAGGGGGGAGAGGTCCTGTGTTCAAGCTGCGGAATGCTCCATTTTGGGTTCTATTTTGACGGCAAGGAGGGGAGGAGTTGTAGGCAGTTCAAACTCTGCCTTGGACCAAGTCAAAGGTTCAAATGGTAGGTGGAGAGTGATTGTTGGAAGTGGACTAATTCAAAGTGATTTGAATTAGTAGCTTGGAGTGGTTTAAGGTGTTTGGCCGGATTTTGGAGAGGTTTTGGGGGAGTGGACGGCTTGGTAAGTGTAGTGGGGGAGTGTGCCAAATTTTCATGTAGGCAATTGGTGCATTTTCGGTAATAGTGAGTGTCAAGCAAGCCTTTCTTTTGGTCTTTTGGTAAGCCGAATTTTGAGAAAACTCTCCCATTTTTGCTTCTTGAAACCGAAACCTCAAGCACCTTTACTTGCCGAAACTTGCCTTGTTCTTCTTGATTGTGTACTTGTGGCCGAATGCTCCTTTCCATGTGTTTTTCTTTTTCATTTGAGTAAGCCGGAACTACTACACTCACTTCTTCACACTTTTTCCTTATTTGAAAACTTTGGTAGCCGAATGTTCATTTCTCTCCCTTTCTTTTCCATTTGTTGAAGTCGAAACTAGTGATCCTTCCTTCTCACACTTTCTTTTTACAACTCTTGTGCCGAATTCACATTGCTTTTTTTTAGCCGAATTTTCCATTTGTTCCTTACCATTTCATTAAGCCGAAACCATCTTACCTTGTTCCCCTAACCTTCACTTTCTTTTCTCAATATCTTCTTGACCGAAACACCATCCTCCAAAAACTTCATCCTCTATCTTCTTTTTCTTTAAACCGAAAGCACCCCTCCATTCATCATTCTATTTTCTTCTTTTCCAAAACCCTTAGCCTTTTGTCATCATTCGTCCTTTCTATTTCTCTTAAGGCCGAATCTCCTTTTCTCCTTTTGTTAAGGGTGTTGGCCGAACCTTGTCTCTCTTAATAGTTTCTTTATTGCCGTATATCAGAGGAGGAGTGTGACCTTGTTGGAGTCTTGTTCAATCGGTCTAGTAAGAGGTAAGTATTTGGCAAAATGGCCATTTCTCCCCCTTTCTTGTTCTTTGTCGATTTCTAGTGTGTTTAAGGGCCGATTTCGATATCTGTTAGAAGGGAGTTAACTCTTTGGTTGGTAACCGATTTTGTTATAGGGCCTTTGGATTTTAGAAGCAAGCAAGAAGGAGCCTTCTTTCTCTGTTAAGCAATCGGTAAGTGGTGGTAAGAACGAGTTCTTTTAGTCGGTTTGTTTAGTTTTCGTTAAGCCAAGTTATTAAGAGATTAACCGTTTTCATTTCTAGGGTGTGACCGTTTGGTAAGGGAACCATTGTTGGTTCGGGTTTGGTAGGAAACCAAACCATTTGGCGAGATAACGGTTTAACGCAAACCCTTTTGGTTTATTGGTTTTGGCCAAAAAGTTATGTGTGACTAATCTGGTGTTTGGCCGACTTTAGGAGCAAATTAATCGAGGGGTTTAAACCGGTTCTTCGGGATTAAGCGTGCGATCTATCAGGTGTGTAAACTAACACACCTTCTTAACTGAGTAATGTATTAATAACCTGATTGTGTAAGTGAAACAGTGTGGTTGACTGATTTAATACCCAATAAGGTATGGATACTGGATTCGTAAGTCCGTTTCATTACAAGATATGTGATGATATGTGATATCATGATTATTGGTGTATGTACTTTGAGATGTCATATTAAGCATGTGAGCATGATAGCATGATTGCACGACTTTGCATTAGTATGATATGATATTGGGTGATATGAGAGGAGGGGGATATGATATCCGTGTCTTTGGGACACCGAGGTTTGGCACCTCCAAAGGTTTGGTACCACGATTGATTTTTGTGACTTTGGGTCACGAGAGGTTGGCACCTCCGCGTCTCGTCCCCAAAGGCTTAGTACCACAGTGGGTTGGCCCCACGGTTGATTATACGGGATTGATGCTAGTGATTTGGTATCACACGATGGGTTGGCCCCATCATTTTAATCGTGACTACGGTCACCATTGATTTGGTATCACACTTGTGTCTTTGGGACACCAGAGGTTTGGCACCTCATAGCGACTCATCCCTGTGGTTAACGCCACCGTGGGTTGGCCCCACTTTTGAGATATGGGATCGTCGCCAGTGATTTGGTATCACACGTGGGTTGGCCCCACAAATGGATCATTCGTGACTTTGGGTCACCAGTGGTTTGGCACCACATCTATGGATATCGTGACTTGGGTCACTAGTGGTTTGGCACCACCAGTGGTTTGGTACCACACGGGGTAGAAAAGGTGATATGGATGGTTAGGATCGGGTGCATTACTTGCATTGCTTTGTTATGATGTGTGTTAGCATGTTATACCGGAGAGGGATTTATGCATCGAGTCTTGCGACTCACCTTCTCCTTATCATTTCAGTGACACGTAGATCGCGGACACGAGCCGGTGGACTCAAGTGCCCATGCCAAAAATAAATTCGGACTTGCACTGATTTTCAAACTTGGTACTTTACCTTATTTAAATTTCATTTGATTATGTTGGGATTCTAAAAGGCCTCTGTAAAAGTTTTACACTTACATTCTGTTAATTACTTGCTTAGATTGGATTTCAAATATGCCTTAACAAATTACTGGGTAATATTCGATAAAACTTGGAAAGATAGGGTTTTCAAAACTGCAAAGCGATATGTTTTAAACTTTACCATCGGGTATCACACTATAATTTAAATTAAATGAAACTCAATTGTCTTCCAAACTTGAATGTGATTTCTTATTAACATAAAGAAAAAAAAATGTGTTTAAGCAACAACTAGGATTACTTAAATTTCTACATGAGATAAACTTGTTTTACTTGCATAACTGATTAAGTTTTCAAAATTTTCGGGTTTTCATATACACTATCGCTTTTAAACAATCATGCTCAAGTTTTCTACCAAAAACAAAACATACGAGAGAGTTTTCATCAAACTTTTAAACGGAAACCTAAACCTCTCAAATACCTTTTCCCTCAGAGCATACCGTATTCTACGTAGTGTATTGACCGGTTTGGGGTGTTACAATTGTGGTATCGAGCCAAGTTCAAAGACTCGACTATGGGCCTGTGGTCCAAAATGTTTTAAATTCGGTTTTAAGTGTTATGTTTTAAAAGTATGGTTTGAAAGGCATGGCACCGAGTCTCCTGCACCAATCCGCCTGTAAGTACCCTTACTATTGTTTGTGATAATGATATTGATGAGATGTGATTGGATGGCTAGTGTTAGTAAGACTACTTTAGAAATTGAAACTAATAGGACTCAAAGGGACGTGAAAACGAAACTTCTTTAATAAGCAATATTCATAAGACTTTGCTTTTAAACAAAGGAATAATTATCGATGCATAAAATTCTTTAAATCGCATTTAGATTTTAGTCATGAGTACTCGAGGTAGACGTGGTCGTGGAGGTGGTCGAGGTAGGATGATGCTTTCGAACCCGTAGGTTCGGTCGTGGTCGAGAACGAGATACTGCATCGCCACCACCGAGGTGGTGAGTTTCAGAATGCATCGGGACGACGCAGTTGTCACAGCGATCTTCGGGGTTCTAGAAAGGGTAGTTGGAGTAGGTGGAGGCGCAGGAGCTAGAAAATCGTGCTAAACGACTTCGGCAAACGGGTCAAGTTTTTGAGGTGTCTCGGGTGTTGCTCCAAAGATCTTGAATATTGGTGGAAGCGACAGAAGCGATCATGGACGATCTGGACTGATCACCAAGAAAAGTTAAAGGGATAGTATCACTTCTCGAGATGAGTCATACCAATGGTGGCTCACGGTTCGACACAATACCGCAACGGAAGATCCGACTTGGGACTATTTTAGGTCGCTATCGGAAAAAGTACGTTGGGGCTAACTACATTAATGAGCAACGGAAAGCATTTCTGAGGTTAGTTCAGGGGAGTAAATCTGTGTCACAGTATGAGGCAGAGCTTCTGAGGCTGAGTTGGTATGCCAGGGGTATGGTGGCTACTGAACACGAGAGGTGTGTTTGTTTCGAGGATGGCCTGCGAGATGAATTAAGGTTGTTGATTGCGCCTCAGCAGGAGCGTGAATTTGCTGTTCTGGTTGAAAAGGCGAAGGTAGCCGAGGGTATTAAGGAGTCTGTGAGGCAAGGCATGGATAGGAACCGACACAAGAGGAGTTTTGGATCTTCTGGGTCGTCAGGTAATCCGCAGAAAAGGGCTAGACCGAGTGGGCCGAATCAGTCTGGTAGGTTTGTTGCTGCTAGTCAGGGACCGCCGCAGTGTAACCGTTGTGGGAAAGCTCATTGGGGAGGATGTTGGACTGGTGGTAGAGGCTGTTTTGAGTGTGGCTCTTCGGACCATCGTGTGAGGGACCGTCTGCAAGTTGGCTAGGATTCATCCGAGAGTCGTAGCGTACTCAAGACAGAATAATGGACCACCACCGCAGAGGGCCAAGGTAATGGCGGAGGAGGTAATGGTTCGTCGGGCCGTGGAGCATCGGCGGAGGTGCGTAATGCCTTGAGGCCGACAAATGGGCTAGTGTATGCGGTGAGGCACCGAGAGGAGGCGACGACCGGACGTCATAATCCAGACGCTTTTAATCTTTGGTTCTCCATTTACTTGCTTTGATTGATGTGGGTTCGACGATTCATATGTTGCAAGTAGCATAGTGAAGACCATGGATTTAGACTCTGAGATATCTTCTAGGCAGATGACCGTAATAAGCCCTCTAGGTCACTCTGTAGTTGTAGATAAGCTATAGAGAGACGTACCTCTAGAACTCCAAGGGGTAGTGTTTGTGGCCGATCTGATGGAACTGCCGTTTAGGGAGTTCGATCTAATTCTCGGGATGGACTGGCTGGTTAAGTACCAGGCGAAGTTGGATTGCGCGGCTAAGTGTGTGGTTCTGAAAATAGCTAAGGGTGATGAGGTAGTTCTGATCGGTAATAGAAGAAATTATCTGTCTAATGTGGTATCTGCTCTGAAAGCCGAGAAGATGGTCAGGAAGGGCTGTGAAGCATATGTGGTTCATGTGTATGCCTTGGAGGCTAAAGAGTCTCTTTGTGGAGACGGTTCTGACGCTTAGGGAATTTGTTGATGTGTTTCCTGAGGAGCTTCCGGGTTTGCCACCAGATCGTGAGGTAGAGTTCGGGATAGATCTGTTACCCAAACTGCGCCAGTATCTATTGCTCCGTACAGGATGGCGCCTAAAGAGTTAGTGGAGCTTAAGGCTCAGATCCAGGAGTTGTTGGACCGAGGCTTCATCAGGCCAAGTGTTTCGCCTTGGGGAGCGCCGGTACTCTTTGTCAAGAAGAAAGACGGTACTATGCGGATGTGTGTAGACTACCGCCAATTGAATAAGCTGACGATCAAAAACAAGTATCCGCTGCCTCGGATAGATGACTTGTTTGACCAACTTAAGGGTGTGTCAGTTTTCTCGAAGATTGATTTAAGGTCTGGGTATCACTAGTTAAAGGTGAAAGAGGCGGATATTTGCAAGACGGCATTTTGTACTCGGTATGGGCACTTTGAGTTCTTAGTTATGCCGTTTGGGTTGACTAACGCACCGGCAAATTCATGGATATGATGAATAGGGTGTTCCAACGATGATTTAGACCAGGTTAGAGTGGTTTTATCGACGACATCTTGGTATATTCAAGGACCGAGGAGGAGCATGATGCGCATTTGCTGGTGGTATTGCAGATTCTGAGAGAGAAACAACTTTATGCGAAGTTTAGTAAAAGCGAGTTCTGGCTTAGGAAGTGACGTTCTTGGGTCATGTAGTATCGGCTGAGGGGATTAGAGTGGATCCTCGAAAGATTGAGGCGGTTTTGGATTGGAAGCCGCCTAGGTCAAGAGTGAGATTCGAGTTTTACGGGTTTGGCGGTGATACTACCAAGATTTGTAGAGGATTTTCATTGATCGCAAAGACCGATGACCAAATTATTAAGAAAAGGGTTCGATTCATTTGGATTGAGAAGCAGCAGGAGAGCTTCGACAAGTTGAAGAAGATTTTGACCGAAGCTCCGGTTCTAATTCAACCTGAGGCTAGGAAGGAATTCATAGTTTATTGCGATGCATCACATACAGGTTTGGGTTGTGTGCTGATGCAGGAAGGGAAGGTTGTGGCTTACGATCTCGGCAATGAGACCACATGAGGTCAATTATCCAACGCACGATCTGGAGCTCGCTGCTGTAGTCTTTGCCTTGAAAATATGGAGGCATTACTTGTACGGAGAGAAATTGATAGCCTACACGGATCATAAGAGTCTGAAGTACCTTCTGACTCAGAAAGACTTAAATTTGAGACAGCGCAGATGGATTGAGTTGCTGAAAGACTACGACTGCTCAATTGAGTATCATCCGGGCAAGGCTAACGTTGTGGCAGATGCGTTGAGCCGTAAAGTTGTTTCAAATCTAAGAGCGATGTTTTCCCACTTGAGTTTGTATGACGACGGGAGTATTCTGGCAGAGCTGCAGGTTAAGCCTACTTGGGTTGAGCAGATCAGAGAAAAACAGTTGTTGGATGAGGTTTTGAGTGCGCAGATGACACAAGTGCAGAATGATGGTTTGGAGGGTTACAATTTGTCTAGTGATGGAGTGCTGTGTTTTCGGGGGAGAGCTTGTATGCCGATGGATACCGAGTTAAGGCAAAAGATTCTTCAGGATGCACATAGCAACCCCTACGCTATGCATCCCGGAGGTAGCAAAATGTATAGGATCTCGGAGAACAGCCTACGGTGGTAAGATCCGAAAAAGGAAGTGACAGAGTTTGTAGGAAGTGTCCGATATGTCGCAGGTCAAGGTGAACATCGCTTCTCGTCGAGTTACTTGACCAAAGAAGATTCCACAAAGGAAGTGGGAAAGGATAACTATGGATTTCGCTGGATTACCTCTTACGCCTAGCAAGAAGGATTGATTTGGGTAATTGTGGATCGATCGACTAAATCACTCACTTTATCCCTGTGAGGTGGATTACTCACTTCGAGGTTGGCGAAGTCAGATGTGTCGAGATAGTGAGACCGCACGGTGCCGTATCAATCATCTCGAATAGGGATCCCGATTCGTCAAGGTTCGAAAGCGTTGCATCGAGCTCGGGTACACTTGGATTTCAAAGACGGCATTTCATCCGCAGATTGACGGGCAATGGAAAGGGTTATACTGATCTTGGAGGACATGTTACGAGGTTGTGTATTGACTTCGAGGGTAGTTGGGAGGAGTATCTACCATTAGCTGAGTTCGCCTACAACAATAGTTACCAAGCAAGCATCAAGATGGCACCATATGAGGCGTTAGTCGGTAGGAAGTGTCGCCACCGCTTGTTGGACGAGAGTTAAGTGAACGCCGCTTGTTGGGACCAGAGTTGGTTGTCGAGACCAAGAAAAGGTTAAGTTGATTCGGGCTCGGTTGAAAGAAGCTTTGGACCGGTAGAAGTCCTATGCCGATCTTAAGCGGAGAGATATTGAATTTGCTGTGGGAGATCAAGTTTTTCTAAAGGTCTCACCGTGGAAGAAAGTGTTAAGGTTCAGAAGGAAAGGCAAGCTAAGTCTGAGGTTTATTGGGCCGTATAAGGTACTGAGACGAGTGGGACCAGTAGCTTACCAGCTCGAGTTGCCAGCAGAGCTAAGTCAGATTCACGACGTGTTCCACATTTCAATGCTTAGGCGATATCGCTAAGATCCATCGCACGTGGTGATAGTGGAAGAGATCGAGGTAAACCCAGATTTGACTATAGAGGAAGATCCTGTACAGATTTTAGATCGGGATGTGAAGGTTCTACGTAGGAAGTCTGTGCCTTTGGTTAAGGTACTGTGGCGAAATCATGGCGTGGAGGAAGCTACGTGGGAACCCGAGGATATGATGAGACAGCAATACCCGCAACTCTTGACGACTGTAATTTCGAGGTCAAATTATTTTTAAGGAGGTAGAACCGCAATATCCCAAGTTAGGGGCTATTTTATTTTGGCTTTCTTTGCATGTGCATGATGTGCTATGTTGTTATTTTGATGTTGTTGGGGCTTAGTTATAAGCTAGGTGTAAGCCCGAGTGGTAGGAAAATTTTTGTTTCTAGGCTTAGGTGGGAGGAGCTGGGTTTTAAATATTTTAGGTAAATTTTAGCACAAGAGGAGCCTTGGTGGAGTGGCAAGTAAAGCGCCACTAGGAGCTTGGCTTGGCGTCAATTGCAAGGGGAGAGGTCCTGTTCAAGTCATGAATGCTCCATTTTGGGTTCTATTTTGACTGCAAGGAGGGAGGAGTTGTAGGCGGTTAAACTCCGCCTTGGACCAAGTCAAAGGTTCAAATGGTGGGTGGAGAGTGATTGTAGGAAGTGGACTAATTCAAAGTGATTTGAATTAGTGGCTTGGAGTGGTTTAAGGTGTTTGGCCGGATTTTGGAGAGGTTTTGGGGGAGTGGACGGCTTGGTAAGTGTAGTGGGGGAGTGTGCCGAATTTTCATGTAGGCAATTGGTGCATTTTCGGTCATAGTGAGTGTCAAGCAAGCCTTTCTTTTGGTCTTTTGGTAAGCCGAATTTCGAGAAAACTCTTCCATTTTTGCTTCTTGAAACCGAAACCTCAAGCACCTTTACTTGTCGAAACTTGCCTTGTCCTTCTTGATTGTGTACTTGTGGCCGAATGCTCCTTTCCATGTGTTTTTCTTTTTCATTTGAGTAAGCCGAAACTACTACACTCACTTCTTCACACTTTTTCCTCATTTGAAAACTTTGGTAGCTGAATGTTCATCTCTCTCCCTTTCTTTTCCATTTGTTGAAGCCGAAACTAGTGATCCTTCCTTCTCACACTTTCTTTTTACAACTCTTGTGCCGAATTCACATTGCTTTTTTTTAGCCAAATTTTCCATTTGTTCCTTACCATTTCATTAAGCCGAAACCATCTTACCTTGTTCCCCTAACCTTCACTTTCTTTTCTCAATATCTTCTTGACTGAAACACCATCCTCCAAAAACTTCATCCTCCATCTTCTTTTTCTTTAAACCGAAAGCACCCCTCCATTCATCATTCTATTTTCTTCTTTTCCAAAACCCTTAGCCTTTTGTCATCATTCGTCCTTTCTATTTCTCTTAAGGCCGAATCTCCTTTTCTCCTTTTGTTAAGGGTGTTGGCCGAACCTTGTCTCTCTTAATAGTTTCTTTATTGCCGTATATCAGAGGAGGAGTGTGACCTTGTTGGAGTCTTGTTCAATCGGTCTAGTAAGAGGTAAGTATTTGGCCGAATGGCCATTTCTCCCCCTTTCTTGTTCTTTGTCGATTTCTGGTGTGTTTAAGGGCCGATTTTGGTATCTGTTAGAAGGGAGTTAACTCTTTGGTTGGTAACCAATTTTGTTATAGGGCCTTTGGATTTCGGAAGCAAGCAAGAAGGAGCCTTCTTTCTCTGTTAAGCAATCGGTAAGTGGTGGTAAGAACAAGTTCTTTTAGTCGGTTTGTTTAGTTTTCGTTAAGCCAAGTTATTAAGAGATTAACCGTTTTCATTTCTAGGGTGTGACCGTTTGGTAAGGGAACCATTGTTGGTTCGGGTTTGGTAGGAAACCAAACCATTTGGCGAGGTAACGGTTTAACGCAAACCCTTTTGGTTTATTGGTTTTGGCCGAAAAGTTATGTGTGACTAATCTGGTGTTTGGCCGACTTTAGGAGCAAATTAATCGAGGGGTTTAAACCGGTTCTTTGGGATTAAGCGTGCGATCTATCAGGTGTGTAAACTAACACACCTTCTTAACTGAGTAATGTATTAATAACCTGATTGTGTAAGTGAAACAGTGTGGTTGACTGATTTAATACCCAATGAGGTATGGATACGGATTCGGGTAAGTCCGTTTCATTACGAGATATGGGATGATATGTGATATCATGATTATTGGTGTATGTACTTTGAGATGTCATATTAAGCATGTGAGCATGATAGCATGATTGCACGACTTTGCATTAGTATGATATGATATTGGGTGATATGAGAGGAGGGGATATGATATCCGTGTCTTTGGGACACCGTGAGGTTTGGCACCTCCAAAGGGGTTTGGTACCACAGATTGATTTTGTGACTTTGGGTCACTAGAGGTTTGGCACCTCCGCGCCTCGTCCCCAAAGGCTTAGTACCACGATGGGTTGGCCCCACGATTGATTATACGGATTGACGCTAGTGATTTGGTATCACACGATGGGTTGGCCCCATCATTTTAATCGTGACTACGGTCACCAGTGATTTGGTATCACACTTGTGTCTTTGGGACACCAGAGGTTTGGCACCTCATAGCGACTCGTCCCTGTGGTTAACGCCACCGTGGGTTGGCCCCACTTTTGAGATATGGGATCGTCGCCAGTGATTTGGTATCACACGTGGGTTGGCCCCACAAATGGATCTTTCGTGACTTTGGGTCACCAGTGGTTTAGCACCATATCTATGGATATCGTGACTTTGGGTCACCAGTGGTTTGGCACCACCAGTGGTTTGGCACCACCAGTGGTTTGGTACCACACGGGGTAGAAAAGGTGATATGGATGGTTAGGATCGGGTGCATTACTTGCATTGCTTTGTTATGATGTGTGTTAGCATGTTATACCGGGAGAGGGATTTATGCACTGAGTCTTGCGACTCACCTTCTCCCTTATCATTTCAGGTGACACGTAGATCGCGGACACGGAGCCGGGGTGGACTCGAAGTGCCCATGCCAAAAATAAATTCGGACTTGCACTGATTTTCAAACTTGGTACTTTACCTTATTTAAATTTCATTTGATTATGTTGGGATTCTAAAAGGCCTCTTTAAAAGTTTTACACTTACATTCTGTTAATTACTTGCTTAGATTGGATTTCAAATATGCCTTAACAAATTACTGGGTCATATTCAATAAAACTTGGAAAGATAGGGTTTTCAAAACTGCAAAGTGATATGTTTTAAACTTTACCATCGGGTATCACGCTGTAATTTAAATTAAATAAAACTCAATTGTCTTCCAAACTTGAATGTGATTTCTTATTAACATAAAGAAAAAAAAATGTGTTTAAGCAACAACTAGGATTACTTAAATTTCTACATGAGATAAACTTGTTTTACTTGCATAACTGATTAAGTTTTCAAAATTTCTGGGTTTTCATATACACTATCGCTTTTAAACAATCATGCTCAAGTTTTCTACCAAAAACAAAACATACGAGAGAGTTTTCATCAAACTTTTAAACGAAAACCTAAACCTCTCAAATACCTTTTCCCTGTAGCATACCAGATTCGGTCGTGGTGTATTGACCGGGTTTGGGGTGTTACAGTTAAGTCAAGTGAAAGAGAGGCGCTTAGTAGATGAAGATCCGAGTGAAAAGCTTGACAGTGCGAGTAGGAAATTGGAAGATTTTGGTATTAATAAAGGATGTGGTATTGTGCTTCAAAGGTAAAGTCTCAGATGCCAAAGGATCGGGAGTTGAGGCAAAAGATACTTGAGAATCGCATGGTAGCCCCTATGCTATGCATCCCGGAGGAAGTAAATTATACCGAGATTTGCGAGATCAATTTTGGTGGCCTGGACTTAAGCGAGAGTTACGGAGTTTAGGAAAGTGCTTGACGTGTCGACAAGTCAAGGTGAACATCAAGTACCATCGGATTACTTCAACCGATAAAGATTCCGCAATGAAAGTGGGAGAGAATCACCATGGACTTTGTTAGTGGGCTTCCTCTTACGCCTACTAAGAAAGACTCTGATGGGTGATAGTGGACCGATTGACGAAATCTACACATTTTATCCCGATTGGTTGATTACTCTTTGCAGAAATTGGCAAAGTTATATGTGGCTGAGATTGTGAGATTGCATGGAGTGCCGTTGTCGATTATTTCAGATAGAGATCCGAGATTTACGTCGCGATTTTGGAAAGCATTACATCAGGCTTTGGGCACCAGATTGACTTCAAAGACGGTATTTCATCCTCGGTCAAGCGATCGATTTGAAAGAGTAATCCAAATCTTAGAAGATATGTTAAGGGATGTGTGATAGATTTCAAGGGAAGTTGGGAGGAATTCTTACCGCTGATGAATTTACACACAACAACAGTTTCCAATCTAGTATACGGATGGCACCATATGAAACACTATATGGACGAAAGTGTCGCACTCCTACGTGTTGGACAGAATTAGGGGAACGTCAGATTTTGGGTCCAGAGTTAGTGGCTGAATCCGAAGAAAAGGTTAAAATAATCTGGGCTCGGTTAAAAGAAGCATCTGACAGATAAAAATCGTACGCAGATCTTAAGCAGAAAGAAATAGAGTTTGCTGTGGGGGACCAAGTTTTCCTAAAGGTTTCACCTTGGAAAAGGTGATGAGATTTGGACGCAAAGGAAAGCTAAGTCCTGTGTTCATTGGACCTTATCAAGTTTTGAAGCGGCCTCGGATCTGTGGCATATCGCTTAGATTTACCTTCGAATTGAAGCAAATGCATGATGTGTTCCATGTTTCAATGTTACGCGCTATCGGTCGATCCATCTCATGTAGTGCCGCTTGAGGAGGTGGAATTAAGATCGACTTGTCATATGAAGGGAGCCAATTCAAATTCGAGCGAGATGTAAAGGTTTTATGGAGAAAGTCGGTTCCTCGTCAAAATATTATGGCGTAATCATGGATCGAAAGAAGCTTCGTGGGAACAGGAGGAAACGATGCGACAAGAATACCCTCACTTATTCCACCTGTAATTTCGAGGACTAAATTATTTTAAGGGGTAGAACTGTAACATCCTCGATAATTAGGGGTTATGCATTTTACTTAATTGAATGATGTTGCATGCTTAATTATTATTAAGTGTATTTTGGAAGTTAATTGAGCTTCATTAATTAAGTGAATGCTTAGTAAAACTTTTAATTCCTATTAATTAGAGAGAACTAAGCAAGTTAGGCCTTAAGAATTAATGATTAGAGGTTTTAGCATGAATTAAGTAATTGGCAAGGTGGTTAAGATGCATGGATGTGTGCTTGAGGAGTGAGGTTCGAATCTCCAAGCTAGCATAAGGGAGGATTTTATATTTTTTTTTTGTTTTCTTCCCTATGAGTGTCGGCCAAGAATGTTCTAGAGTGGATGAGTGTTCTCTTAATTTTGACTATTTGACCAAGTGAAAAAGGAAGCTAAGAACTTATGGTATGGAATCATAAGTTGATGATAAGATGAGGGGGACAAAAGGCATAATATTGGGCAATGTTTTGGAGTGTGTTCATGGTCATTTGACCATGAACCTAGATGGCATGAAGGGTTAAGGGAGTGGTTTAATTGTGTAGCAAATTTTGGATATGATGGGAAGAAACAAGGAGGAAAAAGGGAATGATGTTGGCTAGGTTGACCAAAATTAGTGTAGCCATTAGGGTGCTAGTTGGCCAAAATCCTAGCAAAATTGTCCATCTTTTCTCATTTCTCCAAAAATTCTCCTCTTAGCTGAATCTTGCTTTGGGAATTAGGCAAAACTTCTCTTTGTTTTGGTTCTCATTTTGACCATTTGGTTAAAATTCCTCTCTCTCAAAATTCTTGTCAAAAGCCTCAAAAGTTGGAAAGCCTTTCTTCTTTTCTTCCTTTTCTCTCATTGCCGAAAGTACCAAAAGGTTCAAGCACCATTTTTCTTCTTCATTTCTCCCTCTTGGCCGAATACATCTAAGCCCCAAAACCAATCTCCTTTCTCTTTGATCATTTCTCCTTTTCTTTTTCTTTTCATTTTATTTCTCTCTTTTCTTTCCCTCTTTGCCGAAACTACAAAGGATCAAGAACCATTTTTTTCTTCAATTTTTACCTCTTTGGCCGAATGTGCATAGGTCTCTAAACCTATCCCTTTTTCTTTTCTTTATCATCATCTTTTCTTTCTTCTCTCTATAGAAACTATTTTCTTTTAAATCCAGAATCATCAATCCTTCTCTTCTTTTTGATTTAGGCCGAATCTTCAAGAGAGTAAGTAAAACTTTCCGTCCATAGATTTCATTATTTCTTTTACTAATAGTTGATTTTAGAAACATGATCTCTTATTTTCTCTCTTAGGCCGAATCCTTGGAAAGGATTTTCAAGGATCCTTGTTGAAGAAGACTTTAAGAAGTGATCTTCGGATCATCTAAGGTAAGATTATTCCCTTTGGTTATATCAAATCTTTTGAATGGATCGCTAATCAACGTTATTTTAGGGACGATTTAAGATCAACAAGATAGGTAAGAAAAGAGCCGTCGGAATGTTTGGAGAGAGGAGGTATTCTTTACCATCGAACCATGAGATCTAAGCATGTGATGGCATGAAACATGTATGTATATTGGTTGATGTGGGATTATGAGTGGAGGGGCAGATTATGCCGACGGGCACCAAAAGCGAGTAAGACACATGACCACGGCCACCAGAGGTTTGGTACCTCCAGAGGTTTGGTACCTCATAACGACTTGTCCCTCGTGGTTAACACCACCGTGGGTTGGCCCCACTTGAGATATGGGATCGTCGCGCTGATTTGTATCACACGCATGGGTTGGCCCCATCAAATGATCTGTGGTTCACGGACACCGTTGTTTTGGTAACACATTGTGACTATATGTCACCAAAGTGGTTTGGCACCACCAAGGGTTTGGTACCACAACCGGGTAGATAAAGGGCGCTTGGATGGCTAGGTCGGGAATTAAATATTCTGATATTAATTGTTATGTGTTGTGTATGAAAAATGTTTTAAAACGGGGAAGGGGTTACATCGAGTCTTGGTGACTCACCTTCTCCATTATTTTTTTTCAGTGATGCTTAGATCGCTGACATTGGGTTGAGGGACTTGAGGAGGCCATGCGTGGATTTAAAATTTGATGGACTTTAATTTTAGTCATTTTAAATTTGGTTATTGGGTTGTTTTATTTTGGATGTAATAAGGCCTCATTATACTTTTACTTTTAGTTATTTTCTTATATGTTGGATATTTTTTACTATAAATTTGAACCACACGCTTTTTTTTAAATTAACACTAAAATGTTTTATCGTGCCATCTAGCACATCCAAGTTTGTATAATAACTTGACTTAATTAAATTTTTGAATTTGGACTAAGTATGATTTCAACAAGATAGCTTAAAACTGAAGTTTTCAACAAATCTTAAATTGGTTTTAAAATGGGTTTCAAAAAAATTTTTCCTGAATTCACCCATATTCGGTCCTAACGCTTAATGGTTTGGCGGGTGTTACAATTGGTATCGTGAGCCCGCTCAAAACTCTATACATGTGGGGTCCAAGGTCCAAAATGTTTTAGTAGGCCTTATTAATTGATTTTGGGTTTTAGCAAAGATGGCCTCGAGTCTCCTAACCGATCCGCTGTAAGTACATCTAAACCTCTGTGTGAATTATATTCTAGAAGGGTAGGAAGCATGGAACGAGATAGACTTATAGGAACCCTAGGATTAGATTGCTCAAACACACACAAATGTAACATAAGACTTAAAGAATCTAAATTTATGTATGGCTAAGTCATTTGAGCTAGTGGTGTGGAACCTCGCTAACGGAGGGAACCTAGAGCCTGGTATTGCTAGCCCCGAGTGACTCACCACCTCTTCGCAGTATCCTACCTCAAAGCGAGCTTCGGTTCACCCAACTCAAGAGGGCTCAGCAGTGTGGTAAACATCCAAGCATGTCTAGAAAGGTTCGTGGAGCTTGGTATTTAAGCAATCCATGTGACTCACCTCCTCTCCACATTTAAACCCGCCTGCAAGGGTTTGGTTCACCACCAAGAGGGCTTTCATAATAGCTAAACATAATGACTAAAACCCGAAAAGGAATTAGCCTTGATTTTCAAAAAGAATGAAACAACAAAACTTGGTTTTAAAACTTTTCAAATCACTCCTTCAAAAGTAAGAACAACTCTTTTACAATGTTTCCTAAAAGTTCGATTTGTGGAAAATTACTAAAATGCCCTTAGGGGTAAAATTACTAAAATACCCTTGTTCTATAAAACATCAACTCAATGATTTTGTCCAAAAATTTCAACTACTTCTCAAATATTCAACTCAATTTGGAAATCATCAATGAAACACTTTGGTTTTGGAAAAATTAACGAAAACGCCTCAACGATAAAATTACCAAAACGACTTTAGTATAAAATTTTTGCAACATCACTGCTTTTAAGAAAGGAAAATTCTCAAAAGAGACCTCGTAGTTTTACAAATTATTAAAATGCCCTTTGATTTACAAAAATTACAAAATTACCCTCGAGGACAAAATTACCAAAATATTTCGGTTTTGAAGTAGTGCGATAACTTCAAACCTTATCAATTTTAATAATACCCTCAGTAGTTGGGAATTTCAAAACAACCTACTTTACTAAAGTTTTAAAATCTCTTTATTACTAAAATACCTTCAGAAAAAAGATTTAAAATACCCCAAGGTTATTTGAAATGGGCGTAAATGTCCGAAGAGCTTAATAGGTATGGAGAGTATTAAGGAATGGATGCAAGAAACTTTGTGTGAACTAGATAGAAGATCAAGCCTTGTTTGCACTGGAGAATCTCTAATTAAAATTTCTTCATAAAATTTCTTCAAGGTAATGAAGTGGAACAAACGCTAATACATAAAAATTTCTTAATCGAATTAAAAGCGAAGAGATAGAATGAGTTCTAGAGGACGGAACTATCAAACGGAGGAGGCAGACGCGGCTAGTTATGACTTTCCAATTGGTGGTTGGTGGACCCTTAGCTCAACGAGGATCCGGAGCGATTTGAAGTAACGAGCCGAGGTGTTCCGGTGTGTGTGAGTGGCACCACAGAAGTAGTATCATCGCTAGAGAATATCGGTGATTTTGATCCATCTAGTGGAGAAAACCACAGGGCTATATCGCTGCTACTGGACCAGATGATTTGAGGTTACCGATTGCCCGCAAAGAAGTTCGTGAGTTTTCATCTCTTGTGGAAAAGGCTAAGGTAGCCGAGGGATCAAGGAGGCCGAGGACAAAATTATAGTAGGAATAATCAAAAGAGAGGATTTGGGTCACCGGATCCAGTGGTAATGATCAAGAAGGCTAGCGCGTAGTGGGCCAAATCAGCAAAGAAGGCCAGAGCTACTAATCGTAGACCGCCAAGGTAATCGGCGCGGGAAGTCCCATCGGGGAGGTTGTTCGACCCATAGATGATGTTTTGAGTGGGTCTTTAGAGCATCGGGTCGTAGATTGTCCCCAAAGCGAAGCTCTAATCAGCCAGGGAAGCGTAACTGCATTCGTGATGTAAATGTGGGACCGCAGAGGGGTCGTGGTAATGGCAGAGGAAGCAACGGTCCTAACCGGGTCGAGGAACTCAAAACTGGGTTCAGTAACACGCAGGCTAGGCTCGACTGATTTAGTCTATGGGGTCAGACGGCGCTAGAGACTTTCCACCTAGTTGGACCTCCGCTAACGAGGATCGTAGTTAGTCCTTTAGGTCACTCAGTAGTGGTAGAACCAACTTTATAGAGACGCGGTCCGCCTAGATCGGTTCGATTTCGAAGTAGTGCTTGCAACCAGAACGGCACTTTACGTTCTATAGCACCTCACCGAATGGCACCAAAGAAATTGGTGGAGTCAAGGCTCAAATTCAGAGCTCTGGATAAAGGGTTTATTCGACCTAGTATATCTCCGCTGCGAGCGCTCGTATTGTTTGTCAAGAAGGACGGTTCTATGGGTTGTGCATCGACCCTCCGCTAAACGAGTTAACGATCAAAAACAAGTACTCATTGCCTCGAATCGATGACTTGTTTGACCATTGAAGGGGCTTGTTTTCAAAGATAGACCTTAGGCTCTGTTACCATCAACTTAAGGTGAAGGGCCGATGTTCATAAGACGGATTAACGAACTCGGTATGGGCATTACGAGTTTCTAGTGATGCCCATCTGATTGACCAATGCACCATGGCAGTTCATTTAATGAATAGAGTATTTTAACAAGATTTAGACCAATTCGTCGTGGTGTTCATTGACCACATATTGGTTTACCTCTAAGACGGAGGAGGAGCACGACAAGCATTTACGAATAGTTCTGCAAGTGTTGAGGGAAAATAATTGTATGCCAAATTCAAGAAGTGCGAATTTTGGCTAAGGGAGGTGGCTTTCTTAGGTCACGAGTGTCGCCGAAAGGATTGAGTGGATCCCCGCAAGATTGAAGCTGTGTTGAGTGGAAACCGCCTAAGTCGGTGGCGCGTAGATAATGAAGTTTCCGGGTTTAGCGTGGTATTATCGGAGGTTTGTGGAAGGGTTCTTCCGATCGCAGCGCCGCTGACTAAGTTGCTAAGGAAAGGTGTACCATTTGTATGGCTAGAGAAGCAAGAAAGCTTTGATAAGTTGAGGAAGATTCAATCAAGCTCCGGCTTTTAGTACAACCCGAAAGGTGGAAATTATTCACGCTGGATTGTGATCCATCCGAAGAGATATAAAGGTTCTACGTAGGAAGTCGCTGCCCTTAGTGAAAGTCTTTGTGGCGAACCATGGTGTGGAAGAAGCTACGTGGGAACACGAGGATGTGATCTGGCAATACCCTCATTTGTTTAGCTAAGTAATTTCGGGACGAAATTTATTTTAAGGGGGGTAGAACTGTAACATCCCAAAAATGGGGCTATTTGGAATTTAATTATTTTTCTTATGTAAGAACTGCTGAGATATTATTTATGGAATAATAGAGTTTAATTAAAGGCCTTGAGTTGGCTCGGAATGATAGAAATAAATATATTATTTGCTTTTAAGGTGGATAGCCTTAGTGGTTAGGGGTTATAAGAATAAATGAGGGAGCTTTTGACATAGAATGAGCCTAGAATAAGTGGCAAAGGGAGGGCCACTTGGGAGCTACAAGTGACGCCACTAAGGAACAAGGGAGAGCCATGGTTGAGTCATGTAATTCCCTTTTCTTTCATGTTTTGACGACATAGGGGAGAGTTTTTCTTCTCTTTAAACTCTTATTATTATTTATTTATTGATGATAAATAATAAGTTAAAAGAAGGATAATAGGAGATAAAGAATATATTGGTAGGATTAATTCAAATTATTTTTTTCAAATCAATTAAGAAGTTGGTAGTATTTGGAACTTCCTAGTGGAGTGGACTGCAAGGACTTTGGAGAGGATAATCACAAATTATTAAGGCTAGCCTTCACTTGGTGATAATCCTTTTCATTCTTTCTCAAATTTTCTCTCTATTGCCAATCACTTCTCTCATTCTTGATTGCTAGCCGAAACTTTTACTCTTTTCTTCCTCTTTATTGTCAAACCGAAATCACCTTTTCTTTACACTCTCCTCTTCTCAAAAATTTCCTTAAGCTGAAATTTGTTAACATCATCCTCTTCCATTGATTCCTTTCTCCCCTTGACCGAATAACTCCCTTGGAAGTGGAGATTTTCTTTTCTCCTATTTTCTTACCTTGGTAAATGGTATAGTGGCATAGGCACATCGGGATCTCGCTAAGTGTTCAATCAATTGTATGGTAAGAAGAGTTGGCCGAATGCCTATGCTTCCTTTTTCCCTATCTTTGTCGATTTTTTTAGAATTAAGGGCCAATATCGGCTTTTATTTACAAGGTGCTAAGTATCAGTTTTGAAAACCGAATCTATCTAGGTGTTACGGGATTTTGGAGATCGACAAAGCAAGTTGTTATTCGTGACCAATCAAGTGGTAAGTGTTGGTAAGAATCGGTTTTCATGGGTTTAGTTTGCAAATATTTAAAAGCCGAAGGCTACTAATTTGGTTAAGTGCCGATTTTAGGGTGGTAAAACAAAAGGCTATGGTTATTAATATTGACCGATTGTAGTTTGTGAAACAGTTAAGTGATTTGGTATTTGAGGCTAGTATTCAAAGTGACTAGGTAAGGATTCGGTACAAAAGGTTACCCTTTAAAATACTTGGGTTGGCGAATAGGCCATAGTACTAATCCTCGGTTGGTCGAATGTAGGTGCGAGAGAGTTCTAGGGTGGCCGACTCCTCCATTCGGGATTTGGATTAATCGTGGTGACAGGTGTGTACATACACACATATAATTTGTTAATATGCTGATTGTTATGAATGCTATCTTGGTTTTTATGTAGCATTGGATAATGTACCACAACGGTATAATTGGCAATTCGGGTAAGTCCCTGAAAATGTGTATTTGTTATTTGATGCTTTTGGTAAGCATAATGTATTGATGCATGAGATCTAAGCATGTGATGGCATGAAACATGTATGTATATTGGTTGATGTGGGATTATGAGTGGAGGGGGCAGTATTATTGTGCCGACGGGCACCAGTGTTTTGGTAACACACCGTGACCACGGCCACCGAGGTTTGGTACCTCCAGAGGTTTGGTACCTCATAGCGACTTGTCCACATGGTTAACACCACCGTGGGTAGGCCCCACTTGAGATATGGGATCGTCGCGGTGATTTGGTATCACACGATGGGTTGGCCCCATCAAATGATCTGTGGTCTCACGGACACCGGTGTTTTGGTAACACATTGTGACTATATGTCACCAGTGGTTTGGCACCACCAGTGGTTTGGTACCACAACGGGGTAGACAGTGGCGTTTGGATGGCTAGGTCGGGAATTAAATATTCTGCATATTAATTGTTATGTGTTGTGTATGAAAAATGTTTTAAAACGGGGGAAGGGTTACATACTGAGTCTTGGTGACTCACCTTCTCCATTATTTTTTTTCAGGTGATGCTTAGATCGCGGACATGGGGCCGGAGGGACTTGAGGAGGCCATGCGGTGGATTTAAAATTTGATGGACTTTAATTTTAGTCATTTTAAATTTGGTTATTGGGTTGTTTTATTTTGGATGTAATAAGGCCTCATTATACTTTACTTTAGTTATTTTCTTATATGTTGGATATTTTTTTTACTATAAATTTGAACCACACGTTTTTTTAAATTAACACGAAAAATGTTTTATCGTGCCATCGAACATCGAAGTTTGTATAATAACTTGACTTAATTAAATTTTCAATTTGGACTAAGTATGATTTCAACAAGATAGCTTAAAGCGGAAGTTTTCAACAAATCTTAAATTGGTTTTAAAATGGGTTTCAAAAAATTTTTTCGTAATGACCCATATTCTGGTCCTAACGAGAACCGAGGGTAAGGAATTAGATCTCTCATCAATAAGTATAGTTTTGTTAACAATAGTGTATACTAACCAAGTGTGTTAATCAATTAGGTGTTGACGAGCGAGAGGGTATTGTTCTCACTTTGTCACAAGGTATGTAACCTTACATTAAAATATCCATAGATCTATATTTTAAAAAGTGATTATATGACAATATGTTTGTTTGTGGATACCAATTATTGGTATACAAAATTGAGTATGTTTACCCCAATATTCCGTTCATTTTGCTATATGCATAAATATGAAATGAATATGATTATATTATGTTTTGTGGGGTAAATAGCATGAAAATCTGATTTGATATGTATGTGCATGGGCATATGGGTATTGTTGATAAAGGAGGAAGTATTCTGGTGGTTTTACCACATTTCTGGTGACTTCGGTCACATATTTGACTCCGGTGACTTCGGTCACATATTTGACTCCGGTGACCTCGGTCACATATTTGAACTTCGGTGACTTCGGTCACATATGTGAATCTGGTGACTTCGGTCATGTATTTGAAATTTGGACTTCGGTCAGGTGAGTTCGGTCACATCTGTTTTGGTGGCTTTGCCACAACATTATAAGGCGATGTGCATGTTGACTGCAGCAACTGCCTTCGATGGTGTGTAGCGGATGGAGGGTCGATTTAGTAATCCCCACGGTGTGTTGGTTGGTACGGTGGTGTGTAGCGGATGGATATTTAGGTGGGCCGGGCTTGCATTTCATTTCATGTACATAACCATGTAATATTGAATGATTATTATTTGATCTGCTATGATATGGGCCTTTGGGCTAAATATGAGTTAAATGGGCCTTTGGGCTAAATATGAGTTAAATGGGCCTATGGTCATATGTGAAATTTTTGGACTTAAAGCATATGATAAAATGGACTTTTTGGTGTATGTGTTATACATTGAGTTTATGACTCACCCCTTTTGTGGGATAAACTTTTCAGATAATTCATAGTGCGATGGATCGGGTCAGCAAGGATTTCGAGGTGGCCAGTGCTCGTATCAAGTATTGTGGAGATTTCCCAACTTAAACTTATTAATTTAAATTTTATTACTTAGACTTTATTTTGGGTTTGCTATTTTTGTAATAAGGCCACTATAAACTACTTTTAGATTTTGTGTTTGGATTTAAATTTTGCCATGAATAATTATCAATTAAATAACTAAATGGTTTTCGATAAATAATTTAAAAAGGTTTTTGTCAGTAATATATATATATATATGTTTTAAGAAAATACAAATCTATTTTTCAACTAAGCCCAACTCGATCTTTAAGTTAATCCGTTTTATTTAAAATCATCAAGTTTTCTTGAACAAAATGATATTCCGCTAAAGTTTTACTCGAGGAACATACCAAATCCGGTTAGGCTTTTGGGCCGGGTTTGGGGTGTTTCAATCGATCTTAACTTAAAATTTATGCACACATCATCTTGTAAACATTCAACGTTATCAATAATCACATAAACATACAAATTCCAAAAACAAATACATTTATTTGCATAATGACTTACCTCGGATTTGGTTTATCGGAATGAAAATGGCTACTCGGTTACTTTCGCATTCCCGCGATCTAAATCCGTTTTCCTCGGTTCTTGATCTAAACATATTCAGAATTAACCCTTTTATTCACTATTCCATTCAATTCAATCCATACACATATATTTTGGGCTATTTATACTTTAGCCCTCACATTTGCACCTTTTATCAATTTAGTCCATTTTTCTTAAAACATCAAATTCACAAAATCCATACATACACATGCTTAGACGAATACATATACATCACATTTAAGCCCACATTTTTCATCAAACTTGTAATTTAGTCCTTCAATTTGCCATTTTCTCAATTTAGCCCTATTTAGCTAAATTCATCTAAAATTCAAGAACAAAGTATGTTCATCTAACTCATATCTTTCATTTAACACCAAAAATCATCAAAAAGCTTAACATAACATCAATGGCATCTCACACAAACATTATCAATTCATCAAATTGAGACATGGTTTTGATAGCTCTTTAAGCAACGATTGTAAAAACGTAGAAATTATCAAAAATCGAACAAATTTCATACCTTAATTTATGCTTGGAATGGCCAAGTGAAACAACTTAATCTTTTCTTTCTTTCCTTTCAATATTCGGCTAGAAGAAGAATGATAATGGCCTATTTTCATGTTATTATCATTATAACAATAATATTATTTCATTTACTAATTTAACCTTCCAACTAATAAATAAAACAACCATGCATCAAGGATATTTTTGTCCTTATTCATCCACTAACTAAATAGTGGTTTAATAGCCACATAAGTCCTTCACTTTTACAAAGCCACAACACTTAGGTATCTTAACAAATAGCATGGAACTTTCACACTTAATGCAATTCAATCCTTTAGTCAAATTAAACACACAGACGGACAATTTAACATACGAAAATTTTGCACATGCTTAATCACATATCAACGGCACAGAAAATAATATTAAAATATTATACGAACTCGGATTTGTGGTCTCGAAACCACTGTTCTGACTAGGGTATAAACTGGACTGTTATACCATCAATGATTTTCCTTGAAAATCGAAGCACAAAAATGACCATTTCCTTTCCCTTTTTCATCCTCTTAGACTAAATCTCCAAGAAAGTTCCCCAAAGGCCACCACGTCTAAAACTCAAACCCAGAAAAAACCACCAACATTCGATGGTTTGCTTATCCGATCTATGGACCACTTTGGTCGTAATTTTGATTTGTGTAATTGAGTTATGTGCTTAGCCCATTAAGTATTTGGGCTTACTTATTTGGTTTTATCAAAATTTGCATATAATTTAATATATATTAGAATAACACAACTTTCTTGAAAATTTTCAAATTGAAGAATCATAATTTTCTATTGAAAAGTGTTAATGTTATAGAAAAATACCTTTTGTGTAACAACCCGTTTTCTAGTGGTGTCGAAAATAATGGTTTTAGGGCCACAAATTCGATGAGTGAGTTCGTAAATATTATTATTTAATATTTACAAGTCAAATATAGTATTATAATAAATTTTGATTTGATAAATTATGTTATTTGAATGAGTAATTAGGTTCAAGTGGTAAATCCTTAAAGTCAAGTGATTTTTGAAAAGGAGGTATTGGGACCTCATTTTATAAACCGAGTCCATAAATATTTTATTAAATATTTACGAGAATGTTATTAGGGTCATATTAAAGTTTGGTTAGGAAATTTTATTGTTTGACTAGTTAATTAAAGAAAAATGAGTAAATAGTAAAAGGTGTAAAACTTAATCGCTATTGAACTTTATTGACTAAATGATTTAATTATTTTAAGTGGATGGATTTATAAGGAAAATAAGCTATTTTTATGTGCATGGATGATTATACATTTCATTATATTACTAAAATATGTGTTTAAATAATAAAATTAAATGAAGTATATTAAAATTATAAACCATATGAAATTGCGTCTATCTTCTTCTTCTTCCATTCTTGTTATCACTGAACCACCATGGAAGGACTTTGGAAGCTTCGGCCTTGATTCTTCCTTGCATGTAAGCCATCTTTTCACCTGTTGCTCGTAACTTTTATGTTTTTGAGATTATTGCAACTAGGTCTAGCTAACTTGTATCTCCGTTTTAAAAAAATGTTTAAGATTTTAAAACTTGCCATTGATGAATATTAGATGTTGTGATAGAAATTGTTAGATTTTGAAGCTATGAAATGCATAGGGACTATTTGATTAAGTAAATTTTGATAATTTCTTAATTAGGGACTAAGTTGTTAAAATGGTGAAATTGCATGAAATTATTGTGAAATTTTGATAAAAGTGGGTTGAGTAGGGACTAAGTAAAAATTGGTTAGCATGAGTTTTCTTTAGTTGTGCTTAAAGTGCAAGTTTCAGGTATAGGGACTAAATTACAAAAAGGGTAAAATGTTATGGGAAATTTTGTAAATTTTATGGAAAGGTTAAATTGTGTAAATTTAATTATTTTAAATTATGGGATGGGATTAATTGAATAAAAATATTTATCTAGATTAAAAAATAACTCGAACGGACATAAATCGCGGAAAAGTCGAAGTAGCGGAATAGTGGTCGGTTTGAGTTAGAAGTCATTTACGAGTTCAGATAAGTTTGTACTATGTGTAATATGTTAAGTTAAATTGCTTACTAATTGAGTTATTCAAATAATTGTAGTGTTTGTTATTTTGAATGTTTATTGATGAAAAATTAATAATGAGATTGAATTGAATTCGGGATAGCGATTCAGGCTTTGTGCCTAGTATGCTTCGTGTTGGTGTATTGATTCAGGCTTTGTGCCTAATAGGCTTTGTGTCAGTGTATTGTATTAGGCCTTGAGCCTAGCAAGCTTTGTAACATCCTGAATTTATGGGCCTATGCGTTTAGTGGGTGGATATGTTTAATGTGTTAATTTGAGTGTTAGGGGTTTAAATTGGACCCAGGATTGGGCCGAAGCCTTGGTTAAAATTCCTGTTTGGCTACCATGGGGTTTAAAACATGGTATCAGTGCTTTAGGTTGCAAAATGGGCTTGTGGCCCAGTAGTATGTGGTGTTGCAGAGGAGTTATAGGTTGGCGCCAATAGCAGGAGGTGATGCCCAAGTTTTTGCCGCAAGGAGCCCATGTTTTTGGGCCATTTTCGGCACTTAAAAGGAGCAAGGAGGGGGACGTCAATGAGGCTTAATTTTAGGAGGGATTTAATGATTGGGATAATGTGGATATTGTGCTGATAATAGTAGGGAGAGGTGGTGTTATTTAGGCCTCTTCTAAAGGTATGAATAGATTAAGATAAAGGAGAAAAGATAGGAGCTATCTGCTAAGAGCAGTGTTAGCCGAAATTCCATCTCCTAGAGGGGGAAAGAAATTAGTTTCTTTATGGTAAAGGGGTGCCGAAATTTCCCCTATTATTTGATTAATTGTTAGTTATCAGGAAGGGCACTTTCGGGTTTTGATAATTAAGTGCCAAAATTCTCTATAAATAGGGGTGGTATCTCTTCAATTCTAAGCATTTGAACCCTATTCTTTTCCTCATTCTCTGTGCTTAAACTCTCAGTCATTCTCTGCAATTTCTTTTCTTTTGATTTCTTCAAAAGCTGAAACCTCTCACTTCACTTTCTTTTTCCATTCTTTTTGTAACATCCTAGATTAGGGGTTATGCGTTTAGAGCATAACCCAGGTGTTAATAGGCTTTAAGGGTGTTTGGAAGTGTTTTAGGAGTTTTTAGAATTCTAGGAGGGAAGAGAAAGCTTTGGAAAATTATTGGTTTTTAAGTTAAAAAAAAGGAAATGTAAGGAAATGATTCGAAAGAGGAAAGTAAACATTTCGGGAAACTTGGAAATGTATGGAAATGTTACATTAAAAATAGGAAAGTGACCATTTTTGGAAACCTAAGTAAATTAGGAAAGTGAACATTTTGGAAACCTAAGCTAAAAGAGGAAAGCAAACATTTTGGAAACTAAGCTAAAAGAGGAAAGTAAACATTTTGGAAACTAAGCTAAAAGAGGAAAGTAAACATTTTGGAAACCTAGGAAATGTCAAGTTTATAGAGCCGAACGAAAATTTTTGGAAACTTAGAAATGACCTCAAAATGTCGAGTTTTAAAGTTTAAAGGGGAACTTAGGGCAAGGAGGCCTTAAGATAAAAAGTACGTGAAATTTGACCCACTAACGGACTTGGAAAAGTAGCCTGAAGATGCCATTTAGGGCCTCAGGAAATGGCCCACATGCAAGGGTGTTGGGCATGAGTTCGAGTCACATAGGAAGCAAATAAAAGAAGTTTTATTTTGCTTCCATAAGTAGAGAGTTGGACGGCACAAGGGATCTTGAAAGAGGAGTTTTATTTCCTTTAGAATTACGGCTAATTAGGAGATAATTGTTGGAATTTAATATTTTGATAAAGTTAAAATTTATCACATAGGAAGAGTCGGCCGATTGAGGGATTCTAAGGCAAGTATTTTCAGCCAAAGAGGGAAAATAAGGGCCATTCTTCATTCTTTTCTCTTCAAGGGAACCCCTGCCGAAATTCTCTAGCAAATAGCACCAATCATTTCTTCTCTCTTAGCCGAATTCTCTCTGTCAAAACTCTCTCCTTCTCTTTTCTTTTCTTCTTCTATTCCTTCACAAAAGCCGAAACTTTGTGTTCCATATAAGAGCCATAGCCGATTAGTATAAAGGATCACTCGGGATTTGAAAACAAGGTAAGTACATCTATGTACATTCGGCCAAAAAGGTCTCTTCCATATTTGAATGATAGATCAAATTTAACATGTGATTTCGGCAGGAATCTAAAATAAAAGATCAATTTCGGGATTTAAGAACTCCAAGGTAAGTGTGTTCATATATTCGGACAAAGCCCAATCTTAGGTATTTAGATCAAATTAATCAAAAACTAATCTATTCAAGGATTTAGGATTTGGCCGAATACAAGGAAGAGAAAAGCGAAGTTTTCGGGATTTAAAATCCATAAGGTAAGCACCTAAAAGCATTCGGCCAAGGCTTGTATGAATACATGGATCGGTTCTTTAATTATTAAAAAGCCGAAAACTAACCTATGTTGAGATTCAGGGTTGGCCGAATATCAGGTGAAGGAAAACCAAGTTTTCGGGATTTGAATAATCATCAAATCAGCATCAAAGGTAAGTCTTTTTACAAATCCTACTAGGATTTGGATATTATAGCCAAATAGGATTTATGCTAAGTAATAAGTGATAAATCAAATGTAGGGACTAAGGATCTAAAACATTAGATCTAGCTTTTCGAATCTCAAGGAATCGCTAAGTGAATCAGGTGTGTACCCTACACTAAATCTTGATAGATTTACGGCTTTAATTCATTACATGTGTTAATACGAAAGTGTAAGAATATGGCTAAGGTACCGTGTGTACCCCACACTAATCTTAATAGATTTATGGCTTAAATATGATATATATGTTAATGTGAAAGTGTAAGAATGTGGCTAAAGTACCATATTATGGTACAAAGTACTCAGGTACGTTTTCCTACTCCTACTAGGATTACGAAATATGTTATACTCAACATGTGAAAAGTGACATGAATGTGAATTTAAGTATGATATGCATGATATGAATAATATGGGGCATTCGGGTTATTTGAGAAAGGGGAAGTGAATGTGATGACTTCTGTCTCACTAAGTGAAACGTGATGACTTGGTCTCACTAAGAATATATGACGACTTGGTCTCACTAAGTGAATGTGGTGACTTGGTCACATTAAGTGAATGTGGTAACCCGGTTACATTATCTAAATATGGTGTCTCATGACACAAATATCTCGTGGATATGCCACAAAATTTTATGTGGGCGATGAGCACGTCATTGCAATGATTGCCTTCGATGGTGTGTAGCGGATGGAGGGTTGACTTAGTAGTCCCCACTTGTGCGAGTTGGTGCAATGGAGTGTAGCGGATAGCATATAGGTTTGGGTTCAGGTTTGCATCATTATCTTGAATTTTATATGAACATGATATGTATGGTGTGCCTAATTCTATTATATTTTAGTGTTGGTTACACATTGAGTCTATCGACTCACCCGTTGTGGGAACATGTTTGGTGATGAGCGGTAATGGATCGGACGGCAGAACTTGTGGTGGCCATGTTCAAATTGAAGTTAATTTAATTTGAACCTTTATTTTATTTTAAGTCTTGTATAAATTTTATTTTGGGTTTTGTTTTATGTAGTAAGGCCATAGTGATGATTTTATTTCCATTTTGATTACTATGCTATGAATTTAGGGCTTTATAAAGAATAAGCCCATTTAATTTAAAATAAGCTTAAATATTTTGTCACCTGAAATTATGGGTTTTCAATATAAATAATAAACATGTTTTCAACTCGAGCCCAACACACAAACAAACTATCTTCCAAAACACACAAGTTTTTCCTAAGCAACAAAAGAATTTGAAACGGTTTACACCGGGGAACATACCAGATCCGGTCCATTCTCGTGGGCCGAGTGTGGGGTGTTTCAATTTGGTATCAGAGCCCATTTTTAAACTCTCGGCCTTGGGTTTAAGGCCCAAAACATTTTCAAAGTTAAGCCCAAAAGGGATTTTGTGAATTAAGCAGGTTTTTCTGGCATGGCCCACTAAGTCTCCGACCCGAAGTCCATCAGGTAAGTACTTCTGACTTTTGAAGTGATTTGAATATGTGAAATGTATGGGCTTTATGGCAACGTAGATTAGTGAACTAGGATCTGTTGAACCCTAGGACTAGTCTACTCAAAAACACAAGTACATAAGACTTAAGGACCATTAGACAAACACGTGATTAAGTCGTAGAGCTAGGGTGTGGTAATCACAGTGCATGTCAGGAGTGGATTCAAGAAGAGCTTGGTATTTAAGCGGTCCTAGCGACTCACCTCCTCTTTACTCGAATCCTACCTGGTGCGTAGCCTCGGTTCACCCTAACCGAGAGAACTTATACACGGGCTAAACCCCTAACTAAAACCCGAAAGGGACTAGCCGTATTTTTTATGAAAACCCTAGTTTTATAATCACCAAATTACCCCTTGAATAGTAGAAAAAACTTATTTTGAAAAATTTTCAAAATATTTCTGATTTATAAAAATTACAAAAATACCCCTATTGGTAAAATTACAAAAAATGCCCTTGGTTTATGAAATTTCCAAGTACCCACAATTTTTATCAAAATCTCATTACTTAATAAAATGTTCAAAAACCCTAATTTGCAAAATATCAAAATACCTTGATTTTGGAAAATTACAAAATTACCCTTACCTTGCAAATTATCGAAATACCCCCAAGTTACAAAATTACCAGAACGACCCCTGATTTTCAAAATTTTTGCAACAGCACCGATTTGGAAAACAAATTCTCAAAAAGAACTCTCAAGTTTTGCAAATTTTGAAATACCCTTGATTTAGTCAGACTTATAAATTTACCCTGGTTTATTACTAAAATACCCCTGTAATTTCAAAATTTTCAAAATACCCCCGAGATTTCAAAAAAAATTACCAAAATACCCTTATTGACAACATCACCAAGGAACCTTATTTTGACAAATTACGAAAATACCCCTATAGGAAAAATTACGAAAATACCCCTAGGTAGTGGAAAAACAACAACAATGAAAACTACAACATTTCTCTGAATGAACTAAGGTTCATAATTGTTTGATGGATGTATGAATGAATGAAAAGACTATGTGCATGTATGAATACGAAAGAACCACTCCTAAATTCCTTTTCATAAAATTTCTTCGTGGGTAATCAAGTGAAACAAAAGTACTAATTCATAAAAAACTTCTTAAATCAGATTAAAGCGCATCGTTAGATATGAGTTCTAGAGGACGCGATCGTCAAGGACGTGGTAGAGGAAGAATAACTGTGTCAGAACTCGTTAGATCGGGTCAAGGGTCTGACAATGAGTTACCACCGCCACCACCACCCCCAGCTGTTAATGTCAAGCAGCAAGCTTAGATGGGGATGATCTTTGTCATGCAGCTATCTTTGCGAGTTTTGGAAATGGTGGTGGTGCGGTGGAAATATGAGAGCTCGTAAATCACTGCAGTGACCACGAGCCAACGAAATTTGAGGTGTTCCGTGGAGTGTCGGTGTGGCACCCAGTCTGGTGAAATCTTGGTTGGAGGCAACCGAACGTATTATGGATGAGCTCGATCCGAGCCCTAAGAGAAGTTGAAAGGAATGGTGGCAATTTATTACGTGATGAAGCGTACCAATGGTGGTTAACTATCCGGGATGGTGCCACGGTGAGGATCGACACAGGAGTATGCTAAGGAGGCATATCAGAAAAAGTATGTCGGCACACGGTATATTGATGAGCAAAGGAAAGCTTTTCTAGGACTACTTCAAGGGAACAAGTCTGTAGCAGCATATGAGGCTGAATTTCTGAGGTTAAGCCGATATGATCGAGGAGTAGTCGCAATTGAACATGAACGCTGTGTCCGTTTTGAGGACGGATTAAGGGATGACCTAAGATTATTGATAGCTCCACATCAGGAACGGGAATTCTCTGCGTTGGTTGAAAAGGCTAAAGTAGCTGAGGGAATTAAGGATTCTACCAAGCAGACCATGGATCGGAATAGGCCAAAAAGAGGTTTTGGACATCTGGATCATCAGGAGATGTTCAGAAAAGGCCTAGAGATGATGCCCACGAGGTCAGTAAGCTAGTTCAGGAGGGCAGTATCATCCTTGTGATGTGTGTGGAAAGAAACATCTAGGCGAGTGTTGGAAAAAGACGGGAGGATGTTTTAAGTGTGGATCCAAGGACCATATGCTCAAGGACTGTCCAAAGATATCGGATGAAAAGCGACCGAACTCGTAATGTTAATCAGCCGGTAGAGGAGGACGACCTCAACGAGGTCATGGTTCAATAACGAGGTAATGGTTTCGCCGAGGCGTGGAGCACCAAGCGGAGGTCTTGAAGGTTCGATGAAAGGCGCCAAAGGTTGGTTTATGCAATTGACCGTCGCGAGGATAGTGATGCGCCAGATGAGACAATGGGTAAGTTTCTTATTTCTGGATTATCCTCCATTACTTTGCTCGCTATAAGATCAGTTCATTCTTATGAAGTGTATGGAACCCTGATTGTGAACTTAGAGAATGTGCTTAAAAAGTATGATAGTTCTTTGAGATCAGAGTGCACAGAAATAGCGTAGTGTAGTGAGTTAGACTGTACGGATGAATGATAGTAAGTAATTTCGAGGATAAAATTATTTTAATGGGGTAGAACTGTAACATCCTAGATTAGGGGTTATGCGTTTAGAGCATAACCCAGGTGTTAATAGGCTTTAAGGGTGTTTGGAAGTGTTTTAGGAGTTTTTAGAATTCTAGGAGGGAAGAGGAAGCTTTGGAAAATTATTGGTTTTTAAGTTAAAAAAAAAGGAAATATAAGGAAATAATTCGAAAGAGGAAAGTAAACATTTCGGGAAACTTGGAAATGTATGGAAATGTTACATTAAAAATAGGAAAGTGACAATTTTTGGAAACCTAAGTAAATTAGGAAAGTGAACATTTTGGAAATCTAAGCTAAAAGAGGAAAGCAAACATTTTGGAAACTAAGCTAAAAGAGGAAAGTAAACATTTTGGAAACTAAGCTAAAAGAGGAAAGTAAACATTTTGGAATCTAAGCTAAAAGAGGAAAGTAAACATTTTGGAAACCTAGGAAATGTCAAGTTTATAGAGCCGAACGAAAATTTCTGGAAACTTAGAAATGACCTCGAAATGTCAAGTTTTGGCAAGGAGGCCTTAAGATAAAAAGTACGTGAAATTTGACCCACTAACGGACTTGGAAAAGTGGCCTGAAGATGCCACTTAGGGCCTCAGGAAATGGCCCACATGCAAGGGTGTTGGGCCTGAGTTCGAGTCACATAGGAAGCAAATAAAAGAAGTTTTATTTTGCTTCCATAAGCGAAAGTTGACACAGACAAGGGATCTTGAAAGAGGAGTTTTATTTCCTTTAGAATTACGGCTAATTAGGAGATAATTGTTGGAATTTAATATTTTGATAAAGTTAAAATTTATCACATAGGAAGAGTTGGTAGATTGAGGATTCTAAGGATAGTATTTTCGGCCAGAGAGGGAAAATAAGGGCTATTCTTCATTCTTTTCTCTTCAAGGGAACCCCTACCGAAATTCTCTAGCAAATAGCACCAATCTTTTCTTCTCTCTTAGCCGAATTCTCTCTGTCAAAACTCTCTCCCTCTCTTTTCTTTTCTTCTTCTATTCCTTCACAAAAGCCGAAACTTTGTGTTCCATATAAGAGCCATAGCCAATTAGTATAAAGGATCACTCGGGATTTGAAAACAAGGTAAGTACATCTATGTACATTTGGCCAAAAAGGTCTCTTTCATATTTGAATGATAGATCAAATTTAACATGTGATTTCGGCAGGAATCTAAAATAAAAGATCAATTTCGGGATTTGAGAACTCCAAGGTAAGTGTGTTCATATATTTGGCCAAGGCCCAATCTTAGGTATTTAGATCAAATTAATCAAAAACTAATCGATTCAAGGATTTAGGATTTGGCCGAATACAAGGAAGAGAGAAGCGAAGTTTTCGGGATTTAAAATCCACAAGGTAAGCACCTAAAAGCATTTGGCCAAAGCTTGTATGAATACATGGATCGGTTCTTTAATTATTAAAAAGCCGAAAACTAACCTATGTTGAGATTCAGGGTTGGCCGAATATCAGGTGAAGGAAAACCAAGTTTTCAGGATTTGAATAATCATCAAATCAGCATCAAAGGTAAGTCTTTTTACAAATCCTACTAGGATTTGGATATTATAGCCAAATAGGATTTATGCTAAGTAATAAGTGATAAATCAAATGTAGGGACTAAGGATCTAAAACATTGATCTAGCTTTTCAGAATCTCAAGGAATCGCTAAGTGAATCAGGTGTGTACCCTACACTAAATCTTGATAGATTTACGACTTTAATTCATTACATGTGTTAATACGAAAGTGTAAGAATATGGCTAAGGTACCGTGTGTACCCCACACTAATCTTAATAGATTTATGGCTTAAATATGATATATATGTTAATGTGAAAGTGTAAGAATGTGGCTAAAGTACCATATTATGGTACAAAGTACTCAGTCGTTTTCCTACTCCTACTAGGATTACGAAATATGTTATACTCAACATGTGAAAAGTGACATGAATGTGAATTTAAGTATGATATGCATGATATGAATAATATGGGGCATTCGGGTTATTTGAGAAAGGGAAGTGAATGTGATGACTTGATGCACTAAGTGAAATGTGATGACTTCGGTCTCGCTAAGAATATGTGACGACTTGGTCTCACTAAGTGAATGTGGTGACTTGGTCACATTAAGTGAATGTGGTAACCCGGTTACATTATCTAAATGTGGTGTCTCATGACACAAATATCTGGTGGCTATGCCACAAAATTTTTAATGGGGATGAGCACGTCATTGCGATGGATCGCCTTGATGGTGTGTAGCGGATGGAGGGTTGACTTAGTAGTCCCACTGTGTGCGAGTTGGTGGTACTGGAGTGTAGTGGATGGCATATAGGTTTGGGTTGGGTTTGCATCATTATCTTGAATTTTATATGAACATGATATGTATGGTGTGCCTAATTCTATTATATTTTAGTGTTGGTTACACATTGAGTCTATCGACTCACCCCATTGTGGGAACATGTTTCAGGTGATGAGCAGTAATGGACCGGGACGGCAAAACTTGTGGTGGCCATGGTCAGCTTGAAGTTAATTTAATTTGAACCTTTATTTTATTTTAAGTACTGTATAAATTTTATTTTGGGTTTTGTTTTATGTAATAAGGCCATAGTGATGATTTTATTTCTGTTTTGATTACTATGCTATGAATTTAGGGCTTTATAAAGAATAAGCCCATTTAATTTAAAATAAGCTTAAATATTTTGTCACCTGAAATTATGGGTTTTCAATATAAATAATAAACTTGTTTTCAACTCGAGCCCAACACACAAACAAACTATCTTCCAAAACACACAAGTTTTTCCTAAGTAACAAAAGAATTTGAAACGGTTTACACCGGGGAACATACCAGATCCGGTCTATTCTCGTGGGCCGGGTGTGGGGTGTTTCACTTTTCCTCTTGTGCCAATTTCTCCATAAAGCCGAAATCTCTAAGTCTATTCTCTCATTTTCACTTTTATTCAAAAGCCAAAACTCTGAACTTTCTTCTCATCTCCATAGTCGAATACCTCCTATTCTCTTTTGTCAATTTCTCCACTAAAAGCTGAATCTGCATAGATTTCTTCCTATCATCTTCTCTCTTTTTGATCTTCTCAAAAGCTAGAAATTCTTTAGGAGTTTTTAAATTCTCTATTAAGGTAGGTGCCGATCTCTTCTATTCTTTTCTTTACTTTCAGTTTTTGGAGGCCAAAGCCGAAAGGATTATAGGCGTGGTAAGGTTATCTTTTGAATAACATTTGGATTGTTCTTATGTTCACATTATGGGGTGACACCTCAGGAAATCGGAGTAGATCGAATTATCTAGATTTTGAAAGTCGAAATCCGTTAGTCTCTAAGTATCCTATCTATTTTGGGATTTCAAGCTAATGAGTTTTCATTAGATTTCCATTAGATTCGTTATTGTACTTAAGATCTTAATCATATGATATGGTTTAACAACCCTATTTCGTTATAGTAGTTCTGATAAGGACTTTTGATGGAATCAAATATGGATCAGGCAAAGGAGAGGATCGGGTCCGTAAACCCAATCCCTAAGTTTAAGAAACGAGCGGTGTCTGCTGTTCTAGATTGGCCATTGAGTTGTGGACCGGCTTCTGAACAGCATCTTAGGCAGATAGCAGCCGTATCGGCTTCTGATAGTGTCAACATAAAGGGTGTCGTCTTAACAGTAACCAGGTGTGTAGATCTCTATCACACTCATTAATTTGTATTATATGTATGTTGTGGGCTAAAAGTCAGAAAGAGAGGTCAGTATGAGCGAATGATACCCGTAAAGGGTAGGCAAGGGATGCCAGGTACGTAATCAAAGAAACTCCTCAATATGTATCAAAGTATGAGAAAGTCTGCGATCTGTTTAGATAATTTAATGTTTCAATTATTGTATGTATGTATGCATGGGATGGGATTGATTGATTTATGGAAGGGAAGCAGGTCGCGAGGCGATCGGTGGCTTTGCCACATAGGTCATATAGTGATCGGTCTATATGACAGGCAGCATAGCTGTCGAATACTATAATGTATTACTGAGGTCGCATAGCGATCGTTCGCTTTGCCACAAAGGTCACATAGTGATCGATATGGTGTGTAGCGGATGGAGGGTTGATTGTAGAAATTCCCATGGTGTGAAGGTTGGTACGGGGGTGTGTAGAGGATGGACTCTTAGGTTTGGGATGGGCCATGTTGCATGAAATATTCAGTTGCCATTGTGTATGGGCCAAGGCCCATAATGTGTTTGTGGGCCCAAGGCTTTTATGTGTTTTCGGGATTTGTACATTGAGTCTTGGTGACTCACCCTTTTATTTTCTCCACTTTTTAGATGAGCAGTAGATCATGGACATAGGAGTCGAGGCAGACTCGATGGGCCATCAAGATTATTATCTACATAGACTGTTTTCAAATTTTCATTTGAATTTGAATTTTCGGGAATATTTTTGTAATAAGGCCTCATTTACTTAGGTTTTTGATTTATTTTTTTTATGTTGAGTTTTTTTTTTAAACTTATGTCTTCTCTTTTTTTTTTCTCTCAAGGTCTTAATTATAAAATGAAATGGAGAATGGGCTTTTCAAACACAAACAACGCGAATGCTTAAAGTTGTTTCAAAAATTTCACAATTGTTTGATTGACCGGCTATAATAAACTAAGATTTTCAAAACCCTTCAAGGCAAAGTTTTCAAGTTTCAACCCGTAGCATACCAAATCCGATCATGATGTATGGGCTGAGTTTGGGGTGTTACATTTTTGGTATCAGAGCCCAGTTCAAAACCCGGGCTGTGAAATGGGTCCAGTAGTGGTTTGTAAAAATGATGTAAGTTTAAGAAAAATGCAGTTGAGATATGGCCTTCGAGTCTACCGGCACCTGATCCACGCAGGTAAGTATTCTAACTCTTGATGTGGTGTGTATTGTTGGGCTTCATAGGGACGTAGGCTAGTATGAGTAGAGCTTGATGGACTTTAGGTTTAGTATAAACAATTTTTCAAATTTCATAAGACTTAATTTCTAATAAAACATGTCTGTGGACAAGTCACAGGGTTAGGGTGTGGTAACAGGCATATGCATGTCTAGGATTGGATCCAGGAAGAGCTTGGTATTTAAGCGGCCCTAGCAGCTCACCTCCTCTTTTCTGGAATCCTACCTGGTGCATAGTGTTTGTTCACTCTAACCGAGAAGGCTTGTTGACGGGCTAAAACTTATAACTAAAACCCGAAAGGGACCTGCCACCCTATTTTTGCCAAAATTACTTATGTCCCCAGTTTTGTAAAATTTCTGAAATCCCCTTGATTTGTGAAAACTTCCCAAAATACCCCCGGTTGACAAAATTATCGAAATACCCCCGATTGATAAAAATTACTGAAATACCCTTGGATTGTAAAATTACCAAAATACCCCTATTTTGTAAAATCGCCAAGATACCCTATTTTGGAAAATTACAAAAATACCCATGTAGGATAAAATTACGAAAATACCCCTAGATAGTGAAATAACGAAAATACCCCTAGGTGATGAATGTGAGTTCATGGATGCGACTTGAATGTTGATGTGTGATGGATATTGTATGTATGTGTATTCTAAAACTAGGAAATATAGACTTGAGAACTGAACTTTGTAGATAGAATTTGAATTCGAAAGAACTACTGTTAAAACTACTTTCCATAAGATTGTCCGTTATTAATCGGTGGAAAAAAGTATTAATCCATAAAATTTCTAATTAGATAAATCACGAACGGTAGAATGAGCACGAGGGGACGTGGTGTGCGTGGCTGAGGTAGAGGTAGGATTGTTGTGTCAGAACCCGTAGGGTCTAGTCACGAGTCAAGGAACGAGGTACCAGTGCCACCAGCTGTGGAGGTGAAATTCCAGGATCAGATGGCCGGAGATGATGCGGTATCTCAGGCGATGTTGAGGGTGTTAGAGAGGGTTGTTGGGGCAAGCATGGGCACAGGAGCCCGGAAGTCTGTGCCAGAGCGACTTAGAGCCAATAGGGTAGAGGTGTTTAAGGGAATTTCTAGTGTAGCTCCTAGCACAACAGAGTATTGGTTGGAAGCAATGGAGTTTATAATGGATGATCTTGACTTCACAGAAGAGGAGAAGCTGAAGGCGTAATGTCCCTCATCCGGGACAAAGCGTATCAATGGTGGCTTACGGTTAAGGATGGTACCGTAACTGACCGTATCACCTGGGATTACTTCAGAACGGTGTTCCAAAGTAAGTACATTGGAACGAGCTATGTGGATGCGCAACGTAGAACATTCCTGAATCTGGTTCAGGGAAGTAGGTCGGTGGCAGCATATAAAGCAAAATTCTTACTCCTTAGTCGTTATGCTCGAGGGATAGTGGCCACAGAGCATGAGCGATGTGTTCATTTTGAGGATGGCCTGAAGGATGATCTACGTGTGTTGATAGCTCTACAATGAGAGAGGGAATTTGCTGTACTTGTGGAGAAAGCTAAGATAGCTGAAGAGGTGAAATGGATGGAAAAGCTGAACCAGGATAGAGATAGGGGTAGAGGTAAGAGAAATTTTGGATCATCAGGTACGGCCGTGCGTACTCAAAAAAGGCCTAGATCGGATGGACCGAGATAGGCTTGGAGACCTGTTGCTGCTAGCCAAACACGAAAGTGTGCTCGATGTGGTAAGTTCCATGTAGGTGAGTGTTGGGCAGGTAGTGGGAAGTGTTTTAGGTGTGGATCTATGGATCATCAGATAAGAGACTGTCCTCAGCCATGGGATGAGGTAGGACCCACAAGATAGGGAAATGCTGAGTCGGGTAGAGGAGGTCTGCAGCTGCAGAGGGGTCGTGGTCCAGCCAGAGGTGGTAATGATTTGATCGAGGCCGAGGGCACCAGTGAGGGTAGGAACTCTTGAGGTGAGGCGGTAGGGGTTGGTCTATGCTGCCAGACGTCGAGAGGAGGTTGATGCATCGGATGTTATAATCGAAACCTTTTTTATTTTTGGATTACCTTATACCGCATTGATTGATATTGGATCGACACACTCATATGTTACTAGTAGTGTGTGTGGAACTTTAAGTTTAGATTTCAAAATTACCACTAGAGCGATGACAGTAATTAGCCCATTAGGACAATCTGTGGTATAGATAAACTTTTTCGGGAGGTACCTTTAGAAGTTCAGGGAATAGTTTTCCTGACGGATCTGATGGAATTACCGTTCAGGGATTTCGATTTAATATTAGGCATGGATTGGCTGATGAAGTACCAAGCTAACTGAGATTGTGCAGCCAAGCATATGGTGTTAAGAACCCCCGAGGGAGGTGAAGTGTTGGTGATAGGAGAAAGAGGGAATTGTCTGTCAAATGTGGTGACTGCCCTAAGAGCGGAAAGGATGATGAGAAAAGGATGCGAGGTAGTTTTAATGTTTGTATGGGCTTTGGAAGCCAAGGACCTAACTGTTGGGGACGTTAGGATGGTGAAAGAATTTCCTGATGTTTTCCCAGAAGAGCTTCTGGGATTACCTCCGGATCGAGAAGTGGAGTTTGGAATCGATCTTCTTCTGAGAACAACGCTGGTATCTATTGCTCTTTATAGAATGGCACCAAAGGAGTTTGTGGAATTGAAAGCACAAATCCAAGAGTTGTTGGATAGAGGTTTATTCGATCAAGTGTGTCACCTTGGGGAGCACCGGTGTTATTTGTTAAGAAGAAGGATGGTTCAATGCGTATGTGCATTGATTACCGTCAGGTGAACAAGTTGACTATCAAGAACAAGTATCCGTTGCCAAGGATTGATGACTTGTTCGATCAACTGAAAAAGGCGTTAGTGTTCTCAAAGATATATCTGAGGTCAGGATACCATCAGCTTAAGGTCAAGGAGGCGGATATTCATAAGACAGCTTTTAGAACTCACTATAGACATTACAAGTTCATGGTAATGCCATTTGGGTTGACTAATGCACCAGCTGCATTTATGGATATGATGAACCGAATGTTCCAACCCTACTTGGATCGGTTTGTAGTGGTATTTATTGATGACATCTTGGTTTACTCAAGATCAAAAGAGGAGCATGATTCACATCTGCGAGTGGTTCTACAAATTTTGAGGGAGAAGCAGCTTTATGCCAAATTCAGCAAGTACAAATTTTGGCTTAAGGA
Source organism: Gossypium rotundifolium (assembly GCA_025506655.1). NCBI lineage: Eukaryota > Viridiplantae > Streptophyta > Magnoliopsida > Malvales > Malvaceae > Gossypium > Gossypium rotundifolium. The sequence goes on along the minus strand of CP106733.1, from coordinate 97,764,821 downwards.
AGTTACTTTTCGAGGTCACGTTGTGTTAGCAGAGGGGATTAGGGCAGACCCTCAAAAAATAGAAGTGGTGTTGGATTGGAAGCCACCTAGATCTATGGCAAAAATTCGGAGCTTTCTTGGTTTGTCCGGGTACTACAAAAGATTTGTTGAAGGATTTTCTCTGATTGCAGCACCGTTGACTAAGTTTCTATGGAAAGGAGTTTTGTTTGTTTGGTTTGATAAGAAACAAGAGAGTTTTGAGAAGTTAAAGAGGATTTTGATGGAGGCTCCAGTGTTGATTCAGCCGGAGGTTGGGAAGGAGTTCGTAATTTACTGTGATGCTTCACACACAGGATTAGGATGTGTGTTGATGCAAGATGGAAAGGTTGTTACATATGCATCTCGACATTTAAGACCGCACGAGTTGAATTATCCCACCCATGATTTGGAATTGGCGGCGGTAGTGTTTGCCTTGAAAATTTGGAGGTATTATTTGTACAGGGAGAAATCTATCATTTACACGGATCATAGGAGTTTAAAGTACCATTTGACTCAGAAAGAGTTGAATCTAAGGCAGAGAAGGCAGATCGAGTTGTTAAAAGATTATGACTGCTCGATCGAGTATCATCCGAGTAAGGCTAATGTGGTGGCAGATGCCTTAAGTCGTAAGGTGATCACTGACTTGAGAGCAACATTTGCTCACCTTAGCTTATATGATGATGGGAGTTTATTGGCTGAATTTCAAGTGAAACCCTCTTGGGTCAGTCAAGTTAAGGAGAAGCAGCAGACTGATGAGTTGCTAAAGGAGAAGTTTTCGGTAGGAGCAAGTGATGAATCAACGGAATTTAGTGTGAATGAGGAAGGGCTATTATGTTTCCAAGGGAGAGTGTGCATGCCGAAGGATCCTGAATTGAGGCATAGGATTCTGCAAGAAGCGCATGGTAGTCCATACGCTATGCACCCCAGAGGGAGCAAGATGTATCGAGATTTGTGGGACCAGTTCTGGTGGCTGGGCTTGAAATGTGAGGTAATTGAGTTTATGAGTAGGTGTTTGATCTGCTAGCAGGTCAAGGCAGAACATCAGTTACCATCAAGGTTGTTGCAACCAGTGAAGATTCCACAGTGGAAGTGGGAAAGGATCACAATGGACTTTGTTAGTGGGCTACCTCTCACGCCTACTAAGAAAGATTGATGCAGGTGATTGTAGATCGCTTGACGAAGTCTGCTCATTTCATCTGCATGCAGTCGATTACTCTTTCTGAAATTGGCTAAGCTATACATAGTAGAGGTAGTAAGGTTACATGGAGTACCAAGATCTATTATATCGGACGGGGACCCTAGGTTCACGTCGCAATTTTGAAGGCGTTGCATCAAGCGGCTGGGTGCAGTTGGATTTTAGTATCGGCGTTCCATCCTCGAACCGATGGACGATCGGCGGGTGATTCAGATCTTGGAGGACATGTTAAGGGCTGTTATTGATTTGAGGGGTAGTTGGGAGGAGTTTTTGCCATTGGCAGAGTTTGCGTACAACAACAACTACCAGGCTAGTATTCAGATGGCGTCCTATGAACCGTTGTACGGACAGAAGTGTCGTACTCCTACTTGTTGGACGGAACTAAGGGAACATCGTATTTTGGGTCCAGACTTGGTCATCGAGACGGAGGAGAAGGTTGAGATAATTAGGGCTCAACTAAAAGAAGCCTCGAACAGACAAAAGTCCTACGCTGATTTGAAGCGTAAGGACATAGAGTTTGTAGTGGTGACAAGGTGTTCTTGAAGGTGTCACCATGGAAGAAAGTGTTAAGATTTGGACGAAAAGGTAAATTAAGTCCCAGATTCATCAGACCTTATCGGGTGTTGAAATGGGTGGGACCGGTAGCCTATTAGCTGGAGCTACCTGTTGAGTTGAATCAGATCCACAATGTATTTTACGTCTCTATGTTAAGACATTATCGTTCAGATCCGTCTCATGTAGTGCCCGTGGAAGAAATCTAAGTAAGACCTAGCCTATCCTTTGAAGAAGAACTAGTGGAGATCTTGGATATTGATGTCAAAATGTTGCGAAGGAAAACGGTTCCGTTGGTTAAGGTTCTATGGCGGAATCACGGCTCTGAGGAGGCTACGTGGGAACCAGAGGAAGTAATGTGGTAGCAGTACCCCCATCTGTTCTGACCAGGTAATTTCGAGGCTGAAATTTCTTTAAGGGGGTAGAACTGTAACATCCTGAATTAATAGGCCTATGCGTTTAGTGGGTGGATATGTTTAATATGTTAATTTGAGTGTTAGGGGTTTAAATTGGGCCCAAGATTGGGCTGAAGCCTTGGTTAAAATTCTTGTTTGGGTACCATGGGGTTTAAAAGATGGTATCGGTGCTTTAGGTTGTAAAATGGGCTTGTGGCCCAGTAGTATGTGGTGTTGCAGAGGAGTTATAGATTGGCGCCAATAGCAGGAGGTGAGGCCCAAGTTTTTGCCGCAAGGAGCCCATGTCTTTGGGCCATTTTCGGCACTTAAAAGGAGCAAGGAGGGGGACGGCAATGAGGGTTAATTTTATGAGGGATTTAGTGATTGGGATAATGTGGATATTGTGCTGATAATAGTAGGGAGAGGTGGTGTTATTTAGGCCTCTTCTAAAGGTATGAATAGATTAAGATAAAGGAGAAAAGATAGGAGCTATCTGCTAAGAGCAGTGTTGAAATTCCATCTCCTAGAGGGGAAAAGCAATCAGTTTCTTTATGGCAAAGGGGTGCCAAAATTTCCCCTATTATTTGATTAATTGTTAGTTATCAGGAAGGGCACTTTCGGGTTTTGATAAGTAAGTGCCGAAATTCTCTATAAATAGGGGTGGTATCTCTTCAATTTCGACATTTGAACCCTATTCTTTTCCTCATTCTTTGTGCCGAAACTCTCAGTCATTCTCTGCAATTTCTTTTCTTTTGATTTCTTCAAAAGCCGAAACCTCTCACTTCACTTTCTTTTTCCATTATTTTACTCTTGTGCCGATTTCTCCATAAAGCCGAAATCTTTAAGTCTATTCTCTCATCTTCACTTTCATTCAAAAGCCGAAACTCTGAACTTTCTTCTCATCTCCATAGCCGAATACCTCCTATTCTCTTTTGTCGATTTCTCCACTAAAAGCCGAATCCGCATAGATTTATTCCTATCATCTTCTCTCTTTTTGATCTTTTCAAAAGCCAAAAATTCTTTGGGAGTTGCCGAATTCTCTGTTAAGGTAGGTGCCGATCTTTTCAGTTCTTTTCTTTACTTTCAGTTTTTGGAGGCCAAAGCCCAAAGGCTTATAGGCGTGGTAAGGTTATCTTTTGAATAACGTTTGGATTGTTCTTGTGTTCACATCATGGGCGACACCTCGGGAAATCAGAGTAGATCGAATTATCTAGATTCCGAAAGCCAAAATCCGTTAGTCTCTAAGTATCCTATCTATTTCGAGATTTCAAGGTAAGGGGTTTTCATTAGATTTCCGTTAGATTCATTATCGTACTTAAGATCTTAATCATATGATATGGTTTAACAACCCTATTTCGTTATAGTAGTTCTGACAAAGACTTTTGATGGAATCAATTATGGATCAGGCAAAGGAGAGGATCGGATCGTAAACCCAATCCTCGGTTTAAGAACGAGCGGTGTCTGCTTGTTCGAGATTGGCCATGTGGTTGTGGATCGACTTACGAAACGACATCTTAGGCGAATAGCGATCGTATCAACCGATAGTGTCGACATAGAGTGTCGTCTTAACGGTAACGGTGTGTAGATCTCTATCACACTCATTAATTTGTATTATATGTATGTTGTGGGCTAAAAGCGGAAAGAGAGGTCAGATGAATAGTCGTATGCCCGTAAAGGGTAGGCAAGGGATGCAGTGCGTAATCATAGAAACTCCTCTATGTGTATCGAAGTATGAGAAAGTCTGCAATCTGTTTAGATAATTTAATTTTTTGATTATTGTATGTATGTATGCATGGGATGGGATTGATTGATTTACGGAAAGGGAGCGGTGTCGAGGTGATCGGTGGATTTGCCACATAGGTCACATAGTGATCGGTCTATATGACAAGCAGAATAGCTATCGAATACTATAATGTATTACTAAGGTCGCATAGCGATCGGTGGCTTTGCCACAAGTTCACATAGTGATCGATATGGTGTGTAGCGGATGGAGGGTTGATTGTAGAAATCCCCACGGTGTGAAGGTTGGTACGTGGGTGTGTAGAGGATGGACTCTTAGGTTTGGGATGGGCCATGTGTGCCATTGTGTATGGGCCAAGGCCCATAATGTGTTTGTGGGCCCAAGGCTTTTATGTGTTTTCAGGATTTGCACACTGAGTCTTGGTGACTCACCCTTTTATTTTCCCCACTTTTCAGATGAGCAGTAGATTGTGGACATGGGAGCCGGGGCGGGCTCGAGGGGCCATCAAGATTATTATCTACATAGACTATTTTCAGATTTTCATTTGAATTTTCAAGAATATTTTTGTAATAAGGCCTCCATTACTTAGGTTTTCTATTTTTTTTTTATGTTGAGTTTTTTTTATAAACTTATGTCTTCTCTTTTTTTCCCCTTAAGGTCTTAATTATAAAATGAAATACAGAATGGGCTTTTCAAACACAAACAACACGAATACTTAAAGTTGTTTCAAAAATTTCTCAATTGTTTGATTGACCGGCTATAATAAACAAAGATTTTCAAAACCCTTCAAGGCAAAGTTTTCAAGTTTCAACCCGTAGCATACCAGATCCAGTCATGACGTATGGGCCAGGTTTGGGGTGTTACAAGCTTCGTGTCAGTGTATTGTATCAGGTAACTTGTACTGAAAATATTATTACCAGTATCCAATGTTATTCTATTAAGTTCAATGGGTAGTTAAGGTTCAAATGGAAAAACATATATGTATTAAACTATGGTATACATGATATGGGAATTTGGATATGCATAATTTAAAGAATATGAAGTTGCATAGTATAATTACAAATGTTAGTTGGTGAAATTAAGATGTTGATGTGTTTATTGCCATGCCTTATTTTATCTTATAAGTACACTGTTTCATTAACTAACCTTGTGAACTTTTGTATATAGGAAATGATGTTTGGCCTATAAGAAAATAAAATTTATCTTTGATTTTTTAACTTAATTACACGGTAAGTTCCTAATACGAGCTTACTAGGCACTAGTTGCTTATGTATGTGTTTTATCTGTTTTGTAGATCATTAGAAAGCTCAATCGATTGGAGTATCATCGGAGCACCATCACACTATCCATTCATCATGTTGGTAGTTTTGATTATTTTGGCTAATGGTTAAAAATGGCATGTATTAGAAGTTGAGTTTGTGCAATTTACCAATGCAATGTGGTTTAAGTTTATCTGCCATATGCCTTGATGATGGTTTATAAATGTATATATGTAAGTATGAATTTTGATCACTTGTGTATGCCTTGTGATGTAGATAACCCTTGGTTCACTAAAGTGGTTAAATGATATATATATTTTGGCATGTAATAGAGTTTTTAAGCATTGTCTTGGTGATTGGTTTGTTTTGAAATGGTGCCAAGTTCACTTATGTTTATGCCTTTTGATGAAGGCTTGTAAATGATATGTATTTATATGATATGATAGTTAATATCCCATGCCCTCATGTAAGTAGAAGTAACTTGGTTGTTTTATATGTTTGTGATATGGTCATTTGGTGTGTATAAAGTATGCTAAGTGATAGAAACTTTACTATTGAATAGGTCTAAGGTTGATTGTGATTGTGGTACTCATTGTGGGTACATTGGTTAGAACTTATAAGACTACTGATTTGGTATATTTTCAGTATGTGTGGACTATATTTTGGTCATATGAATGCTTGTGGAAATGGTGTATATTGGTGTGTAAGAATAGGGTTTCTAATGGCTTGTTTTGGGGCAATTTGTGCTGCACACGACTTGGGAAATGGGCTGCCACATGACCGCGTGCCATAAACGGTCACTCTACACAATCTTGCTTTAAATAAATTGTAGGTACAGGTTTCACACGACCCACGACATGGCTGTGAGACACAAGTTAGTGAGTTACACGGTTTGACACATGAGTTGGGACACGACCGTGTGTCCCATAGTTCGAAAGCCCACACAGCCTAGGCTATGTCACACAGTCTAGGCACACGGCCATGTGACCCCTATTTTACAATTTTTCATGTTTTGCCTAAAATTTCTAATTTGTTTCGATTAGGTCCTTGATTAATTTCAAACTATTTTTAGGGTCACGTAAGTCCAATTTAAGACCCGTAAAAGTATGTATGTCATAGTTAAATAATGTTGTTAATGTAAATTGCATGTTGATCTCTGTTTTGATGTTAATAGTTCTGTATTGTAAAACTCCTAACCTGTATCCGTCGCCAGACTAGGGTTGCGACGCATTACCGAAGAAGACAAAACTCAAAACAGGCATATAATATTTTTTTTTAAATTCATACATGTATTGAAACATCTAAACAGAGTAAGTTTATGTAACATCCTAAATTTTTGGGCTTATGCGTTTAATGGGTGAATATGTGGAATGAGTTAATTTAAGTGTTAGGGGCCCAAATTTTAAGTTTTAAGGAGCCCAAATCTTCTAATTTAAGTTAGTTAAATTTGGCATTAGGGATTAGGGAAGTGGACGGCACAAGGCTATTTTTTTGGGAATTTTATTATATTTATTCTATGTGGATAATAAGCAGATAAAGGCTATTATTTAGGGATTTAGTCTTTAAGGATAATAAGCAGATAAAGACTATTTTTGAGGAGATAATAGATTAAGATAAGGGAAAAGAGATAGGAGCTATCATGTGTGGCAGTGTTGGCTGAAAATCAATCTTTGCTAAAGGGAGGAATCGATTTTCTATATAAAGAGGGGGTGTGCCGAAATTTTGGAAGCCTTTCTTTTATTTTATTTTCTCATCTTCTTCCTCTCAAAAGCCGAAAACCACAATTTTCTTCACCCTTTCTTCCTCTCTAAAATTTCCTGGTTGGCTGAATCTTTTAACCTCTATTGTTATTTTTCGTCTAATTCCTAAAAGCCGAAATCACATCTGTATTATTCTATTCTTCTCCTTAATACTCATTGGCCAAATCTCTCTTAGCCATCTCTTCAATTCTTAAATCTTCTAAAAACCGAAATTCTTAGATCTCACCTCCGAAGTTGCCAAATTTTTTTCAAGAAAATGCCTTGTCTTGAATCTAAAGAAAACAATAGGTATGTGTCAATTTTGAGTTTCCAATATTTCTCTAGCTTTTCAAAGTCCCTAGCCGAATGGCTATTTAGTGACTAATCAAGGGTTTTTCTTATTTTTGGCATTTCGGGATCTGAAGAGGAGTCCCACGCTTAGATCTCTAAGTCAAAGATCAGTAACACTCAAGTCATGTTATTTTCGGGATTTCAAGGTAAGGAGATTGGTTTATTTATAAATATATGAAATCGGCTAGAACACTAACCATGGTCGAATATAGGAGAGGCCCTATTTTCACATCTTTTCGACTTTTTAAGCAAAGTTGTAAATTGGGATAACAAGGATATCGACTAAGAATATTGGATTTCGCGATATCAGGTGTGTAACACTTTCCCACCATCTAGATCTGTTTGATTAATATATGATTATAAGTCTTATATGTTTTGATAAATGCCGAAATCCGGACATAATAAAGGAAACCCAAAGAGGGTAAAAACAAATCATCAGGTTAGTGAATGTTCTGATTAAACGATATAAGTATATTGATTTTATGCGATTGCATGGGTTGGGTTTGATGAAAGGAGGAAGTTATATGTTGTAGCGGTTTTCACCGTGATCTGTTGTAGCAGTTTTTACCGTGATCTATTGTAGCGGTTTTTACCATGATCTGTTGTAGCGGTTTTTACCGTGATCTGTTGTAATGGCTTTTGTCGTGATCTGTTGTAGTGGCTACGACCATGATCTGATGATGAGCAGCACGACTGACATCAAGGCGTGTAGCAGTGTGGGTTGATTGTAGAAATCCCCAATGGTGTGAATGGCTGGTACAGGGGCGTGTAGCGGATGGAAACCTAGGATTTGGGTTGGGCTTGCATATTATTTTTATTATGTACATTAATTCTGATTATTTTAGTTTTATGGGGCTAAGGCCCAAACCTAATGGTGCATGAAGGTTGCACACTGAGTCTCACGACTCAACCAATTAATTAACATTTCAGGTAACATTTAGTGCATCGGACCGGGCTGGAGAGGAGCACAAGGTGGCCATGCAAAAGAACATTTGGATCTAGCAAAAAGACTCAAGTTAATTATTTTATATCTTATTTTATTTAAGGGATTTTAAACCTCATTGTAATAAGGCCATGGGCCACTAGTTTTATCTTGTTTTATTATAGGTTAAATTATTTTTAGTTGTTCAAACATTTATTTTAATTAAACTAAGGCATGTAATTAAGTTTGTGTTTTATTCATAAAGGCATATTTTATATAAATTACATTTGGGCTTTCTGACAACACGATTGGTTTTACAAAAATTTTCTTAGTGATATACCAGATCCGGTCGTGGTGTATGAGTCGGGTTTGGGGTGTTACAGTTTCATATTTTGTCAATACAAATTTCATACCTCAATAACAAAGCCAAAATCATTTACATTACAACTAAACTCCTATCTCAAGTTTATAACATAATTAATCATTCATAATTAACATCATTAATCTAACCATTTATCAAAGTCTTAATAAATAAACATCACTTTAAAACACATATATATATGGTACTCGAACAATGTAACATTAAAACCAAATGGCATCAACCACATTATATATAACATTAAATACATACTCAATATCTCCGTACAACTAATTGAATACATTCATCATCACTTAAATTTACAAATTTAAATCCATGACATGTCATAAACAAATCTTTAAATAAATATACCAATATATATTTAAAACACATCAAATATATATATGCAAATATATTTATAATCTCTTAGTTAAAATTTCTAAGCCAAGTGCATAAACATATACTTGCATGATTCTTCTATTTGAATAGTGACACATATAAAACCAATTTAATCATTAACATGTCCATCATTTCACAAACCATAAATACATAGAATTTTCACAAATTCATAAACAAATCATAAAACCAAATCCATATGTATTACATGCATTGATCCATTATAATATCACAACACCGCGAATACATATATATATTAACCTTATCAATTTATGAATAAAACATAACAATTACATATATTCATTATATTTAGCTTATTAACTTAAACTATTTATAATGCAAATTAAATCATTACAATATATCAATATAAAGACACAACCAAATATATTTATCTCTAATTAATCATCATTCAATTCACTACTAAAATACATAGCGATCACCTCAATACATCCTTGAGTGCTTAACTATGATTCAAATACATATACAATATTACTTTTCAACTTTTATTCAAATGTACTCACCAACTAATTATAAACCATTACTAACACAGATAAAACCTAATCAAATCATTTTAGCAATGGTAGCATAACAAACATAATTAGTACTATTATATATATATATATATATATATATATCATAGTTAAATTCACTCATACCACATCCAAAATCACTAATTAACTTCAATGCACAAAAGAAAACACATATCACAAATACCATTTATCATAGCACATAACATTATAACCAAAATGAACTTAAACCATAATCAAACATAACCAAGTTCAAGCAGAGAAGTTAAGCCATCTTCGCATGGCTATTAATTACAAGCATAGGTACTTAATTCATATTCAACCCTTTTCTATGCTAAACATGCCATATATTCATAATTAACATAGCCAAAATACCAAAGAAAGCTGTCGATAGTGTGATAGTCCTGCTAACGATCCTCGAGCTCGTAACGTATCCAAAATCTATAAAACAGAAATAGACAGAGAAACACAAGGTAAGCTATTTAAGCTTAGTAAGACAATAGCAAGGTAAAGTCAATTAACTTAGCAAAATCATATATATACAAAGCTATATCAAGTATTGATTTATACACAATTACAAGTAATTACTCAAATCTCAATATCAAAGTCACATAATATACCCTTTTGGCCGAATACACATAGTTAAAGCTTATACACAATTCACATGTTTACACATTAACTTCTGTACAATGTAATAAACATAAAACTTACCTTTCATTTGTTAACACAGTGTATATACGTACCTGAGTCCTTTTAATTCACATATCACATTGGCCTTCACTTACACATGCCCGTTGAACCATTGAAATTAAAAGGATATGAGGATAGTCGAAGCTCATACAATGCCAGCGTCCGGGCGTGGTCTTACATATAATCACATATCGATGCCCTTGTCCCGACGGGTCTTACATGAATCAAATACGAAGCCAATGTCCCAGACATGGTCTTACACGAAAACACAAGTTGATGCCAACGTCCCAGACATGGTCTTACACGATAACACATATCAGATATCCTATGTCATGACATATGTATCCTATCTATTCCTAAGGTTCGTACGGGGCTTACGGATGTCGAAACTCGATTGAATCAAGCTCGGAATATAGCCAATCACCACAATTGCATTCAGCCATAGCATAAATAATTCAAATAATTCATTTTGAGTATGTAAAAAATATATATTCATAGATATAACAACATTTAAATGCTTATTGACTTACCTCAGACATCGACAAATGTGAAATCGGCTATTCAACCACTTTTGTCTTTCCCCAATCCAAATCCGATTTCTTTAATTCTTGATCTAAACATATTCAAATTAAGCTTATTTGAACACCATTCTATTCAATTTAGCCTAAAAACACATAAATGGGCAAATTACAATTTTACCCCTAACATTTCACATTTTTACAATTTAGTCCTTTTTGCACAAAACACAAAATACACAAAATTTGACTTCACTCCTTTAGGGCCGAATATTCACAGTGTTCTTACAAGCCCATACATTTCATTTATTTCACATTTTAGTCCCTCAAAAATTTATTTTTGTAATTTAGTCCAAATTAATCAAATTAATAAAAAATTCAAAGACAAAACTTGTTAATCTAACACATATATTTCATATTTCATCATCAAACATGGTACCATCAATGGAAAGACACAAAATCATCATCACAATAAAAAATTAAGACATGGGTTTTGAAGTACTCTTAACAACGATCTCAAAAACATAAAAATTATAAAAATCGAATAATTAACATACCTTAATTTGAAGAACACAAGGCCGAACCCTAGTTGCTTCTTATTTCTTTCTCTCTTTGCCAAGTTTTGGCTAAGAAAAAGATGACAACCATGCTTTTGTTTTTTTTATCTTAACATATATTATAAGTTATAATTAATTTACTATTTTAACCTTTTAACTTAAATAATTTTAACATATATTTTAAGGTCATTTAAGACCATAGCCGTCCATTATCTTTTAAAATGGGCTAATTTCCCTTTAAGGACCCCATATTAGAAAGCCACTATCAAATTAGCACTTTACACTTTAATTCATAACTTTTATATTTTATGCGATTAAGTCCTTTTATTTAATCGGGTACCTAAACGACAAAATTAAGTCACGAAAATTTAACACCACAAAATTCAAACTTAATAAACACGAAAAATAATTTTAAAATATTTTTTAGATTCAAATTTTTGTCCCAAAACCACTCTTCTGATTAGGATCAAAATTGGGCTGTTACCACTCTTCTCTCCCGAGTTCTTTCATCATATTCTCTGACTCCCAAGTTGCTTCCTCAACCCCATGCTTTTGCCACAATACTTTGACCAATGAAATTTTCTTATTTCTCAATTCTTTTATCTCACGGGCCAGAATACAAATCGATTCCTCTTCATATGTTATATCAGGCTGAATCTCAACCTCTGTTGGACTAATCACATGTGAAGGATCAGATTGGTATTTACGAAACATCGAAAAATGGAATACATTATGGATCTTTTCTAGCTCAGGTGGCAACTGCAATCTATAAGCAACCGGCCCAATACGCTCTGTGATCTCATACGACCCAATGAATCTCGGACCCAACTTGCCTTTACGACCGAATCTGAGTACTTTCTTCCACGTGAAACTTTCAAAAACACTTGATCTCCGATCTGAAACTCAATATATTTAAGTTTCAAATCTGCATATGGCTTTTAACGATCTGATGCAGCTTTCAAGCTATCACGGATCACTACCAATTTCTGTTCAGTTTCTTTGATTAAGTCAACTCCGTGTATCTTATTTTCACTGAGCTCGGTCCAATATAATGGTGTACGACATTTACGATCATACAAAGCCTCGTAGGGTGCCATCTTAATACTAGATTGAAAGCTATTATTATAAGTAAATTCAATCAGGGGTAAGTATCATTCCCACGTACCTTCAAACTCAAGGATGCAACATCTCAACATATCGTCAAGTATCTAGATGATTCGTTCGGACTGACCATCTGTCTGTGGATGAAAAGCTGTGCTAAAGTGTAGTTTCGTACCTAAAGCATATGGCAATTTCTTCCAAAACAGCGATGTGAATCTTGGGTCTCTGTCCAAAACAATAGAAATAGGCACACCATGTAATCTCACAATCTGTGATACATATAATTCAGCCAGTTTATCAAGTGAATAATCAGTGCGAACCGGAACAAAATGAGCAGATTTAGTCAATATATTCACAATAACCCAGATTGCATCTTTCTTGCTCGGTGTCAACGGTAGACCGGATACAAAATCTATCATGACTTTGTCTTAATTCCACTCAGGTATCATAATTGGCTGTAGTAACCCAGAAGGTACTTGATGATCGGCTTTCACTTGCTGATAGACTAAGCATTTTGAAACAAAATCTTATGTCTCGTTTCATACCAGACCACTAATAGAACTGTTTCAGATCATTATACATTTTCATACTAACTAGATGAATAGATAACCGACTGTTGTGAGCTTCATTCAAAATCATCTGAAACAACTCTAAATTCCTTGTAACACATATTTGATTTTTGAACCGCAGACAGCCATTTTCATTAACTCAAAATTCTGATTCAACATTAGTTTCACACTGAGCTCAATTTGCTAACAAATCACTATCAACTTTCTAGGCATCACAAATTTGTTGAACAAACAACGGTCTTGCTTTTAATTCAGCTATTATCGAACCATCATCAGATATAACCATATGTGCTTTCATTGCACGTAGAGCAAATAATGACTTTCGACTTAAAGCATCAACAACAACATTAGTCTTTCCCGGATGGTAATTAATCACTAGCTCATAATCTTTCAATAGCTCTAACCATCGATGTTGTCTCAACTTCAAATCTTTCTGAGTCATCAAATACTTTCACACTTTTGTGATCAGAATAAACATGACATTTCTCACCGAACAGATAATGACGCCAAATCTTCAACGCAAACACAATGGCTGCTAGTTCCAAATCATGCGTCAGATAGTTCTTTTCATGTGGCTTCAATTATCTCGAGGCATAAGCTATGACTTTGCCTTCCTGCATCAAAACACAACCCAGACTAGCATTATTAAAAATGACAAATTCTTTACCCGATTCAGGCTGGACTAACACTGGAGCTTCGATCAAAAGAGTTTTCAACTGATTAAAACTTTTCTGACACTTCTCTGACCACTCAAACTTAACATCTTTCTATAATAGCTTTGTCAACAGTGTAGCAATCATAGAGAAACCCTTCACGAACCGTCTGTAGTAACGAGCAAGTCCCAAAAAGCTTCAAACTTTAGAAACATTTTTCAGTGGTTTCCAGTCAAGTATAGCTGAAATTTTGCTCGGATCAACCTTGATACCTGATGCTGATACAACATGGCCCAGAAAACTGACTTCACGTAACCAGAACTCACACTTACTAAACTTTGCATACAAATGTTTATCTTGCAAAGTCTGTAGCACAAGTCTCAAATGCTCGGCATGCTCGATTTCATCTCGGGAGTAGATCAGAATATCATCTATAAACACTATCACAAATCGATCCAAATACTATCTAAAAATTGGATTCATCAGATCCATGAAAATAGCAGGTGCATTAGTAAGTCCGAAAGGCATAACCAGAAACTCGTAATTTCTATACCTCATTCGGAAAGCAGTCTTTGGCACATCAGAGCCTTTAACTCGCAACTGATAATATCCAGATTTGAAATCTATTTTTGAAAACAATGTAGCCCCTTTCAGCTGATCAAACAGGTCGTCAATTCTTGGTAATGGATACTTGTTCTTTATGGTCACTTTATTAAGCTGCTTGTAGTCAATACACATTATCATGGTTCCGTCTTTCTTATTCACAAATAGAACTGGTGCGCCCAAGGAGAGAAACTCAGTCGTGCGAATCCCCTATCTGTCAACTCTTGCAACTGTGCTTTCAATTCTTTTAATTCTGTAGGTGTCATCCTGTATGGAGCTATAGAAATTGGAGTCGTCCCCGGCACGAATTCAATCCCAAACTCAACTTCTCGGATAGGTGGCAAACCCGGTAATTCTTTAGGGAACACATCTGAATACTCATATACAATAGGTACAGATTCAATCTTCTTTTCTGTCACTTTAGAATCAAGCACATAAGCAAAATAAGCTTCACAACCCTTTCTCACATATTTCTGAGCTGTCATAGAAGATATCACTGCTGGTAAACCATTCAGATCATTAGATTCAATCCGAATAATCTCATCATTCTGGCATCGCCAATCAATAGTCTTTCGTTTACAGTTCACGATAGCATCATGCAAAGTTAACCAGTCCATACCCAGAATTATATCAAACTCATCAAATGGAAACAAAATCAAATCAGCTGGGAAACATGAACCTCGAATCATCAATGGACAATTCTTGCATATTTTATCAACCAAGACACACCGACCTAAGGGGTTCGATACTTTAATTACAAACTCAGTAGACTCAACAGGTAAAATCTTATTGAACACCAAAGTCTCACACATGTAAGAATGAGTTGAACTAGGATCAATCAAAGTAATAACAATAGTATCATAAAAAGTAAAAGTACCAGTAATGACATTTGGGGATGAAGCCTCCTCGCATGCACATATGGCATAAGCTCTGGCTGGTGCGTGAGCCTTAGATCTAACAGCTGAATCTTTAGTTCCTCTCTGGCTGTAACTCACAATACCCTTATTTCTCGGTGGTCTACCTCGAGCTAAAGTATTACCCGATCTAGTATTCTGAGCCAAATTTTGATCAACTATCTGTGGACACTCCCGAATAAAATGATCTCTGGATCACATTTAAAACAGACTCTATCATGCAATCTGCAACTGCTGGGATGTCATTTACCACAATTTTCACACTCGGGTTGATTTAATCTAACATTACCCACATTAGCTACAGAGGTAGCTCTCGAGCTCATAGGTGGTCTATCTCAATCTCGTCTGAAATAACCCATAGCATTCTTCGAACGGCTAGTATCATCTCAGAATTTCTTTAAGGTCGACTGAAATGGCTTACTGAATGGTCTTTTATGTGAACCTCTAGTTTTAGAATCATCTTTTCTTTTCTCTTTCCCGAGCTCTTCAGCTTTGCAGGCTTGCTCAACAAGTACCACGAACTCTTTTATCTCTAGTTTGCCAACTAACAGTTTAATGTCTCCATTCAGCCCATCTTCAAATCTCTTACACATAATAGCTTCAAATGAAACACACTCTCTGGCATATCTGCTGAGTCTAACAAATTTTCGCTCGTATTCTGTCACTCTCATTCGCCCCTATTTCAGCTTAAGAAATTCTTTACGTTTCTGATCAATAAACCTCTGGCTGATATATTTCTTACGAAATTCTATTTGAAAGAATTTCCAGGTCACTCGCTCCTTTAGAACCACCGATACTAGTGTATTCCACTAGTGATATGCAGTGTCCCGTAGCAGAGATATAGCACATTTCAAACATTCATCAGGGGTGCAGGATAATTCATCAAATACTCGGATGGTATTATTAAGCCAGGACTTGACTCGCTCAGCATCATCATCATCAGTGGCTCTGAATTCTTCGGCTCCATGTTTTCTTATTTTATCAACAAGTGGCTTTGACAATCTCATCGGATCACTCACCGAAGGTATAATAGGCACTGCAGATGGATTAATTGGGGTGGAGGTTGTTATGCAGCGGATTAGTCTGGATATACTATGAAAACCAATCATTCATCATTTGGTAGAAGGCTTGTCTAGCCTCCACCTTTGGATTACTCAAAGTAGGTCGAGAATCTATCGGCGTTGTCCCTTGCATGGGAGCAGGCGCTACACTCTCGACATCATCAGCTACGGTTCGATCGGGATCCATTACTATATGAAAACACATTTTCAAATGTCAGAAGTTATCACACTATCGCAGTACAACATATGGCATGTATAGCTTGACTTTTACGCGCTACGTTAGTCCTAGAATCGACTAAACCGTAGCTCTGATACCAATCAAATGTAACACTCCTAACTCGTATCCATCGCCAGACTAGGGTTACGAGGCATGACCGAAGAAGATACAATTCAAAACAGGCATATAATTTTTTTTTAAATTTATATATGTATTGAATCATCTGAGCAGAGTAAGTTGCATATTTTGTCAATACAAATTTCATACCTCAATACCAAAGCCAAAATCATTTACATTACAACTAAACACCTATCTTAAGTTTATAACATAATTAATCATTCATAATTAACATCATTAATATAACCATTTATCAAAGTCTTAATAAATAAACATCACTTTAAAACACACATATATATATGGTACTCAAACATTGTAACATTAAAACCAAATGGAATCAACCACAATATATATAACATTCTACCATACTTAATATCTCCCATACAACTAATTGAATACATTCATCATCACTTAAATTTACAAATTTAAATCCATGACATGTCATAAACAAATCTTTAAATAAATATACCAATATATATTTAAAACACATCAAATATATATATGCAAATATATTTATAATCTCTTAGATAAAATTTCTAAGCCAAGTGCATAAACATATACTTGCATGATTCTTCTATTCAATAGTGACACATATAAAACCAATTTAATCATTAACATGTCCTTTATTTCACAAACCACAAATACATAGAATTTTCACAAATTCATAAACAAATCATAAAACCAAATCCATATGTATTACATCCATTCATCCATTATAATATCACAACATTGCGAATACACACACATATATATATATATATATATATATATTATATTAACCTTATCAATTTATGAATAAAACATAACAATTACATATATTCATTATATTTAGCTTATTAACTTAAACTATTTATAATGCAAATTAAATCATTACAATATATCAATATAAAGCCACAACTGAAATATATTTATCTCTAATTAATCATCATTCAATTCACTACTAAAATACATAACTAATCACCTCAATACATCCTTGAGTGCGAACTATCATTCAAATACATATATAATATTACTTTTCGACTTTTTTCAAATGTACCCACCAACTAATTATAAACCATTACTAACACAGATAAAACCTAATCAAATCATTTTAGCAATGGTAGCATAACAAACATAATTCGTACTATTATATATATATATATATCATAGTTAAATTCACTCATACCACAACCAAAATCACTAATTAACTTCAATGCACAAAATAAAACACATAACAAATACCATTTGTCATAGCACATAACATTATAACCAAAATGAACTTAAACCATAATCAAACATATTCAAGTTCAAGCAGAGAAGTTAAGCCATCTTCGCATGGCTATTAATTACAAGCATAGGTACTTAATTCATATTCAACCCTTTTCTATGCTATACATGCCATATATTCATAATTAACATAGCCAAAACACCAAAGAAAGTTGTCGATAGTGTGATAATTCTACTAAAGATCCCCGAGCTCGTAACATATCCAAAATCTATAAAACAGAAATAGTCAGAGAAACACAAGGTAAGCGATTTAAGTTTAGTAAGTCAATAGCAAAGTAAATTCAATTAACTTAGCAAAATCATATATATACAAAGTTATATCAAGTATTGATTTATACACAATTACAAGTAATTACTCAAATCTCAATTAAAACACCCCAAACCCGACCCACAAGTCCTGACCGAATCTGGCATGCTTCTAAAGAAAATTCATTCAGAACTTGTTTGAAAACTTTGCTAAAACTTGTGTATATTATTTTTTTTTTGAAAACTCTTGATTTGGGTTGGGTTCGAAAATTAAATACCTTGATGATTTGGTGTCAAAACATTTGATAAATATACTTAATAAAATTTAACTTTTAAACTTTAAATTCGATAATAATTGTATCATACTAAGTAGCTTAAAAGCATGCATAAACGATTCAATACTTTGGCCTTATTACATCAAATAAAAACCCGAATAATTCAAAACTTAAACATAAATAAAAATAAATCAATCCTTGAGCTTTGCATGGCCACCCTTGAGCTCCTGCCGACCCGGTCCATTACTGATCATCACCTGAAAAATAGTCCCACAAGGGGTGAGTCAAACAGACTCAATGTGTACAACCAACACCAAACTCAAATAAATTCAGGCATATCAAATCATACATAATCATATAGCATTAAATAGAATGATGCAATCCCGGACCCAAGCCTAGTTATCCATCCGCTACACGTCACCCGTACCAACCATCACACCGTGGGGACTACTAAGTCAACCCTCCATCCGCTACACACCATCGAAGGCAATCGCTGCAGTCGACGTGCTCATCACCCTTATAAAATTCGTGGTCTTAGGTCACCACATTCAGATATCGTGGTCTTAGGTCACCACATTCAGATATCGTGGTCTTAGGTCACCACATTCGATTATCGTGGTCTTAGGTCACCACATTCACTTCCCTTTTCATATAACCCATATGCCCCATATCATACATATCATGCATTAACATGCCAAATTCTTATTTCACATTCTTATAATGTCATATGTGTGCCGTAACCGATATTTAACATAATCCTAGTAGGAGTAGGAAACGTACCTGAGTACTTTGTACCATGGCATGATAATTTAGCCATATTCACATTCTTATAAACATGCTCATATTAAATTTTAGCCATAAATCTTATTAAAAGATAGTGTGGGGTACACACCTGATTCACTTAACAAATTCGCTGAAATCCCGAAAAGCTTGATCTAATGCCTTAGATCTTAAATCTCTACATTTAATCAATCATTTAATACTTAGTAAAGAGCCATTCGGCCATAAATCCAAATCCTAGTAGGATTAGTACACTAAAACTAACCTTGGTGCCGATTGATGTCTAATCAAATGCCGAAAACTTTGTATCCTTCTTTCTTGAAATCGGCAATCACTAGATTACTTGAATAGATTAGTTTTGGCTTTTAAATATTAATGAAACACATCTATTTACTCAACATGGCCTTGGCGAATGCTATAGATACTTACCTTGTGGATTTTAAATCCAAAACTCATAGAATAACTAGGGAACACGCGACCTATGGTGTTCCTTCGGAAAAAATTTCTCCTTCCTTGTAGTTGACACTTAGTAAATCCCGAAAGATCTCTTCAAAGTTTTGGCAACAAGATATTAACGGGTTAGTCCTAGATTTGACAAATCTTAAAAGAAAAGGATGGCCGAATGAGATCTTACCCTTACTTTAGAGATAGGCAATCCTTGCTTAAACCTTTAGCAATATTTGGCTATGTAGGCTAGAAGGATCTTGATTTTAGCTTTTGATTGGTATAAAGAAATCGGCTAATGATGGTATCTTGAGGAGTTTATGGATTCGGTTTTAATGGAGATCACAAAAGCTATGAAGAATTAACTAGGCTTACTTGATTTTACTTTGGCTAACAAAAAGAAAAAGAAGAAATGCTCTAGGAAATTCGGCAGAGAGAAGAGTTGAAAGAAGATATGATGAATGGCTCTCTTTTCCTCTAGTAGCCGAAATTACTAACTTAAAATCCTTTACTTGGCCATCACTCCTATTTTGATAACTTTAAAACTTAATCCAATATTTATCTCTTATCTCTTAATAAAAATAATAATAATAATAGTCCATCATTATCTATCTATTTGCCGAATTTTAAAAAGAATTAAACTCTTCCCCAAGTGCCTTGGTGCTGTCCAACTCCCTTGCTCCTTGCAGCAAAATAAAACTCTTTTATTTGCTTCCCACGTGACTCGAACCTAGGCTCCTTCCCCTTTGATTGTAGCATCACTTACTGGGCTTTAAGTGGTGCCTCCTAGCCACTTCTCCAAGCCCGTTCTTGTGTTAAATTCCCTCTACTAATTTTCTTAAGGCCACCTTGTTTTAGTTTCCTCTTTTAAACTTAACATTTCTAAAACATTTCCTTACATTTCCAAGTTTCCAAAAATGTTCACTTTCCTCTTTTAAACTTAACATTTCCAAGTTTCCAAAAATGGTTACTTTCCTCTTTTAAACTTAACATTTCCAAGTTTCCAAAAATGTTCACCATACATTCATAACACATAAGACATGCCATTTCGTATAATTAAATCAAAAATGCGTAGGCCCATTTTCAGGATGTTGCATCAATATCAAAGTCACATAATATACCCTTCTGGCCGAATACACATAGTTAAAGCTTATACACAATTCACATGTTTACACATTAACTTCTATACAATGTAATAAGCATATAACTTACCTTTCATTTGATAACACAGTGTATATACGTACTTGAGTCCTTTTAATTCACATATCACATTGGCCTTCACTTACACATGCCTGTTGAACCATTCGGAATTAAAAAGGATACGCGGATAGCCAGAAGCTCATACAATGCCAACGTCCCAGACATGGTCTTACATGTAATCACATATCGATGCCACTGTCCCAGACAGGGTCTTACACGAATCAAATACGATACCAATGTCCTAGACATGGTCTTTGTAACATCCCAAACCTAGCCCATGCGTTACGACCAGATCTGACATGTCACATGAAGAAAACATATTAAGAATTTGTAATTTGTACTAAAATAGGTGTTATATAATTATAGTTAAGAAAAAAAGTTTGGTTGTAAATATTCGATAAAATACTTCTAATCACTAGAGGTTTAATTGGTAAACCGAAAACAATGTTGATAATTTGAAGGAAAATCCAAGTTAAATTATTTGTACATATTTGTTATGAAATCTGTTTGTTAACCGATTTTGTAAAACCGTTATTTATGATTTTAGAAAATCCCCATTTAAAACATTTCAAGCAAAAAAATAAATACGACTAAACATAAAGCAAAATAAAAATATCCCAGAGGCTTTATTACAACTTTTAGAACCCAAAATAATAAAAGTAACGAAATAAATGGAAAAGAAGTTTACTAATGTATGATAATATTATTTCCAAAGTATGGCCTCCACCGAGTCATCCATGGGCCCAAGTTCTCGTCACTGAGCATTACCTGTAAGGATTAAGAAGATGGAGTAGTTACAAGAACTCAGTGCATAATCCCCTTACCGTTATCCACTAGGTTTGAACCTGTATAGCATAACCTTGGGCCTAAGCCCATTTACATAATAATAATTATATGAAATGTATGCAACCCAATCCATCTATCCATCACACCCCGACCAGCCAATCGCACCTGTGGGGATCAAGTCAACCCACCCCACCGCTCACACCAATATCGCAGCCAAGCTACTAATCACAGTGTAATACCCCAAACCCGACCCACGAGCCCTGACCGGATCTGGTATGTCACGGAGTAAAAACGTTTTGAAATATTTTGATTTTCTGGTGAAAATCTGAAAAATATTGTTAAGGTTATAAAACGGTGTCTGAAAAAAAATCTTCAGGTGGGATTGATTTTACAAACATGGTTGAGTTGAAACCCTTTGAAAACATTTGATCGTTTGAATTTTAAAACCATCAGATTTATTGTTAACTTGGTAAATTTGGCTACCCGATGGTAACCTCTTTGAAAAACTCGTAAAAATTTTCCATTTTGAAAACATCACCTTTAACCAGTTTATTTAAACAATTTATAGTTTTATTAGAAATATAGTAGGAATGAAATTTAACAACTACTTAAACACCCAAAATAATTATTAGCGGCCTTATCACAATCCAAACCAAAAATTTAGAAATAAATAAACTTAAACTGTACTAAATAAAATTCTAAATCCAAGGAATCAAGCATGGCCGCCTCGAGTCCTCTCCGGCTCCATCTCCGCAATCTACTCATCTGCAAAATGATATGGGAAGGGGTGAGTCACCAAGACTCAGTGTATAAATCCCCAACCTAGAAGTGAAAACTCATACACAAAATATTAGTAAAACATGCAATCATGCAACCCAAAACTAGCCATCCATACTCCTTTAACTACCCCGTTGGTCAAAACCACTAGTGGTCAAAACCACTGGTGACTAGAGTCACAAATCAAGTGATGGGGCCAACCCATCGTGTGGTCAAAACTACTGATGACCATAGGTCACAATTATCAATATGTGGTCAAAACCACTGGTGGTACCAAACCACTGGGACTTAGTCACAATTTATATTAATGGTGTGGTCAAAACCATTGGTGACCGAAGTCACAATTAAACTGATAGGGCCAACCCATCTTATGGTCAAAACCACTGGTGACAGTCCATAGAGAATAATCCCCCTCCTCTCATCAATCCCATTACCAACATGCTCTTATCATGCTTAACATATTATCGTAAATCATGACTATAAGTCATGGTATAGCATATTACCCATCATGTCATCCATAACAGATTTTAAATCACAAGTGACTTACCCGGAATCCATGCTCATGTCCACAAGAAAATCACTACCACAATGATTAAATCGTAACATAATAGCAATGCTAACTAATAAAGTGTGTAAGAGTCTTACACACCTATTTAACCGTAGATCTAAGGAGAAATCCCAAATCTATGCGATATCACAGAATCTCGAACGTATTCCCGTATTGCCCTACATTCGGCCACTATAGGTTAGTATCCAAAAAGCCTTATTCGGTTAAACTATCAATCCCGAAGGATTAATCGCACCTGAAATATGGTCTTGAGCCGAAACTTTATTATCACTTACCAAAGCAAATTGAAATCCCGAAATTGCCACTTGTGCCTTGAGTAGTCGAGATCCTACACACCATATGTCAGATTCGATTTTAATACATAAATCCATACTCAAAGCCCTTGGCCGAAACTATATGTCACCTTACCTTGAAAAAATGAAACCCGAAAGACACCTTCAAAGCCCCTTAGCGTTACCCACACACCAAAGAACACATCACCTATTGTCTTAAGAACACATTCGGCCAACCTTACCAAGGCTTTTACACATGCTTTCGGCACACCAAATGAAGAGAAAAGAAACCGAATGCTAAAGAGAGACACTTACAAACCTTTGAAATCGATAGCACCTTCCTTAGGGGGATTCGGCTTATGCTCTATATGGTAAGGAGTATTCAGTCACAAAGAAAAAAGGGTATAGAGTCGGGCCTGAAAGAAAGAAAGGAGATGAAAGGAGAGACTTAGAGTGTTTCGGGAAAGATGGATGGAGGGTTTTTGGAACAAGATTTATTATATGTTTCAAAGAAAAATCAAAAGGTATCAAAGGAGGAGAAAGGGGTTTCGGTTTGAACAACAAGAGAAAAAGAAGAGTGCTAGCTGAAAATACTCCCTAGGACTCCATTATCCATTCGGCCATTGCTTTCTAATGTGATAGATCTTATCTTTTGATTATCACCCATTTAATTAAATTAAAAACAATACCTATCTTCTATCCCCTCCTTTATCACCTCTTCAAATAAAAAAATAAATAAAATAATAATAATACTTACTCTTCCAGCCGAATTCAAAGATAAAACAAGGTTTATCCCTATCAAATTAAGAGTCCCACATGCAGGCCATTAGCTCACTCCCTTCACGCCAGCATGCACAAAAAAAACACCCATTGCTGCCCATGCTACTCGAACATGGGACCTCACTGCCGCAATCCCTTACAACGTCCCAAGCCACTTTACCACATCGACTTTCATGTCCATAATCCTCGCCATTTATTTTCAAGGCCTTCCTAGCTTAACCCTTTCCTCTTTAATGCCAAAAAAACCCAAAAATGAAACACGTCCCATGCGGCCACCATGATTCGAACTCCAGACCTGCTCCAGGCGTCGCCTCCAGGCCCTTAAATGGCGCATGAAAGCCACTTTACCAAGGCCATCTTTTGTGTCTAAAAGTGGCTGCAACATCTCTTAAGACCTCCCTCGCCCAAATCCTTTCCTAACACAAAAAAAAAAAAAAAGTCTCTGATGCACCCCGTTACTCGAACCTCTTCCCCCGTGCACTCCCTTGCACCTTAGCACCCCAAGCCACTATGCCAATTAATTCCTTGTGTCCAACTTCTCCCAAAATTTTCTCTTAACCCCTATCTCACCTAGCTCCCTCCTCTTAAGCACTAAAAAGAAATTTTTAGCCCTAAGTCAGACCTAGCTCGGGGTTATGACTAGCCCCTAGAACATGTCAATCAAGCATACATATTTCTTCAAGCACACACATGGGAAAAATAATTAAATTGCAAACAACCCCTAGTTCAGGATGTTACAGTTCTACCCCCCTTAAAAATAATTTCGGCCTCGAAATTACCTGAATCCGAAGAGTTGGGGGTACTGCTGCCACATCACATCCTCGGGTTCCCATGTGGCCTCCTCCGTACCATGGTTTTGCCATAGCACTTTTACCAAAGGTACTGACTTCCTCCTCAAAACCTTGACATCTCGATCCAAAATCTGTACTGGCTTCTCCTCGAAAGACAAGTCCGAGTTCACTTCAATTTCTGCAATCGACACTACGTGCGAGGGATCTGATCGATAGCGCCTCAGCATCGAAACATGGAAGACATCATGGATCTGGCTGAATTCTACCGGCAACTCAAGCTGGTAAGCTACCGGTCCCACACGTTTCAACACCGTGTATGGTCCGATGAATCTAGGGCTTAGCTTGCCCTTCCGGCCAAACCTCAGCACCTTATTCCAAGGTGATACCTTCAGGAAGACCTTATCACCCACTGCATATTCAACCTCTCTACGCTTAAGATCGGTGTAGGATTTCTTCCTGTCCGATGCCTCCTTAAGACGAGCCCAAATTACTCTAACCTTTTCCTCAATCTCCGCCACTAACTCTGGACCCAACATCCGACGTTCTCCCAGCTCTGTCCAATACGTAGGAGTACGGCATTTCCAACCATACAGCGCCTCATACGGTGCCATCTGAATACATGCTTGATAACTATTGTTATAAGCGAATTCTGCCAGAGGTAGGTACTCCTCCCAACTACCATAGAAGTCCAACACACAGCCCCTTAACATATCTTTCAACACTTGGATCACCCTCTTAGATTGTCCATCAGACTGCGGATGGAAAGCCATGCTAAAATTCAACTTTGTGCCTAACTCTTGATGTAAGGCCTTCTAGAATCTTGACGTGAACCGGGGATCCCGATCTGAGATAATGGACACCGGTACTCCATGCAACCGCACTATCTCTGCTATATACAGCTTGGCTAACCTTTGAAGCGAGTAGTCAACCCTTACCGGTATGAAATGGGCCGACTTAGTTAACTGGTCTACTATCACCCATATCGAGTCTTTCTTACTGGCCGTAAGGGGAAGCCCACTTACGAAATCCATAGTAATCTCCTCCCACTTCCTTGTGGGATCTTTACTGGTATATTGACCACGATGGCAATTGATGCTCAGCCTTAACTTGCGGGCATGTCGACACTTGCCCACTAACTCGATTACTTCCGCTTAAGACCCGCCACCAAAATCGCTCCCTTAAATCTCGATACATCTTCTTGCTTCCGGGTACATAACGTCTGAATCGCTATGAGCTTCTTTAAGGATTCGCTGCCTAAAATCATCATCCTTAGGCATACATACTCTCCCCTAAAAATACAACACTCCATCACTACCCAAACTGAACCCTTCGGCCTTACCTCTTTGTACTTGCGACCTCCGAGTACTCAGAACTTCGTCGGTCAACTGCCTCTCTTTAACCTCATCGATCCAAGATGGCTTTACTTGTAATTCTGCCAGAAGGCTCCCATCCTCATAGAGACTTAGGTGAGCAAACATTGCTCGCAAATCCGCCACCACCTTACGGCTCAATGCATCAGCTACCACGTTAGCCCTACCCAGATGGTATTCGATTGAGCAGTCGTAGTCCTTCAGCAACTCAATCCACCTTCGCTGCCTCAGGTTTAAATCTTTTTGAGTCAAGAGGTACTTCAGACTCTTGTGATCCGTATACACTACCGACTTCTCCCCATACAGATAGTGCCTCCAAATCTTCAAGGCAAAAACCACAGCAGCCAATTCTAAATCATGTGTCGGATAATTACCTTCGTGAGGCCTCAACTATCATGACGCATAAGCGACCACCTTCGCTTCCTGCATCAACACACACCCTAAACCAGTATGCGATGCATCATAATATACAGTGAATTCATTTCCTACCTCAGGCTAAATCAAGACTGGTGTTTCTGTCAAAAACCTCTTCAGCTTATCGAAACTCTCTTGCTGCTTCTCAGACCACACAAATGAAACTCCTTTTCTCAGTAGCTTAGTCAATGGTGCTGCGATTAAGGAGAAATTTTCCACGAATCTCCTATAATATCCTTCCAACCCCAGAAAACTCTAAATTTTCGTAACCGACTTTGGTGGTTTCCACTCTACTACTGCCTCAATCTTACGGGGATCTACCCTGATTCCCTCGGCTGAAACAACATGCCCTAGAAAAGTTACCTCCTTAAGCCAAAACTCACACTTGCTGAATTTGGCGTACAACTATTTCTCCCTTAGAACTTGCAGAACCACATGAAGATGTACGTCATGCTCCTCCTCAGACTTCGAGTAGACCAAAATGTCATCTATGAACACCACGATGAATCGATCCAGAACCCGGTTCATCATGTCCATAAATGCGGCTGGTGTATTCGTCAAACCAAAAGGCATTATCAAAACTCGTAGTGCCCATACCGACTACGAAATGCCGTCTTATGGATATCAGCCTCCTTCATCTTAAGCTGATGGTACCCTGACCTAAGGTCGATTTTAGAGAACACCGATGCTCCCTTGAGTTGATCGAACAAATCATCAATCCTGGGCAAAGGATACCTATTCTTTATTGTCAGCTTGTTCAGCTGTCGATAGTCTATGCACATTCCCATTGTCCCATCCTTCTTCTTGACAAAAAGCACTGAAGCTCCCCAAGGTGATACACTTGGTCGAATGAACCCTCTATCCAACAATTCCTGGATCTGAGCCTTCAACTCTACCAATTCTTTCGGCGCCATCCGATACGGAGCTATAGATACTGGCGCGTTTCGGGTAACATATCTATACCAAACTCAACCTCACGGTCCGGAGGTAAACCCAAGAGTTCCTCTGGAAACACATCAACATAATCCCTTACGGTCCGGACATCTCTCACAGCTGCACCCTTAGCTTCCAAAGCACAGACATGCACTACATATGCTTCACAACCTTTCCTAACCATCTTTTCCGCCTTCAATGCAGAAACCAGATTAGATAGATAATCTCTCCTTTTACCTATCATCACCACCTCTTCTCCTTCCATGGTCTTTAATACCATGCGCTTAGTCATGCAATCCGGGCTAGCCTGATACTTTACTAGCCAATCCATCCCGAGGATTAGATCGAACTCCCGAAATGGTAGTTCCATCAAGTCGACCAAAAACACGACCCCTTGGAGTTCTAGGGTACATTCCTATAGAGTTTACTTACTTCACAAAGTGACCTAGAGGGCTTAACACGGTCATCTTCCTAGAAGTAAGCTCGAGTCTAAGTCACGAGTTTCCACTACGCTACTAGCAATGTATGAGTGGGTTGAGCCAATATCAATTAAGGTACTATAGGGTACTCCAAAGATCAAGAACATACCGGTTATGACGTCCGGTGCGTCGCCCTCCTCCTGACGCCTCGTGGCATAGACCAACCCAGGTTGCCTAGCCTCAGCACCACCGGTACCTCCCCTCGGTGCCCCACGACCTCTGCCATCACCATTTCCTCCTCTTCCTACACCACGACCTCTCGGTGGCTGTTGGTTATCCCTCCTATTCGGTGCACGATCCTGACCCTCTGACCTTAGCCTAGCTGCCTTTTTTGGACAATCCCTAACTCGATGTTCCATGGATCCACATTCGAAGCATCCTCGATTACCACTCCAACACTCCCCCGTGTGAGACTTTCCACACCGAGCACAAGTGCGACCATTGAGGATTAACGGCAGCGAGCCTAGCGACTTGATTTGACCCACCATACCTCGTCCTCTTACTGGCGATTACGGAAAACCTCGAAGATCTGGAGCTCCTCTTATTCCAACTCCTATCCCGATTCCGCCTAAGCCGATATGTCTTACCCTTCAACAACCTTAGACTTCTCCACTAGGACAAATAACTCCGTTCTGTTGTGGAGCTATCATCATCCTCACTCATCTCTCACCCATCCTCGAATCGACACGGTGTTCATGCTCGGTACCCACAATACCACGAGCATACCTGCTCAACCGGAGAAATTGGCCTCATACTCGCCACACGTCTTATTACCTCAACAGATTCAAGAAAGCCTTCCATTGCGCATCCATGTAGCTAGTTCCTATGTATTTCTTTTGGTAGGTCATTTTAAAGAATTCCCATGTGAGATCCTCCACCATCGCTCCATCCCTTACGGTGAGCCACCACTGATATGACTCGTCCCGAAGTAGAGAGATTATACCCTTCAACTTTTCCTCAGCTGTAAAATCCAAGTCATCCGTGATCCTCTCAGTTGATTCCAACCAATACTCCGTCGCACTGGGTGCCACTCCAGAAATTCCTCTAAACACTTTTGCTCCATTAGCCTAGAGTCGTTCAACCACAGATTTACGGGCTCCTGCACCTGCACCTGTCTCGGTAACTCGTTCCAACACTCGTAGTACAACTTGGGATACTACATCGTTACCACCGGTCTGATCTTGAAACTTAGTTTTCGCCGCTGGTAGATCCGACATCACATTTCCAGACCCATGGCCAGACCCTGTTGGCTCCGACAAGGTCATCCTACCCCTACCACGGCCACGCGACGGACGTCCACGACCTCTCATACTCATTCTTCTTATTCGCGTTTATCTGATTAAGAATTTTATGTATTATTAAACCGTTCACTGTTTACCCACGAGCAATTTTATGAGAAATAATTTTTGAAGTGATTCTTTCGAAATCAAATCTACCTATAGTTCCAGTTTCAGACTTATCTCCTAGTTCTAAGTACATCCATCACACAAACAACATTCACAGACCATATCTAACGTGTAGGGGCATTTTCGTCATTTCACTACCCAGGGGTATTTTCATAATTTTAAACTATAGGGATATTTTTGTAATTTTTCAAAAATAGAAGTTCTCGGATGATTTTGTCAAAAAGTACTTTGGACTTTTAAATTCCTGGGGTATTTTGGAAAATTTTTGAAATTTAGGGGTATTTTGGTGATTTTGAAGCTCGGGGGTATTTTGGTAATTAAACCAGGGTAACTTTGTAAAGTTTGATAATTCCGGGGTATTTCCAACTGTTGCAAAACTTTGAGGGTTCTTTTTGAGAATTTGTTTTCCAAGTTGATGGTGTTGCAAAAATTTTGAAAATCAAGGCCATTTTGGTAATTTTGTAGGTTAGGGCAATTTGGCAATTTTCCAAAATCAAGATACTTTGGACGTTTGCAAAAATAGGGTTTTTAAACACTTTTACAAAATAAGGAAATTTTGGAAAAACTGTAGGATAGTTGAACATTTTATAAACCAAGGGCATTTTTTTGTAATTTTTACCACTAGGGGTATTTTAGTAATTCTACAAATCAGAATTTTTTTTTTAGAAAAATGTTGTAAAACAATAGTTCTCACACATTAAAAAGAAATTTTAAGAGTTTTAAAACTAGGGTTTTTATGAAAATCGGCTAGTTCCTTTCGGGTTTTAGTTAGGGTTTAGCCCATGAATAAGTCCTCTTGGTTAGGGTGAACCGAGGCTACGCACCAGGTAGGATTCGAGTGGAGAGGAGGTGAGTCACGCGGACTGCTTAAATACCAAGCTCCCTTCGAATACCAATCCTAGACATGCGCACAATGGTTGCCACACCCTAACTCGGTGACTTAGACCTAGGTTTGTTTAATTAAGCAATTAAGTCTTATGTAGTAGTTGGGGTAGACTAGTCCTAGAGTTCAAGTACCTATCATTCTATTCTACGTTCCCAAGTTACCCATTTACCCTTATCAATCATTCACAGAACAGTCAGAGATACTTACCTGGGCGGATTGGTGCCGGAGACTCGATGCCATGCTGTTCGAAACAAAAACATTTTCATAATAATTCACAGAGGCCTACAAAAATGTTTTGGGCCCTGGGCCCCCACAGCCGAGTTTTGAACCGGGCTCTGATACCAAAAATGTAACACCCTAAACCCGGCCCACAACCCCTGACCGGATCTAGTATGTCACGGAGTAAAAACGTTTTGAAATATTTTGATTTTCTGGTGAAAATCTGAAAAATATTGTTAAGGTTATAAAACGGTGTCTGAAAAAAAATCTTCAGGTGGGATTGATTTTATAAACATGGTTGAGTTGAAACCCTTTGAAAACATTTGATCATTTGAATTTTAAAACCATCAGAGTTATTGTTAACTTGGTAAATTTGGCTACCCGATGGTAACCTCTTTGAAAAACTCATAAAAATTTCCCATTTTGAAAACATCACCTTTAACTGGTTTATTTAAACAATTTATAGTTTTATTAGAAATATAGTAGGAATGAAATTTAACAACTACTTAAACACCCAAAATAATTATTAGCGGCCTTATTACAATCCAAACCAAAAATTTAGAAATAAATAAACTTAAACTGTACTAAATAAAATTCTAAATCCAAGGAATCAAGCATGGCCGCCTCGAGTCCTCTCCGGCAACATCTCCGCGATCTACTCATCTGCAAAATGATATGGGAAGAGGTGAGTCACCAAGACTCAGTGTATAAATCCCCAACCCGAAAGTGCAAACTCATACACAAAATATTAGTAAAACATGCAATCATGCAACCCAAAACTAGCCATCCATACTCCTTTAACTACCCTGTGTGGTCAAAACCACTGGTGGTCAAAACCACTGGTGACTAGAGTCACAAATCAAGTGATGGGGCCAACCCATCGTGTGGTCAAAACCACTGATGACCATAGGTCACAATTATCAATATGTGGTCAAAACCATCGGTGGTACCAAACCACTTGGGACTTAGTCATAATTTATATCAGCGGTGTGGTCAAAACCACTTTGGTGACCAAAGTCACAATTAAACGATGGGGCCAACCCATCTTGTGGTCAAAACCATCGGTGACGATCCATAGAGAATAATCCCCTCCTCTCATCAATCCCATTACCAACATGCTCATATCATGCTTAACATATTATCGTAAATCATGCATATAAGTCATGGTATAGCATATTACCCATCATGTCATCCATAACAGATTTTAAATCATAAGTGACTTACCCGAAATCCATGCTCATGTCCACAAGCAAATCACTACCACAATGATTAAATCGTAACATAATAGCAATGCTAACTAATAAAGTGTGTAAGAGTCTTACACACCTGTTTAACCGTAGATCTAAGGAGAAATCCTGAATCTATGCGATATCACAGAATCCCGAACGTATTTCCGTATTGCCCTACATTCGGCCACTATAGGTTAGTATCCAAAAAGCCTTATTCTGCTAAACTATCAATCCTGAAGGATTAATCGCACCTGAAATATGGCCTTGAGCTGAAACTTTATTATCACTTACCAAAGCAAATTAAAATCCCGAAATTGCCACTTGTGCCTTGAGTAGCCGAGATCCTACACACCATATGTCAGATTCGATTTTAATCCATAAATCCATACTCAAAGCCCTTGGCTAAAACTATATGTCACCTTACCTTGAAGAAGCGAAACCCGAAAGACACCTTCAAAGCCCCTTAGCGTTACCTACACACCAAAGAACACAACACCTATTGTCTTAAGAACACATTCGGCCAACCTTACCAAGGCTTTTACACATGCTTTCGGCACACCAACTGAAGAGAAAAGAGATCGAATGCTAAAGAGAGACACTTACCAACCTTTGAAATCGACAGCACCTTCCTTAGGGGGATTCGGCTTATGCTCTATATGGTAAGGAGTATTGGTCACAAAGAAAAAATGGTATGGATTCGGTCTTGAAAGAAAGAAAAGAGATGAAATGAGAGACTTAGAGTGTTTCGGCAAAGATGGATGGATGGTTTTTGGCACAAGGTTTATTGTATGTTTCAAAGAAAAATCAAAAAGTATCAAAGGAGGAGAAAGGGGTTTCGGTTTGAACAATAAGAGAAAAAGAAGAGTGCTAGCTGAAAATACTCCCTAGGACTCCCTTTTCCATTCGGCCATTGCTTCCTAATGTGATAGATCTTATCTTTTGATTATCACCCATTTAATTAAATTAAAAACAATACCTATCTTCTATCCTCTCTTTTATCACCTCTTCAAATAAAAAAAAAACAAATAAAAAAATAATAATACTTACTCTTCCAGCTTAATTCAAAGATAAAACAAGGTTTATCCTATCAAATTAAGAGTCCCACATGCAGCCATTAGCTCACTCCTTCACGCCACAGATGCATAAAAAACACACATTCTTTGCCCATGCTACTTGAACATGGGACCCCACTGCCGCAGCCCCTTACAACGTCCCAAGCCACTTTACCACATCGACTTTCATGTCCATAATCCTCGCCATTTATTTTTAAGGCCTTTCTAGCTTAACCCCTTCCTCTTTAATGCCAAAAAAACCTAAAAATGAAACACGTCCCATGCGGCCACCATGATTCGAACTCCAAACCTGCTCTAGGCGTCGCCTCCAGGCCCTTAAGTGGCGCATGAAAGCCACTTTACCAAGGCCATCTTTTGTGTCTAAAAGCGGCTGCAACATCTCTTAAGACCTCCCTGGCCCAAATCCTTTCCTGACACAAAAAAAAGAAAAGTCTCTGATGCGCCCCGCATTACTCGAACCTCTTCCCCCGTGCACTCCCTTGCACCTTAGCGCCCCAAGCCACTATCCAATTAATTCCTTGTGTCCAACTTCTCCCAAAATTTTCTCTTAACCCTATCTCACCTAGCTCCCTCCTCTTAAGCACTAAAAAGAAATTTTCACCCTAAGTCGACCCTGGCAGGGTTATGACTAGCCCCTAGAACATGTCAATCAAGCATACATATTTCTTCAAGCACACACATGGGAAAAATAATTAAATTGCAAACAACCCCTAGTTCAGGATGTTACACACAGAATATTTATGGCTGAGCCATCGGAATCAGAATTATGTAATAGATATTTATATTGTGGCAATGCCACCAGGCTACACTGCTCTTCATTCAATTTTCTCATCCCATGCAATATGTAAAATGCAACATACGTAATAAAATATCCACATATATAAACAACCATTAATCTAGTAACATTATTACTGTGAATTAGCCCATTAAGACAATTTAATAGTTTGGCCTACCAAGGCAATTCAGCAAATTGGCCCATGGGGGTATTTTTGTAATTTGGCCCATAGGGGCGTTTTCGTAATTAGGCCCATAGGGGCCTTTTCGTAGTTCGGTCCATAAGGGCATTTTCGTAATTTTACCAATTAACACCGATTTTGACAAATCTCAATATTAACGATATTTAAGCAAATCGCTCTATCCATACCATATTACCGTTATTAAGTTCTTAAACAACTTCGATCGATTTTTCTAATATGATGATAAATCATAGATTTACGGATTTCGGTGTGAGATTACACACTTGATTACAGTAAGAACTAAGCCCTCTTGATCGTCGGCACCTAAATCATCATTACACTCGATTAACTAATAAACAAGATTTTATTAATCCAAATCTAAATCAGACGATCTAAAACGCTTACCCTTTGTATCGTGAACGACCACGATTTGTCTATTCTCACCGGATGATGGTCCATAACCCGGTGGGAAAGCCCGAACCGTCGATACCGGCCTACGTTTAAACTTAGGAGTAGGAATTGCAAATCCACTCCTTTTGTGTCCTCCTATCGCTTTTCCTTTCAAATCGTTATCACCTGCCTCCATTGAAAAAAGTCTCGGTCAGTAAAATACTACTATGAGAAAAAGTAGTTGTTTAGAGATAGGATTCGGTTTACCTTTATTTCTAAAGAATCAACGAGTAGAGAAAACGAGTGATTTAATCCCTATAACAACCGATTAGTCAAATCCATCATTCTATTTTAGCGGAGTAACCAAGTATTGAGAGATATCGAGATGAACCTTGAAGAAATCCCTTACCTTGACAATAATAGATCCAACTTTCACCGATTGGACTTATGGCTACGGATGAGACAAATGTATATGATTCGGCTTCCCTCTATAACACTACACTAAAAGATGATCACGATATGAAGGATTATGAGAGAATAATATTTGGTTTTGAACAAAGTGAACATCCGAATGATAATAGACACTCATTCGGCTAGGGAAAAAGAAAATGAAAAGAATGGAATAAAGCCACTTACCCGATTCAACCAAGAAAGAAATGTGCTTCATGCAAGATAGAGAAGAGAGAAGATGTTAAAGATTCGGCTATTGAAGAGAAAGGAAGAAGGGTTGAAGGAATGGTGAGAAAAAGAAAAAGAAAAGATGGAGAAAGGGTGTCAGATAGATTCAGCTATCAAAGGAGAAATGAGCTAGAATGGGTTGAGGTTTACGGAAAAACAAAGGAGTAAGATGAACAAATGGGCTAGGAGTTTCGGCTATTAAAGAGAAAATGACCAGAAATGCATTGAGGGTTTCGGCCAAAACAAGGGAAAAGAAATGGGAAAAGAGACACAAAAATGTTCAGAAGAGAAAATTACCACTCATGCATAAAACTTGCAAAAAGGTATAGAAAATTCGGCTCCCCTTTTTCCCTAACAAAACTGTGTATTCATCTTTTCCAAAAAGATGAGTATAGACCAAAATTCTATCCTAGGCAACCCCTAATATTCGGCCAACATATCCCCCCATCTTATCCCTTTCCTTGATTTCTTTCCTTATACTCTTCCTTACCTTATTTTCTTAGCCATCTTTCCATCAATAAAAAGTCTTCCCTTACCGTATTTAAAGCTTGGTTGACACTTTGGAGGAGAAGCACAAAAAAATAATCAAAAATTTGTGCAATAGGTAAGATTCGAACCTCCCACCTCTTTGTACTCATCTTAACGCCAAACCACCTTGCTATTAGCTCATCTTGTGCTAGCTAATTACACACTTATTTCCTTAAGTTTTGATTCCACTTACCTTCTCCCCCTTAAGTACTTAAACACAAAAATTATACTAAGGCCCAACTCAACCCCGAGCCTTCTTTGGACCCCTAAACATACACAATTAACATCATTGACTAGCCTATCGCATGGTATAATGTATAACATAATTTCCCGAACTTAAGGATGTTACAATTCTACCCCCTTAAAGAAATTTTGGCCTCGAAATTTACCTGATTAAAAGAGATGAGGATATTTTTGCCGGATCGTCTCCTCTGGCTCCCATGTAGCTTCCTCTGACCCGTGATTATGCCATAATACTTTGACTAATGGTACCAACTTCCTTCTCAGCACCTTAGCATCCCGATCTATAATCTGTACTGGCTCTTCATCAAAAGATAAGTCAGGTCTTATCTCAACTTCCTCCACTAAAATAACATGAGACGGATTCGAATGATAACGCCTTAACATCGAGACATGAAATACGCTATGTATCTGACTTAATTACGGAGGTAATTCAAGTTGATACGCCATTGGACCAACACGCTTCAATACTCAGTAAGGTCCGATAAACCTAGGGCTCAGCTTGCCCTTCCGTCCAAATTTAAATATCTTTTTCCAAGGTGAGACCTTCAGAAAGACCTGATCTCCCATCGCAAACTCTATATCCTTACGCTTCAGATCCGTATACGATTTCTGTTTGTCTGAAGCCTCTTTTAACCGAGCCCAAATTACCTTAACTTTTTCCTCCATCTCCGAGATCAACTCAGGACCCAATAATTGTCGCTCCCCCAGCTCAGTCCAGCAAGTAGGGGTATGACACCTACGACCATACAACGCCTCGTAGGGTGTCATCTGGATACTGGATCGATAGCTATTGTTGTATGCAAACTCTGCCAATGGTAGAAAATCTTCCCAACTACCCCTGAAGTCGATCACACAGCCCCTTAACATGTCCACTAGAATCTGGATTACTCTCTCCGACTGACCATCTATCTGCGGATGAAACGCCGGGCTGAAATTTAACCTTGTACCCAAAGCTTCATGTAAAGCCTTCCAGAATCGTGATGTAAACCTAGGATCCCTGTCCGATATAATCGACACTGGTACCCCATGCAACCTCACGTCTTCTGCTATATACAACTTGGTCAACTTTTGCAACGAATAATCTGTACGAACAGGTAGG
The DNA here is from genome assembly GCA_025506655.1 of Gossypium rotundifolium. Taxonomy (NCBI): domain Eukaryota; kingdom Viridiplantae; phylum Streptophyta; class Magnoliopsida; order Malvales; family Malvaceae; genus Gossypium; species Gossypium rotundifolium. The sequence goes on along the minus strand of CP106733.1, from coordinate 97,728,283 downwards.
AAATGAGCAGTCTTCATTAACTGATCCACTATAACCCATACTGAATCTTTCTTAGTAGGCGTTAAAGGTAACCCACTAAAAAAGTCCATCGTTATCCTTTCCCATTTCCATAATGGAATTTTCACCGGTTGTAGCAACCCTGAAGGCAGTTGATGTTCTGCCTTCACCTGCTGACATGTCAAGCACTTGCTCACGAAGTTAGTAACCTCCCATTTCAACCCTGGCCACCAATACTGCTCACGGAGGTCTCGTTACATTTTGTTTCCCTCGAGGTGCATAGCATATGGACTACTATACGCTTCACGCAAAATCATTTGTCTAAATTTCAAATCCCTGGGCATACAAACTCTTTCGCGGAAACACAATACTCCATCGCTATTAAATCCAAAATCCCCTATCTCACCACCTTCAACTTGCTGAAGCCGAGAACCCAACCTTTCATCTAACAACTACCTCTCCTTAATCTGACTTACCCACGCAGACTTCACTTGAAGTTCAGCTAACAGGCTACCATCTTCATAAAGGCTGAGATGAGTAGACATCGCTCTCAAATTCGATATCACCTTATGACTCAATGCATCTACCACTACGTTAGCTTTACCTGGATGATACTCGACTGAGAAGTCATAATCTTTCAACAGTCCTATCCACCTTCGCTATCTTAAGTTCAACTCCTTTTGGGTAAGGAGGTACTTCAGACTCTTATGATCCGTGTAGATAACCGACTTCTCCCGTACAGATAGTGTCTCCAAATCTTTAGAGCAAACACCACTGCAGCTAACTCTAAATCATGAGTGGGATAGTTTATCTCATATGACCTTAATTAACGAGATGCATATGCCACTACTTTTCCCCCTTGTATCAACACACATCCCAAGCCCGTGTATGTTTCATCATAATAAACAATAAACTTTTTACCAGCCTTAGGTTGAATCAATATTGGCGCTTCTGTAAAAATCTTCTTCAATTTCTCAAAGCTCTCTTGCTTCTTATCTGACCACACAAATGGTACTCCCTTACGCAACAACTTAGTTAGGGGTGCAGCAATCAACGAAAACCCCTCAACAAATCACTTATAATACCCAAACAAACCTAAAAACTCAATTTACGCCATCGACTTGGTGGCTTCGATCTAACTTTCATGACCTCAACCTTTTGGGGATCAACTCTAATTCCTTCAGTAGACACAACATCCCCAAAAAGGTCACCTCCTTCAGCCAAAATTCACACTTATTTAATTTGGCATACAGTTGATTCTCCCTTAATATTCGCAATATGACCTGTAGATGCGAATCATGCTATTCTTCAGTCTTTGAGTATACTAGGATGCCATCTATGAACACGACTACAAACCGGTCTAGATAGGGTTGAAAGACTCGATTCATCATGTCCATAAATGCAGCTGGTGCATTAGTTAAACCGAACAGCATCACTAAGAATTCATAATTCCCATAACGAGTTTGGAACATAGTCTTGTGGATATCCGCCTCCTTGACTTTTAACTGGTGATACCCCGATCTCAAGTCTATCTTTGAGAAAATTGAAGCTCCTCACAGCTGATCAACAGATCATCGATCCTCGATAACGAATATTTATTCTTGATCCTCAACTTATTCAATTGCCTATAATCGATGGACATACGCATCGACCCATCCTTTTTTTTAATGAACAAAACTGACGCTCCCCACGGTGACACATTTGGTCGAATAAATCCGCGATCCAACAACTCTTGAATTTGAGCTTTAAGCTCTACGAGTTCCTTTGGTGGAAGCTCCTCGGGAAAGACATCTGAAAACTCATTCACCGTTCTAACATTCTCTACTGACAATCCTTTGGCATCCAAAGCACTGATAAAGGCTAAGAACGCTCCACACTCTTTTCGTACCATTTTTTCTGCCTTTAACATAGATACCACATTCGACAGATAATTTCTTCTATCACCTATTATCATCACTTCTTTATCCTCTAAAGTTCTTAGTACCATCTGCTTTACAGCACAGTCCAAGTTCACACGATGCTTAACCAGTCATTCCATGCCCAAAATAAGACCGAACTCGCTAAATGGCAGTTCCATCAAATATGCCAGAGATACTTCCCTCTGAACTTCTAAGGGCACATCTCTAAACAACTTATTTACTACTACCGACTGTCCTAAAGGACTAATTACAGTTGTTTCTCTAGCAATAATCTCAGATCTAATATTCAAAGTTCCAGACACAGCATACGCAACATACGAATGGGTGGATCCAATGTCTATTAAAGTGGAAAAAGGTACATCAGATATGAAAAACGTACAGGTTATGACGTCCGGTGCATCACCATCCTCTCGACGTCTGACCGCATAGACCAATCCTAGCTGTCTCACCTCCGTGTTACCCCTATTACCAGTACCTCTACCCGATGCACCCTGACCTCATCCTACACCATTACCACCTTGACTTGGCCCACGGCCTCGGCGGCTACTGAACGCCTTCAACTAGCTGTGCAAATCTATTACGAACTACCTGAGTTTGAGTAGGCTCTCGAGGGCAATCCCTAAACCAATGGTCCTTGGAACCACATCTAAAACAACCACCAGTTCTCTTTCAACATTCACCCGAGTGAAGTTTTCCACAATCCCCGCAAGGCTACAACTGATTGGTAGCAACTGGAGCACCCACTCGAACTGGTCCCTCAATCCGGGGCCTCTTCTGAAATCCTCTAGCAGGACCTGAATACCCAGAGTCTCTCTTGTTCCTGCCCCTATCCTTGTCTTGATTTTGCCATTTCGAGTGTTTAGCCTCCTCAGTTATCTTAGCTTTTTCCACAAGTGTAGCAAAATTCCTCTCCTTCTATGGGGCTATTAGTACCCGTAACTTATCATGCAATCCATCCTCAAAACAAACACAGTGTTCATAACCAGTCGGCACTATTCCCCAGGCATATCAACTCAGACGCAGGAATTCTGCCACAGATCTACTTCCTTAGACCAGATTCAGAAATTCCTTCCTTCGGGCATCCACATAGCTAGCCTCAACATATTTTCTCTGGAATGTTGTCTTAAAGAATTCCCAAGTAATACGATCAGCCTGAGTGCCTTCCCTAACAGTGAGCCACCACTGATACGCCTCGTCTTTGTGTAATGACACAACCCCTTTCAATTTCTGCTTGGCAGTGCAATCTAGGTCCTCCATAATTCGCTCCACTACCTCAAGCCAGTACTCCGCTACACTAGGAGCTACACTCGAAATACCCCTAAAAACTTCAGCCACATTCGATCTGAGTCACTCCGATATCAATGAGCGAGCTGTCGACCCAGTTCTTGCCCCAGCAACCCTTTCCAGTACCTGTAACGTCGCTTGGGACAGAGCATTGTCCTCTCTCATTCGATCATGTAACCCAGTTTTAGTCACAGGCGACTCAAGTCCGTCTATTTTCGGCATGTGTGCCGATGCCTCAGATACAACTCTAGCACCTCGGCCTCTACCACGGCCACGTCTACCGCGTCCACGTCCTCTAGCGCTCATGTTCACTAATGTCATTTTAATCTGATTAAGAGTCTTACGAATCAATATACGATTCAATGTTTATTAAACAATGTTTTATGGAGTATAGGAAGTAAATTCGTTCTCGCAAAACGTATCCTAAAGTCTCAATCTCTATAGTTTCAGCTCCTAAAGCTAAAAGTTCTAGAGTTTTCTTATTTTGTGGAGTTTTTCTTACCACAATCATACCATAATAATCGTAAAATGAAAATATAAACTTACTTGACTTGGAGCCAGATACCCGTGGTGCCATACTTCCTCTAAAATATGCGTTTGTAATTTAAAATTCAAACAGCTTTAAAAAATGCTTTTGAACCAAACCACAGTTGAGTTTTGCAATCGAGCTCTGATACCATAAATGTAACATCCCAAACCCAGCCCATGTGTTACGACTAGATCTGACATGTCACATGAAGAAAACATATTAAGAATTTGTAATTTGTACTAAAATAGGTGTTATATAATTATAGTTAAGAAAACAAGTTTGGTTGTAAATATTCGATAAAATACTTCTAATCACGAGAGATTTAATTGATAAACCAAAAATTGAACTAATGAACCTTAAATCCGTGACTTTTGAAAACAGCATTAATAATTCGAAGGAAAATCCAAGTTAAATTATTTGTACATATTTGTTATGAAATCTGTTAGTTAACCGATTTTGGAAAACCGTTATTTATGATTTTAGAAAATCCCCATTTAAAACATTTCAAGCAAAAAAATAAATACGACTAAACAAAAAGCAAAATAAAAATATCCCAGAGGCCTTATTACAACTTTTAAAACCCAAAATAATAAAAGTAACAAAATAAATGGAAAAGAAGTTTACTAATGTATGATAATATTATTTCCAAAGTATGGCCTCCATTGAGTCATCCATGGGCCCAAGTCCTCAAATCCTTGAGCATTACACGTAAGGATTAAGAAGATGGAGTGAGTTACAAGAACTCGATGCATAATCCCTTACCGTCATCCACCGGGTTTGAACCCGTATAGCATAACCTTGGGCCTAAGCCCATTTACATAATAATAATTATATGAAATGTATGCAGCTCAATCCATCCATCCATCACACCCCCGACCAGCCAATCACACCTGTGGGAATCAAGTCAACCCACCCTGCCGCTCACACCAATATCGCAGCCAAGCTACTAATCACAGAATATTTGTGGCTGAGCCACCAGAATCAGAATTATATAACATATATTTATATTGTGGCAATACCACCAGGCTACACTGCTCTTCATTCAATTTTCCCATCCCATACAATATGTAAAATGCAACATACGTAATAAAATACCCACATATATAAACAACCATTAATCTAGTAACATTGTTACGGTGAATTAGCCCAGTAAGATAATTTAATAGTTTGGCCTACCAAGGCAATTCAGTAAATCGGCCCATGGGGGCATTTTCGTAATTCGGCCCATAAGGACATTTTCGTAATTCGACCCATAGGTGCATTTTCGTAATTCGGCCCATAGGGACATTTTTGTAATTTGGCCAATAGGGGCATTTTCGTAGTTCATCCCGTAGGGGCATTTTCATAATTTTACCAACTAACACCGATTTTGACAAATCTCAATATTAACGATATTTAAGCAAATAACTCTATTCATACCATATTACCGTTATTAAGTTCTTAAAAAACTTCAATCGATTTTTCTAATATGATGATAAATCACAGATTTACGGGATTTCAGTGTGAGATTACACACCTGATTACGGTAAGAACTAAGCCCTCTTGATCGTCGGCACCTAAATCATCATTACACTCGATTAACCAACAAATAAGATTTTATTAATCCAAATCTAAATCAGACGATCTAAAACGCTTACCCTTAGTATCGTGAATGACCACGATTTGTCTATTATCACCGGATGATGGTCCACAACCCAGTGGGAAATCCTGAACTGTCGATACCGCCCTACGTTTGAACTTAGGAGTAGGAATTGCAAATCCACTCCTTTTGTGCCCTCCTATCGCTTTTCCTTTCAAATCGTTATCACTTGCCTCCATTGAAAAAAGTCTCGGTCAGTAAAATACTACTATGAGAAAAAGTAGTTATTTAGAGATAGGATTCGACTTACCTCTATTTTCGAAGAATCAATGAGTAGAGAAAATGAACGATTTAATCCCTATAACAACCTATTAGTCAAATCCATTATTCTATTTTAGCGGAGTAGCCAAGTATTGAGAGTTATCGAGATGAACCTTGAAGAAATCCCTTACCTTGACAATAATAGATCCAACTTCCACCATTGGACTTATGGCTACAGATGAGATAAAGGTATATGATTCGGCTTCCCTCTATAACAATACACTAAAATATGATCACGATATGAAGGATTATGAGAGAATAATATTTTGGTTTTGAACAAAGTGAACATCTGAATGATAATAGGCACTCATTCGGCTAGGGAAAAAGAAAATAAAAAGAATGGAATAAAGCCACTTACCCGATTCAACCAAGAAAGAAATGTGCTTTACGCAAGATAGAGAAGAGAGAAGATGTTAAAGATTCGGCTATTGAAGAGAAAGGAAGAAGGGTTGAAGGAATGGTGAGAAAACGAAAAAGAAAAGATGGAGAAAGGGTGTTAGATAGATTCGGCTATCAAAGGAGAAATGAGCAAGAATGGGTTAAGGTTTACGGCAAAACAAAGGAGTAAGATGAACAAATGGGCTAGGTGTTTCGGCTATCAAAGAGAAAATGACTAGAAATGCATTGAGGGTTTCGGCCAAAACAAGGGAAAAGAAATGGGAAAAGACAGAAAAATGTTCAAAAAAGAAAATTACCACTCATGCACAAAACTTGCCAAAAGGTATAGAAAATTCGGCTCCCCTTTTTCCCTAACAAAACCGTGCATTCATCTTTTCCAAAAAGATGAGTATAGACCAAAATTCAATCCTAGGCAACTCCTAATATTCGGCCAACATGTCCCCCCATCTTATCCCTTTCCTTGATTTATTTCCTTATACTCTTCCTTACCTTATTTTCTTAGCCATCTTTCCATCAATAAAAAGTCTTCACTTACCATATTTAAAGCTTGGCCGACACTTTGGAGGAGAAGCACAAAAAAATAATCAAAAATTTGTGCAATAGGTGAGATTCAAACCTCCCACCTCTTTGCACTCATCTTAACGCCAAACCACCTTGCTACTAGCTCATCTTGTGCTAGCTAATTACACACTTATTTCCTTAAGTCTTGATGCTACTTACCTTCTTAAGTGCTTAAACACAAAAATGTTACTAAGGCCCAACTCAACCCTAAGCCTTCTTAGGACCCTAAACATACACAATTAACACTATTGACTAGCCTATCGCATGGTATAATGTATAACATAATTTCTCGAATTTAAGGATGTTACAGTCTTACACGTAAACACAAGTTGATGCCAACGTCCCAGAAGTGGTCTTACATGATAACACATATCGAATATCCTATGTCATGACATATGTATCCTATCTATTCCTAAGATTCGTACGGGGTTACGAACGTCAAAACTCGATCGAATCAAGCTAAGAATATAGCCAATCACCGCAATTACATTCGACCATAGCATAAATAATTCAAATAATTCATTTCGAGTATGTAACAAAAATATTTTCATAGATATAAAAACATTTAAATGCTTATTGACTTACTTCAGAAGTCGGCGACTGTGAAATTGACTATTCAACCACTTTTGTCTTTCCCCGATCCAAATCTGATTTCTTTAATTCTTGATCTAAACTTATTCAAATTAAGCTTATTTAAACACGATTCTATTCAATTTAGCCTAAAAACACATAAATGGGAAAATTATAATTTTTTCCCTAACATTTCACACTTTTAACAATTTAGTCCTTTTTGCACAAAACACAAAATACACAAAATTTGACTTCACTCCTTTAGGGCTGAATATTCCTAGTGTTCTTACAAGCCCACACATTTCATTTATTTCACATTTTAGTCCCTCAAAAAAATTATTTTTGCAATTTAGTCCAAATTACTCAATTTCATCAAAAATACAAAGACAAAACTTGTTAATCTGACACATATATTTCATATTTCATCATCAAACATAAAAAACCATAAGGTACCATCAATGGAAAATTACAAAATCATCATCACAATCAAAAATTAAGACATGGGTTTTGAAGTACACTTAACAATGATCTCAAAAACGTAAAAATTATCAAAAACCGAACAATTAACATACCTTAATTTGAAGAACACAAGGCCGAACCCTAGTTGCTTCTTATTTCTTTCTCTCTTTGCTAAGTTTCGGCTAAGAAAAAGATGACAACCATGCTTTTTTTTTTTTATCTTAACATATATTATAAGTTATAATTAATTTACTATTTTAACCTTTTAACTTAATTAATTTTAACATATATTTTAAGGTCATTTAAGACCATAGCCATCCACTATCTTTTAAAATGGGCTAATTTCCCTTTAAGGACCCCATATTAAAAAGCCACTATCAAATTTGCACTTTAGACTTTAATTTATAACTTTTATATTTTATGCAATTAAATCCTTTTATTTAATCGGGTACCTAAACAACAAAATTAAGTCACGAAAATTTAACACCAACAAATTCACACATAATAATCACGAAAAATAATTTTAAAATATTTTTCAGGCTCAGATTTGTGGTCCTGAAACCACTTTTTTGATTAGGGTCAAAATCGGGTTGTTACATGTATTGTGTGGTAATGCTTCATAACCCTAATTTGGCGACGGAGACAGGTTAGGGGTGTTACACCTTGTGCTATAAAGTATGTACCAAGGGACACATACTTTGGTTTTCAACCATTCAATGTGACCCAAGCCATTTTCATAATTTCGCTTTATTGCTTTATAACTTATGGTATCTTAGAAGCAAAATTAAAGCCTTAAGGAAAGTGATTCACACCTCAAGTCTAGTTCTTATTTCTCCTAATTTTCTATCTAGCACCACAAGTTTTTATCATCTGTATGATCGCATAAACCTCCTCATTGTAGTTATCGTCTATGTGAAGCCTTTGAGACATTAGATATCCTTTGACAATAAGATAAATGCTTAGTATTTGAATGTTCACTTTTGGTTCTGCTTAAAGTTTACTCCTTATTTTAATCCTTTATTTTTCATTTTTTTCAAGATTTTCCTAAGGTTTTTTCTCCTTTTTTCCTTTGTTTAGTTTTTTTTATTTGAAAATCTTTCCTTTTTTGTTGTTGAATCTGTATATACACACATACATATATATATAGAGAGAGAGATTATAATTTGTTTCTCTTTAATATAATTTCTCTCTAGTTTGTGTAAATTTTAATTAAAATTCTATGGTTTAAAGAGTTAGCTGAAAATAACTTCAAAAAGAAAAAAAAATTGAACTCACCCAAATTTCTTTAGTTTTGAGTAAGCTTAAATCAAAAGGAAGTTTGATTTTGTTGGTGAAAAGAGACTAAATTTTATGAGTTCTATTATGGCTGGTAAACTCAATAAGAGCTGGGGTTAGGAGTACTTGTGGTATTGGTTGAAGTAATGGTGGTGGAAAGATCAGTAAGTGTGATTGCTAGTTCAAGTTTAGCGATGGTGATATCATGAGATTGATGATGGTGGTAAGTGTTGGCAGTAGTGAGACTGTGAAATTGTTGATGTTGGTGAGTGTTAACGGAGGAGAAAGAAAAAAGAAACGAAAGAATTTAATATTAAAAAAGAAATGAAATTGTTATAAATATCATATTAAGTGGATGTCCATCAAGATCAAGATAAGTTTTATAGTCATTAGAATTAGACCTCTACTTTATTTATACTTCTTATGCTTATAAATAGAGACTTTAAAAAAGTATTGTAATCATCCCATTGATCAATAAAATACATTCTCTATTGCTTCCCATATTTTCTTTGTTCTTTACTCTCTCTATCTCTCTTTATTTTATAACACATTATCAGTAGGATCTTGCTCAAAGTGATAGTTCCTTTTAACGACGATCAAATTTATTCTCCATGATTTCCAAAATCTTAGACGGCAAGATGTAAAGTTTTTATAGGAAGTTTCTTTTATTTAATGTTTCATATTTGATTATTTTTAGCTAATTCATGATCAACTATAGTTATTTTGATTAACTTATTTTACTTTTATGTTATTAATGATGGTGAAGGATTTGATATTGTTATTTATATGAAATTGTGAAATAAGATCATCCTCAAAGTTCGCTATTGATAAATTTTGTTTGGATTCAAAGTTTACTATTGGAGTTTAAATTTGCTTACTTGTTGATAAAATCATCAAAATTTTGTTGAATAAGAAAGGTACATAAACTTAATTAGATCTCTATCTTTACACTTTTTTCTTAATAATAGCATCTTTAGATATTAAATTAATTTGATATATGGTTTAAATATTTGAGATGATTTTATTTTAAGTTTTGGTTTCATGGGTTACTTATGGCTCCAAACATCTTATTTGTTCATGAAAATGAATATTGATTGACTTTTTATGTTGCTATAGTAGATTTTATAATTAAATAATGTATTTGGATAAAAACATATTAGTATATTGATAAACCTATGAAATTTATGATTGTTCGATTTGATTTAGTTCGAATATAAATTACATTCCTTTAATGTCTCTTATTATTTTGGTTATACAATTTGAAATTTTTCAACACTCATACATGCGTAGTTCTAAAGATAATTTTTTGAGGAATGTCTAAATTGATTTTTGGGTTGGTTCTAATATTGAATTTCAAGTTTAATTGTTGTCATTTTTAATTCTTGAATTATTTTTGTAACATCCTTAAAGTGGGGTTCTGCATTTTGCTTGTGTTGCATGTGATGAATTGTCTATAATGTTCATTTAACATGTTTTGGGGTCTAGTTAAAACCCTAAGTTAGGCCTGAGTTAGGGCTAAGAATTTTGTTTTGGCATTTAAGGAAATGAAGCTAAAGGAGAGAGGGGTTAAGAGATTTTATTTGGGAAGGTTGACACAAGAAAGCAATGGGAAAAATGGCAAGGGAGGCGCCACTAGGGTGTCAGGGGAGTGACTCCACATGCACACAGAGAGAGAGAGAGCCTGTGTTCGAGCTGCAGGAATTGCACTCCTGCTTATTCTTTTTCACGCCACAAGCAAGGAGAGGAGTACTCAGGTGGGACTCTCTCGATGGATAATGATAGAGAGAGTCAAATAGATGAAGATGAGGGAATTGAGGAGTTTGAGTCTTATCAAGCTCACTTGGAAGAGTTGGTAGAATAGTGGAATTTGTGGGCAGCAGGGCTATCGGTTTTGGGGAGCTTTTGGTATAGCCAAATGTCCCTCTAAGCTCATTAGTGTTATTTCTTTTTTTTTCTCTCAAAGTACTTAGCCGAAATCTTCATCTCCCTCATCTCTCTCTTTTTCCTCCTATTTTGCTCAAAGCCAAAAACACCATAGCCAAACCCTTTTCACCCATCTTCTCTTTTCTCTTCACCATCTTTCCCGAATCAAATTACCATTCAAGCCGAATCTTGATCCCATCTTTTCCATCTTTTCTATTTTATTTTGAAAGCCGAAAGCTTTTTATTTCTGTTTCGGTTTTATCAAGTACCTTGGCCGAATACTTGGCTCATAAATTTCTCTTTTCTTGTGATTTCTCTTCATTATCCTAAGTGCCGAAATCAAGTTTGCTTTTGGGGACATAGTCGAATCTTCTGGTAAGGGATCTCTTCTTTTCTTCTTGACCGATTTGAGTAAGGCCGAACCTCTTCTGCCTTTCTTTTGATATTTTTTCAATTGTGGTAATCGAGATCTTAACTTATTATTGTCCCATGTGGTAGTTGAAACCCTTAACACCAATAAGGGGTACTGACCTGTGGTGTTTAAAGGCCAAAGCAGTCATCAAGGTAAGGGTGCGTCAACTCTTTTCTTCTTTCAGGATTTATGATTATGGCAAAATGGCCTTTAGTTCTCTAATAAAGTGACAAAACCAATTGTAGGGAGGGCTATTGCCGAATTCAGGGAGCCTTCGGGACTTGGTGGTTGATCTAGGTAAGGGTTCAACATTAAGATCTATGTCTTAACTGATCAAAAGTGAAGGCTAAATATTTTCATGTGTGCTAGTGTGTGGCGATTGCAAGGAGGCTTTGTGTAACCGGATTTAGTGAAAACCAAATCGGCACTAAGGTAAGGAATTAACCTCATGCGATTCATCCTTGGGATTTTGGGAATAAGTGAATGGCTTTAAACCTAAAGGGTGGTATTGGCCGATTGTAGGTGCGAGAAGAACATACGTTTGGGATCTCGTGGTATCGTGTAGTTTGAGATTTCACGTATAGTCGTGTGTGGCAACTACACACTTTATTAGTTTAATGATGCTTATTATGTTCTTGTATAACCCTTGGTATTAGTGACTTTATCTTGTGGAAATAAGCTTGGATTCCGGGTAAGTCCCCTGTTATGTGATTCTTGGTACACATCATTGTGACCTGTTAAATGCTATGGTATATGTTATTAGCATGATCATTCGATATTATGACATGTATGTTATGAACATGATGTTGGGTCTGATGAGAGGAGGGGGATGATTTATTTTGGACTGTCACCAGTGGTTTTGACCACACGACGGGTTGGCCCCGTCATGATATTATATTTTGTGACTAAGTCCCAGTGGTTTTGACCACTAGTGGTTTTGACCACATATCGATATGTGACTCGTCCCAGTGGTTTGGTACCACAGTGGATTGGCCCCACGAGATTATTTACTGGATTGTCATCAGTGGTTTTGACCACACGATGGGTTGGCCCCATCACTTGATTTGTGACTTAGGTCATCAGTGGTTTTGACCACACCGATATATTTGTAACTACGGTCACAAGTGGTTTTGACCACCAGTGGTTTTGACCACACGGGGTAGTTAAAGGTGTTTGGATGGCTAGGTTATGGGTTGCATGTTTTGCATGGTTTGCATGTTTTTACTAATAACTTGTGTAAGTGAATGCACTATCGGGTTGGGGATTTACACACTGAGTCTTGGTGACTCACCCCTTCCCTTATATTTTGCAGGTGAATAGATTGCGGAGATAGAGCCGGGAGGACTCAAGGCGGCCATGCATGTTCGTTGGACTTTGACTTCCTCTAGTTGCTATTTAATTTTAAATTTCAGTTTTTGGGTTATGTAATAAGGCCGCTAAGATTTATTTTTGGTTTCATTTTATTATTGCTATTATTTTAACTATGTGGGATAAATGATTTTAATAATTAACCGTGAGCATAATGTTTTTAAAACTATAACTCCTTCGTTTTTCATTAAAGCGTTGCCATCGGGTAACATCACTTAAATTATGATAACAAAGATAACTTGAATGTTTCTAAGAACTTGCAACAATAATTAGACTTTAGGCACGGATTTCCAAAAAGGGTTTTTTTAAAGAAAATTATCCGATAAACTTTCGTTTTCAAAAGGTTTTCACTCCGTGACATGCCAGATCCGATTGTCGTGTGCTGACCGAGTTTGGGGTGTTATAATTTTGGTATCAAAGCCAAGTTCAAAAAACTCAGCTGTGGGCCCAAGGCCCAAAACATTTTAAAGTAAGGTTTTTTAAATGTTCTTGGTTGGAAATACATGGGTTGAACAGCATGGCACCGAGTCTCCGGCACCAATCCGTCCAGGTAAGTACTTTTGACTGTTGTGTGATTTATATGTGGGGGAAATGGGTATTTTGGGATCGTAGATTAGTAAAATAGGAATTATTGAACCCTAGGAATAGCTTACCCCAACTCAAGTACATAAGACTTAATGATCCACTAAACAAACCTGTGAGCATGTCACTGAGCTAAGGGTGTGGCAACCGTTGTGCGCATGTCTAGGATTGGACTCAGAGGGGAGCTTGGTATTTAAGCAGTCCTAGTGACTCACCTCCTCTCCACCCAAATCCTACCTGGTGCGTGGTGACGGTTCACCCCAGCTAAGACGACTTATTCACAGGCTAAACCTCATAACTAAAACCCGAAAGGGACTAGCCGTTTTGTTTTGAAACATTTTAAAACCTTGGTTTTGAAATGGCCACAGTAACCTTGATTTAAGAAATGACCAAAATATCCCCGATTTGAAAAAAATGATCAAATTACCCCTGACTTGCAAAATTACCAAAATGCCCTCAGTATAAAAAAATTACCGAAGTACCCTCGAAGTGAAAATATTCAAAGTACCCTTACTTTGTAAAATCACCTTAAATAATATTTTGAAAAGAAATTTTTCAAAAATACCCCTAGATTATGAAAAATTACGAAAATACCCCTGGTTTATGAAATTACCAAAACGCCCAATTACCCCGATAGGTTAAATTACAGAAATACCCCCGGGTAGTGAAATGACGAGGATACCCCTATACGTGGAATGAGGGTAGAAAAGTGAAATGAAAACTGTGTGATGATCAAAAGAACCACTACCAAATTACTTTTCATAAAACTTATTCGTGGGTAATAAGTGGAACAGAAGCTAATTCATAAAAAATTTCTTAATCAGATAAATACACCCTAGAAGGATGAGTTCTAGAGGACGTGATCGTAATGTGCGTGGCTGTGGTAGAGGCCGAATGACTGTGTCGGAGCCTGTTAGGTCTGGTCAAGGGTCCGAGAATGAAATACCACCACCACCAGCTGTTGGTATGGAATATCAAGATCAGACGGGGGAAGATACAGTGTAGCAGGCGATGCTGTGAGTGCTAGAAAGAGTGGCTAGAGTAGGTGGGGGTACGGGAGCTCAGAAATCTGTATCTGAGCGACTCCGAGCCAATGGAGCTGAGGTATTTCGAGGTGTTTCTGGTGTGGCTCCCAATACGGCTGAGTATTGGTTGGAAGCGACCGAATGAATCATGGATGATTTGGACCTGACTGCTGAGGAAAAATTGAAAGGGATAGTGTCGCTTCTCCGGGATGAGTCGTACCAGTGGTGGCTCACGGTTCGGGATAGTGCAGCGGTGGATGACCTCACTTTGGACTATTTTAAGGTAGCTTATTAGAAGAAATATGTAGGGTCTAGCTACATTGATGTGTAAAGGAAGGCGTTTCTAAGGCTAGTTCAGGGGAATAAATTTGTATCGGAGTACGAGGTAGAATTTTTAAGGCTGAACCGATATGCTAGGGGCATTATAGCTACGGAGCATGAACGGTGTGTTAGATTCGAGGATGGATTAAGGGACGATTTGAGGCTGCTGATTACTCCACAGTAGGAGAGAGAGTTTGCGGTCTTAGTAGAAAAGGCCAAGGTTGATGAGGAGGTGAAACAGTTGGTGAGACGGAATCAGGATCGGGGATGGAATAAAAGGAATGCTGGATCATCTGGGTCTAGCGGGAATCAGTAGAAATGGGGTAGATATAGTGGGCCGAATCAAGCTGCTAGGCCTACTACAGATAATGCTTAGTGGCCGCCACGATGTGTTTGGTGTGGGAAGTCTCACACGGGGGAATGCTGGACTGGAAACAGAAGATGTTTTGAGTGTGGGTCGATGGAACACCGAGTGAGGGATTGTCCAAAGTGGTCAGCTAGGTTACAGTTTGGGGATCTGAACCGTACTCAAAACAGGAGGGATGGTCAGTAGCCACAGAGGGGCCGTGGTGCTACTAGGGGAGGTAATGGCTCTGGTAGAGGCCGTAGATCACCGAGCAGAGGTGCAGGTGGTACGGAGGCTAGACAGCCTGGGTTAGTCTACGCAGCGAGGTGTCGAGAGGAGGGTGACGCACCGGACGTCATAACTGGTACGTTCCTAATCTTTGGATTTCCTTACAATGCTTTAATAGATGTGGGTTCGACGCACTCATACGTAGCCAGTAGCATAGTGGAAACTATGAATTTAGACTTTGAGATTACTTCTAGGAAGATGACTGTGATAAGCCCTTTAGGTCACTCTATAGAAGCAAGTAAGCTATATAGGGATGTACCCCTAGAACTTCAAGGGGTCGTGTTCTTGGCTGATCTGATGGAACTGCCGTTTGGGGAGTTCGATCTGATTCTCGAGATGGATTGGCTGGTGAAGTACCAGGCCAGTTTAGATTGTGTGGCTAAGCGCATGGTGTTGAGGACAATGGAAGGTGAAGAGGTGGTGATGATAGGCAATAGGAGGGAGTACTTATTGAATGTGGTCTCTGCACTGAAGGCGGAGAAAATGGTCAGAAAGGGCTGTGAAGCGTTTTTGGTTCAGGTATGTGCCTTGGAGGACAAGGAGTTAGTAGTGGAGGATGTCGAACAGTGAAGGAATTCGCTGATGTATTCCCAGAAGAACTTTCGGGTCTACCTCCGGATCGGGAAGTTGAATTTGGTATAGACTTGTTACCCGAAACTGCGCCAGTGTCTATAGCCCCGTATAGGATGGCGCCAAAGGAATTGGTGGAGCTGAAGGCTCAAATTCATGAGTTGTTGGACCGAGGTTTCATCCAACCGAGTATATCTCCTTGGGGAGCACCTGTACTCTTTGTTAAGAAGAAGGACGGTACAATGCAGATGTGTATAGACTACCACTAGCTGAACAAGTTGACGATCAACAACAAGTATCCGTTGCCTCGGATTGACGACTTGTTTGATCAACTTAAGGGTGCATCAGTTTTCTCGAAGATAGATCTCAGGTCGAGGTACCATCAACTCAAAGTGAAAGAGGTTGATGTTCATAAGACAGCATTCCGTACTCGGTATGGGCACTACGAGTTTCTGGTAATGATGTTCGGGTTAACTAATGCACCGACAGCATTCATGGACTTGATGAATAGGGTGTTTCAGCAGTACTTAGACCAGATTGTCATAGTATTCATAGACGACATATTAGTGTACTCCAAGACTGAGGAGGATCATGATACACACTTGCGGGTGGTATTACAAATTCGAGGAAAAGCGACTTTTTCCAAGTTCGATGAAGTGCAAATTCTGGCTTAGGGAAGTAACTTTCTTAGGTCACGTAGTGTCCGCTGAAGGGATTAGAGTGGACCCTCGCAAGATTGAGGTAGTGTTGGATTAGAAACCGCCTAGGTTGGTGGCTGAAATTCAGAGTTTTCTAGGTCTAACGGGGTATTACCGGAGATTTGTGGAAGGATTTTCTCTGATCACGGCATCGTTGACCAAGCTGTTGAGGAAAGGAGTTCCATTTGTGTGGACAGAGAAACAACAGGAAAGTTTTGACAAGTTGAGGAAGATTTTGACTAAGCTCGGTTACGAGTACGACTGAGGCAGGAAAGGTATTCACGGTCTACTGTGATGCATCACATACTGGTTTGGGATGTGTGTTGATGCAGAAAGGGAAAGTAGTGGCGTATGCATCTCGACAGTTGAGACCGCATGAGGGTAACTACCCGACGCATGACTTGGAGTTGGCTGCGGTGGTTTTTACCTTGAAGATTTGGAGGCATTATCTGTATGGAGAGAAGTCGATGGTCTACACAGGTCAGAAGAGTCTGAAGTATCTTCTGACTCAGAAGGATTTGAACTTGAGACAGCGCAAATGGATTGAGCTGTTGAAGGATTACGATTGCTCAATTGAGTATCATCCGGGCAAGGCTAACGTAGTAGCTGATGCGTTGAGCCGAAAGGTGGTAGCAGACTTGCGAGCAATGTTTGCCCACCTTAGTCTGTATGACGATGGGGGTTTGTTGGCATAATTGCAAGTAAAGCTGACTTGGGTGGAGCAGATCAAAGAGAAACAGTTAGTGGATGAGGGTTTGAATGCTCGGAGGCTACAAGTACAGAGTAATGGTTTGGAAGGTTACAGCTTGACTCACGATGGAGTACTGTGCTTCCAAGGGAGAGTTTGTATGCCGAAGGACGGGGAGTTAAGGCAAAAGATTCTTCAGGATGCACATAGCAGCCCATACGCTATGCATCCTAGAGGTAGCAAGATGTACCGGGATTTGTGAAAGCAGTTCTAGTGGCCAGGGTTGAAGCGGGAAGTGATTGAGTTTGTGGGTAAATGTCTGACGTGTCAGCAGGTCAAAGCTGAGCATCAACTGCCGTCAGGTTTACTTCAGCCGGTGAGGATTCCTCAGTGGAAGTGGGAAAGAATTACCATGGACTTTGTCAGTGGGCTACCCCTCACGCCTAGCAAGAAGGACTCAGTCTAGGTGATTGTGGATCGTCTGACCAAATCAGCTCACTTCATACCGGTGAGGGTTGATTATTCACTCCAGAAGCTAGCCAAATTGTATGTGGCCAAGATTGTAAGGTTGCATGGAGTGCCAGTGTTAATCATCTCGGATAGGGATCCTAGGTTCACGTCGAGGTTCTGGAGGGCTTTGCATCAAGCTTTGGGCACGAGGTTGGATTTCAGCACAGCTTTTCATCCTCAATCTGATGGACAGTCTGAAAAGGTAATTCAGATTCTGGAGGACATGCTAAGAGGCTGTGTTCTAGATTTCAGTGGTAGTTAGGAGGAGTATCTACCATTGGCGGAATTCGCTTATAACAATAGTTATCAAGTGAGTATCCAGATGGCACCATATGAGGCACTGTATAGATGGAAGTGTCGTACTCCTACGTGCTGGACAGAGTTGAGTGAACGGCATTTTTGGGTTCGGAGTTGGTGGCCGAAACTGAGGATAAGGTTAAGGTAATTCGGGCTCGTCTCAAGGAAGCATCGGATAGGCAGAAGTCTTACACCGATCTTAAACGCAGAGATATAGAGTATGCAGTAGGTGATAAAGTTTTTCTAAAGCTATCGCTATGGAAGAAGGTGCTAAGATTTGGACAGAAAGGGAAGCTAAGCCCTAGGTTTATCGGGCCGTACACGGTGTTGAAACGAGTAAGACCGGTAGCTTATCAACTCGAGCTGCCAGCAGAGTTGAGTCAGATTCACGACATTTTCCATGTTTCGATGCTTAGGCACTATCGATCTGATCCGTCACACGTGGTACCATTTGTAGAGATTCAGGTAAGCTTGGACTTGTCTTTCGAGGAGGAACTGGTACAGATTTTGGATCGGGATGTCAAAGTTCTACGTAGGAAGTCAGTACCCCTGGTGAAAGTATTATGGCGAAAACATGGTACGGAGGAGGCCACGTGGGAACCCGAGGATGTGATGAGGCATCAATACCCTCAACTCTTCTGATCAGGTAATTTCGAGGCCGAAATTATTTTTAAGGGGGGTAGAATTGTAACATCCTTAAAATGGGGTTCTGCTTTTGCTTGTGTTACATGTGATGAATTGTCTATAATGTTCATTTAACATGTTTTGGGGTCTAGTTAAAACCCTAAGTTAGGCCTGAGGTAGGGCTAAGAATTTTGTTTTGGCATTTAAGGAAATGAAGCTAAAAGAGAGAGGGGTTAAGAGATTTTATTTGGGAAGGTTGACACAAGAAAGCAATGGGAAAAATGGCAAGGGAGGCGCCACTAGGGTGTCAGGGGAGTGATGCCACATGCAGAGAGAAAGAGAGAGCCTGTGTTCGAGCTACAGGAATTGCACTCCTGTTTATTCTTTTTTACAGAGAGCCTGTGTTTGAGCTACAGGAATTGCACTCCTGCTTATTCTTTTTCACACCACAAGCAAGGAGAGGAGTACTCAGGTGGGACTCTCTTGATGGATAATGATAGAGAGAGTTAAATAGATGAAGATGAGGGAATTGAGGAGTTTGAGTCTTATCAAGCTCACTTGGAAGAGTTGGCTGAATAGTGGACTGTGGCCAAGGGGGGCTATCGGTTTTGGGGAGCTTTTGGTATAGCCGAATGTCCCTCTAAGCTCATTAGTGTTATTTCTTTTTTTTCTCTCAAAGTACTTAATAAATCTTCATCTCCCTCATCTCTCTCTTTTTCCTCCTATTTTGCTCAAAGCTGAAAACACCATAGCCGAACCCTTTTCACCCATCTTCTCTCTTCTCTTCACCATCTTTCCCGAACCAAACCACCACTCAAGCCGAATCTTGATCCCATCTTTTCCATCTTTTCTATTTTATTTCGAAAGCCGAAAGCTTGTTGTTTCTCTTTCAGTTTTATCAAGTACCTTGGCCGAGTACTTGGCTCATAAATTTCTCTCTTCTTGTGATTTCTCTTCATTATCTTAAGTGTCAGAATCAAGTTTGCTTTTGGGGACATAGCCGAATCTTCTGGTAAGGGATCTCTTCTTTTCTTCTTGACCGATTTGAGTAAGGCCGAACCTCTTCTGTCTTTCTTTTGATATTTCTTCAATTGTAGTAATCGAGATCTTAACTTATTATTATCCCATGTGGTAGCTGAAACCCTTGACACGAATAGGGGTGCCGATCTGTGGTGTTTAAAGGCTAAAGCAGTCATCAAGGTAAGGGTGCGGCAACTCTTTTCTTCTTTCGGGATTTATGATTATGGCCGAATGGCCTTTAGTTCTCTAATGAAGTGACAAAACCGATTGTAGGGAGGTCTATTGCCGAATTCAGGGAGCCTTCGGGACTTGGCGGTTGATCTAGGTAAGGGTTTAACATTAAGATATATGTCTTAACTGATCAAAAGCCGAAGGCTAAATGTTTTCATGTGTGCTAGTGTGTGGCCGACTGCAAGGAGGCTTTGTGTGGCTTCGGGATTTGGTTGGAAACCAAATCGGCACTAAGGTAAGGAATTAACCTTGTGTGATTCATCCTTCAGGATTTTGGGAATAAGCCGAATGGCGTTAAACCTAAAGGGTGGTATTGGTCGATTGTAGGTGCAGTAAGAACATACATTTCGGGATCTCGTGGTATCGCGTAGTTTTGGGATTTCGCGTATAGTCAGGTGTGTAAATGCTTATGCACTTTTATTAGTTTAATGATGCTTATTATGTTACTGTATAACCCTTGGTATTAGTGACTTTGTCTTGTGGAAATAAGCTTGGATTCCGGGTAAGTCCCCTGTTATGTGATTCTTGGTACACATCATTGTGACCTGTTAAATGCTATGGTATATGTTATTAGCATGATCATTCGATATTATGACATGTATGTTATGAACATGATGTTGGGTTTGATGAGAGGAGGGGGATGATTTATTTTGGACTGTCACCAGTGGTTTTGACCACACGACGGGTTGGCCCCGTCTTGATATTATATTTTGTGACTATGTCCCAGTGGTTTTGACCACCAGTGGTTTTGACCACATATCGATATGTGACTCGTCCCAGTGGTTTGGTACCACAATGGGTTGGCCCCATGAGATTATTTACGGGATTGTCATCAGTGGTTTTGACCACACGATGGGTTGGCCCCATCACTTGATTTGTGACTTCGGTCATCAGTGGTTTTGACCACACCGATATATTTGTGACTACGGTCACCAGTGGTTTTGACCATACGGGGTAGTTAAAGGTGTTTGGATGGCTAGGTTATGGGTTGCATGTTTTGCATGGTTTGCATGTTTTTACTGATAACTTGTGTAAGTGAATGCACTATCGGGTTGGGGATTTACACACTGAGTCTTGGTGACTCACCCCTTCCCTTATATTTTGCAGGTGAATAGATTGCGGAGATGGAGCCGGGAGGACTCGAGGCGGCCATGCATGTTCGTTGGACTTTGACTTCCTCTAGTTGCTATTTAATTTTAAATTTCGATTTTTAGGTTATGTAATAAGGCCGCTAAGATTTATTTTTGGTTTCATTTTATTATTGCTATTATTTTAACTATGTGGGATAAATGATTTTAATAATTAACCGGCAGAACGCAATGTTTTTAAAACTATAACTCCTTCGTTTTTCATTAAAGCGTTGCCATCGGGTAACATCACTTAAATTATGATAACAAAGATAACTTGAATGTTTCTAAGAACTTGCAACAATAATTAGACTTTAGGCACGGATTTCCAAAAAGGGTTTTTTTAAAGAAAATTATCCGATAAACTTTCGTTTTCAAAAGGTTTTCACTCCGTGACATGCCAGATCCGTTGTGGTGTGCTGACCGGGTTTGGAGTGTTACAATTTTGGTTGAAAACATTTTCATAAACTTAAATATGAGAATTACTATATTAATTTGATCGTTTGCATTTCTATGAATCTTGTTTGTATTAACCAATTGTTGTTTGACAAGAAGCATTAAAACAACTCGTGTGATTTTATTTTATAAATGCCTTATAATTTCTTACTATACAACCCTAGGAAACTTGTTACTTTCATAAAGTTGTTAAAGGTAATTCATACACTTTATGTCTGTTAATTATTTAGAGAAATTATATGAGCAATTATAAATGGAGAAGTTTTAGTGAACATGAGATGTATGATTTTGAAGTAACTTTCATACATGTCTGCAATGGTTTATGAATTTTTTGTTGGCACTAGCATTATATCAGGTTTGATATTTTAAATGTCAGTTTTATCCGTACATTTGATTTGCAATAAACTCCATGCATGACTTGGTTATTTCTTTCTAGTTAATTGATGATGAAAAACTCTTGTGAAAAGGGCTTTAAAAGTATTTTGGATTGATCTAATGCCTTCTTAAAGCCAAACAAAATAATGAATTGCTTGTTCCACTAATTCTGCTCCATTCCTCGAAATGGATGTAGCAATACATAATAATTATAAAATGGAACCTCTTGTCATTATTGACAAATAGATGAAAAGAAGATAGATGATTCGAAATGTTGCTAATTGTTCATTCTTAGGACAAAATGACCAATGATTCATACTAATTAATCATTCCTTGAAGCGAATGATATCTATATAATCTTATTGGTAAGGAATATGATATATGCTTACATTATTGTCCTAATTTGTTTTTTTTTTTCACATTCCTTGAAGTGAATGTTTGCAATAAATATTAAAATTGTATAATCACTTTTGATAATTAATGTCAATTTGAACATTTGAAGATTTTGACATATTCCTTGAAGTGAATATTGCAAATAATTGTTTGCAAATTATATTTCTTTTATTGAGTTAATAACATTATGAACTTTACATTGATGTAGACATTTCCAAAAGTAAATGTCACAATATTGCTTATATGTGGATACAAAATAAAAGAATGACGATAAAATTATCAATTGTCAAAATTTATATTGACATTATTAGTACAATTAAAAACATGTTAAAGTAAACTAGAAGTTTACCGATACAAATACATTTATTATTTGGCATGACTAGTTAGATTATCGTGGATTATATATGATGTGAAAATTAATTAAGAATTCATATAGACATTTATTAAGTAACCAGAAGATTCTTTAATTTAAAGAATTCTCATGTGTTGCTTGTTCTTAATAATAATTGATTATTACAAACTCAGTGGCTAAAGTTGAGATTTAATATCTTGCATTTCTGAAATGAATATAGGCCCATTCATCCACCATGTGGGTGATTTTGATATTATATGATTTTGGTAGATGCATCTACAAATTAATCACATGCGTTATAAACTCGCAACCTGTCATTTGCGAGATTGCTTGTTTAAATGATTAATTTCAGATTATGCAATTAAAATAATTCATCTTGCTAATGTTGGTGAGTTTATATCCCAAGCTTTCAATAATTATTGTATGTCAATCGGGATAAAAGTTGAACATCCTATAGCTCATGTTCACACATAAAACGATTTAGCTGAATCATTTATCAAATCCTTCCAACTAATAGTTAAATCATTACTTATGAGAACAAAACTTCCTATTTCAACATGAGATTGTATTCATTTACATGTTGTACGCATCATGCCAATAAATTATAAATACTCCCAACTACAATTGATTTTTGGTCAAGACCTAAATATTTCCCATCTTACAATTTTTGGATGTGCGGTATATGTTCCAACTGCTCCACCACAACGCACAAAGATGGGTCATCATAAGAGATTGAGAATGTATATTTATATGAGTCTCCTTATATTATTAAACATTTTTTAGCTATTAATTCAAGATTTAGTTATGACATGAGTTGTCAAATTTTCCAACATTAGGGGGAGAGAATAAAAAGTTGGATTAATAAAGTACTTGAAATGAATTATCAATGCCTAAGATCCTCGTATAAAGTAATGTGAACCAGAAGTTCAATAGATAATTCATTTTACAAATCAACTCCCAGATTCATTAAATCTCACATACCAGCTGAAAATGCTCCAATACGAATTGATGTCCTAATAGGGCATACTGTTAGTGTAAAAGAAAGTAATTCACGCATGAAGCGTGGAAGACCGGCTCGGTTCCAAAGATAAAAATCCTCATAAAAGTAAAGGAGCAAACATTCAATATGGTCATATAATGGAGTTGGGTGTTATTGAAGAGACCCATAACATAACTAATTATAAAACTCAAGAAGAGATTTATGTACCTAAAAGTGAAAATGAAAATAATGAAAATAATGAAAATGAAGATGTAACACCCTAAAAATCGAGTATTTAAATTGGCATGATTTTGGTGTTTAGATGTTAAAGGAAAATTTTTTTTATTTCTTTTATTTTAGTGTTTATTAAAGTCCTAGAGAGGTAAAGCATAAATTGGAGAAGAATAAAATTTATTATTGGGAATTTATTGAAGTGAAACAAAGGTGATTAAGACTTAAGCTAAATTATGTGCTTAAAGTGTCATAAAATGAGCATATGGCATGGTGGAGAATGGCGCATGGGTTCAAGTAAGAGGAAGAGGTTCGAATCCTTGTATAGCACCTAGATAAAATTTTTGTTTTAATTTTACGCTCATGGCTATGAAGTGTCGGCAAGGGGACATATAAGGAAGGTGTTGACCATGTATTTTTGGTTAGTGTATCAAGAGATTAAGGTAACAACTAACATATGGTATGGAATCAAAAGTTTAAGGAAAGATAGGGGGACATAAGGCACTTATCTAGGGAAAATTTGGAAAGAAATAATGGCCAATTGACCATAGGCTGGGCGGCAATATTGGTAGGGAGGAGAGCCAAAATTTTGTTAGTTGGCAAAAATCTCATTCTTTTCTCTTTGGTTAACCTTTGCACTTTGTGCAGAATTTTATTCCTCTCCTTTCAATATCCCTATTTGGCGAATTTTTGCACTTGGTTAAGCCAAAGTTTTGTGACCATTTGGTCATTCCTTTTCTTATCTTGATAACCAATTCTTGTGCCTCTTTCTTCTTGTCTTGAAATCACCTATACCAAAATCAATTTCTTTTCTTTTTTCTTTGCCATGGCGAATATACCAGCACCTAAAGTTCTTATTTTTCTTTTCTTTTCTTCTAATCTCCTTGAAATCAAAACATCATCACCATCATCCTTTCGTTCTTATACTATTTCTTTTCAATCGAAAATTCTCTCCATCTTCACTCTCTTGGCGAATGTTATTGTGCCTATAAGCCAAAATTATTTTCCATTCTTAATCTTTTATAGCAGAATCTTCCATCAATTAAACATCATTCTTAATCTTGCTTTTCGTCAGTGGGAAGTAGGTAAGGTTTCTCTCCATTTTTTGATTTATTGATTAGTGATATTATGGCCGAATATCATAGGATTTTGAGAGTCTTTTGGATTGATATAGCATTCATACTAATAACGTTTATTTCGTTATTATTTAGTGCAATAACGGAGATTGGAATTCAAGTGATCGGAGAATCGTGGAAGCGTGGAAGCGTTTCATTTTGGTAAGAAATCCTACTTTTTAAATCTCTAGTATTATTGATATTATTTTAGAACTAACTAAATTCTTTTGGATCTTGAAGGCTGTCAAGATAGGGAAGAAAAGGCGGTGTTTAGTTATCGTAAGAGGGTGGATCTGTAAATCCCCATTCAAGCGAAGAAGCGGTTTCTGATCAGGATTTTCCACGGGTTGTGGGCCATCTTAGAAAGAAGTCCATTATTTGAAGTAGTACGAACCTCGGAGCCGTTATCGTTGGTGGATTCTCGGCTAGTGAATCGATAAGCGAAGGAAAGCAGAAAATCGAAGTGATTCAAAATCAAGAGGTAAGATTTTGGATCCATTAACAAATAAGATTATTTTTGCGAATTAGTTGTCTAACGAATCGAAATATATTTTAGGTCTTGGGGCGAGAGGGATAATACTCACGGTATCGAGGTGTGTAATTTCACCCTCATTATTTTTGGGTTGTATGTCAAATTTGGTATGGTAGAAAAATCGTAAAAGCGACTAGATCGGTAAAAGCACAAAATTGATATTTTGACGAAATACGTAAAAGCGACTAAATCGTGAAAATTACAGCGCCTCAAGAAATTAATTGATATTATGAAAATTTGATGTTTAAGTGAAAATGGTAGTAAATACTCTAGTTAAGTGAAAATGGTAGTAAATACTCTAGTTAAGTGAAAATGGGCGTAAATACTCTAGTTAGTGAAAATGGTAAATACTCTAGTTAAGTGAAAATGGGCCGTAAATACTCTAGTTCGATAAATTGGGCCATAAATACTCTAGTTAGTTAAAATGATCTCGATAAGTTATATCAATACAAGAAAAAGATGGAACCGAAAAAGAATATAGTTGTCGAAAACAATTTTGTTTATAATGTTGCCATTGAAATAACAAAAGAAAATAAGGATCTTGAGCCTAATTCTATTGAGGAATGTAAAAATAGAAAAGATTGGCCAAAATGGAAAGATGCAATTCAAGCAGAATTGAATTCACTTTCTAAACGTGAAGTTTTTGGACCTGTAGTCCAAACACCTAAAGGTGTAAAGTGATAGGATATAAATGGGTATTTGTGCAAAAAAGAAATGAAAAAATGAAGTCGTAAGATGTAAAGCACGACTTGTAGCACAAGGATTTTCGTAAAGGCCCGTCATTGATTATGAAGAGACATATTCTCCTGTGGTGGATGCAATCATGTTTAGATATCTTATTAGTTTGACAGTACGTGAAAAACTTGACATGCATCTAATGGATGTTGTTACAGCCTATTTGTATGGTACACTTGATAGTGAAATTTATATCAAAATCCCAGAAGAATTTAAAATTCCAGAAGGATATAGAGTTTCTTGAGAAAATTGCTCAATCAGATTAAAGAAAAGTTTATATGGATTAAAACAATCTGGACGTGTGTGGTACAATTGTCTTAGTGAATAATTATTAAAGAATGTTACAAAAATGATCCAAATTGTCCATGTGTTTATATAAAAAGGTTTGGATCAGATTTTGTGATAATTTCTATTTATGTTGATGATCTAAATATTATTAGAACTCTTGAAGAGCTCCAAAATACAGTAAATTGTTTAAAGAAAGAATTTGAGATGAAAGATCTTGGAAAAACAAAGTTTTTTCTTGGCTTACAGATCGAGCATTTAAAAGATGGAATTCATGTTCATCAATCAACTTATATGGAAAAAATATTAAAGAAATTTTACATGGATAAAACACATCTATTGAGTACTCCGATGGTTGTACGATCGTTAGATGTGAATAAAGATCAATTTCATCTTTACGAGAATGATGAAGAATTTCTTGGTCCTGAAGTACCATATCTAAGTGCCATAGGGGCATTGATGTATCTTGCAAACAACACAAGACCTGATATAGCTTTTGTTGTAAACTTGTTAGCAAGATTTAGTTCTTCTCCAACACGTAGACATTGGAATGAAATTAAACATGTATTTAGATATCTCAAAGGGACCATTGATATGGGTTATTTTATTCAAATTATTCAAAATCCTTATTAGTCGGTTATGCTAATGCTGGATACTTATCGGATCCACATAAAAGTCGATCTCAAACAGGATATTTATTTACATGTAGGGGTACTGTCATATCATGGCGTTCAATAAAGCAAACATTATCTATTGCTTCTTCAAATCACGCAGAAATAATTGCAATGCATAACGTAAGTCGAGAGTGTGTCTGGCTAAGGTTACTGACCTAACATATCCAGAAGATATGTAATTTTCCTTTACAGGAAACGATTTTAACCATCTTATACGAAGATAACACATCATGTATAGCTCAATTGAAGGGTGGTTACATCAAAGGTGATAGAACGAAACATATTTCACCAAAATTATTCTTCACCCATGATCTTGAGAAAAGAGATGATATAAATGTTCAACAAATTTTTTTTAATGATAATTTAGAAAATCTTTTTACTAAGGCATTGCCAACTTCAGCATTTGAAAGACTACTACACAAGATTGGAATGCATTAACTCAAAGATGTAATGTAATGTTGCCATTAGGGGGAGTCTAAAAACAAGTTATACTCTTTTCCTTTAACCAAGGTTTTGTCCCATTAGGTTTTCCAATAGAATATTGTGCACTCTTTTTCCTTCATTAGGTTTTTTATCCCGCAGGGTTTTTCCTAATAAAGTTTTAATGAGGCACATTATCTACCAATAGACATCCAAGGGGGAGTGTTATGAATATCTTATTAAGTGGATGTCTATTAAGATCAAGATAAGTTTTGATGTACTTTAAATTCTAATAGTTATTAGAATTAGATCTCTACTTCATTTATACTTCTTATGTATATAAATAGAGACTTTAAAAAAGCATTGTAATCATTCTATTGATCAATAAAATACATTCTCTATTACTTCCCATATTTTCTTTGTTCTTTACTCTCTATCTCTCTTTATTTTATAAAAGAAATAAATTTTTAAAGGCATGACATATTTAATATATAAAAAGAAATAATTTAATACTAAAAAAGAAATGAAATCTTAAAAAAAATATTTAAAAAGAAATGAAATAATTTCTTAAACAAATGGTATATTTAACATGCCACATTAAACACATGTTACCTCCCTAATGGTGGAAAATGGTGGAGTAAATTTTTGGTAACAATCTGAAAACGTTAGTGATATTTTTATAACTTCAATATGGTATGTTAACTTTTTTAAGGTTGAAAGAGGCCCATTTTGCTAGGCCTGTGAAAACCAAAATGAAAACAATTAAAAAATAATAAAATAATAAAATGTCCATTTTACAAGTCTATTTAACCCAATTTAGTATAGACCCAAAACCAATTAACAGCAGCCCAATTACAAGCCAAAACCAATTACACCCAAACTAAGACATATACCTAAACAGACCCTGACCCATTACTCATGGCTCGATTATACACAAGTCTAAAATCTAGGCGGCCTAAAGAGGCCCAAAACTTTAGCAGAATCAGAGACCTAGGGTTTCTAAAGAACCCTAGGCGCTGCAAGTGCCAAGCACCCTAGCAGCCCCTTGGTCACACCGCCACCAATCGGCCGCAGTTAGTGCCCCCTAACTCTGGACTTTTGTAACACCCCAAACCCAGCCCATAAGTTTCGACCGGATCTGGTATGCTACGGTTGTACATTGAAAACTTTTGCTAAGGGTTGGTACGAAAATCTTAAGTTAATTTGAATAAATAAATATCGTATATATATATATAAAAACCTCGTATTCTTATTATTTTGAATAATTAAACCTTTGACAAAATTTCATGAATTTCAAATATTAAAACTACTGAGATGAATATAACTACGGAGCCTTATTACATCAATATTTCCCAAAATAAAATAAAACTTTATGACCCTAGCAGAAATTCCCTTGGTCACACTGCCACTAATCTTTTATAAGTTTCAATCGGATCCGTATGCTACAAGTTGTACATTGAAAACTTTTGCTAAGGGTTGGTACGAAAATCTTAAGTTAATTTGAATAAATAAATATCGATATATATATATATAAAACCTCGATTCTTATTATTTTGAATAATTAAACCTTTGACAAAATTTCATGAATTTCAAATATTAAAACTACTGAGATGAATATAACTACGGAGCCTTATTACATCAATATTTCCCAAAATAAAATAAAACTTTATGAAAAACTGAGATAGTCTATAAAAATAAAAACTCGATGGCCCCTCGAGTCCGTCTCAGCTCCCGTGTCCACGATCTACTGCTCATCTGGAAGAGTAGAGAAAATGAAAGCGTGAGTCACCAAGACTCAATGTATAAATCCCGAACACACTGACCTGAGGCCCACAAACACATTATGGGCCTTGGCCCATACATGGAGGCAACAATCATAAATACATGATAAACAATAAATAATGGATAGCCCAACCCATCCTAGAATTCCATCCTCTACACACCAACCCGTACCACACCTTGGGGATTTCTACAATCAACCCTCCATCCGCTACACACCATAACGATAGCCATGCTGCCTATTTCTGTTAATCAGAAATCATTAAGCGTGGTATAGCCACCGATCACTATGTGACCTAACATTTATATTTGTGGGATTTCTACCACCGGTCACCATGTGACCCATGTTTATATTCGTGGGATTTCTACTATCGGTCACCATGTGACCCATTATGCACTTCCCCTTCATTATCATATTCCCACCCCACGCATACATACATAAAGAAAATGTCATACAGACTTTCATATATTTCGATATACATAGAGATTTCTATGATTGCGTACCTGGCATCCTTGCCTAACCCTTTTAGGGTTTTATTCGATTGTCTACATGACCACTTTCCTACTTTTTAGCCCATAACACATAAAGAATAAGTTAGAGAGTGTGTGTTAGAGATCTACACACCTAGTTACCATTAGGATGACACTTTCTATGTCGACACTATCAGAAGTCGATACGACTGCTACTTGCCTAAGGTGTTGTTCAGATGCCGGTCCACAACCCTGGGCCATCTTGAATCACGACACCAAGCGTTTTCTTAAACTTGGGATTGGGTTTTCAGATCTAGTCCCCTCCTTTGCCTGATCCACATTTGATTCCATTACAAGTCCTTGTCAGAACTACTATATTGAGATAAGGTTGTTAAACCATAACCTATGGTTAGGATTACAGGTATGATAGCGAATCCAACAGAAATCTAAAGATATCCCTTACCTTGAAATCCCGGAATCAAAGACTAGTGATTTTTGGCTCTTAGATCTAAAAGAACAGATTTCCTTCAAATCCCAAAAGGCCACCCAAATGCCAAAAAGAAAGGAAATATTAGCCTCAATTGACAGTCTTAACAACCAAGTGGCCATCCGGCCTTGTCTCTTAAAAATCGAAAGAGAAAAAGAATAGATCAGAGGAAATCGACACCTACCTTTACAGAGAATTCGACAACCCTAGCAAATCCCGATTTTATGGAGAAATTGGCACCTAGCCTATTAGAAGAGAAGAAAATCAGCAACTCCTAAGAGATTTTGGCTTGTGGAGAAGTTGGCTAAAAAGGAAAAGAATGAAGAAGAGATTTCGGCTTTTGTAGGAATCAAAAGAAAAGTTTTGCAGAGTTGGACTAGGGTTTCGGCTTTTAGCAAGAAAGTTAACAGAAATAGCAGAGGGAGAGACTGAGAATTTCGGCACAAAGAATGAAGAAGAGTGTAGGGTTCAATTGCTGGAATTGATGAGCTATCCCCCCTATTTATAGAAGTTTTGGCACTTACCTAACAAAAATCGAAAGTGCCCTTCCTGATAACTAAGAATTAAGCAAATAAAAAGGGAAAAATCGGCACCCCCTATGGCAATTAGAAACTGATTTCTTTACTCCTCTAGGTGATGGAATTTCAACCAACTCTACCCTCAGTAGATAGCTCCTAATTTTTCTCCTTTATCTAAATCTCTTTACACCTTCCAAAGACTCCTAGATAACACCACCTCTTTCTTCTATTATCAGCACAATATTATCATTAAATCCCTCCTAAAAATAAACCCTAATGCCGCCCATTCCTCCTTGCTTTTTAAGTCAAATTGGCCCAAAGATATGGGCTCCTTGCGCCAAACTTGGGCCTCTTTCAACCGCCAAGGACACCACCCTCTAGCTCCCTTGCAAGATCACTTAATATTGGGCCACCAAATTTCACTTTGGTGTTTTAAACACGATGCTACCCTTTTAACCCTATAGTGCCCAAACAAAATAATTTAACCAAGGCCTCTGTCTAAGCCTGAGCCCAATTTGGACCCTTAATAGTTAAAGTAACACTTTAAACATATCCACACACACTAAACGCCTAGGCCCAAAAATTCAGGATGTTACAGTTCTACCCCCTTAAAGAAATTTCGTCCTCGAAATTACCTGATCAGAAAAGATGAGGGTATTACTGTCGCATTGCTTCTTCTGGTTCCTAAGTTGCCTCTTCAGAACCATGATTCCACCACAGCACCTTAACCAATGGAACCGTTTTCCTTCACAACGCCGTGATATCCTGCTCTAGAATTTCCACCGGTTCCTCTTCGAAGGATAGATAGGGTCTTACCTCGATTTCCTCCATAGGCACTATATGAGATGGATCCGAGCGGTAACGTCTTAACATAGAGACGTGAAATACATCGTGAATTTGAATTAACTCTGGGGGTAACTCAAGCTGATATGCCACTGGTCCTACTCGTTTCAACACCCAGTAAGGTCTGATGAAACGGAGACTCAATTTCCCCTTTCGTCCAAATCTTAGCACCTTTTTCCACAGTGACACCTTTAAGAATACCTTGTCACCCACTGCAAACTCTATGTCCTTATGCTTTAAGTCAGCATAGGACTTCTGTCTACCTGCCGCCTCTTTTAGTCTAGCTCGAATCACTTCCACCTTCTCCTCCGTCCCGGTGACCAAGTCCGGACCCAAAATTCGACGTTCCCCTAATTCCGTCCAACAAGTAGGAGTACGACACTTTCGCCCATACAAAGCTTCGTAGGGCGTCATCTGAATACTTGACTGGTAACTGTTGTTGTAAGCAAACTCTACTAACGGTAAAAACTCTTCCCAACTACCTCTGAAATCAATGACACATCCTCTCAACATGTCCTCCAAGATTTGAATCACCCGCTCAGACTGTCCAACGGTCTGAGGATGGAATGCTGTACTGAAATCCAACTTCGTTCCCAACGCTTGATGCAATGCCTTCCAAAATCGCGAGGTGAACCTAGGGTCCCTATCCGATATGATCGATATCGGTACTCCATGCAACCTTACCACATCCGCTACGTATAGCTTAGCCAACCTTTGCAAAAAGTAATTGACCCGCACTGGTATGAAGTGAGCAGACTTTGTCAAA
Organism: Gossypium rotundifolium; assembly: GCA_025506655.1. Classification (NCBI taxonomy): domain Eukaryota; kingdom Viridiplantae; phylum Streptophyta; class Magnoliopsida; order Malvales; family Malvaceae; genus Gossypium; species Gossypium rotundifolium. The sequence continues at coordinate 97,695,949 of CP106733.1, read as the reverse complement.
AGGTCAACAATCACCCAAACCGAATCTTTCTTAGTAGGCATGAGGGGTAGCCCACTAACAAAGTCCATTGTGATCCTCTCCCACTTCCATTGTGGAATCTTTACCACCGAATAACCTCGATGGCAATCGATGTTCGCTTGACTTCAAGGGCGGTGTCAAACACCTACCCATAAGCTCAGTTACCTCATGCTTTAAATTCGGCCACCAAAACTGCTCTTTCAAATCCCGATACATCTTACTCCCGCTAGGGTGCATAGCATATGGACTACCATACTCTTCTTGCAAAATCCTACGCCTCAACTCAGGATCCCTCGGCATGCACACTCTCCCTTAAAAACATAACAACCCATCCTTATTAATACTAAATTCTGTCGATTCATCACTTGACCCTACCGGAAACTTTTCCTTTAACAACTCATCAGTCTGCTGCTTCTCCTTAACCTGATCGACTCATGAGGGTTTCACTTGAAGTTCAGCTAATAACCTTCCATCATCATATAGACTAAGGTGAACAAACATTGCTCTTAAGTCAGAGATTACTTTACGACTTAGAGCGTTCGCTACTATGTTAGCTTTACCTGGATGATACTCGATCTAGCAGTCATAATCCTTTAACAACTCGATCCACCTCCTTTGCCTTAGATTCAACTCCTTCTGGGTCAACAAGTATTTTAAGCTCTTATGATCAGTGAAAATGACAGATTTCTCCCCGTAAAGATAATACCTCCAAATCTTCAAAGCAAAAACCATCGCCGCCAACTCCAAGACATGGGTGGGATAATTTGCTTCGTGCGGTCTTAACTGCCTAGTTGTGTACGCTACAACCTTTCCATCTTGCATCAACACACATCCTAATCCCGTGTGTGAAGCATCACAATAAATCACAAATCCCTTCCCAGCCTCCGGCTGGATCAACACTGGAGCCTCTGTCAAAATCCTTTTTAACTTCTCGAAACTCTCCTGCTGCTTATCAGACCAAACACTGGAACTCCTTTTCGTAACAACTTAGTCAACGGTGCCGCAATTAAAGAGAATCCTTCAACAAACCTTCGATAGTATCCGGCCAGACCCAGAAAACTTTGAATCTCGGCCACAGACTTAGGTGGTTTCCATTCCAACACCGCTTCAATCTTTCGAGGGTCTACCCTAATCCCCTCAGCCGACACAATGTGCCCTAGAAAAGTAACCTTCTTCAGCCAAAATTCACACTTATTGAATTTGGCATACAACCGTTTTTCCCTTAGAATCTGCAGAACCATTAGCAGATGTGAGTCATGCTCCTCCCCCGATCTTGAATAAACCAGGATATCATCTATGAACACCACGATGAACTGATCCAAGTAGGGTTGGAACACTCGGTTCATCATATCCATAAATGCTGCTAGCATGTTGGTCAACCCAAATGGCATCACCATGAGCTCATAGTGACCATAGCTAGTCCTAAAGGCCATCTTATGAATATCAGCCTCCTTAACCTTAAGTTGATGGTACCCTGACCTCAGATCCATCTTCGAAAAGACTGAGGCCCCCTTCAACTAATCGAACAAGTCATCGATCCTCGGCAACGGGTACTTGTTCTTGATCGTTAACTTATTCAACTGGCGATAGTCAATACACATACGCATTGACCCATCCTTCTTCTTAACGAATAAAATTGACACTCCCCACGGTAACACACTAGGTCGAATAAACCCTTTATCCAACAACTCTTGAATCTACGCTTTCAACTCCACCAACTCCTTTGGCGCCATTCGATGTGGAGCTATTGATACCGACACTATTCTCGAAGAAGATCGATTCCAAACTCCACTTCACGATCCAGAGGTAATCCTGAAAGCTCTTCGGGAAAACATCAGGAAATTCTTTCACCGTCCTAACGTCTCCAACCGTTAGTTCCTTAGCTTCCATAGCACGAACAAACATTAAGACTGCCTCACATCCTTTCCTCACCATCCTTTCTGCTCTTAGGGCGGTTACCACGCTTGATGCATAGCCCCTTTCTCCTATTACCAACACTTCGTCACCCTCAGTAGTTTTTAACACCATACGCTTAGCTGCACAATCTAGTTTAGCTTGATACTTCACAAGCCAATCCATGCCTAGGATTAAATCAAACTCCCTGAACGGTAATTCCATTAGATCCGTTTGAAAAACTATCCCCTAAACCTCTAAAGGTATTTCCCAATAAAGCTTATTTACCACCACAGAGTGTCCTAATGGACTTACTACAGTCATCTCCCTAGAGGAAATCTCAGCATTACACTTAAAGTTTCAGATACCCTCCTAGCAACATATGAATGTGTCGATCCAATGTCAATTAATGCAGTATAGGGCAAGCTAAAAATTAAGAACGTATCGGTTATGACATCCGGCGCGTCAGCCTTCTCTCGACGTCTAACAGCATAGACTAACCCCGACTATCTCGCCTCAGTGTTTCCTGCCCCTCGACCTGCTGCTCTACGGCCCCGATCGAAACGTTACCACCTCTGGCTGCCCCACGCTCTCCTCTGCCAGGCTGAGCATTCCATTGACCCGTTGGGCTTTCATTACCTTTTTTGCTATGGATAGTTCCTAGCTTGATGGTCAAAAGACCCACACCTAAAGCACTTTCCACTACCCGCCCAACACTCACCTGCATGGAATTTACCACATCGAGCACACTTCGGTGTCTGACTAGCAGCAGCAGGTCTATTATCTCGTCTCGCCAATCTGGCCTGGGTCTTTTCTAAGCACACCCCGTTGCCCCAGATGATCCTAAGTTTCTCTTGCTTCCACTCCTATCACTACCCTAGTTTAGTTGCCTTGTCTGCTTAATCTCCTCAGCTATCTTCGCCTTTTCCACCAGGACAGTGAATTCCCTTTCCCGCTGTGGGGCTACCAATTCCCGCAGATCATCCCTCAGACCATCTTCAAAATGAACACAGCGTTATGGTCTGTGGCTACCATCCCTCCAGCATAACGGCTAAGGCGTAAGAATTTCGCTTCATACGCAGCCACTGACCTACTCCCCTAGACCAAATTTAGAAATGCCCCGCGCTGCGCATCCACATAGCTCGATCCAATGTACTTGTTCTGGAACACTGTTTTGAAGAACTCCCATGTGATGCGGTCAGCCACCGTACCATCCTTAACCGTGAGCCACCATTGATAGGCTTCAACCCTCAATAGAGATATAACTCATTTCAATTTCTTTTCCTCCGTGAGATTCAGATCGTCCATTATGCGTTCAACCGCCTCTAACCAATACTCAGCTGAGCTCGGGGCTATACCATAGATTTTCCTAAACACTTTTGCCACGTTGCTTCTAAGTAGCTCCGGCACAGATTTTCGGGCTCCTATGCCCATACCTGCCTCAGCAACTCTCTCTAAAACCCTTAACACCGCCTGAGACACCACATCATCTCCGTCCGTCTGGTCCTGGAATTCCACCTCAGTAGCTGGTGGAACTGGTATCTCGCCTCCAGATTCATGACCAGATCCTACCAGTTCCGACACAGTCATCTTTCCCCTGCCATGACCACGCGGCGGACGTCCACGACCCCTTGTACTCATTCTATCGATTCATGTTTATCTGGTTAGAAATTTTATGAATTATTAGTTTTCTTCCACTAATTAACCACGAACAGTCTTATGAATAGTAGGTTTAAAAGTAGTTCTTTCGAGTTCGCAATGAGTTCAATCTTAAGTCTGTATCTCCTAGTTCTAGGAGTCACATACATTCAACCATCAACATACAAACAACATCCATGAACTCACATTCATCATGTAAGGGTATTTTCATAATTTTATCCTACAAGGGTATTTTCGTAATTTTTCCAAAATAGGGTTTTTTAGTGATTTTAAAAAATAAGGGTATTTTGGTAATTTTGTAATTCGAGGGTATTTCGATAATTTGGCAGTCCGAGGGTGTTTCGGTAATTTTACAAATTAGGGGTATTTTGGTCATTTTACAAATTAGGGGTGTTTTAGTAATTTTACAAATCAGGGGTATTTCAAAATTTTCAAAACTAAAGGTTATGTTAGTAATTTTACAAAATAGGATGGCTGGTCCTTTTCGGGTTTTAATTATAAATTTTGGCCCTTCAACAAGTCCTCATGGCTAAGGTGAACAGTCACTACGCACCAGGTTGGATTCTAGCGAAGAGGAGGTGAGCCACTAGGACTACTTAAATACCAAGCTCTCCCTAAATCCAATCCCAGACATGCGTATGCCTGTTGCCACACCCTAATCTCGTGACTTGTTCACAGCTTTGTTTGGTTGGATTAAATCTTATGAATTTAGAGAGTGATTTAAACTAAGCCTAAAGTCCATCAATGTCTAATATACTAGCCTACGTCCATCAAGCCCATTAAGCCCTCATGTATATCACACCAATAGTTTAGAATACTTACTTGCATGGATCGGGTGCTGGTAGACTCGAAGGCCATATCTTCATCCAAAACATTTTTCTCTAAAAATTTCAAAACATTACTAGGCCTATTTTACAGCCCGAGTTTTAAACCTGGCTCTGATAGCAAAATGTAACACCCCAAACCAGGCCCATAAGTTTCGACCGGATCTAGTATGCTACGGGTTGTACATTGAAAACTTTTGCTAAGGGTTGGTACGAAAATCTTCAGTTAATTTGAATAAATAAATATCGTATATATATAAAAAAACCTCGTATTCTTATTATTTTGAATAATTAAACCTTTGACAAAATTTCATGAATTTCAAATATTAAAACTACTAAGATGAATATAACTACGGGGCCTTATTACATCAATATTTCCCAAAATAAAATAAAACTTTATGAAAACCGAGATAGTCTATAAAAATAAAAACTCGATGGCCCCTCGAGTCCGTCTCAGCTCCCGTGTCCACGATCTACTGCTCATCTGAAAGAGTAGAGAAAATGAAAGCGTGAGTCACCAAGACTCGCAGTATAAATCCGAACACACTGACCTGAGGCCCACAAACACATTATGCGCCTTGGCCCATACATGGAGGCAACAATCATAAATACATGATAAACAATAAATAATGGATAGCCCAACCCATCCTAGAATTCCATCCTCTACACACCAACCCGTACCACACCTTGGGGATTTCTACAATCAACCCTCCATCCGCTACACACCATAACGATAGCCGTACTGCCTATTTCTGTTAATCAGAAATCATTAAGTGTGGTATAGCCACCGATCACTATGTAACCTAACATTTATATTTGTGGGATTTCTACCACCGGTCACCATGTGACCCATGTTTATATTCGTGGGATTTCTACCACCGGTCACCATGTAACCCATTATGCACTTCCCCTTCATTATCATATTCCCACCCCATGCATACATACATAAAGAAAGCGTCATACAGACTTTCATATACTTTGATATACATAGAGATTTCTATGATTGCGCACATGGCATCCTTGCCTAACCCTTTTACGGTTTTATTCGACTGCCTACACAGCCACTTTCTGGCTTTTTAGCCCATAACACATAAAGAACAATTAGAGAGTGTGTTAGAGATCTACACACCTAGTTACCGTTAGGACGACACTTTCTATGTCGACACTATCAGAAGTCAATACGGCTGCTACTTGCCTAAGGTGTTGTTCAGAAGCCAGTCCACAACCCGGTGGCGATCCGAATCACGACATCGCTGCTTTCTTAAACTTAGGATTGGGTTTTCGATCCACCCCCCCTTGCCCCGATCCACATTTGATTCCATTATAAGTCCTTGTCAGAACTACTATATTGAGATAAGGTTGTTAAACCATAACCTATGGTTAGGATTACAGGTATGATAGCGAATCCAACAGAATTCTAAATATATCACTTACCTTGAAATCTCGGAATCAAAGACTAGCGATTTTCGGCTCTTAGATCTAAAGAACAGATTTTCTTTAAATCCCGGAAGGCTGCCCAATCGCCAAAAAGAAAGGAAATATTAGCCTCAATCGACAGTCTTAACAACTAAATGGCCATTCGACCTTGTCTCTTAAAACCGAAAGAGAAAAAGAATGGATCAGAGGAAATCGGCACCTACCTTTACAGAGAATTCAGCAACCCTAGCATATCCCAGTTTTATGGAGAAATCGACACCTAGCCTATTAGAAGAGAAGAAAATCGGCAACTCCTAAGAGATTCTAGCTTATGGAGAAGTTGGCTAAAAAGGAAAAGAATGAAGAAGAGATTTTGGCTTTTGTAGGAATCAAAAGAAAATTTTTGGAGAGATGGACTAGGGTTTCGGCTTTTAGCAAGAAAGTTAACAGAAATAGCAGAGGGAGAGACTGAGAATTTTGGCACAAAGAATGAAGAAGAGTGTAGGGTTCAAATGCCGAATTGATGAGCTATCCCCCCCTATTTATAGAAATTTCGGCACTTATCTAACAAAAACCGAAAGTGCCCTTCCTGATAACTAAGAATTAAGCAAATAAAAAGGGAAAAATTGGCACCCCCTATGGCAATTAGGAACCGATTTCTTTACTCCTCTAGGTGATAGAATTTTGGCCAACTCTGCTCTCAGCAGATAGCTCCTAACTTTTCTCATTTATCTAAATCTCTTCACACCTTTCAAAGACTCCTAGATAACACCACCTCTTTCTTCTATTATCAGCACAATATTATCATTAAATCCCTCCTAAGAATAAACCTTAATTTCGTCCATTCCTCCTTGCTCTTTTAAGTGCCAAAATTGGCCTAAAGATATGGGCTCATTGCGGCCAAACTTGGGCCTTTTTCAACTGCCAGTGACGCCACCCTCTAGCTCCCTTACAGCGTCACTTAATATTGGGCCACCAGCCCACTTTGGTGTTTTAAACATAGATGCTACCCTTTTTAACCCTATAGTGCCCAAACAAAATAATTTAACCAAGGCCTCTGCCTAAGCCTGAGCCCAATTTGGACCCTTAATAGTTAAAGTAACACTTTAAACATATCCACACACACTAAACGCATAGGCCCAAAAATTCAGGATGTTAAAACTTTTCGCTCCCGACCTGCAAAAAAAGGAAAGAACAGCGGCGAATATTTCTTTCTCGGGTTATAAAAACCCCAATAATCTGTAACACATGACATAAAAAAATATTAGCAAAAATACAGATAATACAATACGCAAATTTTTACAGAGGTGATTTCTTATTTTATTCGCGTCATTTTATTTTTTATTCAATTCATGCATTTTTTTACATAAAATAGTATTAATAATAAAAAGGGGTACGAGTTTACCTTTCGATGGCGATGAAAAATTGAAGTTTTAGCCTCCAGCCACCGTCTGCGGTGGCGCATGGTCCAGAAGCCCGATGACCGAGCTTCAGACAGAGGAGAGGAGGGTTGAGAGCGTTTTTTGGAAAAAAAAATTTAAAAACGAGGCTCAAATGATTTTTTAGGTATTAAAATGACTTATATAGGCTACTAGAACGGCGTCGTTTTGGAGGTTACCTTTAAAGGCCAAAATGACGTTGTTTAAAGGCCTTAGGTCCGCGCGTTGACTGGAAGACCCGAGTTGGATCCGCGTGTTTTTATAAATAGGGCAATTTGCCATTTTAGTCCCTCTGTAATTTTATTAATTACAATTTTGTCCTAAACTAAATTTTCTTTTATTTTTAAATTAGCCCTAAAGTCTGTATTTTACTACAATTTAGTCCTTCAGGCTATTCCAAGGCAGGAGACGGAATGACTTCGTTTAAGAGATAAGGCTTAATTGCATAATAAGTCCCTATATTATGACGCGCGTTTCAATCTGATCCTTTTACACTTTTACCCTGAATTTTTTATTTTCTGATCTAATCCTTTAAATTTTTTATTCTTTGCATTTTCATTTTTTTATTACTTAGTATTATATATGTATCGATTATTATTATTTATTATACTAAGTCATTTTATTTAGTTTAATATTATTTATACTTTACATATTATTTTATAATTAGTATATTATTTATTACGTTATATGTTTTAATGTTTGAATATTATATATATTATTATATTATATATTATTTTTAAAATTTTATTTTGTATAAATTTATTTACATCGTATAACATATATTATTTATATTATATTATATAATTTTATAATTACTTGTGTTATATATATTTTATTTAAAATTTTATATATTATTTATTTATAATTATTTTTTATCATGTATTGATATTTATATTTATATATTTTAACTTATTAAATTATATTTATAATAGGTTATCCTTAATATTTTTCTTTTATACCCTAAGTTTTTTCTTTAAATATCTTTTATATATAATCGCTTTAGAAATTGTCACATTCCTTTTATTTTTGTCATAATATTCAAATATGTCATTCATTTATTTATTCATTTATTTGATTTTGCTTATGGAATTTAATATTTATTTCTTTAATTTTTATATTTCATGAAAATTTTAATTTTGCTACTTATTTTATATCTCATGTTTATATATTTATGTTCTTTTAATCATTTATTATTGCTTAGCATAGTTTTTTATTTGTTATTCATGTTATATTATTCTTTGATTATTTCTATTAGTAGTAATTGTTACTATAATTTGTAGTTGTGGTGAATTGCCATTAAGTATGTACGTTATAATATCTTATTCAAACCATTGTTTTATAAAAACATTTTTTGAATTGACGCATTTTATGCAAATAGTTTTAAAAATATGGTGATATCTAATATTTGGGGACTTCGAGAAAAATTGTGCCCTAACTCACTGGGTTTCGATTTTTATCGTTGAACTTAAAATATTAAGTATCCCTTTTCTTTTAAAATTGAAGTTTCTAAATTTCTAAATTAAAACTTATTCTTGGGAATTCCAAATGTTATATCCTAACCTATTGGATATGATGTTTTGTGTCTCGAAATAAGAATTTTCTAAATAAAGGTGAGCCTAGTTTCGAAGCCATGAGATGTTATATCCTAACTTACTGGGTATAACATTTTATTTCTTTGAGATAGGTAAGTCTTGGTTTTCTTTCTAATAAAAGGATCATATTTTAAAATTTTTCAAATTTTCAACATTAGGACATGATTTTATCAATTAGGTACCAATTTTGGGCATTACGAGGGTGCTAATCCTTCCTCGTACGTAACCGACTCCCGAACCCATTTTTCTTGAATATTGTAGGCCAAAATTAATGTTTTAAAAAAATATTTTATACGGTGATCCAATCACACCTAAGCAAAAAGGGATTGGTGGCGACTCCCGTTTTCGTTGTAAAAGTCGACCCCCATTTTTTATAAAAAATTTAAAAAATGGTTTCGATAGCTTGGCGACTCTACTGGGGATAATAAGAGAGTCAAGCCGTAAAATCGATAATTTCATGTCTTTTTGTCCGATTTTAAAAATCTGATCTAAAAAAAAACTATGATCCTTTTTATTGCATGAGGTTTTATTTTTATAAAATATTTCTGCATTGCATTGCATGACCGTTGTGGTCACACCCTTTAAGTGGGAGTGAGAAGCTACTCCTTCATGAGTTTTTCACCTCCCTGTAGGATAGTGAATCGCCGGATACATCCGTATTCTATATCTTCGTGAGATTTTCATCTCAGATGACCATAGGGAAATGTATTCCCTAAACCGAACTCGGCCCATATGAGCCTATAATGGGTGAGGATCGAGGAATCTGCTGGTTCGGTACCTCAACTTTACAGCTAAACCGTATGTAGAAAACCTAAGGACTTACCTTAGGTTGAACTATACCAAACCTTAGCAATCACCCAAACATACGTTTGATTATTTGCTTTATGTTTTACTTTGTGTTACTAACTGATTGTGTTTTATTTTGTTGCATGTCATTTCATATTTTAAAGAGGTATCGATTCACGGTCAGTTTCTAAATTTAGAAAGCTGGTTATGGAGAATGAATTCCTTAATAAAGTGGAGAACAATGCAGCCGTCCGTAAGTGGTCAGAGCAAACGCAATTAGAGAAAGGGGATAGTCTAGCTGAAGGGTACACATCAAAATTATGGGACTACACTCGCATCAGTGTGACGCAGAACAATCTCCAGGAATTAAGAGAGATATAGGATCAGTGGAGCGACGAGACCAAGCAGCTGTTTTACAACAGCTATGGGGACTTGTCGTACTTGTTGGACATTCAGGTAGATGGACATCTATTTCGAGCCATCACCCAATATTGGAATCTTGCGTATAGTTGCTTTACTTTTGGAAGGGTTGATTTGGTACCCACGGTGGAAGATTATATAGTTCTATTGCATTGTCCCAAGATTCAAGTTGACAAAGCTTACTCAAGGGCTGCTAGTGTTCCGACCTTTCTGAGAAAGTTGATGAGTATTACGGGGATGAGCGAACAGTGGGTTACAGCTAGAATCAAGCAAAAAGGTGAGTGTAAGTGCATCCCTTGGAAAGTTTTGAAAGATTTGATTTTAGTACATCCTGATATGAAAAAGAGCTGGCGAAGGCAGATTTATAGGATGTGCACAGCTGTTGTTGGCTTGGTTCCATAGTCATTTTTGGAAAGTGGATAAAGTTTCCTATCGGGTCTTCTCGAAAAATTATTCCTCATTAAAAGAGATAGTGGCTACTCTGAGGAGAGATGACATGTCAGAGGAAAATTGGATAGCGCTTCTACGAAATCTTCAAGACAAAGACGTTGAGTAGAGAGATCCCTGGATGGTTCCAGATGAGGTGTTGTACCAGTGCGAGAATTTTGATTGGGTCCCTCTACTTGGAATTTGGGGAGCTATTGGATATGCACCCTTGCTCTTACTAAGATAATATAGATCAAGGTAGTTTGTACCAGTTACACATGGATTAGCTCAGAGCAAGTTTTCGTACAATGGAGATAGCTACAAGAAAAGGGTTAAGTAGATTTCTAATGCTTGGAACTAGACCCGTCGCATGAAGAGAGTGGATGTAAGCCCAATGATGACCCCAGAGTATAGCGGATGGTGGAGTAGAAGAGTCAATAACAATATCCCTATGCCAAGTCTAGAAGGCGTTCGATCAATCGAAGAGTACTTGCGAGTAGTCCCATCAGAATTGGAGATTATAAAACAAGATTTCGAAAGGAGGAATTCAAAGCTTGGAAGGAGAATAGAGAAGTTGGAAGAGGAAAAAATGTACCTAAGGTTAGACGTGGATGTTTAAAAATCAGAGGCTGAAAAACTAAGAAAAGTGAAGAAAAGGGTCGAGGAAGATCTAAATGACTTAAAGACAGAATATAAGAAGTTGCGTCTATCGATGAAAAATACTGGATTGAGGAAGACTTCGGAACAGTGGCAACAAAAGGTTCAAGAGGAAAAGGCCAAAGCTGACCATTGGGGATGAAGTTCCTAGAGATGCAGATGCAAAACGAGGCCCTAGAAAAGAGGTTAGCATAAAGCCAAAAGGAAAAGAGTGGATTAAAAGCTAGAGTGGCTGAATTGGGACGGTCTCTTCACCACCATTGAAGCCGTAATTCTGCAAACGAGCTGAAGTTAAGTCTGAACAGGATCGAGGAAATTAAGGGCAAGATCTAAGAGTTAGAATCAGCATTGCACAACTGTGAACTTCAGATCGAGCTACTTGAAGTAAGAGAAGGACATTGGAAGGAAGAGCTCCACCATTCCCAAGATTAAGTTAGAAATCAAGATTATCTCATGGGAGAAGCAATAGTTCAGATTCGAGAGGTAGCTGATCACGTATAGACTTTGGTAGCACAGGCTGATACATTAAGCATGAAGTATGAGCTACAGTTAGATCGTGGTCAAGAGTTAGTTTCGTTATTTGGGAAAATTAAAACTTTGGGCCTTAGGGCGAAAGCATATTTGTAGTCCGTTTTATGTAAAAGATTTTGTTTTCTAATAAAGCTTTCTAAAATGAAGTTGAATCTGAATCGATACCTTCTTTTTGCATTCATGCATTTGCATTACATCACATCATATGCATCTAAGTCCATAGAGAGAGCCTAATTAGTTAAAATTATCACAGAGAGTTAGAAGAGAGAAGGAAAAATCTGAAAGCTGAACACCATTATGGTACACGTGCCAAAACAAAGAAAATGGATCAAAGACTTGAACAATTCGAGAGGGACATGCAAGACCAGATGCAAGAGCAATTGGCAAAGCTTCAACAAGAAATGAGAGACCAAATGTTGGAAGCTCAAAGGAACATGATGGCTCAAATGGCCCAGACGCTGAACGGGGCGATGGACAAAGGAAAAGGTCCCATGGCTATTGCTGTAGAAGATAGCGAAGGAATTCCTCTGGGTTTTATCCCACCACATGCACAAACACAGCCTGAAGAGTATCCCCAAAGGCCATCTGTCACGATTAGACCTCAACAAGGGCAAGCTAATACTAGACCGCCCATGAACTTCCACGTTGGCTCAGGATCCAACCCAGCTAATCCTGTTATCCCTGATTTGGATATAACAGAGAAGGAAGGGACAAGAATTGAATCTTCAAGGCAGTTAGAGGATCGTTATAGATGGTTGGAAGAAAAATTCAAGGCTTTGAAAAATGTCGATCATCACCACGGTATTGACGCTAAAGACTTGAGTTTGGTTCCAGATTTGGTGCTTCCTCATAAGTTCAAGATGCCAAAATTTGAGAAGTATAATGGGATTAGCTGCCCTAAAGCACACATCACTATGTTCTGTAGACAGATGATTAGCTACGTGAACAATGATCATGTAACACCCTATACCCGAGTCCGATGCTAAGACTAGATATGAGACATTACCATGCTTGAACTCACTTAAAACATGTACTTACGGGCTATAAAGTTTTTTTTTAATTAAAAAATTCTTTTTCTTAGTCTAATCATACATTTCATGGGCCTATGAGGCCTTAAACACGTATCTGGAAACTTTCAAAACTCAAATGAAAACTTTTCCTTAAAATAGGGGTCACATGCCCATGTGACTTGGGACACGCCCGTGTACCCCTAACACATGCCCGTGTCATCTACCCGTGGTCGACACTGACTAATTACGCATGGTCTTGACACGCTCGTGGATGTAAACCGTGTGCTATATCTTAATATACTGACTTATTCACACGATCTAGGGCACAAGCCCATGTTCTAACCGTATATCACACACGGCCTAAACACACAACCGTGGGATTTGCCTGTGGCCTATTCTGACTTAAAACACTAAAGTACAGGGTACGCACGGCCTAGACACACGCCCTTGTGCCTAACCATGTGGGCACTTAGAGGCTATTTACCAAGCCAATTGTCACCCTGAAATCAAGACCGAACTCATGCTCAATTCAATACATTTTCTTAAACATTACTACATACTTCATGGATCTCCATAAACATACATACTTAGTTAATTTTGACCAATTACTTTGCCATATACAAAAGAATAATAAATTTGATCATCTATACAATGACCCTTCTTTAAACATATTCTTAAAATGAAATGTTTCCTATACATGTCATACTTAGCAAAATAACTTGGCTATACCAAAATAGAGATTGATAGTGTGCTACGAGCTCCGACCCCAATGATCCACAAGTTAGCTTGGCAGGACTACATAGAAAGAAATAATTAAAGACGTAAGCATTTAGCTTAGTAAGTTTGCATGTAAAACACATATTAATAAACTTGCTTAATATAAACCATTTGACATAACAATGGTATCATAAATTTCAGCTATAGAGTTTACTTACTCATACAGATTCTTACATGTCTCATGATAGTTACTATTCTCATACTTGTAAGGTAAACATGGTACCTGTGTTAGTTGATCACATTGATCAATATACTTTAACATAATAATCATGATCTCTATTTCATCATTCATGACATAAATGATACTCAATTTCAACTTGGTAATAGCTTTGCTTACCTAGCTTTCTTTGTTAACTCATTTTAAATTTACTCATTTTCCCGATGAATTTCTGCGAATAATCGAGGATACTAAATCTCATCCCACATATCTTGATGCCAAAGCCATATCCTAGATACGGTCTTACATGGAATATCTCATCTTGGTTTCAAGGTCATGTCTTGACATGGACTTATATGAAGTCTTTCTTGTTCTCACCAATGCCATGCCTTGGCTTGGACTTACATGGGATTTCTTTCTCTTGATAGCTTTTCAATGCCAAGCTTACCTTGGACTTACATGATAGCTTGTTCAATGCCAAGCTTGCCTTGGACTTACATGATAACTTGTTCAATGCCAAGCTTGCGTTGGACTTACATGATAACTTGTTCAATGCCAAGCTTGCCTTGGACTTACATGATATCTGTGCTTGATTACCGATGCCATGCCTTGGCTTGGTCTTATACGGACTTTCTTATCTCATGTGGTAAATCGAGTATCCTGGGAAATTCATATTCAATCGGGACTTGCTCATACTTAATCTCATTGATTTCTTTGTTTAATATAACATTAAACATTCCATGAAAATAGTGTACATTATACAAAGCAATTCAATGATAAAAATCATAAAGCTTAGAAATCATACAAACTTACCTCAATAAACAAAATGTATGTAGATATACAATTTAGTCCTCGACTTTGTTCTTGCCTCAGTGTCAATCTGGGCTTCGTTTTTCTTGATCTATATTCATAAATAGATCATTTAATAATCACATTGACTAAATTGACCCTTAACACATACTTTGGCAAAATTACTATTTTGCCCCTAAACTTTCTCATATTTGCACTTTTTCCTCAAAGGCTCGTAAAATAATTTTCATTAAACTTCCTTAAACTTCATGCTAAGCTGATTCATTTTCTATACTATAACAATCATCAATTCTCACTATTTCTCGTATATATGACCAATTTTCATAACTATTACAAATTAGTCCATACTATCATTTTTCATGAAATTCACTTTAAAAAAATGTTTATCTAACATCAAACTCTCATAAACTTCCATAAAACATCATTTAACATGCATGTCATCCATGGGTAAATTTTTAAACATGCATCCTAGCTCATTTTATAGCTAAAAATAGCTAATTCATAATACGAGAACTTTAAAAATATGAAAATATTAAAAACGGGGCTAAAATGAACTTACTAGCAAGCTTGAAAAAAATGAAGAACCCTAGCTATGGAGTCTTCAAATTTTCGGTAATGTGAGGAAGAAGATGAATAGATTTTATCATCTTTTTCCCATTTTAATCATTTAAATTGGTAAATGACCAAAATGCCATTCTCTTTAAAAATTTCTATTTTACTAATTCATGTCTAATTTAGTCCAAAATTTATAATTTGGGAAAATTGCTACTTAAGGACTTCTAATTGATATTCTAAAGCTATCTCATACAAAAAGCTTCTGGAAACTCATATTTTGTAACTTTTACAATTTAGTCCTTTTTGGACCATTCAACCTCAATTTAACAAAATTGATTCATGAAACTTTCACACTAGCATGCAAACATGGCATAAACCTTAAAAACTCATAAATTCACCTCAAATTCATGGTTTCACACCACTATTCTAACTAGGCCCTAAATCAGGCTGTTACAGATCAACTTTTGATTCACTGTTTCCAAGACAGTTTAGTAGGGGCAACATCCAGATGGTACAATCAACTCAGTCGCGCTAGGATTATGATCG
This sequence comes from Gossypium rotundifolium, assembly GCA_025506655.1. Taxonomy (NCBI): domain Eukaryota; kingdom Viridiplantae; phylum Streptophyta; class Magnoliopsida; order Malvales; family Malvaceae; genus Gossypium; species Gossypium rotundifolium. Next base: position 97,680,433 of record CP106733.1, on the reverse strand, counting down.
GTCTAAAATTATCGAGTATTAAAATTTATAAAGAGAATGATCGAACCTGGAAACTAACTCTGACAACGACTTAAGGCAAGTGTACCTATCGAACAGTAGTATAGCTTAGGCAAGACTGGATTATCGAACCCAAAGGAACTAAAAGTACTAATACTCACTTTCTTTCTATTATTTAGCCCAAATATTAAATGGTTTGGTTGATTAACTAATTAATCACTAAACTAAGATGCAAACACAAAAAGAATGAATTGGGAAATAACTTGAAGAGAAACTCAGTTGATCACAATGATACCATCAGGAAGAATCCATCTAGACTTCACTTATTATCTAACACTGAACCATACAATTTATTCACTTGACTTGATCTGTAAGACTCCCTAACGTATATTAAACCCTCTCTCGAGGCGAATAATGTTTAACCCTAGGTTAACAGAAATATCTTTCTCACTTAATAACCCCCTATAATAGCAGTAAATCGAACTATGGACTCCCATATTAGGTTTCACCCTAATCCGATAAAATCTCGTCACCCTATCTCTAGGCGCACGAACGACTGCGCTTAATTATGTTAGATCTATTCTTAGGTAGGGTCTATTCCTCCTCCACCTAAGAACATCTGACTTGAATTAATATCCCTAAACATTAACACAAGAATTAAGCATACATAATTAAGAAAAATCAAGTATTTATCATATAATTCGTAAGACAATAACAAGATTCATCTAGTTTCATCCCTTCAGTGCTCAAGGGTTTAGTTCATAACAAATAAAGAAAACATCTCAAGAGAAAAGATAAAACAAAACATAAGAAATCCCTAAAACCCTTGAAGGAATTGAATGAGAGATCTGCCGCCTTGAGTAGAATTCTGGCTTTTTGAGATGGATCAACTGGCTATCTTCGAGTGATTCCCACAAAAGTTCCGGCTTCTGTCGAATTCCAAATGTCTCGGCCCTCTTTTGACGGTTAGCCTCTAGGTTCTTTATATAGGCTTTTGAGATGCTTTTACTTGGCCTCTAAGTTCCCTAATTCAAGTATACTTCCTACTTGGTGTTTGAATAGGCTTTGGAATATGTTTCTTTGCCTCAAAGTATCCAAATCCGAGTACAATTCCTCTTTTCCACGACAGGGGCACGGTCATGGTACACGCCCGTGTAGATCGACTTCAGGCCGTGTTTCGATTCTGTTGTTTGAGGCACGGTCATGTAAATCGTGGTCAAGCCGTGTGAAGTAAATTGACGAGACACGGCCGTGTGACATGAAGTATTGGCCGTGTCGATTTCTATTTTGGCCCAAATTGGCCCGTTTTAAGCCTGTTTCTCATTCTTTTCATCCTCCGGTGCTCTCTTGAGTATAAAACATGAAAACAAAGGATTAAGAGCACCTATTTACATAATTCAAGGCTTAAATCATCCAAAAGCGTACTAAATGTGGGCCTAAAATATTTTACTTTTATGGTTTATCAAATACCCCCACACTTAAGCTTTTGCTTGTCCTCAAGCAAAATTCTCAACTTACAATTAAAACAAACTTTCCACAATTCACAATTCCTATCAATAATGCCTCATCATAATTCATAGATAATTTATACATGGATAATTTAACTCAAAGACTCTTAAAGATTCAAACAATATAAGTCATATATTTATAGCACGAAAACATATGTGTCTCCCCTTATCTAAATAATTACCTTTAATTCAAAACCGGCAAGGATTGACATCCTCACTAAATATTCACTCAAATCACTCAAAGTGTTTTAAGGTTCACAATTAAGCACTCAACAGTCGAACCTGAAAAGTTAATCCCATAGGCTTGCCTGAAAATCAAATCTCCACCACTATAATATGAGATGATATACAAATCAAAAGGTCTTTGACAGGGTTGTAACGGGGCTTAGGTTAAAGGTGTGGATAAAGGTTGAATTAGAAGGTTTAGAATCGAGATTGACTTGAAAAATTTACCTGACTAAGAACAATGAATTGGAAAATAAATGATTACATCAATTGAAACTTTGAAACTAATAATACTACGAGCTTTTTCCTTGATAATTGAAATTTAAATGCACAAGCTCACTTTTTATACTACTAATGCTAAAAATAATTTGATTTTTCGATCGAATTTTTTTTTGAGAAAACAAACCAAGTAAAAACATAATAAAGAAAGAACTTTATCAATTGAAATAAACTAATTAGGCAATTGATCAAATCAATTCTTGATAGAAGGGTAGTCAAAAGAATGGTGATAACAAATACAAAGGGTTTTGTGTTAATATTAGCGGGTAAATCAATAAAAAGGGTTGTTAGGATCAAATGGGTTCACCAAGGGTTAATTTGTGAAGGTAGGCTTTTTAGTGGAGTGAATGGGTTAAAACCTAGGTGCCTTTATCATCTCAGTATATCAAATCAATAATGTGGTCTCGACATATATAATCAAGGCAAGTTCTAGAATAACAATTCAGTGTTGACACACTCATAATCAATAATGTGAGCACAAAAAGAATATATGCTCTATAAGGCTCAAAATCTCACAAAATTATGGGTATTTGACATCAATCCTCAGAAATTTCAAACTTCAAGGTAATATTCAAATTCAGGTTTAACAACCTTGGAAATTTTTATTCTTGAAAAATAGACTTATCATGTTTGATTCTCTAGTATTCTTCAAGTATAAATCATCAATGCATAATTATCAATGACTTACTCAAAAACATATCAATAAAATTTATAAATCATCAGAAATTTCACCCTAATTAACAATATGAGAAAATTACTTAGGAACAAGACTAAAATTCAGGATTTTGGAATAATGCAAAAAGTTAGGTACTTTTACCCCCCCACACTTAAGATGTACATTGTCATAAATATACAGAGATAGATAACCAATTATGTAATAATAAAATCAAAAGAGAAGGGGAGAAGTAACACTTCCTGAATTTTTGGATGGATTCCTTGTTCCCTTGTCGATTTGGAGGTGGTGGAGTTTTCTATGGGCTTGGTGGGGTGGCTACCGATAAGCATTGTGCTAGATGAAGAAATTGGGTAGCATGGGAAGATATAGCCAGGAAATCTAAAGAAACATTAAAAATATACTAATAATATAATTAAGGACAAGAAAAATAAAGAGAAGAATACTAAGAAGAAAACTAAAATTCAAAGAAAAGATTAATGGACTAAGGAGTCCTTATTGATAGATGGTTCGCGAAGTGGATGTGACTTCTAAGGTTGCAGAGGGGCTGTGGTCATGGTTCCAGTGTGATTCCCAAGCAGCCTTTAGAACCTAAAACCAAGGAACTAAAACAAAATAAACTAAATTAAGTAGAAGAGAAGTAAAGATAAGGAAATTGAAGCAAAAGAGAAAAGAAAAATAAAAACTAAATAGTCTCAAAGACCCTTGGCTTGGTATTTGGATGAAGCGGTCGACATGAACTTATGTGTCGGGGTCTCTGTCGGGGAGGCTGTGCTTGCCTTCTTACACTTCTTCGACATGACTTTGGTGTGGCTCAAGGGTTGGAAAAAAGTTTGTTAAGAAGAGTGGAGAATTTTAAGAGAAAGGGAGGAATAAAAGGAAGAAGAATTGTTAGTAAGAATGGGAAGGGGGTGGGTTTAAATAGAGTTTTACTTTCTGGTGCTTGCCCACACCCGTGGACCAAGGGTGTGTTGATTCACATGACCATTTTTCAGCCAGCCACGCCCGTGTGTGATAAGTCAGTATGTTGGCACGATTGGGTAGCATGGGTGTGTCTTTCCCGTGTCTAGTAAGTCAGTAGCTTCACACGGTCGTAGAGCACGGCCACGCCATTTTATCGATGCTCGTGGGGGAGTGGTTGGATCCGTGACGTCAAAAATTAGGTGGGATTTGATTTGTACTGCCCCTACTCATGTCAGTACGGAGATTCAGTACTTCAACACGGCCACGGCCACGGTCGTGCACAAGGCCGTGTGGCTTTGAAATCTGCACTTTTATGTTAATTTAAAACTAAATTTTTAGAAAGGAAAAAAATTTCAAAGTAAAATGTAAAGATAAATTATGTTAGAGCTCAGGTTACCTCCCATGAAGCACTCATTTATAGTCTTAAGCTAGATTGTCCCTTTGTTTGTATAATCATAGTGGTTTAAAGGTTTGAACATCTTCCCTTATGCTGTCAATTTTTCTTTCATGATAAAGTTTAAGTCGAGAAGCGTTTACCTTAAAAGTGCCAAATGTTGGATTTCTTACCTCGACTGTTTCGTATGGGAAGATATTTTGTACCTCAAGAAGGATTCCTTTGGTTGTTTGTGGATCTGCTTTGTTCATCCATACCTTATCTCCTATTTTGAAGTGGTTTGATGTTCCTATGAGCTCTTATGGGGGTTCCTTAGGTTTTACTTCGTGCAGTTCCTGTTCCTCTTTGAATTGTGTCTTCCATTCTTTTAGTTTGTCGACCCTAAGGCTTCGTTCCTCATATAATTCTTCTTTGTTGGCACTAGGTCCATGCTTCGGCTCAGATTCGTATCCTTGTGGTGTTTCCTGCAATGAAGGTTGCTCAAATTGATCATCAACTGAATTGACTTTCTTACCTTCATTGATTGTAGTCCTGGTCGAGTCAAGAGCTTGAAGACTGATTGATTCATCACCTACACGAAGGATGAGTTCTCTTGTGGCAACATCAATTTTAGTTCTGGCAGTTGCTAGGAAGGGTCTTCCTAAAATTAAGGGGATTGAATTATCCTTATCCATATCTAAGACAACAAAATCTACAAGGAAAACAAATTTGTCAATTTTTACAAGAACATCTTCGATAATACCCCTAAGAATTCTAACAGTTTTATCGTAATTGAAAACTCATCCTAGTTTGTTTAGGTTTCCCTAGACCTAGCTGTTTAAACAATGTATAAGGCATGACACTAATGCTTGCCCCTAAATCAGCTAACGATTATCAACACTTAAACTACCAATTAAACAAGGGATAGTAAAACTCCCTGGATCTTTTTGCTTCTGTGGTAGTCTATTCTGTAACATTACTGAGCATACTGCGTTTAATTCCACATGTGGCTCTTCGTCTAATTTGCATTTATTCGTCAGTAGTTGTTTTAAAAATGTTCTCGAATCTGGCATCTGAAAAGAGCTTCAAGAAGCGGTAAGTTAATATGTAATTTCTTTAAGAGTTTAAGAAACTTACCGAACTGTTCCTCTGTATCGTCTCTGTTTGTTACTTCGGGGTAAGGTATGCGGGGTTGGTACTCTTTGATTACCGGTTTTGGCTTTTCTTGTGTTACCTCAATTTTGCCTTCTTCGCCCTTGTTTTCACTTGTTGAGATGGGTTCATCTAACCTTACATTTTCCTGAGCTGTTATGGCTTGGATTTGCTCCTTTGGGTTGATCTCGGTGTTGTTTGGTAGACACCCTTGCGGTCGTTCGGACATTAATTTTGCAAGTTGTCCGACTGCTTTAATGACTTCCCCTACTGACTTAGTAAGTTCCCCTAATCGGTTCTTGGTCTCTTCAGCCGATGTTTGTTGACTTCTAAGTGTTTTCTCAGTATCTTAGAGATGATTTTCTATGCTTGCCATGAATTTTGTCAACATCTCTTCGAGGTTTGGCTTTTTCTCTTGCGGATATGGCTGATTTTGGAAATTTTTGAAAGGTTGTTGTCTTTGATTTCCTTGACCTCCCCATGAAAAGTTTTAGTGGTTCCTCCAACCTGGATTGTAAGTATTATTATAAGGATTATTATTGGATCAGAAATTATTACCTATATAGTTCATCTGTTCGCTTTCTGTGCTCGGTTTGTAGGGTGGGTATTCAAGATTCGCTACAGTCCCACTTGTGTCGTACTGCATTACTATATGTACCTGCGAAGAACACAAACTATCAAGCTTTTTATTCATCATCTCTACCTGATTCGATAGCATGGTTACTGCATCGATGCTGAAAACTCCGGCCGATCTTGTCTGTTTTGTCCTTGTAGCTTGCCACTGATAATTATTCAACGAAATCTCTTCAATAAATTCGTAGGTTACTTCAGGAGTTTTGTTATTCAGAGTTCCACCGGCGGCTGAATCAATTAGTTAAGGAATTCACACCATTATAAAAAGTTCGGACTTCTAGCCACAAGGGTAAACCATGGTGTGGGCAACTTCTTAAGAGATTCTTGTATCTCTTCCATGCGCCGTATAATGTTTCTAAATCCATCTGCACAAAAGAAGAGATATCATTCCGTAATTTGGCCGTTTTGGCCAGTGGGAAATATTTTAATAAAAAATTTTCGGTCATTTGGTCCCATGTAGTGATTGACCCTCGTGGTAACGAGTTTAACCACTGTTTGGCTTTATACCTTAATGAAAAGGGAAATAACCGAAGACGAATGGCATCATCAGAAATGCCATTTATTTTGAAAGTATCACAGAACCGTAAAAAATTAGCTATATGAGTATTTTGGTCTTCGTCCTGCAAACCATCAAATTGAACAAATTGTTGAATCATTTGTATTGTGTTAGGCTTTAATTCAAAATTATTAGCAGCTATAGTAGGCCTAACAATACTAGATTTTGCTCCTGTCAAATTAGGTTTAGCATAATTATACATAGTATGCGGAGCATTGTTTTCTGCCACATCTCGTGGTGGATTATTCTCGTCCATCCTTTCAATAGGATTGGATTCACCTTATTGTTGTTCTTCTTCGTAACTCACCTGATTTCTCTATGATTCCTACAAGCGGTCGCTTCGATATCACTATCGTATACTAGAGGTCCTGTTGGGTTCCTTCTAGTCATTAACTAGAGGTACCTATTGAAAAAAGAAAGAAAGAAAATTAGAAAAATAAAATAAAATCAATTGTGAAAATAAAAATAAAAATAATGGCTTCTTAATATTTTAGTTCCCGGCAACGGCACCAAAAACTTGATCGATCTAAAATTGTCGAGTTTTAAAATTTATAAAGAGAATGACCGAACCTAGAAACTAACTTTGACAATGACTTAAGGCAAGTGTACCTATCGAACAGTAGCATAGCTTAGGCAAGACCGGATTATCGAACCCAAATGAACTAAAAGTACTAATACTCACTTTCTTTCTATTATTTAGCCCAAATATTAAATGGTTTGGTTGATTAACTAATTAATTACTAAACTAATATGCAAAGACAAAAAGAATGATTTGGAAAATAACTTAAAGAGAAACTCAGTTGATCACAATGATACCATCAGGAAGAATCCACCTAGACTTCACTTATTATCTAACACTGAACCATACGATTTATTCACTTGACTTGATCCGTAAGACTCCCTAATATATATTAAACCCTCTCTCGAGGTGAATAACGTCTAACCCTAGGTTCATTAACAGAAATCTCTTTCTCACTTAATAACCCCCTAGAATAGCAGTAAATAGAACTATGGACTGCCATATTAGGTTTCACCCTAATTCGGCAAAATCTCGTCACCCTATCTCTAGACGCGCGAATGACTCCGCTTAATTATGCTAGATCTATTCTTAGGTAGGGTTTATTCCTCCTCCACCTAAGAACATCTAACTTGAATTAATATCCCGGAAACATTAACATAAGAATTAAGCACACATAATTAAGAACAAATCAAGTATTTATCATATAATTCAGAAGACAATAACAAGATTCATCTAGGTTTCATCCCCTTTAGGTATCTGAAGGGTTTAGTTCATAACAAATAAAGACAACATCTCAAGAGAAAAGATAAAACAAAACATAAGAAATCCCTAAAACCTCCTAAAGGAATTGAAGGAGAGATCTGCCGTCTTGAGTAGAATTCCGGCTTCTTGAGATGGATCAACTAGCTATATTCGACTGATTCCCACAAAAGTTTTGGCTTCTGCTGAATTTTGAATGTCTCATCCCTCTTTTGACGGTTGGCCTCTATGTTCTTTATATAGGCTTTTGAGATGCTTTTACTTAGCCTCTAAGTGCCCTAATTCAAGTATACTTTTTACTCGGTGTTTGAATAGGATTTGCAATGTGTTTCTTTGCCTCAAAGTATCCAAATCCGAGTACAATTCCTCTTTTCCATGACAGGGGCACAGTCATGGTACAAGCTTGTGTAGATCGACTTCAGGTCGTGTTTCGATTCTGTTGTTTGAGGCACGGCCGTGTAAATCGTGGTCAGACCGTGTGAAGTAAATTGACGAGACACGGCCGTGTGACTTGAAGTCTAAGCCGTGTCGATTTCCACTTTGGCCTAAATTGGCCCGTTTTAAGCCCTTTTCTCGTTCTTTTCATCTTTCGGTGCTCTCCTGAGTATAAAACATGAAAACAAAGGATTAAGAGCACCAATTTACACAATTCAAGGCTTAAATCATCCAAAAACGTGTTAAATGTGGGCCTAAAATATGTTACTTTTACGGTTTATCAGATTAGCTCTTGGAGAGACCTAGCCCAAGCCTTCATGAAGCAATACAATCATGTCACGGACATGACGCCTGACAGAATCACCTTACAAAACATGGAAAAGAAGTTAAAAGAAAGCTTCAGGCAATACGCGTAAAGATGGAAGAAAGTTACCATGCAAGTTCAACCACCTCTTCTAGAGAAGGAAACCACCATATTTTTTATCAACACCCTGAAAGCTCCATTCATCACCCACATGATAGGAAGTACCACCAAAAGCTTCGCGGATATAGTGATGGCAGGAGAAATGATTGAAAATTCCATAAGGGTGGCAAGATTGAAGTAGGGGAAACCACTAAAAGGTCTTCTCCTAAGAAAAAGAATAATGAGGTGAATAATACGAGTACATACAACAAAGGGTACTCAAAGGCAATCACTCTTAGCCAGCAGAAAGTAGTTACTACCGGGCAACAAGGGTCGAGAAGACAAGAATCGGGCACAAGGTAAAATTCTAAAAAGCTCTAATTTACGCCAATCCCAATGACGTATAAGGAGTTATATCAGAGTTTATTTGACGCACATGTGGTGTCCCCATTTTATCTAAAGCCGTTACAGCCCCCATATCCTAAATGGTATGATTCAAATGCTCAATGTGACTACCATGCAAGAATATCGGGACATTCGATAGAAAATTGCACTACCTTCAAAAAGGTAGTTGAGAGGCTCATCAAGATGGGGATTGTGAAGTTTGATGATACACCCAGTGCAGAGAACCCATAACTCAATCATGGAGATAAGGGGGTAAATGCGATTGGTAAAAATATCATGAGAAGGATCAAGGAGGATATTACGGAGGTAAAATCCCCGTTGAAAATGGTCTGGAGGGAAATGGTAAGAAAAGGACTGATATTTTTTGATTATGAGAAAGGATGTGAAGAATAAGGGACTACTGTGAGTTCCACAAAGTAGAAGGACATGAGATCCAAGAATGCGTTGAGTTCAGGGTTTTAGTGCAAAGCCTTATGGATAATAAGGAATTGGAGTTTTATGAAGAAGGCTTAAAGGGAGGAAACATACATGCAACCGAAGGAGAATTGACGAAGTAAAAAGTCAATTATCTGAGGATCATTATCTCTCAACCAAGAAATATGAAAGGTGAAACGCAAGTGGCGCCAAAAGTTGTAATCCAGAAAGCTGTTTCCTTTTCTTATAAGGATAACAAAATGGTACCTTGGAATTACGACTGTAATGTGACAATACCGAGAGTGGAAAGCTCAGTTGATGCTTCTGAGGAGGTCCAAAATGAAGGGTCCTACACACGTAGTGGAAGGTGTTACGATTCGGGAAACGTTAGAACAGAACCAGTAACGTCAAAACCGTGGTAGTTCAACGAGAGAAAGGACCTAAGGCCCTTATCAACGAACCAGTGAAAGAAAAAGAGGCTAAAGAATTTTTGAAATTCTTGAAGCACAATAAGTACAGCGTGGTGGAACTACTGCACAAACAATCAGCTCGCATATTAGTGCTAGCCTTGCTTTTAAGCTCAGAAGTACATTGCAAAGCACTGATGAAAGTGCTGAATGAAACTTACGTTACTAAGGATATATCCGTTAGCAAATTGGATCGTCTGGTTTGTAACATCCTTAAAATAGGGTCTCTGCATTTTGCATGTGTTTGTATGTGACAATATGCTTACTGTGCTAGTTTAGCATGTTTTGGGGGCCTAGGCATGACCTCGGGTTAGGCCTGAGTCATGGCTAAAATTTTTGTTTTGGGACTTAGGAATAAGGAGCTAGGAGAGGTAGGGGTTAAAAGGTATTCTTAGTGTGTTGTGACACAAAGAATCTAGTGGCAAAATGGCAAAAGAGGCGCCACTAGGGTACCAGGAAGGTGACGTCATATGCAGGGAATGAGTGCTCAGGTTCGAGCAGCAAAAATCTCATTTTCTACTTATTATTTTGATGCCAAGTTGAGGAAGTGGAGTGCTCAGGATGGACTCTGGAGGATACGGATAGAAGGAGTCAAATAGATGAAGGAGAGGAAAGTTAGGAGCTTGAATCTTATCAAACTCATTTGAAGGAGTTGGCTGCAGTGGTTTTTGCCTTGAAGATATAGAGGCACTATTTGTATGGGGAAAAGTCGATAGTTTACATGGATCACAAGAGTCTGATGTACCTCTTGACTCAGAAGGATTTAAATTTGAGGCAGCGAAGGTGGATCGAGTTGTTGAAGGACTACGACTGCTCGATTGAGTACCATCCGGGTAAGGCTAACGTAGTGGCTGATGCGTTGAGCCGTAAGGTGGTAGCGGACTTACGAGCGATGTTTGCTCATCTTTTCTTGATGACTGGAGTCTTTTGGCAGAATTACGGGTTAAGCCGACTTGGGTAGAGCAGATTAAAGAGAAATAGCTAGTGGATGAGGGTTTGAATGCTCGGAGATTGCAAGTACAGAGTAGTGGGTTGGAAGGTTACAGCTTGACCAACAATGGAGTGTTGTGTTTCCAAGGGAGAGCTTGTATGCCGAAGGACATCGAGTTGAGGTAAAGGATTCTTTAGGATGCACGTAGCAGCCCATAATTTATGCATCCTGGAGGTAACAAGATGTACCGGGATTTGCGAGAGCAGCGATTCGGTGGCAGTGCAAGCGAGAAGTGACCGAGTTTGTGGGTAAGTGTCCGACGTGTCGGGTCAAAGTCGAACATCGCCATCACGATTTGCTTCAAAGGTGAAGATTCCTCAGTGGAAGTGGGAAAGAATCACTATGGACTTTGTCAGTGGGCTACCTCTTACGCCTAGCAAGAAGGACTCAGTCTGGGTGATTGTAGATCGTTTGACTAAATCGGCTCATTTCATACCGGTGAGGGTTGATTATTCGCTCTAAAAGTTAGCCAAGTTGTATGTGGCCGAGATAGTAAGGTTGCATGGAGTACCGGTGTCAATTATCTCGGATAGGGATACCAAGTTCATGTCGAGGTTCTGGAGAGCTTTGCATCAGGCTTTGGGTACAAGGTTGGATTTCAGCACAGCTTTTCACCCACAATCTGATAGACAATCTGAGAGGGTGATTCAAATTTTAGAAGACATGTTAAGGGTCAGTGTTCGGATTTCGATGGTAGTTGGGAGGAGTATCTACCATTGGCGAGTTCGCTATAACAATAGTTATCAGCGAGTATCCGAGATGGCACCATATGAGGCACTATATGGACGAAAATGTCGTACTCCTATGTGTTGGACAGAATTGGGTGAACGGCAAATATTGGGTCCGGAGTTGGTGGCAGAAATTGAGGATAAGGTTAAGGTGATTCGGGCTCGTCTTAAAGAAGCGTCAGACAGGCAGAAGTCTTATGCCGATCTTAAGCGCAGGGATATAGAGTATGTAGTGGGTGATAAGGTTTTTCTGAAGGTATCGCCATGAAAGAAAGTGTTGAGATTTAGGCGAAAAGGGAAGCTAAGCCCTAGGTTTATCGGGCCGTATACTGTACTAAAGCGAGTGGGGCCGGTAGTTTATCAGCTCGAGCTACCGATAGAGTTAAGACAGATTCACGACGTCTTCCATGTTTCAATGCTTAGGCACTATCGATCAGATCCGTCACACATTGTGCCATTTGCGGAGATTGAGGTGAGCTCAGACTTGTCTTTCGAGGAGGAATCGGTACAGATTTTGGGTTGGGATGTCAAGGTCTTGCGTAGAAAGTCAGTTCCCTTGGTGAAAGTGTTATGGCGAAACCATGGTACGGAGGAGGCCACGTGGAAACCAGAGGATGTGATGCGGCAGCAATACCCCCAACTCTTCTGACCAGGTAGTTTCGAGGCCGAAATTATTTTTAAGGGGGGTAAAACTGTAACATCCTTAAAATGGGGTCTCTGCATTTTACATGTGTTTGTATGTGATAATATGCTTATTGTGCTAGTTTAGCATGTTTTGGGGGCCTAGGCATGACCTCGGGTTAGGCCTGAGTCATGGCTAAAATTTTTGTTTTGGCACTTAAGAATAGGGAGCTAGGAGAGGTAGGGGTTAAAAGGTATTCTTGGTGCGTTGTGACACAAAGAATCTAGTGGCAAAATGGCAAAAGAGGCACCACTAGGGTACCAGGAAGGTGACGTCATATGCAGGGAAGGAGTGCTCAGGTTCGAGTAGTAGAAATCTCATTTTCTGCTTATTATTTTGACGCCAAGCTGAGGAAGTGGAATGCTCAGGATGGACTCTGGAGGATAAGGATAGAAGGAGTCAAATAGATGAAGGTGAGGAAAGTTAGGAGCTTGAATCTTATCAAACTCATTTAAAGGTGTTGGCTGAAAGTTGGACTATGGGGAGGAGGAGTGCAATCGATTTTGGGTTCTTTGGTTGGTGGCCGAATGTGCTTTGGGGATTATCTATATAAGCTAGCTTTGGGGAAGCTTCCTCTTTTCTTTGTTGTGTTGGCCAAACCACTCTTGTTGTCTCAGTAAAAAGCTGAAAGCAACTCTTTTCACTTCATCTTTTCTTTCTTTCAAACCTCCTTATGCCGAAAGTTCTTTCTTTCTTTTTGCCAAATCCTTGATTTTCTATTTTCATTTTCTTCCTCCATCTTTACTCTCTTCAAAAGCCGAATACCCTGTCCCTCAGTTTCTCTCCTCTTGCGTTTTCTCATCTTTGCCGAATCTATCACTTTCTTTTGGGTCATAGCCGAATCTCCTGGTAAGTATAACTTCTTATTCTTCTTTTCTCGATTGATTTGGTTAATGCCGGATCTCACTTGCCATTCTCTTTTTCTATTTCTCCAATTCGTTATTGATCGGGATCTTAAACTCTTTCTTATTCTATATTAATGAGGTAGCCGAAATCCCCAAATGTCATTAGGGTGTGCCGAACTTTGGTGATTGGTGGCCGAATTTGTCAGTAAGGTAAGGGGGTAAGTGTTTTGCGGTTTCAACATCTCCTGTTGTGATTAATACCGAAGGCTTTAATCTAAATATAATCGTACTTGACCGATTGTAGGAAGGGGTGACGCCAATGTGTAGGTTCTCAGGTTTCGTTTGGATCGTGGTTTGGATCTAGATCTTCTAGATCTTCGGGATTTGTTGAATCTCTTTTGATTTTCGAGATTCATGCTAAAGTCGAATGGCTTTGGATTCCTAATGATATGTCTAACCGATTATAGGAAGGAGGTGGATCTCCGGGATTTGTTGGCTTGCGATTTAAGCCTAAAAGCTCGGGTGTAATTGATCTTGGTAAGGGTTTTATGGTGTGTTATTTCATCCTTCAGGATTGCTTGATGAGCCGAATGGGCTCTCAGTTGCTAACAAGGTTTTGGCCGAATACAAGAAGGGAGGAAGTAAACGTTTCAGGATTTTTGGGTTCTATTGGTTTGAGAATAGATCGTAGTATCGGGATTTCACTAGATTCGCAAATAGTCAGGTGTGTAACGCTTACACACTTCGTTAGTATGATATGTTATTGTGTTAACTGTTGTAGCCATTAAAATCGGTAGTCATGCCTTGTGAGCATGAGCATGGACTCCGGGTAAGTCCCCTGATTATGGATCTCATTATATGCTATCATGTCATTGTTCAATGTTATGCCATGTGTTATTTGCATCATCATGTGTTATTATGTCACGATTGTTATGGATATGATGGTGGGATTGTTGAGAGGAGGGAAGAATTATTTGACCGTCACCGTGGTTTTGACCACATGACGGGTTGGCCCGCCTTTGATATTATAATTTGTGACTAAGTCCCGTGGTTTTGACCACCAAAGGTTTTGACCACATATGAATATTGTGACTCGTCCAGTTGGTTTGGTACCACGTTGGGTTGGCCCCACATGTTGATTACGGGATTGTCATCAGTGGTTTTGACCACACGGTGGTTGGCCCTACCATATGATTTGTGACTACGGTCACCAGTGGTTTTGATCACACTTATATGATTTGTGACTACGGTCACTAATGGATTTGACCACCAGTGGTTTTGACCATACGGGGTAGATAAAGGAGATCGGATGGTTAGGTTATGGGTTGCATGATTTGCATGTTATACTGATGATTTGTGTAAGTGCTTGTACTATCGGGTTGGGGATTTATACAATGAGTCTCAGTGACTCACCCCTTCTCTTATATTTTGCAGATGAGGCGTAGATTGCATACATGGAGCCGGGGAGGACTCGAGGCGGCCATGCATGCTAGTTTCGGGTTTTAATTTTAAATTACTATTTCGATTTTATTTATTTCCTTCAATTTGGTTTTGGTTTTGTAATAAGGCCGCTAAGTATTAATTTGGGTTTTTATTCTAGATTATATTTTAATTATTTTATGCATATGTTTTATAACTTGAATTACTTTATTAACCGAATCAAATCGAAGTTTACAAAATTATACTCTATATCGGGTTTTTTTTTCAACGTTACCATCGGGTGACATTATTCACAAGGTAATGACAAAGTTAATAAAGAGGATTTCAAACCTGAATTTTCAAACCATCTAGTAACAACAAATGGATTTTCAAGCATGAGTTCTCTGGATTTTTTTTAGCAACACAAAAATGTTTTTAACATCACCATGTGTAGAGCTTCTCTAAAAGAACGATAAAAGAGTTTTCAATAAAATTTTACCGAAACTGGTTTATTCAATCATTTTCACCCCGTAACATGCCAGATTCGGTTGTAGTGTATTGACCGGGTTTGGGGTGTTACATGGTTAGTAACATAAGTGCTGACAACTTCATTTACTTCAGCGATGATGAAATTCCATCTGGAGGTATGGGATCGACCAAAGCTCTGCACATCACTATTCGTTACAAGGGATACACTCTACTAAGTGTGTTAATCGATAATGGATCGGCTCTGAACGTCTTAACATTCTCTACACTGAAAATATTTTCGATAGACAGTTCTCACATGAAGACATGCCAGAACATAGTGAGAGCTTTTGACGGCACTGAAAAAAGAGTGATGGGAAGGATTAACATACCATTGTTGATTGGACCAAACACGTATGAGGTGGACTTTCTGGTGATGGATATTAAGCCCTCTTACAATTACTTGTTGGGAAGACCCTGGATTCATTTGCCAGGGGCAGTACCCTCATCCCTGCACCAAAAACTAAAATTAGTAACAGAAGGTCGGTTGGTTACTATAAATGCGGAGGAAGATATCATAGCGACTGTTACCAATGAGGCGTCATATTTAGAGGCTAATGAAGAAGCAAGTGAATGCTCTTTCCAATCTTTAGAGTTCGTGAACGTGACATTTATTTTAGAGGGGAATGAGGTCCCAATGCCTAAGATATCCAGAACTACGACGATGGGCTTACAAATGATGGTAGGGAAAGGAGCCCTACCAGGAAAAGGACTGGGCAGACATCTCCAAGGGGAAGTTCAAGTTCCGATACTGAAAGAGAAGAGAGACTATTTTGGCTTGGGTTTTAGGTCAGATACTAAACAAAGGAAGAGGGAAATAGAGAAAAAGCAAGAGAGGAGAAGGGCACGGTTGAATGAGAAAGACGTCAAGTGAGAATTGATGACATTCCCCCACATATCCCAGATCTTTGTATCAGGAGGGATAATTTACCCGGAGAGAGGATTGTTGAAAAATGAAAATCCTCAAATCAATTCCATACACGATGAAGAAATCAAGCAAGGAAACCTGTTGGGCATTCGCCCGTATGAACCTAGAAGTGTTTTGGATAATTGGACTGTAGAGGAACTTCCTGTAGTTTTTAGAGATTATACAGAGTAATATTCAGAATGCACTTATTTTTTTTAAGCCTAGGAACAATAAGATTTCCTTTGTGAAATAGGCTCATGTTCAGATATTTTTGTTTCAATAAAATACATCTTTAATGACCAATTGCGGCAAATATTCTTTCATTTTTTATTCTTTTGACTTTCTAATTTCATTCTAAATTTTTTTATTCTCATTCATATCATGTGAATAGTTATCCTCGAATTCATTTGTTCTTTGTACATTCTTTGGTGCTTATCACAAGTCCCTAGATATCAATGATATGAGTAATGATACTACAAACCCAGAGGTCCATTTTGAGCAAGACATGTGTTTAGAGGAATCTCAAGATTTTGAAGGTGACAGAGATTGTGACTTATCTCCAGATTTGTTAAAAACGGTAAAGTAAGAGGAGAAACAAATTTTACCCCATGAAGAGGAGATAGAGAACATAGCCTTGGAGGAAGAAAAGATTGTGAAAATTGGAACACGCATAGTTGAAGAGACGAAATAAAACCTTGTTGAGTTACTACGGGAATTCAAAAACTTATTTGCATGGTCATACCAAGATATGCCTAGTCTAAGTACTGGTATTGTAGTGCATTGCCTTCCCATAAGAGAAGAGTGCAAGCTAGTTCAACAAAAGCTACGAAGAATGAGGCTTGATGTGATGTTGAAAATAAAGGAGGAAGTCAAGAAACAGTTTGATGCTGGTTTTCTACAAGTGGTCAAATACTCAGAGTGGGTTGCCAACATTGTTCCTGTCCCTAAGAAAGATGGAAAAGTTCGGATGTGTGTAGACTATAGGAACTTAAATAAAGCCAGCCCAAAGGACAATTTCCCTTTGTCGCATATTGACACGTTGGTGGATAATACGGCGGGATACTCATTGTTTTCTTTCATGTATGGTTTTTCGGGATACAATCAGATCAAGATGCACCCTGAGGATATGAAGAAAACTACTTTCATAACATTGTGGGGTACCTTTTGTTATAAGGTAATGCCATTCGGACTAAAAAATGCAAGGGCAACATATCAAAGGGCCATGGTAACCTTATTCCATGACATGATGCACAAAGATATTGAAGTATATGTTGATGACATGATCGTCAAATCTCGAACAGAAAAGGAACACATTGAGGTTTTGAAGAAGTTGTTTTTGAGATTGAGAAAATTTCAATTGAAACTCAACCTGGCAAAGTGTACTTTTGGAGCTCGGATAGGAAAATTACTGGGTTTTGTTGTAACAGCTCGATTTTGACCCTAATCAGAACAGCTGGTTTGAGACCACGAATCTGAGTTAGAAAAATATTTTAATATTTTTTTATATGTCTATGTTATGTGATTGAGAATGTGTTAAAATATCGTAGGAAAATTTGTTGGTTTGGATGCTTCATTTTAGATAAAGGACTAAATTACATAAGTGGCAAAAGTAGTCTTATTGCTTGATTGAGGGATTAAATTAATGTGACTTTTTATAAGGGAGGGCTTATGTTGCAATTAACCATACTTTTCTTGTAGTGGACGGCAAAGAAAAATTAAAACATGTGTTTGTTAGTTTTATGTATTAAATAAACATATATATTATTATATTATATTACTTTCACATAATGGAGTGAAAACATAAAAATAATCCCAAGGCCATTGCATGTTCATCTTCTTGGAATGCCTTGGCCGAATGTAGCAAAAAAAAAAAAGAAGAGAAAAACTCCTAGGGTATTCGGCACACATCTACTAAAATTGGTAAGCTTAAGTCTTAGATTTTTTAATAATTTTTGCATTTTTGAGATGTATATTCACTCTTTTATCAAGCCCATGTGTTAATTTTTCATAGTGGTCATGTGTATGTGAAGAGCCATGGAAGATAAGATAAGCTTTGAGATGATTTTTAGCTTATAATGGAAGATTTATGTTAGGTGAACAATTGTTGTTATTGAATTATTGATGAATGTTATTAACTAAGGATTTATTTGTGAAAATAAATTATGGAAGGGTTAAATTAAGATAATATAGGAGTATAGGGACTTACAAGACCATTGGGAAGATTCGGCCCTATAGAAAGTTAGTCCAAATTCGAGTAATTCGTGAGTTAGGTAATAGGGATTGTTTTGTAAAAATTGTAAATATTGGGGGGAAAATGATAAATTGTGTAACTATGTAGTGTAGATTAATTTGAATGGAAATGAATTTGAATGGGCTTAATTTGTAACTATTTAGATCAAATACAAAGGGAAAAGGAATTGGATCGGGGAAAGGCCAAATTAAACGAATAGCCGGGACACTCAAATTCATCGATTTTTGAGGTAAGTTTATAAGCAAACAGTGTAATTGAGTGGTTTTTTTTATATAAATAAATATATATGTGCAAATGAAATTAAGGTTTAATTGTTGTATTGCCGAATGAGATATGGATTTTTGAGTATAAAGACGAATTGTGATTTATTATGCACATGGATATGGATTTACCTCTTGGACTAATTGAAATTTGTTATAAAAAAATTCAATGTTGCCGAATCTAATAGGGTATGAGAACAAGTATATTTATAGGTTGGCCAAATGCTAAGTTGAATAATATACATATGTATAAGTGTGGATGCATTGAGTGTTTGAATATATATATGATTTAGAAAGGAGTTGAATATGAATATGTAATGAGATGGATATTTGTACCGAATGTATGATTAATAATACATATTTGTGCATATGTATTTGGTTTGTGCCGAATGTGAAAATATGACAGATGGAAATTGGATTGTTGCTATTGGGTAGTTGTATAATTGATATATATAGATATATATATATATATATGAGTATGAAATTTTGATATGTTTGGATTGGATAAATAATTATGAGTTGATTTTTATTTAATTGTGGAACATGAAGTGAGCAATGATGGTGATTGAATAAATAACTACATGTTTAATTGAGTAACGGCTCTAAGTGAGCGATACGTTACGGGAAGTGGCTCAGTGTGTGCGAAAATATTAAGTAACGGCTCTAAGTGAGCGATACGTTATGGAAAGTAGCACTGTGTGTGCAGAAAATGCTAAGTAACGGCTCTATGTGAGCGATACGTTACGGGAAGTGGCACTATGTGCGTGGACATGTTAAGTAACAGCTCTATGTGAGCGAAACGTTACGGGCTTGTACTACGTGTACGGGTTTTCAGATTTTCCTAAAAGATGAAAACACTTGGTGGAGGTAAACGGGAGTGTCAGGTATTTATATGTTATATGATAGTTCACTTTCGATGTAAATCGGGTAAGTTATTTTGGTGTGGAAATTCAATATATGATTACTTGAATTTATTTGGTGACCAAATAGGTATGATATTGATTAATGATGATATATCATGTGTATGGATGTTGCAACCTAATTCATGTTTAAGTTAAGTAAATTAGAAACTATTAAGTTGCTTGTATATAAATATACTACCTCTTTGCTTATAACTTACTAAGCTATAATAGCTTACATAGTGTGTTTGCTATAATGTACCATAGGTTTTTCGAAGTCAAAGCTCAAGCTTGGGAATCCCTATCGAAGTCAAGCATACTATCAACCATCTTGGTACCTCTTTTTGAGAATGACCTTAAAAACTGTGGCATGTATAGGCTAAAGTACTTTTGAGTGGACTCAACAATATTTTGGTGAATGTATTTTTATATTCAAATGCCATGCGAAAATGGCAAAATTGCTATGACTTTCGTTGATTGATTTTGTTTTGTTAAATCATATATGTATGGTTGCATTATAGGTTCGGCTTAAGCAGGTTTTAAAAGAAAATGAATGAGTTGGTTTGATGTTATTAAATATGAAGTGTTCTTTTGAGCATATCACATTTATGGTCTTATGAAATGTGATGATTTAGCATACATATTCAGTCATGTCTAGATCTTAATATTATGGATACTTGTAGAGTCTGTTATGGCATTTGTTAATATGGAAGTAAATTACATGATGTATATATGTTTATGGTTAATAAAATGGGTGAATGCTCTGGATAGTTGGTATTGAATTTGTTGTACCTAAGATTCGGTTAAGAAGATTTTTTCCCTATGTGTATATTTGGCATTAGTTTTGATAACTTGTTTTGGTAATCCAATTATACGATTTTGCATGTGTGGTTATTATAACTTAATGACCCAATGAATAGTACTTTTGCTATTTGATTAAAATATCTTTCATGTGAAGTTGGTAATATAGATTCGTGATATATTCATTAAGTTTTAAACTTACTATGATAGTGTAACTTTATCTATAGTACATTCGACTATGACAGCTTAATTTATAGATAATACCCGTAACCCTAATCCGGCGACAAATACGGGTTAGGTGTTACATTTGATTGGTATCAGAGCTACGGTTTAGTTGGTTCTCGGACTAACGTAGCGCATGTGAGTTTAGCTATACATGCCATATTTTATGATGTGATAGTATGATGACTTCTGACAGTGAAATGTGTTTATTTCTTTCATATAGTAATAGATCCCGATCCAGAGCGAGCAGTAGCTAATGATGTCGAGAGTGTGGCGCCAGCTCCCGTGCAAGGGACCGTGTCAGAGGGATCTCGACCGGCTACGAGTAATCCTGATGAGGGGGCTAGAAATGCCTTCTATAGTATGATGAACGATTGGTTCAGTCATTACATACGAACCAATCCGGCTGTTCAACCACCCAAAAATTCGAATGTGCCCCCTGTAGTATCGGTGGTGCCTCCAGTTGCCAATCTTGAAAGAGTAACTAAACCTCCGGTTGATCGTATTAGGAAGTATGGAGCTCAGGAATTTAGAGCCGAGGATGATGATGATGCTGAGCGAGATGAATTTTGGTTCGATAACACCGTTCATGTTTTGGAGGAACTGTCCTGCACACCCGATGAGTGTTTGAAGTGTGCTATATCTTCGTTACGAGATTTTGCCTACTACTGGTGGAACACGCTTGTGTCAGTTGTCCCGAAAGAAAGGGTTACTTGGGATTTCTTCTAGACAGAATTTCGTAAGAAGTATATAAGTCAGAGCTTTATTGACTCTAAGCGTAAAGAATTTCTCGAGTTCAAACAGGGTCGTATGACCGTATCTAAATACGAGCGAAAGTTTGTGCAACTCAGTCGCTACACTCGTAAGTGTGTTTCGTCAGAAGCTGTTATGTGTTAGAGATTTGAAGATGGTTTAAACGAGGACATAAAGCTTCTGGTTGGTATTCTTGAAATCAATGAGTTCGTTGTGCTGGTTGAACGAGCTTGTAAAGCAGAGGAGTTGGGGAAAAAAGCAAAAAGCTGAGCTTGAATCTAAAAATGTTCGAAAAAGGTTTACGAGTAAATTTTCGCAGTTGTTAATGAAGAAATTCAAGAATGATGGTAGCCGATCCAAACCCAACATCGAGATTTCTATACGAGAACGACCCCCAGTGAGTTCTCGAGCTACATCAGTTGCTAGTGTTGATAATGAGAGATTGAGTAAACCTGAATGTCAGCAGTGTGGTAGACGACATTTCAGAGAGTGTTGGGGTAAATCTGTTTCTCGCACTTGTTACAAGTGTGGCTCGCAGGACCATTTCATTCGGGATTGCCCAGAGACTGCTGGAAAGGGTACTGCTTAGAGTGCGAGACCTAGCGGTACTACAGCTAGAGGTAGATCGTCTCGTTATGGGGAAGGTAGGAGTGGTGCACAGAGAGGGACTACAGATGCAGTTGTTTGATCAGATACTCGTGTACCGGCTAGGGCATACGCCATCCATGCTAGAGAAGAGGCGTCATCCTCGGATGTCATTAACGGTATTTTCACCCTCTTTGATTCTAATATAACTGCTTTGATTGACCCCGGTTCAACCCATTCATATGTGTGCCAAACATTAGTATCCAGTAAGACTCTACCTGTTGAGTCTACTGAGTTTGTGATTCGGGTTTCAAACCCTCTGGGTCAGTGGGTATTAGTTGATAAAGTGTACAAAAACTACCCCTTAATGATTCAAGAGATGTGTTTTCGCCGATCTGATGCTATTACCTTTTGATGAGTTTGAAATTATTCTCGGTATGGATTGGTTAACAATTCACGATGCAGTAGTCAATTGCAGACGGAAGACTATTGATCTAAGATGCCAAAATAATGAGATAATTCGAATTGAATCAGCGAATTTGAATGGATTACCTGCTGTGATATCTTCTATGTTAGCTTGGCAGTATTTGAGACAGGGTTGTGATGCTTATTTTGCATATGTGATCAACAGCAAGGTAACTGAAAGGAAGATTGAATCAGTACCGGTTGTTTATGAATACCCAGATGTATTTTCGAAAGAATTACCGGGATTGCCACCTATTCATGAGGTAGAATTTGGTATTGAATTAGTACCAGGGACCACTCTGATTTCGATAGCTCTATACAGAATGGCACCAACTGAATTAAAAGAATTGAAGGCTCAATTGCACAAATTGTCGGATAAGGGTTTCACCCGACCGAGTTTTTCTCCCTTGGGTGCGCTCGTTCTATTTCTGAAAAAGAAGGACGAAACTTTGAGAATGTGTATTGACTATCGACAGCTCAATAAAGTTACCGTAAAGAATAAATACATGTTGCCATGTATCGATGATTTATTCGATCAACTAAGGGAGCTTTAGTGTTCTCAAAAATTGATTTGAGGTCAGGATATTATCAGTTACGAGTTCGGGAGTCGGATACTCCAAAGACTACTTTTCGGACAAGATATGGTCACTATGAATTCTTAATGATGCCGTTTGGGCTCACTAACGCCCCTGCAATTTTTATAGATTTGATGAATCAAGTATTCAGGTAGTATCTAGATCAGTTTATGGTTATTTTTATAGATGATATACTGATCTATTCGCGAGATGAAATCGAACATGCTGAGCATTTGAGGTTGGTGTTGTAGATTTTGCGTGATAAGCATTTGTACGCGAAATTTAGGAAGTGTGAGTTCTGGTTGAGTGAAGTTAGCTTCCTCGGGCATGTTGTTTTAGCGTCGGGTATTTAGGTTGACCCGAGTAAAGTTTCAGCAATACTTGATTGGAAACCTCCGCGGAATGTTTCTGAGGTTCGTAGCTTTTTGGGGCTAGCCGGATATTATAAATGCTTCGTGAAAGAGTTTTCTGTGATAGCATCTCTGATGACAAAACTACTTCAGAAAGATGTGAAATTTGAGTGGTCAGAAAAGTGTCAAAAGAGTTTTGATCAACTGAAGACCTTGTTAACGGAAGCTCTGGTGCTCGTTCAGCCAGAATCGGGTAAGGAGTTTGCTATTTTCAGTGATGCATCTTTAAATGGGCTGGGTTGTGTATTAATGCAAGAAGGTAAAGTTGTGGCTTACGCTTCGAGACAGTTGAAACCACACGAAAGAAATTATCTGATGCACTTAGTCAAAAATCATTATTTGCCCTTCGTGCCATGAACGTGGATACGGCTATGATCGATGATGGGGTGATCATTGCAGAATTAAAGGTGAGACCATTGTTTGTGTAACAAATCCGTGAAGCTCAAGAAATCGATGATGTTTTAAAAGCAAAAAGGAGTCTTTATGGTTTGGGTGTAGATTCAAATTTTCAGATAGATGCTGAAGGATGTTTATGATTCAAGAGTCGAATATATGTGCCTAAAAATCCGGAATTGATTCGAATGATTTGTGATGAAGCTCATAGTAGTAGGTTGTCGATTCATCCGGGTAGCACAAAAATGTATAACGATCTAAAGCAGCATTATTGGTGGCATGGTATGAAGCGTGACATCTCAGAATATGTGTCGAAGTGTTTGGTATGCCAACAAGTGAAAGTCGAGCATCAAGTACCATCAGGACTACTTCAGCCGATCATGATACCAGAATGGAAGTGGGATCGTGTTACGATGGATTTTGTATTGGGTTGCCTTTGACATCGAGCAAGAAAGATTCAATATGGGTTATAGTTGATAGACTGACAAAATCGGCCCATTTTATCTCATTTTGTATGGATTTTTCACTCGATAAATTAGCCGAGTTGTACTTATCACAGATTGTACGGCTACACGGAGTACCTATTTTTATTGTGTTGGATAGAGATCCGAGATCCACATCACGATTTTGGAAGAAACTGTAGGATGATTTGGGTACCAGGTTACACTTCAGTACGACTTTTCACCCCCAGTCGGATGGCCAATCCTAGCGTGTTATCCAAATACTCGAGGATATGTTAAGATGCTGCGTTCTTGAGTTTGAGGGTACGTGGGAATGATACTTGCCTTTGATTGAATTTGCGTATAATAATAGCTTTCAATCTAGTATCAAAATGGTCCCCTACAAAGCTTTGTACGGTCGTAAATGTCGTACACCTTTGTACTGGACCGAGCTCAGTGAAAACAAGATACACAGGGTTGATTTGATTAAAGAAACTGAACAGAAGGTAGCGGTAATTCGTGATAGTTTGAAAGCGGCTTCGGATCGTCAAAAGTCTTATGCAGATTTGAAACGTAAGGACATTGAGTTCCAGATTGGAGATCGAGTGTTTTTGAAAGTTTCATCGTGGAAGAAGATATTTAGATTTGGTCGTAAAGGAAAGTTGGGTCCGAGATTTATTGGGCCGTATGAGGTTATTGAGCGTATCGGGCTGGTTGCTTGCAAATTGAAGTTGCCATCTAAACTAGACAAGATTCATAATGTTTTTCACGTGTCGATGCTACGACGTTACAGATCCGATCCTTCACATGTGATCAGTCCATCAGAGATTGAAATTCAGCCAGATTCGACTTATGAGGAGGACCCGATTCGCATCTTAGCTCGTGAAGTGAAAGAGTTGCGAAATAAGAAAATATCATTAGTTAAAGTAATTTGGCATAAGCACGGGGCTGAAGAAGCGTCTGGGAAACCAAGGAATCAATAAAAGAACGTTACCCTCACTTATTCACCGGTGAGATTTTCGGGGACAAAAATTCCTTAAGGGGGGAGAGTTGTAACAGCCCGATTTTGACCCTAATCGGAACAGTGGTTTCGGGACCACGAATTCGACTTAGAAAAATATTTTAATATTTTTTATATATCTATGTTATATGATTGAGCATGTGTTAAAATATCGTAGGAAAATTTGTCGGTTTGGATGCATGATTTTAAATAAAGGATTAAATTGCATAAGTGGCAAAAGTAGTCTTATTGCTTGATTGAGGGATTAAATTAATGTGACTTTTTATAAGGGAGGGCTTATGTTGCAATTAACCATACTTTCCTTGTAGTGGACGGCAAAGAAAAATTAAAACATGTGTTTGTTAGTTTTATGTATTAAATAAACATATATATTATTATATTATATTACTTTCACATAGTGGAGTGAAAACATAAAAATAATCCCAAGGCCATTGCATGTTCATCTTCTTGGAATGCCTTGACCAAATGTAGCAAAAGAAAAGAAGAGAAAAACTCCTAGGGTATTCGGCACACATCTACTAAAATTGGTAAGCTTAAGTCTTAGATTTTTTAATAATTTTTACATTTTTGAGATGTATATGCACTCTTTTATCAAGCCCATGTGTTAATTTTTCATAGTGATCATGTATATGTGAAGAGCCATGGAAGATAAGATGAGCTTTGAGATGATTTTTAGCTTATAATGGAAGATTTATGTTAGGTGAACAATTGTTGTTATTGGATTATTGATGAATGTTATTAACTAAGGATTTATTTGTGAAAATAAATTATGGAAGGGTTAAATTAAGATAATATGGGAGTATAGGGACTTACAAGACCATTGGGAAGATTCGCCCTATGGAAAGTTAGTCCAAATTCGAGTAATTCATGAGTTAGGTAATAGGGATTGTTTTGTAAAAATTGTAAATATTGGGGGAAAAATGATAAATTGTGTAACTATGTAGTGTAGATTAATTTGAATTGAAATGAATTTGAATGGGCTTAATTTGTAACTATTTTGGTCAAGTACAAAGGGAAAAGGAATTGGATCAAGGAAAGGCCAAATTAAACGAATAGCCGGGACACTCAAATTCATCGATTTTCGAGGTAAGTTTATAAGCAAACGGTTTAATTGAGTGGTTTTTTTTATATAAATAAATATATATGTGCAAATGAAATTAAGGTTTAATTTTTATATTGCCGAATGAGATATGGATTTTTTAGTATAAAGACGAATTGTGATTTATTATGCACATGGATATGGATTTACCTCTTGGACTAATTGAAATTTGTTATAAAAAAATTCAATGTTGCTTAATCGATAGG
The DNA here is from genome assembly GCA_025506655.1 of Gossypium rotundifolium. NCBI lineage: Eukaryota > Viridiplantae > Streptophyta > Magnoliopsida > Malvales > Malvaceae > Gossypium > Gossypium rotundifolium. The sequence goes on along the minus strand of CP106733.1, from coordinate 97,654,194 downwards.
GTATGAGAACAAGTATTTATAGGTTGGCCAAATGCTAAGTTGAATAATATATATGTGTATAAGTGTGGATGCATTGAGTGTTTGAATATATATATATATGATTTAGAAAGGAGTTGAATATGAATATGTAATGAGATGGATATTTGTACTTGAATGTATGATTAATAATACATATTTGTGTATATGTATTTGGTTTGTAACGAATGTGAAAATATGACAGATGGAAATTGGATTGTTGCTATTGGGTAATTGTATAATTTATATATATATATATATATATATATATATGAGTATGAAATTTTGATATGTTTGGATTGGATAAATAATTATGAGTTGATTTGTATTTAATTATGGAACATGAAGTGAGCAATGGTGGAGATTGAATAAATAACTACATGTTTAATTGAGTAACGGCTCTAAGTGAGCGATACGTTACGGGAAGTGGCACTGTGTGTGCGAAAATATTAAGTAACGGCTCTAAGTGAGCGATACGTTACGGGAAGTGGCACTGTGTGTGCGGAAAATGCTAAGTAACGGCTCTATGTGAGCGATACGTTACGGGAAGTGGCACTGTGTGTGAGGACATGTTAAGTAACGGCTCTATATGAGTGAAACGTTACAGGCTTGTACTACGTGTACGGGTTTTCAGATTTTCCTAAAAGACGAAAACACTTGGTGGAGGTAAACGGGAGTGTCAGGTATTTATATGTTATATGATAGTTCACTTTCGATGTAAATCGGGTAAGTTATTTTGGTGTGGAAATTCAATATATGATTACTTGAATTTATTTGGTGACCAACTAGGTATGATATTGATTAATGATGATATATTATGTGTATGGATGTTGCAACCTAATTCATGTTTAAGTTAAGTAAATTAGAAACTATTAAGTTGCTTGTATATAAATATACTACCTCTTTGCTTATAACTTAGTAAGCTATAATAGCTTACATAGTGTGTTTGCTATAATGTACCATAGGTTTTTCGAAGTCAAAGCTCAAGCTCGGGAATCCCTGTCGAAGTCAAGCATACTATCAACCATTTTGGTACTTCTTTTTGAGAATGAACTTAAAAACTATGGCATGTATAGGCTAAAGTACTTTTGAGTGGACTCAACAATATTTTGGTGAATGTATTTTCATATTCAAATGCCATGCGAAAATGGCAAAATTCCTATGACTTTCGTTGATTGATTTTGTTTTGTTAAATCATATATGTATGGTTGCATTATAGGTTCGGCTTAAGCAGGTTTTAAAAGAAAATGAATGAGTTGGTTTGATGTTATTAAATATGAAGTGTTCTTTTGAGCATATCACATTTATGGTCTTATGAAATGTGATGATTTAGCATACATATTCGGTCATGTCTAAATCTTAATATTATGGATACTTGTAGAGTCTGTTATGGTATTTGTTAATATGGAAGTAAATTACATGATGTATATATGTTTATGGTTAATGAAATGAGTGAATGCTTTGGACAGTTGGTATTGAATTTGTTGTACCTAAGATTCGGTTAAGAAGATTTTTGCCCTATGGGTATATTTGGCATTAGTTTTGATAACTTGTTTTGGTAATGCAATTATATGATTGTGCATGTGTGGTTATTATAACTTAATGACCCAATGAATAGTACTTTTGCTATTTGATTAAAATTTCTTTCATGTGAAGTTGGTAATATAGATTCGTGATATATTCATTAAGTTTTAAACTTACTATGATAGTGTAACTTTATCTATAGTACATTCGAATATGACAGCTTAATTTATAGATAATGCCCGTAACCCTAATCCGGCGACGGATACGGGTTAGGGTGTTACATTTGTGGTCAGCGAGAGAGGACATGATTTTATCAATTAGGTACCATAATTTAAGGATGTTACTGACTAGCCTATCACTGGGTTTTGTGATCAACGCATTTTATTCAAATAGTTTTAAAAATATGGTGATTTCTAATATTTGGGGACTTCGAGAAAAAGTGTGCCCTAACTTACTGGGTTTCAATTTTTATCGTTGAACTTAAAGTATTAGGTATCCTTTTTTTAAAAAAATTGAAATTTATAAATTTCCAAATTAAAACTTATTGAGAATTCAAAACGTTATATTCTAATTTATTGGATATGATGTTTTGTGTCTCGAAATAAGAATTTTCTAAATAAAAGTGAGCCTAGCTTCGAAGCCATGAGATGTTATATTCTAACTTACTCGGTATAACATTTTATTTCTTTGAGATAGGTAAGTCTTGATTTTCTTTCTAATAAAATGATCATATTTTAAATATTTTCAAAATTTTAACATTAGGGCATGATTTTATCAATTAGGTACCAATTTTGTGTGTTACGAGGGTGCTAATCCTTCCTCGTATGTAACCGACTCCCGAACTCGTTTTTCTTGAATATCATAGGCCAAAATTAATGTTTTTAAAAAAACGTTTTATAAAGTGACCTAATCACACCTAAGCAGAAATGGATTGATGGCAACTCCGTTTTCGTTTTAAAAGTTGACTTTTTTTTTATAAAAACTTTAAAAAATGATTTGGACAAAAGTGATAAAAAGACAAAAAATTATTAAGTGAACTTTTAACAGTATTATATGAATTTGTTTGTGTTTTCTAGAAATTGGTAAGTTATATATTTACTAATATCATCGTTTTGATAATGGTAGTTGGTATGAACTTTTTAACGGAAATGTTTCGTTTGGGTAGTAAGTTAAAATAATAAATTTTAGGTTCAGTTCTGAAGTTAATTTTAGTTGGTAGTGGTTGTATCAGTTGATTTCCTTTGTATTAATCGAAATATAGAGTAAAAAATAATTTTAAAATATATTTTAAATTTAAATTTTATTATTTATTTATACCAAAAATAATATTAAAATATATTTTGAATTTAAATTTGAATTTTATTATTTATTATGGATTAGTTGAATTATGAATTATTACATACATAATATAAGATGATCTTTGTTTAATTTATGGAGTATTTTTTACTTGTTTATTTTGAGTTTGATTAATTATGAATTATATTTGTAAAGCTTATTAAAAATATTTTATAACCAAATCTTTATTCTTGATGAGTATTTTATATGTAAGATTTATTTAATCTCATTATTTAATATTTGTAAATACTTTTTATGTACATAAATCAAATGTTTTAAAAATAAAGGATAATTCCAAATAATGTACCAAAATAAATTAATATCAATACTTACTAGTATCAATAGAAAAATAATGCAGATACTGTATTGACACCTTAATTTTAATACAAGAACTCATATGAAAACTATAAATATTTAATAATTAATAGTGATTATTAATTTATTGTTTGAGTATTATTGAAATGAGAACTTAGATTCCAACAGTAAGTTGTCCCCATAATGCCAATAGCCTATGACAAAATGGCAGTAAGCAAATCCTGGTACCTCAAATTCCATTAAAAATGGTATTTTGTCCAAAATGTACAACCATATGATTATACGTGAGAAATGAGCCAAGGCCAAAAGATTTGGACTTAAATAATCGGAATTCCAAGTAGTTCCTAAACTATTTTATGCAAAATTAATCATTTCTTTAATTCTGGGAAATTTTATTATATGGTTTTATAAAATTATGGGCATCTTTCTATCTACATTACAAAAGAGTAAAAACAATCAAACATCAAATTATATAAAGAAAATATAGAACTATATTAAAGCACAACTTCCCACAGGAAATAGATCTTAGGCATCATATATATTATTCTTAAACAATATTAAATATAAATAAATAAAAGATGTTTTAATAAAAATCAGCTAAATAATGAAACAAAGAACCAGACAGCTCCAGGCCATTTGCTTTTTAACAGTAAAATATTACGGTTTTTTTTTTAAATTGTTAGCATTAAATTTTCACAATGAAAATACACGTAAAACACATATTTTCATGGTTTCCCTTATCTGATGATTTTACTTTAATATTCTTGCACTACAATCAAAACCCAAAAGAGGGAAATTAAAAAAAAAAGGAGGAAAAGAAACAAAATAGAAATTTCTCCAAAGATAAAAGAAAAGAATACTGAATATTTTAACTACTACCATTTGTTTTTGTACTATTGATACGACAAAGTTGAAAAAGGCCATGATCGTCTATGTAAGATGAACGCAATAATACTATGATAAAATGTGGTATCGGGAGGCTAGTATCATTTACATATAATTAAATCAAAAGGAGGGGTTTAAATAAGGGATAAAAAAACAGTGTTTTGATTCACATATATGTTGAAAATCATGGTTAATATGAGAACAAGAAAGATTCCATCTTTTTCATGCATCATGTGATATATTCACCATCATTTCCTTGATATTCTTTGTGGAAAGTTTATCATTTTGTTGATAATATTTTAAATAAATCCTAATCAGATGAACATATCCATGATTCCACCATACCTTCACTTCTTGTAGCTACATTTTCTGGCCCTTTATCGACATGAAAATCCGATGAAGACACCGAAAAATTGTTTACTTTCCCATTCGTAAGTCCTGGCGTGTTACTGTTGTTGTACCTGCCATTGATGGACCTTAGGAGACTTTGATCATGTTCACGGGACCCTGCTGCTTCTCCCCAGCTTGGAGGATTAGCTCTATTTTCATTTCTTGGCAATGATCCATCTGATGATGATACCATGTTTTGAACGCCGCTGAGGTTGGTATTGACATGCCCCTGGCTCAAACCAAACCCTTCAAAAGCGCCCATTTTGAGAGGAGAGACATTTGATGGAAAATCTGTTGAATTGGAAAGTGGGTATTTGGGAGGGGCTTGAAGGAGTGATACGAAGTTAAGAATTGGGTTTTGTTGCATGTGGATGTTGAGTGGATTTTGAGGGTGTTTTAAAAGGCCTAACTCAGATGGCAGTTGGTAGTTAATGGAAGTTGTACTAGAAGTAGAATTAGTGCTAGGTGTAGAAGCTATAGCATCAACCATGGAAGAGCTAGTAAATAAGGGAGGAGGATAATTAAGTTTCTGAGCAAATGGTCTTAAAAGATAATTAGGAGATGAAGTTGTACCAAATAAATCAAGCCTGGTTCTCGGGAAAGGTGAGGAGGTGAAGGGTGGTGCAGGGATCCCAGTAAACTCCTGAACCATGGCTCGGAAATTGGTGGTGTCTGTGGTCAAAACAGTGGTTGGTGCACGCCGGGAAGCTCTGGATCTCTTCTTTGAGTTACGCACCATATTGTTATTGTTGGGTTGGCCACTTGTGCCTGAACCTTTTGTACCACTTTCAGGACCTTGAGGAATCTGCATAGAAGGAAAAGTGGCTCTGCTTTGTGCTTGCTGGTTGGTGAACAACTGTTGGGTTGGTGGTGGCGATGATGAGGCCATAAAGCCACCAACAAGATCATTGCAGTTGGGCTCAGATCTTAGATTTCTGGACCAAACCACATCAAGATTGAGTTGTGAATTTGGGTTTGTCACACTTGATAAGGGATGATCGAAGTAGTTCGATAAAGGGTCAAACAACACAGATGAGGAAGGACTTTGGTGTTGCTGTTGCAGAAGCGGCGGCGATTGTTGGTTACCCAAGGGAGCATGACCAATATGGCTCGATGGGTTATTGTTAAAGAAAGCTGAGATTGAGTTAGCGCCTGAATTAAACTCTTCACTGCCACCACTCGGAGATTGCACACTACCACTGTTACCAGAATCCATGAGACAAAAGACAGACCAGATATGGAGTTTTTTCTTCTTTTTTTCTTTCAGAGAAGAGATTTTTTGCTTACTTCACTGCTCAGACTCATTTAAGAAGGAAGCTACAAAACAAAGCATGAAAGCAATATAAAAAGAAAAGAAAAGAGAGAAGAAAGAGGAAGATCTCCTGGAAGAATAGTTATCAGAAAGTACCCATGTTGTCTTTAAAGCTCTGATCTGAAAAACAAGACAGTACTTTGGCTTGCTTTTTTACTTTCTCTTCCACCAAAAAGGTATGTAGTAAACTAAACAAAGGAATTGACAAAGTTTCAAGAGAATCATCAATTAAACTAAATGGCTTGCAGAAGATAGGAAAAACGGAAGTAAACTTTCTTTGAAGAGGGAAAGGCCCCTTTTTTATTAATATTCCCCCTTTTGCGTTTTAGCCTTGAGGGTTAAGAAGAAAAGAGCTAGGGGGCGGGGGGGTAAGACACTAAAATGTATTGTCTGTTTAAGAGAAATTAAGGGACATAAAAAGAAGTTGGTTCGCTACCCTTTTTATTTATTTGCTACTTGGTGTCTTTTTTATTTTTAACTTTACAAGTTAAAATTATCATGTCTCTTTATATATATATAATTATTTTAATTATACTCTACAACCACGCACTATCCTCCGTTAATCAAATTCTTTTTCGTATATAAAAGAAAAACCAACGGCTTTGATAACAAGCAACCGGTCAAAGTAAAAGAGAGTTATGGTTTCGGTCCTCATAGTGTGAAAGTAAGAAAAAAGACGTACTGTAGGGAGGAAATCTTTTTTAAAGAAATACATAATATATACTATTCATTTTTTTAATAAGATTTTCTTTTTAATCTTTGGTGTTGGGGAGTAATGAGGTGGGCAAGCAAACAAATTTGTGAAGATGGTTGTTGAATGGTATATATAAGATATCAACCATCACTACCATTGCTCTTCAAAGCCCATAAGAAAAACCCCCTGCCTGTATTTTCTTATGTTTAAATTGGTTAGGTAACTTAGGTTTAATGATCAGAAAGAAAAGAAGGTGCAAGTGCGCTGTTTATTTCCATTTCTCACAGATTATTTGGTATAAGAAAAACAATAAATGAACATTAGAAAAATATATATATTAAAATTCCCTAGCCACATCCTTTGACCTAGTCATTGATTAAATACCAAAAAAGAAATAAAAAACAATTCATAATCTGGGTTTACTATTATGTAATTGATTCAGAGGAACTTCAGAGAATCTTACAGTCTTCCTCTTGTTGAAATGTATGTGGAAAATAATGATATTTTCCTGTTATCTTCTACTTTATCTGATAACGATATATATATTCGCAGCTTTTCTAGCATTGTTGTCTTCTCAGACTTTAATTATTTCAAATAATATCGTAAAAGAAAAGAAAAGAAAAGAAAAGCAGAAACAAAGAGGAGAAAGATCAGTTGAACAACACCTTAACTATACTCTGCAACCATCAAAATATATATATAGCTATAGTTATTGAAGTAGCTAAACAATATTATTAAACTTTTAACCAATATTATAAAATATATTTTATATAAATTTTAAAAAATTAATTTTATAATATAAAGTTGAATGTAAAATTAAAGAGTCCTTGTCCATACATATATGGTCTGTATTTGACCCTACAAAACCAAACCCTAACCCTAAAAATCCGAATCTTCATGTATTCCATGTTTGCACGTAATGTACTTGCTGTGTAGGGCTATGTTTTTTCCTCCTTATTTTTTAACCTCGTGTCTAATAGAAAATATCATTAATTAGAATGTAACTTAATGACAAAGGATGAAATAGATAAAGAGAGGGACGTGGCATTGAAGGCTCTCAAAATCAGTTTCCTAATTATTATGCCTGATTTAAGTTGCTTGAGCCTGTAAAATTACCCATTTGTTTGTTTTGTATATAATAATAATAATAATAATAATAATAATAATAATAATAAGAAACTTGGGTCAGCGTATGGGCGGTATCTAAGCCAAGTAAGGGCCATTGGTGCGCAGTGGATTGATTGGACTTAGTATCTTTTTCAATCAACCTGTGGCTCAAATAAGGATGCATTACTGTCGCTTTTTTTTTCGATCTCGACCCTCCGATTGATGTGGATATCCCTTTCCCTTGGATGTTTCGCTTTCTCACTTCATAATATTTTAATACAATAAATGAACTCAATCTAAAAGCCCCCTTTTGATTTCATATTCAATTTATTAATCTCAAACAGAAAAGGCTTACAAACAATTTGGGTTTTTCTTTTTCTTTCCTAATACCCTCCAGTATTTGCCGTCACTTTTTCTAAGCGGATAAATCTTACTAATTAAAAAAAAAATCAAAATAAGGTTACAAAACTGAAGGACGTCAATGTCCCCATAAAACATATATAGAAAACAAAACAAAAAAAAAAAAAAAAGAGAGAACAAAATTTCACCATAAAAGAAATAAGACAACAAGGTGCAATCAACACAAGTAAAAAACTTCTTTTATTATTTACTTTTCTCGATCACAAATCCAAATTTTTCCTTTTTTTCTAAAACGATTTATATAAATTTTATAGAGTTAGTATTTAATAAATTGATAATATATAATTTAGATAATGTCAACAATTGGGTGGAGAAATAGTTAGAATTTTTACTAAATACCTAGATAACTGTTGTATTGATAAAAAGAAAAATCATTATAGTATCATAGTAAAACTGGCATTTCATATTAACAATTTAAAATTTTTTATTAGTTTTAAATAAAATTATGATATTTATTTTAGGATCTTCTAAAATTTTATTTACTCCATTAAAAGTTTTTATTTACAATGTAGTTTTTTGTACAATAAAAACTTATCAGAAGGATGGAGTATGTTAACATTAAAATTTTATTTACTTCATTAATATAATGTCACATAATAGTTAACTAAATGTATTAGAGGTTATACACTATCAATTTATTGAATATTAATTCTTTCTTTTCATATTTTCTTAAGACAAATTTCAAGTAAAAATTTTCATCCACCCACATAGGGATTTTATATTAAAACATGACATTCTTATCTATAAATGAGTTTTATATTTTCTACACTGCATAATAATGCGTCATTAAAACTTTTTTTTTTGTTGTAAAGCATTAAAACTTTTCTAAAATAAATAAAAGTTATTTAGTTTACAATGAATGATATGTTAAAATCTAATTCACTTAGAATGCATTAAATATAACTTCTTTATAAATTATGAACTTTTACAGGAAAACAAACATATAAAACATAACGTATGGGTTGTAACTATCTTTTATAGTTATTGATGGTCCAACCATATAGAGCAGATGTACCAAATTCAGCTTAATGTTTTGAGTTATAAACTGTTAAAACTTTAAGATTTGGAGATATTGGCATGTGTCTGGGTTGTCGTCCAACTTGACCTAACCTTTTGTTCCACTTTCAGCTTTAATTATATAAAAATGGAAAACTGATTTTTTTTTTTTGGGGGGTTGGGGGTAAAAGTTTTTAAGTTATGCTTGGTTTTTTTTTTTTTTTTGGGTAAAAAGCTATACTTGGTTTAAACAACTTTCTAATGCGAGACTGTTAACTATTTTTGGCTTGTAGTTTAATGGTAACTTTGACTTAATTGATATTGTTCTGTAAAATATAAGTTGGGTTTCTTTTGAGAAAGTAATGGTCTTTTTTATTCGGAAGGTTTTATGCTTTTATAGAATAAAGATTGATTCTTCGGAGAAAGAAATGGGAAATCCATAACCCTTTGTATTGAGTAGTAACTTGGCTTACCTTTTGGTGAAAAAGGTTTATGAATGATAGCTTTATTATTATTACTACTAGTAGTATGGATGGGTTAATTGTTTTTTGGGTTAAGTTATAGAATACAAAATAAAATAGGATTTAAGTTTTATACAGTTTGTATATTAGAAAATTACAACCCTAATTTTTAGGCATTTAACTTATCTATTTTTGAATTTAAAAATTTAAGTTTAGTTATTACTATTGTTAATATTATTTTATTAAATTTGCACATTTTGAAATTTAAAAAAAATCACCAAATAGTCAAGTAACAAAATATTGAAAATAAACACCCATTGAAAACCAACATGATAAAATAATTTTCGTTCGAATAGTGTTAAGAAAAATTAACATCAGTAATTTAATTGAAATATTTAAATATTGACTATTTAGACTAACCAATGATATTGTAAGAGTAAAGGGACCAAATTTTGTTGGAAATTAAAGTATATAGATTAAATATAAAGTTTTAGCTTAATATATGGGCCAAAGCTAAAATTTGACCATTATCTTATGTGCAAAAAAAAAAAAAAAAAAAAAAAAAAAAAAAAAAAAGAAAAAAAGAGAGCAAGGTAAACCTAAAAGAAAAGCCGCATGTCAGTAGCTAAGACTCTTAGGACATTCAAATTATATCTATTTTCTTTTTTTGACACAAGGCTTAGAACTACCTATAGCCTCTTCCCAACTGATAAATAGGAGAATAATGCGCTTTAGCATACTCGAACCTACGTCCTTTTACATTGGCAACAATGCTCATACCAATCGAGCTAAAACTCAATCGACAACCACATAATATTTTAATCGAAAATTTAACGATATTAATTATTTGGACTAACTAATAACAATATAAAAATATAGGGACCAAATTAAGTTAGAAATTAAAGTATAAGGATCAAATCTCAAATCTAGGCATCATAGGGAGGCCAAAATTGAAATTTAACTATTTTTTATAATGTTAAAAAAGGCATAATGACAAATTTAGACTTTAATATTTACATCTTTTGTCAATTTGACCTTTATTACTATTTTAGCTATAATTGGCCCTCAACCTATTAAAAAAGTTAATTTGACCATCAACCTTTCAAAAGAGTTGAATTGATTTTTAATGGAAATAATGACTAAAATATCAATTTTTAAACATAGTCACTTGTATGGAAATTCACATGTACTTCATGTTTTATATGAAATTTTATTGAATTTTGAATTTTTACTTTTGAATATTTTTTTATAATTTTAAATTATTTGTTGACATGTCATATAATATAAATAGTGTCATTTCAACATGAAGTAATGTGAACTGTTATGTGGGTTGTCACTCCAACATTATTAAAAATTAATATTTTAGTCAATATTTTTATTTAAAAAAACTCAATTTGACTCTTTTTGTGAGGTTATTGGTCAAATTTAGCTCAAAAAATAATAAGAGCCAATTTGACAAAAGAGATAAATGATGAGGGATAAATTTATTATTATGCCTACAAAAAGTACCAATGTATTGGTGCACCAACGTGTCAATGGAGGATTAAGCCTTACTTTTGTATATTGTTACTAGTATGGCTTCCAACCCACACTTTGCATTGGGTTAATATTTTGGGCCAAATTCTAGAGTTAAAAGTTATATAATATAATATGTTCAAAGTTTTTATACTTTTTGTATTATTTGTCATACTTTTATTTTCAAAACTTTATTTTATCTATTTTTGAATTTAAAATTTATGTTTAGTTGTTAACATCATTACAATTTTTTGCTATAATTCATTGTCCCGACATTTTAATATTAAAAACAAATCTTACTTGGTAGTCATGTGATTAAAAATTGTCATTGCAATGGTCCTAAATTTAAAAGGCATTTTAACAGATTTAATAGTTCTTAAAATTTACTTTAGCATTCTAATTAGAATAAAATATTTAGACTAACTAGTGACATTATAAATGTTGAGGTACAACATTATGTAAAATTTAAAGTATAAAGATTAAATCTCAAGTCTAAACGTACAATATGGATCTAAATTAAAATATAATCTTTTATATATTCTAAAAAAATAAAGGGACTAAAATTGAAATTTAATCATTATATAAAGTAAAATGCAATGCACATGAATCATAAAAGGAAGGCCTTATTATATATAGTAGTATTAAAGTAGAAAAATCAAATCTCAAATTTAAGTTTTGTATAGAGATCAAAATTGAAATTTGACCTATAAATATAATCTAAAAATTAAAAGGACTAAAATTAGAATTTAACCATATGTTGATTATGAAAATAAAAGGCATGTGAGTTAGTAGGGGCGTTAATGGGGCAGGTTTCGCGGAGTCCCGCCTCACTTCTTACCCAATTGGGTGGGGATTGGTATAGGTTTCACGGGTGGTGGGGTGGGGGTGGGGAAAATAATTAGATTCGCCGTGGGTGGTGGTGGAAACACAAAAATATATAGAGTTTTTCAGCATCTTTTGAGCTCTAGTTCATGCAGTTTCGTAGTAAATTTTGTTGAAATTCATACTTTAATTATAAAATAATTAATTTTCACTTAAATTATTAACATATTGAATTTTAATTATTTTTATAATAAATTTTGACAAATTTAGCTAATTTTTGACAGTTTTGCACAAAAGGTGAAAATTGACTTGGCAAACACCTCGAAATGCTTGAACCGTGAGAGAAATTTTTGCATCAAGTGAACCAAGAGCAAGGCTGAATATTTTTTTCAGCCAAGGACGGTCCAAATGATGATAATTTTATATACTTTATATTTAATTTTTATTCAACTTAAATTGGGTTAAAAATTAATATAAAGTCTGAAGGAGTAAGTGGCCCAGTACGCTAAGCATTCAAGACTGATCCAACAAGCAAATTGGCAGCCCAAAACCATCCCAATAAGTTGACCCAATCAGCTTATGTAGCTGATTTAATTACTTGAAAAATAGCCCTCAAAGTTTCCTTAAACTCCATTTAAACCCTCCACTTTTTGTGCATTTGAATATTTGCCCTAAGCTAAATTTAGCAAAGTTTGAATTATTCAAACTTGCTCCTTTGTTGGCCGGCCAAGGGAGAGTTCATGGCTGCTAATTAATTGCTATTTTTAGCAGCCACTCCCACCTATAAATACCCCTCTTTGCTACTTCATTCAACACACCATTCATTTTTACACTTCTCTCTCTCTTTCACTCACTTTCTCTCATTTGTTTTCCCCCATGTTCTTGTTCATTCCCTTGTCGATTTCCCTCTTGAAAAGTAGCCTTCTTCCACCTTGGAATAGAAGCATTCAATTGTTTGTAAAGGCCTCGATTCAACAAAACGAGCAGAGAATAAGAGCAGTGCACTAGTCTAGCTTCAGAGAAACACTGGATTTGCTTCCTAGTTCCCTTCTCTTTAATTTTCTTATTTGTGTTGTGATTATGAAAATGAATAATTGTTGTGTTGTTGTTCTTTTTCTAGTTAAAATGGCTTAAATTTAATTCGTGTTGGATTGATTGCATTCTGTCCACTTAAATTATTAAAATCATGTTTGTGTTGTTATAGGTCTTGGTAAGTTGTTCAATTAAATAAAATCATGCTTATGTTATACTTGCATTATAAAATGTAAGGTAATAAATGAATTAATTATTAAACATATTGAAATTGTAATTAATTAACACAATATTTAATTGGTGCATGTTTAATTCTGATGTAGCTAAAGGTTAAATTAGCGACGGTATTAAACGATACATTAGCCTTGCATAACTTGCAAGATTATTGTGATTAAATTGTTACAATATAGAAATATATTGTTACCTCACTTAATATTATATGTGCTTATGAAGATTGATTAATTGTTTGAATTGACATTGAGAAATGTTCAAAAGATTGGTTAATTTAGTAAGTATGTATGTGCAGTAGTTAACAAATTACCAAGCTGCTGTGAAAATATTCGTAACAACATGAACATGGGTTCTACAATATACCCCTTGAGCAAATAGATAGGCAGGTGGTCGTTGACGTGGGTGGGGCGATAGGGGAGGTGACAGCTATCGACTAGCGTGATAGAAATGAGGGTGGACATAATATGTTAGAATTAAGATCAAAATTGATGTGTTCAAACCTCTTCGAAGGGTGGTTAAACTTGTAGAAAGCGATGGAGTTAGAACTGTGTGCACAATTAAGTATGAAAGGTTGCCTGCTTACTACTATATTTGTGGGCTTATTGGACATACGACTCAAAAATGTTCTAGAAAAGAAGAACATCTTGAAATAGGCAACTTTAGTTTCCAATATGAGAGTTGGCTCAGAGTTTAGCTAGAAGGAACAACCTAAGCTAAACGAAACTGGAGGAATGACATTGAAATATTGGAAAAAAGAAGACAAATTATAGTGTAGAGATGAATGACACTAAGGAAATGAGTGGAGAAGATAATGATCTTACGAGGCTTAATGAAAAAGAAGAAAAAGCTAGAGATAGGGAATAGGAATTTGAGTCTTGCTCCCTTGTGGAAAAACGACCGATAAAACTAACTCGTGATGGAGGCGACAAATCGAAATGCAAAGGGAAAAGAATTAAAAGAGGCAATGGATAGAACAATGACGAGAGTCTTACTAGATTAGTTCGAAAAAGACTTGCGGACAGCCTTTCACCTTGCAATGCGGTGGCTGGTGACCAGCCCTACAAAGAGCAATGAAACTCCTTTGTTGGAACTGTCATAGGCTTGGGAACCCTGGGACAGTTCGGGAACTTAAGCAACTCCTTGTTACTACTGACCCCGATGCTATCTTCTTATGTGAAACAAAGATGCAATCTAATAAGTTTTCTCATGTTTGTAACTTGTGCAGGATAGATGGGTGCTTAGCAGTAAACTCGAATGGGAGAAGTAGAGGTTTAGAAATGCTTTGGAAAGATGGATTCGATGTGTCTATACAAAACTACTCTAGCCTCCATATTGACTCATTGTTTTGTTCAGATAACTACAACACAATAAGGTTCACTAGCTTCTACGGACATGCCGACCTAACCTAAGAAATCGATTGTGGGACATCCTTAGAAGGGTTGGGAGATCGATTGGTGAGGACTAGATCATGGGTGGGGATTTTAATGCTATTGCTAATGATACTGAGAATGAAAGGGGCCGTAAAAAATCTAGGGTTTCTATGGAGGAGTTTTGTGACGTGATGGAGGAGCTCTCTTTGGTAAATGTCAAAACAACTAAGGGGTGGTTCATGTGGGTTAACAATCGGGAAGGTAATAATATAGTCAAAGAGAGATTGGATAGGTGCATTATCTCTGCAAATGCTATTGACAATTTTCTGTTTGTTGAAATTAACATGGTGAGACAATCTAAGTCGGACCATGATGTCATTATATTGGATACATTAGGGCGTAAGTGTAACATCCCGGATTTGGGGTTATGCATTTAGTGCATAATTTAAGTGACAGTAGGCTTGGAGTGTGTTTGGATATATTTTAGGAGTTTTAAGAACTTTAGGTGAAGGGGAAAAACTTTGGAAGATATTAGAATTTTAAGTGAAAAGGGGAAACTAGGCAAGGGGGCCTTAAAGGAAATTGTTGTGGAGTTTAGGACACAAGAAATTAATTGGCAAAGTGGCTTGGGGCGCTAAGGTGCAAGGGGGCTTCAGGAGGGAAGAGGGTCGAGTCTTGAGGGCAGCATGGGAGTGGTTTATTTTTATTTGTATTTTACGGCAAGAAGGGAAGTTGGACTGAAGACGGCTCTAAAGAAATATGAAGTGGTTTTTGGACACAAAGAGTGCCTTGTTAAAGTGGCTGTAGGGTCGCCACTTAAGGGCCTGGAAATAACGCCAACAAGGGCCTTGGTTCGAAACACGGCGGCAGTAAGAAGTGTTTTATTTTTTTGCTTTTGGCGTTAAGGGGGGAACAAGGTGAAGGAGGTCTTAAAAGAAATTGGGGCGAGTTTATATCACAAAAAGCGCCTGGGTAGAGTGGCTTGGACGCTTGCGGGAAAGGGAGCTTCAGAAGGGCCTGGGTTCGAGTCCTGTGGGCAGCGTAAGAGTGTTTTTATTTTTCCAAGATTGGCGCTAAGGGAGAAGAAGGCCTTAAAAAGAATTGTTGGGAGTTTATGACGCAAAGGAGCTAGCAGCAAAGTGGCTGGTAGCGTGTGGTGTTTCCAGCAGGTCTGGTGTTCGATTCACGTGGGCAGCACAAGGTGTGGTTTTCTTTTGCTTTTACGTTAAGGCAGGGAAGGGAGAAGTTGGACGGCTTTGGTCTTTCAAATGGATAGGGATAAACATTACTATTTCTTTTTAATTTCGGCTAGAAGAATTGGATTAATATGATTTTATTTTATTTATTTTATTTATTTTATTTATGGAGAGATGAGAGATAGATGTGATGGATAATTATTTATTTTATTAAAGTGATAAATGGGAAGAGGATTAAGGGATTTGATAGGAAATAGTTAAGGATTATTTCTAGTATTTATTTTAATATAGGATAATTATGGTTCTATTTAGATTAAATGAGATTTTATTATATTTTATTTTATTTTAGATAGATAGATAAAAGATAATGTGATGGTTTATTTTATTTTAAATAGGTAGGATAATTGTGGATTAATTATTTTTGTGCAAGATAAAGAAGAGATGAATATGGATTTATTTTAATTATCTTGAATAAGTGATCAAGAGGTAAAATAGGAGATGGATTTGGAGTTTGATAAGAACAATGATGTAGTAGCCAATTCTTTATAAGGGGAGTAATCATCCTTCATATCTTTTCTTCTTTAACTTCTTTGTGCGAAATTTAGTCTCTCTAATCTTCTTTTCTTTTTATTTTCTCTCAACCCCAAATCCTTTCTTTTTAATTCTTGAATAGCCGACTACCCCATCTTCTTTTGAAAGCCATAGCCGAATATCAAGTACCCTTATTCCTATTCTTTTGTCGCAAGTCTCAAAAGCCGAAGATCAAGCGTTTTCTCTCTTTTGTCGAATACACTCTCTCTTGCACTTCAAACGGGTGTTTGCGCAAGGGTTTTGACAGGAATAAGTGCTGATTCGGGAAATAGGTAAGCTTGGTAAGTGACTTGTGATATTCGACCATAGGCCACATTAAAAGTTCCAAGTGATGACCGACTGTGTATTATGGTTCTTAGGAGCAAATCGACAGGAGTTAAGAGAAGTCTTCGGGATTCTGATCCATCTCTGGTAAGGTTGATAAGTTGTAGTTTATTCGATTAAGATTTAGTACATTATCGTTAAATCGGGTTTTGATTAGATATCATTAATGGATGCGAATACCAGTCAAGGAGGCCAAGGGGTAGTTCCTATCCCCAAGTTTAAAAGGAGAGCCGTTTTTGCAGTTCAGGATTGGCCACCAGGGTGTGGACCAGCGTCAGAACAAGAAAGTAGGCAGATAGCTGTAGTCTCGCTTAGTGATAGCGTCAGTATCGAAAGCATAGTTCTCCAAGTTATCAGCTGTGTAGTTAGCCTACTGTTTCCCGGGATTTTGTGATATTTGCATGTGTTATGTGGTTACTAATAAGTGCAGTGATAAATGTGAAATGGATACCCTTAAAGGGTATGTCTATGACCAGGTTAGTATCGAATCTGTTGGGATGTGATTATTAATTTGTATATGTGAGTATGCCTATGATTATGATTGTATGCTTGAATATCATGTACATGCTTTATTCATCATGTCATCATATATGTTGCATGTGCATGTGATGGGATCTGAATATGAAAGAAGGTACGAGTGTACTTCGAGTACGTGGTTTTGGTGTTAGCTACGGCTACATCGTGGATTGGCGCTGACTGAGGTCGCGTTGTGGATTTTTGTGCTTTATTGCACGTGGACGGCATTGATTGCCTTTTGGAGTGAAAAGGAGAGGGTGATTTGTTAATCCCCTGGTGTGTGGTAGGCTGGATACGGGGGTGTGTAGAGGATGGACCCTAGGTTGGGTTGGGTGCACTTTGCATAAATTTTCAATTGATATGTGGATTTGAATAAGAAATGGGCCATGCCCAGTTGATATGTGGATTATTAAGCAAAGGGCCAAGCCCAATATATAAATGTGGATCAGTGTGGATAGGGCTAAGCCCGATATGTGGAAATTATGTGGTTAATTACCCTGTTACCTGATAAGTGATAAGAATATGGGCCAAGTCCAGAATGTGTTATTGTGTGAATATGATATTTGTCATTTGATATATGGGTTAATATGTGGTTAACATGTGGGTGGAATCCAATGGTTTAATTACACACTGAGTCTGTATGACTCACCCAATTTTTATCAACATCGCAGGTGATGCCTGGACCGGGTTCGGAGTGGATACGAGGTGGCCTATGCAGAAGATATTTTAATTAATTAAGTATTTATAGTTTCAGTATGTTGATTAAGTGATTATTGTAATAAGGCCTATTAAAGTATTTAAGTATTTTTATTAGGTATCTTTATTATTATGTTCTATTATGGATTGACAATTTAAATATTAATTGCAAATGATTTTATTTTCTTAAGTATATAATAAAGTTTTAATCCGGGAATTTTGTAACAACTTAATTTATTTCGAAATTCTAAATACACAAGGTTTTCTTTCCTAAAGATAATAAATTCATATACTTTACCTTTAAGTCAAAATATTTTCAAACGTCTTTCCGTAGTGACATACCAGATCCGGTCAGGACTTGTGGGCCAGGTTTGGGGTGTTTCAGTAAGCCTCATAAAAACTGCAGAGACCCTAGACTCCTTTTTAAATACGATTTGCTGGGCGAAGGAGAAGAATGCTAAAAATGTTATCAAGGCGGCTTGGAACGGGAATAATATGAACACTCTTGAGAAGCTTGAGAATGTAGGGATGTAGCTTGGTCAGTGGTAGTATAGTCATTATAATAACCAAATCTGGAAGTTGGTTGCGTAGGTTGATAATCTCATTGATGGGTCGAATAGAGAGAGTAAAGCAAATATGTTAAAAATAGCTCGCATTAAGCTTGGTCACCTTTATGCTAAAGAAGAGTATTAGTAGGCTTAAAGGTCTAGAATAAGATGGCTCAAAGAGGGTGACAGGAACACACATTTTTTTTCATGTCCGTGCCACTGAAAGGATAAAGAAAAAAATATTGAGAAAGTGAAGGACTCTTGTGGGAATTGGAAGCATGATAAAGATGAGATTTGCAAAGTTGTTTGGGAGTATTTCCAAAATCTTTTTAAATCAAATGGGCCCTCTTATGGTGTGAAAGACCTAAGCTTCATGGATAAATGTATCACCGAGGATATTAACACTATACTGGCTAGGGACTTCAAGAATACTGAGATTCTTGATGCCTTCAACCAAATGGACCCTCGCAAAGCACCAGGGATTGATGGTCTTTCGAGTTGTTTTTTCAAAGAAAATTAGGTGGTGGTGGGTAAAGAGGTTATTCAACTTTGTCATGATGTGTTAAAATGGAAACAAAGACATAACTTTTCTTAACGATACTATGATTATTCTTATCTCTAAGACTAGGGATCCTCATGATATGACTAACTTTCGTCCTATTAGCTTTTGCAGGGTAGTTTATAAATTTATTTCCAAAGCCTTTGCAAACCGACTTAAGACTACTCTTCCATTTTGCATTAGTCAGAAAAAAAATACTTTTGTTCCAGGCCGCATGATCTATGACAACATCCTTATTGCACATAAGTTGATGCATTATCTTCAGAGCTTGAAGAATGGTCCGAGCAAAGGTTTTTTCATTAAGCTCGATATGAGCAAAGCTTATGACCGTGTTGAATGGAATTTTCTTGAAGATGTCATGATAAGGTTGGGTTTCGCGGATGCTTGGGTTACAAATATCATGAGTTGAGTTCGGTCAATTAGATACGTCGTTTAGTGCAACATGGTTCTCTCTAAAACTATTATGCCGGAGCGAGGTCTCCAACAAGGGGACCCCCTTTCCCCTTATCTTTTTTGTTTTGCATGGAGGCTTTTTCTAAAATGTTGTTGCATGCTTAGAGTATTAACACTATTAGGGGCATTAGGGCTAGAATAAATGGCCCTCGTATTAACCATTTATTTTTCACTGATGATGCCCTTCTTTTTGTCAAAAATAAAAAGAGTGAGGCTGAGATTATCTTGAAAGATTTCACCAAAGCTTCAGGCCAAGATATTTACTTTGATAAATCTATGATCATGTTCAGCTCGAATACTCCCTTTGATCTACAACAACATTATAATGATCTATTTGGGATGAAAGTGGTCAACATGTTAGACAATTACCATGGCTTACCCTTTCCCGTTGGAGAGAAGAAAACTGTGGCTTTTCAGAGTATTACTAATCATTTTTTATGCAAGATTACCAGTTGGTCAAAGAAACTTCTCTTTGGCGGTAAAGAGATCTTCATTAAGTCTATTCTCCAATCGCTCCCTCCTTACGCATTTTTAGTTTTCCTTGCACCTAGGGTTGTCATTGATGACATGCAATCCAAGATTAGTAGAACGTGGTGGGCTAGTAACGAGTGAAGAAGAGGTTGGTCAATGTTGGCTTCGTAAAGTTTGTTACTCGAAAGGCATGGAGGGCTTGGCTTCCACGATATTCACCTCTTCAACGTGGCTTTCCTTGGCCGACAAGTTTGGAGGCTTATTCATTTCAAAAATACATTATGCTACTAGGTGTTGAGCTCGAAGTACTTCTTTGGTGACAATATTTTTCATCCTAAGAATGTTGATTAGCCGTCTTATACGTGGACTAGCATTGCCATTGCAGCTAAAACTCTTACGAATGGTTTTGGATAGTTGGTGGGTTATGGTAATCGTATTGAGATCTAAAATGATTATTGGGGTTTTGAGGGTTTAAATGAAGACTCTTTGTGCCCTACTTTGATAACCGACAACGAAAGAGTAGTGAAAGACTTATAGAATCATAATCATACGGGTTGGAAGAAGGAGAAGGTGAATGAGATTTATTATTGCACTATAGGGGATCAGATTTGTAATTGTCAATTGTTGTTAATAGCCCCAACAATAGTAGGGTTTGGTTTCATAACCCGTATGGTTTCTATACTTGAAACCAGCTTAATCTTGGCTTCTTTTCAAATAATTGGGTTTTGGCCCTCATAGATTTTACAGGAAAACAATTTGGAAGTTGAATACTTTGCCAAAAATCTGAGTTTTTTGCTGGAAGGTGGGTCATGATATTCTCCTAACGTATGCTAATATTACTTCCATCCGTCAAAATTTTGAAAAGGATCGCCCTTAGTGTGGTAAGAAGGAAGAAACCCTCATACATGCTCTCAAGGATTACCTTACGGATCGAGCCATTTTGACAATAGGTGGTCTTGATAATAGGTTGCTCGTTGGTGACTATTCATGTTGCATCAACTGGATTAAGGATGTTATAGGGTCTTGGATATGAAAGTTGTTACTGATTTTTTCACAACCCTTTGGAATAATTGGAATAACTTTATCTTTTGGGGTAAGGAAGAGGATACGAGAACTGTCAGGGAGAGAGCAAATACCTTTTGTCATGAATTCATGATCCACAACCTCGTCAACACCCTGATGCTGCCTATTACCCCTGTTTGTAAGAAATGGGAAAAGACCCCTTGCAGCATTACTAAAATCAATTTTGATGCTGTTGTTTCAAATAAAAAAGTTGGCTATGGTGTGATCGTAAGGGATTTAGATGGTTTTGTGCTTGGGGGTGTGGGGGTTTTATAGATACTATTATGGATGTTGATAGGGCTGAGTTGACTGCCTTTGAAGAAAGCATGAACGTGGCTGGTGCTTTAAATATTTCAAAAGCTATCTTTGAATATGATTGCGCCAATTTGGTAAATAGGGTGAAGAAGCAGGGGCATGACATTATTATTTTGGGCCAATACGTTGATAAAGTATGCAAAATCTGAACAATTTTATTTCGGTTGATGTGAAGTGGTCCAACCGAAACTGCAACATAGTGGCTGACTTTATTTGTAATTTTGCTATTAAAAATAATTGTATTTGGAATTTTAGCATGGATTATCCCAAGGATATCTATGAGATTGTAATGACTGATGCTATTAATTGAGTTTTTTGACCTTTTATGGTCTTTTGTCTAAAAAGAAAAGGGTGTCTACTATTAGGAATTCTATAAAGCTTTTTTAGCTCTTTAGGGGGAAATGGTATTGAGCGACCAAGGATTATCCAGGATATTGTCCACACCAATCGCATGCTTAGACGTCGGTGCCCTTACCGTCGGTTAGGTTTTCGATGATACTCCGGCGATCCATTCGGGTGGTGCTCCGGCGAGGTATCCCAAATATAAAAAATGATGCAATGAGTCCCTCCCAAATACCAAAGCTATAATTCAGATATCGTTACATGTTTGGTACCCAACAATGAATGAATCGTCCCGATCGCTCCCCAATTCAAAAGCTAGAATTCAGATATTGTTACATGTTCGGTACCCAACAATGAAAGAATTGTCTTGGCCCCTTCCTTTTTGCAACAAGAGCCTCCGGTACCTTGGGCCCTTGGTCATGTGGTAGTAGCGTACACCATTGACAACATGGGCTATCCCGTGGTACGGGGTCATCGGGCATCATCAGCACCTTTGATGTGTTGGAACACCAGGCAGAATCGACACCTTGGTGCATTGGATGTGTGGGAGCATTGAGCACCAAAGTTAAACTTAGGCCCCTGTTGGTGCGGAAGCGTCAGATTAAAAAAGGTGTCCCTATTTCAGACATATGAATGTCTTCTAGTAGAAATTCTATAAAGTTCTTTTAGCTCTTTAGGCGGGAAGTTATATTGAGTGAGCAGGGGTTGTCCAAGGCACTACCCATGCCTATCGCATGCCCCGACGTCGGTGCCCCCCACCACCAGTTAGGTTCCTGGTGAGCCATTTCGGCGGCGCTCCTGCGAGCCATTTTGGCGGTGCTCCGGTCAGCCATTTTGGTGAACATTCGGTGAGGCATCTCAGAATATAAAAAACGATGCAACAAGTCCTTCCACAATCCCAAAGATAGAATTTAGATATCGTTACATGTTCGGTAGTAAAAGAATGAACTGTCCTGGTCCCTCTCCTTTTTGGAACAAGAGCCTTCGACACCTTGGGCCCTTGGTCTTGCGGTAGTCTTGTACATCACCGACACCATAGGCCTTTGGTCGTGTGAGAGCATCGGGGACCATAGGCAGTGAGGCAATCTCATGGTGCGGGAACATCAAGCAGTACAGACACCTTGGTGCTTGTATGTGTGGGAGCCTCGTACACCATCGGCATCCTAGGACGTTAGTGGTGCGAGAGCATCGAGTAGCATCGGTACCTTAGTGCTTGGATGTGCGGAAGCCTCGAACACTATCGACAACCGAGGACGTTGGTAGTGTGGGAGCATCGAGTAGCATCGACACCTAGGTGCTTGGATGTGCAGGAGCCTCAGACACTATTAACAACCTAGGACATTGGTGGTGCGGGATCATCGAGTAGTATTGGCACCTTAGTGCCTCAAATGTTCGGGCACCATCGGTAACTTGGGCCCTTAATGGTACTAGAGCGTGGAGCTCCATAGGTAAGCTAGGCTCGAGTACCATCGGCAGCTTGATGCATTGGATGTGCGTGAGCATTGGGCACCATCGACAACTTGGGTCGTTGTTGTTGCGAAAGCGTCGGGCTAAAGAAAAGTGTCCCCATTTCAGACATATGAATGTTGCCTAATAGAAGCAGAATACTCAAGAATGGCTGTATGGAAGATAGAATAAGAATACTCAATCTTATGCCCTGACTGTTCGATAATTACCTATTCGCCATGCTGCCATTCATTAAGGGTCAAGATATAGATATTTACGAGTTTAATCTGTCTCCTTTTTGGTTGTGTGTCTACAACATCCCATAAGAATACATGGATCGTCAAATAACGCTGGATGTTGGTAATTCCATTGGAGAGTTGATGGCGATTAACTGGAAGGATAGGAATGGGGGGTGGATGGAATTCCTAAGGCTAAAAATAAAGATAAATGTGTCAAGTCCTTTGCAAAGAGTGGTGAAGGTGGTGGGAAGGGATGAGGCCTAAATCATTTGTGTGCTCAAGTACGAGAGATTACCAACCTTCTATTATTTGAGTGGAATAATTGGACACATAACAAAAAAATGTATAAACAAAGATGGAGTCTTTGATTCAAACAACTTCAGCTTCCAATATGGAAATTGGTTAAGGGCTAATATAGTGGCTACAAACCAAGAAAGAGGAATGTGGAGAAACGAAATTGAGATAGTGGCAACTAGAAAGATATCGAATGAAGAAAGAGATGATAGTAAAATGGACACAAAAGAAGAAAGTGGGCAAATCGTACAAAAAGGAAAAAAAAGGTGTGTGAAGAAGATTCGGTATCTCACTCCTCGATGGATAAAAGAGATCATAAATCGGTGCGTGATGGACTGGGATGCTTTAAAAGTAAGAGGAAGAGACAAAGGGGTTTGTATGGAGATATCACAGATGAAAGCCCTTCAAAAATTGTGAGGAGAAGATTGATGGATAATGTATCACCATGCAAGGCGGTGGCTGGTGACTAGCCCCACCAAGAGCAATGAAGATCTTCTGCTGTAACTATTGTTGGATTGGAAACCCCGTGACAGTTCGCGAATTAAAGCAACTTCTTGTTGCAAATGACCCTGAGGTTATTTTTCTATGTGAAACTAAAGTGTAGACTAATAAATTTTCTTATATTCGAAGCAAGTGTAGGATGGAGGGATGCTTGGCAATAAATGCTAGTGGTAAAAGTGGTGGGTTAGTCATGATGTGGAAGGAGGGAACAAAGGTTGAAATCTAAAGCTACTCTTGCAATCACATTGACTCTTTGATTCACGATGAAAATGACAATCCCATTCAGTTCACTGGGTTTTATGGGAACACCGATCCTAACAATAGGAAGAGATCTTGGGATATACTTAAGAGGGTGGGAAGATTAGTTAAGGAAAACTGGATTATTGGAGGCGACTTCAACGCTATACTTGACAACTCGAAAAGATAGGTGGTAAGAGGAAACCGCAAGCCCTAATGGACGACTTCCGTGCGGTTGTTGATGAGTTATCATTGGTCGACTTGAAAACAGACAATGGGTAGTTTACCTAGGTTAATAATTGAGAAGGCACTTCGATGGTCAAAGAGAGACTCGATCACTTTTTGATCTCAACGAGTGATGTGGCAAGCTTCCCTTTCATTAAAACCAAGGTTATTCGCCAGTAAAATTCTGACCATAATGCTATTGTGTTAGACACCAAGGGCCGAAAGCCAAGAGAGAAGCCGAGGGATTCTAGGCTTAATTTTAGATATGATGTTTGTTGGGCTAAAGAGGTAGAAGCAAAAAATATCATTAAAAATGCTTGGAAGGTGGATATGGTGGATATAATGGGTAAGATAGAAAAGGTGGGACATGACCTTGGTGTGTGGCAGTATAAGAAGTACAAGATGATGAGCAAACAGATTGATGTGCTTAAATCTAGAATCAATAGGCTCATTGATAGACCTGATAGAGTTTATGATGGAAATAAACTTAAAGCCATGAGGATAAAGGTTGGGAAGCTATTAGACAAAGATGAGAAATACTGGGCACAAATATTGAGAGTTAATTGGCTTAAAGAGGGTGACAGAAACACAAGGTTTTTTCACGTGAGGGCTACTAGTAGAAAAAGAAAAACATAATTAAAAGGTTGAAAGATATGCATCGCTACTGGAGGGATAATACTAAAGATATTTGTGAGGTTGCCAAAGAGTATTTTAAAAATTTATTTGGGTCAACTTTACATACAGATGAAATTTTAAATCTTGACTATATTGATAATTGTGTCTTAGGAGAGATGAATGATAGGCTGACCAAGGAGTTCACGGATCATGAAATTAAAAATGCCTTCAAGCAAATAGACCCTAGGAAAGCCCCGGTCATTGATGGTCTATTGGAAAATTTCTACAAAGAAAATTGGGACGTTGTGGGCGATGATATTATAAATTTGTGTCATGAAGTTCTTAGGGGTGATAGAAGTGTAGATTGTCTCAATGAGACCATTATTGTCCTTATCCCAAAAATTATAGAGCCCATTGATATGACTAATTTCCGTCCGATTAGCCTTTGTAGGGTGATCTGCAAAATTGAAGCTAAATTTGTTGCAAATCGATTGAAAGATACTCTCCCGGTGTGTATTAGCCAAAATCAAAGTGCATTTCTTCCCAGACGTGTGATTCATGACAACGTCTTGTTCGCCCACGAGTTGGTTCACTACCTTCAAAGTGCTAAAAATGGTCCTAATAAAGGCTTTGTGATCAAGCTTGACATGAGCAAAGCATATGACATCGAATGTAATTTCCACGAAGAGGTTATGAAAAGAATGAGCTATAAGGAGGCTTGGGTGACTAAAATAATGAGCTGCATTCGTTCGGTCCATTACATGGTCAAGTGCAACTCAACCCTTTCTGAAACTATTGTGCCGGGACGGGGCCTTAGACAAGGGGGTCCTCTTTCTCCCTATCTTTTTATCTTTTACATTGAAGCTTTTTCTAAATTATTAATTCAAGCTCAAAATAATAATAAGTTAAAAGGAATTTGGGCTAGCATTAATGGACTGCGTATTAATCATGTATTTTTTGCCGATGGCGCACTTCTTTTTATTCGTAACGAAAACAAGGATGTGGAAGAAATTGTCAATATTATAACGAAATTTACTTGTGTGTCAGGCCAAAAGATTAATAATGATAAGTCCATGATAATGTTCAGTCTTAAAATTCCTTTGACTCAAAAACACCTTTTTTTCTATATGCTTAGGATGCGAATGGTTGACTACCTCGATAATTATCTTGGGTTACCTTTGCCTATTAGTAGAAAGAAATCATTTGCTTTTACTAATATCATGGATCATTGTGATTGCAGAATCAATAGCTGGTCGAAGTGGCTACTATCTTATGGAGGAAAAGAGATTTTCATAAAAGCTATTGTTTAGTCTATTCCAACCTATGCTTTTTCTTTCTTGCTCCAAAAGGAATTATTGAGGAATTACACTCGAAAATGTGTCGGATGTGGTGGACGAATAATGAGAAAACTCGGGGTTGGGCCATGATGGCGTGGGAGCGTATGTATTATACTATTATCTAAAAGGCATGGGAGGCATCAATTTTCGGGATATGTATTTGTTTAATATTTCCCTCCTTGGTAGACAAGTTTGGAGGCTTTAGATTTCTAAGAACAGCTTATGTTTTAAGGTGCTGATGTGATTAGACCGAAATACTGTGATAAGCCGTCTTTTACTTGGTCTAGTATTACTAAAGCGATCGACGCCCTCAAGGATGGCTTTCTGTGGCAGATTGGGGATGGCAACACTATAGACATTCGAAGGGATCAATGGGGTATCGAGGGTCTCAATGGGGATTCGGTCTGTTGGTCTCTGTTAACAAATGAGGAAAGAAAAGTCAAAGACTTGTGGGACCACAATCATGAGCGGTGGAAAAAGGACAGGGTTATTGAATTATATGGCAAAACCATGGGGGGATGAGATTTACAATTTACCCAATCTCCATAATAGGATAAATGATAGTAGAACGTGGACTCAAAACCCTCATGGCTTTTATACCTCAAAATCTGCTTATTCGTGGTTATCCCTTAGGAGAATTGGTTTAGGTCCTCATAGATTGATTTGGATAATTATTTGGAAGTTAAAAATGCTCCCTAAGATCAAAGTCTTTAGCTGGAGAATTAGTCATAATATTTGCCTACCTACGATAATATTACCCGTATCCGTCACGACTTCTCGATAGCTTGCCCCAGTTGCAACAGCGGGGATGAAACGCTTATCCATGCCATGAAAGAGTGCCCTAAAGTTCGAGAGATCCTCATGATCAGTGGGATAAACAACAGGTTGATAGATATTAGATACGAGCGATGCATTGACTGGTTGGAAGATGTTCTTCAAGAGCTTGACAAAAAAGGTGCTGCCAAATTTTTTACTCTCCTTTGGAACTGCTAGAATGATAGGAACAAGTGGGAAAGAGTTAATAATTTTCAACCTGGCCGACCCTCCTGTTCTCCCCCCAACTCCGGTGTGTAAAAGCTGGACAAAACCTCCAAATGGTTTTAATAAAATAAATGTTGACGCTGTGATTTTGAATGGCAATGCCAGGTACGGGGCTATTGCTAGACACCATTATAGTTTCATTATCGGGGGTAGTTATGGTTATGCGAATAAATACTTGGACATGACTTGGGCGGAATTTGAAGCTTTTGTGGAAGGTTTAAACTAGGCTTTATAGTTGAAAGTGGAAAAGCTCATTTTCGAATCTGACAGTGCTATTTTGGTCAAAGCTGTAAAAAAGAGAAAGCAAGACATCACCATTTTGGGCTGCTGTGTAAAAAAGGCCTATATAATTTTTAAAAATTCTGCCTCAATCCAAATTAATTGGATTGACCGTTGTAGAAATAAGGTTGCTGATTTACTTTGTAATTTAGCTATTAAGGAAAATCATAATTTATATTTTAATGTGGATTATTTTATGGAAATCCGTAATATTGTTATTAATGATGCAATAAAATGAGGTAGACCTTAGGGTCATTTTTTATTAAAAAAAAGAATGTCGCCTAGTAGTGGTAGGTCTTCTGGTAGAAAAGCACGAACGTGAAAATTTGCTCCAAGATTGGTGTGGTTGCTCTTTTTTTTTTTTTTTTTTGGGTGTCTGCCTTTGTTCTTTGATTAGAATAATTGGGTAGTGGAGGTGTGTTTTTGTGTGTCCTTGTTTAGTGGGGTTTCCAAGGCAGGTATTGGTGTTATTCTAGAGGGTTTGTACGGTGGTTCTTAACGTGGAAGCAGACGCTGCGTCTAACCTGCCCTAGGAGTGCCTTGAGGAATGGTTTTTTTCGTGAATAAGTGAATCTTGTCATTTTTTCCATTATTTTATGTGCTTTCTTGCATGAACTCTCTTTTCTTGCATGGAATTCATTCCTTTAACATGCATTCAGAGCTAGAAAGTTTGACTTTTCTAAGCATTTTGCATGAAAGAAGATTTTCTTAGAGTTTTAAAAATCTGCATTTACTACGAGACTATTCTGTGTTTCATGCTTTATTTGCTATAATTGAATACATATTTTTTCTTCATCTAGGGTTTTAGCTATTTCTTTTAGCCTTTACCGTTTTATTTTTTCTCTTTTATATTGTTAGAAGTCTTCTTATAGCTTTGCTCGTTTTTATCTTCTTTTTTTTTTTTGGTTCCTGGGTTACCTTGTTGTGGTCATGATCATTTTTTAGTTCAACTCTGCAAGTTTTCTCTGTTTGATCTCTTGCTGTTTAGGGGATTTTTCTATTTTTTTCATTTAGGTTCTTTGGATTGGATAAAAGTCTTGTTTTCGGTTAATTTTCTTTTTTCAGATTTTCTTATTTTTTTGTGTTTTTCTTTCTTCTTTTGTTTGGTTTGTTTCCATCTATCCCTCTGTAGTTCATTAGCAGGTTCTTGGTTAATCAGGAGGGTGACCATTGGTCCGTTAGATCCTTTGGCAAATGTGTTCTCCAGGTTTACGTCCCTCAAGAATGACTGAGGATATTAACAAGATGTTGGAATGACTGAACTTATCTGAAGAGGAGTCAAAAAGGGTGATAAGTACAAAACGAAATAATAAAAATCTATAGGGTTATGAAGCCTGGGCCGTAGGGAAGATCATGGGTAAGGAGAAATTAAACAGGGAGGCCATGTACCGAGTCTTAAAATCCCTATGGTTCACAAAGGATGAAGTCAGCTTTGTAGCTCTTAATGAAGATGTGATATTGGAAAAATTTGAAAACATTGAAGTTAGATCGAGAATCTTAAACTTGATGCCTTGGTTGTTCAACCAATGTTTATTTGCGATGCTACCTTCCATTAAGGGTTAAGAACTTGATGGGTACGATATTAATATTACTCCCTTCTGGATAAGGATTTTTAATATCCCCCTAAATAAAATGGACAGATAGATGGCCATCGACGTGGGAAAGGCAATTAGGGATGTGGTGGCTATAGACTGGAGAGACAGAGATGGAGGCTAGACGTACTTTATAAGATTAAAAGTTAAAATTGATGTGTCACGACCCCTTCGCAGGATTGTTAACTTGATTGGTAGGGATGAAAGTGAAATTATTTGTACCCTCAAGTACGAGAGATTACCAGTTTTCTGCTACATATGTGGACTTTTGGACATTCCACTTAGAAATGCAACAAAAAAGATGAAGATCTCAATACAAGTAACTTTAGCTTTTAGTATGGAAACTGACTTAGAGTCTAGATAGGAGGTTCTAATCAAAACAAAGGAAACTGGAGAAACGAGACTAAAATCTTGGGTAATCAAACAACCTTAAATGATATTAATAAGGGAAGCAAGGAAGGAACAAGGGATGATAATGAGATCACGACACAAAAAGGAAAAGAAAAAGTTAGAGAGGGAGAAGAGGAATCAGCATCGTGTTCACTCTTGGAGAAACGATCAACTAAACTAGCTCGTGAAGGATGGGGCAGAACAAAATGTAAAAGAAAAAGATAAAATGAAGTAATAAGGAGTACGATGAAGAGAGCCTATCAAGAATGGTTCATAGGAGGCTTATAGAAAGTCTTTCACCCTGCAAGGCGGTGGCTGGTGACTAGCCCCGCCAAGAGCAATGAAGTTGTTGTGTTGGAATTATCGTGGGTTGGGGAACCCTACGACAGTTCGAGAGTTTAAACAACTTATCATTGCTAACAACCTCGATATTGTCTTTATTTGTAAAACAAAAATCCTTTCTAACAATTTTACCTGTATGAGAAATATTTGCATGATGGAGGGATGACTGGCGGTTAGCTCGGAGGGTTAAAGTGGAGGCTTGACGATGCTGTGGAAAAATGATATCGACGTGTTGATCTAAAACTACTCAAGCCACCATATTGACTCGATAATGTGCATAGAAAACAGAAAAAAATTAGAGTTACTGGCTTCTATGGCAATGCTGATCCAAATATTAGAAACAGGTCTTGGGATATTCTTAGAAAGGTGAGGAGATCGGTGAAGGAAGATTAGATTGTTGGGGGTGACTGTAATGCTATTATTAATGATACTGAAAAAGAAGGTGGCCGTAGGAAGTGTAGGACAACCATAGAAGATGTTAGAGGTGTCTTGGAGGAGCTGGCTCTTATGGATTTAAAAACAGATAGAGGGTAGTTCACTTGGGTTAATAATCGTGAGGGTAATAAGTTGGCCAAAGAAAGTCTTGATAGATTTCTTATGTCTGCTAATGTAAATAATAAGTTTCCTTTCCTTTCTACTAATGTTATTAGACAAGCTAACTCGGACCATGATGTGGTGGTGTTGGATACCATGGGTTGGAAGCCTAAAGCGGACATCAAAGATCTAAGATTCTCCTTCAAGTTTGATGTTTGTTGGGCGAGAGGAATGGAGGCTAAGGACATCAGAAAAAGAGCCTAGTGCAAGGAGGATATTAAGATCATTGATAAAATGGAGAAATTTTGGGAGGAGTTAGGTCTTTGGCAATATGGAAGGTGTAGGAAAATGGTTAACAACATTAAATGGCTGACGGTGAGAATGGAAAAGCTCATCGATGGCCCATATGCTGAGTCAAATGCTGATAGTTTGAGAGTTGTTCGCCTCAAGTTGGGGTACCTTTATGACAAGGAAGAAAGCTACTGGGAACAAAGATCTCGGATTAGATGGCTTAAAGAAGGCTATAGAAATACTTGATTCTTTCACGTCAGAGGTACCTGGAGATAAAAAAAAAAAAAGAATTGAATTGATAGAATAAAGGACGTTGATGGTAATTGGGTGACGGACATTCATGATGTTAGCGAATTGGTTGGGGCCTATTTTAGTAAGTTGTTTAAGTCTACTGCTTCTCCAAATGTTGAGACTTATATCAATGATATTCACGAAAGGATTACACCGGAGATTAATAATAAGCTGTCTAAGCATTTCACGGATGAGGAAATCCTTGATGCCTTTAACCATATGGATCTATACAAAGCCCTGGAGATTGATGGCTTATCGGGTATTTTCTTTAAAGAGGATTGGGAGGTAGTGGGCAAAGATGTCCTTAAACTTTGTCATGAAATCTTAGATGGCAACAAGGATATCTCTTGTATAAATGAAACGATTATTTTCTTTATACCGAAAATTAAAGTTCCGGTGGACATGACTAATTTTAGGCCTATAAGTTTGTGTAGGGTGATTTACAAGATTATTGTAGAGGTATTAGTGAACCGTTTGAAGACCGCCCTCCCTCTTTGCATCAGTCAAAACCAAAGCACATTTGTTTATGGGGGGATGATCCATAATAACATCCTTATTGCCCATGAGATGATGCAAGGTGTATGACCAGATGGAGTGGAACTTCCTTGAAAAAGTTATGAAGAAGTTAGGGTTTGAAGATACTTGGATCAATAAAGTCATGTGATGTGTTGTAAAAGTGAAATATGTGGTGAAATGTAATTTGACTCTTTCGAAGATTATTGTACCCAAGCGGGGTCTTCGACGAGGGGACCCCCTCTGTTCTTACCTGTTCCTTTTTTATGGAGGCTTTTTCGAGTATTCCTTTAAAAGTGCAAGAAACCAACCTCATTAAAGGCATAATGGCTAGCCGAAATGGCACTCGGGTGAATCATTTATTTTTCACTAATGATACTCTTCTTTTTATTAGGAACAATAAGAAAGAGGTTGAGGCTTTCATAAAAATCCTTAGAGATTTTACGCTTGCTTCGGGTGAACAAGTTAACTTGGAAAATTCTATAGTTCTCTTTAGTCCGAATACTCCCATGGACCAAAGGCGAGTACTAGGCAATATGCTTTGAATGAAAGTTGTTGAAAGTTTACATAACTATCTCGGTCTACCCCTCCATGTTGGAAAGAAAAAGTCTAAGGCATTCGTTAGCATTATTAACCAGTTCTTGTAACAGCTCATTTTTAGTGAAACTGGAACATTGGTTTCGGGACCACAAATCCGACGAGTAAATATTTCATTTTTATTATTTTAATGTCTATATTATGTTAGTAAGGTCGTATAAAAATTTCATTAAGAAATTTTAATGTTTGCATGTTTAATTAAGTAAAAAGGACTAAATCATAAAAGGTGCAAAAGTAGAGTTCTAGCAGCTAAAAGTATCAAATAGCTATGAAACTTTAAAGTTAAAGGACTTAGATGATAAATAGACCATTATTCTTATTAGTGGACATTTATGGATATAAAATTAAGTGAATTTAAGGTTAATTAACAATGTTAGTTATGTAATTTAGTAAATATGTTAAAGTAAATTAAAGAAAACTAAAGTATCATCTTTTAGTTTATCATCCGACCAAAAATTAGGTTAAGAAAACTCCATTGAAGGAGCTTAAGCATTCGACTAACTTCTCTCTTGCATGTAAGTGATATTTTGTTCCGTTTTTAATTATTTTTATGTTTTCAGGATCATTGTTGCTTAATCTAGCTAGCCTAAGGACTAATTTGAAAAACTATTAAAGGTTTAGGGTATTTTCATGAGCATGTTTGCATGATTCTTAAAATTTAATGAAAAATTATGAGTCCTTGTTGATAAATAAACAAGTTTTATAAAGTGATTTTTGTTGAAAATGTCACTTAGGGACTTATTTGTAAAAGTAGTAAAATATCATGATAAAATCATGAATGATGGTTTTCATGGGTTAATATAAGTCCCTAAGTTGTTCGACTAGGATGAAATATGGATGAAATTGCATAAATTTCAATTTACGAGCTTAAGGACTAAATTGTAAAAAGTTAAAATAATAGGGATACAAATGTTATTTTGTAAAAGTTTGAATTTTGGAATAAATTCAATAGTATGAGTATTAAATGGACTTAATTTTATTATTTAGATCAAGATAAACCTTGTATGGATCCATCGATTATATAGGTAGATTTTGATGTTTTGGTCAAGGTCATAATGGCATGTATAGGTGGACTTATGTTTAAAGTTTGGGTTGAAAGCTAAGTGTTGATTTTGGTATGTATATATATGTTGGTTGCTTGGTATCATTTGGAAATTGTTTATTTGTGTCACTTATATGATTTTGATGCATGTAAGTAATGGTCCAAATGGTAAATTTATATTGACATGGTATAGGTCAAGAATGGCATGTTTTGAGATAGAAATAAGTTAGTTTTGTATGGTTGATGTATGATCAAATATGCATAAGTTTAAATGTGTTTAATGGCTTGTGATTGAGGTGCCTTATTGGCATATTGGTTGTATGGATTAATGGTCTAGTGAATTGATCATTTTATGCATGTTTTGGGCATGTTTTACTGCTTTGGTCATATGTGCAAATTGTGTCTAGGTATATGTTTGAATTGGGTGAAAAAATGGCTTGATTTTGGCCAATTTTGTAATAGCCCGATTTTGGGTCTAGTCGGAATAATGGTTTCGAGACCACAAATCCGACGAAGAAAAATATATTATTATTTTATGGTCTACTGTTTTATGGAATAATTTCGTGAAATTTTTGTTCAGAAATTTTGATGTTTGAACATTCAATTTAACTAGAAGGACTAAATTGTAATAAATGAAAAATGTGTGTTCTAGGAGCTAGAGGTGTTTAAATGCTATGAGATTCAAATTGGAGGTCCTTAAATGGTAATTAGACCATTATAGAGTGGAAAAAAATGGACATGGTTAGGTGAAATTTTGAAGTTTTTTCATTAAGGGCATTTTAGTCATTTGGTTAATAATAACAAAATTTAACAAATAATGTAACACCCTAAATTAGGGGTTGTTAAAATTTAATTAATTTCCTATGTATGTGCTTGTAGAAATAAATATTTTGATTTCTAAGCATATTTAGGGTCTTGACATAACCCCGAATTAGGTCGGAGTGGAAATTAAAATTTCTTTTAAGGCTTAAAAAGGAGGGAGCTAGGTGAAGTTTGGGCTTAAATAAAATTTAAGAGAAACTTGACACAAGAATGTATTTATGTGGTGGCTTGGTGCGCCTAAGGGGGTTACAAGGAGGAGGTTCGATCCGTGGAAGCAACAAGGGGAATTGTTTTTTTTTTTTTGGCGTTAAAGGAAGGGCCCAGGTAAGGAAGGCCTTAAAGAAATTTTGGGTAAGGATCGGACATGAAGGGCAGGTGGGCGGAGTGGCTTGGGGTGCCACTTAAAGGGGCTTTGGCAAAAGGGACTCGGGTTCGAGTCGTGATGAACGTAAAGGGGATTTTATTTTTGGGCTTTGGCGCTAAAAGAGAAAAGGGCTCAGAAATAAGGCTTTATGAATAAATGGTGGGATTATTTATCATGAAAGTCTAAAGGGGAGAAGTGGCTAGAGGCGCTTAGAGGGGGCTGGGGCGTGAGGTCTTGGTTTCGAACCAAGGCAACTGTCATGTTTTTCTTATTTTTTTTTCATGCTGCTGGCGTATAAAGGAGAGTTTGGTTCAATTTTGGACTCTCAATTTCGGCTGGAAGGGGGTGATTATAGGTAGTTTATTTTCTATTAAATTATTTAGAGGAGATTAAGGGATAGAAAATAAGATAAAACTTGTTTTTTTGTGATAATTAGAGGCTGGAAATTATCACAAAGTAGGAGGTAGTTCTTAAAAATTGGGACTCCTTGAATTTTCATATTTTGATTTTTGTACAGAAAGAAGAGAAAAACTCCAAAGAACTCTTTTCTTTTTTTTTTCTTCTTTGTCTTTCAAATCTCCTTAAACCATAGCCACAATTGTTCAAAATTTCCAGCTTTTCTTGCTTCCTTTTAGCCGAATATACCCCTCTTTAAGAGAAAATTTCCAGCAAATTCTTTTCTTCTTTCTCTCATTCATTGTCTTTTGAATTCTTCCTTAAAATCTTAGCCAAAATTTGCTCGAAATTTCCAGCATTGTTGTTTACTCTTAGCCGAATACCCTTTTCTTCTTCTCAAAATTCCAGCCCTCCATCTTGTGCTTAGGCCGAATCTCTCATCTCCAACAAGGTGCTGCCAATTTTCAATAATTGTGGTAAGGGGTAATCATCTCTTTTGGAATTAAAGTTATGGCCTATGATTCTTACTAATACGATTAAAGCAATTGTAGGGAAGTGAAACGGATTTATATATCGTAAGGTGGTTAGTATTCAAAGGACGTGTAGGTAAGGTTTTGGGTTCGTGTGAAACCCTTTGGTACAATCTTGGTTTGGCCGAATAGGCTTTTGATACTAACAAAGATGATTGGCCGAATGTAGGGTCAAGATCTAGCGTTGTAGATCAGAGTTTCGAGATCTAGGAATTACGATAGTAACAGGTGTGTAAGATCTCTCTACACACTTTATTAATTTACATAACATTATTGTTTGCCTTAAATCTTTTGGTTGTGGTTAGCTTGTGGCATAATCATGGATTTCGGGTAAGTCCCCTAACTTGTGACTTTTGTTAAATGATTTGCATGCCATCACATGATATTAAATGCTATGACATGATATATGAAAATTGATATAAAAGCATGTGATGGTGGGATTGATGAGAGGAGGGGGATGAATTATGGACTGTCGTCAGTGGTTTTGACCACAAGATGGGTTGGCCCCATCAGATTATTTGTGACCTATGGTCATCAGTGGTTTTGACCACAACGATTGAATATTTGCGACTAAGTCCCAGTGGTTTGGTACCACCAGTGGTTTTGACCACACTTGATTGTTTGTGACCTATGGTCATCAGTGGTTTTGACCACATGATGGGTTGGCCCCATCATTTGATTTGTGACTCTAAGTCATCAGTGGTTTTGACCACCAGTGGTTTTGACCACACGGGGTAGAAAAGGAGTATGGATGGTTAGGTTGGGTTTCATGTGCATATTTATTAATGAATTGTGTATGAGTTGTATTTTCCGGGTGGGGGATTTACACACCGAGTCTTGGTGACTCACCCCCTTTCCCTTAACATTTTGCAGATGAGTAAATCGCGGAGATGGAGCCGGAGAGGACTCGAGGCGGCCATGCTTATTGTTGGATTCGATTTACTTTGTTATTGTTAAAATTAATTATTTTCTAAGTCTTTTATTTTGGGATTGTAATAAGGCCGCTATTATTATTTTGGATGTTTGTTTCACTGTTTTATTTTACCTATGTTATGTTACAAATGGAATTTTATAAATATTAATTGAACCGGTTAAAAGTAACTTTTTCCAACTTAACAAAATTTAACGGGTTTTCCAAGAAGTTACCATCGGGTAACAAAATTCACTAAGTCAACTATCACTTTGATGATTTTAAAATGATACATGATCAATGTTTTCAAAAGGGTCTATCAACCCAACTATGTTTATAAAAGCCCAACTAAGTTTTCAAACCCCGTTTTCTGACTTCAGCCAAATTTCTACCAAGTTTTCACCAAGTTTTCAAAGTGACTCAAATTATTTTACCCAGTGACATACCAGATCCGGTCAGGACTCATGGGCCGAGTTTGGGGTGTTACATTTTTGGTATCAGAGCCCGGTTCAAAACTCGACTGTGGGGGGCCCAAGTCCCAAAATGTTTGGTTTTGTTAATAGGCCTTATTGAAATGTTTTTTGAACAGCATGGCACCGAGTCTCCGGCACCTATCCGCCCAGGTAAGTACCTCTATCAATTTTTGTGAATTCTTTTGATGTGGGGTAGAAGGGTAAATTGGGAACGTAGACTATTAGAATAGAAACTGTTGAACTCTAGGGCTAGCATACCCCAACTATGCATAAGATTTAATAATTAATTAAACAAACCCTGTGAGATGTCACTAAGCAAAGGATGTGGCAATCGTTATACGCATGTCTAGGATTGGATTCGGTGGGAGCCTGGTATTTAAGCAGTCCTCGTGACTCATCTCCTACTCACTTGAATCCTACCTGGTGCGTAGTAACGGTTCATCCTAGCTGAGACGAGAGCTCACAGGCTAAACTTGATAACTAAAACCCGAAAGGGATTAGCTGTTTTGTTTTTGAAATAAATTAAAACTTTAGCTTTTTAAAAAAAAAGAGAGAAAGAGGCCAAAATACCCCTAGTTTATAAATTACCAAAATACCCTCCGTATGAAAAATTTTCAAATAGAAAATTTCAAATATCCCTCTTTTGTAAAACCACTTAGAACCCAATTTTTGGAAATCATTTTGTAAAAAAAAAATGCCCTGATTTTGTGAAACTACCAAAAATACCCCTAGAGGATAAAATTACGAAAACGCCCTTGATTTATGATATTCCCAAAATACCCACAGTTTTAATTAAAAATTTCATCACATAAAAAGTGCTCAAAAACCTTAAATTGCAAAAACGTCAAAATTTTAGGAAAATTACAAAGTTGCCCCTAACCAACAAAATTACCAAAATGACCTTGGTTTTCAAAATTTTTGCAACACCATCAAAATGGAAGATAAATTCTTAAAAATAACTCCCAAAGTTTTACAACTTTTTGAAACATCCCTGATTTATCAAATTTTACAAATTCACCCTGATTTGTGAAAAATTACCAAAATGCCCCTGAGTTTCAAAATCACCGAAAGACCCCAAATTTCAAAATTTTTCAAAATACCCCGGAAATTAAGAGTTTTAGAATAGTTTTTGACAAAGTCACCCGAAAATTTTCATTTTTGAAAAATTACAAAAATACCCCTATAGGACAAATTACGAGAATACCCTGGGTAGTGGAAAAACGATCATAACAAAACTACAACGTCTCTTTGGATTGAATGAATGGAAGACTGTGTGTTTGTTTAATTACGAAAGAACCACTTCTAAAACTCCTATCATAAAATTCCTTCGCGGGTAATCCAGTGAAACAAGTACTAATGCATAAAAATTTTTAAACAGATAAGCGCAATAGTTAGAATGAGTTCAAGAGGTCGAGGACGTCCGCCAAATGGTCATGGTAGGGGTAGGATGGCCTTGTCCGAGCCAGCAGGGTCTGGACATGGGTCAGGAAATGAGATGCAGTTCTTGGGCGTGGCCCAATTTCAAGATCGACGGTGGTAATGATGTCATATCTCAAGTCAGACACGGTATTAGAACGAGTTCTTTGGCAAAGCGTGCGTGGAAACCCGTAAATCTATGGATGAAGGACTCCGGGCTAAAGGAGCTGAGGTGTTTAGAGGAGTTTCCGGAGTGGCACCCAGTGTGGCGGAGTATTGGTTGGAATCCACTGAAAGGATTATGGGTGACTTAGATTTCACGGCTGAGAAGAAGTTGAAGGGCATAATATCTTTGCTTCGAGATGAGTCATATCAGTGGTGGCTCACCGTAAGGGATGGAACGGTGGCTGAAAATCTCACTTGGAAATTTTTCAGGGATGCCTACCAGAAGAAGTATATCGGAACCAGTTACGTGGACGCACAGCGAAAGGCTTTCTTGAACTTGGTTCAAGGAAATAAAACAGTGGCAGAGTATGAGGCTGAGTTCCTCCGATTGAGTAGATATGCTCGTGGTATTGTGGGTACCGAGCATGAACGCTGTGTTAGGTTTGAAGATGGCCTGAGAGATGAGCTGAGAATGATGATAGCTCCACAACAGGAAAGGGAGTTTGCTATCCTAGTGGAGAAATCTAAGGTTGCTGAAGGGGTAAGACAGTCGGTTAGACGGAACCAAGATAGAAATTGGAATAAGAGGAGCTCAGAACCTTCAAGGTTCTCGGGTAATAAGTAGAAGAGGGCGAGGTTTGAGGGTGGATCAAGTCGCTAGGCTGCTTCTTCTTTGCTAATCCTCAATGGTCATACGGTGTGCTCGGTGTGGCAAGTCTCACACGAGGGAATGTTGGAAGGGTAATCGGGGATGCTTCGAGTGTGGGTCCTTGGAGCATCGAGTTAGAGACTGTCTGAAAAAGAAAGCTAGACTAAGATCAGAAGGTCAGGATCGTGCACCGAACAGGAGGGATAACCAACAGCCACAGAGGGGTCGAGGTGCAGTTAGGGGTAATGGAAATGGCAACGGGCGTGGCCGAGGTGCTGAAGGTGCAGAGGCGAGGCAACCAAGGTTGGTTTATGTAATTGGCCATCGCGAGGAGGAAGATGTGCCAGATGTGACAACGGGTATGCTCCTTATTTCTGGAATACCCTTAATTGGTTGATTATTGTAGAGTTTTCTTGTTTTGCTAGGGAAGTGCACAAACCTTGGTTGTGAATTTAGAGATGGTGCTTAGGAAGTAAGATAGTTTTATTAAGATCGAGTCTTGTGACATAAGCGTAGTCTGGTGAGTTAAGATGTACGACTATTCGTTAGTAAGTAATTTCAAGGGCGAAATTATTTTAAGGGGGTAGAATTGTAACACCCTAAATTAGGGGTTGTTAAAATTTAATTAATTTCCTATGTATGTGCTTGTAGAAATAAATATTTTGATTTCTAAGCATATTTAGGGTCTTGACATAACCCCGAATTAGGTTGGAGTGGAAATTAAAAATTTCTTTTTAAGGCTTAAAAAGGAAGGAGCTAGGTGAAGTTTGGGCTTAAATAAAATTTAAGAGAAACTTGACACAAGAATGTATTTGGCGTGGTGGCTTGGTGCGCCTAAGGGGGGTTACAAGGGAGGAGGTTCGATCCGTGGAAGCAACAAGGGGAATTGTTTTTTTTTGGCGTTAAAGGAAGGGCCCAAGTAAGGAAGGCCTTAAAGAAATTTTGGGTAAGGATCGGACATGAAAGGCAGGTGGGCGGAGTGGCTTGGGGCGCCACTTAAAGGGGCTTTGGCAAAAGGGACTCGGGTTTGAGTCATGACGAACGCAAAGGGGATTTTATTTTTGGGCTTTGGCGCTAAAAGAGAAAAGGGCTCAGAAATAAGGCTTTATGAATAAATGGTGGGATTGTTTATCATGAAAGTCTAAAGGGGAGAAGTGGCTAGGGGCGCTTAGAGGGGGCTGGGGCGTGAGGTCTTGGTTTCGAACCAAGGCAACTGCACATGTTTTTCTTATTTTTTTTTCATGCTGCTAGCGTATAAAGGAGAGTTTGGTTCAATTTTGGACTCTCAATTTCGGCTGGAAGGGGGTGATTATAGGTAGTTTATTTGCTATTAAATTATTTAGAGGAGATTAAGGGATAGAAAATAACATAAAACTTGTTTTTTTTGTGATAATTAGAGGTTGGAAATTATCACAAAGTAGGAGGTAGTTGCCGAAAATTGGGACTCCTTGGGCTGTTCATATTTTGATTTTTGCTACAGCAAAGAAGAGAAAAAAACTTCAGCAACTCTTTTCTTTTTTTTTCTCTTCTTTATGCTGCCGAAATCTCCCTTAAACCATAGCCACAATTGTTCAAAAATTTCCAGCTTTTCTTGCTTCCTTTTAGCCGAATATACCCCCTCTTTAAGAGAAAATTTCCAGCAAATTCTTTTCTTCTTTCTCTCTTCATTGTGCTTCTTAATTCTTCCTTAAAATCTTAGCCAAAATTTGCTCGAAATTTCCAGCATTGTTGTTTACTCTTAGCCGAATACCCCTTCTCTTCTTCTCAAAATTCCATCCCTCCATCTTGTGCTTAGGCCGAATCTCTCATCTCCAACAAGGTGCTGCCAATTTTCAATAATTGTGGTAAGGGGTAATCATCTCTTTTGGAATTAAAGTTATGGCCTATGATTCTTACTAATACAATTAAAGCAATTGTAGGGAGGTGAAACGGATTTATATATTGTAAGGTGGTTAGTATTCAAAGGACGTGTAGGTAAGGTTTCGGGTTCGTGTGAAACCCTTTGGTACAATCTTGGTTTGGCCGAATAGGCTTTTGATACTAACAAAGATGATTGGCCGAATGTAGGGTCAAGATCTAGCGTTGTAGATCGGAGTTTCGAGATCTAGGAATTACGATAGTAACAGGTATGTAAGATCTCTCTACACACTTTATTAATTTACATAACATTATTGTTTGCCTTAAATCTTTTGGTTGTGGTTAGCTTGTGGCATAATCATGGATTTCGGGTAAGTCCCCTAACTTGTGACTTTTGTTAAATGATTTGCATGCCATCACATGATATTAAATGCTATGACATGATATTTGAAAATTGATATAAAAGCATGTGATGGTGGGATTGATGAGAGGAGGGGGATGAATTATGGACTGTCGTCAGTGGTTTTGACCACAAGATGGGTTGGCCCCATCAGATTATTTGTGACCTATGGTCATCAGTGGTTTTGACCACAACGATTGAATATTTGCGACTAAGTCCCA
This sequence comes from Gossypium rotundifolium, assembly GCA_025506655.1. Taxonomy (NCBI): domain Eukaryota; kingdom Viridiplantae; phylum Streptophyta; class Magnoliopsida; order Malvales; family Malvaceae; genus Gossypium; species Gossypium rotundifolium. The sequence goes on along the minus strand of CP106733.1, from coordinate 97,612,688 downwards.
GTGGTTTGGTACCACCAGTGGTTTTGACCACACTTGATTGTTTGTGACCTATGGTCATCAGTGGTTTTGACCACACGATGGGTTGGCCCCATCATTTGATTTGTGACTCTAAGTCATCAGTGGTTTTGACCACCAGTGGTTTTGACCACACGGGGTAGAAAAGGAGTATGGATGGTTAGGTTGGGTTGCATGTGCATATTTATTAATGAATTGTGTATGAGTTGTATTTTCCAGGTGGGGGATTTACACACTGAGTCTTGGTGACTCACCCCCTTTCCCTTAACATTTTACAGATGAGTAGATCACGGAGATGGAGCCGGAGAGGACTCGAGGCGGCCATGCTTATTGTTGGATTCGATTTACTTTGCTATTGTTAAAATTAATTATTTTCTAAGTCTTTTATTTTGGGATTGTAATAAGGCCGCTATTATTATTTTGGATGTTTGTTTCACTGTTTTATTTTACCTATGTTATGTTACACATGGAATTTTATAAATATTAATTGAATCGGTTAAAAGTAACCTTTTCCAACTTAACAAAATTTAACGGGTTTTCCAAGAAGTTACCATCGGGTAACAAAATTCACTAAGTCAACTATCACTTTGATGATTTTAAAATGATACATGATCAATGTTTTCAAAAGGGTCTATCAACCCAACTATGTTTATGAAAGCCCAACTAAGTTTTCAAACCCCGTTTTCCTACTTCAGCCAAATTTCTACCAAGTTTTCACCAAGTTTTCAAAGTGACTCAAATTATTTTACCCAGTGACACACCAGATCCGGTCAGGACTCATGGGCCGGGTTTGGGGTGTTACAAATAAAGGATGTCATCTTCTTCATATTAGTCCCTATGGCCGAATTTCACAAGGAGAAGACATAGCTAGGGTTTACTAAGCTTTCAAGCTCGATTGTAAGTCCGTTCTTGTCCCATTTTTAATGATTTTTGTATTTTTGAGATTGTTGTAGCTTAATTTATCTATTTCAAGGACTAATTTGAAAGAAAGATGAAGTCTAAAATTTTACCCATGTTGAATATGTGTGTATTTTGATGCTTGATGGTAGAAAATGCATGTTTGTTGTTTGTTAAGCGACTTTTGCTAAGTGATTTTCGGTAAAAATGTCAAAAAGGACTTATTTATAACATTCTATAAAATGAGTAGAAAAATGTGAATAAATGGAAAATGTGGCCTGTTATAAGTATGAAAATTCTTCGACTAGGCTTGGGTTTCAAGAAATTTAATATATTTCATTTTATGAGCCTAGGATTTAAAGTATAAAATGTCAAAAGTTTAGGGGCAAAAATGTAATTTTTCCATAATGTGACTTTTGGGTTGAAATGAATAATGTGATGATTAAATGATATGAATTTTGTATTATAGATCAACAAAAAAGAAGTTCAAGTTTAGATCGGGGGAAAACCAAAGTGTTTGACAATTAGGTCCCTTTCCGCTATTTTTGTACCGAGGTAAGTTCGTATGTAAATAATGCATTGTTATATTTATGTTTTAAATGATTTAATATTGTATGAATTGTGATTGACTCTTTGGACGTATTTGACAAAGTTTCGAAAAATGAGAAATTCCGGTTGAACCTTAGGAATAAAATAGGATATGAGTGACATGTCATTAGGAACCCATGTGAATATGTAATTATGTGATTTATGTGTCCCGGGTGCTAGTCCTGTATGTCCTATCGGTGACTGGGTTTATCGGCATATGTTGCGGATACCTGGCAGTTTGTATGAGTAGCACCGCGTAGCTACGTCTCGACTGACAGCTTGTGTGAGCAGGCCCGAGGATAGCTCGAGAGCGAGCCTATATGTGTTATGAGATTTGTGGTAGCATTGGCTACGTATGTGACACTTATGTGCAAATCCTTCTGTGTATCCGATAGTATTCCAAGTGGTTCAACGAGTATGTCAAATATGAGAAAGTATGGGAATATGTTATGAGATGGCATAGGTATGTACGAAAAACTCAAAGGAAAAATAGATTCGGTATATGATGAGCTATTGGTAAGAATTTGATTGAGTAAGTTATGCTCATGAAGTTTAATGACATTTATGTTGATATATGTTATGTTATTCATATGATGAGCTATTGGTAAGAATGTGATTGAGTAAGTTGTGTTTATGGAGTTTTAATGACATTTATGTTAACATATGTTAAGTTATTTATATGTAAAATGTATGAATAATGTTTTGTATTATTTGCATATGAACTTACTAAGCTATATAGCTTGCCCCATTTCTTTCCCTTATCTTATAGTGTCACCAAACTAGCTCGGGATCGGAGATCGTCGGAGTTCGGATCACACTATCAAATAATTATTTTGGGTATTGATGAGCTTAACATTTCGAGTATGTGGCATGTATAGGGACTTGATCATTTTGTTATATTTGTCATCATGATTTTAGCCAATGTGTTGGCTTGTAATTGTCAAAGGCTTGTTTTGATATTTGGCCATGTAAATTGGTTTATTTGGGCTAACATGGTTGTAAGCCTAAGTGTATTTATATATGTGCCAATGTCCTTGGTGATATGGTCTTGGTATGCTTGGTGAATGATGAAAGTGTGATTTATGACATGAATGTGAAATGTTTGACAATGTGGTCTATTGAAGAAATGATAAAGTGATGTTGATAATTGTTGTGAGTATGATAGATGTTGATATTGTGTTGGCATGTGTTGGTCATAATAGTGGATGTTTTGGTTGCCTAAGTATGTTATGTTTTATGCCTTTGAATTGGTGTAAGTGTATGTGTGAATAAGGGTGAAAAATGGCTTGGTAAATAGCCTTTATTTTGTCCACATGGGTAGACACACAGGGATGTGTCTAAGCTGTGTGTGACACACTGTAACACCCCTAACCCGTACTCGTCATCGGATTAGGGTTAAAGGCATTACCGAACTGAACGAAACTTTTACAGACATTTCATAATACAATTCATCAATTGCAATCAAAGTGTCCCTTTTGTACGTCAACGAGACCTTAATCATGCTTTAGAATAAGATCGAGACTAAACCGAACACATATGGAATTTCTCAGAAATTTAAAAATTTTCTAAGTTACAGAGGTCACACGCCCGTGTGGGCTGGCCGTGTGCCTCCCATGTCTACCAGACACACCCATGTGTCCTGTCCGTGCCAAAACAAGGAATGTATATTGACTTATCCCCACGGCCACCAAACACGCCCGTGTGCCATGGCAGTGTAAAATTAGACTAGCTATTAACTTATTCACACGGCTACCAGGCACGCCTATGTGCCACGGCTGTGTATGCAAAACAGGCCATTTGTAAGGCTAAAGTGCCACCCACACTTGGGTCATAACTACTAGCACATATAAGCCAATTTTCACACATCATTTGGTAACCATATACATGTCATATAATCAACAAATCTTCACATTCAATCTCATTTCTTAACATGGCAATTTCACCATTCATAAGACCATTTGACCACCATCAAGCCATATCAAAATGTGCATCATACATCATATTCTCTCATGTATATTACCAACATTTATCTAGCCAAATCACATGGCTATTTACATTTCAAACATATACCAAATGACTAGCCTATACATGCCATATTTAGCTATATACACATTTTCAAAGTACCAAAATGAGCTTAGGTAGTATGATGACGATCCTCGACGGTCCCCGAGCCTCTCATAGCTTTATCGATCTTTAAAATAGAGCAAACACACACAGAGTAAGCTTTCAAAAGCTTAGTAAGCCATATACAAATAAACTTAGCATAAAAATACACATAACCATATTGACACAATGACATTTATAGTTCTCATAGCAAGTTCATCACATATTCTTTGGCTCACATGCTTAGCCATATCTTACCACATTCTTCAACTCAAATATCACATAAACACATAACTCATTCAAGCATATCTTTACATATTATCTTATCATTTCAATACACATATTCATCTTAGTAAGTTCATATAGACACTTACCTTTCATAGACATAGTGTACTTTTCAACGTACCTGAAATAGATATACAACTGACATAATTGTTCTTTTCTCAGATTTTCTCGTTGAACCATTCAGAACTAAATAGGATATTTAGAAAGCTTAGAATAGTCGTACAATGCCAACGTCTCAGACGTGGTCTTACATGTAATCAGATATCGATGCCACTGTCCCAGACAGGGTCTTACACGAATTAAATACGATGCCAACGTCCCAGACATGGTCTTACACGTAAATCTCATATCGATGCCAACTCCTAGATGTGGTCTTACACGAAATCTCGAATCAACGCCAACGTCCCAGATGTGGTCTTACACGAAATCTCAAATCGACGCCAACGTCCCAGGCGTGGTCTTACATGATATCACATATCGAACACCTATGTCATGACATATACTATCCTATCTACTCCTAGGTTCAGACGGGACTTCTCGGACATTAGCCATCTCTTAATACTTTCTCAGAATCCCTATATTCATCATTTCGAGTATTATTCATAGCAATTCAAATTTCATATATTCAAAAATAAGTCAATTCAAATACATTTATTTGTATATCAGCTTACCCCGAGTTTGGATTAACATAAACGGATACAACTACTCGATTACTTTTGATTTCCCGCGATCTAAGTCTGTTTTCTTTGGTTCTTGATCTATACATATTCAAATATAACCCTTTTATTCATTAATTCATTCGATTCAATCCAAGAACACATATTTAGGGCAATTTACAATTTAGCCCTTATATTTCTACATTTGGACATTTTAGTCCCTATTTCACAAAATCACAAAATTCACCAAATTTGCTTTTACCCATGCTTGGCCGAATACTCACTATCTCATATCAATCCATACATTTCATTTATTTTACAAATTAGTCCTTCAAAATTTCAATTTCTCAATTTAGCCATAATTAGCTAAATTCATCAAAAATTCAAGAATAAAACATGTTTATTAAACACATATCTTTCATTTAACACCAATATTCATCACAAAGCTCACCATTTCATCAATGGCACATCTCATAAACATCATCAATTCTTCAAATTACAAATGGGTTTTATAGCACACAAAGCAACGATTGCAAAAACGTAGAAATTATCAAAATTGAAGCAAAACATACCTTAAATTTGGATCAAACTTAGCTGAATACCCTAACTTGTTTTCTTCTTTTCTTTTCTTATGAATTTTGGCCAAAACATGATAACCTTCATCTTTTTAATTTTTTAGTTTTGTTTAATATCATATTATTAACCCATTTACAAAATTATCCTTATTACAAAACATATATATAACATATATATAAGGCCATTAATGTCTTTTAGCCATCCACTATCTAAATATTGGCATAATTGCCTCATAAGGCCTCATTATTTAAAAGCCATCTCAAATTGGTGTCTTTTCATGAAGCATGCAAATTTTGCATTCAATGCAATTTAATCTTTTTATCAAATTAAAAACACAAGCGATCAAATTTTCATACGAGGCTTTCACACATGCTTAGTCACATATCAAAGGCACAGAAAATAATATTTAAATTTCTAACTCAAATTTGTGGTTCCAAAACCACTATTTTGACTAGGGTCTAAAACGGACAGTTACACATACGATTTGCCCCACGAGCATATGTTTCAGCCGTGTGTCCCCTGTACCTTAATTTTGAGAAATAGAATGTCCAGAATTGAGCACACAGGAAGAGACATAAGCGTGTGTCTCAGCCGTGTGTGCTACACTGCCTAGCACACTGGTGTGTGGCATGGCCGTGTGGCATAAGTCAGAGAGCACTCTAAATTGAACACGGTTTGAAGCACGAGCGTGTCCTAGGGTCACACGGGCATGTCCCTTGGACCACACGGGCGTGTGAGCCCTACAATTAGCAAAAAATTTCTAAGTTATGTAAAAATTTCCTGAGTTCTCGGTTTAGTCCTGAACCACTTTTAAAGTATGTTTTAGGCTTCGTAGGCTCGTATTAGGCACTTTATGATTGAATATGATTGGTTTTAATTTGGACACAAATTTATGACTTAAAATTGTATGAATGCTTGTGTTGTAAGTCCGGTAATGCCTCGTACCCTGTTCTAGCGTTGAATATGAGTAAGGGGTGTTACAAATTTCTTGTTCTCACGGCCTAAGATATGGGTGTGTGTCTCAGTCGTGTGTAACACACGGCCATGCGACACGACCATGTGTCCCCTATAGGTTTTAAAGGTTACAAGTCAGGCAGTTACACGGTGTATCACACGACCTGGAATACGAGCATATGGCTTGGCCGTGTGACTCAAGTCAGAGAGTTACATGGGCACGGACATGGGCTGGGACACGGTCGTGTGTCCCTATTTAGATTGTTACATGGCCTAAGACATGGACGTGTGTCTCAGCCGTGTGATCCCTATAGTCTAAAATTTTAAACCTTTTCCTCAATGTTTCAAATGTTTTCGATTTAGTCCTGAATCATTTCTAAAGTGTTTCTAAGGCCTCGAGGGCTCAATTAAGGGACGATATGCATGTATATGATTGAATTATGCTATGTTTATATTAATGTTTGTAACTATATGTTTTTATGTTATGTTAGTATGGTAATGCTCTGTAACCCTATTTCAGTGACGGATACGGGTTAGGGGTTTTACATTTAATGGTATCAATGTTACAATTTAGTTGGTTTTCGGACTGAACTTAGTGTGTATGAGTCTAGAATTATATGCCATTATATAACCTGTGATAGTGTGATAACTCTTGACTTGGTTTGAACTATGCTTTCATATCGATAATGTCACCCAACCGAGCCGATTTCGATGAGTTTGAAAGTAACGCGCAAGCCTCCTTTCACGGAGCAGCATCGAGTGGTAGTAGGCCCATATCTGAGGGCTGTAGAAGAGAGGCTAAGGAAGCCTTCTTCCAGATGATGAATGAATATGAGTCAACGAACCCGATGGCTCAATGACCTCCACCCCTACCTATTCCCCAAACGGTTTCTGTAGTTCCTTAAGGTTTGGAACCAATATGAGTCAGCAAGCCTCCAGTTGATAAAATTAGTAAATATGGAGCTAAAGAGTTTAGAGCTACGTCTGAAGATGATTTAGAGAGAGTTGAGTTCTAGTTGGAAAATAAGGTTAGAGTTTTCAATGAATTATCTTGTACACTGGCTGAATGCATGAAATGTGCTATTTCCTTATTGAAAGACTTAGCCTATCAGTGGTGGAACACATTGGTTTCAGTTTTACTGAGAGACCGAGTAGACTGGGAATTCTTTCAAACTGAATTTCAAAAAAAAAAAATGTGAACCATATATTTCTTGGTAAGAAACGTAAAGAGTTTCTAAAGCTAAAACTGGGCTGAATGACAATATCTGAGTATGAGAGGGAATTCGTTCGATTGAGCAAGTATGCCCGAGAATATATGCCAATAGAGGTTGCTATGTGAAAATAGTTTGAAGACGGGTTGAATGATGATATTAAGCTATTAGTCAGGATTCTGGAATTGAAAGAATTTGTTATCCTAGTTGGTAGAGTACACAAAGCAGAAAAATTGAGTAAAGCTAAAAGAAAAGCTGATTATGAGGTTCGTGATTCGGGTAAGAGATCATCGGGAAAATCATATCAATCGCCGTCAAAAAGCCAAAAGAATATCATAACCATTTTTCAGGTTTAGTAGGTTATTCTGGTAGAGATCGAGGAAAACAACATGTAAGTTCAAAACCTCAGGCTACGTTTGTAGCGAGTGTAGGCAGTGTTAAGAGCAACAAGCTTGAATGTCAAAATGTGGATGATGAAACTTTGGTGAGTGCAAGATGAAAGAAGGAGCATGTTTTAAATGTGGTTCGTATGAATGTTTTCTCAGAGATTGCCAGGAGAGGTCCGAAAAAAAAGGCTCAGACTGTTTGACCGAGCAACAGTATAGTGAGAGGTAGACTGCTACAGAACACTAGAAATAGGGAAATAGCCGTAGTGGGGACAAAGGAATCTGTTGTGAGACCCAAGGCATGAGTGCCGGCTAGAGCTTATGCGATTTACGCTAGAGAGGAAGCTTCAGCGCCAGATGTTTATCACTGGTACATTTTCAATCTTTGATGCTAGTGTTACTGCTTTGATTGACCTGGGGTCAAAAAATTCATGCGTATGCATGACTTTAGTGTTAGATAAGAAATTTCATTTTGTGTCTACTGAGTTTGTGGTTAAAGTAATGATGTATCTCAAACTAACTACGATCATAATAAAGGCAAGCGCACCTATTGTTCAATAGTATAGTTACAGTAAGACCAGTAATATCATATCCACAAGGACCAAGAGTACTAGTAATTACTATCTTTCTATTATCTAGCCTAAGAATTGGAGTGATTTCTTTTAAACTAAAAACTTAATTAAAAACACGACAGAGAACAAAATTGGAAAATACTTTAAACAACTTTATAAGATAGGCAATACCTAAGGAAGAATCCACCTAGACTTCACTTATTACTTTTGATTCATATAATTTATTCACTTGACTTAATCCGTAGAAATCCCTGATTTATGTTAATCTCTCTTTCAAGACTAAAAACAACTAACTTTAGGTTGATTAATTGAAATTTCTTTCTAATTAAAACCCCTATTGTTGCATTAAATCGATCTATGGATTCCCTTATTAGATTTAACTCTAATCTGGCAGATTTTCGTCGCCCTATTTCTAGAGTTGCAATCAACTCTGCTTAATTGTGTTGATCTACTCTTAAACAGGGGCTTTTTCTCCTCTAAATAAGCATATTCGACTTGAATCAATAACCTGAATTATCAAAACAAGAATAAGAACTCACAATTAAGAATAAGAACAAGTATTTATCTTATAAATCAAATAATAATAAGATCCGTCTTAGGTTTCATACCCTTAGGTATCTAAGGGATTTATTCCATACTAATGGGGGAAACATCTTAAAATAAGTAAAACAACAAAACATAAGCAAACTCAAAAACTTCTAAAGAACTTGATAGGAGATCTTCAGTCTTGATGGAGATCTTTCTTCCGAGCTACTCCCGACGGCTGTCTTCGAGTATTTTCTGCCTTCTATTCCACCTCCCCTTTCAGGTTGCCCTTAGGGTGTTTATATAGGCTTTGTAACACCTCTCTTGGCTCACAAGTGGCCTATTCCGAATAGAATTAAACTTTGATACAGCAGGGACACACCCATGCTTGATTCCTTATACCGTGCTCACTTCTGCTCGCATCACACGGCCATGTGGTATGCCCGTGCACGTTGATCTAGGTCGTGTTCAATTCTACTCGTGACACACAGTCGTGTTTGATAGCCCAAGCCGTGTTGATTCCTAAGGTAGGCCCATTTTGTCCCATTTTGGCCTGTTTCTCATTCTTTTCGACTCCCTAAGCTCTCCTTAGTGTAAAACATGAAATTAAGGGATTAGAAGCATCGAATTCATCAAATCTAATGAAAATTCATCCAAAATAAGCCAAGCATGGGGTTAAAATATGTATAAATTGAGGTTTATCAAGTAACAAACCCTCTAGGTCAGTATGTGTTAGTTGATATTGTCTGTAAAAACTGTCATTTGATGATTTGGGGTTGCAACTTTCTAGATGATTTGATGTTACTACTTTTTGATGAGTTTGATGTAATTCTGGTATGGATTAGCTAACTTTGTTGTAAATTGTAGACGAAAGCATATTGTGTTGAAATGTTAGAACGGTGAAAAGCTTCGAATTGAATTAGATAGACTGTATAGTATATCTAATGTTATATCAACTATGTCAGCACAGAAATATAGTAGAAAAGGTTGTGAAACGTATCTCACTTATATATTTGTTTCTAGAGTTACTAAGTTTCTAGAATTGATTCCAGTGGTATGTTAATATTCATATGTGTTTTCAAAGGAGTTACTCGGATTATCGCTGATCAGAGAGGTTGAGTTTGCTATTGAGTTAGTGCCGGGAACATCTCCGATATCGATAGCTCCTTATAGAATGACACCTACAGAGTTGAAAGAGTTTAAAGCACAGTTGCAAGAGTTGACAGATAGGGGTTTTGCTCTACCTCGTTTTTCTCCTTGGGGTGCTTCGATGCTATTTGTTAAGAAAAAGGATGGGTTCATGCGATTACGTATTGATTATTGACAACTCAAGAAAGTCATGATCAAGAACAAGTATCCATTGCCACGTGTTGACAAACTATTTGATTAGTTGAAAGGTCCGACAACATTTTCCAAGATTGATCTTCGTTTTGGTTATTATCAGTTGCGACTTAAAGACTCAGATGTGCCGAAAACTGCATTCAGGACCATGTATGGACATGGTGAATTTCTTGTGATGCCATTTGGTTTGATTAATGCACCTGTAGTATTTATGGTATTTATGGACTTAATGAACAAAATCTTCATACCTATAACATCCCGAAATAGGGCTTAAATGGAACAGTGGTTGTGAAACCATGAATCTGATGTAGAAAATTTTATTTTGATTAATTTTTATGATTTACTGATTGATTGGATGCATGTGTTAGAGTATCGATAGAAAATTTTATGAATTTCATGTCTAATTTGCTTATTAGGGCTTAATTGTAAAAGTTGATAAATGAGAGTTCTAGATGTTAAAGGATTAAATTGAAGTGCATATCTAAAGTAGGGGTTCTTAAATGGTAATTAGACCATTATATTTTCATGGACAAAGATGGACATGCATAGGTAGAAATAACTAAAATTTTAATGAAGGGTATTTTAGTAAAATGTCAAATAAAAGAAATTAAATGGGAAAAAGATGGAAAAAGGTTGTCATCTTCTTCCTTAGGCCCAAAATTAAAGGGAGACTCCATAGCTAGGGTTTCCAAGCTTCCAAGCTCCATAGTAAGTCAATCCAAGCCCTGTTTTTCATGTTCTTTACGTTTTTAGAATCCCGATAACTTGGTTTAGCTTATTCTAGCAATATTTTAATCTAGGGTTCATATTTGGAAAAATACCCATAGGTGAAATATGTTTATTTTGATGTTTTATGATAGAATATGAAGGCTGAAATTATGTTAAACAACTTTTGCTAAGTGATTTTTACGTGAAAACAAGTAAAACGACATAATCGGTAAAAATACCTAATGTTCATTAGTACATGTTAAAGTGAGAATTTGATGTTTCCTTAGAAGGGAAAAATGTTCAGCATGTCATAAAATATAAGAAAATAGGATGAAGTTTAATTTTTGAGCCTAGGGGCAAAATCATAATTTTGTGAAAGTTAGGGGCAAAAATGTAATTTTTCCATAATATGATATTTGGACTGAATTAAAAGTATAAATATTAAATAATCTAAATGTGTTATTATAGATCGAGAAGAACGTGGAATTGACCTTGAACGAGGTAAAGGCAAGGTTACGAACTAAATTGCAAATTTTGCCATATTTTGCACCGAGGTAAGTAGTATGTAAATAATTCATTATCTTTATTGATGTTTTTATATTTCAACATGTTTTATGTATTTTAGCTGATTTTTTAATCATAAATGACTATTGAAGGAATGAAATAAAGTATTAAAAAGTGAGATACTTCCTGTTTAAACCTTCAAAATCGGAAGATGTAATTGGTATGTAGCTAGGTCACATGAGTGGTACTAAGTGTAGGCCACTATGTGCACAAGAGAGCTACAAGAGATATACATATACATAGCTAGGTCACATGTGTAGGACTGAGAGTATGCCATGTGTACAAGAAAGCTATACGTAGCTAGGTCACATGTGTGGTATATAATGTGAGCCACTATGTGTACAAGAGAGCTACGAGAAGGCTAGGTCATATGAGTGGTGCTAGGTGAAGGCCACTATATGTACAAGGCCAATCGAGTAGGTCACAGAGTGCTTCCACTATGTGTACAAAGGTGACTTCAAAGGTGAGCGAAGCGAAACCACCGCGTATTCGTTATTATTCTGAAACGTTCAACGGGAAAATCGACAAAGTGAAATTATGTGAGACTTTGTAGTGATAAGTATATGTATATGCATGTGTAACGTATGAGCAATATGCTCGATATGTAATCAGAAATTGGAAAGATTGTTATAGGTAAGTAACGAATACAACTAAAGTGAGAGAGAGCAAAAATTTACAATAAAACTGTTTTGGACAGCAGTAGTGACGTGAATTTGAAAAATCACCAAAAATGGTAGAAATCTAATTATAAGTTGTGTGATATATTGATTTAAATATTATTGAGTCTGTTTTCATATAAAAGAAACAGAGAAAGCAAAGGATTTTTATATTTTGATATATTTAAATTTTTGTGAAACTGGGTCAGAATGATTACATGATACCCTATTCTGCCTTGGAAAAATTATTTAAAATTGTACAAAAATAATTATGGGATATAATTTATATTCCTGAAATTCTTAATGCGTCTAGTTTCAAATTAACTAAACAAGAAGGTAATCTAAATTCTGTACTAAGAGAAAATTGATTGTAGTGAAGAAAGGTTAGAATAGTAGAATAGAGAAATAAGAGAAATTTTAATGAATAAAATGTACTAATTGGAAAGACAAAAAATTTTTAAAATTTTATGGTAAGAGGATAAATGAGCCTAGTTTCATGGAAAATTTACGGATCTTAATTTGGAGTTTTGTACCTCCAGATAAAAATAATTTAGTGACTATGACTTGAATAAACAACTTGCTCTGAACTTGAATAAATAGTGAATTTGAATGTACATATGATTGTGTTATTTTGTAAACATGTTAAATCCATTATTTATTATTTATATACTTACTTACTAAGCTATATGCTTACGCTCTTTTCTTTTCCTTATCCTATAATGTCATCAAGCTAGGTCGGGATTCGGTGATCGTCGGAGATCCATCCACACTATCAGTATTTTTTTTGGTATTTTGAAAACAATACTTTGGGAATTATGGCATGTATAGAAGGATTAATCGTTTTGTTACTTGTAGTAACGAATTGGGCTAAAATACTGGCCTTTAAAAATTTGATGGTGTATTTTGCTTATGGGTATTGATAATGTTCAATATTAATCAAGTTATATGTTTATGATAATGCTTGAATTGGTTGAATGAGAGTGTGATGACTATGTATGGCAAATTGTTTTAATTTATATGGATTTTACATTTTAAATTTTGTACAATTGCTTGAATCATGTCTGGTAATGCCTCGTACCCTATTCCGGTGACGGAACTGGGTGAGGGGTGTTACAATACCGTACTTAGACAGATTTTTTATGGTATTCATTGACGATATTCTGATATATTCACGAGATGTGACAGAGCATGCCGAGCATTTGAGAATTGTTTTGCAAACTTTGTGTGAAAAATAATTGTTCGCTAAGTTTAGCAAATGTGAGTTTTGGCTTCGGAAAGTCAGATTTCTAGGACATGTTGTATCGGCTGATAGCATTATAATTGATCCGAGTAAAATTTTAGTTGTTGTAGATTGGAAGCCTTCAAGAAATGTATCTAAGGTCAAAAGTTTTCTAGGTTTAACCGGATGTTATAGAAGATTCATCAAGGGATTCTCGATGATTGCTACACCGTTGACGAAACTGTTGCAAAAAGATTTTAAGCTTGAATGGCTCGAGAAGTGTCAGCAAAGATTTAATAAATTAAAACCATCATTAATCGAGGCACCTTTGTTAGTTCAACTAGAGTCGGGTAAAGAATTTGTGATTTATAGTGATGCATCGTTAAATGATTTGGGTTGTGTTCTAATTCAAGAAGGCAAAGTGATACCTTATGCTTTTAGATAGCTAAAATCGCACGAAAAGAATTATTTGATGCATGATTTAGAGCTTGCAATGATTGTTTTTTCTTTGAAGATTTGGCGACACCATTTATACGAAGAAAAATGTCATATCTTCATGGATCACAAAAGTTTGAAGTACTTGATGTCACAGAAAGATTTGAATTTGAGACAGTGTAGATGACTTGAATTATTGAAAGACTACAACTTGATCATTGATTATCATCCGGGAAAAGCTAATGTAGTTGCTGATGCTTTGAGTAGAAAGTTTCTTTTTTTTTTGCGAGCTGTGAACACGCGGTTGATGTTGATTGATGATGGTTCGATTTTAGCTAAGTTAAAAGCTAAACTGATGTTTTTGCAATAAATTAATAAAGCTCAGAAATGTAACGATGTATTAATAGTTGAGCGGAAACAGATTGAGACGATACTTGATTCCGATTTCCATGTTGGTTCTAATGATAGTTTGTATTTTAAAGGCAGAATATGCGTTTCGAGAAATTCTGATCTCGCCCAAAAGATTTTATAGGAAGGTCATAGTAGTAGCTTGTCTATTCATCCTTGTAGCAATAAAATATACGGTGATTTGAAACAAATGTACTGGTGGCTAGGTATGAAACGAGAAATTTCTGAGTTCGTATCGAGATGTTTAGTTTGTCAGCTAGTTAAAGCCAAACATTAGGCACCTTCTGGTTTTTTACAGCTAGTGATGATTATAGAGTGGAAATGGGAGTGTGTTGTGATGGATTTCGTATCAATATTGCCTCTATCTCCAAAAAAAAAATGTTGTTTGGGTCATTGTTGATCGTTTTATGAAATCTGCGTATTTCATTCCATTGCGTATGAATTATTCACTCGAGAGATTAGCAGAGTTATATGTTGTTGAGATTGTTAGATTGCACTGGGTGTCAGTTTCTATTATTTCTGATAGGGATATATGGTTTACATCTCAATTTTGGAGCAAGTTACATGAGGCTTTAAGTACTCGTTTGCAGTTTAGTACTGCGTTTCACCCTTAGACCGGCGGTCAATTTGAGCAAGTAATTCAGATACTTGAGGATATGCTTCAATGTTGTGTTTTAGAGTTTGAAGGTAATCGAGACTGATTTCTACCATTAGTTGAATTTGCGTATAACAATAGTTAACAATCAAGCATAAATATGGCCCCATATGAAGCTTTGTATGGTCAGAAGTGTTGAACTCCATTATATTGGGCTGAGCTCAGTGAGAAAAAGCTTCACAGGGTTGATTTGATACGTGAAATCGAAGAAAAGGTTAAAGTGATATGAAACAATTTGAAAGCAGCTTTAGGTCGACAGAAATCTTTTGCGGATTTAAAAGAAAAGGCATCGAATTTTAAGTCGACGACAAAGTGTTTTTGAAAGTGTCGCCCTGGAAGAAAGTTCTTTGATTCGATCATAAAGGAAAGCTTAGTCTGCTATTTATCGGGCCGTATGAGATTATTGAATGAATCGGTCTGGTAGCTTACAAATTAGCTTTATCGTCAGAGTTAGAAAAGATTCACAATGTATTTATTGCATCAATTTTACAACGGTATCAAGAAGACCCTTCACATGTGATTTCACCTGTTGACTTTGAGATTTAGCCTGATATGACGTACAGTGAAGAACCGATCAGAGTTCTAGCTCGAGAGGTTAAAGAATTAAGAAATAAAAGAATAGCTTTAGTGAAAGTTTTATGGAAGTGTCATGGAATAGAAGAAGCTACCTAGGAACCAGAAGAAGCTCTGAAAGTGCAATACTCGAACCTCTTTTCTGGTAAGATATTCGAGGACGAAAATTTCATTACGGAGGGGAGGTGTTATAGCCCGTTTTCAATGAAATTGGAACAGTAGTTTCGGGACCAAAAATCTGACAAGTAAATATTTAATTTATTATTATTTTAATGTCTATAGTATGTTAGTAAGGTCGTATAAAAATTTCATTAAGAAATTTTAATGTTTGGATGCTTAATTAAGTAAAAAAAAGACTAAATCGTAAAATGTACAAAAGTAGAGTTCTAGTAGCTAAAAGTATCAAATAGCTATGAAACTTTAATGTGAAAAGACTTAGATGGTAAATAGACCATTATTATTATTAGTGGACATGCATGGTGTAACAGCCCAATTTCGGTGAAATCAGAACAGTAGTTTCGGGACCATAAATCCAACCCAAAAATAAAATTTATTTTTATTTTATTAGATGGTCCGTATTATGATAGGTTTGATATGTGAAAATTTTGGTACGAAAATTTTATTGACTTAGTGCTTAATTGCGAGAAGGACTAAATCACATAAAATGTGAAAGTTGAATTCTAGAAGCTATAAGGATTAAATAGCTATGGAATTCAAAATTATAGGTCCTTATATGGTAATTAGACCTCTAAGAAGAGTATGTAGATTTTTCTTGGTGACTCATCTATGGAAAAATTAGAAATGGCTAGGGACTAAATTGGAAATCAACAAAATTAAAAAGATGATAGAAAAATAAAAAGAAATTATCATCTTTTCTATTCATCTTCTTCCCCAATTTTTTCTATGGAAACCATAGGAGAGAGGAAGAGAACTTACCAAGCTTGAAAAGGTATGAAATCAAGTCCCGTTTTTAATTATTTTTATATTTTTAGAATCAGGATAGCCTAATCTTTCTATTTATGGGATTTATTTGAAAAGGTAACAAAGTGTAGAAACTTTGCCATGGATGTAAATGCTGGAAATTTGAAATTTATGGTAGAAAATGAAAGATAGTTGATAGATAAACAACTTTTACAAAGTAATTTTTCATGGAACCTTAGTTAGGGACTAAAATGAAAAAAAAATAGTAAAACCCATGAAAAATGCTGAAATTTGTGAAATGTGTGTGCTATAAAAATTTTTATTTAAATTTCGGTTAGGCTTGGAAAGAGGACTAGATTGTATGAATTTTATTTTCCGAGTCTAGGGACGAAATTAGAATTTTTGAAAATAATAGGGGCAAAATAGTAATTTTTCCTAGGATGTAGTAGAATGCAAATGTATGTACAATGTGATGAGTTAATAATTAAATTTGCTTATAATTAGATCGAGGGAAACAAAAAGTTTCGGATTAGTTGGAATTCCAAACACGAACAACTATCAAGGTAAGTTTGTGTAACTTAAATTTGTACGTTAAATTGCTTGAACTAAATTATATTATTTTAATGATACGGATGTGATGATGAACATAATGAAATAACTATAATTTAGAAGATATGGATAAAATGTCATGTTCTGGTTGAACATTGAAATTCGATGAATTTTGGTGATTTCTCGAAACGAGTAGGATATGACAAATGTTATGAATAGGATTTAGCCTGGACGGGTAATCTTGAATTAAGCCTGTCAAGAATATGTTATGGATTGGGTTTAGCCTTGACGGGTCACCCTAATTAAGCTCTTTATAGCATTGGTCACTAAATAGATTTAGCGTGGACTGGCAATCCTAAATGAATATTGTGAACGACGGTTGAAAAATCGAGATTTAGCCTGAATTGGTAATCCTGTGGAAAAATATGTGGCTCGAGAGTGTGCTCTTCGAACTTATGCCCAATTGGTAATAATGAGTATGAATTGACAGATAATTTATATGTATACCTTATGTACATCACCTGAATGTCCATCGAAATTTCATTAGTTCAACGGAAAAGACTCTGAAAATATGGAAAGGTGGAATTAATGGAAGTTTGCATGTAATGAGCTCATTTATGTTTACTTGATATTTATATAATGTTATATGACTAACTTGCTTGATCAAGTGTATATGTTTAGGTGAACTACATATAATGGATGAAATATATATTTATGTATGCTTGCTTGAATAGATATGACCGGTAAGTTTATTTTCCGTTATACGAACTTACTAAGCATGAAAATGCTTACCCCATTTACTTTTCCCTTGTTTTATAGTGCTCATAAGCTCGCGAAGGTTGGAAGATCTGTCGGAGCATAATCACACTATCCATTATCTCCTTTTTGGTATATTTAGAAATCTTATTTTGGTATAATGGCATGTATAGGCTTATTTGGCAAATAATGACTTGTAAGTGATGTCTTGTAATCTAGCCATTGGAATTGCTAGTAACGATTTATTTGGCGTGTTTATAAGCTATTTCATGTTCAATGCTTATGTGTTAAATGTGGATAAATAGAGTATGTTTATCTTGTATATGCCCTAAAAGTATAATTATAAACATGAATTGCATGTGATATTATGCCATGATAGATATTAGTCTAGGCTTGGTTTTAATGCTTGATTTGGATGGTTTATACATGCAAGTATTGGTGTAGGTTGTTGGCAAATTTGGGTGAGAAAATGAAGCTAAGAAATGGCTTCATTTTGTCCACACGGGTAGACATACGGGCGTGTGTCTAGGCCGTGTGTGACATGGGCGTGTATCCAGGCCATGTGTCCCTTGCACCTTAAATTTGAGAAAACAGAATTCTCAGAATTGAGCACACGGGCATGTGTCTCAGCCGTGTGGTTGACACAGCCTTGAACACGACTGTGTTACATGGCCGTGTGAAAACTACACCTAATTTCAAAAATAAAAATTCGTCACACGGCCTAGCACACGGGCGTGTGACTTAAATTTTTTCATGCCTTAGAAGTTAGAGAGTTACACGGGTTAGGGACACGGACGTGTGAGACCACACGGCCCGACCATACGGGCGTGTTAGCCCTGTACTTGGGAAAAATTTTATAATTTCACGAAAAATTTCCTGAGATCCCGATTTAGTCCCGATTCGTTCCTAATGCTCGTATTGGGCCTCGAGGGCCTATTTAAGGGGCGTTATGTATAATCTTGGTAAATGAATAGTGATTAACATGAATGTTTGTAAATGTTTCGAAAATCTCTAGTAACGTTTTTCGACGACGGATACGGGTTAGGGGTGTTACACATGGACATAAAATTAAGTGAATTTAAGGTTAATTAACAAGGTTAGTTATGTAATTTAATAAATATGTTAAATTAAATTAAAGAAAAATAAAGTGTCATCTTTTAGTTCATCATCCCCATTAAAAATTAGGTTAAGAAAACTCCATTGAAGGAGATTAAGCATTTGACTAACTTCTCTCTTGCATGTAAGTGATATTTTGTTCCATTTTTAATGATTTTTTATGTTTTCAGGATCGTTGTTGCTTAATCTAGCTAGCCTAGGGACTAATTTTAAAAACTATTAAAGGTTTAGGGTTTTTCCATGAGCATTTTTGCATGATTCTTGAAATTTAATGAAAGATTATGAGTCATTGTTGATAAATAAAGAAGTTTAATGCAACGGTTTTGGTTGAAAATGTCATTTAGGGACTTATTTGTAAAAGTAGTAAAATATCATGATAAAATCATGAAATGATGGTTGTATGGGTTGAAATAAGTCCCTAGCTAGTTCGGCTAGCATGAAATGTGGATGGAAGTGCATAAATTTCAATTTACGAGCTTAAGGACTAAATTATAAAAAAAGTTAAAATATTATGGGCAAAAATGTAATTTTGCAAAAGTTTGAATTTTGGACTAAATTGAATAGTATGAGTATTAAATGGACTGAATTTGATTATTTAGATCAAGATAAACCTCGTAAGGATCTAGATCGAGGAAAAGCTAAAGCCTCAGATTAGTTGATCTTGTTTTGATGTCTTTGTAATCGAGGTAAGTTTGTATGTTTAAATAACGTTTTAATGTTATTTTGATATATATGTTATTTTGCTACTTATCATGTAATGAACGATGGAAATCCAATGAAGTTTTGGCGATTATCGAGCCCCGTTTGAACCTTAGGGATATAAAGAATACATATGACTTGTCATTAGGGTTATGTCTCGAGTGCTGGTCCTGAATGTCCTACCGATGGCTGAGTTTTGACATTTGTTATGGATACTCGTCAGCTTGTGTGAGCGGCATCGTGTAGCTTATATTCTGACCGTCAGCTTGTGTGAGTAGACCTATTTTATGGCTCGAGTGAGCAACGATGTAAAGGAAAAGGAAAAAGAATGGTTTCAACGATATGTTTAGCACACTTTGTGTGAGCTTTCTCGCGTATCCGATATTATTCTAAGTGGTTCAACGAGCATGTAAAGGGAAGGAACGGTAAGTGTTCTAATCGACTATGATATGAACATATGGAAAGGTCTAAAATGGTAATGTTCAAGGAATGTATATTTATGCTTATAGAAAGTATCAATTCAATGGTACTATGTTCATGTAAATCTATCTTACCATGTGATAGTTTAATTGAGTTATGTGTTAAAGCACTAACATATATTCTTGATGCTTAGGCTTGTGCCAATCTTATTGTTGGATTATATCATGCTTAATTTTAATGTTATACAATGAAATGGTAAGTTATGTTCATGTTTTACGAACTTACTAAGCATTATATGCTTACGTAGTTTTCTTTCTTATATTTTATAGATTATAGGAAGTTCGATCGGTTTGGAAGCTTGTCGGAGGCCAATCGCACTATCCAACTATTATACCAATAGATTTTGATGTTTTGGTCAAAGTTATAATGGCATGTATAGGTGGTGTAGAAGCCCATTTACCCGGCCCATTGATTTTTACACCCAAATTAACCTAAACCCGAAGCCCATTCAACAAGCCCAAAACCAACCCTAGCCCACTAAAGCCTAATCGAAAATAAAAAAACCCTAAAAATGCCTAGCTTGCACTGTTCGCCTCGACTCACGGCCTTGGCGCATACACGCCCACCACCCCCACCGCCTTCGCCACCACTTGACACGCAAACGATGCGAAGACAAGACAGAAAAGAAAAAAAGAGTAAAGAATGGCTATAAAAAGCCAGAAAATGTACATTGTAAGTGACCTTTTTTTTCATCAATATACAAGAAAAAAAGAGAAGTTTCGAAACAAAAGAAAGCAGAGATTCAAGCAAAAAAACAAGAAGCAGTAAAATATTAGAAAGAAAGGAAAAACGAATCCGGAAAAGGTGTTAAGATCTTCTTTTTTTTCTTTTTTTTATTATTTTATTTTTGTTCTTCGAGTCCATTAATCACGCATATATTCACATTTTTTTTACTAAAAACAGTATATAAAAAAAGGGAATAAAAATACGAAATTTACCTTTTTTTGGACTTCCTACTTAGCCACCTCGCCAGCCCTTCCCCGAGAAAAATAGAGAAGAAATCTTTTTTTTTTAAAACAACAGAGAAATGAAATTTTTGGGGGATTTTAGGGCTTTATATAGCCCCACAAAACGACGTCGTTTTGGGGGCTGCCCTTTAACCCCAAAACGACGTCGTTTTGAATGACCCGACCCGATCCGAACCGACCCGCCTAAGGTCCGCGTGTTTTTGCAAAAGGGGCTATTTGCGCATTCGGCCCTTCCGCTTTTTCAAACATTTGCAATCAGGTTTTTTTATTTTTAAATTTATCCCCGTAATTTATTTCTTTCGCAATTTAGTCCTCGATCTTTCTGCTGCTTTTGATGAAGGGTTTATTGCCATTTTAGTCCCCAGATCCTTTCGGCGTGTAAATAGATCCCTATTCTTTCTTTTATTTTAAATTTGCCCAAAATTATGCCTTTTAATACAATTTAGTCCTCTTCTATTGTTTCTTTGTTATTATTATTATTATTATTATTATTATTATTATTATTATTATTATTATATTATTATTGCTATTATTTACTATTATCATTATTTTATTATTAATACTATTATTATATTATTATTTATTTTACAATTATCTATTATTATTATTATTTAGTATAATTAATCAACAATTTAGTCCTTTTCTATTGTTCCTTTGTTATTATTATTATTATTATTATTATTATTATTATTATTATTATTATTATTATTATTTACCATTATCATTATTTTATTATTAATACTATTATTATATTATTATTTATTTTATTATTATCTTTTGTTTATTATTGCTATCTTTTATTATTATGCCTACTATTATCATTTTTATCATTTTGTTATATTACTATTATTATTATTATTATTATTATTATTATTATTATTATCATTTGATTGTATTTAGTATTAATGATACTATGCTATATTCACCATTATTACATTTATTGTTAATATTAATATCACGATTACTATTATTATATTTATTCTGTATTCAATCACTAATTTACTTTATTTTACCTTACTCACTCATTTGTTTTATATATATATATATTATCTCCATTATCATTATTGGCATTACATTATTATTATATATAAATACTATTTATTATTATTATTATTATTATTATTATTATTATTATTATTATTATTATTATCACTATTATTTGTTATTTCTATTGTTAGTCATTGTTTTCACATACCAAATCCATGGACATATTTTATTTGTTATCGTGTTTTTTTATTCTTTACTATTACCATCATATAACATCTTTATTATCATTTGTTTAGTATTGTTACCCATCATCACTTTGCCATCATTATTGTCATCAATCATCCTTTATTTGCGTTATTATCGCTATTGCAATTTTTCAATAATCTCGCTAAATAAAAATACATTTTGTGAAATCGTCCTATTCTATCCAAAGATTCTTAAAGCAAAGCAATGTTTCGGTATTTAGAAATTGGAAAATAGTGCCCTAACGTGCTGGGTTGCGATTTTCCGTTTAACTAAATTACTTAACATCCCTTTTACCAAGTTTTGCAAATCACGAGACGACTTTGATTACGAGAGATTAAAACATCATGTCCTAACGAGCTGGATGTGATGTTTATATCTTTTCGGGACGAAGAAATCTCAAGTTTTGACTCTAGCCTTTTCCTAGAATTAATCCGACATTTATGCATTTTGAGCAATGCTACACTCTATTCAAAGATTTTTAAAATAAAGACAATATTTTGTATTTAGGAATTGGGAATAGTGCCCTAACGTCTTTGAGTTACGATTCTCCGTTGGACTAAATAGCTAAACACCCTTTAGTAAATTTCAAGAACTCCGAGATAACTTTGATTACGAAGGCTTTGAATATCGTGCCCTAACGTCTTTGGATGTGATGTTCGTATCCTCTCAAACAAAGAAATCTCAAATATCCTAATACATTTTTAAAGATCCGAGTTTAAAAACCTTCTCAAACTTCCGACATTAAGACACTAATTAATCATTTTGGTACCAATTTTGGGCGTATCGAGGGTGCTAATCCTTCCTCGTGCGTAACCGACTCCCGGACTCGATTTTCAAAACTACGCAGACCAAAACACTGTTTTAGTAAAACAAAACGTTTTATTAAAATAAAGGTGATCCGATCACACCAAATAAAGGTAGGTGGCGACTCCCGTTCTTTTTTCATTTTTTAAAACCCAACGTCGAACCCCTTTTTGTCGTTTTCCAAAAAAACGGTTACGACAGGTGGGCTTATGTTTAAAGTTTGGGTTGAATGCTAAGTGTTGAATTTGGTATGAATATATATGTAGGTTGCTTGGTACCATTTGGAAATTGTTGATTTGTGTCACTTATATGATTTTGATGCATGTGAGTAATGGTCCAAATGGTAAATTTATATTGACATGGTATAGGTCAAGAATGGCATGTTTTGAGATGGAAATAAGTTAGTTATGCATGGCTGATGTATGGCCAAATATGCATAAGTTTAGATGTGCTTAATGGTTTGCGATTGAGGTACCTTATTGGCATAAGTTTAGATATAGGTTAGGGTGTTACAGTTCTCATACATGATTAATTGTTGGTCAAAGAGACTCCTATCCTATGGGGGTAGAGAAATCTTTATTAAATCAATTTTACAATCTTTGCCAACTTATGCTTTGTCTGTTTTCCTTGCACCTAGGGGATCTGTAGAGGAGTTGCAAGCAAAAGATGCAAAGGATGTGGTGGGCCTGTAAAGATAAAGGACTTAGGTGGGCTATGTTAACTTGGGACGAAGTTTACCTCTCGAAAGGAATGGGAGGGCTTGGTTCTAGAGACATTCGATTGTTTAACATAGCTCTCCTTGGCAGACAGGTGTGGAAGCTACTCACGATCAATGACACATTATGCTATAATGTTCTCAGCTCCAAGTACTTTCCCGATGGTGACCTATTTCACTCCAGAAAGGTGGACAAACCGTCGTTTACTTGGAATAGCATTGCTACTGCTGCGAGGGATCTTAAAGATGGCTTTGGGTGGCAAATAGGGAATCGCGGAAAGATTGATATCCACAAGGACAATTGGGGTTTCGAAGGGCTCAACGATGAATTGATTTGCGACATCAGTCATATTGTCCATGAAAGGAAAGTGCATGAGAGGTGGGATAATTAGAGGACATGCTGGAATCATAATAAAGTGCATGAGATATACGATAACTGCATAGGGGAGCGTATATGCAACCTACCTTTCTTTCCCAATGGTCCGAAGGGTAGCTTGATTTGGCTTCAAAACCCTCCTGGATCTTATACTTCTAAAACAGCTTACTCGTGGCTTATTCATAAATAAGTGGGCATGGGGCCTCATAGAGTTTTCTGGAAAATGATTTAGAAACTTAAATCTCTCCCGAAGATCAGGGTTTTAACGTGGAGGTTGGGTCATGAGCTCATTCCCACGAAAGATAAGATCGCCTCGATTCGTCAGACTGCTGATAGGGAGTGCTTTAGATGCTGTGATAAGAGAGAAACCCTTTTTCATGCCTTCAAAGATTGCCCAAATGCCCGAGCCATTCTCACCATTGGGGGCCTCGACGGGAGAATTCTTTATAACGACTATTCTAGCTGCACCGGCTGGCTAGAAGAGGCGATGAGGTTGCTGGATAAGAAAGCCATGGCCGATTTCAATACCATTTTATGGGACAACTGGAACAATCGTAATAACATGCTTTTTCGTGGAAAGGAGAAAGCTGCTTGGGTAATCTGGGAGAAAGCTAAAAGTCTTAGCAAGGAGTTCTGCATTCACAACATAATCAACAGGCCAATATTACCGATTCAAACTGCTGTAAAGAAATGGGAGAAGTCGCCGAATGATAAAATCAAGGTTAACTCTGATGTAGCTATTATTAACGACAAAATAGGGTTTGGTGTTATCGCACATGACTCGAAGGGTTTTGTTATTGGCGGGAGCTGCGGGTTTAAAGAGGATAAGTTACAGGCTGAGTGGACTGAATTCTACTCGCTTGAAGAGAGCATTAAGGTTGCGAGATCCCTGAACATAGCGAATGCTATCTTTGAAATTGACTGCGCAAGCTTTGCAAACAAAATTAAGAATTGGAGTGTGGATATCACAATTATGGGGCAACGTATTAATGATTTGTTTAAATCTATGGATATGCTCAACAATGGGAAATTCAAATGGGTCAATCGCAATTGTAATAAGCTATGAAGCATGGACACGGACACGTATCTGGTACACAACACGATCTGATCTGGCGACACGGTAATTTTAAAAATAAGGACACGGATACTGAAGATCTGAAAATAAAAATATTTTATTATATATATAATTAAAATTAATTTTTAAAATATTTTAATGTAATAAATACTAGACAAATATTATATATTTATTAAATATGAATATAAATAGTTAAGAGCTAAAAGTCCCAAACTTAAAAATTTTAAGTCTCCCATGCCTGTCATCGTGTAAACCTCTGGTTTAACTCGGTTTCAAAACCCTTTTATCCTTTTTATGAAAATTGGGAATCTTTGTTCGATCATCTTGGGAAGAAGCTAATCCCACTTTTAATCAATCCATTTCGTAATCTCTCTTGAATAGTTTTTTTATTGGATTGGGTGTCTTTGTCTTGTTGTCTGTTGAAAGTTTGCATTTTCTTGGATTGTTACTTGTTACCCTCATTTTTAATATCTGGGTTTTTTTAGTTTAAAGCTTTTCATATTCTTTCTGGTGTTTTTAAGACAATCCCATTCGGTTGTTTTTGTTGAGACTCTGGAGAGTGCCTCCTTTCCTTACTCTGTTTTTCAATCTCTGTTTTTTTTCAATCTCTGCAAATAAAAGTCAGCAGACGGGAGTGTCATTGTCGACACGTTTCAAGGCGTGTCGATGCGTATCCGGCATTGTCGTGGCGTGTCGATGTCGGACACCGATACGACACCGGTACGAGAGGGGTTCTGCCGTGTCGGTGCTTCCTAGGTAATAAGGCTACGAACTTTTTGAGCAATTATGCTATTACAAATAATTGTAACTTGAGTTTTGGGATGGGATACCCTACGACAATCTATGATTTTGTAATGGTTGATGCTATTAATTGATGTTGACCTTTTTAGGTCTTTTTGTCAAAAAAAAAAAAAAAAGAATGTCACCTGGTAGCGTATACTTTTAATGCGAATTTGCTCCAAGATTTGTGTGATTTTCTTTCTTGTTTTTGTTTGTTGGAGTCCATCTTTGTTCTTTTATTAGAACAATTGGACGATGTAGGTGTTGTTTTTGGGCATCCCTGCAATGTGGGGTTTTCAAGGCTGTCAGTTTCTATTACTTTTGAGGTTTCGTTTTCGGTGGCGATTAACTTGGAAGCAGTAGCTACGGCCACTTTGCGCCAGGAGTGCATTGGGGTTTGGTGGCTTTCTTGATAAGATTTTTTTTGTCTTTTTTTCTGTTTCTGTCTTCCTTCTTCTTTTTTCGATTTCTTGCATGATTCTACGTTTCTTGCATGGTGTCTGTACTTCTGCATGTTGACGAAACAAGGTCAGTTGACTTTTCTACATGTTTTTGAGTCGATGAAAGGAGTTTTCTCAATTTCTATAGCTCTGCATTTATTACGACTGAGTTTATCATTACTTTAATGACTATATCTGCTTTTACATGTTTACGCAATCCTAAAATTTAGGGTTTTTGGCTGTGTTTACTGTTTTTCTCTTCTTTTGGTTTCCTCATTAAAATTGATATTTTTCTTCTTCTTTCTGATTTGATCATTTTTAAGTTTAACGTTACTTTTATTGGTTTCTCTGGTTTTCTTTTTGTGGTTTTGTATAGTGTATATCGTCATTGCTGTTCCTGGTCGTTTCTCGTATGCTTTTAAATCGTTTTTTTTTTTGTTGTTGTCAGTAGGTTTTTCATTACTGCTTTAAGAGCTTTTGCCTGATTCTGTAATCTTTTTTTGTTCTTCCTTGCCTTTTAGTTCGGTTTTTTGGTTTTATTGCCGTTCTTTCCCTCTTCTTGGGTGGTTTGTTGTTTCATGGTTCTGTTATAGTTGGCTCGTGGATTGCGTTGAGTCCCCTGGTTTCGCTTGAATCTTTCTCTTTCATTATGGCTGAAGACATAAATGAGTTGCTGGAAAGACTGAGTTTCTCTGAAGAGAAATCTATAACGGTGATAAGTACGAATAAGAATGAAGCTAATACCAAGGGTTATGAAGCCTGGGCTGTGGGAAAGATCATGGCAAAGGAGAAAATAAACAGAGAGGCTATGTCTCGGGTTCTAAAATCGCTATGGTTCACAAATGAAGAAGTTAGTTTTGTGGCTCTAAATGGAGGAGAGATCTTGGTTAAATTTGGTAATATCGAAGATAGAACGAGAATACTAAATCTGATGCCATAACTGTTTGACCAATGCCTATTTGCCATGTTACCTTTCATCAAGGGCCAAGAGATAGATGCAGGGATTCAAATAGCGGCCCGTTATCGGAATAGCGGCCGTTATATAGCGGTAGCGGCGCCGTCCGAAACCATTATTGCTGAAAATAGCGGTGTGAAGCGGAGTCACATCAATAGCGGCGGATCGCGGCCGCAATTTAACGGGTAACGGCCGGTTGCGGCAATAACGGGTCGCTATTCCCGTTATTTTCCGTTATAGTTAAAAAAAATTCATCTATTAAGTATCATCAACAGAAACACAAGAGAAACAGTGTCAAACAGACAAATACAATAAAACAAAAGCTAAAAGGGAATATATTCCCCTATGGTCTTACCTGCAAAATCAGAGTTTTCAATAAAAAAAAAGTAAAAAGAAGTTGAACTTGAATGTTGAATCTGAAAAGCAAACAACACATAGTCGGAGCGATAGAAATTAAAGTGCTTGGTTTCTTGTTCAAAATTTCAAACATTTTTGTAATTCGGCAAAAACTGAACAACACAGGAGCAGCAAATAAAAGCACCGAGGAAGGAGGCGAGGCGAGGACTTGAATCATCCAAATTCCAGAGATTGATAATTTTCAAGTAAGTTACCTGAAATTTTGTCTTGGTTCTTGCTTGCATGTCTTCAATCTGCAGTGCATATGTTCTTTAGAGACTTAATAGGGATGCCGATGAACCGATGAAGGGAGAAGGCAGCCAGCAGCAAGTTAGCAACATATTTTCCAAGAGGTAAGAATTTCAGAGGAGAGGAAGAGGATGTCACGAATCATGATAGAGTTTCTAAAACTCATCTGCTTTTCTTCAAATTTTATGTGGTTCTTGTTTCTTGTTTTAGGATTTAAAACTTTGAAGAAAATAAGAGTGAAGAAGAAGTTGAATGAGCGAGAGAAGAGAACGAGGCGTTTTAGAGGCTTGAAAAATTTTTGTGGGTTTTAAGGGCTATAAATTGTGTCTGCGTTCTTTAAATTTTTAATTAAAATTAGAAAATATTTTATTTATGGTTTTGGCTTTTTGCTCTTAGGTTAATTTTTTTCTCTTTATTTTAGTTTTGCTCTATAATTAAATTTGCTTGGGCCAAGTTTTATTATAATCTGGACTGGACTCCTTCATTTTTAATTTCTTTTCCTTTAAATTTTAATTTTGTGTATTATTGATTTGTTAAAATAAAGCCCAATTTTAGTTTCAAAAAATAATGCTTCACTTACTTATTCAAAATACATATTCATTTTGTGGGTTATAATTTGCATATTGATTGGATCACATAGTATTGAATTTTTAAAAGACTTGAAATAAATATTTTTGAAATAAAGCATGAACATGATAATAATAATAACGGATCATTATAAGCATATTCTTGAAATATTTTAGGCAAAACTATTCTCACTTGTTCTAACTTCGAGTTTGAATAAAATTTAAAAAAAAGTTAACTTTTGAAAATAAAAAAATTAAAAAACGAGATTAGAATTTGATTTTATTTATATATGTATAGAAAAATTAATTCGATCTTATTGTATTAAAAAGTATTAGTTAACTATTAATTTCTAAATTTAAAGTGAAAAACATTAATTTCAATTTGTTTACTTGTTTCAATATTAAAAACTAATTAGTAATTACTTTGGAACCAAGTACTAATGGGTTATGGTGTATTGTTGTTTTTTTAAAAAATTATGTATGGATTATGCAATAAATTTAAATTTTCCATGTTAATGATGTTTACTTTTTTTTCTATTATGTTATTGATAATATAAGTAATGAGTTACTTATATTTCTAAATATAATTTTATATTTCTTATATATATAAAATAAAGCATGCCACCGCGTGAAGAGTTCCCACTAAAGGATTGGAGGTGCACCAAGTAATGATATAGGTTGGCACTTTGGAATTCCATTGCCAAATCGTGAGGAAATATCGTGTAAACTTTGTGGTAAAGTTGTGAAAGGAGGAATAACACGATTTAAGGAGCACATTGCTCATAAAAGCGCAATGTTGCACCATGCCCTAATATTCTTGGTATGTGATACTTCATTATTATTTTTAAATGTTATTGTAAATTTATCAATAAAGATTATATAATATTGATAATAATATAAAGTGTGAATTTTTTATTTTATTAACGGTGTCATTAGAGAAAGTATGATGAATATCTTGAAAGAAAGCAACACAAAGAAAATAGACAAAAGAGGAGAAAAGATGAATTCTTATCTCAAATAAGAGAAGAGGAGGATGAACACGAAGAATTCATTGATGAGGTTTCTGCTATAAGGCAAGCAACTCGAGAAAGTATCCAATCACAACATGAGTGGCATAGAAGGGAAGAATTGAGACAATCTTGATGGTCGTGATAACATTTATGAAGAAGGCGATCTTCTCATGGATCAACTAGAGAATATCATAGGGAAAGAACAAGAAAATCCATCCCAAGTGAGTCTGAATTTACCTTAAGGGGAGCTATACCTGAATTGGTTAGAAGCAAAAGTTCAAAGCAACCAAATGTCAATGACTCTTTTTAAAGAATTTTCAAGGAAGATAGGTGAAGCGGTTTCTAAATTTTAATATATGAAAGACTTCCTTTTCAATTAGCAAGCTCTCCATGGTTGTATAACTTAATTCAAGTGTCAACAGAAGTTGGACAAGGTGTAAAGCTCCCAACACCTTATGAGGTTTCAGATGTATATTTGGAGTTAGAGTATCAACGAGTTCATGATTGGGTAAATGGACTAAAGACTCATTGGAAAGAATTGGGTGCAACTCTAATGTGTGATGGTTGGACCAATAGTTTGAATCAAATGCACATCATTAATTTCCTTGTTTATTGTAGTAAAGGAACCATTTTTGGAAATCGGTAGATGCCTCAAGTGTTAAGTAGTAGAGATGTGAATTCTACTACAATTTGTTAGATTCAGGTTGTGGAAGAAGTTGGAGAAAATTACATTGTCCAAATAGTGATCGATAATGAGGCGACAATGAAAAGCTCTTGGAAAAAATTAATGTTGAAAAGAAAACACCTATATTGGACCTCATGTGCGACTCCTTTGTTTAGATTTATGCCTTGAAGACATTGGGAAAAAGCCCGATGTAGCAAAAGTGTTAGATGAGGCAAAGAAAGTGACTTGTTTTATATACAATCACATTTGGACAGTTGATTTGATGAAGAAGTATACACAAGAGAAACAAATACTTCGACCCGCTCTTACTCGATTTGCAACTCATTTCATTCAACTTGAAGAGATAACAAGACAAAAGCAAGGTCTGAGAGAAATGTTTAATTCAAAGGTTAGTATTTTATAATTAGTTAATATAATTACTTAAATATAGCAACCTTTAATTATTTTATTAGTTCCAAATAATTTAAATTATATTATTTTAAAATTTTTCCTATGAATATATAGGAATTTAAAGAATCAAAATGGGGACAGCAAAAGTCGGGGCACCTTATGAAGCCAAAAAATTGTCTTGGGAAAAGATTTTTGGAAAAAGGCCAATGACCTCATAAAAGTTCTGAGCCTCTAGTAAAACTATTGAGACTTGTGGATAGCGATGAAAAACCAACAATGGGCTTTATTTATGAGGTCGTTGATAGAGCTAAACGAGCAATTCAACAAGATTGTTGATATTTCACCGAGTACTGAAAAGATTATTGACAATAGATGGAATTTTATGCATTCAGACTTGCATTCAATTTGGTAAGATAAAATGTTTCATATAATTAAGAAATTTTTTATATTTTATTATTTTAAGCTTTAGATTATTATTATTTGATGATATTCTTATAAATTATACTTAGGTTATTTTCTCAATCCTCAATTTCAATTTGGGGTGGAGCATTACGAGAATGTAGTAATAGAAACATTAGAAGGTACACGATCGAGAATTGAAAGATTAGAACCTTCTCTTGATAATCATAGATTCAAGTACTATTATTTGTAACTTAGTTACATAATTTGAAATAAATTTTTATTTTTATTTTTTACTCTATCTTTTATTTATGCGATTGTTGCTATTTAGAGATAAACATGAGACATTAGGTACTCCACAAGCACAAAGAGCTTGGAAGCAAATGAATCCGTAAAAGCAGTTAATTAAATTATTTAATTTAATTTATATTATTTAATTATATTGTACATTTTGAAGTTATTTTGAAATTTAAATAATATTATGCAGCTGAGTGGTGAATGATATACGGCACATGTGTTCCCGAATTACAAAAATTAGCAATTAAAGTGCTTAGTCAAACAACTTCAACATCAAATTGCGAACGAAATTGGATCACATTTAGTTATATTCACACCAAGGCAAGAAATAGGTTGAAGTATAAAAAACTTGAGAAACTAGTGTATACCTATTATAATATGAGGCTTAAGATAAGGCATCAAAAAAGAATGAGCACTGATGATATAAACGCTAGTTTTAATCCTATCAGCCTTGATCATATCTTTGAAGATGTTGATCCACTATCAGAATGGCTTCATGAGAAAGAGAATCCATTATTAGATGGTGAAAATGCCGGTGTGTTGCCTGTGGATACCTCTTGTAACATCCCAAAAATGGGGTTATTTGGAATTTAATTATTTTTCTTATGTATGGACTGCTGAGATTTTATTTATTGAATAATAGAGCTTAATTTAAGGCTTTGAGTGTGCACGGTTTGGTAGAAAATCTCGGTTTGTAATTTTAAAGGTAGGGAGCCTTAGCGGGAGGGTGTTATAAGAATAAATAAGGAAACATTTGACATAAAATGAGCTTAGAATAAGTGGCAAAGGGAGGGCCACTTGGGAGCTACAATTGACGCCATCAAGAACAAGGAGAGCCTTGGTTGAGTCACAATTCTCCTTTTTGTTCTTATTTTGGACGGCATAGGGAGGAAGAGTTCTTTCTCTCTTTGAACTCTCTTCCTTTTATTTTATTAATAATATTGGATAATAAGTGGAAATCAAGGATATTATTATAGTAGATAAAGGAGATATTAGTTGATTTATTAGGTGATTATGAGGATTAATTCAAATTATTTTGAATTTAATTAAACAAGTGGTCTAGAGCAATTTATGGAAGTAGGATGGATTTTGGACTCTTGGTTGAAGAGTTGGACGGCAAGGCTACTAGGGGGGTGCCGAATGCTTATAAAAGCACCCATTTGGTCACCTTGTTCTCTTTTTTTTCCAGTTTGCAAGCCGAATTTTCAACACCTTCCTTCTGATATTTTTCCTTTTCCATACTCTCAAAACCATAGCCGAAACCCTCTCTACTCCTCCTTGCCAAAACCTCATTCTCAATTCCCCTCTTTCTTTTATTTTTCCTCTAGCCGAACCTCCCCACTACTCCCTTGTAGACTTGGCGAATACACCCCTTGCGGTCTTGAAAATCTTTTCTTTTACTTGGAGGCACTTTGGCGAATATCAAAGGTGATACAAGACTTTTCGGACTATCTTTCCAATCGGTTGAGAAGGTAAGGGTACTAACCGAATGTTTTAGTGTTCACTCTTATGATCTATCGATTTGGACTTAAGGAAAAGCGAAAATTTGGCATAAGCTAATGATGGGCTAATCTTGTTGGTTGAAGCCGATTTCACCTTGGACTTGGGATCTCCATGCGATGGGTTGAATCGTCCAAACCTATAGCAATCGGTTTTGGGGTAAGGTGGTAAGATCGACTTCCTTTATTCTTGATATTCATTTAAGCGAAGGCTACTAATTTAGTTAAGTGCCGATTTTAGGGTGGTGAAGCAAAGGGTTGATACTCAAGACTTTTGGTAAGGATTCGGGTTCAAAGGAGAACCCTTTAAATTGTTTGATTTGGCGAATGCACTAACTCATGTCTTGGCGAATATAAAGGCGATAGATCTAGGGTGGTCGACTCTTCTTTTGGGATTTAGACTATCCGGTGGTGACGGTGTGTACATACACGTATAACTCATTAAATATGTTAATTATTGTGAATGCTAAATTGGTTATTGTAGCATTGGATATCATACCATATCGGTATAGTCGGCAATTCGGTAAGTACTGCTTGAATATGCTATTTGATGCTTTTGGTAAGCGTAATGTATTGATGCATGAGATTTAAGCATGTGATGGCATGAAACATGTATGTATATTGGTGATGTGGGATAAGTGAGTGGAGGGCGGTATTATTGTGCCGGCGGGCACCAAGAGTTTTGGTAACACACCGTGACTACGGTCACCGGAGGTTTGGTACCTCCAAAGGTTTGGCACCTCATAGCGACTTGTCCCTATGGTTAACACCACCGTGGGTTGGCCCCACTTGAGATATGGGATCGTGCGCGGTGATTTGGTATCACACGATGGGTTGGCCCCATCAAATGATCTGTATCTATGGACACGGTGTTTTGGTAACACATTGTGACTATATGTCACCGGTGGTTTGGCACCACCGGTGGTTTGGTACCACAACGGGGTAGAGCGAGTGGCGTTTGGATGGCTAGGATGGGTACTTAATATTATGCATATTAATGGTTATGTGTTGTGTATGAAAATGTTTTAAAACGGGGAAGGGTTACATACTGAGTCTTGGTGACTCACCTTCTCCATTATTTTTTTCAGGTGATGCATAGATCGCGGATATGGAGCCGGAGGGACTCGAGGTGGCCATGCGGTGGACTTAAATTAAAAGAACTTAAACTTAGTGGTTTTATTTTATTATTGGTTTGCTTTTATTTGGGTTGTAATAAGGCCTCCATAAACTTTATTTCTTTTGTTATTACTCATGTGTCGGATACTTGTTTAAAGCTACATTATTAAAATTAAATTAAAACCTCATGTTTTCTAAAACAACACGAAAATGTTTTATCGTGTCAGCGGACACATTCAAATTTGGTTTAATAACTTGACTTCAATTAAATTTTCGTAATTAATCTAAGTATGATTTCAGCAAGATAACCAAAAACGAGCAGTTTTCAACAAAGTTTAAATTGGATTTTAACACGGGTTTCAAAAAGTTTTCTCCGTAACGACCCATATTCGGTCCTAACGTTTGGGCCGGGTTTGGGCTGTTACAAATTGGTATCAGAGCCCAGTTCAAAGCTCGGCTGTGGGGGCCCAAGGTCCAAAAATATTTTAGTAGGCCTTATTAATTATTTTTGGGTTTTTGAACAGCATGGCACCGAGTCTCCGGCACCGATCCGCCCAGGTAAGTACATCTAAACCTCTGTGTGAATTATATTCTGTAGAAGGGTAGGAAGCATGGAACGTAGATAGACTTATAGGAACTTGAACCCTAGGATTAGATTACTCAAACACACAAACAGAACATAAGACTTAAAGAACGAAACCAACCTATGACTTAGTCATGGAGCTAGGGTGTGGTAACCCCGGACGCATGTCTAGGATTGGAACCGAAAGAGCCTGGTATTTAAGCAGTCCGAGTGACTCACCACCTCTTCGCAGGTATCCTACCTGGTGCGTAGC
The DNA here is from genome assembly GCA_025506655.1 of Gossypium rotundifolium. Classification (NCBI taxonomy): domain Eukaryota; kingdom Viridiplantae; phylum Streptophyta; class Magnoliopsida; order Malvales; family Malvaceae; genus Gossypium; species Gossypium rotundifolium. Next base: position 97,578,051 of record CP106733.1, on the reverse strand, counting down.
TTGGGTTCACCCTAACTCAGAGGGCTCAGCGGTGTGGTAACCTCTGTGCGCATGTCTAGAAAGGTTCGGTGGGAGCTTGGTATTTAAGCAGTCCGCGTGACTCACCTCCTCTCCACACGAAACCCACCTGGTGCGTAGCTTTGGTTCACCCTGACCAAGAGGACTCGGTTAAAGGCTAAACATAATGACTAAAACCCGAAAGAGAATTAGCCTTGATTTTCGAAAAAGGAATGAAACAACAAAACTTGGTTTAAAACTTTTAAAATCACTCCTTCAAACGTAAGAACAACTCTTTTTACAATGTTTTCTCCGAAAAGTTTGATTTGTGGAAAATTACGAAAATGCCCTTAGGGGTAAAATTACTAAAATACCCTTGGTTCATAAAACATCAACTCAATGACTTTGTCCAAAAATTTTAACTACTTCTCAAATATTCAACTCAGCTTTGGAAATCATCAATGAAACACTTTGGTTTTGGAAAAATTACAAAATACCTCAACTTACCAAAACGACCACAGTACAAAATTTTTGCAACATCACCGTTTTAAGAAAGAAAAATTCTCAAAAGGGACCCTCAGAGTTTTACAATTATTAAAACACCCTCGATTTACAAAAAATTACAAAATTACCCCTGATGGACAAAATTACCAAAATACCCCTGGTTTTCGAAATAATGCTATAACTTCAAACCTTATCAATTTTTAATAATACCCTCCAGTGTTGGGAATTGCAAAAACAACCTACTTTACTAAAGTTTTAAAATCTCTTTCATTACGAAAATACCCCTGTAGGAAAAAGACAAAAAAACCCCTGGGTTAGAAATGGGCAGAAATGTCCGAAGAGCGAATAGGTATGGGGAGTATTAAGGAATGGATGCAAGGACTTCTTTGTGTGTGAACTAAGATAGAAGACTGAAACCTTGTTTGCACGGAAGAATCTCTAATTAAAATTCCTTCATAAAATTTCTTCGCGAGTAATGAAGTGGAACAAACGCTAATACATAAAATTTCTCTTAATCAGATTAAAAGCGTAGTAGATAGAATGAGTTCTAGAGGACGTGGACGCCGTGGACACGGTAGGGGTAGGATGACCGTGTTGGAACCCGTCAGTCGGGACAAGGTTCGAAAATGATGTACCACCGCCACCACCACCTCCACTTTTGGAGCGGAGGAGCGAGATCGAGGAGGAGGAGGCGTGATCGCAAGCTATGTTGCGAGTCCTCGAATTGGTGGTCAGGTGGTGGAAATTTAGGAGCTCAAAATCTATTCCCAAGCGAATTCGGTCCAACGAGCCGAGGTGTTCGGGGTGTGTCGAGTGGCACCCAGTGTAGCGAGAATCTTGGCTAGAGTCAATGAAAGGATCATGATGATCTTGACTTTGAGGAGAAAAAGCGAAAGGGCGTATCGCTTCTAAAGGATGAAGCGTATCGGTGGTGGTGACGATTCGAGATGGCGCTTCTGGCAGATGATTTGACTTGGGATTATTTTAAAGCGCTTATCGGAAGAAGTATGTGGGCACCAGATTATCTGAGATGCTCAAAGGAAAGCCTTTACGGGTTAGTGCAAGGAACTAAGTCGATGGCGGAATATGAGGCGGAGTTTTAAGATCGAGTAGGTATGCTAGAGGCATCGTGGCTCTTGAACACGAATGTTGTGTCCGCTTTGAGGACGGACTCAAGATAATTTGAGATTCTTGATTGCCCATGACAAGTTCGTGAGTTTTCATCTCTTGTGGAAAAGGCTAAAGTAGCCGAGGGATCAAGGAGGCGTGAGATGTAATTATAGTAGGAATAATCAAAGAGAGGATTTGGGTCAGTTGGATCCAGGTGGTGGTGTCGAGAAAAAGGCTAGGCCAAGTGGGCCGTCGGTGACAAGGCCCATGATCGCTAATCGAGGGCCGACTCGATGTAACCGTGGGGAAGACCCATTGGGGAAGTTGTTCGACCGGTGATAGAGGATGTTTTGAGTGTGGGTCTTTGGAGCATCGGTCGAGATTGTCCTCGAAAGCAAGCTCGAATCGATCGGAGGGAGCGTAACTGTACTCAAGATAGAAATGTGGGACCGCAGAGGGTCGTGGTAATGGCAGAGGAAGCAACGGTCCTAGCCGAGGTCGTGGAATTGAGGCGAGGTTCAGAGCAACACGAGGCTAGGTAGCTGGCTTAGTCTATCTTGGCGAGGCGTCATGAGGAGGGTGACGCACGGATGTCATAACTAGTACGTTTCTAATTTTGGTCTTCCTTATTATGCATTAATCGATGTGGGTCTACACATTCATACGTGGCAGTAGTGTGGTAGAGACTTTGGACCTAAACTCAAACCGCTTCTAGGGTGATGACCGTAGTTAGTCCGTTAGGTCACTCTGTAGTGGTAGATAAACTTTATAGAGACGTACCCTAGAACTCCAAGGGTAGTATTTGTGGTCGATCGATGGAACTACCGTTTGGGGAGTTCGATTTGATCCTGGAATGGATTGGTGGTTAAGTATCGGTGAATTTGGATTCTTGACTAAGCGCATGGTTCTTAAGACAGTGGGAACGATGAAGTGGTCATGATAGGTGATAGATGGAATTACTTATCCAACGTGGTGTCCGCCTTGAAGGTTGAGAAGATGGTCAAGAAGGGTTGTAAGGCGTTCTTGGTTCAAATCAGTGCTTTGGAAGTTAAGGAGTCGATGGTTGGAAAGGTCCGAACGGTTGGGGAGTTCTTGATGTGTTCCCGAAGAACTTCCGGTTCCGCCTCGGATCGGAAGTCGAATTGATATAGACTTACTACCCGAAACGGCACCGTGTTCATAGCACCTTACCGAATGGCACCAAAGGAATTGGTGGGTGAAGGCTCAAATTCGTGAGCTCTTGGATAGAGGTTTATTCGACCTAGTATATCTCCGTGGGAGCGCTTTGTATTGTTTGTCAAGAAGAAGGATGGTTCTATGCGGATGTGCATCGACTACCGTCAGTTAAACAAGTTAACGATCAAAAACAAGTACCCATTGCCTCGGATCGATGACTTGTTTGACCAGTTGAAGGGGTGTCGGTGTTTTCAAAGATAGACCTTAGGTCGGGTTACCATCAACTTAAGGTGAAGGAGGCCGATGTTCACAAGACGGCATTTCGAACTCGGTATGGGCATTACGAGTTCCTAGTGATGCCATTCGGGTTGACCAATGCACCGGCGGCATTCATGGATTTAATGAATAGAGTATTTCAACAGTACTTGGACCAATTTGTCGTAGTGTTCATAGACGACATTTTGGTTTACTCAAAGACGGAGGAGGAGCATGACAAGCATTTACGAATAGTTACGCAAGTCTTGAGGAGAAAGCGATTATATGCCAAATTCGATGAAGTGCAAATTTTGGCTAAGGAGGTGGCTTTCTTAGGTCATGTAGTGTCGTGGAAGGATTAGAGTAGATCCCCGCAAGATTGAAGCGGTGTTGGAGTGGAAACCGCCTAAGTCGATTGGCGAGATACTGAAGTTTTTGGGTTTAGCGGGTATTATCGAAGGTTTGTGGAAGGGTTCTCTCATATCACAAAGACCGCTGACTAAGTTGCTAAGGAAAGGTGTTCCATTTGTATGGTTAGAGAAGCGACAAGAAAGTTTTGATAAGTGAGGAAGATTCGGCGAAGCTCGGTTTTGGTACTGACTGAGGCGGAAAGTTGTTCACGATCTATTGTGATGCATCTCACACCGGTTTGGGATGTGTGTTGATGCGAGGATGGGAAGGTAGTAGCCTATCGTCCGTCGCCTAAGACCGCATGAGGTTAACTACCCAACTCACGACACAGAGTTAGCGGCGATCGTCTTCGCTTTGAAAATATGGAGACATTATCTTTATGGGGAGAAGTCGATAGTCTACACGGATCACAAAAGCTTGAGGTATCTTTTGACTCGAAGGATCTCAATCGAGACAACGGCGATGGATTGAACTATTAAAGACTACGATTGTTCAATCGAATATCATCCGGTAAGGCTAACGTGGTGGTCGTCGTTGGCCGGAAGGTTGTGGCGGACTTAAGAGTAATGTTTGCTCGATTGAGCCTATATGACGATGGAAGCCTTTTGGCGAGCTTCAAGTTAAGCCAACGTGGATCGAGGAGATTAAGGATAAACAATTGGTGGATAAAGGGTTAAATGCTAAGAGAATGCAAGTTCAGGATGGTGGTTTAGAGGGGTATAGTGTGACCGGTGATGGTGTGTTATGTTTTCAAGGACGGCCTATATGCCAAAGGATATGGAGTTGAGGCGAAAATTCTCCGGGATGCTCATAGCGACCCATACGCTATGCATCCGGAGGAAGCAAGATGTATGGAGATCTCGGAAATAGTTACGGTGGCGGGTTGAAGCGTGAGATAACGGATTCGTAGGGAAGTGTTTGACATGTCGGCGAGTTAAGGTGAACACCGATTACCATCGGGCTAATTCAACCGTGCAGATCCTCAATGGAAGTGAGAGCGGATCACTATGGATTTCGTCGGTGGTCTACCCTTACGCCAAAGAAGAAAGATGCGATTTGGGTAATCGTGACCGTCGACTAAATCACTCACTTCATCTGGGTGAGAATGGATTACTCACTCCGAAGCTAGCGAAGTTATCGTGGCGAGATAGTCGATTGCATGGTGTACCGTGTCGCTTATCTCGATAGGGACCCAAGGTTCACTTGAGGTTTTGGAAGCGTTACATCAAGTGTTGGGTGCGCGGTTGGATTCAAGATGACTTTCCATCCTCGACGGACGGGCAATCCGAAAGGGTCATCTGAGATCTTAGAAGATATCTTTGAGGGTTGTGTCTTGGAATTCGAGGTAGTTGGGAGGAATTTCTACCTTTAGCCGAGTTCGCCTACAACAATAGTTACCAGCGAGTATTCGATGGCACCATCGAAGCAATGTATGGACGAAATGCCGAACTCCGACATGTTGGGCGGAGTTGGGTGAGCAACAGTGTTGGGTCCGAATTGGTAGCGAAACGGAGGATAAAGTGAAGGTGATTCGAGCCGTCTTAAGGAAGCATCGATGAGCGAAGTCCTATCTTGATCTTAAGCGCAAGGAAATGGAGTATCACGATGGGGATAAGGTTTTCTGAAGGTGTCGCCTTGGAAGAAGGTGCTAAGGTTGAGCGAAAAGGAAGCTAAGCCCAAGGTTCATCGAGCCATATCTGATTGTAAGCGAGTAGGACCGTAGCTTATCGCCTAAATTGCCGGCAGAATCAATCGGATCCATGACGTATTTCATGTATCGATCTTTGAGGCAGTGTCGGTCGATCCATCACATGTGGTGCCCGTGATGTAAATCGAGGTTAACGCAGACTTATCTTTTGAGGAGGAACCGGTTCAAATCTTGGATAGAGATATAAAGGTTCTACGTAGGAAGTCAGTGCCCTTAGTGAAAGTGCTATGGCGGAACCATGGTGCTGAGGAAGCTACGTGGGAACCTGAGGATGTGATACGGCGGCAATACCCTCATCTGTTTTAGTTAAGTAATTTCGGGACGAAATTTATTTTAAGGGGGGTAGAACTGTAACATCCCAAAAATGGGGTTATTTGGAATTTAATTATTTTTCTTATGTATGGACCGCTGAGATTTTATTTATTGAATAATAGAGCTTAATTTAAGGCTTTGAGTGTACGGTTTGGTAGAAAATCTCGGTTTGTAACTTTAAAGGTAGGGAGCCTTAGCGGAGGGTGTTATAAGAATAAATAAGGAAACATTTGACATAAAATGAGCTTAGAATAAGTGGCAAAGGAGGGCCACTTGGGAGCTACAATTAGCGCCATCAAGAACAAGGAGAGCCTTGGTTGAGTCACAATTCTCCTTTTTGTTCTTATTTTGGGCGGCATAGGGAGGGAGAGTTCTTTCTCTCTTTGAACTCTCTTCCTTTTATTTTATTAATAATATTGGATAATAAGTGGAAATCAAGGATATTATTATAGTAGATAAAGGAGATATTAGTTGATTTATTAGGTGATTATGATGATTAATTCAAATTATTTTGAATTTAATTAAACAAGTGGTCTAGAGCAATTTATGGAAGTAGGATGGATTTTGGACTCTTGGTTGAAGAGTTGGACTAAGGCTACTAGGGGTGCCAATGCTTATAAAAGCACCCATTTGGTCACCTTGTTCTCTTTTTTTCAGGTTTGCAAGCGAATTTTCAACACCTTCCTTCGATATTTTCCTTTTCCATACTCTCAAAACCATAGCCGAAACCCTCTCTACTCCTCCTTGCCAAAACCTCATTCTCAATTCCCCTCTTTCTTTTATTTTTCCTCTAGCCGAACCTCCCCACTACTCCCTTGTAGACTTGGCCGAATACACCCCCTTGCAGTGCCGAAAATCTTTTCTTTTACTTGGAGGCACTTTGGCCGAATATCAAAGGTGATACAAGACTTTTCGGGACTATCTTTCCAATCGGTTGAGAAGGTAAGGGGTACTAACCGAATGTTTTTAGTGTTCACTCTTATGATCTATCGATTTGGACTTAAGGAAAAGCCAAAAATTTGGCATAAGCTAATGATGGGTTAATCTTGTTGGTTGAAGCCGATTTCACCTTGGACTTCGGGATCTCCATGCAGTAGGTTGAATCCTCCAAACCTATAGCAATCGGTTTTGGGGTAAGGTGGTAAGATCGACTTCCTTTATTCTTGATATTCATTTAAGCCGAAGGCTACTAATTTGGTTAAGTGCCGATTTTAGGGTGGTGAAGCAAAAGGGTTGATACTCAAGACTTTCGGGTAAGGATTCGGGTTCAAAAGGAGAACCCTTTAAATTGTTTGATTTGGCCGAATGCACTAACTCATGTCTTGGCGAATATAAGGCGATAGATCTAGGGTGGTCGACTCTTCTTTTGGGATTTAGACTATCCGGTGGTGACAGTGTGTACATACACGTATAACTCATTAAATATGTTAATTATTGTGAATGCTAAATTGGTTATTGTAGCATTGGATATCATACCATATCGGTATAGTCGGCAATTCAGGTAAGTACCTGTTTGAATATGCTATTTGATGCTTTTGGTAAGCGTAATGTATTGATGCATGAGATTTAAGCATGTGATGGCATGAAACATGTATGTATATTGACTGATGTGGGATAAGTGAGTGGAGGGGGAAGTATTATTGTGCCGACGGGCACCAGTGTTTTGGTAACACACCGTGACTACGGTCACCAGAGGTTTGGTACCTCCAGAGGTTTGGCACCTCATAGCGACTTGTCCCTGTGGTTAACACCACCGTGGGTTGGCCCCACTTGAGATATGGGATCGTCTGCCAGTGATTTGGTATCACACGATGGGTTGGCCCCATCAAATGATCTGTGTCTATGGACACCAGTGTTTTGGTAACACATTGTGACTATATGTCACCAGTGGTTTGGCACCACCAGTGGTTTGGTACCACAACGGGGTAGACAGTGGCGTTTGGATGGCTAGGATGGGTACTTAATATTATGCATATTAATGGTTATGTGTTGTGTATGAAAATGTTTTAAAACGGGGAAGGGTTACATACTGAGTCTTGGTGACTCACCTTCTCCATTATTTTTTTCAGGTGATGCATAGATCGCGGATATGGAGCCGGAGGGACTCGAGGTGGCCATGCGGTGGACTTAAATTAAAAGAACTTAAACTTAGTGGTTTTATTTTATTATTGGTTTGCTTTTATTTGGGTTGTAATAAGGCCTCCATAAACTTTATTTCTTTTGTTATTACTCATATGTCGAATACTTGTTTAAAGCTACATTATTAAAATTAAATTAAAACCTCATGTTTTCTAAAACAACACGAAAATGTTTTATCGTGTCAGCGGACACATTCAAATTTGGTTTAATAACTTGACTTCAATTAAATTTTCGTAATTAATCTAAGTATGATTTTAGCAAGATAACCAAAAACGAGCAGTTTTCAACAAAGTTTAAATTGGATTTTAACACGGGTTTCAAAAAGTTTTCTCCGTAATGACCCATATTCGATCCTAACGTTTGGGCCGGGTTTGGGCTGTTACACCTCTGATGATGAGATGGATGTTAATCAATCTCATCAATTGAATTTGTCTCATTCAAGTTCTAGTTCAACGCCAAGTCAGAGTGACAATGGATCCGATGGTGGTGGTTTAAGTCCAATTGAAGAGGATGATGGATATAGTGGTGATAGAGGTGAAATTAGGTCTTCTGGTCGGTATGGAGGAGAATATGGGGTCGGTACCACTAGTGGACATTTCCGTGATAGATCAGAGTTTGATGGAAATATGTTTCCTGAACCTAGGAGAGATAGAAGTGAACCTAAAGCTCCATCAAAAGGAAAAGGAAAAGGCAAGAAGCATACTTCAGTAGGCTCTTCATCTGGTAGGAGATCAAGTTCTAGTAACCTTGGGTATAGTGATTCATCTACTAGCACTCAAGGTTTTTATCCACCAAAACAACCTTCATATTTTCAACCTTCACATGATTATCCACAACCATATGGTTATTATCCACCATTTCCTAATTATGGTGTGCCATACCAGCCTCAAATGCATCCTCCACCACCAATGTATCCCCCACCTCCACCTTTTATGTATCCTCCTCCTCAAATATATCCTCCATATCAATTATATGAAAACCAAGCTGAAAACGTTACTTTTTTTGGATATATTTTTGGACAAATGCCAAGAGAATCAAGTCAAGAACGCTCTCAAAGTGAAGGTGAAGGATTTGATCTTCCTCGTCATTCCACTAATTGGTGAAAACTAAATCGCACCACTACCATTATTTGTAAGGTATGTTTTTTTTTTAAAAGAAAACTTTTGTTAATGTTCTTACTTAATTTTGATGATATAAAAACATTTAAAATATATCTTTAGATAAATAAATGGAGTATATTTTATGAAAACATTATTAAAAATCAAGCATGTTAAATTATATATTAAAGTAGATTGAGAGTGATAATAAGTGGTAGTAAATAGAAATAATTAATGAGAATCTATACAATTATCTATTCCTTTTTCCTTTTGCAAAGATAGAATGTCTATATCTCCACCATCTTCAAAGTCACAAGAAATATTATAGACATCTATCGGTATGAATTTTCAATTATTTTATCTATAAAACTTTCAAACTTATTAAATATGATAAATGTTTAATATTTCCTTTTTTTACTTTGTTATTAGTTAATATAACATTTTAAAAATTAAGTAAATAAATGTAAGTATATTTAATGATTATAAAAGTTGTGTTCTCGTATCATATTAATAAAAGTTCATAAGTGTTAGAAAACACTCTAAAAATCATTAAAAGTGACTTTTTATAATTATAATTATAATTATTATGTTTTATAATAAGTTGTGCGGATTTTAAAAAAATTCAAGACCGCAATACCCGCAGTGACAGCAATAGCGTCCGTTATGTCCGCAACCGCGATAAACGCAACGCGACCGAAAACGCTACCGCGACCGCAATTTAAATCCCTGGATAGATGCCTACGAGTTCAATTTTACACCCTTATGGATAAGGATTTACAATATCCCCTTGGAGCATATGGAAAGACAAGTAGCTATTGATGTGGGAAAGGCGATAGGGGAAGTGGTGGCTATTGACTGGAGAGATAGGGATGGAGGGTGGACTGAGTTTATAAGAGTAAGCGTAAAAGTTGATGTGCTACGACCTTTGCGAAGGGTTGTTCACTTGGTTGGAAGGGAAGAAACTGAGACTATATGCTCCATCAACTATGAAAGACTGCCAACATTTTTCTATTTTTGCGGCCTCATAGGATATACCATACAAAAATGTACCGAAAAAGATGAACGGTTAGAAACAAATAACCTAAGTTTCCAGTATGGGAGTTGGCTTACAGCACAGATAAGAGGATCTACCCAAAACAGAGAAAACTGGAGAAATGGGATCGGAATCTTGGATTAGCCGACAAATTCTAATGAAGCGAATAACGAGAGCAAGACTGAAACTAGGGAAGGAAATGAGATTCTGATGAAAAAGGAAAAGCAAGGGATGGAGATAAAGGTTTAGAATGTTGGAAAGTTTGGACATCACATATATAATAAGGATAATTAAGCCCAAATTAAAAGTGATCTAATTTGATTAAAATTTTATTGAGCTTTTAATTATTAAATAAAGTCTATGTATATGTGTAGATACTCTTCTAATCAAATTCTAATTAATGATGGGCTAATTAGAATTTGATTAGAACTAATATGCCAAGGTTATAAATATTAGGGTTATGGTTCCCAAATTATATAGAAGATATCTTTTCTAATATCCTATCATTAGGATAGAGAGAGCATACATTTTTTGAATTTCTTGTGTGCTAATTTGGAAGATCAAATCCACAAGATCCGACAAAACTTCAAGAAATTCATGGATTCAGGTACGTTTCCGCATTTAGTTTTATTCTTGATTTATTCTTGATGATTTGACATGATAGATCCTGGTTTATTAAGTTTTATTTTTAGATTTATTTTACAAATCTAATAAGTAGTATCAGAGCTTTGTCATGTTGAATCATTGAAAAGAACTTATTCTTTATAAATTTGATATTTTAATTTTATGTTGAATCTTTGAGATTCTTGATAATTTTGGGTTTTGATTCTTTAAATAAAGTTTTAAGGTTTTATAAATATAATCTAGTTTGATATTTGCAAGGCATGTGATTATTATTTTAATCTTATATGACATTTAAAAATATATATATATATAAATACATATATATATATATATATATATAAATTGATTCCTATATATGTTACATTATATAATATATGCATGCTTTGATTGGTTTAATGCATGTTTTGAAAATTATATATATATATATATATATATATATATATAATTATCTTTCAAATTTGATTGAAAGATGAAATTAAGGTAAATATTTTGAAACAAATAAATTGATTTTGGCTTTTAATTAAGAATGTCTAATATTTTGAATAAATTAGTTGAAACAAAATGCCGCCAAAGTGACCTCTTTTGTGTAGATTAGTTTATTTGAAATATTAAGATGATTATATGTTTTTGTGATTCATGAGTTTATTAATTAACCCAAAGGTAAGTTAATATTTGGCAGAATTTCAACGACATCTGTGGTGATAAACGTGTGACAATTATAAGGTATTTTATGTGAGCAATAAGTTAGTCCAAAGATTAATTCATTATTTGACATAATTTATTGTCAATGTTTGATTGCTACAACAAGAGTACTGCTTACTATTAATATTACTGTCCAAAGACTTGATATTAATGTTGTGTTTGGTATCTTGAGATGGGATTAGCCATTATCCTGAATCTATTGTTTACTTATGAATATTGATTTAAGCTTGTTTTTTGTTCTATATTCAGCTAATTCATCTTTGCTGCCACAATATCTGCTAATATAAATTCTATACCCATGCTTAATGGGACTAATTTTAAGGAATGGAAAAAGGCACTTACTTATAGTGCTTGGCTGTATGGACATAGACTTTGCACTAAGGGAAGAACAACCTGCATCTCTCACTGCGGAAAGCACCCCTAATGTTAAGAGGGATTTTGAGAGGTGGGATCGTTCAAATCGCATGAGTCTTATGATCATGAAACATAGCATTCTAGAAGCCTTTAGGGGCATAGAATCTGAAGAGATTACTCAGGCCAAGGGTTTCCTTGATAAAGTTGAGAAAAGTTTTGCTAAAAATGATAAGGTTGAGATGACATCACTTCTAACTTCTTTGATGTTTATGAAGTATAAGGGTCAAATAGACGTAAGGGAGTACATTATGGAGATGTTCCATACTGCTTCAAGACTTAAGGCACTTAAGATCGAGCTTTCTGAGGAATTGCTTGTTCTTATGGTTTTGGTATCGCTTCCTGCATAGTTTAATCAATTTAAAATTAGTTATAACTGTCAAAAGGAAAAATGGACCCTAAATGAGCTCATTTCTCATTGTGTGCAAGAGGAAGAAAGGTTGAAGCGTGATAAGTCTGAAAGTGCTTATTTGGCCAATGCCCCTAAAGACAAGCGCAAGAAAAGAAAATATCAGAATGAAGCTGCTAAGGGTCCAGCTCAAAAGAAACAACAACAAGCTATAGAGAGTTGTTTCTTTTGTAACAAGTCTGGACACGTAAAGAAAGATTGTACCAAATATCATGCTTGGCATGCAAAGAAAGGTATAATTTTTAATTTGGTCTGTTCAGAGATTAATTTAGCTTCAGTACCTAGAAGAACTTGGTGGATAGATTCTGGTGTTACTACTCACATAAGTGTTTCTATGTAGGGTTGCCTGAGTTACCGAAAGCCAAGTGATGGTGAAAGATACATCTTTGTGGGCGATAGAAAATCGATAGAAGTGGAAGCGGTTGGGCATTTTAGGTTGTTATTAGGAACTAGTTTTTATGTGGATTTAAAAGAAACTTATATTGTACCGTCATTTAGACGAAATTTAGTTTCTGTTTCTTCATTGGACAAATTTGGTTATTATTGTTCATTCGAAAATAATCAATTTTATTTGTCTTTAAATTCAAATGTTATTGGAACTGGTTATTTGAATACTTATGACAACCTTTATTTGCTAGAAACAATTGCATCCTATAATGAAACCTTGCATGTGGAATCACGTGGTATTAAACGCAAATTAAATAAGGAAAATTCAGCACCATTATGGCATAAAGCGCTTAGGTCATATCTCAAAAGTTAGAATTAAACGCCTTGTGTCTGATGGTATTTTAGAGTCCCTTGACTTCACAGAATTTGATGTTTGTATCGATTGCATTAAGGGAAAACAGACCAAAACCAAGAGATTGGGTGCCAATAGATCTTCAGACGTCTTAGAATTAATTCATACAGATATTTGTGGGCCATTCCCTACAGGATCTTGGAATGGTCAACAATATTTCATAACATTCATAGATGATTACTCACGTTATGGGTACCTATATCTTATTTATGAGAAATCTCAGTCTTTGGACGTGTTCAAAGCTTATAAAGCTGAAGTTGAGAATCAACTCAATAAAAAGATTAAAAACATTAGATCTGATCGTGGTGGTGAGTACTACGGTAGATATGATGGCTCAGGTGAACAATGTCCAGGACCATTTGTGAGATTCTTAGAGGAATGCGGTATTGTCCCACAGTACACCATACCAGGATCACCTAGTATGAATGGTGTAGCTGAAAGACAAAATAGAACTCTTAAGGATATGGTAAAGAGCATGATTGCTCATTCTACCTTACCTGAGTCCCTCTGGGGAGAAGCATTAAAGACAGCAGCTTACATTCTAAACAGAGTACCTAATAAAGCAGTTGCACAAACACCTTATGAGCTTTGGACAGGTCAAAAGCCTAGTCTAAAGCACTTTCACATTTGGGGATGTCTAGCTGAGGCAAGGCCTTATAGGCCACATGAAAAGAAATTGGACTCTAAAATAATAAGCAGCTACTTTATTAGCTATTCTGAGCGATCTAAGGGCTATAAATTTTATGATTCCATAATAAAGAATATTTTTGAGATGGAAACTGCAACATTTTTTGAGGATGTTGAGTTTGGGGGGAGAAATAAGGTTAGAGACATTGTTTTTGAGGAGGAATTGGATTCTAACTCAGTTCCTACTATCACTTTTGATGATGTTCAGGTTTTATACCTATCATTGATCAAGAAGTGAATCCAGAACCTCTACAAGACAATGTTTAACAACTTCCCATTCAAAATGAGGTAATTGTTCCAAAAGAACAAACTCAACAACCTCAAGAACAAGTGCCATTAAGGAGGCCCACAAGAGAAAGGAGAAATGCTATTCTAGATGATTATGTTGTATTTCTCCAAGAACATGAGGATGATAATGGAATGATGGAAGATGATCCAATCAACTTTCATCAGGCCATGAAAAGTTCTAATTCTCAAAAGTGGATTGATGCCATGAAAGATGAGTATAAATCTATGCAAGTTTGGGAACTTGTCCCATTACCTGATGGTGCAAAACCAATTGGTTGTAAATGGATATTTAAAACCAAGAGGGATGAAAATGGTAATGTGGAGAGGTATAAAGCGCGTCTTGTAGCTAAAGGATATACTAAAAAAGAAGGTATTGATTTTACAGAGACTTTCTCTCCAGTTTCATCGAAAGACTCATTTAGGATAATCATGGCGCTTGTTGCTCATTTTGATCTTGAGTTACATCAGATGGATGTTAAAAATGTGTTTCTTAATGGAGACATTGAAAAAACAATTTATATAGTGCAACCAAAAATTTTGAGTCAAAAGATTCAAAGAATATGGTTTGTAAATTGACAAAATCCATCTATGGACTCAAACAAGCTTCTCGTCAATGGTACCATAAGTTTCATCAAATAATTATCTCATTTTGCTTTGAGATAAATATTGTTGATGATTGTGTGTATCACAAATTCAATGGGAGTAAGTACATATTTCTGGTTCTATATGTTGATGACATTTTGCTTGCCGCTAATGATATAGGCTTATTGCACGAAACCAAGAGGTTTTTATCTAAGCATTTTGAGATGAAAGATCTTGGGGACGCCTCTTTTGTTTTAGGAATTCAGATACATCGAGATCGATCTCGAGGTATTCTTGGATTATCACAAAAGAACTATATCGATAAGGTACTCAAAAGGTTTGGCATGCAGAGTTGTAGACTAGGTGACACCCTTGTCGCTAAAGGAGACAAATTTAGTCTTACTCAATGCCCTAAAAGTAACCTTAAAATTCGAGAAATGAAAAAGATTCCCTATGCATCAACTGTTGGGAGTTTAATGTATGCTTAAGTTTGTATGCGTCCGGACATTGCATACATTGTTGGGATCTTAGGTTGATATTTAAGCAACCCTGGTATAGACCATTGGATAGCAGCCAAAAGGGTTATGAGATATCTTCAGAGAACAAAAAATTACATGCTTACTTATAAGAGATCAGATCTTTTTGAGGTCATTGGGTATTCTGATTCTGATTTTGCTGGATACCAAGATAGTAGGAAATCCACATCAGGCTATGTTTACCTGTTAGCTGGAGGAGCTATATCTTGGAAAAGTGTCAAACAGACACTTGTAGCTTCATCCACTATGGCAGCAAAATTTTTAGCATGCTATGAGGCATCAAACCATGGAATATGGTTGCGGAACTTTGTCACAGGGCTGCGTATTTTGGAGAATGTAGAAAGACCAGTCAAATTATTTTGTGACAATAAGTCAACAGTACTGTATTCCAATAGCAATAGGAGTTCATCTAAGTCAAAGCATATTGACATAAAGTTCCTAGTTGTCAAAGAAAGAGTGCAAAATGGTCAAATATCCATAGAGCACATTGGGACAAACTCCATGATAGCGGATCCGCTCACAAAAGGTCTACCACCCAAGGTCTTTCATGAGTACACTGCTACATGGGTGTTACATTATTTGAGGATATCATGATTTAGTGGGAGTTTATATTTTATTTGTTTTCGAACATTTATGTATTCAGTTACTTTCTGACCAGAAATGAAGTATTCAGTTTATTCACTCAGTTTATTATTTTGAAACAGACCTTACTTTAGTTTAAAGAGGACCAGTTGGAAATAGACATGTTTAGATCATATTGCATGTAATTTTCATGCTACACATCCATACTTGATCTATGTCAGTTGGTTATGTTAATATACGTGATCATGGATGGATTTAGTTACGATATAAATAGCGAAAGTCACCTTGTTTCTATGTTAACATAATTAATGGACGAGATTGTTCAGAATACTTTTTGGATATGATAGTAAAATTTTGAGCTCATAAGGTTATATAATGACATGTAATTATAAAGTAATTAGTATATATATGTGGTCCAAGTGGGAGATTGTTGGAAAATTTGGACATCACATATATAATAAGGATAATTACATGTTATTATTTACTATCATGATAGGTTAACCCAAATTAAAAGTGATCTAATTTGGTTAGAATTTTATTGGGATTTTAATTATTAAATAAAGTATGGGTCAAATATGTGTAGATACTCTTCTGATCAAATTCTAATTAATGATGGGCTAATTAGAATTTGATTAGAACTAATATACTAAGGTTATAAATATTAGGGTTATGGTCCCCAAATTATACACAAGATATCTTTTCTAATATCCCATCATTAGGAAAGAGAGAGCATATATTCTTTGAATTTCTTGTGTGCTAATTTGGAAGATCAAGTCCCCACGATCCGGCAAAACTTCAAGAAATTCATGGATTCAGGTACGCTTCCTCATTTAGTTTTATTCTTGATTTATTCTTGATGATTTGACATGATAGATCCTGGTTTATTAAGTTTTATTTTTAGATTTATTTTACAAATCTAACACAGAATCCAACTCGCCCTTGGAAAAATGGTTATCTAAGTCATCTTGTGAAGGAGGGGGTAGAATAAAATGTAAAATAAAAAGATTAAAGGGAAACAATTGAGAGAAAAACGAAGAAAGCCCTTTTAGAATTGTCCAAAAAAAGCTTATGGATTGTCTTTCACCTTGTAAGGTGGCGGTTGGCGATAAGCCCCGCAAGAGCCATGAAGTTCTTCTGTTGGAACTATCGAGGGCTTGGAAACCCTTCGACAGTTCAAGAGCTCAAGCAACTTCTCATTGCAAATAATCTTGATGTGGTCTTTTTATGCAAAACAAAAATGTATGCTAATAATCTTACTCGTATTTGAAATTTGTGGTAGGATGACTGGATGCTTGTCAGTGAGCTCGAAAGGTTGTAGTGGTGGTCTGGTGATGTTGTGGAAATATGGAGCTGATGTGGTTAGTCAAAGTTACTCGAGCAACCATATTGATTTGACTGTGAGCATGGAAAACCATAGTAACATTAGGTTTAGGGGGTTCTATGGCTATGCGGATCTGAATATTAGAAACTGATCTTGGGATATTCTAAAAAGGATGGGTAGATTTGTTAGGGTAGGTTGGATTGTGGGTGGGAACTTTAATGCTATCATAGATGATACTGAAAAAGAAGGGGGTCGTAGGAAGCGTAGGGTTCACTTGGAAAAGTTTAGGGATGTCCTGGAGGAGTTGGCTTTTGTTGTCATAAAAACTGACAGGGGTCGGTTTGCTTGGGTTAATAATCGAGAGGGTAGTGACTTGGTTAAAGGGAGGCTGGATTGTTTTGTTATGTCTGCTAACACTATTTCTAATTTCCTTTTCATTGCGACAAACATGATTAGGCAGGCTAAATCAGACAATGACATAGTGATGATGGATTCTATGAGGCAGAAGCTTACGGAGGATCTCAAAGACCTGAGACTCTTCTTGAAATTCGATGCATGATGGGCTAAAGATAGAGTGGCCAAAGATATAATTAAAAATGCTTGGAGTAGGAGTGGTATAAACATCATGGAAAATTTTGAGAGGGTTTGTGGGGAGCTTGGTCCCTGGCAGCACAATAGGTATAGAAAGATGACAAATAATATTCGAACATTGACTATGTGGATCGACAAGATAATTGAAGACCCTTATGAGATGTCTAATGTTGATAACTTGAAAGAGGCTCGTATTAAGTTGAGGCCCCTTTATGCCGAAGAGGAAGGGTACTAGGCTCAAAGGTTAAAGATAAGATGACTCAAAGAAGGGGATAGAAACACTAGATATTTTCACATTCGGGCTACTAGCAGATTGAAGAAAAATAAAATTGATTGTTTAAAGAATCCTAATGGTATATAGATGAATGATACAAAAGATATTTGGAAGGTGGCATGGGACTATTTTCACAATTTATTTAAGACAAGTGCTCCTTCTAATGCTGAGACCAATATGAGCTATATTCAGAAATGTGTTACACAAGATGTTAATAACATATTGGTCAAAAGGTTCACGGATGAGGAGATCCTTGAAGCTTTTAACCAAATGGATCCTTGTAAAGCCTTGGGAATTGATGGCCACTCGGGTATTTTCTTTAAAGAAAACTAGGAGGTGGTGGGTAAAGATATTCTTAATCTCTATCATGAAATATTAGATGGAAATAAAGACATTTCTTTCATAAAGGAAACAATTATTGTTCTTATTCCTAATATTAATGATCTAGTGGACATGTCTAACTTCCAACCTATTAGCTTGTGCGGGGTGATATACAAAATAATTGCAAAGACATTAGGAACCGTATGAAGGAAGCTCTCCTCTTTGCATTAGTCAAAATCAAAGTGCCTTTATCCCGGGTCATATAATCCATGACAACATTTTTATTACGCATGAGTTGATGCACTACCTCCAAAGCTCTAAAAATGGCCCGAATAAAGGTTTTGTCGTTAAGCTCGATATAAGCAAGGCGTATGACCTGGTGGAGTGGATTTTCCTTGAAAAAGTCATGGAAAATTTGGGTTGATAAAATTATAAGATTTGTTCGGTCGGTGAAATATGTGGTTAAGTGTAATATGTTACTTTCAGAGACCATTGTTCCGGAGAGGGGATTTCAAAAAAGGGACCCCCTTTCCCCCTTATCTCTTCTTATTTTGCATAGAGGCCTTATCGAGAATGCTTCACTGCACTCATCATATCGATCCTATTCATGGTATTCGGGCTAGCAAAAATGGCCCTAGCATAAATCATTTATTTTTCGCAGACGATGCCCTCCTCTTTATTATAAATTAAAAAGGGGAAGTTGATGCTTTTTTGAAGATTCTTAAGGATTTTGAACATGTTTTAGGTCAACAAATAAATCTTGACAAGTCTATTCTATTTTTTAGCTCAAATACCTCTATGAACCAAAGGCAACAAATAGGTAATGTGCTTCTCATGAGAGTTGTTGACCACTTGGATAACTATCTTGGTTTACCTCTTCATGTTGGAAAGAAAAATTCCTTACATTTTTGTAGTATTCTTAACCATTTTTCATGTAGGATTAACAGTTGGTCAAAGAGACTTCTCTCCTATGGTGGTAGAGAAGTTTTTATTAAATCAATTCTTTAAGCACTACCTACTTATGTACTCTCTATTTCCCTTGCTCTTGGGGGTACCATCGAGGAGATACAATCAAATATTCGAAGTATGTGGTAGGCTTGTAAAGATAAAGACCTAGGGTGGGTTATGCTTATATGGGATAAATTCTGCCTTCCCAAGGGTATAGGAGGGCTTGGGTTTAGAGACATTCAGTATTTCAGTATAACTCTCCGTGGTAGATGGGTCTGGAGGTTGCTCACAAACAAAGATACATTATGTTTTCAAGTTCTTAGTTCAAAATATTTCATCGATGGTGACTTGTTCTACCGGAAAAAGGTGGATAAACCATCTTACACATGGAGCAGCATTGCTACTGCTTCTAGGACTCTCAAAAAATGCTTTGGATGGCAGGTGGGTGATGGGAACAATATTGATATTCGTACAGACAATTAGGGTTGCAAGGGGTTAAATGGTGATTCTATAAGTAGTAATGGTTCGTACATTCGTGAGAGAAAAGTGCATGAGCTTTGGACAGATGATAGCATGAGAAGAGCAAAAATAAAGCCATTAAAATTTATGGCAACTACATGGAGGACCATATCTGTAATCTGCCTATCATCTCTAATGGTCCAAAGGACTGTAAGGGTTGGTTCCAAAATTATCATGGTTTTTGTAACTGCCCATTTTTAGTCAAATCAAAATAGTAGTTTTGGGACCACAAATATGAAGACAAAATTATTATTTTAATGCTTACAGTATGATATTATATTGGTGTGAAAATTTCATTAAGAAATTTTATCGTTTGATTAGTTAATTTGATAAAAAGGACTAAATCGCGTAAAGTGCAAAAGTGATGTTCTAATTGCTAAAGGTGTCTAAAAGCTATAGAACCTTAAAGTAAAGGTCCTTATGTTGTAATTAGACCATTAATGGCATGAGTAGACATTTATGGACATATATTAAGGTGTTTAAATGGTTTTATAATAAGGTTAATTTAGTAATTTACTTATAAGGTTAATTAAAACAAAACAAAAGCAAATTTTTGTCCATCTTTCCCACCATAGCCTAAAATTGAAGAGAAGAAAAGTCTTTTTCTTTAGGGTTCATTCGGCCAAGCTATTTTGGGCAATTAAGATCAAGAAAAGCGGAATTCAGATCAAGATCGGGGAAAACTAAAGTTATCGATTAATCGACTTATTTCGTTATTTTTACATCCGAGGTAAGTTTGTATGTAACAAGCATTATTATAATTATGCTTTAAATGCTTTGATATTGCATAAATTGTGTATACGAGATTAAAGTTATGTTTGATGATGATTCGGCTATATATGGCACTTAGCGTGTGATTTGACATAGCTTCGATGATATATGGCACTTAGTGTGCGAGATCAGGATAGCTTCGGCTATGTATGGCACTTAGTGTGTGAGATTGAGATCATTTCAGCTATGTATGGCACTTAGTGTGCAATTTGAGATAGCTTCGGCTATGTATGGCACCTAGTGTGCGATTTGAGATAGCTTCGGCTACGTACGACACTTAGTGTGCGAGATATCGTGTATTCAATGGTATTCCGAATATGTATGAGCTTGTTACGAATTGGTACAGGTATGTATATGCATAGTATGAGCTTTAAATCGAAGAAGTTATGAAGTTTGCATATAAGCATATGAATAAGCATGTGAAAGGTTTGTTAGTAATCATGAATTACATGTTAATATGTTTAAATAAATGAATGGTGTATTTGTGATTATTTAAGTTTATATCATATGAGCTTGCTAAGCTATAAAGCTTACTTTGTTTATTTTCCATGTCTTATAGTGATTTCAAAGTTAGCTCGGATTCGGGGATCGTCGGAGACATCGTCACACTATCCAACTATCACTTTGGTACTTTTGAGCTTATGGTTTGGTCATATGGCATGTATAGGAACTATGGTCATGTTGGTTATGTTTTGGTAGTGAATTTTTCCATTTGAGATGGCTTGTAAATATATATGTTTTGGTTTGTAAATATAGCCATGAGATTTGGCTTAATTTGGTGGATTTGGTTATGTGCTTATATGTGCATTATGGTTGATATTTGAGTTCATGAATGGCTTGTTATGAAGCTTGTGGATATTTTCATAGTAAAGGTTAATTGGTTGATGTTGGATTTGAATTGTATTTGTTAATTGGTGCAAAATGATGTATGTTTAGAAAAAGTTTAGCTAGTTGTTTGGTATATGTAATTAGGTATGTTTTGATTGGATAAAACTTGAGGTTATAAGCATGTTGGTTGCTAGTATTGGAAATGGTATGATTTAGTCTTGATTGTGGCTTAAATTGATGTTCATTTATGCTTTGAATTGTTTCCATTTGGGTTGAGGTAGGTACATTTAAGTTAAGTGGCAGATTGGCTTGGTAAATAGCCTATTTTTGTCTACATGGGCAGAGACACGGGGCGTGTGTCTCAGTCATGTGTGACACACGGTTGTGTTACACGCCATGTGTCCCCTGGTGTTGAAATTGAAGTGAAGTCAGTATGCTCCACATGATCTCACACATGAGCGTGTGATTGGCGTGTGGTACAAGTCAGTATACCCCCTAATTGGCATACGGCCTAGCACACGGGCATGTGACTTGGCAGTGTTGCATAAGTCAATATACCCTATAGGATTGACACGGCGTAGCACACAGCCTGATACACGGGTGTGTGTGGCCACTTCGAAGGGCACACAGGCTAGACACACGGGCATGTGGTTGGCCGTGTGACCCAAATCAGTAAGCTCACTTGTTTAGACACGGGGTAAGACACGGGTTGGGACATGACCATGTGCTTCCATTTCGAATGTTCATACGGCCTGTGACACGGGTGTGTTTGGAGGCCATGTGAGACACACAGCCTGGCCACACGGGCGTGTGTCCCTTGTTTTGAGAAAAATTTATAAGTGTTGAAATTATTTTTCGAGTTATCAATTTAGTCTCGAACCATTCCCAATGTATGTTTAGGGCCTCATAGGCTCGTATTTGGGATAAAGTGATTGATATTGATTGATGATTGCTTGTAATGTGAAAATTTATACAGAGTTGAATGTGTAATTATTTTATAAGTCCGGTAATACTCTATAACCCTATTCCAGTGTTGAATACGGGTGAGGGGTGTTACAGTTTTTACACATTAAAATCGACATATTCTTGGCTTCTTCTTCAGTAGGTAGGCTTAGGTCCTCACCGTTTCTTTTGAAAGACCATTTGGAAGCTGGAAACCCTTCTAAAAATTTGGGTGTTCTCTTTGCAGTTGGGACATGAAATTCTTCCAACGAATGAGAAGATCGCTTCTATTCACTAGAACTTTAACAATAAGTGCCCTCGATGCGGGGCTGGCACTGAAACTTTAGTTCAAGAACTCAAGGATTGCACTACGGCCCGTGCCGTTCTCACTTGTGGTGGCCTGGATGGTAAGCTCAATAACAATAATTACGAATGATGTATTGACTGGATTGAGGAGTCCATACGATTTCTGGATAAGAAAGCCATTGCTGACTTTATCACAATATTGTGGAATAGTTGGAATAACCGAAACAACTTCATCTTTCGTGATAAGGAAGAAGATGCGTGTGTCATTTGGGAGAGGGCTATTACCTTAAACAAGGATTTTCGTATTCATAACATAGTTAACAAGCCAATGCTGCCGTTATCCCCTTCTCCAAAAAAGTGGGAGAAGCTTTTAAGAGGTACTGTGAAGATCAACTTTGATTCTGTTGTGTCGAACACTAAAACTGGTTTTGGGGTAATTGCACATGACTCTGAGGGCTTTGTTATTGGAAAGGGTTTTGGTTTAAAAATGAGGAGATGGCGGGTGACTGGGTAAAATTTATGCTTTCGAAAAAAGCCTCAAGATTGTTGGATTGCTGAATGTTACAAATGTCACCTTCGAAACAGATTGTGTAACTCTTGCAAATAGAATAAAAATACGAATAGGTTTAAGAATGTGGCTGTTAATTGGGCCAATGGTATCTGTAATAAGGTGGCAGACTTTTTGAGTAATTATGCCATTTCCAATAAGGGTCATTTAGTTTTTGGTATGGATTACCCTACGTTGATTCATAATCTTGTAATTGATGATGTTATTTTATTAAAGGCTGACCGTTTAGGTCTTTTTATCAAAAAAAAAAAAAAAAAGCATGTCGCCTGGTAGCAGGCTACTGGTAGGAATGAATTTTCACTCCAAGATTTTGTCAAATTTTCTTCTTGATTCATTTTTGCTTTGATGTTCCTCTTTATTCTTCTTGATAAGAATAATTGGACAGTGGTGTCTTGTTTTGTGCGTCCCTGTTTAGTAGGGTTTTCAAGGTTGTCTTTGGTGAGCTTTTTGAGAATATACAGTGGCTTTCTATGTGGAAGGAGAAGCAGCGCCTACCCTGCGTTTGGGGTGCTTTAGGGAATGGTGGTCTTCATATTTCGGGGAGCTTTTTCATTTTCTCTGCAAATGCTTTCCTTTCTTACTGTTTATGTTTCTTGCATGATTTTATGTAACACCCCTCACATGTATCCTTCGTCAGAATAGGATTATGGAGCATTACTAGGCTTATTACACAATCGAACATACATTTCTCATACGGCCAAACTTGTAGGGTATATTGACTTATGCCACATGGCCAAGTCACACGCCTGTGTGCTGGGCCGTGTGGAGCCTACTGATTTGATTTCTAATTAAACACCAGGGGACACACGGCCGTGTCACCTAACCGTGTGTCACACACAGCCGTGTCACCTGACCGTGTGTCACACACGGCTGTGTCTCTGCCCATGTGAACAAAAATAGGCTATTTACCAAGCCATCTTTCTCACCCAAAATGCAACCACATAAAAACATCAATTGGCATATAGCATAGCATCAATGGACATTCAAGCCAATCTCAACCAAGCATAATTCATACCATTTCAATACCATCAAACACAAGGAACACAAATACCACAATATGCTATTCAATTTCATACCAAATTCACATTTTTAATTCACTTAACTAGTTAACTTCATATATGCATTTTCTTACCTCTAATTACATGCATACCAAATCTTCAAATTTCAACCATATGGTAGTCTAAAATACCTATTCACAACAAGCATATAAATGGTAATATTACACAACATAACAAAGGCTATTTGAACAAGTATATACATCACCAAATATACCAAAATAAGCCAACTCTCATGGCTATACACAAAACCAAACACTTAACATTTACAAGCCAGCTCAAATGGCTAAATTCATTATCAAACTATATACCAAAACAACCATAATTCCTATACATGCCATATAACCAAATACATAAGCTCAAAAGTACCAAAGTAGAAGCTCGATAGTGTGATGCAATTTCTGACAACTCCCAATCCAAGCTAGCTTCGATATTCACTAAAAATACAGAAAGGTAAATAGAGTAAGCTATAAAGCTTAGTAAGTTTGCATAGTAATAAACTCAACTTGCTATAAATACACAATTGAATATAACAATATACAACTCATATTAATCCACAAACCTATCACAAGATCATTTACAAGGTTATATGTGAAATTCACAATTTCTTCGATTCAAAGCTTATACAGTTTATGTACATACCTGTACCATCTTGTACTAATCTCATACTCATCCATATCTTTGACATACCTATTGAACCATTTGGAATACTACTAGATACTCAGTAATCTCACACCCTAAGTGCCAATACATAGCCGAAGCTATCTCAATCTCATATCACATATAATGCTCACTCTCGAGCTATCAACGGGTCTGCTCACACAAGCTGATGGTCATGACGTAGCTACATGGTGCTGCTCACACAAGCTAAGGAGAATTAGCAACACATGCCGAATAACTCAGCCACCGACAGGACGTACGGACCAGCACCCAAATCACATAAACCCTAATGACATGTCATTCGTATCCTAATCTATTTCTAAGGTTCAACCGAGATTTCTCATTTGTTGAATCATCGTCGAACATATTTGCAAGGTTGTATTCACAAATAATTCAATAATAAAGCATTTAAAACACAATTATAATAATGCTTATTAACATACGAACTTACCTCGAATGCAAAAACAATGAAATGAGTCGATTAGTCCAACACTTTGTTTTTCCCCCGATCTAAATCCAAACTTCGCTTTTCTTGATCTAAATGTAATCAAATTTAGCTTATTTAATTAAAATTATATTCGATTTATCCCAAATTGCATATTATGGAAACTTTACACTTTTGCCCCTAATATTTCAACATTTTTACAATTTAGTCTTTAGCTCATAAAAATACAAATTCATGCAATTAAGTCCCTACCCATGCTATTTGAATTTCATATAGACCCATAGCAGCCCATTTTTTCATTTATTTTAGATAACCACCAAATTTCCACATTTCTCAATTTAATCCCTAATTGACAATTTTACTAAAAATCACTTTACAAATGTTGTTTATCTAACAAAAAACATATATTTTCTATCATCAAACATCAAAATACACCTATATTCATCAATGGAAAAACCCTAAACCTTTAACAGTTTTGCAATATAGTCCCTGAGCTAGCTAGATTAAGTTGCAACGATCTCAAAAACATAAAAATCATTAAAAACGAGACAAAATGAACTTACATGCAAGCAAGGATGAATGACCGAATTCTTCAAGCTATTCCCATGGTGTTTTAGGTTGAAAATTTTGGCTAAGGGAGAAAACAAAGATGATAGTCTTTGTTTTATCATTTTTATTAACTTAAATTTACTTATATAACCGAATACATTAACCTTTAAAATCATTTAAATGGTGTCCATAAAAGTCCACTCATAATATTAATGGTCTAATTTCCACTTAAGGACCTTTATTTTAAAGTTCTATAGCTATTTAACACCTTTAGCTAATAGAACACAAGTTTTACACTTTACACGATTTAGTCCTTTTTATCGAATTAAGCACGCAAATGATAAAATTTCTTAACGAAATTTTCACACAATCATACTATCATATTGTAGACCTCAAAATAATAATAAAGTAATTATTTTGACCACAGATTTGTGGTCCCAAAACCACTTTTTGATTTGACTAAAAATGGGTTGTTATAACTCTCCCCCTTTAGGAATTTTCGTACCCGAAAATCTTACCAGAAAATAATTTAGGGTACCGTTTTCTCATAGCTTCCTCGAGTTCCCACATGGTTCCTTCGATACTGTGATGTTACCATAGAACCTTTACTAAAGCTATGCTCTTATTTCTCAACTCTTTAATATCTCGAGCCAAAATTTTAATCGGCTCTTCGTTATATGTCATATCAGGCTGAATTTCAAGCTTTGTCGGAGAAATTACGTGTGACGGATCTGATCTATATCGTCGTATCATCGAAACATGAAATACATTATGGATCTTTTCTAACTTTGATGGTAAAGCTAGTTGATATGCCACGGGCCCTATTCTTTCGATAATCTCATACAGCCCGATAAATCGCGGGTTCAATTTGCCTTTGCGACCAAATTAAAGAATCTTCTTCCACGGAGATACTTTAAAAAATAATTTGTCTCCAGTTTGAAATTCAATGTCTTTACGTTTCAAATCCGCATATGATTTCTGTCGATCTGAAGCTGCTTTCAAACTGTCGCGAATTACTTTCACTTTATCTTCTGTCTCTCTAACCAAATCAACCCCGTGAATCTTTTTCTTACTAAGTTTGGTCTAGTACAATGGAGTTCGGCATTTACGACCATACAAACCTTCATATGGTGCCATCTTTTTGCTCGATTGAAAACTATTATTATACGCGGATTCAACCAACAGTAAATATTTCTCCCAGTTGCCTTCAAAATCTAAAACATAGCAACGAAGCATATCTTCAAGAATCTAAATTACTCTCTTAGACTGACCGTCAGTTTGCTAATGAAATGCAGTACTAAAGTGCAACCATGTATCCAAAGCTTCTTGCAATTTCTTCCAAAATCACGATGTAAACCTTGGATCTCTATTCAAAATAATAGAAACTGGCTCCCTGTCCAATCTAACGATCTCAAAGATATACAACTCAACTAATCTATCAAGCAAAAAGTCTATATGTATCGGAATGAAATGTGCTGATTTCGTCAGTCGATCAACGACAACCCAAAGAGCATATTTCTTTTTCGGAGATAGGAGTAATTCGGATACAAAATCCATCGTAACTCTATCCCATCTCCACTATGGTATCATCACAGGTTGTAGTAATCCTGAAGGCACTTGATGTTCAGCTTTAACTTGTTGACAAACTAAGCCTCTTGACACAAACTCTGAAATGTCTCGTTTTATGCTTGACCACCAGTATAATTATTTTAAATCATTGTACATTTTAGTACTTCCTAGATGAACAGATAAACAACCACTATGTGCTTCATGTAGAATTTTTTTGAATAAGCTCAAAATTTCTCGATACACATATTCTACCTCGAAGCTTTAGACAATCATCGGATCCAATCTGATACTCTGAATCAGTAGTCGACCCGAATTACACTCTTTTAGCTTCCAACTCGTTGTCACATTTTTGAGCTTCACAAATTTGCTGAAAAAAGAATGTTTTAGCTTTTAACTCAGCCAAAATCAAACCATCATCAGACAAGGTTAATTGTGTATTCATCACTTGCAACATAAACAAAGATTTTCTACTCAAAGCATCCGCGGCTACAGTCGCTTTCTGTGAGTGATAATCAATCACTAATTCATAGTCTTTCAGCAACTTGAGCCATCTTCGTTGTCACATATTAAAATCTTTCTGAGTCATTATATATTTCAAACTCTTGTGATCGGTAAAGATATGGCACTTCTCACCGAATAAATGATGTCGCCAAATTTTCAAAGCAAAAACAATAGCGGCCAACTCTAAATCGTGCGTTGAATAATTCTTTCCATGCGGTTTCAACTATCTAGAAGCATAAGCTATCACCTTGCCCTCTTGCATCAAAATAGATCCCAAACCATTCAATGAAGCGTCGTTGAAAATCACAAACTCTTTACCCGATTCAGGCTGAACAAAAACTGGTGCCTCAGTTAACAATGCTTTCAACTATTCAAAACTATGTTGGCATTTCTCAGACCATTCAAACTTCACATATTTCTGTAGCAATCGAGTCATAGGTGTAGCAATTATTGAGAACCCTTTTAAAAAACACCGATATTAACCAGTTAATCCCAGAGAACTTCTAACTTTGGATGCTTTTCTTGGTGGTTTCCAGTCAACAACTGCTAAAATTGTATTCAGATCAACTCGTATACTTCTGCTGAAACAATATGCCTCAAATCCATAAAAATTGCAGGAGCATTAGTTAATTTGAAAGGCATAACAAGAAATTCATAATGCTCATACCTTGTTCTAAACGCAGTCTTCGACACATTGAATCTTTAACTCGCAACTGATAATAACCAGATGTCATATCGATCTTCGAAAATATGGTTGCTCCTTTTAACTGATCAAATAAATCATCAATTCTCAGAAAAGGATACTTATTCTTAATCGTAACCTTATTGAGTTGACGATAGTCGATACACAATCTCATTAACCCATCTTTCTTCTTTACGAACAGCACTGGTGCACCTCGGGCGAAAAACTAAGACGCGCATAATCTCTATATGTTAACTCTTGCAACTGAGCTTTCAATTCTTCAAACTCTATTAGAGCCATTCTGTATGGAACTATCGAGATCGGTGATGTTCCTGATACTAATTCAATAGCAAACTCAACCTCTCTGATCGGTGGCAACCCAGGTAACTCTTCTGGAAACACATCCGGATACTCACAAACCACTGGTACTGATTCAATCTTTGATTTAACACTTTTGTATCCAGTACATACGCAAGGTAAGCATCACAACCTTTTCTCACATATTTCTAAGCTAACATTGTCGATATCACAACAGGAAATATACTCGACTCATTAGATTCAATTCGAAGAATTTCATTATTCTGGCATTTCAATTTATAATCTTTCGTCTACAATTCACAATAGCATCATCTAGAGTCAACCAATCCATACCTAGAATGACATCGAATTCATCAAATGGTAAAACCATCAAATTTGCCATAAAATAGTAACCTCTTGTCATTAAAGGTCAATTATTGCATACTTTATAACATACTTGCCTAAGTGGTTCGATACTTTAATCACAAATTCAGTAGACTCAACAGGAAAACTCTTGCTAGACACTAAATTCATACAGATATATGAATGAGTTGATCCAGGATCAATCAAGGCAATTACATTAGTGTCATAGAGAGAAAATGTACCGGTGATAACATCTGGTGACTACGCATCTTTGCGAGCGTGAATAGCGTAAGCTCTGGCTGGTGCTTTAGCCTTGGATCTCAAAGTAGAGTCATTTGTCATTCCTTTGCTACTAGTCACATTTCCCATATTTCTAGGTGGTCTCCCTCTAGCAGCTGTGTTACTCGGTCTTGCATTTTGATATCCATCTTTCTCAGGTAACTCAGGACAATCCCGAATAAAGTGATCTTACGAGCCACATTTAAAACAACCTTTATTATTTATCTAGCAGTCTCCGAAATGTCACCTTCCACACTGTTGACACTCGTGTTTATTGTTTCTCACACTACCCACACTCGACACTGAAGTAGCCTGAGCTTTAGGACTCGCGTATTACTTCCCACGATCTCTATTTGAATATCCCACTGAAGCTATCAAATGATTATACAAATCCCATGATTTCTTTGACGAAGAGTGATATGGTTTACTCATCAACCTCTTTCTCAAATCTCTAGCTTCGAAATCAACTTTCTCTTTTCTTTGCCCAGTTCCTCAGCCTTGCATGCTCTGTCGACTAACACAAAAAATTCTTTCAACTCTAAAATCCTGACTAACAATCTAATGTCTTCATTCAACCCATCTTCAAATCTCTTACACATAATTGCCTCAGTGGAAACACATTGCCAAGCATATTTATTGAGTCTCACAAACTCTCTTTCATACCCGGTCATAGACATTCGACCCTGTTTCAACTCTAGAAACTCTTTTCACTTTTGATCGATAAACTGCTGGCTGATGTATTTCTTTCTGAACTCGGCTTGAAAGATTTCCCACGTGACCTATTCTGTAACAGCCTGAATTAGGGGCTAATCAGAACAGTGGTCTCGGGACCACTAATTTGAGGTTAAAGAAAAATATTTTGGTATTATTTGATGTGTTATAATATGTTTATAAAGAGGCATGAGAATTTTGGTGCTTTAATTTTAGCGATTGAGGGCTTAATTGCAAAAAAAGACTAAATCGTATAAAGTGCAAAAGTTCTATTTTAATTGCTAGAGGTGCCAATTAGCTAAGGAATGTTATAGGCCATTGGGGGAGTAATGGTTGGCCACAGGGGACAAGATGATTAAATTAGTCAATGTTTTGGTGTGTTAGGTGAGGAATGAATAAAATAAGAGAAAAATAAAGAAAAGAAAAGTATCATCTTTTCTTCTCTTCATCACCATCGAAAATTGGCAGCAAACAAGGGTTTGAGAGCTTAAAAATTTCAGCAAACATTTCTCCTCACAAATCAAGAAGAGTACGGAAACAACCTTAACCGAGGAAAAAGGCAAGGTTACGGAATAGACCGCCAATTAGTGTATTTTGCATTGAGGTAAGTTCGTGTGCTAATAATGCAACTATAAGTGAAGTATTTAATATTTCGATGTTTTATGAATCGTATATTGACTCTATGAAAATATTAAATACGGTTTGATGGGATGTCAAGAATTGTAAGTCTTCAATTAAATCTAAGGATAGAGGGAATGCAAACATCATGATACTATGATAATTAAAGTTCCGTGTAAGTCCATGTTAGGAATATGGCCTTGCTGTGAGATTTCGTATAAGACCATGTCAGGGACATGGAATCGATATGATATTTTTTTGTAAGACCCTATCGGGGGTATGATGTTGATACGATATTATGTGTATGAGGCTCAAGAGTGTTATTTAGGATTTTGAGTGATTCAACAGGTATGTTAAAAATGAGAAAGTATGTGGTTGTACCATGAGAGGCGCAGGTATGTGTAAGAACTCAATTGAGATGAGTTCGGTATATGATGAACCCATGGTAAGTTTATGTATAAACAATTCATTACGAGTATACATATTGTTAATTAATGGTGCATTGTATGAATGAGATTATTCATGGCTGAGATGAATTGAATTCAATATATGTTGGATAATTCCAGTATGAATCTAATTATAGATAAGCGGGGTACGTAATGCGTTACCACCTTATTGTTCATATCGATGGGTCGTAATGCGATACCATCATTCATATTATCATTTGGTGTGTGATACCATCGTGCTTAGTATTAAATGGTAGGCTATGTGCGTTACCCCCTTATAAATTATTAAATGGTGGGCTATGTGCGTTACCACCTTATACATTATTAAATGGTGGGCTGTGTGCAGAACCACTGAGAGTTTGGTATTATTATGAATAGATCACTGGGAAATTGTTAAATATATGCTTCATGATTGTTGTAATGATGAGTGTAGGGATTGCATGCTAATAAATGAGAGTACTATAATTGTCACATGGATAGAATATGGTAAGAGACGGAATGAGTAAGCTTTATGAGTGATTGAATGGGTAACCATGAGCTTAAGAGTAAACCTCATTATAACACCTATGTGGTTGAGTATAATCAATAAATGTCAATAGTTGATTATTATTTGCATAAGAACTTACTAAGCATTATTACTTACTCCTCTTCCTATCCTATCCCTTATAGGTTAACTTAACTAGCTCGGGTTGGAGGCTGCCGGAGATGTTTTCACACTATCAAGCAGTCATTTGGGTATGAGGTTTCAAGTCTTCTTGAGATATAGCATGTAAAGGGATCTTATTTCAGTTTAATTAAGTCATAGTTGAGGTAGCCAAATGTGTTGGCCTAAAAAGTTATGGGTTGGTTGTGTATAGCCATAGAAGATGGCTTATGTCGTTTGTAATGATGTTAGTAATAGTTCTCCCATGTATATGGGAAGATAGTTTGATTTTCATGATTCCAATGTGATAAATCAAAAGTTATAATTGATGATTTGAGAATGTTATGTGATGATGTGTGAACATGTCCAAGTGAGGGTGGCCAAATGGCTTGGAAAATAGCCTTGAACTGGTCCACACGGGTAGACATACGGGCATGTGTCTAGGACGTGTGTATCACACGGTCAGTCCCATGGGTGTATGACTTGCCCATGTGTCCCCTGCATGTTAGTTTTACAAGTCAGTAAGCTCTATAGTAAACACACAGGCAGAGACACGACTGTGTGTCTCAGCCGTATGGAAGGCACGACCAGGGACATGGGCGTGTGCCCAGGTCATGTGAAGTCTACATCAAAATTTGGAATTTAAATTGCCACACGGGTTGAGGTACACGAGCATGTGATAGGCCGTGTGGAATAAGTTAATGTCGACCACGGGTGCAAAGCAGGAGTGTGTGAAATACCACACAGGCGTGTCCTACTTCTCACACGGGCGTGTGGCCCTGTTTCATGTCAAAATTTTCTAAGTGCTTGAAGGTTTTCGGTGGGGTTCCGACGCATTTTGAGTTTATGTTTAGGGCCTTGTAGGCCCATTATAAGGACGTTAGATATGTAATTTGAAAGGTTTTAAATTGGAATGAAGTTTGATAGCCTAAATTTTTTAAGTACAAGTAATATAAGTCTGGCAATGCCTCATACCCGGTTCCGACATAGAGTACGGGTAAGGGGTGTTACACGTTCTCTCGGCAGTGATACAGCGCATTTTACACATTCAGCTAGTGTGCAAGATAGTTTATCAAATACTCTGATCGTATTCTCAAGCCAAAAACTGGCTCTCTCAAGATCATTATCAACTGTAGCTCTGAACTCTTTAGCCCCGTATTTTTGGATTTTATTAACTGGTGGCTTACTCAATCATAAATGGTCCACACCTCAAGGAGCTACAGGAACCGATTGAGGAATAGGTAGGGGTTAAGGTTGCTGAGCAACCAGATTAGTTCGGACAAACTCAGTAAACCACTCGTTCATCATTTGGAAGAAGGCTTCCTTGGCCTCTCCTCCCTAACTACCCAACACGGTTCTCGACTCAGATTATGCTAATCCGTGGACAAGGGCTGGTGCATTACTCTCAACATCATTAGCCACAACTCGATTGGGATCCATTTACTATATGAAAACACGATTTAAACTGTAAGGAGATATCACACTATCACAGGTTATGGCATGTATAGCTAGACTCTCACATATGCTATGTTAGTCCTAGAATCAACTAAATTGTAGCTCTGATACCAATAAATGTAACACCCCTCACCCATATTCGTCGTCAGAATAGGGTTACAAAGCATTACCGGACTTATTACACAATCGAACATACATTTCTCATACAATTATCAAATTCAAATACAAGTCATTCATAATCATTCATCAAGTCCCTAATACAAGCCAATGAAGCCCTAAAACATGCTTTAGAAGTGGTTCGGGACTAAACCGATATCTCAAGAAATTTTTAAAAAACTTATAAAGTTTTTCAATATACAGGGGATACACACCTGTGTTGTAACAGGCCGATTTTGGGCCTAGTCAGAATAGTAGTTTCGAGACCACAAATTCGAAGTAAGAAAATTTATTTTTATTATATTTTTATGGTCTACAATTTCACAGAACGATTTCATGAAAATTTCGACATTTGGGCACTCAATTTAGTCAAAAGGACTAAATTATAAAAAGTGCAAAACCTGAGTTCTAGAAGCTAGAGGTGTCAAATTGCTATGAAATTTTAAATTGGAGGTACTTAAATGGTAATTATACCATTGATTAATTTTTTTGAAAAAAATGGACATGAAATAGGTGAAATAGAATATTTTTAAGTTAAGGGCATTTTGGTCATTTAGTAATTAAAATGAATTAAAAACAAAATTAAAAGCCAATTTTTTTCCATCTTTAACCCCATGGCCAAATTTTACAAGGGGAATCCATGGCTAGGGTTTTCCAAGCTCGATTGTAAGTCTGTTCTTGCCCCGTTTTTAATGATTTTTACGTTTTTGAAATCCTCATAACAAGATCTATCTATTTCTACCACTAATTTGAGATATAGTTAAAGTATAGGGTTTTGAAACATGATGAATATGTGTGTATTTTTGTGTTTAATGGTATAAAATGCATGTTTATGGTTAGAGAAACGACTTTTACTAAGTGATTTTCGGTAAAAATGCCTAAAAGGACTAATTTGTAAAAGTTATGAAATTTGTCATAAAAGTGTGAATTATTGGAAATTTTGGGCTGTTTTAGTTATGAAAATGGTTTGGCTAGGCTTAAAATTCAAGGAAATTGAATAAAAATATTTTCCGAGCCTAGGGGCAAAAGTGTAAATATGACAAAGTTTAAGGGCAAAAATGTAATTTTTCCATAATATGATTTTTCGACTGAATTTAATAGTATAATAACTTAATAAGTCAAATGTGATATTTTAGATAAAGAAAAATGAGTTTCAGACTTAGAACGGGGGAAAGACGGATATTGGATGACTCGGTTCCTTTCGCCATTTTAAGTCGAGGTAAGTTCGTATGGTAAACATTAATGTTTATTTGTTAGATTGAAAAATAATTTATGAAATTACTCGTATTATTTGTTGAATATTGGAAACTAATGTTCGAACAAGTAAACTCAGGGTTGAACTATTCTGTCCAGTGCTAAATGATAAATTGACAGAAAAGACCATGGATGAACCATGGCATAGTGTGACAATGTGAAAACTATGTGAAATTGCGATTAAGTGAATCCGGTGCTGGTCTAGTACATCTTACTAGTGGCTGGGTATTCTGGTATATTGCTGATATGTGACAGCTTGTGTGAGCAGCACTAAGTAGTTACATATGACCGACAGCTTGTGTGAGCAGACCCGAGAATGTAAATGTGAATAACTCAAGAACAAGCCTATGTGTGTTATGTGATTATGTGATGTCCGGGTGCTAGTCTTGTATCTCTACTAGTGGCTAGGTAGTCCTGCATATGTTGCGGATACCTGACAGCTTGTTTGAGCAGCACTGTGTAGCTATATCTGACTAATAACTTGTGTGAGCAAACCCGTGAATGTTAAGTGATTCGGGTGCTGGTCTTATAAGTTCTACCAGTGGCTGGGTAATCTGACATGTGTTGCGGATACCTGACAGCTTTTGTGAACAGCACTGAGTAGTTGTTGATGTATAGGTTAAATTGGCCAACGAATAGCTTGTAAATATTTGATAATGACTAGTTATTGGAATGGCTAACCATGGATATAATTTGGTGTTATATGTGTGTAAATGAAAATTAATATAAAGGAAACATGGAAGAGTAAAATTAGCAATAAAACAGTTTGGACAGCAGTAGTTGTATGACTTTAAAAAATTACCAAAAATGGTTGAAATTGAATTAGAGGTTGAATGAGATATGAAATTAAATATTATTGAGTCTATTTCTACATAAAAGAAATATAATAAGCAAAAGAATTTCATATGGTGAGATATTTTGATTTTAGTGAGATAGGGTCAGAATGATTTCAGAATCCCCTATTCTGACTTGGGAAATTCATTAAAAATTGTATAAAAATAATAATGGGATAATATTTATTTGCTTGAATTTCATAATGAGTCTATGTTTAAGAGAAATAAATGGAAACATCATTCGAGTTCTGTAAAATGAGATAATTAATTTTTAGTGAAGAGGGGTCGAAACTGTCAGACAATAAAACAAGGGAGACTTTAAAGAATAAACTGTACTGATTGGTTAAACCAAAAATTCTGGAAATTTTATGGTAAGAAGTTAACTAGTTAACTTCATATATGCATTTTCTTACCTCTAATCACATGCATACCAAATCATCAAATTTCAACCATATGGTACTTCAAAATACCAATTCACAACAGGCATATAAATGGCAATATTACACAACATAACAAAGGCTATTTGTACAAGTATATACATTACCAAATATACCAAAATAAACCAACTCTCATGGCTATACACAAAACCAAACACTTAACATTTACAAGTTAACTCAAATGGCTAAATTCATTACCAAACTATATACCAAAACAACCATAATTCCTATACATGCCATATAACCAAATACATAAGCGCAAAAGTACCAAAGTAGAAGCTCGATAGTGTGATTCAATCTTCAACAACTCCCAATCCGAGCTAGCTTTGATATTCACTAAAAATAGAGAAAAGTAAACAGAGTAAGCTATAAAGCTTAGTAAGTTAGCATAGTAATAAACTCAACTTGCCATAAATACACAATTGAATATAACAATATAGAACTTAGATTAATCCACAAACCTATCACAAGATCATTTACAAGGTTTGATCGTGTTTGTCGAGTCTTAAAAATTTATAAATAGAATGATCGAACCTAGAAACTAACTAAGACAACGATGGAGGCATGATCGTGTCAAATAGTTGAGTTTTAATATTTATAAAGAATGACCGAACCTGTAGACTAACTATGACAACGATTGAGGCAAGTGCACCTATCGAAAAATAGTATAGTTAGGTAAGATTATTTTATTGAACCCAAAGGAACCTAAAAGTACTACTACTCACTTTCTTTCTATTATTTAGCGTAAAATATGGAGTGATTGGTTTATTAAACTAATGAAAAACTAAACTAGATGCAAAGACAAAAGAATGAAACTTTGGGAAAAGACTGTGGAAAAACTCAGTTGATTACGACGACACCCTCAAGAAGAATCCACCTATGACTTCTCTTGTTATCTAACTTTTAATTCATACGACTTCTTTACTTAGCTTGATCCGTGAGACTCCCTCACCTATATTAAACCCTCTCTCGAGGCGAATAACGTCTAACCTTAGGTTAATTAGTGGAACTCCCATTCTCTTATAATAACCCCCTAAGGAAGCAGTAAATTGATCAATGGACTCCCATATTAGGTTTCACCCTAATCCGGCAAAATCTCGTCACCCTATCTCTAGGCGTGCGATCAACTCTGCTTAATTATGCTAGATCTACTCTTAGGCAGGGTCTATTCCTCCTCCACCTAAGCACATCAGATTAAATTAAGCAATATAATTAAGAACAAACTAAGTACTTATCATATAATTTAGAAATCAAATAACAAAATCCATCATAGGTTTCATCCCCTTTAGGTATTTGAAGGGTTTAGTTCATAACAAAATAAGAAAACATCTCAAGAGAAAAGATAAAACAAAACATAAGAAATCCTTAAAACCCCCAGAAGGAATTGAAGAGAAGATCCTCTGTATTGAGTAGAACTCCGACTTCTTGAGATGGATCAACTGGCTATCTTCTTGAGATGGATCAACTAGCTATCTTTGAGTAATTTGCTGAATAAAACCTCAGGCAGAAAACTCTGCCTAAAACTTTCTTTTTCGGCTTCTGCTGAACTCCTTTTTTAGTTGCTACCTTGGGTGTTTATATAGGCTTTGAGATGCTTTACTTGGCTCATAAGTATCCTAATTCAAGTATAATTCCTCCTAGGATGTTTAAGTAGACTTAGGAATGTGTTTTTTGCCTTCAAGCATCCAAATCCAAGTGAAATTGCTCTTTCCCGCGACAGGGGCACGACCATGGTACACGCCCGTGTAAATTATCTTCAGGCCGTGTCTCGATTCTGTCGATTGGGGCACGGCCGTGTAAATCATGGCATGGCCGTGTGAAGTAATTTGACGAGGCACGATCGTGTGGCTTGAAGTCTAGGCCGTGTCGATTTCCTCTTTGGCCCAAATTGTCCCGTTTTTAGCCCATTTCTCATTCTTTTCATCCTCGGGTGCTTTCCTGAGTATAAACATGAAAAGAAAGGATTAAAAGCACCTTTTTCCCTAAATCAAGGGCTAAATCATCCAAAAGCATACTAAATATGGGGTTAAAATATGTTACTTTTACGGTTTATCAAATACCCCCAAACTTAAGCTTTTGCTTGTCCTCAAGCAAAATTCTCAACTTACAATTAAAACGAACTTTCCATAATTCATAATTCCTATCGACAATGTCTCATCATAATTCATAGATAATTCATACATGGATAATTTAACTCAAAAAATCCTAAAGATTCAATCACGATAAGTCATACCTTTGTAGTACGAAAACATAGGTGTCTCCCCTTATCTGAATTATTACCTTTAATTCAAAACTGACAAGGATTGACATCCTTACTAAAGGTTCACTCAAATCACTCAAAGTGTTTAAGGTTCAAGAATAAGCACTCATAAGTCGAACCTGAACAGTTAATCCCATAAGTTTGCCTGAAAATCAAATCTCCACCATTGTATATGAAATGATACACAGATCAAAAGGTCTTTATCAAGGTTGTAACAGGGCTAAGGTTAAGAGTGTGGATACAGGCTGAATTAGAGGGTTAGAATTGAGACTGACTTGACAAATTACCTAACTAGAAACAATGAACTAAATATGAATATTTACATCGAATGAAAACTAATAATACCACTATTGATAATTTACTCTATAATAAAGAGTATTTTCATCACTTAAAATTTGATAATACTTTAATACGAGCTTTTTCTTCAACAATTGGAATTTAAATGCTCTAAGCTTTTTTTTAAGAACAAACTAAAATATTACATCATAAATGATAAATGTAACTACTGAACTAATATAATTCGGTAACTTAATCAAATCAAACCTCGATTAAAGGGTAGTTAAAAGAAAGGGTGATAACAAATACAAAGGGGTTTTGGGTTAATATTAGTGGGTGAGTCAATAAAAAGGTTGTTAGGATTCAACGGGGTTCACTAGGGGTTAATTTGTAGGTAAGCTTTTTAGTGGATTGAATGGATTAAAACCTAGGCACCTTTATCATATCAGTATATCAAATCATTGATGTGGTCTCAACATGTATAATCGAGGCAAGTTCTAGAATAACAATTCAGTGTTGACACACTCATAATTAATAAAGTGAGCATGAAAAATAATATATGCTCTATAAGGCTCAAATCTCACAAAAAATTATGGGTATTTAACATCAGTCCTTTAAATTTCAAGTTTCAAGGTCATATTCAAATTCAGTTCAACAACCTAGGAAATTTTTTATTCTTGAAAAATAGACTTATCATGCTTGATTCTCTAGTATTCTTCACATATAAATCATCAATGCACAATTATCTATGACTTAGTCTAAAACATATCAATAAAAATCATAATTCATTAGAAATTTCATCCTAATTAGTAATATGAGAAACTTACTTAGGAACAAGACTAAAATTCAAGATTTGAGAATAATGCAAAAAGTAAGGTACTTTTACCCCCTACACTTAAGATGTACATTGCCCTCAATGTACAAAGATAGATAAACAATTATGTAATAATAAAATCAAAAGATAAGGGGAGAAGTAACACTTCCTGAATTTTTGGATGAAGTATATGAAAAGAAACCGGATAAGATTGGAGGTGAATGTGGGGAAGCGCCTTGAACCGTTTGAAATTGACTCCTCGAAGTAGCTGGTGATTTTATTGTATCCTAAGCTAAATCTAAATGCCATTGAGAAAAAAGAAGAAAATAATAAAGGAAGTAAAAATAAAAATAAAAATAAAAATAAAAAATAAAAATATGAATAAAAGTAAATAATTAAATAGAGATAAGGTCCACGCTTATGTGCCTAGTCGTGGTGTCCATACGGTAACGGCCACTGCCGTGTGCAAGGCCGTGTGGGTATGGAAACCTATGCCTAAATACGAAAAGAAATAAAACCAAACTAATTAGTACGGTTAGTACTCGGGTTGCCTCCCGAGAAGCGCTCGTTTAAAGTCTTCAGCTAGACTTACTTGTTGTACGCACAATCATGGTGGTTTGAGGAGGTGAAAATCCTTTCTCATGCGATCAACTCGGTTATGGAAATAAAGTTTAAGTCGAGTAATGTTTACCTCAAAAGTGTTGAACTTAGGATTGCTTACCTCGACTGTATCGTATAGGAAGACATTAAGTATCTCAAAAGTGATTTCTTCGTTTACCTTGAGTTCTGAATTGGTGATTCGAGGGTCTTCCTTATTCAACAATACCTGATCCTCTATTTTGATGTGATTTGTTGTTCCTATCAGCTCGTCTGGGGTTTCTTTCAGTTTCACTTCGTGTGGTTCTGGTTCTTCTTTAAATTGTGTTTTCCACTCTTCTAGTTTGTCGACCCTAAGGCTTCGTTCTTCATATAATTCTTCTTTATTGGCACGAGGTCTAAGATCTAGCTCACCTAGGTGATTTCGTGATGTTTCCTGTAAAGAAGTTTGAACCAAATGGTTATCAATGGGATTAATGTTCGTACCTTTATTACTCGATGTCCTAGCTGAGTCAAGAGCTTGAAGAGTGACTATTTTGTTGCCTACACGAAGTATGAGTTCTCCTGCATAGATATCAATTTTAACTCTGGCAGTTGCTAAAAAGGGTCTTCTTAAAATTAAGGGGATCATGTTGTCCTCATCTATGTCTATAACGACAAAGTCTACTGGGAATACGAATTTATCAATTTTGATTAGAACATTTTCTATTATACCCCTATGAATTCTTATAGTTTTATCAGTTAATTGAATGCTCATCCTAGTTTGTCTGGGTTTCCCTAGACCTAGTTGTTTAAACATTTTGTAAGGCATAACATTGATGCTTGCCCCTAAATCCGCTAATGCATTATCAATAGATAAATTACCAATTAAACATAGAATTGTAAAACTCCCTGGATCTTTTAATTTCCGTGGCAGTTTATTTTGTAGAATTCTGAGCACATTGCGTTTAGCTCCACGTGGTGCTCTTCGTCTAATTTGCGTTTGTTGGCCAAGAGCTGTCTTAAAAATTTCCTTGAGTCTGGTATCTGAAAAAGAGCTTCAAGAAGAGGTAAGTTAATATGTAATTTTTTTTAAGAGTTTAAGAAACTTACCAAACTGTTCCTCTGAATCGTCTCTTTTTATTGCTTCGGGATAAGGTATGCGAGGTTGGTACTCCTTGATTATCGGTTTCGGCTTTTCTTGTGTTACCTCTACCTTACCTTCGTCTACTTTGGCTTTTTGTATTGGATTAGGTTCATCTAACCCCTTACTGGCATGGGCTGAGATGGCTTGAATTTGCTCCTTCAGTTTAATCTCGTTGCTACTTGGTAGACGTCCTTGCAGTCGTTCTGACATTAGCTTTACGAGTTGTTCGACTGCATTAGTGGCTGCCTTAACTAACTTAGTAAGTTCCCCGAATCGGTTCTCGTTGCTTTTAAGTGTT
This sequence comes from Gossypium rotundifolium, assembly GCA_025506655.1. Lineage (NCBI taxonomy): Eukaryota > Viridiplantae > Streptophyta > Magnoliopsida > Malvales > Malvaceae > Gossypium > Gossypium rotundifolium. Next base: position 97,536,976 of record CP106733.1, on the reverse strand, counting down.
TTCTCAGTTTCTTGGAAACAATTTTCTGTGTTTGCCATAAATTTTGTCAGCATCTCTTCAAGATTCGGCTCCTCTTCTTGTTGGTGAGGTGGTTGTTGAAAATTTGGAGGAAGTTCCGATCTTTGGCTATTTTGATAATCCCACGAGAAATTAGGATGGTACTTCCATCCTGCATTATAAGTGTCACTATAAAAATTATTTTGATATCTAGAATAATTTCCTGCATAGTGAACTTGCTCGTTTTCCATGCCACATCTGTAAGGTGGGTACTCAGGATTCACCACGCCTCCTAGATTCGAATCATATTGTATTTCTAGGTGTACCTGCAAGGGATTATACCAATCATCAATCTTTTTATTCATCATCTCTAACTGATTAGATAACCTGGTGACCACGTCGAGGTTAAAAACACTGGTTGCTTAAGTAGGAATTGCCCCTATGCCTTGCCACTGGTAATTATTTAGTGCCATCTTTTCCATAGACTAAAAGTTTCTGCCAAAAGAAAAATAGAGGAAAAATTAGCAAAGTAAAAAAAAAATAAAAAATAATAATAAATTGTAATAAAAAAATTGGCTAAAGTAATAGAAATAGAGTTTTCTTAATACTTTAGTGTTCCCTGGCAACGGCGCCAAAAACTTGATCGTGTCAAACAGTCGAGTTTTAATATTTATAAAAAATGACCGAACTTGTAGACTAACTATGACAACGATTGAGGCAAGTGCACCAATCGAACAATAGTATAGTTAGGTAAGATTATTTTATCGAACCCAAAGGAACCTAAAAGTACTACTACTCACTTTCTTTCTATTATTTACCGTAAAATATGGAGTGATTGGTTTATTAAACTAATGAAAAACTAAACTAGATGCAAAGACAAAAGAATGAAACTTTGGGAAAAGACTGTGGAAAAACTCAGTTGATTACGACGATACCCTCAGGAAGAATCCACCTATGACTTCTCTTGTTATCTAACTTTTAATTCATACGACTTCTCTACTTAGCTTGATCCGTGAGACTCCCTAACCTATATTAAACCCTCTTTCGAGGCGAATAACGTCTAACCTTAGGTTAATTAGTGGAACTCTCATTCTCTTATAATAACCCCCTAAAGAAGCAGTAAATCGATCAATGGACTCCCATATTAGGTTTCACCCTAATCTGACAAAATCTCGTCACCTTATCTCTAGGCGTGCGATCAACTTCGCTTAATTATGCTAGATCTACTCTTAGGCAGGGTCTATTCCTCCTCAACCTAAGCACATCAGATTAAATTAAGCAACATAATTAAGAACAAACTAAGTACTTATCATATAATTTAGAAATCAAATAACAAAATCCATCATAGGTTTCATCCCCTTCAGGTATCTGAAGGGTTTAGATCATAACAAAATAAGAAAACATCTCAAGAGAAAAGATAAAACAAAACATAAGAAATCCTTAAAACCCCCTGAAAGAATTGAAGAGGAGATCCTCTGTCTTAAGTAGAACTCCGGCTTCTTGAGATGGATCAACTGGCTATCTTTGAGTAATTCCCTGAATAAAAGCTCAGGCAGAAAACTCTACCTAAAACTTCATTTTTTGACTTCTGCCGAACTCCCTTTTTAGTTGCTACCTTGGGTGTTTATGTAGGCTTTGAGATGCTTTACTTGGCTCCTAAGTATCCTAATTCAAGTAGAATTCCTCCTAGGATGTTTAAGTAGACTTAGGAATGTGTTTCTTTGCCTCCAAGCATCCAAATTCGAGTGAAATTGTTCTTTCCCGCGACAAGGGCACGGCCATGGTACACGCCCGTGTAAATCATTTTCAGGCCGTGTCTCGATTCTGTCGATTGGGGCACGGCCGCGTAAATCGTGGCATGGTGTGTGAAGTAATTTGACGAAGCACGGCCGTGTGGCTTGAAGTCTAGGCCGTGTCGATTTCCTCTTTGGCCCAAATTGGCCCGTTTTAAGCCCATTTCTCGTTCTTTTCGTCCTCAGGTGCTTTCCTGAGTATAAACATGAAAAGAAAGGATTAAAAGCACCTTTTTACATAAATCAAGGGCTAAATCATCCAAAAGCATACTAAATATGGGGTTAAAATATGTTATTTTTATGATTTATCAAGGCAAGTGCACCTATCGAACAGTAGTATAGGTAGCGACAAGACCAGATTATCGAACCCAAAAGAACCAAAAGTACTAATATTAACTCTCTTTCTATTTTTAGCCTATTAATTAAAGGAATTTTTATCTAATCTAAAATTAACTAACTACTAAGTTAAAGATGCTAAGACAAAGAAGAAATTGAGGAAAGACTTGAAGGGAAAACCGATTGATTTAGGCAATACCTGAGGAAGAATCCACCTAAACTTTACTTGTTATCTAACTCTGAACTAGACGATTTATTCACTTGACTTGATCCGTAGGATTCCCTAATTTATATTAATACCTTTCTTCAAGGCTACTAACGTCTAACCCTAGGTTGATTAATTGAAATCTCTTTCTAATTACAACCCCTAGAATTGCATTAACTCGATCTATGGACTCTCATATTAGGTTTGACCCTAATCTGGCAGATTTTCGTCACCCTATCTCTAGGTACGAGAGCAACTCCACTTAACTAGGCTAGATCTACTCTTAGACAGGGTCTCTTCCTCCTCTACCTAAGCACATCACACTTGAATCAATATCCCGGAAATACCAAAACAAGAATTAATAACACATAATTAAGAACAAATCAAGTATTTATCATACAACTCAGTTAACAATAACAAGATCCGTCTTCGGTTTCATCCTCTCAAGTATCTGAGGGTTTAGTACATAATTGTAAAAGAAAACATCTCAGAAGAAAAGATAAAACAAAACATAAGAAATTCCTAAAACCCCCTGAAGGAATTGAAAGAGAGATCCTCCGTCTTGATTATGATTCCAGCTTCTTGAGATGAATCAACTGGCTTTCTTCAAGTAAATCCCTGAATTTAACTTCTCTGGCTCGGCTCTTTGGCCTAGCTGAATGCCCTCCTAAAGGTTGGCCTCTAGGGTCTTTATATAGGCTTTTGGAATATGTTTCTTTGCCTCTAAGTACCCTAATCCGAATAGAATTCTTCTTTCCTGCGGCAGAGACACGCCCATGGCACACGCCCATGCAAATCGTGGCCAGGCCGTGTTCAAACCTGTTGATGAGGCACGACCATGTTTTTTGGGGTCCAGGCTATGGTCGACTCTTCTCACGGGGCTCGGTCGTGTGGTCTTAGGCTCAGGCCGTGCGAATTTTGTACTTCGGCCCATTTTCTCCATTTTCGGCCCGTTATTCATTCTTTTCATCCTCCGGTGGTCTCCTGAGTATAAAACATGAAAACAAAGGATTAGGAGCACCTATTTCCATAATTAAAGGGAAAAATCATCCAAAAGTATGCTAAATGTGAGATTAAAATATGTTCATATTATGGTTTATCAAATACCCCCACACTTAAGCTTTTGCTTGTCCTCAAGAAAAATTCTCAAGTCATAATTAAAACGAACTTCCTCAATTTATAATATTCATTAATAATAATTTATACATGGATAATTCAACTCAAAGAGTCCTAAAGATTCAAACAATCAAAGTCATGAGTTTGTAGCACGAAAAAGATAGGTGTTTCCCTTTACCTAAATAATCACCCTTAATTCGAAATCAACAAAAATTGACATCCTCACTTAAGATTCACTCAAATCACTCAAGGTGTTTAAGGTTCCAAAATAAAGCTCTCAAAAGTCGAACATGAAAAGTTATTACCATAGGCTTGCTTGAAAATTAAATCTCCACCATTGTAAAATGAGATGATAATAAATCAAAAGGTCTTTAAAAAGGGTTGTAACGGGGCTCAATTAAAGGTATGGATAAAGGCTGAATTAGAAGGGTTAGAATCGAGATTGGATTGACAAATTACCTAAGTAGAAAAAAAAGACTAATAACCTAAATAATTACATCAAATGAAAACTTGTAATACTAATAATACGAGCTTCTTCTTCAAGATGTTGAAATTAAACGTATAGGCTCGCTTACTCACAGAACTGATAATTAATATACTTTGATAACAATGAATATACTTCGATTTTTTAATTTTTTTAAGAACAAATCAATATAAAATAAAACTTTAACAACTGAAATAATCTAATTAGGCAACTAATCAAAACAAATCTCGATAGAAGGGTAATCAAAAGGAATGGTGATAATAAATATGAGATGGGTTTCAAGTTAATATTAGTGGGTTGAGTCAATAAAAAGGGTTATTAGGATCAAAGGGGTTCATTAAGGGTCAATTATGAGGGTAGGCTTTTTGTGGAGTAAGTGGGTTAAATCCTAGATGCCTTAATAATCTCTGTATATCAACTCAATAGTGTGGTCTCGACATGTATAATCGAAGTAAGTTCTAAAATAACAAATCAATGTTGACACACTCATAATCAATAAAGTGAGCACGAAAAAAATGTATGCTCTAAAGGCTCAAAATCTCACAAAAATTATGGGTATTTTGATGTCAATCTCATAAATTTCAAACTTCAAGGTAACAATTTAGATTCAGGTAGACAACCTAACAGAATTTAATTTTTTGAAAATAGACTCATCATGCTTGATTCTCTAGTATCTTAAAGTTTAAATTATCATTGCACAATTATCAATGAATTAATCTAAAACATATCAATAAAAATCATGAATCAACAAAAATGTCATTCTAATTAGTGATATGAGAAAATTACTTTAAGACAGAATATCATTCAGTGTTTTGAGAATAATGCAAAAAGTTAGGCACTTTTTCTAATAAACTTTCACCCCCCACACTTAAAATGTACATTGCCCTTAATGTATAAAGATAGATAAACTAACAATATAATGATAAAATCAAAAGATAGGGAGAGAAGTAAAACTTCTTGAATTTTGGATGGAGTTAATGAATAAGAAATAGGATAGGATTGGGCGGAGTTGAACACGGGGAAGCGCCTTGAAGCGTTTGAAATTGAATCCTTGAAGTAGCCGGCTTGATTTTATTATATCCTAAGCTAAATCTAAATAGCATGAAGAATAAGAAGAAAATAATAAAGAGAATAAAAATAAAAATGAAAGTAAAAATAAAAGTAAATATTGGAAAATGAAAGAAGAAAGACAACTGAAAAAGAAAAAGGGAGAATGGGGGTTTAAATAGAGATGCAGCTCACGCTTATGTTCCTACTTGTGGTACCCACATGGCCATGGCCATGAACGTGTGTAAGGCCATATGGGTATGAAATTTTTTTTCCTAAACATGAAAAGAAATAAACTAAACTGATTAGTAGGGTTAGTGCTCGGGTTGCCTCTCGAGAAGCATTCGTTTAAAGTCTTAAGCTAGACTTACCTCTCATTCGCACAATCATGGTGGTTTGAGGAGGTGGAAATCTTTTCTCATGCGATCAATTCGGTTATTGATATATAGTTTGAGTCAAGTAGTGTTTACCTTAAAAGTACTAAATTTAGGATTAGTTACCTCGACTGTTCCATCTGGGAAGATTTTGAATACCTGATCTCCTATCTTAAGCTGGGTTGTCTCATCGTTAAGTTTTTCGTGGAGTTGCCTCGTTTTTGCTTTGTGTATTTTTAGTTTTTCTTTGAAGTGTGTCTTCCACTCATCTAGTTCATCGATCAAAAGCCTTCATTTCTCATAAATTTCTTCTTTATCGACACGAGGTCTAGAATCTGGCATCTACAAAAGAGCTTCAAGAAACGACAAGTTAATATGTAATTTCTTTGGAGTTTTAAGAAACTTACCGAATTGTTCCTCTGTGTGGTGTTTTTTTATCACATTGGAGGACGACACACATGGTTGGTACTCTGTAATTACTAGGTTTGGTTTATCATGGCTTACCTCAACCTTACCTTCCTCTACCATATTCTCTTCCGTCAATGTTGGTACATCTAACCCTTCACTATCGTGAGTAGTTATTGCTTGAGGTTGCCCTCTAGGGTTAGTTTCGGTGTTGCTAGGCAAGATACCTTGTGGTCTTTCTGAGATCAGCTTAGCAAGTTGCCCTAATTGGTTTTCGATCTCTTGAAATGATGCTTCTTAATTTTTAAGTGCTATTTCGGTGTTTTGGAAACGAGTTTCTAACACCGTTATAAATTTTGTCAGCATCTTCTTAAGGTTCGGCTCCTGTTCCTGTTGGTGAGGTGGTTATTGAAAATCTGGAGGAAGTTTCGGTCTTTGACTACTTTGATCATCCCACGAGAAATTGGGATGGTACCTCCAGCCTGCATTATAAGTGTCACTATAAAAATTATTTTGAGGCCTAAAATAGTTTCCCATATAGTGGACTTGTTCGTTCTCTGTGCTAGGGTTGTAGGATAGATATTCTGTGTTGTTCACCCCTCTTCCATTCATATCGTACTGTATTACTGGATGTACCTTTAAAGAATTACATACACCATCAATCTTTTTATTCATCATCTCTACCTGATTTGATGGCATGGTGACCGCGTCAAGGTTGAAGACACTGGCTGCTTCAGTAGGCTTTGTCCTCATGAATTGCCACTGATAATTATTCAATGCCATCTTCCTCTATAAACTAAAATTGTCTGCCAAAAGCAAATAAGGGAAAATTAGCAAAGTAAAAATAAAAATAATAATGAAAATAAATTGCAATAATAATAATAAAAATGGCTAAAGTAATAAAAATTAAGTGTTCTTAATATTTCAGTTCCCCGGCAACGGCGCCAAAAACTTGATGGTGTCTGTCGAGTCTTAAAAATTTATAAAAAGAATGATCGAATCTGGAAACTAACTAAGACAATGATGGAGGCAAGTGCACTTATCGAACAGTAGTATAGCTAGCGGCAAGACTGGATTATCGAACCCAAAGGAACCAAAAGTACTAATATTAACTCTCTTTCTATTATTTAGCTATTAATTAAGGGAATTTTATCTAATCTAAAATTAACTAACTACTAAGCTAAAGATGCTAAGACAAAGAAGAAATTGGGGAAAGACTTGAAGGGAAAACCGATGGATTTAGACAATATTTGAGGAAGAATCCACCTAAACTTCACTTGTTATCTAACTCTGAACCAGACGATTTATTCACTTGACTTGATCCTTAGGATTCCCTAATTTATATTAATACCTCTCTTCATGGCTACTAACGTCTAACCCTAGGTTGATTAATTGAAATCTCTTTCTAATTAAAACCCCTAGAATTGCATTAACTCGATCTATGGACTCCCATATCAGGTTTGACCCTAATCCGGTAGATTTTTGTCACCCTATCTCTAGGAGCGCGAGCAACTCCGCTTAACTATGCTAGATCTACTCTTAGATAGGGTCTCTTCCTCCTCTACCTAAGCACATCACACTTGAATCAATATCCCGAAAATACCAAAACAAGAATTAAGAACACATAGTTAAGAACAAATCAATTATTTATCATACAGCTTAGATAACAATAACAAGATTCGTCTTAGGTTTCATCCCCCTCAAGTATCTGAGGGTTTAGTTCATAATTGTAAAAGAAAACATCTCAGAAGAAAAGATAAAACAAAACATAAGAAATCCCTAAAACCCCTTGAAGGAATTGAAGGAGGGATCCTCCGTCTTTAGTATGATTTTGGCTTCTTGAGATGAATCAACTGGCTTTCTTCGAGTAAATCCCTGAATTTAACTACTCTGACTCGACTCTTTGGCCTAGCTGAATGCCCTCCTAAAGGTAGGCCTCTAGGGTCTTTCTATAGGCTTTCGAAATATGTTTCTTTGCCTCTAAGTACCCTAATCCAAATAGAATTCTTCTTTCCTGCGGCAGAGACACGCCCATGGCACATGCCCATACAAATCGTGGCCAGGACATGTTCGAACCTATTAATGAGGCACGACCATGTTTTTTGGGGTCTAGGCCGTGGTCAACTCTTCTCACGGGGCACGACCGTGTGGTCTTAGGCCCAGGCCGTGTAGATTTCGTACTTTGGCCCATTTTCTCCGTTTTCGGCCCGCTATTCATTCTTTTCATCCTCTGGTGGTCTCTTGAGTATAAAACATGAAAACAAAGGATTAGGAGCACCTATTTCCATAATTAAAATGGAAAATCATCCAAAAGTATGCTAAATGTGGGATTAAAATATATTCATATTATGGTTTATCAAGGTTAGATGTGAAATTCACAATTTCTTCGATTCAAAGCTTATACGGTTCATGTACATACCTGTACCATCTCGTACTAATCTCATACTCATCCATATATTTAACATACCCATTGAACCATTTGGAATACTATCAAATACTCGGGAATCTCACACCCTAAGTGCCAATACATATCCAAAGCTATCTCAATCTCATATCCCATATAATGCTCACTCTTGAGCTATCAACGGGTCTGCTCACACAAGATGACAGTCATGACAGAGCTACACGGTTCTGCTCACAAAAGCTGATGAGAATCCATAACACATGTTAGATAACTCAGCCACCGGTAGGACGTACGGACTGGCACCCAAATCACATAACCCCTAATGACATGTCATTCGTATCCTAAGCTATTCCTAAGGTTCAATCGGGATTTCTTATTTGCTGAATCATCGTCGAACATATCCGCAAGGTCGTATTTAAAATAATTCAATAATAAGGCATTTAAAACACAATTATATTAATTCTTATTAACTTACGAACTTACCTCGAATGCAAAAACGATGAAATGAGTCGATTAGTCCAACACTTTGTTTTTCCCCTAATCTAAATCTGAACTTCGCTTTTCTTGATCTATATGTAATCAAATTTATCTTATTTAATTATCATTCTATTCAATTTAGCCCAAATTACATATTATGACAACTTTACACTTTTTCCCCTAATATTTCAACATTTTTACAATATAGTCCTTAGCTCATAAAAATACAAATTCATGCAATTAAGTCCCTACCCATGCTAGTCGAATTTCATATAGACCTATAACAGCCCATATTTTTTATTTATTTCATAAATTAACCACCAAATTTCCACATTTCTCAATTTAATCCCTAATTGATAATTTTACTAAAAATCACTTTACAAATGTTGTTTATCTAACAATAATCATACATTTTCTATCATCAAACATCAAAATACACCTATATTCATCAATGGAAAAACCCTAAACATGAATTCTTCAAGCTATTCCCATTGTGTTTTAGGTTGAAAATTTTGGCTAAGGGAGAAAACAAAGATGATAGTCTTTGTTTGATCTTTTTATTAACTTAATTATTAATTTACTTATATAACCTTATACATTAGCCTTTAAAATCATTTAAATGATGTCCATAAAAGTCCACTCATAATATTAATGGTATAATTATCACTTAATTTAAAGTTCTATAGCCATTTAACACCTTTAGCTAATAGAAAACAAGTTTTACATTTTACGCGATTTAGTCCTTTTTATCGAATTAAGCAAGCAAACGATAAAATTTCTTAACGAAATTTTCACACAATCATGATATCATACTGTAGACCTCAAAACAATAATAAAGTAATTATTTTGACCTCGTATTTGTGGTCCCAAAACCAATGTTCCAATTTGACTAAAAATGAGTTGTTACATTTTACATTTTTCTTGCATGGTTTCCGTATTTTTGCATGCTCTCGCAGCTAGGTACGTTTGACTTTTCCTATGTCTTTTCATCGGTGTAAGTTTTTTTCTCTATTTTCCAAATATCTGCATTTATTACGTTGAGTCTTATTATCATAGTTTTCGTATATATCTTCTTCTTTATCTGTAAGTAGTTTGTACTTTTTAAGGTTTCTAGCAATTTTTCTTTTTTTTCTCCTTCTCGTTAAACTAGATAACAGTTTTTTCTATTTTTGATTTATTTTTAGCTCTATTTTCTTTTAGAGTTTCTATGTTTTATTCTTTGTGGTTTGGTTTTGAGGATCATAATGCTTGTTTTTAGCGTGATTTCTGGTCGTTTTGTGTGTTTGCTTCTCTTCCATCTGCTTCTTAGTTTTAATATCGACTGGTGTCTTTGCAGCCTTAGTTATCATCTTATTTGTTTTTTTTTTTTTTTCTTATTTTTGGTTTCCTAGAGTTTCTTGCTATTTCTTCTCTCTTTTTTGGCTTTTGTAGTTGTCTTCTTGGTTCATTCGCAGTGAAGGTTCGGGGTCTGCCTGGGTTTCTGGCGAGAGTGCTTTTTCTAGCTTGCTTGCTTCTCTGATTTCAAGAATGGCTAAGGATATAAATTAGCTATTAGAAAGACTTAACTTCTCTGAAGAAGAATAAAAAAGGGTGATTAGCATGAATAAAAGTCAACAAACATACACGGGTACGACGCGTGGGCTGTTGGAAAGATCATGTCAGGGGAAAAAGTCAACAGAGAAGCTATGTATCGCGTTCTTAAATCCTTATGGTTCACCAAGAAAGAAGTTAGCTTTGTGGCCTTAAATGATGTTGTGATACTTGTGAAATTTGGTAACATCGATGATAGAACGAGAATTCTAAACCTGACCCCATGGCTTTTTGATCAAAGTCTATTTGCATTCCAACCATTCATTAAGGGTCAAGAATTGGATGAATATGTGTTTAATATTACTCCATTTTGGATAAGGATTTACAATATCCCCTTTGAGCAAATGGATAGACAGATGGCCATCAACGTGGGAAAGACGATTAGGGAGCTCATGGCTATTGACTGGCAAGATAGAGATGGGGGTGGACTGACTACATTAGATTTAGGGTCAAAATAGTTATGCTAAGGCCCCTTATAAGGGTGGTCCATTTAGTTGGCAGCGATGGCTGATAATACTCTAGAATGTCATATTTTTATATGCTAATTGCATATTTATTTTGAGTATGATTCTACTAATTTTGGTTATTTATGGCCTTTTATCTTGTAGGGACTAAATTGGAGGCAAAATTGAAATTAAAGGCCAAAAGCGTGAAACTAAAGATAAAATGGGACAATGTGTGACAAAGGGAAAAGTTGGTGCCAAAAGTGCAAGCATGGAGGACACAAGGGCTGAAATGCAAAAAGAAGAGTTTTTATTCTATTAGACTCTATTTTGATTATATTAGGATAACTAATATTAAGATAATTATTAAGGATTATTTAATTTAGGATTTATTTTATTTATCTTTATTTATCTTTGATTACTTGTAATTCTCTTTAAGAGTTTAAGTAGGACTAGTCTATCTATCTTAGCACTATAAATAGGGGATGGAGTGTGATCGTGTCAAACAGTCGAGTTTTAATATTTATAAAGAATGATCAAACTTGTAGACTAACTGCGACAACAATAGAGGCAAGTGCACCTATCGAACAGCAGTATAGCTCAGGCAAGAATATCTTATCGAACCTAAGGGAACCTAAAAGTACTACTACTCACCTTTTTTCTATTATTTGGCCTAAAATATGGAGTGATTGGATTATTAAACTAACGAAATACTTAAACTAAATGTAAAGACAAAAGAATGAATTGGAGAAAGACTTTAAGAAAACTCAGTTGATAAAGACGATACCCTCAGGAAGAATCCACCTATGACTTCACTTATTATTTATTCCCCAAACCATATGATTTCTTTACTTAGTTTGATCTGTGAGACTCCCTAACCTATATTAAACCCTCTCTCGAGGTGAATAACGTCTAACCTTAGGTTAATTAGTGGAACTCTCGTTCTCATATAATAACCCCCTAAGGAAGCAGTAAATCGATCAATGGATTCCCATATTAGGTTCCACCCTAATTTGAAAAAATCTCGTAACCCTATCTCTAGGTGCCCGATCAACTCCGCTCAATTATGCTAGATCTACTCTTAGGTAGGGTCTATTCCTCCTCCACCTAAGCAAATCAGATTGAATTAAGTAACATAATTAAGAACAAACCAAGTACTTATCATATAATTTAGAAATCAAATAACAAAATTCATCATAGGTTTCATCCCCTTTAGGTACCTGAGGGGTTTAGCGCATAACTAAATATGAAAACATCTCAAGAGTAAAGAATAAACAAAGCATACGAACTCCCTAAAACCCCCTGAAGGAATTGAAGAAGAGATCCTCCATCTTGAATGGAGTTCTGACTTCTTAAGATGGATCAACTGGCTATCTTCAAGTGACTCCCTAAAAGATGAATGCTTTGCCAAAAAGCCTCTACGAAAAAGCTCCCTGTTTCGGCTTCTGCCGAACTCCTCCCTTTTTTAGTTGCTACCTTGGGTGTTTATATAGGCTTTGAGATGCTTTACTTGGCTCCTAAGTATCCTAATTCAAGTAGAATTTCTCCTAGGATGTTTAAGTAGACTTAGGAATGTGTTTCTTTGCCTCCAAGCATCCAAATCCGAGTAAAATTGCTCTTTCTCCACGGCAGGGACACGCCCATGGCATACGCCTGTGTCAATCGGGGTTGGGCCGTGCCTTGATTCTATCATTTTGGGCACGGCCGTGTAATTCACTTGACACACCCGTGTGTGGTAATAAGGTGATGTGTGGCCGTGCAACTCGTGAGTTAGGCCGTGCTCTAGGTAGTCAGCGAGACACGGCCGTGCAGGATTTATGCCAGGCCGTGTTGATTTCTTGCTAAAGCCCATTTGCTCCGTTTTAAGCCCGTTTGTGTTCTTTTTATCCTCGGGTGCTTTCCTGAGTATATGACATGAAAAGAAAGATTACAAGCACCTTTTATATAAAATCAATGGCTAAATCATCAAAAAGCATACTAAATGTGAGATTAAAATATGTTACTTTTATGGTTTATCCAATACCCCACACTTAAGCTTTTCTTGTCCTCAAGCAAATGAAACACCCTTTTTACCCAGAGAATGGACCGGATCGGTATGTTCCTCAAGTAACCGGTTCAAATTCATTCAATACTTTGAAAACTTTGTGTTTTGAAAGATAATTTGATGTGGGATGGGCTCGAGTTGAAAACAAATTTATTTTATATCAAAAACCCATTTGTTTCGGTGACAAAATGTTTAAACTTATTTTAAATTAAATGGGCTTATTCTTTATAAAGCCCTAAATTCATAACATAGTAATTAAAGCGAAATAAAATTAAATCACGATGGCCTTATTACATAAAAACGAAACCCAAAATAAAATTGTACAGACTTAAAATAAAATAAAGATTCAAATTAAATTAAACTTCAAATTTAACATGGCCACCACAAGTTCTGCCGTCCCATCCATTATCGCTCATCACCAAACATGTTTCCACAACGGGTGAGTCGATAGACTCAATGTGTAACCAACACCAAAAACATAATAGAAATAGGCACACCATACATATCATATTCATATAAAAAATTCAAGATAATGATGCAAACCCGAACCCAAACCTATATGCCATCCGCTACACTCCACCGTACCAACTCGCACACCGGGGACTACTAAGTCAACCCTCCATCTACTACACACCATCGAAGGCATTGCAATGCGGACGTGCTCATCGCCCACTTAAGATATTGTGGCATAGCCACTGATATTTGTGTCATGAGACACCACATTTAGATAATGTAACCGGTTACCACATTCACTTAGTGAGACCAAGTCGTCACATATTCTTAGTGAGATCAAGTCATCACATATTCTTAGTGAGACCAAGTCATCACGTTTCACTTAGTGAGACCAAGTCATCACATTCACTTCCCCTTTCTCAAATAACCCGAATGCCCCAAATTATACATATCATGCATATCATATTTAGTTACTCTTTCACATCACTTTTCACATGTTAAATATAACATATTTTACTAGTAGGAGTAGGAAAACGTACCTGAGTACTTTGTACCATAATATGGTACTTTAGCCACATTCTTACACTTTCATATTGACATATATATCATATTTAAGCCATAAATCTATTAAGATTAGTGTGGGCTACACACGGTACATTAGCCATATTCTTACACTTTCATATTAACACATATAATGAATTAAAGCCGTAAATCTATCAAGATTTAGTGTAGGGTACACACCTGTTTCGCTTAGCGATTCCTTAAGATTCTGAAAAGCTAGATCTAATGTTTAGATCCTTAGTCCCTACATTTGATTTATCACTTATTACTTAGCATAAATCCTATTTGGCTATAAGATCCAAATCCTAGTAGGATTTGTAAAAAGACTTACCTTTGATGCCGATTTGATGATTATTCAAATCCCGAAAACTTGGTTTTCCTTCACCTGATATTCGGCCAACCCTAAATCTCAACATAGGTTAGTTTTTGGCTTTTTGATAATTAAAGAACCAATCCATGTATTCATACAAGCCTTGGCCGAATGCTTTTAGGTGCTTACCTTGTGGATTTTAAATCCCGAAAAATTTACTTTTCTCTTCCTTGTATTCGGCCAAAACCTAAATCCTTAAATCGATTAATTTTTTGATCACTTTTGATCTAAATACTTAAGATTGGCCTTGGGCGAATATATGAACACACTTACCTTGGAGTTCTCAAATCTAAAATTAATCTTTTAGTTTAGGTTCCTACCAAATCACATGTTAGATCCGATCTATCATTCAAGTATGGAAGAGACCTTTTGGCGAATGTACATAGATGTACTTACCTCGTTTTCAAATCCCGGGTGATCCTTTATACTATTCGGCTATGGCACTTTTATAAATCACAAAGTTTTGGCTTTTGTGAAGGGATAGTAGAAGAAAAGAAAAGAAAAGGAGAGAGTTTTGACAGAGAGAATTCGGCTAAATAGAGAAGAAGAGATTGGTGCTATTTGGCTAGAGAATTTTCGGCAAGGGGTTCTCTTGAAGAGAAAAGAATGAAGAATGGCCCTTATTTTCCCCCTTTGGTCGAAACTACTAGCCTTAGAATCCCTCAATCGGCCAACTCTTCTTATGTGATAAAATTTTACTTAATTAAATTCCAACAATTATCTCCTAATTAGCCGAAATTCCAAAGAAAATAAAACTCCTCTTCCTAGATCCCTTGTGCCGTCCAACTCTCTGCTTATGGAGGCAAAATAAAACTTCTTTTATTTACTTCCTAGGTGACACGAACTCAGCCCAACACCCCTTGCATGTGGACCATTTCCTGAGGCCCTAAGTGGCATCTTCAGGCCACTTTTCCAAGTCCGTTTTTGGGTAAAATTTCACGTGCTTTTTTTATTTTAGGGTCACCGCCCTAAGTTCCCCTTTGAACTTTAAAATTCGACATTTCGGGGTCATTTCCTAGGTTTCCAAAATGTTTACTTTCCTCTTTTAGCTTAGTTTCCAAAATGTTTACTTTCCTCTTTTAGCTTAGTTTCCAAAATGTTCACTTTCCTAATTTACTTAGGTTTCCAAAATGTTCACTTTCCTAATTTGCTTAGGTTTCCAAAAATGGTCATTTTCCTATTTTCAACGTAACATTTCCATACATTCTCAGGTTTTCAAAATTATTCCAAATTTATTCCAAAACACATAAAACATGTCTTTTCGTACAATTAGGCCAAAATGCATTGGCCCTTTTTAGGATGTTACAGTTCTACCCCCCTTAAAATTATTTCGTCCTCGAAATTACTTACTATCGTTCATCCGTACAGTCTAACTCACTACACTACGCTATGGCTGCGTACTCTGATCTCAAAGAACTACCATACTTTCTAGGCACATTCTCTAAGTTCACAATCAAGGTTCCATACACTTCATAACAATGAATCGATCTTATAGCGAGCAAAGTAATGGAGGATAATCCAGAAATAAGAAACTTACCCGTTGTCTCATCTGGCGCATCACTATCCTTGCGACGGCTAACTGCATAAAGTAACCTTGGCTGCCTTGCATCTGAACCTTCAGCACCTCCGCTTGGTGCTCCACGTCTTCGGCCGAAACCATTACCTCTGTTATTCGAATCACGACCTCGTTGAGGTCAGTCATCCTCCTCTACCGGCTGATTAACATTACGTGTTCTTTGGTCGCTTTTCATCTGATATCTTTGGACAGTCCTTGAGCATATGGTCCTTGGACCCACACTTAAAACATCCTCCCGTCTTTTTCCAACACTCACCTAAATGCTTCTTTCCACAATGCTCACAAGGACGATACTGCCCTCCTGAACTAGCTTGCTGATCTCGTGGGCCATCATCTCTAGGCCTTTTCTGAACATCCCCTGATGTTCCAGACGATCCAAAACCTCTTTTTGGCCTATTCCGATCCATGGTCTGCTTGGTAGGATCTTTAATTCCCTCGGCTACCTTGGCCTTTTCTACTAAAGTGGAAAACTCCCGCTCCTGATGTGGAGCTATCAACAATCTCAAATCATCCCTTAATCCGTCCTCAAAATGGACACAGCGTTCATGTTCGGTTACGACTACTCCTCGAGCATATCAGCTTAACCTCAAAAATTCAGCCTTATATGCTGCTACCGACTTGTTCCCTTGAACTAGTCCTAGAAAAGCTTTCCTCTGCTCATCAATATACCGGTGTGCGACTTACTTTTTCCGATATGCCTCCTTAGCATACTCCTGTGTCGATCCTCATCCGTGGCACCATCCGGACGATTAACCACCATTGGTATGCTTTATCACGTAATGATTGCCACCATCCCTTTCAACTTCTCTTGAGGGTCAGTCGAGTTCATCCATAATACGCTCGGTTGCTTCCAACCAATACTCACCATCTTGGGTGCCACACCGGACACTCCGCGAAACACCTCGGCCCGTTGGCTCGAGTCGCTCAGTGCAGATTTTGAGCTCCGTATTTCCACCGCGCCACCACCATTTCCAAAACTCGCAACATAGCCTGCGACACAGCATCATCCCCCGTCTGAGCTTGCTACTCGACATTAACAGTTGGGGGTGGTGGTGGCGGTGGTAACTCATTGTCAGACCCTTGACCCGGTCTAATGGGTTCTGACACAGTTATTCTTCCTCTACCGCATCCTTGATGACTGCGTCCTCTAGAACTCATTTCTAACATCGAGATCTGATTAAGAAGTTTTTTATAAATTAGTACTTTTGTTTCACTTTATTACTCGCGAAGAAATTTTATGAAAAGGAATTTAGGAGTGGTTCTTTCGTATTCATACATGCACACAATCTTTTCATCCCTTCATACATCCATCAAACAATTATGAACCTTAGTTCATTCAGAGAAACGTTGTAGTTTTTCATTTGTTGTTGTTTTCCACTACCCGGGTATTTTCATAATTTGTCCTCTGAGGGTATTTTGTAATTTATCAAAATAAGGTTCTTTGGTGATTTTGTCACAAAGTATTTTTGGTATTTTTAAGTTCCCGGGGTATTTTGGAAAATTTTTGAAATTCGAGGGTATTTCAAAATTTTTTTGACCTTGGGGGTATTTTGGTAATTTTCCCACAAACAGGGGTAAATTGTAAAATTTTAATAAATCGGGGATATTTCAGAAGTTGTAAAATTTTGAGGGTTCTTTTGAGAAATTTATTTTCCAAAACGATGAAGTTGCAAAAATTTTGGAAGTTAGGGTCATTTTGGTAATTTTAGTAAGTTAGGAGCAATTTTGTAATTTTCAAAAAATCAGTGTATTTTTCTGATAGTTTGCAATTTAGGGTTTTTGAACATTTATGAAATAATGAAATTTTGGCAAAACCGTTGAGTAGTTAGGCATTTTATAAACCAAGGGCATTTTTGTAATTTTACCTTTAGGGGTATTTCTGTAAATCAGAAAAATTTTTCAAGAATTTGTGTAAAAAGAAATAATTTTCGTGAATTAAAGAGAGAACAATTGGTTTTAATATTTTTTTATATTAGGGTTCTAGAAAAATGGCTAGTTCCCTTTCGGGTTTTAGTTATTGGGTTTAGCCTATGACCGAGCCTCCTTGGTCAGGGCGAACCAAAGCTACGCACCAGGTAGGATTCCTGCGAAGAGGAGGTGAGTCACTAGGACTGCTTAAATACCAAGCTCTTCAGGATCCAATCCTAGACATGCGTACCATGGTTGCCACACCCTAACTTGATTGACTTAGCCATAGGTTTGTTTAGTGTATTAAGTCTTATGTATTTGTGTTTGAGTAGACTAATCCTAGGGTTCAAGTTCCTATCATGCTATTCTACATTCCATTCCTTTTCTACCCTTCTATAATTCACATAATCACACAGATAGTTAGGGGTACTTACCTGGTGGACTGCGGGTCGGAGACTTAGGTGCCATGCCATCAAACCTGTCTACTTTTAGAAATATTTTCATAAAACTCATTTGGTCTCAATTTGAAAATGTTTTGGGCCTTAGGCCACAGGACGAGAGTTTAAAGCGGCTCGATACTAAATCGCAACACCCACACCCTACCACGAGAATGGATCGGAATCTGGTATGTTCCTCAAGTAACCTTGGTTCAAATTCATTCAATACTTTGAAAACTGTGTGTTTTGAAAGATAATTTGTTGTGGGTTGGGCTCGAGTTAAAACAAATTTATTTTATATCAAAAACCCATTTGTTTTAGGTGACAAAATGTTTAAACTTATTTTAAATTAAATGGGCTTATTCTTTATAAAGCCCTAAATTCATAACATAGTAATTAAAATGTAAATAAAATTAAATCACGATGGCCTTATTACATAAAACGAAACCCAAAATAAAATTGTACAAGACTTAAAATAAAATAAAGATTCAAATTAAATTAAACTTCAAGTTTGAACATGGCCACCACAAGTTCTCGTCGTCCCTCCATTCTTGCTCATCACCAAACATGTTCCCTACAACGGGTGAGTCGATAGACTCAATGTGTAACCAACACCAAAAACATAATAGAAATAGGCACACCATACATATCATATTCATATAAAAAATTCAAGATAATGATGCAAACCCGAACCCAAACCTATATGCCATCCGCTACACTCCACCGTACCAACACGCACAACCGTGGGACTACTAAGTCAACCTCCATCCGCTACACACCATCGAAGGCGTCATTGCAATGACATGCTCATCGCCCACTTAAGATATTGTGGCATAGCCACCTGATATTTGTGTCATGAGACATTACATTTAGATAATGTAACCGAAGTTACCACATTCACTTAGTGAGACCGAAGTCGTCACATATTCTTAGTGAGACCTATGTCATCACGTTTCACTTAGTGAGACCGAAGTCATCACATATTCTTAGTGAGACCGAAGTCATCACGTTTCACTTAGTGAGACCGAAGTCATCACATTCACTTCCCCTTTCTCAAATAACCCGAATGCCCCAAATTATACATATCATGCATATCATATTTAATTACTCTTTCACATCACTTTTCACATGTTAAATATAACATATTTCGAAATCCTAGTAGGAGTAGGAAAACGTACCTGAGTACTTTTTACCATAATATGGTACTTTAGCCTCATTCTTACACTTTCATATTGACATATATATCATATTTAAGCCATAAATCTATTAAGATTAGTGTGGGTACACGGTACCTTAGCCATATTCTTACACTTTCATATTAACACATATAATGAATTAAAGTCAGAATCTATCAAGATTTAGTGTAGGGTACACACTGCTTTAAACTTAGCGATTCCTTGAGATTCGAAAAGCTAGATCTAATGTTTAGATCCTTAGTCCCTACATTTGATTTATCACTTATTACTTAGCATAAATCCTATTTGGCTATAATATCCAAATCCTAGTAGGATTTGTAAAAGACTTACCTTTGATGCCGATTTGATGATTATTCAAATCCAAAACTTGGTTTTCCTTCACCGATATTCACCAACCCTAAATCTCAACATAGGTTAGTTTTCGCTTTTTGATAATTAAAGAACCAATCCATGTATTCATACAAGCCTTGGTCGAATGCTTTTAGGTGCTTACCTTGTGGATTTTAAATCCAAAAACTTCACTTTTCTCTTCCTTGTATTCGCCAAAACCTAAATCCTTAAATCGATTAATTTTTGATCACTTTTGATCTAAATACTTAAGATTGGCCTTGGCGAATATATGAACACACTTACCTTGGAGTTCTCAAATCCAAAATTGATCTTTTAGTTTAGGTTCTCGCCAAATCACATGTTAGATTTGATTTATCATTCAAGTATGGAAGAGACCTTTTGGTCGAATGTACATAGATGTACTTACCTCGTTTTCAAATTCGGGTGATCCTTTATACTATTCGCTATGGCATTTTATAGATCACAAAGTTTGGCTTTTGTGAAGGGATAGTAGAAGAAAAGAAAAGAAAAGGAGAGAGTTTTGACGAGAGAATTGACTAAAGAGAGAAGAAGAGATGGGTGCTATTTGGCTAGAGAATTTTCGACAAGGGTTCTCTTTAAGAGAAAAGAATGAAGAATGGCCCTTATTTTCCCCTTTGGTCAAAACTACTAGCCTTAGAATCCCTCAATCGGCCAACTCTTCTTATGTGATAAAATTTTACTTAATTAAATTCCAACAATTATCTCCTAATTAGCTGAAATTCCAAAGAAAATAAAACTCCTCTTCCTAGATCCCTTGTGCTGTCCAACTCTCTGCTTATGGAGGCAAAATAAAACTTCTTTTATTTACTTCTTAGGTGACTCGAACTCAGGCCCAACACCCCTTGCATGTGGACCATTTCCTGAGGCCCTAAGTGGCATCTTCAGGTCACTTTTCCAAGTCCGTTTTGGGTCAAATTTCACGTGCTTTTTTTATTTTAGGGTCACCTGGCCCTAAGTTCCCCTTTGAACTTTAAAATTCGACATTTCGGGGTCATTTTTAAGTTTCTAAAAATTTTTGCGCGGCTCTGTAACTTGACATTTCCTAGGTTTCCAAAATGTTTACTTTCCTCTTTTAGCTTAGTTTCCAAAATGTTTACTTTCCTCTTTTAGCTTAGTTTCCAAAATGTTCACTTTCCTAATTTACCTAGGTTTCCAAAATGTTCACTTTCCTAATTTGCTTAGGTTTCCAAAAATGGTCATTTTCCTATTTTCAACGTAACATTTCCATACATTCTCAGGTTTCCAAAATTATTCCAAATTTATTCCAAAACACATAAAACATGTCTTTTCGTACAATTAGGCCAAAATGTATAGGCCCTTTTTAGGATGTTACACAAAATTCTCAACTTACAATTAAAATGAACTTTCCATAATTCATAATTCCTATCGACGATGTCTCATCATAATTCTTAGATAATTTATACATGGATAATTCAACTCAAAGAACCCTAAAGATTCAATCAAGATAAGTCATACCTTTGTAGTAGTACAAAAACATAGGTGTCTCCCCTTATCTAAGTAATTCCCTTTAATTCAAAACAGACAAGGATTGACATCCTCACAAAAGATTCACTCAAATCACTCAAAGTGTTTAAGGTTCAAGAATAAGCACTCTAAGTCGAACCTGAAAAGTTAATCTCATAGGCTTACCTGAAAATCAAATCTCCACCACTGTATATGAGATGATACACAGATCAAAAGGTCTTTATCAGGGTTGTAACGGGGCTAGGGTTAAAGGTGTGGATACAGGCTGAATTAGAAGGTTAGAATCGAGATTGACTTGACAAATTACCTAACTAGAAACACTGAACTAAATATGAATATTTACTTCGAATGAAAACTAATAATACCACCATTAATAATTACTTTATAATAAAGAGTATTTTCATCACTTGAAATTTGATAATACTTGAATACGAGCTTTTTCTTCAACAATTGGAGTTTAAATGCTCTAAGTTTTTTTTTTAAGAACAAACTAAGATATTACATCATAAATGATAAATGTAACTACTAAACCAATATAATTTGGTAACTTAATCAAATCAAACCTCGATTAAAGGGTAGTCAAAAGAAAGGGTGATAACAAATACAAAGGGGTTTGGGGTTAATATTAGTGGGTGAGTCAATAAAAAGGTTGTTAGGATTCAACGGGGTTCACTAGGGGTTAGTTTGTGAAGGTAGGCTTTTTATGGAGTAAGTGGGTTAAATCCTAGGTGCCTTTATCATCTCTGTATATCAAATCAAAAGTGTGGTCTCGACATGTATAAACGAGGCAAGTTCTAGAATAACAGTTCAAAGTTGACACACTCATAATCAATAAAGTGAGCACGAAAAAGAATATATGTTCTATAAGGCTCAAAATATCATAAAAATTATGGGTGTTTTTGACCTCAATCCCTGTAAATTTCAAACTTCAAAGTATACTCAAATTCAGTTCAACGACCTATTAATTTTTAATTTTTAGAAAGTAGACTTATCATGCTCGATTCTCTAGTATCCTTCAGATTTAATCATCAATGCACAATTAACTATGACTTATTCTAAAACATAACAATAAAAATCATACATCATTAGAAATTTCATCCTAATTAGTAATATGAGAAAAATACTTTCGAACGAGACTAAATTCAATATTTTGAGAATAATGCAAAAAGTCAGGTACTTTTACCCCCCACACTTAAGATGTACATTGCCCTCAATGTACAAAGATAGATAAACAATTATGTAATAACAAAATCAAAAGAGAAGGGGAGAAGTAACACTTTCTGAATTTTTGGATGAAATCTACAAAAGAAACTGGATAAGATTGGAGGTAAACGTGGGGAAGCGTCTCGAACAGTTTGAAATTGAATCCTCGAAGTAGCCGGCTTGGTTTTATTGTATCCTAGGCTAAATCTAAATATCATAAAGAATAAGAAGAAGAAAATAAAATGAAATAAAGTAAAAAATAATGATGAAATAAAATAAAAACAAAAATAAATAATGGAAAATGAAAGACAACTAGAAAAATGGGGAATGAGGTTTAAATAGAGATGTAGCCCGTGTTTTGGGATTTTGAATTTTGAACACATTCAGGGTGTTCGGGCATGGCCGTGGGTGTCGTGACATGCCCGTGTCTTTTTTCACACGGTCATTCAATACGGTCGTGCTCCTCCCGTGTTTGATAAGTCAGAATGTTGGCACGGTTGAAAGGCACGGCCGTGTTTAGCCCGTGCTTGACAAGTCAGTAACCTCGCACGGGGCTTCGGCACTGGCATGGACTAGTATCACAGCCCGTGTTAGAGAAAGAAGTTTATTCCCTATTTGTGCACGGCTAATGGCACGCCCATGGTTCATCCCCTAGCTTCCACATGGCCACGGGCACGCCCGTGTGTAGGGCCGTGTGGCCTAGAAATCTGCTCTTTGATTAGTTTATGGTTAGGTGCTAAAAAGAAAAAGAAAATAATAAATAATAAATAATAAAAAATGTAAAAATGGGGTTAGTGTCCGGGTTGCCTCCCGAGAAGTGCTCATTTATAGTCTTAGCTAGACTTTACCTTTCATTCGTATGGTCATGGTGGTTTGAGGAGGTGAAAATCCTTTCTCATGCGATCACTTAGGTTATGGATATATAGTTTGAGTCGAGTAATGTTTACCTCAAAAGTGTTGAATTTAGGATTGCTGACCTCGACTGTGCAGTATAGGAAGACATTTAGTACCTCAAAAGTGATTTCTTCGTTTGTCTTGAGGTCTGAATTGGTGATTCGAGGGTCTTCTTTATTCAACAATACCTGATCTCCTAATTTGAAGTGATTCATTGTTCCTATCAGCTCGTCTGGGGTTTCCTTCGGTTTCACTTCGTGTGGTTCTGGTTCTTCATGTAATTCTTCTTTATTAGCACGAGGTCTATGATCCAGCTCAGGTTTGTAGCTTTGTGGTGTTTCCTGCAATGAAGGTTGAACAAGTTGGTTATCAACTGAATTTACTTTCTCACCTTTATCACTTGATGTTCTGGCCTAGTCAAGAGCTTGAAGAGTGACTATCTCATCGCCTACACGAAGTATGAGTTCTCTGCATAGATATCAATTTTAGCTCTGGTAGTTGCTAAAAAGGGTCTTCCTAAAATTAAGGGGATTGTGTTGTCCTCATCCATGTCTAAAACGACAAAGTCTACTGGGAATACGAATTTATAAATTTTGATTAGAACATTTTCTATTATACCCCTAGGAATTCTTATAGTTTTATCAGTTAATTGAATGCTCATCCTAGTTTGTCTGGGTTTCTTTAGACCTAGTTGTTTGAACATTTTGTAAGGCATAACATTGATGCTTGCCCCTAAATCCACTAACGCATTATCAATAGATAAACTACCAATTAAACATGGAATTGTAAAACTCCATGGATCTTTTAATTTCTGTGGCACTTTATTTTGTAGAATTGCTGAGCACATTATGTTTAGCTCCACGTGGTGTTCTTCGTCTAATTTGCATTTGTTGGTCAAGAGCTGTCTTAAAAATTTCCTTGAGTCTAGTATCTGAAAAAGAGCTTCAAGGAGAGGAAAGTTAATATGTAATTTCTTCAAGAGTTTAAGAAACTTATCAAACTGTTCCTCTGAATCGTCTCTTTTCATTACTTCAGGATAAGGTATGCGAGGTTGGTATTCCTTGATTACCGATTTTGGCTTTTCTTGTGTTACCTCTACCTTACCTTCGTCTACCTTGATTTCTTGTATTGAGTTTGGTTCATCTAACCCCTTACTGTCTTGAGCTAAGATGGCTTGAATTTTCTCCTTTGGGTTAACCTCGGTGTTACTTGGTGGACGTCTTAGCGGTCGTATTAGCTTTGCGAGATGTCCCACTGACCTAGTATGTTCTCCAACTTGATTCTCGATCCCTTTGATCGATTTTTGTTGTTCATCAAGTGTTGCTTCAGTCTTTTGGAGACGAGAATCTGTGGCTGCCATGAAATTCGTCAGCATCTCTTCAAGATTCGGCTCCTCTTCTTGTTGGTGAGATGGTTGTTGAAAATCTGGAAGAAGTTCCAATCTTTGGCTATTTTGATAATCCCACGAGAAATTGGGATGGTACTTCCAACCTGCATTATAAGTGTCATTATAAAAATTATTTTGATATCTAGAATAGTTACGTGTATAGTGAGCTTGCTCGTTTTCCATGCCATATCCGTAGGGTGAGTACTCAAGATTCACTAAGCCTCCTAGATTCAAATCATATTATATTTCTGGATGTACCTGCGAGGGACTATCCCAACCATCAATGTTTTTATTCATCATCTCTAACTGATTAGATAACCTGGTGACCACGTCGAGGTTGAAGACACTGGCTGTTTTAGTAGGAATTGTCGTCATGACTTGCCACTGATAATTATTCAGTGCCATCTTTTCCATAGACTAAAATTTTCTGCCAAAAGCAAAATAGAGGAAAAAATTAGCATAGTAATAATAATAATAATAATAATAATAATAATAATAAATTGTAAAAATAAAAAAATTGGCTAAAGTGATAAAAATTAAGCTTTCTAAATATTTTAGTGTTCCCCGGCAACGGCGCCAAAAACTTGATCGTGTCAAACAGTCGAGTTTTAATATTTCTAAAGAATGATCGAACCTGTAGACTGACTGCGACAACAATAGAGGCAAGTGCACCTATCGAACAGTAGTATAACTCAGGCAAGAATATCTTATTGAACCCAATGGAACCTAAAAGTACTACTACTCACTTTCTTTCTATTATTTAGCCTAAAATATGGAGTGATTGGATTATTAAACTAACGAAATACTTAAACTAAATGCAAAGACAAAAGAATGAATTGGAGAAAGACTTTAAGAAAACTCAGTTGATAAAGACGATACCCTCAGGAGGAATCCACCTATGACTTCACTTATTGTTTATTCCCCAAACCATATGATTTCTTTACTTAGCTTGATCCGTGAGACTCCCTAACCTATATTAAACCCTCTCTCAAGGTGAATAACGTCTAACCTTAGGTTAATTAGTGGAACTCTCGTTCTCTTATAATAACCCCCTAAGGAAGTAATAAATCGATCAATGGATTCCCATATTAGGTTTCACCCTAACCCGGCAAAATCTCGTAACCCTATCTCTAGGCGCCTGATCAACTCCGTTCAATTATTCTAGATCTACTCTTAGGTAGGGTCTATTCCTCCTCCACCTAAGCACATCAGATTGAATTAAGTAACATAATTAAGAACAAACCAAGTACTTATCATATAATTTAGAAATCAAATAACAAAATCCATCATAGGTTTCATCCCCTTCAAGTACCTGAGGGGTTTAGTGCATAACTAAATATGAAAACATCTCAAGAGTAAAGAATAAACAAAACATAAGAACTCCCTAAAACCCTCTGAAAGAATTGAAGAAGAGATCCTCCATCTTGAATGGAGTTCCGACTTCTTGAGATGGATCAATTGGCTATCTTCAAGTGACTCCCTAAAAGATGAGTGCTTCGCCAAAAAGCCTCTGCCAAAAAGCTCCCTGTTTCAGCTTCTGCCGAACTCCCCCCTTTTTTAGTTGCTACCTTGGGTGTTTATACAGGCTTTACTTGGCTCCTAAGTATCCTAATTCAAGTAGAATTCCTCCTAGGATGTTTAAGTAGACTTAGAAATGTGTTTCTTTACCTCTAAGCATCCAAATCCGAGTGAAATTGCTCTTTCCCGCGGCAGGGGCACGCCCATGGCACACGTCCGTGTCAATCGAGGTTGGGCCGTGCCTTGATTCTGTCGTTTTGGGCACGGCCGTGTAATTCACTTGACACGCCCGTGTGTGGTAATAAGGTTATGCGCGGCCGTGCAACTCGTGAGTTAGGCCGTGCTCTAGGTAGTCGACAAGACACGACCGTGCAGGATTTGTGCCAGGCCGTGTTGATTTCTTGCTGAAGCCCATTTGCTCCGTTTTAAGCCCGTTTTGTGTTCTTTTATCCTCAGGTGCTTTCCTGAGTATATGACATGAAAAGAAAGGATTACAAGCACCTTTTATATAAAATCAAGGGCTAAATTATCAAAAAGCATACTAAATGTGGGATTAAAGTATGTTACTTTTATGGTTTATCAGAGTGACTTAGTTTGGTGGTTCATCTTTTTCTGTAACACTCTCCCTATAAGTCTTTATTCTTTCATATTTATTTTTAATAAAACCTCAATTTATATATTTATTTTCTTTTCTACCACAACCATGAGCCACTAAAACCCATCTAGCCAAAGGTTGCCAAAAATCCCCAAAAAAGGGTTCTTGAGGTTTAGAATCCGCACTTAGCCTTCTCAACAGGGTATTCATCGTTTCTCTGCAGTACGGGGCTGACACTTCCGTCCATATCCCTTAAGAAGTGATCTTTTCAACGTGTGCAAGGAACGGCTGCTTTGTATATTTTGAGAAGGTTGCACGATGCTTCGTTAGCTTATTGCATCGAGGTTGGCGAGCCCAAGAGACAAAATGGCGTGGGATTCGCCATTGAGAAACGTTGATCTAGCATAGATGATCCCACAAGAGCGATTGTTGGCTAGAGTCAGGTTCCACCAAATCGAAATCTAAATCCTTGGAGCTGGTGGTCATAGGTGTTCTCTTCTACTAGAACTGGCTTATTCGAGTTGAGAAGGATCATCTAAAAGCCAAGGATTGAACCCAAGGCAGATAGAGGCAACTGGAGGCTGGAATCTCTCCACATAAGAAACTTTCTCTAAACTCTTTCTTTTTATTTTCCTCATTTTAATTTTCGTAATTTATTCTCATAATTTCAATTCGTCTTAAATTCTATTTTTTTATTTTTCCAGATCGAAACTATTAATTATGTTTTTTTATTTTTCCAGGAACGCAAGTTTTCTTGGTTAAGAAATTGTCCAAGATTTCGAGAAACAAGCATTTGCATAATTCGATCCCTGAGGATTCGACCCTACTTCCCCTTTACTGTTATTTTTACTATTTTACAGGGAATAAGATATATTTGGTGCTTTCAACGACGCATCAATGGCACCGAGACTATCTGTGCGATCAAATATGAAAGGCTACATGCCTTCTTTTACATATGTGGCCTTATTGGACACACTACATAAAAATGTAATAGCAAAGAAGAACACATTGAAACGAACAACCTCAGCTTCCAATATAGGAGTTGGCTTGGAGCTCAGTTAGGAGGGTCAACCCAAACTAAAGGTAACTGGAGAAATAGGATCAAAATTTTGGAAAAGAATATAAACCCGAGGGAGCTGTGATGGAGTTGGGGAAGAGGAATCTGAATCTTGCTCCCTAATTTTAGAAAAAAGGGTTAAAACTAGAGGTAACTGTGGGCAGCTCCATTTGGGAGGCTTGGGTTGTGGGTGTTGATTTTAATGCCATGATAAACGATGTTGAAAAAGAGGGGGCCTAGAGGAAATCTAGGGTAACCAGGGAGGACTTTAAAGATGTTATGGAGGAGTTGTCTCTTATTGACATAAAAATCGACAAAGGCTGGTTCACATGGGTCTATAATCCTGATGGGAATGACATGGCCAAAGAGAGGTTGGACAGGTTACTTATTTCTACTAACACTATTAACAATTTCCCTTTTCTTGTGACTATAGTGGTGAGACAAACAAACTCAGACAAAAATGAGATTTTGATGGATACATTGGGGCACAAACCTAGAGAGAACTTTAGAGACCCAAGGCTTTTCTTTAAATATGATGCATGCTAGGCGAAAGAGAAGGAAGCCAAAGACATTATTAAGAAAGCTTGGAATAGTAATGATACAAGTATGATTGAAAAGCTTGAGAAAGTGTGAGTGGAGCTTGGCCCGTGGCAACATGGTCATTATAAAAAGATGAAAAATCAAATTTGTGATCTAATGGCAAAGATTGACAAGCTCATTGATGGCGCTCGTCGAGAGAATAGTGTTGATATGTTGAAAACTGCCATTTTTAAGCTTGAGCACCTTTATGCCAAAGAAGAGAGTTACTGGGCACAAAGATCGTGCATTAAGAGGCTCAAGGAGGGGGATAGAAACACACGTTTTTTCATGTCTGTATCACCAGTAGGTTGAAGAAAAATAAAATCGATAGACTAAAGGACTCAAATGGTATTTAGATGAATGACACTAAGGATATTTGTAAGGTCACGTGAGAGTATTTTCATAGCCTTTTTAAGTCGAAATCTTCCTTTCATGGTGAGCTTAACTTGAGTTACATACAAAAGAATGTTACCCAAGACATTAACAACATGCTAGCTAGGGACTTCACTGATGAGGAGATTCTTGAAGCCTACAATCAAATTGACTCCCGCAAAGCCCCTAGGATTGATTGTCTTTCGAGTATTTTCTTTAAAGAGAATTGAGAGGTGGTGGGTAAAAAAGTTCTTAAGCTTTGTCATGCTGTGTTAAAGGAAACAAGGACATTTCTTGCCTTAACGATACAATGATCATCCTTATTCCTAAGATTAAGGATCCTAATGACATGACTAACTTTCGTCCAATTAGCTTGTGCAAGGTGTTATACAAAGTTATATCCTCTTTGCATTAGTCAGAACCAAAGCGCTTTCGCCCCGGGCCGTTTGATACATGATAATATTTTTATAGCTCATGAGTTGATGCACTACCTTCAGAGTTTGAAAAATGGCCCGAACAAATGTTTCATCATAAAGCTCGGCATGAGTAAGGCTTATGACTGTATTGAGTGGAATTTTCTTGAGGGAGTCATGAAGAAATTGGGTTTTGAGGATGCTTGGGTTGATAAGATTATGCGGTGTGTTCGGTCAATGAGATATGTGGTTAAGTGTAATATGATTCTCTTGGAGGTTATTGTTCCTGAGCAGGGTGTTTGACAAGGGGACCCCCTCTGCCCTTATCTTTTTTTGTTTTGCATAGAGGCTTTTTCTAGAATGCTTTTACATGCTCAAAGTATTAATAGTATTAGGAGCATTCGGGCTAGCTGAAACGGCCATTGTATTAACCATTTATTTTTCTTTCATGATGCCCTTCTCTTTGTTAGGAACAAAAAAAGTGAAGTCGATGCCTTTATAAAAATTCTTAGGGAGTTTGCGCAAGTCTCAGGTCAGAAAATAAACCTTGACAAATCAATGGTGTTCTTTAGCCCGAATACTCCTATGGACCAGAGTCAACATTATGCTGACTTGCTTAGGATGAGAGTGGTCGACAAGTTGGATAATTATCTTGGCTTACCTCTCCCTGTTGGTAAAAACAACACTACGGCTTTTCATAACATTATTAACTGTTTCTCTTGTAGGATAAACAGCTTGTCAAAGAGGCTTCTCTCCTACAGCGGTAAAGAAAATTTTATTAAAGCAGTCTTACAATCACTCCCAACTTATGCATTTTCGGTTTTTCTTGCTCCTAGGGATATCTTAGAGGACATGCAATCCAAAATATGTCAGACGTGGTGGGCTAGCAAAAAGAGTGGAAGGGGCTAGTCAATGCTTGCATGGGAAAGAGTTTTCCATCCCAAGGGAATGGGAGGGCTTGGCTTCCGTGATCTTCTCCTCTTTAACTTGGCTCTCCTTGGTAGACAATTTTGGAGACTCCTCACATTTAAATATATGCTGTGCTATCAAGTGCTCAGCTCGAAGTACTTCCCTAGTGGCAACCTCTTCCACCCCAAAGTCGTTGACAAATTGCCTCACACTTAGACCAGCATCGCTACAGCTGCTAAAGTCCTCGAAAATAGGTTTGGTTGGCAGGTCGACGATGAAAATAGTATCGACATTCGCAAATAAAATTGGGGCTTTGAAAGCTTAAATGGTGATTCCCTGAGCTCTACTACTATGACTTTTCATGCGAGAAAGATAAACTACTTATGAACCAATAATCAAAAGAGTTGAAACAAAGACAGGGTACATGGTTTATATGGCAGTTTTGTGGAGGACAAATATGTAATTCACCTCTTTTTACTAATGAACCGAGATATAGAATGGTGTGGTTTCGTAACCTTTATGGGTTTTACACCTCCAAGTCTGCGTACTCCTGGCTCCTTCTCAAGCAAGTGGGATTCAGCCCTCTTAGATTCTTTTGAAAAAACAATCTGGACGTTTAAAACCCTCCCTAAACTTCGTGTTTTCATTTGGCGCGTGGGACATGAGCTCCTCCCTACAAATGCCAATATCTCCTCTATTCGTCAAGACTTTAGGAAGGAGTGCCCTAGGTGCAGTGCGAGTGCAGAAACCCTTATCCACGCCCTCAAAGACTGCCCAACAGCTCGGGCCATTCTTACTCTCGGTGGTCTCGATAACAGGCTTCTCGTTAGGGATTATTCCTGCTACATTGACTGGATTAAAGACATCATGCGTGTTTTAGACAAGATAGAGTTAGCCGACTTTATTACGATGATGTGGAATAGTTGGAACAATTGCAACAACTATGTTTTTTTTGGGCAAGGAGGAAGAAGCGAGGGTCGTCTGGGATAGAGCTAAAACCTTTTGCCAGGATTTCTGAATCCACAATCTGGTCAACAAGCCAGTGCTACCTGTTACCCTTGTTTGTAAAAACTGAGAGAAGCCACCCTGTGGTTTTACGAAAGTTAACTTCGATGCTACTGTTTCTAATAATAAAACTGGTTATGGTGTGGTCGTCTGGGATTCTGGTGGTTTCGTTCTTGGAGGGGGTGGGGGTTTCAAGGATGAAGTTATGTCGGTTGAATGGGCGGAGCTTTACGCTTTTGAGGAAATTCTGAAAATTGCGTGTTCCCTTAATATTACAAAAGCCATATTCGAAACTGACACTGCTAGTTTGGTGAATAAGGTGAAGAAACGTGGAAATGATATCACCATTATGGGCTATCGTATTGACGAGGCTTTATAAAAATATGGACAGTTTTAATTCAGCTGCTGTAAACTGGGCCAACCGTAGCTGTAATAAGGTTGCGGATTTTATTTGCAAAAAATCTATTGTAAATTCTTGTAATTGGACTTTTGGTATGGGTTATCCTAAGGAAATCCATGATATTGTATGTAACATCCTGAATTGGGGGTTGGTTGCAATTTAATTATTTTCATGTGCTTGCTTAAAAAGAAATGAATGCTAGGATTGCTAGGCATGTTCTAGGGTCTAGAAATAATCTCGGGTTAGGCCTGACTTAGGGCTAGAAGTTTTTTTTTAGCACTTGAGAAGAGGAAGCTAAGTGAGTGAGGCTTTAAAAATTATTTGGTGCGAAACATGACACAAGAGATCATGTGATAAGTTGGCTTGGGACGCAACCTTAAGGGCTTGGGAAGGTGGCGTCAAAGGGGAGCTTCAAAGGAAGAGGTTCGAATCTTGGGAGTTACAAGGGGGATGCGTTTTATTTTTTTTTGGGCTTTTTGGCGTTAAAGGGGGCTAAGTTAAGAAGGCTTTAAAAGATTTTTGTGGGTGAGGTTGGACATGAAAGTCGGTTTGGTGGAGTGGCTTGGGGCGCCACTTAAGGGTCTTGGCGAATGGACTCAAGTTCGAGTCACGATGGTAGCATAAGGTTTGTATTTTTTATTTTTAAAATTGGCGCCATGAAGAGGGAAGAGTTGGACGGCATTTGGGACTTTGGAAAGGATGGGATAAGCCTTTATTTTTGATAATTTCGCTAAAAAGGGATAGAAGATAGGTGTTGTTTTAAATTAATTAAAGGGTGATAATCAAAGATAGGATTTATCACAATGGGAAGCAATGGCGAATGTAGGACTCCTTAGGGCCATCGGTTTTAGGGATTTCTTTTAGTATGGCGAATGTCCTAGACTCATTGGTTGTTGTTTCTTTTCCTCTCTTTTCTCTCAAATACTTAGCAAAACTCCCATCACCCCATCTCCTCTTTTCTATTTTGTTTGGTCAAAGCCATTGTTTCTCTATCGGTTTCAACAAGAGCTTTGGCCGAATACCCTCTCTTTTCTTTTTGTGTTTTCTCATCATCACATCAAGAGCCGAAATCTAACTCTCCATTCGGGTTAGCCAAATCATTTGGTAAGTAGATCTTTTCCATCTTTCTTTCTATTATAGATCTATATGTTAAACCTACTCTTATTCCTTAAAGGTAACCGAAACCCCTAACATCACCAAGTGGTGCCGACTTGTGGTGTTTAAAGGCCGAGATAGTCATCAAGGTAAGGGGCGACAACTTCTTTTAGGTTTATGGTTATGGCCGAATGGCCTTTAGCTCTCTAATAAAGTGATTAAACCGATTGTAGGGAGGCCATAGCCGATTGAAGGAAGCTTTCGGGATTTGATTCCCCAAGGTAAGGTGATTAGTTATATTCGGCCAAAGGCCATTTTTGGTACCTAAAGTATAACCGATTGTGTGCCATGGATCTAGGGACTAATCGGCCAAGGCAAACAAAGGCTTCCGGGATTTCGATTTGCTTTGGCAAGTGATGGTAAGATTTGGCCTAGGGCCATATTTTGGTTATGAGCGCGATTAATCCTTCGGGATCTTTAGTTTAGCCGAATGGCTAATAGATCTAAGAATTTATGTGTTGGCCGATTGTAGGGGGAAACAACCTCTCGGGATTTCGCTAGTATATTCGGGATTTGCTAGTCTCACGAGTAAACAGGTGTGTAAACTCTTACACACTTTATTAGCATAAACTGTTTATTATGTTGCTGTATAATCTCTCGTGTTGTAACTTTGCCTTGTGGGCTTAAGCATGGATTCCGGGTAAGTCCCCTATTACGTGATCTATGATATATGTTTGTGTATGCCATCATATGCTGTTGAATGCTATGCTATACATAAATGCATGATATATGGGATTATGATATTAGTGATGTAAGCATGATGATGATGGGATTGATGAGAGGAGGGGGATGATCTCTATGGATTGTAACCAATGGTTTTGACCACAAGATGGGTTGGCCCCATCAGTTTAATTGTGACTTCGGTCACCAGTGGTTTTGACCACACCATTGATAAATTGTGACTAAGTCCCAGTGGTTTGGTACCACCAGTGGTTTTGACCACATATTGTTAAATTGTGACCTTTGGTCATCAGTGGTTTTGACCACACGATGGGTTGGCCCCATCAATTGATTTGTGACTCTAGTCACCAGTGGTTTTGACCACCAGTGGTTTTGACCACACGGGGTAGAAAAAGGAGTATGGATGGTTAGTTTGGGTTGCATGTTTGCATGTTTACTAATAATCGTGTATGAGTGGCATTTCGGGTAAGGATTTATACATTGAGTCTTGGTGACTCATCCTTCCCATATTATTTTGCGATGAGTAGATCATGGAGATGGAGTCGAGAGGACTCGAGGCGCCATGCTTGTTCCTTGGATATATGGAATTTATTTAATACATTTTAAGTTTGTTTATTTACTAAATTTTTATTTTGGGTTGTAATAAAATTTGCTAATTATTATTTGGATGTTTACATAGTTGTTTTTACTTTACTTATACTATATTACAAATGAAATTATAAATGTTAAGTGAATCGGTTAAAAGTAACATTTTCAAAATTAAGTAACTTTTACGAGTTTGCAAAGATGTTACCATCGGGTAGCAAAATTCACCAAGTTAACAATAACATCTGATGACTTTAAACTTTTAAATGATCAGATATTTTCAAAGGATTTTCAACACAACCATGTTTATAAAAATCAATCATTTTCTCTTGAGTTTTATCAAACACTGTTTTATAACCTTAGCAGAATTTTGAAATTTTTCATTAGAAAATCAGAATCTTTCAAACA
Organism: Gossypium rotundifolium; assembly: GCA_025506655.1. Lineage (NCBI taxonomy): Eukaryota > Viridiplantae > Streptophyta > Magnoliopsida > Malvales > Malvaceae > Gossypium > Gossypium rotundifolium. Next base: position 97,502,742 of record CP106733.1, on the reverse strand, counting down.
TTTCTACTCCGTGACATACCAGATCCGGTTAGGGCTCATGGGCCGGGTTTGGGGTGTTACATTTTAATATCGAGCAGGTTCAAAACTTCTACTGTGGGGCCCTGTGGCCCAAAACATTTTGTAGGCCTTTGTGAATTATTATGGAAATGGTTTTCAGTCTGAACAGCATGTCATCGAGTCTCCGGCACCTATCCGCCCAGGTAAGTATCTCTGACTGTTCTGTGAATACTTGATAAGGGTAAAAGGGTAACTTGGGAACGTAGAATAGACTGATAGGTACTTGAACACTAAGAGTAGTCTACCCCAACTACTTCATAAGACTTAATTGCTTAATTAAAACAAACCTATGTTTAAGTCGCCGAGTTAGGGTGTGGTAACCACGGTACGCATGTCTAGGATTGGTATTCGGTGGGAGCTTGGTATTTAAGCAGTCCGCGTGACTCACCTCCTCTCCATTCGAATCCTACCTAGTGCGTAGCTTCGGTTCACCCTAACCGGAGGACTTAATCATGGGCTAAACCCTAACTAAAACCCGAAAGGGAATTAGCCGTATTTTCATAAAAACCCTAGTTTGAAACTCTTAAAAATTTCTTTTAATTTGTGAGAACTATTGTTTTACAACATTTTTTTCCGAAAAATATCTGATTTGTGGAAATTACTAAAATACACTTAGTGGTAAAATTACAAAAATGCCCCTGGTTTATGAAATTCCCAAAATACCCACAGTTTTAATCAAAATTCTCATTACATATGAGGTGCCCAAAAACCTTAATTTACAAAATATCGAAAATATCATGCTTTTGGAAAATTACGAAATTGCCCCTAACCTACAAAATTACCATAATGACTCTGGTTTTCAAAATTTTTGTGACACTATCAACTTGGAAAACAAATTCTCAAAAAGAACCCTCAAAGTTTTGCAACGTTTGGAAATACCCCGGAAACATCAAACTTTACAAAGTTACCCTAGTTTATTACTAAAATACCCCTGAGCTTCAAAGTCACCGAAATACCCCCGAATTTTAAAATTTTTTTCAAAATACCCCGAATTTAAAAGTTCCAAAATACTTTTTGACAAAAACATTCAAGAACTTTTATTTTGGAAAATTTACAAAAATACCCCATAGGATAAAATTACGAAAATACCCTCGGGTAGTGGAATGACGAAAATGCTCCTACACGCTAGTTATGGTCTGTGAATGTTGTTTGTGTGATGGATGTACTTAGAACCAGGAGATAAGTCTGAAACTGGAACTATAGGTAGACTCGATTTGGAAGAATCACTTTAAAATTATTTCTCATAAAATTGCTCGTGGGTAAGCAAGGAACAAAGATAATTAATGCATAAAATTCTTAATCAGATAAACACAAATGAGAGAAATGAGTACCAGAGGTCGTGGACGTCCGTCGCGTGGCTGTGGTAGGGGCAGGATGACCTTGTTGGAGCCAACAGGGTCTGGTCATAGGTCTGAAAATGAGATGCCGAATCTGCCGGCGGTGAAAACTGGGTTCCAAGATCAGACTGGTGGTAACGATGTAGTATCCCAAGCTGTACTACGAGTATTGGAACGAGTTGCCGTGGCGGACGCAGGTGTAGGAGCCCGTAAATCTATGGTTGAACGACTCCAAGCTAACAGAGCAGAGGTGTTTAGAGGAGTTTCTGAAGTGGCACCCAGTGCGGCGGAGCATTGGTTGGAATCAACTGAGCGGATCATGGGTGACCTGGATTTTACAGCTGAGGAGAAGTTGAAGGGTATAATCTCTCTGCTTCGGGATGAGTCATATCAGTGGTGGCTCACCGTAAGGGATGGAGCGATGGCGGAGGATCTCACGTGGGAATTCTTCAAAGTTGCCTACCAAAAGAAGTATATAGGAACTAGCTACGTGGATGCGCAGCGAAAGGCTTTCTTGAACCTGGTTCAGGGTAATAAGACAGTGGTGGAGTATGAGGTCAATTTTTCGGTTGAGCGGTATGCTCGTGGTATTGTGGTACCGAGCATGAAGCGTGTTAGATTCGAAGATGGGCTGAGAGATGAGTTGAGGATGATGATAGCTCCACAGCAGGAATGAGAGTTCGCTGTCCTAGTGGAGAAGTCTAAGGTTGCTGAAGGGGTAAGGCAGTCAGTTAGGCGGAATCAGGATAGGAATTGGAATAAGAGGAGCTCTGAATCTTTAAAGTTTTCTGGTAATCAATAGAAGAGGACGAGGTATGGTGGGTCGGATCAAGCTACTAGGCCTGCTGCTGCTACTAATCCTCAATGGCTACCACGGTGTGCTCGGTGCGAGAAGTCTCACACGGGGGAGTGTTGGAATGGTAATCGGGGATGCTTCGAATGCAGGTCCATGGAACATCAAGTTAGAGATTATCCAAAAAAGGCAACCAGTGGACGTCGAAGGTCGGGATCGTGCACCAATAGGAGGGATAACCAACACCACCGAGAGGTCGTGGTGCAGGAAGAAGGGTAACGATCTTTGGCGGAGGTTGTGGGGCACCGAGGGGAGGTACAAGTGGTACTGAGGCTAGGCAACCTGGTTTGGTCTATGCCGTAAGGTGTCAAGAGGAGGGCGACGCACCGGACGTCATAACCGGTATGTTTTTTATCTTTGGAGTACCCTATAGTACCTTAATTGACATTGGCTCTACTCACTCGTACATTGCTAGTAGCGTAGTGAAAACTCTACACTTAGACTCTGAGCTTTCTTCTAGGAAGATGACTGTATTAAGCCCTCTAGGTCACTCTGTAGAAGTAAGTAAACTATATAGGAACGTACCCCTAGAACTCCAAGGGGTCGTGTTCTTGGCTGACTTGATGGAACTACCATTTCGAGAGTTTGATTTAATCCTCGGGATGGATTGGCTAGTAAAGTATCAGGCTAGCCTGGATTACGCAGCTAAGCGCATGGTGTTAAAGACCATGGAAGGAGAAGAGGTGGTGATGATAGGTAAAAGGAAAGATTACCTATCTAATCTGGTTTCTGCTTTGAAGGCAGAAAAGATGGTTAGGAAGGGTTGTGAAGCTTATGTAGTGCATGTCTGTGCTTTGGAAGCTAAGGGTGCAGCTGTGAGTGATGTCCGGACCGTAAGGGATTATGTTGATGTGTTTCCAGAGAAACTCCTGGGTCTACCTCCGGACCGTGAGGTCGAATTTGGTATAGATTTGTTACCCGGAACCGCGCCAGTATCTATAGCTCCGTATCGGATGGCACCGAAAGAATTGGTAGAGTTAAAGGCGCAGATCCAGGAATTGTTGGATAGAGGGTTTATCCAACCAAGTGTATCACCTTGGGGAGCTCCAATGCTTTTTGTCAAGAAGAAAGATGGAACGATGAGGATGTGTATAGGCTATCGACAACTGAACAAGTTGACAATAAAGAATCGATATCCTTTGCCCAGGATCGATGATTTGTTAGATCAACTCAATGGTGCATCGGTGTTCTCTAAGATTGACCTTAGGTCAGGGTATCATCAGCTTAAGGTGAAGGAGGCTGATGTCCACAAGACAGCATTCCGTACTCGGTATGGACACTACGAGTTTCTGGTAATGCCTTTTGGTTTGACGAATGCACCGACCGTGTTTATGGATATGATGAACCGGGTTTTCCAACCCTATTTGGACTGATTCGTCGTGGTGTTCATAGACGATATTTTGGTGTACTCGAAGTCTGACGGAGGAACATGACGCACATCTTCATGTGGTGCTGCAAGTTTTAAGGGAGAAACAGTTGTACGTCAAATTGACAAGTGTGAGTTACGGCTTAAGGAGGTAACTTTTCTAGGGCATGTTGTTTGTTAGAGGAATCGGGGTGGATCCCCGTAAGATCGAGGCAGTTTTGGAATGGAAACCACCCAAGTCAGTTACGAAAATTTGGAGTTTCCTGGGGTTGGCAGGATATTACCGAGATTTGTGGAAAATTTCTCCTAAATCGCAGCACCGTTGACTAAGCTGCTGAGGAAAGGAGTTCCATTTGTGTGGTTGGGGAAGCAGCAAGAGAGTTTCGACAAGCTGAAGAGGATCTTGACAGAAGCACCAGTCTTGATTCAGCCAGAGGCAAGAAAGGAATTCACTGTGTATTATGATGCATCGCATACTGGTTTAGGGTGTGTACTGATGCAAGAAGGAAAGGTGGTCGCTTATGCGTCATGACAGTTGAGGTCTCACGAAGTTAACTATCCGACACATGATTTAGAGTTGGCTGCTGTAGTTTTCGCCTTGCAGATTTGGAGGCACTATCTGTAATGGGAGAAGTCGGTAGTATACACAGATCACAAGAGTCTGAAGTACCTCTTGACTCAGAAAGATTTAAATCTGAAGCATCGAGGTGGATTGAGTTGCTGAAGGACTACGACTGCTCAATCAAATACCATCCGGGTAAGGCTAATGTGGTAGCTGATGCTTTGAGCCGTAAGGTGGTAGCGGATTTGCGAGCAATGTTTGCTCACCTAAGTCTCTATGAGGATAGGAGCCTTTGGCAGAGTTACAGGTGAAGCCGTCTTGGATTGATGAGGTTAAAGAAAGGCAGATGACCAACGAAGCTTTGAGTACCCGGAGGTTGCAAGTACAGAATGGTGAGGCCGAAGGGTTCAGCTTGGGTAGTGATGGAGTGTTGTATTTTTAGGGGAGAGTATGTATGCCTAAGGATGATGATTTGAGGCAATAATCCTTAAAGAAGCTCATAGCAGTCCGTCGCTATGCACCCGGAAGCGACAAGATGTATCAGGATTTAAGGGAGTAGTTTTAGTGGCCGGGTCTTAAGCAAGAAGTAACCGAGTTAGTGGGCAAGTGTCTGACATGCCAGCAAGTTAAGGCTGAGCATTAATTGCCATCATGGCTGTTACAGCCGGTAAAGATCCCACAGTGGAAGTGGGAGGAGATTACTATGGATTTCGTGAGTGGGCTTCCCCTTACGCTCAGTAAGAAAGATGCAGTTTGGGTAATAGTAGACCGGTTGACCAAGTCGGCCCATTTCATACCGGTAAGGGTTAACTACTCGCTTCAAAGGTTAGCCAAGCTAGTATATAGTAGAGATAGTGCGGTTGCATGGAGTACCGGTGTCCATTATCTCAGATCGGGATCCTCGGTTTACATCGAGATTCTGGAAGGCTTTACATCAGGAGTTAGGCACGAAGTTGAATTTCAAAGACGGCTTTTCACCCGATCGATGGACAATCTGAGAGGGTAATCCAAGTGTTGGAAGATATGTTAAGGGGCTGTGTTTTGGACTTCCGTGGTAGTTGGGAGGAGTACCTACCTTTGGCAGAGTTCACTTATAACAATAGTTATCAAGCGAGTATTCAGATGGCACCATATGAGGCACTGTATGGTCGAAAATGTCGTACTCCTACATGTTGGATGGAACTAGGAGAGCGACAGATGTTAGGTCCAGAGTTAGTGGCGGAGACGGAGGATAAGGTCAGAGTAATTCGGGCTCGTATTAAGGAGGCATCGGACAGGCAAAAATCCTACGCCGATCTTAAACGCAGAGATGTTGAGTATGCAGTGGGTGATAAGGTTTTCTTGAAGGTATCACCTTGGAAGAAGGTGCTGAAGTTTGGCCGGAAGGGCAAGTTAAGCCCTAGATTCATCGGACCGCACACGGTGTTGAAACGTGTGGGATCGGTAGCTTACCAGCTTGAGTTCCCAGCAGAATTGAGCCAGATCCATGATGTTTTCCATGTTTCGATGCTGAGGCGCTATCGATCAGATCCCTCACATGTAGTGCCGGTTGCGGAAAGTGAGGTAAACTCAGACTTGTCTTTTGAGGAGGAGCCAGTACAGATCTTGGATCGAGATGTCAAGGCTTTGAGGAGGAAGTCAGTACCTTTGGTAAAAGTGCTATGGCGAAACCATGGTACAGAGGAGGCCACATGGGAACCCGAGGATGTGATGCGGCAACAATACCCCTAACTTTTCTGATCCAGGTAATTTCGAGGCCAAAATTATTTTTAAGGGGGGTAGAACTGTAACATCCTGAATTGGGGGTTGGTTGCAATTTAATTATTTTCATGTGCTTGCTTGAAAAGAAATGAATGCTAGGATTGCTAGGCATGTTCTAGGGTCTAGAAATAATCTCGGGTTAGGCCTGACTTAGGGCTAGAAGTTTTTTTTAGCACTTGAGAAGAGGAAGCTAAGTGAGTGAAGCTTTAAAAATTATTTGGTGCGAAACATGACACAAGAGATCATGTGATAAGTTGGCTTGGGACGCAACCTTAAGGGCTTGGAAAGGTGGCGGCAAAGGGGAGCTTCAAGAGAAGAGGTTTGAATCTTGGGAGTTACAAAGGGGATGCGTTTTATTTTTTTGGGGCTTTTTGGCGTTAAAGAAACGGGGCTAAGTTAAGAAGGCTTTAAAAGATTTTTGTGGGTGAGGTTGGACATGAAAGTCGGTTTGGTGGAGTGGCTTGGGGCGCCACTTAAGGGTCTTGGCGAATGGACTCAAGTTCGAGTCACGATGGTAGCATAAGATTTTTATTTTTTATTTTTGAAAGTTGGCGCCATGAAGAGGGAAGAGTTGGACGGCATTTGGGACTTTGGAAAGGATGGGATAAGCCTTTATTTTTGATAATTTCGGCTAAAAAGGGATAGAAGATAGGTGTTGTTTAAATTAATTAAAGGGTGATAATCAAAGATAGGATTTATCACAATGGGAAGCAATGGTAGAATGTAGGACTCCTTAGGGCCATCGGTTTTAGGGATTTCTTTTAGTATGGCCGAATGTCCTAGACTCATTGGTTGTTGTTTCTTTTCCTATCTTTTCTCTCAAATACTTAGCGAAACTCCCATCACCCCATCTCCCTCTTTTCTATTTTGTTTGAAGTCGAAAGCCATTGTTTTCTATCGGTTTCAACAAGAGCTTTGGCGAATACCCTCTCTTTTCTTTTGTGTTTTCTCATCATCACATCAAGAGTCAAATCTAACTCTCCATTCGGTTAGCCAAATCATTTGGTAAGTAGATCTTTTCCATCTTTCTTTCTATTATAGATCTATATGTTAAACCTACTCTTATTCCTTAAAGGTAATCGAAACCCTAACATCACCAAGTGGTGCCGACTTGTGGTGTTTAAAGGCCTAGATAGTCATCAAGGTAAGGCGACAACTTCTTTTAGGTTTATGGTTATGGTAGAATGGCCTTTAGCTCTCTAATAAAGTGATTAAACCGATTGTAGGAGGCCATAGCCGATTGAAGGAAGCTTTGGATTTGATTCCCCAAGGTAAGGTGATTAGTTATATTCACCAAAGGCCATTTTTGGTACCTAAAGTATAACCGATTGTGTGCCATGGATCTAGGGACTAATCGGCCAAGGCAAACAAAGGCTTCCGGGATTTCGATTTGCTTTGGTAAGTGATGGTAAGATTCAGCCTAGGTCCATATTTTGGTTATGAGCGCAATTAATCCTTCGGGATCTTTAGTTTAGCCGAATGGCTAATAGATCTAAGAATTTATGTGTTGGCCGATTGTAGGGGGAAACAACCTCTCGGGATTTCGCTAGTATATTCGGGATTTGCTAGTCTCACGAGTAAATAGGTGTGTAAACTCTTACACTGTTTATTATGTTGCTGTATAATCACTCGTGTTGTAACTTTGCCTTGTGGGCTTAAGCATGGATTCCGGGTAAGTCCCCTATTACGTGATCTATGATATATGTTTGTGTATGCCATCATATGCTATTGAATGCTATGCTATACATAAATGCATGATATATGGGATTATGATATTGGTGATGTAAGCATGATGATGGTGGGATTGATGAGAGGAGGGGGATGATCTCTATGGACTGTCACCAGTGGTTTTGACCACAAGATGGGTTGGCCCCATCAGTTTAATTGTGACTTCGGTCACTAGTGGTTTTGACCACACCGTTGATAAATTGTGACTATGTCCCAGTGGTTTGGTACCACCAGTGGTTTTGACCACATATTGTTAAATTGTGACCTTTGGTCATCAGTGGTTTTGACCACACGATGGGTTGGCCCCATTACTTGATTTGTGACTCTAGTCACCAGTGGTTTTGACCACATGGGGTAGAAAAAGGAGTATGGATGGTTAGTTTGGGTTGCATGTTTGCATGTTTACTAATAATCTGTGTATGAGTGGCATTTTTGGGTAGGGGATTTATACACTGAGTCTTGGTGACTCACCCCTTCCCATATTATTTTGCAGATGAGTAGATCGCGGAGATGGAGTCGGAGAGGACTCGAGGCGGCCATGCTTGTTCCTTGGATATATGGAATTTATTTAATACAGTTTAAGTTTGTTTATTTACTAAATTTTTATTTTGGGTTGTAATAAGGCCGCTAATTATTATTTGGATGTTTACATAGTTGTTTTTACTTTACTTATACTATATTACAAATGAAATTATAAATGTTAAGTGAATCGGTTAAAAGTAACATTTTCAAAATTAAGTAACTTTTACGAGTTTTCAAAGATGTTACCATCGGGTAGCAAAATTCACCAAGTTAACAATAACATCTGATGACTTTAAAATTTTAAATGATCAATTGTTTTCAAAGGATTTTCAACACAACCATGTTTATAAAAATCAATCATTTTCTCCTGAGTTTTATCAAACACTGTTTTATAACCTTAGCAGAATTTTGAAATTTTTCATCAGAAAATCAGAATCTTTCAAACATTTCTACTCCATGACATACCAGATCCGGTCAGGGCTCATGGGCCGGGTTTGGAGTGTTACATTGTACTTTGTGATTCTATTAATTGAGTTTTGACCTTTTGGGTCTTTTTGTCAAAAAATAAAATAAAATCTCACTTGGTAGCGCATTGATAAAGTTGTTTTAGGTCTTTAAGGGGTAGTGATTAGTTGCCATATGACGTCCTCCCCTCTCGAGGTGCAGTGTGTCCCTCCCTCCATGGGGGTCAGGTTGTTCCGCAATGACTCATCAATGGTGGTAAGTCAATTGCCAGCGCTAGTGATCGAGGTGATGATTTTTCGACCGGTCAAACCTGTGCCCATAGAAATGTTGCCAACGACTCTAGGACAAAGTTCCCTATATCGAGAAAAGATCTTTTGGGGGTGGCTTATGCATTGCTATAGGCTCAAGCTTGGCTTGCTCATTCCCCCCTCGTCATATTAGGGATGCCTTGTGCCTTCCAAGTTGGCAACCAAACGACATCTTGTCCTTACTAAGCCCTTGCTTGTATTCAAAGTTGCCCGTGACCCCAGTACTAAGTCCTTTTGGCGGTAATGGCTTACTGAGGGGTGTAAGTTGAGTTTGTAGGCCCGGTCTTGGCTCGACCAAGTTCTAGTGGGATTTTTACCCTTGTACTTCTCATGCTAAGCGATTGTGGTGTACCCTCGTTCATTGTTCCTTCTGCTCCCGTAACAAAACATTGGCTGGGTGGGTTGTTGGCCGGTATGCGTGGATGCTACTACTAGTATGCAATGGGCATATTAGTGGTGTTTTGGTTGTGTGTACTGGTAGGCTCCATGCTACCCGAATCAAACTGTCGAGCCGCACTCCTCTTCATAATCTCCCTTTTTTCTAATTGAACTCAAGGGGTGCGATCGGGATCCAGTGTTGTGCACCTAAGCAGATGGAATTATGGATGTGTTGTCGTCCTTTCTCAATCTTGTGCCCTTTGGGGTGCGTGGTGGACCTTAATTGTGCCTTGTGTCCCATGTGCGCCCCCTTAAATCAGCGTGGCCTCGTCAGTGCACTGGTGCTCGATCGTGCTTTCAGATGCAAAATTTTGTTTTGAGAGTAGGGTTCATGCCCTTATCTCTTGATGCCTATGCATTTTTTCTCTTGACACGGACGATGCTCGCGCTTTGTTATGACCTTTTCGTTGCTCACACAACATTTTGAGGGCCATGCAAAGTCGACATCGCGAAGGAATGCTACCTAGTTGATCTTGCCAATAGTCATTTGCTAGTCTCAAAGATTAAGCCATGCATGTGTAAGTATGAACAAATTCAAACTGTAAAACTGTGAACTGCTCATTAAATCAGTTATAGTTTGTTTGATGGTATTTGCTACTCGGATAATCGTAGTAATTCTAGAGGTAATACATATAACAAACCCCAACTTCTGGAAGGGATGCATTTATTAGATAAAAGGTCGACGCAGGGTTTACCCGTTGCTCTGATGATCCATGATAACTCGACGGATTGCACAGCCTTTGTGCGGTGATGCATCATTCAAATTTCTACTCTATCAACTTTCGATTGTAGGATAGTGGCCTACTATGGTAGTGACAAGTGATGAAGAATTAGGGTTCGATTCTGGAGAGGGAGCCTGAGAAACAACTACAACATCCAAAGAAGGCAGCAGGCGCGTAAATTACCCAATCTTAACACGGGGAGGTGGTGACAATAAATAACAATACTGGCCCCTATGAGTCTGGTAATTGGAATGAATACAATCTAAATCCCTTAATGAGGATCCATTGGAGGGCAAGTATGGTGCCAACAGCCGAGGTAATTCCAGCTTTGATAGTGTATATTTAAGTTGTTGCAATTAAAAGCTCGTAGTTGGACTTAGGGGTGGGTCGACCGATCCGCCTCATGGTGAGCACTGATCTATTCATCCCTACTACCGATGATACACTCCTGGACTTAATTGGTTGGGTCATTCCTCTAGCGATGTTACTTTGATGAAATTAGAGTGCTCAAAGCAGGCTTATGCTTGTATACATTACCATGAGATAACATCATAGGATTTCGATCCTATTGTGTTGGCCTTTAGGATCGGAGTAATGATTAACGGGGATAGTCGGGGGCATTCGTAATTCTTAGTCAGAGGTGAAATTATTGAATTTATGAAAGATGAACAACTGCGAAAGCATTTTCCAATGATGTTTTCATTAATCAAGAACAAAAGTTGAGGGCTCGAAAACGATCAAATACCGCCCTAGTCTCAACCATAAATGATGCTGAACAGGGATCGACGAATGTTGCTTTTAGGACTCTGTCAACACCTTATGAGAAATCAAAGTCTTTGGGTTCTAGGGGAGTACGGTCGTAAGGCTGAAACTTAAAGGAATTGATGGAAGGGCATAACTAGGAGTGGAGACTATGGCTTAATTTGACTCAACATGGGGAAATTTACCAGGTCCAGACATAGTAACTACTAACAAACTGAGAGCTCTTTCTTGATTCTATGGGAGGTGATGCATTGCCGTTCTTAGTTGGTGGAGTAATTTGTCTGGTTAATTCCTTTAACGAACGAGATCTCAACCTACTAACTAGCTACACAGATGCGATCCTCCGTGGCTAGCTTCTTAGAGGGTTTATGGCCTTTTAGGCCAAGAAAGCTTGAGGCAATAATAGGTTTGTGATGCCCTTAGATGTTCTAGGCCGCACGTATACTACACTAATGTATTCAACGAGTCTATAGCATTGGCCGACAAGACTGTGTAATCTTTGAAATTTCATCATGATGGGGATAGACCATTGTAATTGTTGGTCTTCAATGAGGAATTCCTAGTAAGCGCGAAGCTCGCGTTGACTATGTCTCTACCCTTTGTACACACCGCCCGTTCCTCCTACCAATTGAATGGTCCAGTGAAGTGTTAGGATCACGGTGACGTGGGCAATTCACTGCTCGCGACGTCACGAGAAGTCCACTAAACCTTATCATTTAGCGGAAGGATAAGTCGTAACAAGGTTTCCATGGGTGAACCTGCGGACCTGCCTAGCAGAACGACCCATGAACGCATTGTAAACAACATCAAAGGTGGTGCGGGTGCGTCCTCTCCTCTCACCATCCATGCTTCTCAGAGTAGTTGGTCTTGTCATCCTTTTTCCTATCGGGTGGGGTGAGATTTCGGTATCAACCTTTTCAAGGAAAAATAAACAAACCCCTAACAAAAATTGTGCTAAGGAATTGAAACAAAAAAAGGGGCACGTCTTCTATAACTGCACCGTTCGTGGTGTCCGTGCTTTAGTGATTTTGTTATTTTGTCACAAAGTATAAAGAACGACTCTCGGCAATAGATATCTTGGCTCTTGCATTGATGGAGAACGTAGAGAAATGCAATACTTGGTGTGAATTGCAGAATCCCGTGAACCATTGATTCTTTGAACGCAAGTTGCGTCCCAAGCCATTAGGTTGAGGACATGTCTTCCTGGGTGTCACGCATCGTCGCCTTATCCAACCCTAAGCCGTCAACCCTCGGTTTGATCGTGGGCAGTAATTGGCCACCCGTGTGCTCACAGCTAGGGATTGGCCTGAATTTGAGTCCTCGATGACATCATTGTCAGGATGATCGATGGTAATGTTATAAGCAGCCTCATTCAAAGTTGTGCACGTTCATCGATCGAGAACTTAAACCCTATTGGCATCGTAACGATGATGTTCGCGTTGCAACCCCAGGTCAGGTGGGATTACCTGCTGAATTTAAGCATATCAATAAGTGGAGGAAAAGAAACTTACCAGGATTCCCCTAGTAACAGTGAGCGAACCGAGAAAAGCCCAACTTAGGCTCGGTCTGACTTGTAGTCTGGAGAAGCTTCCTCGACGATGGACCAAGCTCAAGTCCCCTAAAACGGAGCACCGGAGAGGGTGAGAGCCTCGTCGTGCCCGGACCTTATCGCACCATGAGGCACTGTCTACAAATTAGGTTATTTGGGAATGTAGCCCTAACCGGGCAGTAAATTCCATCCATGGCTAAATACGAGCTTTGAAAGATGAAAAGGACTGTGAAAAGAGAGTCAAAGAGTTCTTGAAATTGTTAGAAGGGAAACAGATGGAGGCCGGTGATGTGCCCCGGTTGGATTAGAACAGTGAGAGACGGTCTGTCAATTAGCTCGGGGCGTGGATCGACGTCGGTCATGGCAGCAGCCAAAGCTTAAGACTTTGATACGTCCGTGGAGACGTCGTACCTCGATCAAGGAATCAAACACACACCGTCTCGACATGCTTTGACACCTGCTTGCTCCGGGCATCGGCTTGTGTACTTCCTACTCATCCAGTCTTAAAACACGGATCAAGTAGTCTGACATGTGTGCGAGTCAACAGGCTAGAAAACCTATGAGGCGCAAGTAAGCTGATTGGTGGAATCCCTCGTGAGTGTACCGTCAATCGACCTTGATCTTTTAAGAAGGGTTCGAGTGAGAGCATGCCTGATTGACTTGAAAGGTGGTGAACTATGCCTGTGGGGGTGAAGCCAAAGGAAACTCTGGTGGTGGCCCGTAGCGATCTAACATGGGTATAAGGGCGAAAGACTAATCAAATCGTTTAGTAGTTTGTCCCTTCAAAGTTTCCCTCAGGATAGCTGGAACCCTTAATGAGTTTTATCGGGTAAAACTAATGATTAGAGGCATCGGGGGCGCTATGCCCACAACCTATTCTCAAACTTTAAATAGGTAGGACGGTGCGGCTACATTATTGAGTGGCGTCATAGAATCGAGAGCTCCTAGTAGGCCATTTTTGGTAAGAAGAACTGGCGATGTGGGATGAACTAGAAGTCAGGTTACGGTACCCAACTACGCGTTAACCTAGAACCCAGAAAGGGTGTTGGTCGATTAAGACAGTGGGATGGTGGTTATGCAAGTCAAAATCTGCTAAGGAGTATGTAACAACTCACCTGTCGAATCAACTAGCGTCGAAATGGATGGCGTTGAAGCGCATGACCTATACTCGGTCGTCGGGGCAAGGGCCAGGCCCTGATGAGTAGAAGGGCATGACGATCACTACAAAACTCGGGGTGCAAGCCCGGGTGGAACGGTCGTCGGTGCAAATCTTGTTGGTAGTAGAAAATATTCAAATAAGAACTTTGAAAGCCGAAGAGGGGAAAGATTCCATGTGAAAGGCACTTGCACATGGGTTAGTCAATCATAAGAGACGGGGGAAGCCCGTCTACTAGTGTGTCCAACATGAGTTTCGAAAGGAATTGATTAAAATTCTTGAATTGGGATGTGACGATAGACAGCAACGTTTGGGAGTCCAGAGACACCGATGGAGACCTTAGGAAGAGTTATCTTTTCTATTTAACGACCTGCTCACCCTGGGAACGGCTCAGCCGAAGGTAGGGTCCAATGGTCAAAAGAGCACTGCATGTCGTATGGTGTCTAGCGTGCCCTTGTAGCCCTTTAAAATTCAAAGGACCGAGTGTCGTCCACGCCCGGTCATACTTACAATTGCATTAGGTCTCGATGGTGAATAGTTTTTGGTCAATGGAACAATGTAGGCAAGGAAAGTCAACAAAATGGATCCATATCCTCAAGAAAAGAATTGGCTCTAAAGGCAAGGCACAGGGGTCCTAGTCTTGAACTCATCGACTGTCGATGCACTACTCGAGCTACTCCCACGGTGAGAGTGGGTCGCCGAGTGCCAATCAAGGGATGGACTGGGAATGGCTCCCTCGGGGGCCTTTCTCGGTAGACAATTCAACGACTTATCCAATTGAAAGGCACTTTGTGTTTTAAGGTGCTGAGTTCAAAGTATTTCCCTAATGGGAATATTTTTCAACCTAAGAATGTTGATAAGCCTCCTATTCTTGGACTAGCATTACCACTGCCGCTAAAATCCTTGCAAATGGCTTCAGTTGGTTGGCGGGCGATGGCACTAGGATTGAGATTCGTAATGATAATTAGAGTTTTGAGGGTTTGAATAGCAATCCATTGTGCCACACTTTGTTATCCGAAAATGAAATATTAGTGCGAGACTTATGGAATCATAACCTTATGAGCTGGAACAAGGAGAGTGTAACACCCCTTACCCGTGTCCGATGCCTGGACAGAATAGAGGCATTACCGGACTTAAACATAAACATTTATACAAAACTGGGCTATAAAATTTCATTAAATTTAAAATCACTCATTCACATGCAAACCGTCCCTTATTTGGGCCCACGAGGCCCAAAACAATCATTGGGAACTGTTTGGGACTAAACTGATAACTTAGGAAACTTTAAGAAGACTTAGAAAATTTTTCGTCAAAATAGGGGACACACGCCCATGTGGCTTGGGACATGCCCATGTCCTTGGCCCGTGTGACTCTCTGTTTATGACGTTATCAACAAAATTGGGTCACACGGCCAAGTCACATGCCTGTGTGCCTAGGCCGTGTGGTGAATTAAATTTCGAAAAGTAAATGCAGACTTCACACGCCCTAGGCACACGCCCATGTCTCGGGGCCGTGTCCTCCACATGGCTAAGACACAAGGCCGTGTCTCTGCCTGTGTGGCCCAGAAAATGGCTATTTACCAAACCCTTTTGGCACCCTCATTTGCACATACTTATACACAACTTCAATGGCATCTTTCATGACATAATTGAGCACTAAAACATCATCAAACAAGTCATGATCATAGAGAATTCATATAATCTTATTCATGCATAAGGCACCATACTTTGCCTAGCTTAAACTTTATCAAACTTTCATGCCATGATTATCTTCAACACATCCTCAATCCATCTATACCAAACACATATAACCACATCACATGAAACTTTTAGTATAAGCACACACATATAAATAGACATTACAACTCATTAACCAATATGAACCAACACATTTGGCCAAATCAAATGACACATACACAATTTAATAAGTCCCTATACCTGCCATAAACTCAAAAGGTTTTGCATTCACTTATACCCAACATGATAGCTTGATAGTGTGATAGCATCTCCGGTGATCTCTAACCCGAGCTAGTATAAAACCTTACATGATATGAGAAAGGAAGGAGAGTAAGGTATAAAGCTTAGTAAGTATGTATGTAAATAATAAACAATTTATTACCATGCTTTAAACAATCCTTATTTTGAGTTCTCAAGATAATGCCATCATTATTGCATAAAATTTCTCAATTCATTTATGTTCATCTT
This sequence comes from Gossypium rotundifolium, assembly GCA_025506655.1. Taxonomy (NCBI): domain Eukaryota; kingdom Viridiplantae; phylum Streptophyta; class Magnoliopsida; order Malvales; family Malvaceae; genus Gossypium; species Gossypium rotundifolium. Next base: position 97,486,952 of record CP106733.1, on the reverse strand, counting down.
GAACTGTTTCCTTGAGTTACAGTCACTAAATTATTTTTATCCGGAGATAAAGAACTCCAAATTAAGATCCAATAAATTTTCTTGAATCTAGACTCACATATCTTCTTACCATAAAATTTACAGAATTTTTGGTTTAGCCAATCAGTACAGTTTATTCTTTAAAGTTTCCCCTGTTTTGTTGTCCGACAATTCTGACCCCTCTTCACTAAAAAATTATTTTCTCAATGAAAAAACTCAAAAGATGTTTCCATTTGTTTCTCTTGAAAATAGACTCATTAATAAATTCAAGAATATAAATTTTATCCCTTGATTATTTTTTTACAATTTTAATGAATTTCCAAAGTCAGAAAATGGGTTTCTGAAATCATTCTGCCCCTGTCTTATAAAAATTCAAATATCTCATAATCTAAAATTTTTTGCTTACACCATCTCTTTTATGTGAAAATAGACAAAATAATATTTAATTTAATATCTTATTCAAATTCTAATTCAATTTACATCATTTTGGTGAATTTTCAAAGTGATTCAACTGCTGCTGTCCAAATTGTTTTATTGCTAATTTTACTCTATCATGTTTTCTTTGTATTAATTCTCATTTACACACTTATAATACTAAAGAATATCCATAGTTAGCCATGCCAATAACTAGTCATCATCAAATATTTACAAGCCATTCATTGGCCAATTTAACTTACACATCAACAACAAAAACTTGAAGATTTCATTTCTCAATTTAATTTGGCTTAAAAGCCTCACACATGATCACAATCCACATTTCCCACATATTCTTGCATCATAAGCATGGATTTAGCTCTTTTTCATTGATGCATAAACTTAGCTCTTTTTCATTGATGCATAAACTTATCTCTTTGCCCATCGAACTACTCAGAATATCAGAGGATACTCAATCTCATCATACATGTATCACGATGCCAATGCCATATCCCAGATATGGTCTTACATGGGATCACCTCATGATGCCGATGCCATATCCCAGATATGGTCTTGCACAGGATCTCTTAGCTCAATGTTGATTCCATGTCCAAAAAATGGTATTATACGAGATCGTACTTAGATGTCGATGCCATGTCCCAGACCCAGTCTTACACGAGATCTTTCTTTGGTGCCAAATCCATATCCCAGATATGGTCTTACAAGGGACCTTCCCTATTCGATGCCTATGCCATGTCCCAGACATAATCTTATACGAGATCTACATTCGGTGCCGATGCCATATCCCAGACATGGTCTTATACAAGACCTAAATTCAGTGTCGATGCCATGTCCCAGACATGGTCTCATACGGGACCTTCCTTATCTCATGTTGTGACATAGGTACCCTCGTTATTCTAAAATTTCAACCGGGACTTTACTCAGCATATTCTCATTCATTTTCTCATCAAGACATTATTCATAAATTTCATGGAAAGGATATGCATTTCTCCAAATAATAAGTAATTTAAACACAATATCATATGTAGCCTTAATTTCACACAAACGTACCTCGATACCAAAATGGCAAAAAGAGACATATCCGTCAATTACTCGTTTTTCCCCCCGTTCTAAGTCTGAACCTCGTTTTCTTTGATCTATAACATCACATTTAACTTATTAAGTTATTATACTATTCAATTCAATCCAAAAATAATATTATGAAAATTTTACATTTTGCCCCTAAACTTTGTAATATTTACACTTTTGCCTCTAGGCTCTTAAAATGATTTTTATTCAATTTCCTTGTATTTTAGGACTAGCCGAACCATTTTCATAACTATAGCAGTCCACAATTTGCATTCATTCACACATTTTCATTCATTTTTCAACTTTTACAAAATAGTCCTTTTATAGGATTTCATCGAAAATCACTTAGTAAAAGTCATTTACTACACACTGAGCATTCATATTCTACCATTAGACATCAAAACACATGCATTTCATCCATGGTTAAATTTTTAAACACAAAACCTAGCTCAAAATAATGGTAGAAATAGCTAAACCGAGTTACGGGGATCTCAAAAATGTAAAGAACATTAAAAACGGGGCTTGGATGCACTTACTATTGAGCTTGAAAGCTTGAAAACCCTAGCCATGGCTTTCCCCATGTTAAATTTGGCCAGGGAAGAAGATGGACAAAGATTTTTGGCTTTTATTTTTGTGTTTTAGTCCATTTAATTACCAAATTACTAAAATGCCCCAAGCTTAAAAATATCCTATTTCACTTATCTAATGTCCATTTTTGTCCAAAAATTTAACCAATGGTCTAATTTCCATTTAAGGACCTCCAATTTAAAATTTCATAGAAATTGGACACCTCTAACATGTGGAACTCCACTTTTGCACTTTTTACAATTTAGTCCTTTTGACTAAATTGAGTGCCCCAACGTCAAAATTTTTGAACGAAATTTTCACAAAATCTTTTCGTGAAATCGTAGACCACAAATATATAATAAAAATAATATTTTCCTCGTCGGATTTGTGGCCCCAAAACCACTATTCCTACAAGGCCCAAAATCGGGCTGTTACAATTCTCCCCCTCTTTAGGGATTTTCGTCCCCGAAAATCTTACCAGAAAAAGTTGCTTTCAGCTGTCCTGAAAAACTTTCACTAATCTTCTCAAAATTACAAATCGATTTAATCTCATATATCTCTTTCCAATAACCTTTAAACTTTAGCACACAGTGCCGGAGTACCCCGTCAAAATATGAACTACCCTCTTAGACTTATCATTGATATAAAAACAAATTACTGTGCCAAAATGCAACTGCATACTCAGAGTTCCCTATGGCTCATCCCATAATTGCAATGTAACTTCCGGATCTCTATCCGACATAATGGAACTAGCACTCTGCATAATCGAATAACCTTAGAAACATATTACTCGGCTAATATGTCAAATAAGAAATCTGTACATAATAAAATGATCATACGGATCTTTCTTTGTCAAATGATCAACCATAAACCAATTAACATATTCCTTTTCGGGGATAATGACAATCCCGATATGAAATTTATGGTAACTCTACCTCATTATCACACTCGCACAACCACTGACTGTATTAGTCCTGAATACACTTGATTTTCGATTTTTATCTATGAACATATCATCACCTGAATATGGATCCAAGATATCATGTAACATTCACAATCATTAGCATATCTACTTTATATGATTGCATTATTACTCTTGGATGAACCGGCGAGCTACTACTGAATCTTGTACAAAACTTCTATACAAACTTTAGATTACCCAGTATGTGAATTCTATTTCAGAACAATAATAATAATAGGAATTAGGTCCAACTTAAAATTCAGAATAGAAAGCCGTTTCACACTGTACTCGTTTAGTTCACTACTCTCTATCACATTTTTGAGCTCAATTCACAAAGAAACCATCGCTTAAGTTTTTAACTTAGTTAGAACTAATCCATCATCAAATAAGATCAATCAAGTAACCAGTACTCACAAAAATAAACAAAGATTTTCCATTCAAGCATCTGTAACCATACTTACTTTCCAAAAGGTAAGTCGATAATTACTCACAGTCTTTTAACATCTCAAAACATTCATATTGTCTTAATTTCAGATCTTTCTGTGACATTAGATACTTTAACCCATTAGGATCAGGAAGCATATGCCATTTTTCATCGAACATACGAAATCATCCAATTCACAACACAAATATAAAGTGGCTGTCTCTAAATCATTAGTTGAACAATTCTTTTTCATGTGACTTTAACCGTCTGAAAGTCAAACTGCTTCTTTACATTCTCGTATTAAAACATATTTCGATCTGTTCAATAGTACATCATTGAAAATTGCAATTTCCTTACTCAATTCAAACTGAACTCGAAACTAGAGCTTCGGTTAATAATACTTTCAACTATTTAGAACTTTGCTAACATGCATAGATCATTCAAATTTTCATAAATGTGATGAATTTATCAATCGGTACAGCTTTAACTCATAATACCATCATTCGATTAGAACAATCCAATAGGCATATCTCTGTATCATACTTTCCAGAATACAATTTCCTCATTCAGACTATCCGTCTATATACTCGTGAATGCACAAAATTCATTACTATTCTTGAGGATATTTTAAATACACATAACTTAATTGAATCGAATAGCTGAGACTGTAACACCCTTAACTCGTGTTCGTCGCCGAACTAAGGTTACGAGTATTACCATGTAAGTTAAAAACTTCAATTCGCTCGATTGAAACTTCATTGCTCATCTTTATCAAATGCTTTAATAATAATAATACAACAATTTTTACAAGTGTAACATATACTTGATATATTGATCCAAGTCGTATACAACATATTTCACAACACGTACATGCTTATAAATTTGGCCGAATATACAAGACCTCATTTACAACATTTCATGTTGATTTGTTAGCACAAACCAAGTTTGGTAATTTCATGTACAAGACCTCTATTATAACCCAGACTGCATCTTTCTTGCTCGGTGTCATAGGCAACCCAGATACAAAATCCATAGTGATTCTATCCCATTTCCATTCAGGTATCATGATCGGTTGAAGTAATCCAGAAGGCACCTGATGTTCGGCTTTGACTTGCTGACATATTAAACACTTCGAAACAAATTCAGATATATCCCGTTTCATACCAGGCCACCATTAGAACTACTTCAAGTCATTATACATTTTCGTGCTACCCGGATGTATCGACATCTGACTATTATGAGCCTCATTCAATAACATTTGAATCAAGTCCACGTTCCTCGGTACACACATTTGGCCTTTGTATTTCAAGCAGTCATTTTCATCAATTCAAAATTCTGACTCTGCATTATTTTCATACTAAACTCGTTTAACAGTCATATCTTTGTCAGCTTTTTTGCATCACAAATTTGCTGAATAAACATCGGTCTTGCTTTTAAGTCAGCTATAATCAAACTATCACCGGACATAACCATCCGTGTGTTCAAAGCACGAAGAGCAAGCAATGATTTTTGACTTAACGCATCTGCGACAACGTTAGCTTTTCCCGGATGGTAGTCAATCACCAACTTATAGTCTTTCAACAGTTCTAACCATCTGCGTTGTCTCAAGTTCAGATCTTTCTGAGTCATCAAATACTTAAGACTTTTGTGATCCGAGTAAACATGACATTTCTCACCGTATAAATAATGACGATAAATTTTCAATGCGAACACAATAGCTGCGAGTTTTAAGTCATGTGTCGGGTAATTTCTTTCATGCGGCTTCAATTGTCTCGAAGCGTAGGCTACGACTTTGCCTTCTTGCATCAAAACGCAGCCCAAACCATTCAAAGAAGCATCAGAATAAACAACAAATTCTTTACCTGATTCAGGTTGAACTAACACTGGAGCTTCGGTCAAAAGGGCTTTCAACTGATCGAAGCTTTTCTGACACTATTCCGACCACTTGAACCTGACATCTTTCTGCAATAGCTTTGTCAACGGATTAGTTATCATAGAAAAACCTTTCACAAATCGTCGATAATAACCCGCAAGTCCCAGAAAGCTTCGGATTTCAGAAACATTCTTTGGTGGTTTCCAATCAATAATAGCTAATATTTTGCTCGGGTCAACACGAATACCTGATGCTGAAACAATATGACCCAAGAAGCTGACTTCATTCATCCAGAACTCACACTAACTAAACTTTGCATACAACTATTGATCTCGCAAAGTTTGTAGCACTAATCTCAAATGCTTGGCATGCTTGGTTTCATCTTTGGAGTAGATCAGAATATCATCAATAAACACTACTACAAATCGATCCAAAAATTGTCTGAAGACCCGATTCATTAGGTCCATAAAAATAGCAGGTGCATTAGTGAGTCGAAAAGGCATAACCAGAAACTCAAAATGTCTATACCTCGTCCGAAATGCGCTTTGGCACATCTCGATCTCGACTCAGAATCGATAATAACCTGATCTCAAATCCATCTTCGAAAATACTGAAGCCCCTTTCAACTGATCAAACAAATCATCAATTCGAGGTAACGGGTACTTATTCTTTATAGTTACCTTATTCAGTTGCCGATAATCAATACACATTCGCATCATTCCATCTTTCTTCTTCACAAAAAGAACTGGTGCACCCCAAGGAGGGAAACTCGATCGTGCAAAGCCCCTATCTGTTTATTCTTGCAACTGTGCTTTCAACTCTTTTAACTCGGTAGGTGCCATCCGATACAGAGCTATCGAGATTGGAGTCATTCCCGGTGCTAATTCAATGTCGAACTCAATCTTTCGTACTGGTGGTAAACCTGGTAGTTCTTCAGGAAACACATCTGTGTATTCACACACAACCGGTACAGATTCAATATGCTTTTCAGACACTTTATTATCCAGTATATAGGCCAAATAAGCTTCGCACCCCTTTCTCACATACTTTCGGGCTAACATCGAGGATATTACTGTAGGAAACCCACTTAAATCACTGGATTTAATTCTGATGATCTCACCGTTCTGACGTCTCAAATCAATAAGCTTTCTTTTGCAATTCACCACTGCATCATGTGAAGTTAACCAGTCCATTCCCAAAATTATATCAAACTCATTGAAGGGCAACAACATTAAATTGGCTGGGAAGCAAGAATCCTGAATCATCAACGGACAACCTCTACACACTTTATTAACAAGTACACATCTACCCAAAGGGTTAGACACACGAATCACAAACTCAGTAGACTTAACTGGCAGAGTCTTACCGAATACTAGAGTTTCACACACATATGAATGAGTTGAACCAGGATCAATCAATGCAATCACAGTAGTATCATAAAGGGTGAAAGTACCGGTAATGACATCGGGGGAGGAAGCATCCTCTCTGGCTTGTGTAGCATAAGCTCTAGCTGGAGCTCTAGCCTCTGATAGTATTACGGTATCCTTAGTCCCCCTCTGACTGCCACCTACATTGCCTGAATGTCTGAGTGGTCTACCCCATGCTGGCGCACTGCTCGGTCTAGTGTTCTGAGTTGTATTTTGCTCAGTTAACATCGGGCACTCTCGAATAAAATGATTCGATGATCCACATTTAAAGCAGGACCGATCACGAACTCTACAACTCTCAGGATGCCATTTCCCACAATGTTTACACTCGGCCCGATTTTATGGAACATTATCGACACTAGTTATCGACGTGGCTCGGGATTTCACTGGAGGTTGATCACGTCTAGGTAAGTTTGAAGTGGCTTTATGTCGACTGGGGTCATCTCTGAACTTCTTATGCCCAGAATGGAAAATTTTACTCGATGATCTTTTTCGAGTGTCTCTAGCTTCTACCTCAGCTTTTCTTTTCTCCTTTTCGAGCTCTTCGGCTTTACAAGCTCGCTCGACTAATGTCACAAACTCTTTGATTTCAAGAATGCCAACAAGTAACTTTATGTCTTCATTCAGGCAGTCTTCAAATCTTTTACACATAATAGCTACGGTAGATATACACTCCCGAGCGTAACGGCTCAATCTGACAAACTTCCGCTCATATTCCATCATAGTCATGCGGCCCTGGTTTAATTCTAGAAATTCTTTCCGTTTCTGATCGATGAACCTCTGGCTGATGTTTTTCTTGCGGAACTCTATTTGAAAGAAATCCCACGTCACTTCTTCTTTTGGAACCACTGATACTAGTGTATTCCACCAGTGATAGGTAGTGTCCCGAAGTAGAGATATAGCACACTTTAGGCATTCATTTGGAGTACAAGATAACTCATCGAGTACCCGAATAGTGTTATCAAGCCACATCTCTGCTCTCTCTGCGTCATCATCATCATTGGCCTTGAATTCCTCGGCCCCATATTTCCTGATTTTATCAACGGGAGGCCTGCTAGATCTCATCCAATCTAACATTGGGGGTACTGAAGGTACCGGAGTTGGATTATTCGGGGGCGAAGGTTGTTGTACAGCCAGATTATTCTGAACAAACTGGGTAAACCATTCATTCATCATTTGGTAAAAGGCTTGTTTAGCCTCCCCCTCGTGGCTACCCGAGACTGGTCGAGAGTCTACTAGTGCTGATCCGCGTGCACGGTTAGGCGCTACACTCTCTACATCATCCGCTACGGCTCTATTGGGATCATGATCCATTTACTATATAAAACACAGTTTGAAATGTCAGAATTCACCACACTATCAAATATATACAATTAAGGCACGTATAGCTAAACTCTTACTCACTACGGTTGTCCTAGAATTGACTAAATCGTAGCTCTGATACCAATTAAAATGTAAAACCCTTAACCCGTGTTCGTCGCCGAACTAGGGTTACGAGTATTACCATGTAAGTTAAAAACTTCAATTCGCTCGATTGAAACTTAATTGCTCATCTTTATCAAATGCTTTAATAATAATAATACAACAAATTTTTACAAGTGTAACGTATACTTGATATATTGATCCAAGTCGTATACAACATATTTCACAACACATACATGCTTATAAATTTGGCCGAATATACAAGACCTCATTTACAACATTTCATGTTGATTTCTTAGCACAAACCAAGTTTGGTAATTTCATGTACTCAAATGAAATAGGTGACTTTACAAGCAAATATTTATAAACCCTAATTATACATATCTTCCTATTCGACTATGAGCCTAAACAAATGATTCATCAAGCATGTTAACTACATTTGCCACTATCACCTAGGTTTGCCCGAATACACATACATGTATTACTCACATAATTCCCACTTAGCAAATCAATTGAAATTGTCACACTTTTATAAATCCCGACTAAAGCTCAACTATCATACATCTACCTTGACTCGCATATATATATATATATATATATATATATATATATATAAGTATTAACTTAAATGCCAAACTACCCGACTAATTTAATACAATGTTTGTTTTACAATCAAACAGTCATATAAAAAGCATAAGATTTAAGTAAAGAAACGACCATAACCAAACTATTGAAACCAGCATACCATACTCATAGCTAAGAATAAATAAAACCAACTTAAACAACACGATCAAGACATTTTCGCATGGCTATATATATATATATATATAGATAGATATTAGAACATCATTCAAACGTTTATCTAGCCTATACATGCCTTTAATTTGAAATCAACTAACTAGATAGTACCAAAAAGAGATGATAGTGTGGTTGACTTCACCAACGATCCTTCGAGCCTGTAGCTTGACCAAAATCTATAAAACGAACAGTGAAAACACACAAAGTAAGCTCGCTAGCTTAGTAAGTCTCAAGCGCATATAATTGTAATGAACATACATGTAAACATTTTAATCTCCAAGCTTATAATATTTAACATAAATATTTCAATATATATAATACACATAGCCGAATACTAGTGACACACTTGATTTAAATATTATCATTATGTCATCATGAACACATACAATATCAAATCACATAAATATCACATTATATCACAAATTCTGAATCACATGAACCAACCTTAGGCATCGATCTTCTATATCTACTTATACACATATGCAAAACACTTCTGACTCTTTCACTATTGACCTTTCCATTTTATAACCGAGTTCTCACTATGACATACATATATATACCCCAACTTCACATATAAGTAACGCACATTCACATTAATGATAAGCTCAACATTATAAAATAAAGTACTTATGGAATTGTCCATTTCATCACATTGTATTTATTCAAAACGATAAGAAATTTGCTCACTTCATTCCTTACTAACATAGTAGGCTAACTTTTACCCGAGCTTTTAGCACATAGCATTATATGTGACTCACCTTGTTTGATTCTCAAATTTTCCGTTTTAGCAATTCACCCAAGCATTAAGCTCGCTAGGCACGAAGCTTAGAATATATCACCGCACTAAGCTTGCTAGGCACAAAGCTCTGAATATATCACCAAGCATGAAGCTCAAGCTAGCACGAAGCTTAAATATATCACTCAAGACTAAGCTCGCTAGCACGAAGCCCGAATATATCATCGGCACTAAGCCCGCTAGACACGAAGCTTTGAGTATATCACCGGCACTAAGCCGCTAGGCACAAAGCCGAATATGTCACCGCACTAAGCACGCTAGGCAATAAGCCCAAATAATTCATAAACCAGCTTACATACTTCTCATTTTTCCCAAAAATTATATCAAGGATACACATTCATATCATATTGTCAATTTATGCATATCTAACCTATATACATTCGGCTTTTACAATTATATACACTCAAATTTATCGAACATCATCATTTAACAGGTTCATAAATAATTCTTTAATATATTTCAAACAAGGACTTACCTCATTGTCGACGGACAATTTAGACCAAGCTTATTCGAGAACTTTCGTCTTTCCCGATCCAATTCCATTTTTCTTTGCTCTTGATCTAAAACACATTAAATTCAGCCCATTCACGTACATTTCAATTCAATTTAGTCCCAAAACACATAAACATGCAAATTACCATTTTACCCCTAAGGTTTCACATTTTTACTATTTAGTCCTAATTGTACAAAACACAAAATACACACAATTTGCCAAGACTATACAAGGGCTGAATATTCCTAGGGACTTTATAAGCCCTCTTATTTCATTTATTTTGTAATTAAGTCCCTCTAAAATTTTATTTTTACAAATTAGCCTTATTTATTCAATTTCACTAAAACTTCCAATACAAAACATATCAATCTTTAACCTATCTTAAATTTAAAATCATCAAATATCATAAACCACATAAGTATATCAATGGCCGGACATCAATAATGCATAGATTTACAAATTAAAACATGGGTTAGCTACGGTTCGAAGCAATGATTTCAAAAACGTAAAAATTAACAAGAACCGAAATCAAACTAACCTTGATTTTGTACTTCTAATTGCCAAAAATCAAAGGAAATGAAACCCCTTTTCTTTCTCCCACATTCGGCCAAAGAAACAAATAAGATGATAATGGCTTTTTCCTTTATTTTATTATGTATATAATATGTTATTTACTAGTTTACTAATATAACCTTTAAATAAAAATAAACTATCACATATAATAATGACATATTAGTCAAAAGCCATCCACTAACTTGTAAAATGGGTTATTTACCCACTTAATACCTCAAATTAAGAAGCCATCATCATTCTAGCACTTTACACTAAAGAATGCAACTTTTACGCTTTATGCGATTTAGTCCTTTTTATCAAATTCAACACTTAAACGATAAAATTTTTCTACGAAACTTTCACACATAAATCCACATATAATAAACACAAAATATAATATTAAAATATTTCTCAGACTCAGATTCGTGGTCCCAAAACCACCGTTCCGATTAGGGTCAAATTCAGTCTGTTACAGAGACTAGCTTCTTCTTTATCTGTGACATTGCATAATCTATGTAATCTTTAAAACATTATGATATTTCTTCTAAAGCTGTTTTCACTTTCCAACTATTCCCATCTTTGTATACATTACTAGTTGTTTCATCACTAAACTCTTTAGTTTCACACTTATGAACTTATTCAACATGGTTCTCGTAAAATTTCGTCATAAAGTATCACTAGTAATGGGTGAGGTCTTAAAGCCTCTAACTTGACTCTCATTAATACACACATACGACTTAGCATTCATCATTAACGTAATATCATCATAATCACATAATTCACTTCAGACAATTTAATATACTTATTCATTTTACGAACATTTTCTGCCATTCACAATGTCAAACAATGAGTTTACTTACTAACATTTTTCAAATTAGAAAACACCTTACGAGTTCGAGCACGTCGTTTACTTGATGCCATAGTCCAACTATGGTCTTACACATACACACATGTACTGCCATGGTCCAACCATGGTCTTACGCCCACAATGCCATAACCCAGTTATGGTCTTTTCACTGAAATGCCATAGCCCAACTATGGTCTTACATTCCATACTTTGCCATGGTCCAACCATAGTCTTATCCATCAATTCATTATTGAACGATCGTACTCATCTCCTGCATTCTACTTAATTTGATTTTCTAATTCAATTCGCATACTATTATGTTATTTGTGGTTTTATAACAGAGTCATAAAACAAAACATTATATATTCTCTAATTTAACAATTAAACATGAGATTCAACTATGTGGACATACTGATTATACATTATACAAACAAGTGGACTTACACACATATTCCATCTATTGGGTAAGTTTACTTATCATTTTCACTTATTCAAATAGGTTGGGTATATATCATCATATGCATGCCAAGCTAACATGAATGGGCTTATCGCCACATAAACTTTCATTTTATTCCATGTTTCCACATTTCTCAACTCATAGTTATATCACTTCGTACATTAACACATACATATCATGAACTTCTATTCATACCTTTCTAAGTTTCGTCTCATCACAAACACATTTCAATCACCTCAGTATCATTTTTTAGCATTATCGAAAATAGCTCAGTTGGAAGTCATCTCTATCTTAACAAAACAATTTCGTTAAAGATGGGAGATATCACACTATCACGTTTAGTAATATGGCATGTATAGCTAGACTCACATACGCTAGGTTAGTCCGAGAATCGACAAAACCATAGCTCTGATACCATTAAATGTAACACCCCTTACCCGTGTCTGACTCTAGGATAGGATACGAGGCATTACCGGACTTAAACATAAACATTTATACAAAACTGAACTATAAAATTTCATTAAATTTAAAATCACTCATTCACATGAAAATCATCCCTTATATGGGCCCACGAGGCCCAAAACAATCATTGGGAACTATTCGGGACTAAACCGATAACTTAGGAAATTATAAGAAGACTTTGAAAATTTTTCATCAAAACGGGGGTCACACGCTTATGTGGCTTGGGACACGCCCATGTGGGTAGGCCGTGTGGTCACACACACCCATGTCCTTAGCCCTTGTGACTCTCTGTTTATGACGTCATCAACAAATTTGGGTCACACGGCCAAGTCACACGCCCATGTGCTTAGGCCGTGTGGCGAATTAAATTTTGAAAAGTAAATATAGACTTCACACGCCCTGGGCACACGCCCATGTCCCAGGGCCGTGTCCTCCACATGGCCGTGTCCCTACCCGTGTGGCCTAGAAAATGACTATTTACCAAATCCTTTTGGCACCCTTATTTGCACATACTTATACACAACTTCAATGGCATCTTTCATGGCATAATTGAGGACTAAAACATCATCAAAAAAGTCATGATCATAGAGAATTCATTATTCTTATTCATGTATAAGGCACCATACTTTGCCTAGCTTAAACTTATCAAACTTTCATGCCATGATTATCATCAAATCGTCAATCCATCTATACCAAACACACATAACCACATCACATGAAACTTTTAGTATAAGCACACATATATAAATAGGCATTACAGCTCATTAACCAATATGAACCAACACATTTGGCCAAATCAAATGACACATACATAATTGAATAAGTCCATATACATGCCATAAACTCAAAAGGTTTTGCATTCACTTATACCCAACATGATAGCTTGATAGTGTGATAGCATCTCGGCGATCTCCAACTTGAGCTAGTATAAAACCTTACATGATATGAGAAAGGAAAGGGAGTAAGCTATAAAGCTTAGTAAGTATGAATGTAAATAATAAAAAAAATTTATTACCATGATTTAAACAATCCTTATTTTGAGTTCTCAAGATAATGCCATCATTATTGCTTAAAATTTCTCAATTCACTTATGTTCATCTTGAGCTATCTACTCGAGTTACAGTCACTAATTATTTTTATATGGAGATACAGAACTCCAAATAAAGATATGTTAATTTTCCTTAAATCTAGGCTCACATATCTTCTTACCATAAAATTTACAGATTTTTTGGTTCAGACAATCAGTACAGTTTATTCTTTAAAGTTTCCCCTGTTTTGCTATCTGACAATTCTGACCCCTCTTCACTAAAAACTTTTTTTCTCACTGAAAAAAACTATAAAGACGTTCCCGTTTGTTTCTCTTTAAAATAGACTCATTAATAAATTCAAGCATATAAATTTTACCCCTTGATTATTTTTTTACAATATTTAATGAATTTTCAAAGTCAGAACAGGGGATTTCAAAATCATTCTGACCCTATCTTATAAAAATTAAAATATCTCATAATATGAAATTATTTTGCTTACACCGTCTCTTTTATGTGAAAATATACTCAATAAGATTAATTTCATATCTTATTCAACTTTTAATTCAATTTACACCATTTTTGGTGAATTTTCTAAATGACTCAACTGCTGCTGCTCAAACTGTTTTATTGCTAATTTTACTCTATCATGTTTTCTTTGTATTAATTCTCATTTACACACTTATAATACTAAAGCATATCCATAGTTAGACATGCCAATAGCTAGTCATCATCAAATATTTACAAGCCATTCATTGGCCAATTTAACTTACATGTCAACAACAAAAACTTGAACATTTCATTTCTCAATTTAATTTGGCTTAAAAGCCTCACACATGATCACAATCCACATTTCCCACATATTCTTGCATCATAAGCATGGACTTAGCTCTTTGTCATTGATGCATAAACTTAGCTCTTTGCCCTTCGAACTACTCAGAATATCAAAGGATACTCCATCTCATCATACTTGTATCACGATGCCAATGCCATATCCCAGATATAGTCTTACATGGGATCACCTCATGATGCCGATGCCATATCCCAGATATGGTCTTGCACGAGATCTCTTAGCTCAATGTCGATGCCATGTCCAAGACACAGTCTTATACGAGATCGTACTTAGATGTTGATGCCATGTCCCAGACATGGTCTTACACAAGATCTTCCTTTAGTGCCGAAGCCATATCCCAAATATGGTCTTACACGGGACCTTCCTTATTCGATGCCGATGCCATGTCCCAGACATGGTCTTATACGGGACCTTACTTATCTCATGTTGTGACATAAGTATCCTCGTTATTCTGAAATTGCAACCGGGACTTTACTTAGCATATTCTCATTCATTTTCTTATCAATACATTATTCGTAAATTTCATGGAAATGATATGCATTTCTCAAAATAATAAGTAATTTAAACAGAATAGCATATGTAGCCTTAATTTCACACAAACGTACCTCGATACCAAAATGGCAAGAAGAGAACTTAACCGTCAGTTACTCGTTTTTCCCCTAACTAAGTCTGAACCTCATTTTCTTTGATCTATAACATCACATTTAACTTATTAAGTTATTATAATATTCAATTCAGTCCAAAAATCATATTATGGAAAAATTATATTTTTACCCCTAAATTTTGTCATATTTACACTTTTGCCCCTAGGCTCGTAAAATAATTTTTATTCAATTTCCTTGTATTTTAGGCCTAGCCGAACCGTTTTCATAACTATATCAGTCCACAATTTGCATTCATTCACATATTTTCATACATTTTTTTAACTTTTTCAAAATAGTCCTTTTAAGCGATTTCATCGAAAATCACTTAGTAAAAGTTATTACTACATACTGAGCATTCATATTCTACCATTAAAAATCAAAGCACATGCATGTCATCCATGGGTAAATTTTTAAACACAAACCCTAGCTCAAAATAATGGTAGAAATAGCTAAATCGAGTTACGAGGATTTCAAAAATGTAAAGAACATTAAAAACGGGGCTTGGATGCACTTACTATTGAGCTTGAAAGCTTGAAAACCCTAGCCATGGCTTCCCCCAAGCTAAATTTGGCCAAGGAAAAAGATGAAAAATGTTTTTGGCTTTTGTTTTATCTTTTAGTCCATTTAATTATCAAATTACCAAAATACCCCTAACTTAAAAATATCCTATTTCACTTATCTAATGTCCATTTTTGTCCAAAAATTTAACCAATGGTCTAATTTCCATTTAAGGACCTCCAATTTAAAATTTCATAGAAATTGGACACCTCTAACATGTGGAACTCAACTTTTTCATTTTTTACAATTTAGTCCTTTTGACTAAATTGAGTGCCCAAACGTCGAAATTTTTGAACGAAATTTTCACAAAATATTTCCGTGAAATTGTAGACCATAAAAATATAATAAAAATAAGATTTTCCTTGTCGAATTTGTGGCCCCAAAACCACTGTTCCGACTAGGCCCAAAATCAAGTTGTTACAATTCTCCCCCTCTTTAGGGATTTTCGTCCCCGAAAATCTTACCAGAAGAAGTTGCTTTCAACTCTCCTGAACACTTTCACTAATCTTCTCAGAATTACAAATCGATTTAATCTCATATATCTCTTTCCAATATCCTTAAACTTTAGCACACAGTGTCGGAGTACACTGTCAAAATCTGAATTACCCTCTTAGACTTATCATTGATATAAAAACAAATTACTGTGCCAAAATGAAAGTGCATACTCAGAGTTCCCTATGACTCATCCCATAATTGCGATGTAACTTCTGGATCTCTATCCAACATAATGGAACTGGCACTCTGCATAATTGAATAACCTCAGAAACATATTACTCGGCTAATATGTCAAATAAGAAATCTGTACATAATGAAATAATCATACAGATCTTTCTTTGTCAAATGATCAACCATAAACCAATTAACATCTTCCTTTTCGGGGATAATGACAATCCCGATATGAAATTTGTGGTAACTCTACCTCATTATCACTCTCGCACAACCACTAACTGTATTAGTCCTGAATATAGTTGATTTTAGACTTTTATCTATTAACATATCATCACCTGATGGTCTCAAAACTAACTACAAAGGCAAGCGCACCTATCGAACAGTAGTATAGCTTTGATGAGTTCGAATATCGTATCCTCAAGGACTAAAATTACTAGTAATAACTATCTTTTTATTATTTAGCCTAATAGTTAAAGGGTTTTTGTTTTAATCTAAAATTTAACTAACTAATTTACTAAGAATGCGACAGAGAGTGAAGAAAATAGTCGAATAATCCAATGAATAAAGACAATACCCAAGGAAGAATCCACCTAGACTTCACTTATTATTCTGACTCTAAATGAACCGATTTATTCACTTGTCTTGTTCCGTAGAAATCCCTAAATTATGTTAATTTCTCTTTCGAGACTAAAAACAATTGAATCTAGGTTGATAAATTGAAATCTCCTTCTAATTAAAACCCTACTGTCACATTAACTCGATCTATGGATTCCCTTATTAGATTTGACTCTAATCTGGCAAAATTTATGTGATCCTATTCTAGTGTTGCAATCAACTCCGCTTAATTATGCGAGATCTACTCTTAAACATGGACTTTTGCTCTAATGAATAAGTGATGGAGCTCAAAAATAACTATTATTTTGACAAAGCCAAGCGCACCTATCGAACAGTAATATAGTTATGACGAGTCTGAAATATCGTATCCTCAAGGGCTAAAATTACTAGTAATAACTATCTTTTTATTATCTAGCCTAATAATTAAGGGGATTTATTTTTAATCTAAAATTAACTAACTAATTTAACTAACTAAAAGACTATGAACGTGACAGAGAGTGAGTTAGGAAAATACTTTTGGACAACTTATATGAGATAGGCAATACCTGAGGAAGAATCCACCTAGACTTCACTTATTACTTTTGATTCATATGATTTATTCACTTGACTTAATCCGTAGAAATCCCTAAATTATATTAATACCTCTTTCGAGGCTACTAATAACTGACTCTAGGTTGATTAATTGAAATCTCTTTCTAATTATAATCCCTATTGTCGCATTAACTCGATCTATGGATTACCTTATTAGATTTGACTCTAATCCAATAGATTTTCGTCTCCCTATTTCTAAGGTTGTAATCAACTCCGCTTAATTTTATTGATCTTCTCTTAAACAGGGACTTTTGCTCCACTAAATAAGCACATTCGACTTGAATTAATAACCTAAATTATCAAAACAAGAATAAAAACTCACAATTAATAATAAGAACAAGTATTTATCTTATAAATCAAATAATAATAAGATTCTTCATAGGTTTCATCCCCTTAAGTATCTAAGGGATTTAGTTCATACTAATAGAGAGAAACATCATAAAATAGGGAAAACCACAAAACATAATGAAAAGCCAAAAACTTCTAAAGAACTTGATGGGAGATCTTCAGTCTTGATGGAGATCCTTCTCCTAAGTTGTCCCTGATGGTTGTTTTGGAGTATTTTCTGCCTCCTATTCGGCGTATATTCCACGTCCCCTTTTAGGTTAACCCCTAGGGTGTTTATATAGGCTTTGGAACACCTCTATTGGCCCACAGGTAGCTTATTTCGAATAGAATTCTTCCTAGTTTTTCCAGGGACACGCCCGTATGACACGCCCGTGGTGGACTCCTTCGGTCGTGGTCGATTCTGCTCGCCACACACGGCCGTGTGATCTGTCCGTGGTCGATAGTCCAGGCCGTGTCATTTCTGATATAGGCCCATTTTGTCCTTTTTTGGCCCGTCTTTCTTTCTTTTCGACTTCCTAACCTCTCCTGAGTATAAAACATGAAATTAAGGGATTAGTAGCATCGAATTCATCAAATATAATGAAAATTCATCCAAAAATAAGCCAAGCACAGGGTTAAAATATGTGTAAATTATGGTTTATCAAATATCCCCACACTTAAGCATTTGCTTGTCCTCAAGCAAAATCCTCAACTCACAATTAAAATTAACTTCCCTCAATTCATAATTCTCATCAATAATGTCTCATCATAATTTATAGATAATTTATACATGGATAATTTAACTCAAAGAGTCCTAAAGATTCAAACAATCTAAGTCATAAATTTTTATAGCATGGAAACATAGGTGTTTTCCCTTACCTAAATATTTACCTTTGATTCAAAACCGAAAAGGATTGACATCCTCACTAAGGATTCACTCAAATCACTCAAAGTGTTTAAGGTTCAATTTAAGCACTCAAAAGTGAAACATGAAAAGTTAATCCCATAGGCTTGCTTGAAAATCAAATCTCCACCACTATAGAATGAGATGATACACAAATCAAAAGGTCTTTAAAATGGTTGTAATGGGGCTTGGGGTAAAGGTGTGGATAAAGGCTGAATTAAAGGGTTAGAATCGAGATTGAATTGATAATTTACCTAACTAGAAATAATGAACTAATAATTACTAATTACATTAAAATAAAACGAGCTCATTCTCAAAATGTGAAATCAATTGCTTTAAGCTCAAATAAAATGGAACTAATAATAAATGAATTTCAACTTTTCTTTTCTTTCTTTCTTTCTTTTTTTTTTTTTAAGAATAAGTATTTACAATAATAAGACAAAACTTAACAACTGAAATAGAGAACATAGTTAGGCAACTGATGAAATCAAATCTCGACATAAGGGGAGTCAAGAAAATGGAAGAAACAAAACTTTAGTTTTGGGTTAATATTGATGGGTGAATCAAGAGACGGTCTATTAGGCTCAAAGGGTTTCACTAGGGGTTAATTATGGAGGTAAGCTTTTTGGTGGAATAAGTGGGTTAGATCCTAGGTGCCTTTATCATCTCAGTATATCAAATCAAAGGTGTGGTCTCGTCATGTATAATCGAAACAAGTTCTAGAATAACAAATCAATGTTGACACACTCTTAATCAGTAAAGTGAGCAAGAAAAGATATATGCTCTAAAGGCTCAAAATCTCTCAAAAATTATGGTTTTTGATGCCAACCTTGCAAATTTCAAATTTCAAAGTAATATTTAAATTTAGGACAACAACCTAAAAAATTTTAATTTTGAAAATAGAATTATCATGCTTGATTCTCTAATATCTTAAAGTTTAAACCATCAATGCACAATTACCTATGACTTAATCCAAGACATATCAATAAAAATCATAAATTAATGGAAATTTATTTCTTAAACTCTTGAAAAAATTACTTAAGACAAAGCATAATTCAGGGGTTTTCTAATAAGAGTATTGTTGACACCTCTCCACACTTAAGATGTACATTGCCCTCAATGTATAAAGATAAGAATGATAATAAAGTAAGAAAAGCATAAGAGAGGGAGAGAGGTGAAACTTTCTAAATTTTAGATGGAGTTAAAGAAAAGAAATGGGGAAATTCGGGTCGAGTTGGAGGAGGTTATTTCGGTGGAGGTGGATACTAGGGTCGTGGTATGGTGATTCCCTAGCAGCCTTTTGAACCTAAATCAAAGAAATCAAAATATAATAAAATAAATTAAGCACAAAAGAGATAAAGAGAAGGAAAATAAAAGAGAAGAGAAAAGAAAAAGGAAAAATTAAATGGACTCAAAGGTCCTTATCTTGTCGAGGGTATGAAGCAGCCGACATGAACTTATGTAGAGTGGTTTCGCACAGGGAGACTGTGCTATGGTCCTTCCGCTTCTTCGCCATGGGGATGGTGGTGTAGAGAAAGAGTGAGGGAAAGGGAAAAATGAAAAATGAAAGGAGATAGTAGAAAAAGAAAGGGTTGTGGTGATTAGGGTTTGGGAAAAGAAGAAATTAGGGAGGAAGTGAGAAGAAAGGGGGTTTTAAATAGGAATGAGGGAGCTGGTGGTTGCCCACGCCCATGTGCCATAGGCGTGTTAGGTCACACAGCCGTATCACACGATAGTGTGGTGTCTTGTTCATTTCTCCCACGCCTGTATAGATGTTCCCATGCCCATGTAGCTTAATCAGTGTCGGCCATGGTCTAGGGACACGGGCGTGTCCTATACCCATTTTGCTTTCTCAGTGTCGACCACAGCCGTATCACACGGCTGTGGCATCTTATTTCCTTCTATGGTTTGGGGATATTTCATCCTTGGTTCGCACGGTCTTGGCCACACTGATGTGTCTAATCGTGGTGTCCACACGGCCACGGCCATGCTCGTGTGCAAGGCCGTGTGGTAGGGAAACCTAATTCATTAAATTGGTTAGTTCTTAGTTAGATGCTAAAATCAAAAATATGGATGTTAGTGAGATTAGTGCTCGGGTTGCCTCCTGATAAATGCTCGTTTAAAGTCTTAAGCTAGACTTACCTCTCATTTGCATATTCATGGTGGTTTGAGGAGTGGAAACTCCTCTCCCCTACTATCAGTTCTATGATCACTATATAGTTTGAGTCGAGTGGCGTTTACCTTAAAAGTGCCGAATGTAGGATTCATTACCTCGATTGTTCTATATGGGAAGATATTCAGTACCTTAAAAGGGATTTCTTCATTTGTATCAAGGTCTAAAATGGCGATCCGAGGGTCTATTTTATCCAACAATACCTAATCTCTGATCTTAAATTGGGTTGTCCCATCCTTAAGTTTGACATGGAGTTGCCTCAATTTTGCTTCGTGTGTTTTTAGTTTCTCCTTAAAATGTGTCTTCCACTCGTCTAGTTCATCAATCTGAAGCCTTCGCTTATCATGAGTTATTTCTCTGTTAGAGGTCTAGGATCTGGCTAAGTTGTGTAATTTCGTGGTGCTTCCTAAAAGAAGGTTGAACTAAATGGTCATTAATATAATTTATGTTCTCGCCTTTATTATTCGATGTCCTAGCCGAGTCAAGAGCCTAAAGAGTGATCGTTTTGTCACCTACACAAAGTGTGAGTTCACCTATACCAACATCAATTCTAGATTTAGCAGTTGCTAAAAAGGGTCTTCCTAAAATTAAAGGAATATTATTGTCCTCATCCATGTCTAAAACAAAAAAGTCTGTTAGGAATATGAATTTATCAATTTTTACAAGTACATCCTCAATTATACCCCTAGGAACTCTGATAGTTTTATCAACCAATTGAATGCTCATCCGAGTTTCTTTGGGTTTCCCAAGACCTAGCTGTTTAAACATTGTATAAGGCATAACATTGATGCTTGCCCCTAAATCTTCTAAAGCATTCTCAACAGAAAAACTACCAATTAAGCAAGGAATCGTAAAACTCCCTACAACTTTTAACTTTTGTGGTAGTCTATTTTGTAAGATTGCTGAGCACACAGCATTTAGCTCCACGTGCGACGCCTCTTCTAACTTTCGTTTGTTTGTTAAAAGCTCCTTTAAAAATTTTCTTGAATTGGGCATCTGTGAAAGAGCTTCAAGAAACGGTAAGTTAATATGTAATTTTTTCAAGAGTTTTAAAATTTACCTAATTGTTCATCTGTACAGTCTTTCTTTATCGCATTGGGGTATGGCACACGAGGTTGGTACTCTTTAATTACCGGTTTTGGTTTATCATGGCTTACCTTAACCTTACCTTCCTTTACCATATTCTCTTACCTCAATTTTGGTTCATCTAACCCTTCACTATCGTGAGCAATTATTGCTTGAAATTGTTCATTTGGGTTAGTTTCAGTGTTACTTGGCAAGCTACCTTGTGGTCGTTCAGAGATCAGCTTAGTAAGTCGTCCTATTTGGTTCTTGATCCCTTGAATCGATGCTTCTTAATTTTTTCAGTGTTGTTTCAGTGTTTTGGAAACGAGTTTCTGACACCGTGATAAATTTTGTTAGCATTTCTTTAAGGTTCGGCTTCTTCTCTTGTGGGTAGGGTTGCTGTTGAAAGCCTGAGAGAGGTTGTTGTCTCTGATTTCCTTGGCCACCCCATGAGAAGTTGGGGTGGATCCTCTAACCTGGATTGTAAGTGTTACTGTAACATCCCAAAATTAGGGGTTGGTAACATTTGTGTAATTCCATGATATACTAGTTCTGTAGGTTGTTTAAGGGTGTTTAGGGGCTCTAGGGAGGCCTGGGGACAAGCTTGAGCCCTGGTAAAATTTTGGCTTTTGGGCACTTTAGGGGGGAGGACTGTTGGAAGTAGGACTTATATTTATTAGAGTGTGTTTGCTCAACACAAAGGAGCTTGTGGGGGAGTGGTGTTGGCATCACTTGTGAGGCAAGAGGAGAGGGGTTCGAATCCTACAGTTGGCAAGTCAAGGCTTCTTTTTTTTTTTGTCAAGTAGGTGGAAGAATTAGAGTTCAAATAGAACTCTGCAATGGAAGAGTGGAGACTCAGTCAAATAGTTTGAATGGGAGGTGGAAAGTGAATGGGAGAGTAAATAGAGGAGAGAATCATGGGATTTGGAGGAGTGGTAGAGGTTGGCCGAATGTGGGGTGTGTGAAGGAGTGGTGCCGTGTGTAGGAAATGGTCATTTGTGAAGGCATATTTGGTTTGAGTGGGGAAGGTAGTTCCGTTTTTTTCAAATTCATTTAGGGAGAGTGTTGCATTTTGGTGTTTTGACTATAGGAATTCGGGTTTTCTTTTTTATTTTGGCTATTGCCGAATTTTGCTTCAACTTCACCTTTTCTCTCTTTCACTTGGTTCCCATATTTTGCTTCTCTTTGACTGTTACCTGTTCACTTCTTGGCCGAAACTCACCCTCCATCTCCTCTCATTTGTTCTTTGCTACACTATAGTCGAAACTTCTATTCTTCTTCTTCAATATTTTATCTCCTTCATTTGCTCTTGTCAAGTGCCGATTATTTTCTGCTCCATTATTCCTTTCTCTTGGTAGTGGCCGAATAGGTAAGTCTTCAATGCCATTGTGTTTTCTCTTTTCTTTTCTCGTTACATTATTTCTTTTCTATTGGTCGAATGCAATATACCCTTCTTTCTTATTGTTATTTCCCCTCTCCATTCAAAGCATAAGTCGAATACTACTATATTGATCTTTTGTTTTTGGTAGAACCGAACCTATTCTCCCTTAATACTTCATCTATTGTTCTCTTTTTGGCCAAGCCGAAGCTAATCCTTTCTTTTTCTTTCCAGTTTTTTATCATCTCTAAAGATTGTGAGGGTTCAACTTCTGATTGTTCAAGAACCTGTTCTTGCTGAATTTGAGGGTAAGTAGTACTAAGTGTTTTGTGGATTTTCTCTCTATTGATGAATGTGGGTGGTTGACAACCCTATTTATTTTGGTACATCAATTGTGTTAGGAACCCGTTAGTGTTAGTCAAGGGATAGGACCGAGCTGTCTTGTTGCATCGAAGGAGATCTCTTTGGTAAGGGTAGCTAGGGCCGAATAGGGGGAGTGGATGGTTGTTCTCTATTTTAATTTCATTTAGGCTGAAAGGCTGTTTTCTTGTTGTTTTGGAACAACATCACTAACTCGTGCTTTTAATTAGGGACTCAATTTCGTAACCGAGGGTAGTAACCAAACATTCAAGCATAGTAAGGAGTTGCTGCCGTTCTTGGTAAGTGTTGTGGATTGTGTTATCAATTTCAATTTGGGGTTTATTGAACAAGAAGACTAACTGATAGCCAATTGTTTCCTTAGGTGCTTCAAAGAGTATCGTGATACGTATTCCAAATCAGGTGTGTAATCTCACACCACCCCGATGAATGCATGTGATGTCCTCTGAAACGGCCAAAAGCTGGAAAGCTGAAAAGCCGAAAACTGTGACCACCGAGCATGTGAATGCTCGTGGGGGTAAATCGAGCCACGAATGACAGCGATAGATCATCGAGAATGTCACAAGCACTATCTCGAAATCGAGGCTGTAACTGGCCTGATCGAGCCAAATCGGGCCCAATGGGTTAACGGGCCCATATGGGTAAAACTGATAGAAAACGACCGAGTGATAGATGCAGTTGCGAAAACTACAAAACTGAGTCCGAAACCATGCGTAATGGGCCACCCGAGCGTGTGGGCCTATTTGGGCCTAAAATGGATTTTGGGCCCAATTGCACTGTAGAGACCCAAAAGGGGTCCCGAGTCACTCGAGGAGACATTAAGCCTCCAGAAAGGCCGTCATTAGGTGGAATTACCGAAATACTCCTGGAGGGAAAATTACCGAAATACCCCTAGAGGGTAAATTACCAAAATACCCCTAAAAGGTAAATTATCGAAATACCCCTGGAGGGTAAATTACCGAAATACTCCTAGAGGGTGAATTACTGAAATATCCTTGGTGGGTAGAATTATTGAAACGCCCTCGTTAGGCAAAATTACTATTATACCCTTAGGGTAGATTTACTATGTTTGTGTATAACTTGATTAATTGCCATGATGATACACTATTGCATACACTGGTTTATTATGCCATGACATGTCGCATTGGGTTGGGTTATATTTATGGAGGAAGTACTGTACTGGTGGCTATGCCATATTATACTGATTTCAATAGCTCAGCCACATATACTATTACTGGCAGCTTTGCTGCGTATTTACTAGCAGCTTGACTGCATTCTTGGAGTATAGGGCTAGGTGGTTTGACTTGGTTCCCACATGGAGTGTAGGGCTGGTACAGGTGGAGTGTAGGGCTGGATTGGGGTGGGCTGCATTCTTTATTTGCATTACCATGACTTTGGGGCTGTAGGCCCAAATTGAGACTGTATGGGGCTTAGGCCCAGGCTGAGACTATGATTGTGACTGAAAATGAGATTACACACTGAGTTCTCGTAACTCACCCCTTTTCCTTTAACCTCGCAGGTAATCCCTAACGATAGAGGATTTGGAGCCATGGAGGGCTCGGTGGTGGCCATACATCAGAGATATTTCTGCGGACTTTAGTAAATTCAGTTTTACCTTATTTTAAGATTTATTTATTTTGGTTTAATATTTTTGTAAAAAGGCCTTTGGATTTTATTTTGGTATAACTTTCAATTCGGCTATTTATAATTTGTTAGATGTTTGAAAACTGGGTTTTCCAAAATGTAATAATCGCTTGTCAAAACATCACATTTCCGCGACTATTTAAGTTCAGTTTTCACAACAAAAAAAAATTTCCACAATAAATACAACTTTATAAATGGACATTTAGTAAATCGAGATTTTACAAACAAACATCTAAATACGGAGTTTCCAAAAGAGAAGTAACATTTTCAACAAACGCTTAGCTTTTCAACTACCCTTCGAAATGTCATGCTAGATTCGGCCGTAACGTCTAGGCTGGGTTTGGGGTGTTACAGTTACTATAAGGGTTATTTTGAGGTCTAGATTTGTTACCCATATAGTTCATCTGTTCGTTTTCTATGCTAGGGTTGTAGGATGGGTATTCTGTATTATTCATACCTCCTCCATTTGTATAGCATTGCATAACCGGATGTACCTGCGAAGAACCACACAAACCATCAATCTTTTTATTTAAAAGTTCTACTTAGTTTAATAGCATGGTCACTGCGTCGAGGTTGAAAACACTGGCGGCTTTTGTTGGCCTTGTCCTTGTAACTTGCCACTAATAGTTATTCAGTGACATCTCCTCTAAAAACTCATAAGCCGCTTCAGGGGTTTTGTTATTCAGGTTTCCACCGGAGGCTGAATCAATTAACTGCCTAGTTGAGGGGTTCACACCGTTGTAAAAGGTTTGAACCTGTAGCCACAAGTGTAACCCATGGTGAGGGCACCTTCTTAGTAGATCCTTGTATCTCTCTCATGCAGCGTAAAGTGTCTCTAAATCCATCTGCACAAAAGAAGAGATACCATTCCTCAACTTAGCCATTTTAGCCAGCGAAAAATATTTTAATAAAATTTTTTTGGTCATTTGTTCCCATGTAGTGATTGATCCTCGTGGTGACGAGTTCAACCACTGTTTAGCTTTGTTTCTCAACAAAAAGGGAAACAACCGAAGGTGAATGGCATCATAAAAAACGCCATTAATCTTGAAAGTGTCGCAAAACTCAAGAAAGTTTGTCAAGTGATTGTTTGGATTCTCATCCTACAAACCATCAAACTGAACAAACTGTTGAATCACCTGTATAGTGTTAGGTTTCAATTCAAAATTATTTACAACAATAGCAGGTCTAACAATACTTGACTCAGTTCCTGTTAAATTAGGTTTAGCATAATCATACATAGTACGAGGAGCAGAATTTTGATTCACCAGATTTGCGGCAACCACAGGAGGTAGCGGATATTATCAGTCATCTCTTCGGTAGTGTTGGTATCATCCTCTTGCTCTTCTTCTATATATTTTAGGCTTCGTCTTATTTCCCTATGATTTCTGCGAATGGTACTTTTAATTTCACTGTCAAAAACCAAGGGTTCTGACGGGTTCCTTCTAGTCATAAACTAGAATTACCAGCCAGAATCAAATAAAGAAAAATTAGTAAAGTTAATAAAATAAAAATAAATTGAAAATAAAAGCAACAATGACTAAAGTAATAAAAATTTAGTTTTCCTAATATCTTAGTCCCCGGCATGACGCCAAAAACTTGATGGAGCTCGAAACTAACTATTATTTCGACAGAGGCAAGCACACCTATCGAACAGTAATATAGTTATGGCGAGTTCGGAATATCGTATCCTCAAGGACTAAAATTACTAGTAATAACTATCTTTTTATTATCTAGGCTAATAATTAAGGGGATTTATTTTTAATCTAAAATTAACTAACTAAATGACTATGAACGTGACAGAGAGTGAATTGGGAAAATACTTTTCGACAACTTATATGAGATAGGCAATACCTGGGGAAGAACCCACCTAGACTTCACTTATTACTTTTGATTCATATGATTTATTTACTTGACTTAATCCGTAGAAATCCCTAAATTATATTAATACCTCTTTTGAGGCTACTAACAACTAACTCTAGGTTGATAAATTGAAATCTCTTTCTAATTAAAACCCCTATTGTGGCATTAACTCGATCTATGGATTCCCTTATTAGATTTGACTCTAATCTGGCAGATTTTTGTCGCCTTATTTCTAGGGTTGCTATCAACTCCGCTTAATTGTGTTGATCTTCTCTTAAACAGGGACTTTTGCTCCACTGAATAAGCACATTCGACTTGAATTAATAACCTAAATTATCAAAACAAGAATAAAAACTCACAATTAAGAATAAGAACAAGTATTTATCTTATAAATTAAATACTAATAAGATTCGTCATAGGTTTCATCCCCTTAAGTATCTAAGGGATTTAGTTAATACTGATAGAGAGAAACATCATAAAATAGGGAAAACCACAAAACATAATGAAAACCCAAAAACTTCTAAAGAACTTGATAGGAGATCTTTAGTCTTGATGGAGATCCTACTCCTAAGTTGTTCCTGACGGCTGTCTTGGACTATTTTCTGCCTCCTATTCGGCGTCTGTTCCACATCCCCTTTTAGGTTACCCCCTAGGGTGTTTATATAGGCTTTGGAACACCTCTATTAGCACACAGGTAGCTTATTCCAAATAGAATTCTTCCTAGTTTCGCTAGGGACATGCCCGTGGTGGACTCCTTCGGCTGTGGTCTATTCTGCTCGCCACACACGGCCGTGTAATTTCTTATATAGGTCCATTTTGTCCCTTTTTGGCCCGTTTCTCGTTCTTTTCGACTTTCTTACCTCTCTGAGTATAAAACATGAAATTAAGGGATTAGGAGCATCAAATTCATTAAATCTAATGAAAATTCATCCAAAAATAAGCCAAATATGGGGTTAAAATATGTGTAAATTATGGTTTATCAATAAGCACATCAATCTTGACTTAATATCCTAAAAATATTAAAGAAAGGGTTAAGAATACATAATTAAGAACAAGAACAAGTATTTATTGTGTAATTCAGATAATTAACTAATAATATTCATCATAGGTTTCATCCTCCCTAGATATTTAGGGAGTTTAGTTCAGAATGTGTGAGGAAAACATCTTAGGAATAAGAAAACAACAAGAACCCAAA
Organism: Gossypium rotundifolium; assembly: GCA_025506655.1. NCBI lineage: Eukaryota > Viridiplantae > Streptophyta > Magnoliopsida > Malvales > Malvaceae > Gossypium > Gossypium rotundifolium. Next base: position 97,458,473 of record CP106733.1, on the reverse strand, counting down.
AACTTCTAAAAAACTTGATGGAGATCTTCAATCTTGGAGTGAATCAGCTTCCGAGATGATTCCGACGGCTTCCTTCAAGTAATTTCTTCGATCTACTCTGCGTGCTTCCTTAGGTCTTCCTTTGGCGTGTACTTATAGACTTTAGAAGGCTCAGAAACCCTAAAAAATGGCTTTTTACTCGTGGAAACAAAGTAGGGTGCGACAGGGACACAAGCCTGTGCTCAGCCCGTGTAAGAGTGCCCAGGCCGCGTGGAAATTAGGGTGACTCGCGATCTACATGGGCTGGCACACAGGCGAGTGTCTAGCCCGTGTGGTTCACACGGGCTTGTGCTCCACCCGTGAGGTTCTGGCTTGGCCATGTGGATCCTTAACATGGCCCTTTTTTTTGTTTTGGCCCGTTTTCCACTCCTTTCGCTTCCCTATGCTCACCTAAGTATAGAAATACGAATTTAAAGGATTAGGAGCATCGAATTCACGTAATTGTATGAATAAACATCCAAAAACACGCTAAGCATGGGATTTAAATGTGTTACTTTTATGGTTTATCAAATATCCCCACACTTAAGTGTTTTCTTGTCCTCAAGCAAAATCCTCATCTCATAATTAAAATTAATCTTCCTTAATTCACAATTCTTATCAATAATGTCTTATCGTAATTCACAAATAATTTATACATTGATAATTTAACTAAAAGAGCCCTAAATATTCAAACAATCCAAGTCACAAATTTTTATAGCACGAAAACACAGGTGTTTCCCCTTATCTAAATAATTACCTTTGATTCAAAACAAGCAAGAATTGACATCCTCACTAAAGATTCACTCAAATCACCCAAAGTGTTTAAGGTTCAAATTAAGCACTCAAAAGTCAAACATGAGAAGTTATTAACATAGGCTTGCATGAAAATAAAATATCCACCACTATAAAATGAGATGATACACAAATCAAAAGGTCTTTGAAAGTGTTGTAATGGGGCTTGGGTTAAAGGTGTGGATAAAACCTGAATTAGAGGGTTAGAATCAAGATTGAATTGACAATTTACCTAACTAGAAAAATAAACTAATACTGAATAATTACATTAATTGAAAACTTATCAATAATAACACGATCTTCTTCTCAAAATGTAGAATTAACTATTTAAGCTCAAATAACATAGAACTAATAATAAACTTTTTTTTTACAATAATAAGAAAGAATTTTAACAACTGAAATAAAGAACATAGTTAGGCAACTGACCAAATCAAATCTCGACAAAAAAGGGTTAATACAATAGGAAAAATTCTCAATGAATCAAAAAGAATAAGTTTTGGGTTAATATTAAGGGTAAATCAAGAAACGGTTTATTAGGCTCAAAGGGGTCCACTAAGGGTTAATTATGAAGGTAGACTTTTAATGGAATAAGTGGGTCAAAACCTAGGTGCCTTTATCATCTTAGTATATCAAATCAAAAGTGTGGTCTCGACATGCATAATCGAAGCAAGTTCTGGAATAACAAATCAATATTGACACACTCATAACCAATAATAAAGCGAGCAAGAAAAATGTATGCTCATAAAGGCTCAAAATCTCACAAAAATTATGATTTTTGATGTCAATCCTATAAATCTCAAATTTCAAGGTAATATATAAGTTTAGGGAAAACAACCTAAAAAATTTAATTCTGAAAATAGACTTATCATGATTGATTCTCTAGTATCTTAAAGTTTAAAAAATCAATGTACAATTACCTATGACTTAATTCAAAACCAATAAAAATCATAAATCAATAAAGATTTCATTCTAATAGTAATATGAGAAAATTTACTTAAGAACAAGATATAATTTAGGGATTTTCTAATAATGATATAATTAACCTCCCCACACTTAAGATGCACATTATCCTCAATGTACCAAAATAGATAGTGACAATATAATAAAATATCATAAGAGAGGGAGAGAAGTGAAACTTCCTGAATTTTGGATGAAATCCGTGAAAAAGTGAACGCGAAATTGTAGATATAACAAAGTGAAGTGCATGATTCTGAGCAACTATTAAGAAAAATAAACACAACTGTGGAAGAAGATTAAGGAATTACTCGATTAGGAATAATTATAAAAAAAGCTGAAATATAGTTCAAAATATAAAAGATAAGTCCTTTGAAAATTTGATACGAAACATAAAGTAAAATAGACTAAAAAGAAAAAGAAAAAGAAAGAGAAAGAGAAAAATAAATATTAAAATAAAATAAATGGACTCAAATGTCCTTATCGTCAGACGCGTCGCGAGGTGACGGTGCTAAAGATGAAATATGGAGATGATGGCAGATCTACTGTAAGGTGCCCTCGAGACTATCGAACTGCGGATAGCACTGCTGCTCAAAGCGAGTGAGACGCTCAGATATGTCATTCAAGGTAGCAGCAGAAGAAGAAGGTCGGTGACTCGGAGGTGGAGGGTGAGGTGGATCCTCGTGAGGGAGAGGGACATCCTCATTGATGTCCTCAGGATCATCCTGATCATCAGGGCGAGAGAATCGGTACTGGGGAGGATCAAATCCACGACGTCGCTCGATCATCCTCATATGTAGCGTGCTCGAGATGCCCTGAGGGGACATCTGGCCAACAAGTGTGAGTGTGGAGGACTGTTCCAGTGTGTAGAGGAGACCCAAGTGTCGAGCTAGGCGAGTCATGTAAGGACCTAAGCATATGTAGCCTTAATTTCACACAAACGTACCTCGATACCAAAATGGTAAGAAGAGACCTAACCGTCAGTTACTCGTTCCCCCCCTCGTTCTAAGTCCGAACCTCGTTTTCTTTGATCTATAACATCAAATTTAACCTATTAAGTTATTATACTATTCAATTCAGTCCAAAAATCATATTATGGTAAAATTATATTTTTGCCCCTAAACTTTATCATATTTACACTTTTCCCCTAGGCTCGTAAAATAATTTTTATTCAATTTCCTTGTATTTTAGGCCTATCCGAACCATTTTCATAACTATAGCAGTCTACAATTTGCATTCATTCACACATTTTCATACATTTTTCAACTTTTACAAAATAATCCTTTTATGCGATTTCATCGAAAATCACTTAGTAAAAGTCGTTTACTACACACCGAGCATTCATATTCTACCATTAGACATCAAAGCACATGCATGTCATCCATGGGTAAATTTTTAAACACAAACTCTAGCTTAAAATAATGGTAGAAATAGCCAAATCGAGTTACGAGGATCTCAAAAATGTAAAGAACATTAAAAACGGGGCTTGGATTCACTTACTATTGAGCTTAAAAGCTTGAAAACCCTAGCCATGGCTTTCCCCATGCTAAATTCGGCCAAAGAAGAAGATGGACAAAGGTTTTTGGCTTTTATTTTGTCTTTTAGTCCATTTAATTACCAAATTATCAAAATGCCCCTAACTTAAAATTATTCTATTTCACTTATCTAATGTTCATTTTCGTCCAACAATTTAACCAATGGGCCAATTGCCATTTAAGGACCTCCAATTTAAAATTTCATAGAAATTTGACACCTCTAACATGTGGAACTCAACTTTTTCACTTTTTACAATTTGGTCCTTTTGACTAAATTGAGTGCCCAAACGTCGAAATTTTCGAACGAAATTTTCACAAAATCTTTCTGTGAAATTGTAAACCATAAAAATAAGATTTTTCTCACCAAATTTGTGACCCAAAAACCATTGTTCTGACTAGGCTCAAAATCGGGCTATTACAAATAGGGTGAATAAGCTCTTTCTTTGCAACATGGGGACCGAATTTTTAATTTACCAATTATTGCTAATGGCCCTAAGGTAAGAAGGGTTTGGTTTCACAACCCGCATGGTATTTACATTTCAAAATCTGCCTATTCATAGCTTCTTCTAAAAAAACTGGAGAATCGACCATGACGTCCTCCTTACTTATGCTAATATCTCCTTCATCTGGTAAAACTTCAATAAGGTCTGCCCTCGGTGTGGTGGGGAGGAAGAATCTCTCATCCATGCTCTCAAGGACTGCCCCAAGGCTCGGGCCATTTTTTCTATGGGGGATCTCGACAATAGGCTACTGGAAGGGGCTTATTCTTGCTGCATAGACTGGATCGAGGATATTATGAGGGCCATGGATATGAAAGGTGTTGCTGACTTTTGCACAACCCTTTGGAACTGCTAGCATGATATGAATAACTTTATTTTTTTGGGGTTAAGATGAGGATGCGAGAACTGTATGGGAGAGATCTAGAGCACTTTGCCAGGATTTCAGGATTCATAATCTCGTTAATATACCAATACTACCCATTACCACTGCTTGTAAGAAATGGAAGAAGCCCCTCGTGGCTTTGCAAAAGTCAACTTTGATGCTACTGTTTCTAATGGAAAGATGGGTTATGGGGTGATTGTTAGGGACGATGATGGTTTTGTTTTGGGCGGGAGTGGGGGTTTTAAAGAAGCGGTGATGGACAGTGAGTGGGCTGAGTTGACTGCTTTAGAAGAGAGCATGACAGTGGTAGGGGATTTAAATGTCTCGAAGGTTGTGTTCGAGTCTAACTGTGCTTGTTTAGTCAATAGGATTATAATGAGAGGATGGGACGTTACCATTTTGGGTCAATGAGTGGAAAAAGCTTGCATGAAATTGGATTATTTTTCTTTGTTGGGTAAAGTGGGCCATTTGGAGTTACAATAAACCTGCCGACTTTATTTGTAATTTTGCTCTTAAAAATAATTGCTCTTGGAATTTTAGCATGGATTATCTCAAGGAAATTCATGATTATGTAATGTTTGATGCTATTAATTGAGTTACGACCTCTTTAGGTCTTTTTGGTTAAAAAATGGTAGAAGTAGTACTGGTACGGGGTCGCCTGGTAGCAAAAACGCGTTTGATTTTTCTCCAAGATTTTGAAACTTTTCTTTCTTGTTTCCTTTTTTGGGTGTCCGTCTTTATTCTTTGTTAATGAATAATTGGACGGTGGTAGTTGCAAGTGGGTCCCTGCGGCATGGTGGGGTTTTTGAGATTCGATGGCGTGCTGATCGAAAGTGTACGGTGGTTGCTACGTGGTTGGTATTTGCGAATCCTAGCCTGGGCCTGGGTATGGTTGATGGGAAAGGATGCCTTTTTGTTACATATTTTTTTTATTGTTTTAGTGCCATTATCACTTTCATTCTTAACGTTACATACTTTTGCATGTTTCCTACGTCTTCCTGCATGCTTTTGGTTGTTTCTGCTTGCCATACATTAATGGTACGTCCTTTTTGACTTTTTCATAAAATTGTTGATCTGTTTTTTTGAGTTCTTTTATTGTTTTCTACAAAATTTGCATTAATTACATTTGTGTTCTTTCCTTTTTTATCTATATCTATCTTCTTTTAGTACGTAGATTTTTATTAGGATTGTCCCGAATAAGTAACGAATAAATAAAAATAATAGAAAAAATTAAAAAATTAAACACATAAATTTAATGTGAAAAAACTTCAAAGAGGATAAAAAATTACGGGCAAACATAATTTTACTATAATGGCAAATGAACGAAGAGTACAAAAGATAGAGATAAAAATTAAACCCCGAAAACTCGAAAACAAAGAACCCTCAAAACGTAAACACAAAAATTCTATAAATATGCAATGAGTTCTAATATCTAATGGGTGTATTTTATAAAATTGTAAAAGAGCCTATTTATAGGCTAAATTCATAGGTCAAATAATAATAAAATAATCTAAACTAATCAGTGTTTGATTGCAATAAATCAACAGAGTTTAACTAGAAGATTACTTCTCAAATTTGACTGAAATAGGAGTCATACTTAACAAATATCCACCTTGACTCATATTTCCACAACGCCATCTTTGCCAAAGCCAACCACAAGCCTATCTTGAACCATGCAGGGAATTAACTGAGTCGAATTTGTGCTTAGAAACTGGAAGACTTCTAGCCTTCGACTTGTGCACTGCCAAATCAAAACTAACCCGGGTTTGATTTTCACGAACACAGTGCCCTAACTTTTCAAAACCTGCATCCAAAAGAGAACCTCTCTTCAACGAAATGGTCATACCATTTTCCCTCCTATGACCAAGTTGCCTCCACTCTAAATGAGTTGACTTCGACTCTGTAACAAATGAGGGACATCCGATTTCACCAGTGGCTGTAGAACCTTCCAGAATATAAAGACTGCCAGTTTTTTTACCTTTTAACAAAACGAAAGCTCCATAAGATATTTTAATGCCGCCCGGCTCGATGTTGATTCTGCATCCTTTCAAGTCTAAAATACTCAAGGAGATGAGACTATTTCGTAAATCAGGTACATACCTGACATCTGAGAGTGTCCTAATCGTCCCATCGTGTATTCTAATTTTAACAATACCAATACCAATTACCTTACTAGATGAATTATTTCCCATGCACACAACTCCACCTTCAACCGAACTGTATGTGGAGAACCATTCTCTATTGGGACACATGTGGAAAGAACATCCCGAATCTAGAATCCACTCGGATGTGAGCTTGGAGTTATCGCTCGTTGACACTAACAAGAAATCATCATTGCTTTTATCAGCCAAATTTGCACCAGCTACATCTTCTTCGATACTCTCAGCAGCTCTTTTCTTTCGCAGTTTATAACAATCTGCTTTGATGTGACCTAACTTTTTACAATAGCGACACCTTTTGTCTCGTTTCTTTGATGCTATAAAAATGGAAGCTTGCCTATCTGCCTTGCTATCAAATGAAGCTCATTGTTGAGTTTGTCTCTGCTTAACAAATGACCCTTCACATCTTCGAACGAGAGTTTGTCTCTGCCATAAATCAGGGTCTCCCTGAAAGACTTGTATGAAGGGGGTAAAGAGCATAATAATAGCGTAGCCTGATCTTCATCGTCAATGTGAACCTCAACATTCTTTAAATCATTTGAAAGAGTAATGAATTGATTGATGTCATCTCTAAGAAGCTCACCTTCGTTCATACGAAACATAAATAGACGTTGTTTCAACACTAAACGGTTATCCAGAGACTTAGTCGCATAAAGAGTTTCTATGAAACACCCCAAACCCAACCCAAAAAGCCTAACTGGATTTGGTATGTTCCTCGAGTAAATCTATAGCGAATTCTCATTTTTGTTTAAGAAAAACTTGATGATTTTGTAGAAAACAGATTAACTTAACATTTTAGGTTAAAAATAAATTTGTAAAGTAAAATTTATATCTTTTAAAAACATTACTTGTAGGAGGAATTGATAAATCAAAAGAAAACCACATTTAAGGAAATTACTTTAAAACACATATATATATATATATATATATATATATGTTAGTGACAAAACATTTTAAATTTTTATTTATCGAAAACTATTTAGTTATTTAATAGTTATTGTTCATGGCAAAATAAAACTAATTCCAAACACAAAATTAAAGATAGTTTATAGTGGCCTTATTACATAAAATTGGCAAACCCATAATAAAGTCTAAATAATAAAATTAACTTAATAAGTTTAAGTAGGAAAATTTCCAAACTTCATTATTTGAGCATTGGCCACCTCGAAATCCTTCTTGACCCGATCCATCGCTTCTACGAATCATCCGAAAAGTTTATCCCACAAAAGGGGTGAGCCATAAACTCAATGTATAACACATACATTAAAAAGCCCATTTGATTTAGCCTTTAAACCCATTTATTTCACATATGGCCATAGGCCCATTTAAGTCATATTTGGCCAAAAGCCCATTTTCATAACAGATCAAATAATAATCATTTATGATCACATGATTAGATACAAATAATGAAATGCAAACCCGGCCCACCTAAATATCCATCCGCTACACACCACCCGTACCAACCAACATACCGTGGGATTACTAAATCGACCTCCATCCGCTACACACCATCGAAGGCGCTTCTTTGCAATCAACATGCACATTGCCTTATAATATTGTGGCAAGGCCACCAGACAAAATTGTGACCAAGTCAATGGATATCAAATATGTGACCAAGTCACCAAATTCACATATGTGACCAAGTCACGGATTTCAAATATGTGACCAAGTCACCAGATTCACATATGTGATCAAGTCACCGGATTTCAAATATGTGACCAAGTCACCGAAATGTGGTAAAACCACCGAATACTTCCCTTCATCAATAATACCCATATGCCCATGCACATACATATCGATAAATTTTCATGCTATTTACCCCACGATCATAATATAGTCATACTTATCTCACATTTATGCATATAGCAAAATGAACAAAATGTTAGGGTAAACATACACGAATATCGTATACCACCGAATGGTATCCAAAATCACAATCATACACATGGTCATATAATCACATTTAAATATATGTAAATCTATGAGATTTTTAATGTAAGGTTACACACCTCGTGATGGTGAGAACAATACCCTCTCGCGTCAACACCTAATTAATTTTCACACTTGATTAGTATAAACTTTTACTAATAAAACTATGTTTATTGATGAGGATCTAAATCCTTACCCTCAGATTCTCGAGCAGACAGTTATTTGTGGTTTTCTCCACTAGATGGATCAAAACCACGATATTCCACCAACGTAAAGTGGTTCGGTTGTATGCACTACTTCAAATAACGATCCTCGTTAGCAAAGGGTCCACAACCGGTGGAAAGTCTCTAACCGCCGATCTGACCCTTCGCTTGAAGTTTGATGGTAAAGGAATGCCTCCTCTCTTCCAAACACTCCGTCTTGCCTTTTCTTACCTATCTTGTTAGTCTTAAATCACCCTAAAATAACGTTGATCGGTGATCCATTCTAAAAGAATTGATATGATCGAAATTAAAATCCTTACCTTGATGATCTCGAAGATCACTTCTTAAAGGTTGCCTTCAACAAAGATCCTTAAAAATCCTTTCCAAGGATTCGCCTAGATGAAAAAAATAAAAGGATTATGAGACTAAAATAAGAAGATCATGAAAACGATTGACAAAATCCTTACTTGATTCTCTTGAAGGTTCGACCTTGAACAAAAAGAAGAAAGGAATTGATGATTCGGCTTTAACAAAAGAGAGAAATATTGTGCTTTGACTATGGTGGTTTGGTTGAGAATGAAGAAGAAAAAGTATGAAAAGAGAAGAAAAGAGAAGCAAGAAAAGAGAAAGAGAAAGAGAGAGATTAAAGGAAGAAGATGATGATGGTGATGTTGTTTCTCAAAAGAAAAGAGATTGGTTTTGGAACCTATGCTCATTCGGCCAAAGAGGAGAAATGAAGAAAATTGGTTCTTGAACTTTTGTAGTTTTAAGAATGAGGGAAAAAGAAAAGAAAGTGATTCTTAAAGACTTGAAATTTCGGTTACAAAGAGAAAGAAAGGTGTTTTGAAAAGAAACTAAAAAGGCCTTTCAAACCGAAATGGTAAATTGCAAGATGATCAAAAGAAAAGAGAAAAACTTCTCTTTTGTGTAATAGGCATTTGGCTAGGAAGGAAGCTTTTGGAGAAAATTGGTCAAATTGAAAGCCAAAACAAAATAAAGCTTTTACCTAATGTCACCAACAAATTTTGGCTAGGAGAGAAACCTTTAGAGAAAAGAGAAAGATGTACAAAATGCAAGACATTTTGGCTAACTATCACCCCTAACCCAAGTCAAAATTCGCCAACAAGGAAGCCAACATACTCCCCCATTTTGCTCCACATTTCTTCCCTATCAAACCTTAATTGTGCTATCACCATTTACCACTCCCTTTAGCCCCTAAATCGTCTAGGTTCATGGTCAAATGACCATGAACAAGTTTCCAAAACATTGCCCATATATCATGCCTTTTGTCCCCCCTTCTTACCATCCTATTTTGATTTCATGCCATAAGTCCTTAGCTTGCCTTATCCACATGGTCAAATAGCCAAAAATAAAAGAATGCTCATCCACTCTAGAAAGTTCTTGGCCGACACTATGGGGAAGGAAACAAAAGAAATAAAAATTCTCCCATTTGCTAGCTAGGGGATTCGAACCTCTCCCCTCAAGCACTCATCCATGCATCCTAACCACCTTGCCAATTACTCATCTTATGCTTTAAATTCCTTGTCATTAATTCATAAAGCCTATCATGCTTAGCTTCATCTTATTTATTAAAAATTTAATTAATCACTAAGCATTCACTTAATTAATGAAGCTCAAAATAACTTCTAAAGGACACTTAATAATAATTAAGCATGCAACATCATTCAATTAAGTAAAATGCATAACCCCTAATTATCAGGATGTTACAGTTCTACCCTTTAAAATAATTTCATCCTCAAAATTACCTGGATGGAATAAGTGAGGGTATTGTTGTCGCATCACTTCCTCCGGTTCCCACGAAGCTTCTTCTGATCCATGATTACGCCATAATACTTTGACGAGAGGAACCGACTTTCTTCGTAAAACCTTTACATCTCGCCTCCGAATTTGAATTGGCTCCTCTTCATAGGACAAATCTGGTCTTAATTCCACCTCCTCAACTGGCACTACATGAGATGGATCCGACCGGTAACGGCGTAACATTGAAACATGGAACACATCATGCATTTGCTTCAATTCCGAAGGCAAATCTAACTGATATGCCACAGATCCGACCCGCTTCACAATCCGATAAGGTCCAATGAACCTGGGACTTAGCTTCCCTTTGCGACCAAATCTCATCACCTTTTTCCAAGGTGAAACCTTTAGGAAAACTTGGTCCCCCACAGCAAACTCTATTTCTTTCCGCTTTAGATCTGCGTAAGACTTTTTCCCGCCGATGCTTCCTTTAACCGAGCCCAATTACCTTAACCTTTTCTTCGATTCACCACTATCTCGGACCCAAAATCGACGTTCCCCTAATTTCATCCCAACACGTAGGAGTGCGACACTTCCGTCCATATAGTGCTTCATATGGTGCCATCCGAATCTCGGCTTGGTAATCGTTGTTGTACGCAAATTCGCTAACGGTAAGAATTCCTCCCAACTTCCTTTGAAATCTATCACACATCCCTTAACATATCTTCTAAGATTTGATTACTCTTCAGATCGACCGCCGATTGTGGATGAAATGCCGTACTGAAGTCCAATCTAGTGCCCAAAGCCTAATGCAATGCTTTCCAAAACCGCGACGTAAACCTCAGATCTCTATCCGAAATAATCGACAACGGCACTCCATGCAATCTCACAATCTCAGCCACATATAACTTCGCCAATTTCTGCAAGGAGTAATCAACCCGAACTGGGATAAAATGTGCAGATTTCGTCAATCGGTCCACTATCACCCATACAGAGTCTTTCTTAGTAGGCATAAGAGGGAGCCCACTAACAAAGTCCATGGTGATTCTCTCCCACTTCCACTGTGGAATCTTTATCGGTCAAGCAATCCGAAGGTACTTGATGTTCAAATTTGACTTGTTGACACGTTAAGCACTTTCTTACAAACTCCGTAACTTCTCGCTAAGTCCGTGCCACCAAAACGATCTCACAAATCTCGGTATAACTTACTTCCTCCAGATGCATAGCATAGGGACTACCATGCGACTCCTGAAGAATCTTTTGCCTCAACTCCCGATCCCTCGACATACAAACTTTACCTTTAAAACACAATACCCCATCACTGTTAATACCAAAATCTTCCAATTCTCCACTCTGCACCTGCCGAAGCTTTACACTCAGATCTTCGTCTACCAACTGCCTCTCTTTCACTTGACTCAACCATGTCGGTTTAACTTGAAGTTCTGCCAACAAGCTTCCGTCATCGTAAAGACTGAGATGTACAAACATCGCCCTTAAATCTGACACCACTTTCCGACTTAGAGCGTCTGCCACCACATTCGCCTTGCCCGGGTGGTACTCGATAGAACAGTCGTAGTCTTTCAATAACTCTATCCACCTTCGTTGCCTCAAATTCAGTTCTTTCTGAGTCAGTAGATATTTCAGACTTTTGTGGTCCGTGTATATCACTGACTTTTCCCCGTATAAGTAATGTCTCCAACCTTTAAGAGCAAAGACTACAGCTACCAATTCCAAATCATGTGTCGGGTAATTAACCTTATGAGGTCTTAACTGCCGAGACGCATACGCAACTACCTTCCCGCCTTGCATCAGAACACATCCTAATCCCGTGTGAGAAGCATCACAATACACGACAAAATCCTTTCCTACCTCAGGTTGAATCAAAACCGGAGCTTCAGTCAAAACTTTCTTGAGCTTCTCAAAACTCTCTTGCTGCTTATCAACCCACACGAAAGGTACTTCCTTTCTCAGCAATTTTGTTAATGGTGCAGCTATCGAAGAAAATCCTTCAACAAATCTTCTCAGAATAGCCTCGTTAACCCCAAGAAATCGAACTTCGCCACGGACTTAGGTGGTTTCCAATCTAGCACAGCTTCAATCTTCCGAGGATCCACCCTTATTCCTTCTACAGACACCACATGGCCTAAAAACGCAACCTCTTTCAGCCAAAATTAGCACTTGCTGAATTTGGCATACAGCTTCTTCTCCCTTAAAACTCGCAACACAATCCGGAGATTCTCATCATGTTCCATTTTGGACTTAGAATACACCAGGATGTCGTTTATGAATACCACGATGAATTGATCCAAGTAGGGCTGGAAAATTCGATTCATCATATCCATAAACGCAATGGGCATTCGTCAATCCGAATGGCATTACCGTAAATTCATAATGCCCATATCCGGTTTGGAAAGCCGCCTTATGGATAACCACTTCCTTCACTTTAAGTCGATGATACCCGACCTTAGATCAATCTTTGAGAATACCGCAGCCTTTGAGCCGATCGAACAAGTCGTCAATCCTCAAAGAAAGGATACTTGTTCTTGATGGTCACTTATTCAACCGCCGTAGTCTATACACATCCTCATCAATCCGCCCTTCTTCTTCACAATAGACCGGTGCTCCCCATGGAGACACACTAGGTCGAAAAAATCCACGATCAAGCAACTCCCGATCCGAGCCTTAAGCTCAACTAATTCCTTCTTGCCATTCTATATGGAGCAATAGAACTGGCGCCGCTCCGCAATAAATCAATCCCGAATTCTACTTCACGATCCAGAGGCAAACCTGGAAGTTCTTCTAGAAAAATATCTACAAATTCATTCACAGTCCTAACTCCCTCAACAGTTGCTTCCTTAGCCTCCAAGGCATTCACCAACATCAGAAAGGCTACACATCCCTTTCTAACCATCTTTTCTGCCTTAAGAGTGGATACTACATTAGATAAGTAGTTCCGTCTCTTGCCCATCACAACAACTTCCTTGTCATCAATAGTTCTTAAGGACATCCGCTTAGCAGCACAATCTACATTTGCACGATACTTCACAAGCCAGTCCATGCCTAAGATTAGGTCGAATTCTTCAAATGGCAACTCCATTAAATCAGCCGGAAACTGTATCCCCTGAACTTCTAAAGGCACTTCCTTAAAAAATTTGTCTATAACTACACATCATCTAAAGGACTAAGTACGACCATCTTCCTAGGTACGCCTCGTAAGTCACATGCAAAGTCCTAGATACTTCACTAGCGATATAAAAGTGAGTTGACCCTATATCTATCAAAGCAATAAAGGGCAACCCGTAAATCGAAACGCATCGTGATAACATCAAAAGGCCATCGCTTTCTCTCTGCGACGAATCGCATACACCGACACCGGCTATCTCGCCTTAGAGCTACCATCGCCTTCTCATCAAGTTCCGCGACCTCTACCGAACCATTACCCTTCCATTTGGACCACGACCCTTATCGGTTGTTGTCCACCTCTGTCACCGATTAGCACCACGACTTGTCGGGCGATTCTTCTCTCGAGTTCATCGGGCAATCCTTGATCATATGATCCTTTGAACCGCACTTGAAACATCCGCCGGTCTTTTTCCAACATTCTCCGAGTGCATTTTTCCACATTGAGTACAAGTACGACATCAGACTCCGTGGCGATCTGTTGACCTCGTGGTCCATCATTTCTTGGTTTCTTTTGAAATTCCTTGACGACCTCAAGACCCAAAGCTTCTTTATTCTTGCTTGAGCCTCTCCGTCCTGCTCTCTCTCAAATTTAGCCTCTTCGGTAATTCTTGCCCTTTCCACTAAGATTGCAAAATCTCTTTCACGGTCAAGTGAGCAATCATCACTCGTAGCTCATCTCTAAGTCCATCTTCAAATCGATGCACTGCTCATATTTCGTAGCCACTATCCTCTAGCATATCGGCTAAGTCACAAAATTTCGCTTCATATTCACTATCGACTTATTTCCTTGGACCAAATTCGAAATGTCTTCCTCTGGGAGTCGATGTAGCTAGCTCCAACATATTTTCCTTCAATTTAATCTTAAAATACCCCCAATCCAGTCGATCCACAGAGGTACTCTCTTTGATAATGAGCCACCACTGGTAGGCTTCATCGCGAAGTAGTGAAATAGCACCTTTCAACTTTTCTTCATCAGTGCAGTCTAAATCGTCCATGATCCTCTCGACTGCCTCCAACCAAGATTCACCACATTTGGAGCTACTCCAGATACTCCCCTGAAAACCTCAGCTCTATTTGATCTAAGTCTCTCAGCCATTGACTTTCGAGACCCATTTCTAGAACTAGCTTCTGTTACACGTTCCAAAACTTGCAGCACAGCTTGTGATACTGCGACACCTCCTTCATTTTGTTCTTGAAATTCCACCCCAACAGTTGGTGGTGGAGCATCATTTTCGGAACCTTGACCAGATCTAACTGGTTCCGACACAGCCATTCTTCCTCGTCCACGTCCACGACGTCCACGTCCCCTAGAACTCATGTCTACTACGTGTTTTATCTGTTTTTACGAAAAAATCTTATGTATTAGGGTCTTTTCACTTCTTATTAAAGGAAAGTTTTATGAAACAGATATTTAGTAGTTTTTTCGTAGTAGCAAACAAACACCTAGGGTCCATGTCTCTAAAGTATAGTTTCCTTAGGCTTATCAAACATTCATATCACTTTATCAAAGCACTTACCTGATGGATCTGGGCCGATAACTCCGAGTGTCATGCTCTTATAAAACCATTTTAACTTAAGAAAACTTTCAAAAAGCCATTTGGGCCATATTTTGAAAACGCTGTGGGCTTCATAACCCAAGGCCGAGAGTTTAAAATCGGGCTCGATATTAAGTTGAAACACCCCAAACCCACCCAAAAAGCCTAATCTGGATTTGGTATGTTCCTCAAGTAAATCTATAGCTAATTCTCATTTTGTTTAAGAAAAACTTGATGATTTTGTAGAAAAGATTAACTTAACATTTTAGGTTAAAATAAATTTGTAAAGTAAAATTTATATCTTTTAAAAACATTACTTGTAGGAGGAATTGATAAATCAAAAGAAAACCACATTTAAGGAAATTACTTTAAAACACACATATATATATATTAGTGACAAAACATTTCTAAATTTTTATTTATCGAAAACTATTTAGTTATTTAATAGTTATTGTTCATGGCAAAATAAAACTAATTCCAAACACAAAATTAAAGATAGTTTATAGTGGCCTTATTACATAAAATTGGCAAACCCATAATAAAGTCTAAATAATAAAATTAACTTAATAAGTTTAAGTAGGAAAATTTCCAAACTTCATTATTTGAGCATTGGCCACCTCGAAATCCTTGTCAATTCGATCCATCGCTCTACTTAATCATCCAAAAGTTTATCCCACAAAAGGGTGAGTCATAAACTCAATGTATAACACATACATTAAAAAGCCCATTTGATTTAGCCTTTAAACCCATTTATTTCACATATGGCCATAGGCCCATTTAAGTCATATTTGGCCAAAAGCCCATTTTCATAACAGATCAAATAATAATCATTTATGATCACATGATTAGATACAAATAATGAAATGCAAACCCGCCCACCTAAATATCCATCCGCTACACACCACCCGTATTCAACCAACACACCGGGGATTACTAAATCGACCATCCATCCGCTACACACCATCAAGGCGCTGTCAGCAATCAACATGCACATCGCCTTTATAATATTGTGGCAAGGCCACTAAATAATTGTGACCAAGTCACTGGATATCAAATATGTGACCAAGTCACCAATTCACATATGTGACCAAGTCACCGGATTTCAAATATGTGACCAAGTCACCGCTTCACATATGTGACCAAAGTCACCGGATTTCAAATATGTGACCGAAGTCACCGGAAATGTGGTAAAACCACCAGAATACTTCCCCTTCATCAATAATACCCATATGCCCATGCACATACATATCGATAAATTTTCATGCTATTTACCCCACAGATCATAATATAATCATACTTATCTCACATTTATGCATATAGCAAAATGAACAAAATGTTGGGGTAAACATACCTGAATATCGTATACCACTGAATGGTATCCAAAATCACAATCATACACATGGTCATATAATCACATTTAAATATATGTAAATCTATGAGATTTTTAATGTAAGGTTACACACCTCGTGATGTTGAGAACAATACCCTCTCGTCACAACACCTAATTAATTTTCACACTTGATTAGTATAAACTTTACTAATAAAACTATGTTTATTGATGAGGATCTAAATCCTTACCCTGATTCTCAAACGACAAGTTATTTGTGGTTTTTCCACTAGATGGATCAAAACCCACCGATATTCCACCAACGTAAAGTGGTTCGATTGTACGCACTACTTCAAAGAATCGATCCTCGTTAGCGGAGGGTCCACAACCCGTGGAAAGTCTCTAACCGCCGATACATTTCTTCGCTTGAAGTTTGATGGTAAAGGAATGCCTCCTCTCTTCCAAACACTCAGATCGCCTTTTCTTACCTATCTTGTTAGTCTCAAATCGCCCCTAAAATAACGTTGATTAGTGATCCATTCTAAAAGAATTGATATGATCGAAATTAAAATCCTTACCTTGATGATCTCGAAAGATCACTTCTTAAAGGTTGTCTTCAACAAAGATCCTTAAAAATCCTTTCCAAGGATTCGGCCTAGGACAGAAAAATAAAAGGATTATGAGACTAAAATAAGAAGAAGATCATGAAAACGATTGACAAAATCCTTACTTGATTCACTTGAAGGTTCGGCCTTAAACAAAAAGAAGAAAGGAATTGATGATTCGGCTTTAACAAAAAGAGAGAAATATTGTGCTTTGACTATGGTGGTTTCGGTTGAGAATGAAGAAGAAAAAAGTATGAAAAGATAAGAAAAGAGAGAAGGAAGAAAAGAGAAAGAGAAAGAGAGAGATTAAAGGAAGAAGATGATGATGGTGATGTTGTTTCTCAAAAAGAAAAGAGATTGGTTTTGGAACCTATGCTCATTCGGCCAAAGAGGAGAAATGAAGAAAATTGGTTCTTGAACTTTTGTAGTTTCAAATGAGGAGAAAGAAAAGAAAGTGATTCTTGAAGACTTGAAATTTCGTTACAAAGAGAAAGAAAGGTGTTTTGAAAAGAAACTAAAAGGCTTTTCAAACCGAAATGGTAAATTGAAGATGATCAAAAGAAAAAGAAAGACTTCTCTTTGTGTAATAGGCATTCGGCTAGGAAGGAAGCTTTTGGAGAAAATTGGTCAAATTGAAAGCCAAAACAAAATAAAGCTTTTACCTAATGTCACCAACAAATTTTGGCTAGAGAGAAACCTTTAGAGAAAAGAGGAAAGATGTACAAAATGCAAGACATTTTGGCTAACTATCACCCCTAACCCAAGTCAAAATTCGCCAACAAGGAAGCCAACATACTCCCCATTTTGCTCCACATTTCTTCCCTATCAAACCTTAATTGTGCTATCACCATTTACCACTCCCTTTAGCCCCTAAATTGCGTCTAGGTTCATGGTCAAATGACCATGAACAAGTTTCCAAAACATTGCCCACATATCATGCCTTTTGTCCCCCCTTCTTACCATCCTATTTTGATTTCATGCCATAAGTCCTTAGCTTGCCTTATCCACATGGTCAAATAGCCAAAAATAAAAGAATGCTCATCCACTCTAGAAAGTTCTTGGCCGACACTATGGGAAGGAAACAAAAGAAATAAAATTCTCCTATTTGCTAGCTAGGGGATTCGAACCTCTCCCCTCAAGCACTCATCCATGCATCCTAACCACCTTGCCAATTACTCATCTTATGCTTTAAATTCCTTGTCATTAATTCATAAAGCCTATCATGCTTAGCTTCATCTTATTTATTAAAAATTTAATTAATCACTAAGCATTCACTTAATTAATGAAGCTCAAAATAACTTCCAAAGGACACTTAATAATAATTAAGCATCCAACATCATTCAATTAAGTAAAATGCAAAACCCCTAATTATCAGGATGTTACATTCTAACCTTTTCCATAAGGCAGATGAGGTCTTCTCCATCAATACCTCCTGCAATACCGTATTCGCGAGGCACAACTGAATTGTAGACAAAGCCTTTTCATCAAGCTCTTCCCATTCTGTTTTATTTAGATTCTCAAGCTTTTTCCCAGTAACAACCTTTTTCAAACAGGATTGAACTAGAATTTTCATCATCCAAACTTGCCGCAGATTTAAATTTGTCTCACCATCAAACTTCTCAATTTCAAACCTTATTGCTGCCATATCTGAATGGGCTGATCTATGAAAATTGAACTAGCTCTGATACCACTTGTTAGGATCGTCCCGATTAAGCAACGAACAAGTAAAAATAGCAAAAGTAATTGAGAAATTGAATACACAAATTTAATGTGGAAAAATTCCAAAGAGGATAAAAAATCACGGGAAAAGATAATTTTACTATAATGGCAAAAGAACAAAGAGTACAAAAGATGGAGATAAAAACTAAACCCCAAAACCCGAAAACAAAGAACCCTCAAAACCTAAACACAAAAATTCTATAAATGTGTTATGAGTTCTAATATCTAATGGGTGTATTTTCTAAAGTTGTAAAAGAGCCTATTTATTGGCTAAATTCATAGGTCAAATAATAATAAAATAATCTAAACTAATCAGTGTTTGATTGAAACAAATAACCAAAGTTTAACTAGAAGATTACTTCTCAAGTTTCACTAAAATATGAGTCATACTTAACAGTTTCCTTAGGGTTATTTGTTTTCTTTAGTTTTATCTTGTCTTCCTCGCTTAATTGTATATTAGTTTTTCTTTTCTTCAGTTTTCTCCTATCTTTCATGGTGCGGTGAGTTTCTTGTGTAAGTTTTCTAGCTTTATGTGTATTTCTCTAGTTTACATGTTTCTTGCTTGTTTGCTGGAAGTTCTATTTTCAACTTTTCCTATGATTTTCTTACATTATTCTTCTAAAAAGTGCCTGATATTGATTCCTATTAGTGTTCTTGGTGATTTTTCTTTAATATTTTGATATTTTGGAGTTTCTTGTTGCTGCTCTCTTTTGTGTATCCTTGCAGGTCTTACTGTTCCTCGCGGAGTGTTTTCTTAGGCTCCCTGGTTTGAAAGTGACTGGTTTCTCGTGTTTTCTTGGGTTTTATCTGAATGCCAAGAATGGCGGAGGATATTAACGTGCTCTTGGAAAGACACAAATTCCCGGAAGAAAAATCTATAAGGGTGATTAGTTTGAATATGAGATCTACCAAGTTCCAGGTTATGAGGCGTGGGCTATTGGAAAGATCATGTCAGATGAAAAGGTTAATAGAGATGCGATGTATCGAGTACTTAAATCTCTATGATTTAAAAAGGAAGATGTTAACTTTGTTTCGTTAAAATAGGGAGTGATATTGGTAAAATTTGGAACTATCGAAGACAGAACGAGGATCCTGAACCTATCCCCTTGGCTGTTTGATCAATGCCTTTTTGCCATGTTACCTTTTGTAAAAGGTCAAGAGTTGGATGTATATGCTTTCAACATCATGCCCTTTTGGCTATGAATATTCAATACTCCTTTCGAGCACATGGATCAGAAGATGGCTCTTGATGTAGGCAAAGCAATAGGAGAGGTTGTGGCCATTGATTGGCGCGACAGAGATGGGGTGAATTAAGTTGAATTATAGATTAGAAATTAATTAAATGGACTAAAGAAGCAATTATACCTTTGCTTCTTTAAGTGGATGATTTTATATTTTATATATGTTAACTTATTATATATTATATGTTATATTACATAATAAGAAATGTATATCTATGTATATATGTTATAATATTAATAAAATAAAGTATAATAAAATAAAAGAATTCAGAAATAATGTGGATGCATGCAAAAACTTATCAAAGAAAAGAAAGAAAAAGAAAGAGAGAAAATGCAAAGGAGAACGTACAGTTATAGGGACCTTAGGGTTCAAATTCAAAATTGGTTTGTCAATTTATTCCCTTTTATTGTAATTTTTACATTTTTGGGATCCCAGTGTTTAAAACTACTCGACCCATGTTAAAATTTTAGCATTGATTAAGATTTTAGATGTTATTATTGAATAGGTTTAGTATTACGGATTAAATTGATAGATTTTTAAGCTAGAAATGGAAAAGGATTAAATTGTGGAACAAATTGTAAATTTTGAGTAATAGGGACTAAATTTTGAAAAATTTGAAATCAAGGGTATAATTGAAAATAGGGAGTTAAAATTAGTTTAAAGTGAAATTAGTATGAAAATATAGGATTAAATGTGAAGAATAAAATTTAGTCTCGATTCGTGGACTAAATTGAAATTTAAGAAAATATTGAGTAAAAATTAAAATATTCAATGTGAAATTGAATTGTGTTTTATTGATGTATTTTAATTGTTTTAATTTCGTAGCTAAAGTCGTACTGGAATCATCGACTAAAAAGGAGAAGGATAAAATCGACGTCGAATAGCTCAGAATCCACGGTTTGTGTTTCTATAATCCGAACTAAGTTGTAAATTATTGCATTTGAAATTATTGCATATGGTAAACATTGGAGGTCAGAATTAATGTGCTTTACAATTGAATTGAATTCATAGTTGATTGGATTGTATTGAATTGGTATATGTTATAAATGGATTGAGTAATTGGAAATTGAAATGAATATATGTGTAAATGTGATAATGTGCAAATATGAGAATTTGATATTGGTTGTACTTAAAAAATAAAATGAAACCCTATTAACTGTATTAGGTTGAGTCGATATAGATGGCATGCCATAGGATAGGGCGAGTTTTGGGATTTCTTCGACTTCGAGTCGATGAGGCACTGGGTGCCAATTTGCTTCGATTTAACCGATGAGACACTGGGTGTCAATTTATATAGCGCTGGGCGCAGCTTATTACTTTGGATTTATACGATGAGGCACTAGGTGCCAAATTGGTGTGTTGGTTGAATCCATGTATCCGTTCGAGTCTGAGTCCGAGTCGTGTTAATAGGGGTAAATAAATAATAAAGTTCTATAATTGATATTGAAATGGCATGATATGTGAAATGGAAATGAGATAGTGGATTGAAAATGAAATGTGAAATATGTTGTGAACAAATGCAATATATGAGTTATGTACTGATGAATTGAATATGGAATAGATAATGCCATTGTGTAAATGAAATGTGGATTAATATGTGAAAAGTTATTTATATAGCAAGTGATGTGATTTGAGATATTTTTAAACAAATCAAATATGATAGTATGTGAAAATTGAGTATGGTATGAAATGATATGGTAATATGCATGAATTTGAAATGATGATATCTGGTAATTGTAAGCTTAGACAATAGTATATTTGTATAATTCAAATTATGCATTCTTGCATCATTATGTCCTTAATTGTTCGGATTATAGGAATATCGCTGAGTTTTACTCAGCGTACGTTTTGTTTTTCGTGAGCAAGTTAGGTACTTCTCTTTCGATCATCGACTCAACATCCAAAATGATCCCGACCTCAAATGTGGTGATGTTTACCTTTTGTAATGGTATATACCTAGGATGTGTTTGGTTTTTAATGTATTTGGTATATGTGATGTAATTGAGTTTAATTATAATGTTGGTTTGGTATATATATAAACTTATGTTTGTGTTTGGAGCCATAATTTAGCATGTTGATTTGAACCAAAACTTGTTAGGTGTTTGTGAATTTAAATTTGATGTTTTAGGTAGATATAAGCTAGGTCAAATTGATTGATTTTGGCATGTTTAAAACTTTGATTTGAATGATGCATGGATGATATGTCTTGATGATATAATTTATGGTACCAATGAGGGTACATTAGTTAGGCACCTAAGATGATTGTTTTAGTATGTTTTGAGTATATTTGATCGTGTTTTGAATAGGTTAAACAAATGGTTTTTGAGTTGCTTAATGCCTAAGCAAGTAGGAAATGGTAAACTTGTTGTTTAAGGTACATTTTAGGTCCACACAGTTAGACACACGGGCGTGTGACTTGGCCGTGTGAGACACATGACTAGCTGACCCGACCGTGTGTCACCTATGGGGTGCTTTGGAAGTAAGTTAGCTAGTACACAGCCTAACACATAGGAGTGTGATGCCATTTCAAGAGTTACACGACCTGGAACACGGGTGTGTGGCTTCGCAGTGTGACCCAAGTCAGAGAGTTATATGGGCATAGACACGGGTTGGGAAACAGGGTGAGTCACACGGCCTTGCCACACGGCCATGTGACCCCTATAGTTGAAATTTTCTAATTTTTTCCTAATTTTTCAAATGTTCTTAATTTAATCCCGAATCATTTCTAAAGTGATTCTAAGGCCTCGAGGGCTTTAATAAGGGATGATATGTATGCTTAATGATGGATTATGTTGTTACTATTGAAATGTTTTGAAATTAATAATTTAGGTAACATTTATTCGATAATGCTCTCAAACCTTATTCTAGCGACGGATACGGGTTAGGGGTGTTACAAAGTATATTAGGATTTGGGTTAAGATTGATGTTCTAAGACCTTTGCGTAGAGTTCCGATGAAATTTTCACAAAACAATTCCATAAAACTGTAGACCATAAAAATATAATAAAAATAAACTTTACTACATCGAATTTATAGTCTCGAAACCACTGTTCCGACTAGATCCAAAATTGGGCTGTGACAACTCTCCCCCTTTAGGGATTTTCATCCCCGAAAATCTTACCAGAAAAGAGATAAAGTATCATTCTCATAGTTTTCTCTACCACATCAAAGAATCTTATTCGAGGGCAATACTTCCAGAAACACTCTGTCATCGAATCTAATATCCAAAATCTTAAACTTTCAAATCTATATATCACTTATGTCAGTTAGAAGTCGCTTTCAACTTTCATGAATCACTTTCACTAATTTCCAAAAATCACAAATCAATTTAACTTCGTATATCTTTTTCCAATAACTTTTGAACTTTAGCACACAGTGCCGGAACATATCATTAAAGATCTAAATTACTCTCACAAGAACACATATACTCAACTGATCTGTCAAATAAGGACTCGTTACATACTGGAACAATCATGTGGATTTTGTCAAACAATCAATCACAATTCAAATAACATTTTTCTTTTTAGAAATAAAGGAAATCCCGATGCGAAATCTATAGTAACTCTATCTCGTTATCACTCTCGTACAACCACTGACTGTATTAGTCCTGGATACACTTGATTTTTGACTTTTATCTGTTACCATATCGTCATCTGAATAGGGATCCAAAAATATCATGTAACATATGCAATCACTAGCACATCTACTTTATATAACTGCACACTTTATTACTCTTGGATGAACAGACATGTTACTATTGAGCCTCGTACAAAAACTTTTGCATAAGTTCTAGATTCATCAATACGTAAATTCTATCTCGAAATAACAATAATAACAGGAATCATGTTCGACCTGAAATTCAACATCAGAAGTAAACTCACTCTAAACTCATTTAGATTACCATTCACTATCACATTTCTGAGCTTCTCAGTTTCACAAAGAAAACCTCGCTTTAGCATTTAATATAGCTAGAATTAGACCATCATAAAATAAGATCAATTAGGTAACCAATACTCAAAAAAATAAATAAAGATTTTCCATCCAGGCATCATAACTATTGTAACACCCCAAACTCGGTCACCACACCACGACCGAATTCGGTATGTCACATGAGGAAAAGATTTCTAGGAATACAAATTGTAGGTTAAATTTTTGATTATGGGGTCATTTTAAAAATGGGTTATTTTAGAAACGTTTTCGAGCGGTTGTGTGTTGTCCCTTACTCTCAAGAAACCGTTGGTTTTATTCGAAGAGCCAAAGTAATTAGTGTTTAGTTACCAAAACCATTTCCAATTGCGTTTTTAAAGAAAACCGTGTTATCCTACTGATACTACTTGTTGGTTTTTCCTCGATTGTAAAGTTTTAGAAAAACCCGGTAGTTTGTGCAAGTTCAGAAAACATTCGTTTTAAGGCAAGCTGTTTTGTTTAGCTTATACAAATTTTTCGTGAAAAGTAAAGCAGATCAATAAAACCCCAAAATAAAGTTAGTGGCATTATTACAACTTGAAAACCAAATTGAAAGTATGTAAACCAAAGTAATAGTTTAAAACAAAACCTAGAAACAATGAGCATGGCCACATCGAGTCCACCCCGGCTCCATATCCGCAATCTAAGGGTTACCTGCAAAATTACACAAAAGGGGTGAGTCATCGAGACTCAGTGTGTAAACCCCCATCCTGAAAATAGCATTGCTCATGCACAAATTTCATAAGTCAACATACAAGTCATGCAATCCCAAAAACCTAGCTATCCGTACTCCTGTTTCTACCCTGTGTGGTCAAAACCATTGGTGGTCAAAACCACTGGTGACCGTAGTCACAAATAATATCGGTGTGGTCAAAACCACTGGTGACAATCCCGTATCAATAGGTGGGGCCAACCCACGGTGGTGCTAGACCACAGGGACGAGTCACAAAGATAGCAATATATGGTACCAAACCACTAGTGGTCAAAACCACTAAGACTTAGTCACAAAAATACATAGAAAGTGGGGCCAACCCACTATGTGGTCAAAACCACTGGTGACAGTCTAAATCATCATTCTCCCTCCTCTCATCATACCCACTTAATGTACATACTATTCATGGCATAAATATCATGCTTAACAATCAGAGATTACATGGCAGGGCATATACAGATTTTTAACCAGCATTTAACGTTAGCCAAACGGAGTGGACTTACCTGGAGTCCTCGCTTTTTACCCACAAGGGTAACATACCGTTTCAACAGTTATTCTGGTTTTTTACAATTACATGATGCAACATATTAACAAATAAAGTGTGTAAGAGTTACACACATGATTACTCCCAAAACAACGCTCTCTACGTCGGTACTGTCATTAATCGACACCACCACTATCTGACTACTACGCCGCTTAAGTGTTCGCCCACACCCAAGTGGCCAATCTCAAACCGCCGACACTGCCCTCTTTTTGAACTTAGGGGCTGGGGCCTCAGATCCAACCCCCCAATGTTTGGTTAGCCTTCAAGTCCATAACACACCTTAGTCACTAACTCAGATTAAAGCAGTGAAATGAATTGTAAGAAATAACCCGAAGTTAGAACCCTTACCTAAATCGACAAGAACCCAAGGCTCTAAACATGACCCGCAACCAACGAATCCCGAAGATTCACACCAGACGACGTCAACACACCCCCTCCTGCATTCGGCCAAACATCAAATAACATAGGGTATCTGCCTTTCGGCATTTTAACGCAACAAGAGATGATTGAATCCAAAATGGAAACACTTACCCCAACACTAGAGAGAAACCGATTGAGAGTGGTGAAGGATAGGTAACAGCAATCCACTGGAACAAAAGCCGAAAGAAAAAGATATGGATGTTAGAGGAATTTGACTTTCTTTTAAAGAATCGAGAGAAGAAAAAGAGTGAGTAAAAGTTCCCAGAGAGATTCGGCCAGACCAAAAAAAAAGAACTTACCGAGTGCCGAAAATGCTCCCTCTTGAACAGAAAGAGATGGAGAAGTAAGGTACTATCTACCAAAGGAGATTCGGCTATGGTGTTTGAGAGAAAAGAGAAAAAAAATGCCAAAGTTTCGACAGAAGATAAGGCCTCAGAGGGTTTCGACTTTGATGTTTATGGCAAAGAAAATGATATGGAAGTAGAGAGTGAATGGTAGTGTGAGTTTCACCAAGCACAAAAGAAGAAGAAACTAAGAAGAGGATTGGGAAGTGTTTCGACTTTGATAAATGGGAGAAAAGAAAATGCCAAACAAATGGTATGAGAGTATTTTGGTTTGTATTTGAGAGAAAAGATAAAAATGCCACAAAGTGGTATGAACGTTTTGGTTTTGACAAAAGGAATTGTACAAAAAAAATGCCCTTGGTTCCCTAGCTAGCCGAAATTCCCAACACCCCTAGGCACATTCGGCCACCCCCCTTAAGCACCCAAAGCCGAATCCACCCCTCACCCAAATTAGGCTACACAACCCCACTCCCTTCAAACACTATGCCGTCCCCCCTTTACTCCTTGAATCCCTCTCTACCACTCATTGAAACAAGTTTGAATGAGTCAACTTCCTAAATTTCCTCTCTTCCACCCATTTTAAATTGTTGACCCTTTCCAACCTCATCCTTCAGAGTCCCACCTAAGTGCAACTTTTCCCTTGTCCTGGTGTCAAAAAGAAATGCACAAAGGGCATTCTTGCAGCTCGAACCAAGGCCCTCTAGCTTGCATGAGGCATCACTCCCTTGCCTCCCAAGTAGCGCCCCCTTGCCACTCTACCAAGACCTCTCTTGCGACACAGTCCACCACCAATTACCCTTAACACCTAATGCCAGTAGTTCCCCCTCAAAAGCCCAAAACGCAAATTTATGCTGAGACTCAAGCCTATCCCTAGCTCGAGCCTAGACCCTAAAATAGTTCAAACTAACATACCTACCATACAATACACATACAACCACACGAAATGCAAAGACCCTGATTTAAGGATGTTATAGTTCTACGCCCTTTAAAAATAATTTCGACCTCGAAATTACCTGGTCAAAAGAGTTGAGGGTATTGCTGCCGCATCAAATCCTCTGGTTCCCACGTGGCCTCTTCCGTTTCGTGATTTTGCCATAACACCTTCACCAAAGGAACTGACTTCCTACGCAAGACTTTGACATCCCGATCCAGAATCTGCACTGGTTCTTCCTCAAATGACAAATCTGGGCTCACCTCTATCTCCTCTCGGCACAACATGCATTTGGATCCGCTTTGGTGGCGCCTAAGCATGGAAACATGGAACACGTTATGGATCTGACTCAATTCCACTGGCAACTCGAGCTGATAAGCTCATCGTCCCATACGCTTTAACACCTTATACTACCCGATGAACTTAGGGCTCACTTGCCCTTCCGACCAAATCTCAAAGACCTTCTTCCACTGGCGACACCTTTAGAAAGACCTCATCACCCATCGCGAACTCTACATCTCTTCGCTTAAGATCGACATAAGACTTCTGCCTGTCCGAAGCCTCCTTCAGACGAGCCCAAATCAGCTTAACCTTATCCTCTGTTTCAGCCACTAGCTCTGGACCCAACAACTGACGCTCTTCTAGCCCTGTCCAACATGTAGGGGTACGACACTTCCGTCTATACAGTGCTTCATATGGTGCCATCTAAATACTTGCCTGATAACTATTGTTGTACGCGAACTCCGCCAATGGTAGATATTCTTCCCAACTACCTCTGAAGTCCAAAACACAACCCCTCAGCATATCTTCTAGAATTTGGATTACCCTCTCGACCGTCCATCCGATCATGGATGAAACACCGATCGAAATCTAGCCTTGTACCCAATGCCCGTGCAACGCTTTCCGAATCTTGATGTGAATCGAGGATCCCTATCCGAAATAATCGATCTCGGCACCCCATGCGCCTCACTATCTCTACTACATACAATTTAGCCAACTTTTGGAGTGAGTAATCCACCGAGCCAGATAAAATGAGCTGATTTTGTCAGACGATCTACAATTACCCAAACTGAATCTTTCTTGCTAGGCGTAAGGGGTAGCCCAGTGATGAAATCCATCGTAATCCTTTCCCACTTCCACTGCAGAATCTTCACTGGTTGCAACAGACCCGAAGGTAGCTGATGTTCAGCTTTGATTTGCTAACACGTCAGACACCTACTCACGAATTCTGTTACTTCTCTCTTCAGACCCGGCCACCAGAACTGTTTCTGCAAATCTCGATACATCTTGCTACCTCCCGGATGCATAGCGTATGGGCTGCTATGAACTTTCTGGAGAATCCTCTGTCTTAACTCATCGTCTTTCGGCATACAAACTTTCCCCTGGAAACACAACACTCCATTTCTGTTTAAGCTATAACCTTCCAATCTATCATTCTGCACTTGTAACCTCCGAGCACTTAGAACCTTATCCATTAGGTGTTCCCCCTTAACCTGATTTACCCAAGTCAGTTTTATCTGCAACTCCGCTAACAGACTCCCGTCATCATACAGACTAAGATGAGCGAACATTGCTCTCAAGTCCGCTACCATCTTGCGACTCAACGCCAACCACTACGTTAGCCTTACCCGGATAGTATTCAATCGAACAATCGTAGTCTTTCAACAACTCGATCCACCTACACTACCTCAAATTCAATTCTTTCTGAGTTAAGAGGTACTTCAAACTCTTGTGATCTATGTAGACTATCGACTTCTCCCTATACAAGTAATGCCTCCAAATTTTCAGGGCAACAACCACTGCAGCCAACTCCAGATCATGTGTTAGATAATTCACTTCATGAGGCCTCAGCTGCAGAGACGCATATGCCACTACTTTCCCTTCTTACATCAGCACACAACCCAAACCAGTATGTGACGTATCACAATAGACTACAAACTCTTTCCCTGCTTTAGGCTGAATTAACACCGGAGCTTCTGTCAAAATCCTTTTTAACTTGTCAAAACTTTCCTCGCTTGTCCGACCACACAAATGGAACCCTTTTCAAAGAATTTGGTCAATGGCGCCGCAATCAAGGAAAACCCTTCTAAAATCTTCAGAATATCCCGCTGCACCGAAAACTCGAATCTCCCTACAGACTTAGGTGGTTTCCAGTCCAATACCGCCTCAATCTTCCGAGAATCTACCCTAATCCCCTCAGCTGACACCACATGACCCAAGAAAGTTACCTCCTTTAACCAAGAACTCGTATTTACTAAACTTTGCGAATAATTGCTTCTCCCTCAGAGCCTACAAAACCACACGCAGGTGCGAATCATGCTCTTCATCAGATTTTGAGTACACCAAGATGTCGTCTATAAACACCACGATGAATCGATCCAAATACGGCTGAAAAACCCGATTCATCATGTCCATGAATGCTGTCAACGCATTGGTCAACCCAAACAGCATTACCAAGAACTCGTAGTACCCATAACGAGCGCAAAACGCAGTTTTATGAATATCGGCCTCCTTTACCTTAAGCTAATGATACCCCGGCCTTAGATTAATCTTAGAGAAGACTAATGCACCCTTAAGTTGATCAAATAGATCATCTATCCTCGGTAACGGGTACTTGTTCTTGATCGTCCACTTATTCAGCTATCGATAATCTATACACATCTGCATTGTATCGTCTTTCTTCTTAACATAAAGCACAGGCGCTCCCCAAGGTGATACACTCGGCTGGATAAAACCTCAATCCAGCAACTCTTAAAGTTGTGCTTTCAGCTCCACCAACTCTTTCGACGCCATCCTATATGGGGCAATA
Source organism: Gossypium rotundifolium (assembly GCA_025506655.1). NCBI lineage: Eukaryota > Viridiplantae > Streptophyta > Magnoliopsida > Malvales > Malvaceae > Gossypium > Gossypium rotundifolium. The sequence continues at coordinate 97,428,907 of CP106733.1, read as the reverse complement.
GACACTGGCGCGGTTCCTGGTAACAAGTCTATTCCAAATTCGACCTCGCGATCTGGAGGCAGACCCGGAAGCTCTTCTAGAAATACATCGGTAAATTCTTTCACCGTTCGGACATCCCCTGCAGTTAATTTCTTGGCCTCCAATGCACAAACATGAACCATGAACGCCTCACAACCCTTCCTCACCATTTTCTCGGCCTTCAGAGTGGACACAACATTAGATAGATAATCTCTTCTATTACCTATCATTACCACCTCTTCACCCTCAACTGTTCTCAATACCATACGCTTAGCTACGCAGTCCAAACTTGCTTGGAACCTTACTAACTAGTCCATCCCTAGGATCAAATCGAACTCCCCGAATGGCAGTTCCATCAAATCAGCCAAAAATACTACCACTTAAAGTTCAGGGGTACATCCTTATAAAGTTTGTTTACTTCTACAGAGTAACCTAGAGGGCTAATTACAGTCATCTCCCTAGAAGAAATCTCAAAGGATAAGTTTATAGTTCCCACAATACTACTGGCAACATAAGAATACGTCGAACCAACATCTATCAAGGCAATATAAGGCAATCCAAAAATTAAGAATGTACCAGTTATGATGTCCGGTGCGTCGCCCTCCTCTCGATGCCTTGCTGCATAGACCAACCTAGGCTATCTTGCATCAAGATTCCCAGACTCTACCCGGTGTTCATGACCTTGCCTGTAACCATTACCTCCCCTGATCGGACCGTGACCCCTCAGTGATTGCTGACCATCCTTCGGTATTGTGTACACCCCTGACCCTCAGACTGGACCCTAGCTGATTTTTACGGACAATCCCTTACCTAGTGCCCCATAGATCCACACTCGAAGCACCCTCTGTTCCCGGTCCAACACTATCCCATATGAGACTTCCCACATCGAGGACACCGTGGCGGCCACTGGGTAGTAGCAGCAGGCCTGAAAACCTAATTTGGCCTACCATATCTAGCCCTTTTTGTGAATTCTCGGTAGACCCTGATGACCCAAAACTCCTCTTGGTCCAATTCCTATCCTGGTTCCGTCTCACCGACTGCTTCACTTCCTCGACAACTTTGGCCTTCTCCACTAAGACCGTAAATTCTCTCTTCCACTGTGGTGCAATCAACATCTGTAGCTCATCTCTCAACCCGTCCTCAAACCTGACACAGCGCTCATGTTCCGTAGCCATAATACCCCGAGCATAGTGACTTAACCGGAGAAACTCTGTCTCATATTCTGATACTGTCTTGTTCCCCTGGACCAAATTCAAGAACTCCTTACGCTGTGCATCAATGTAACTAGCCCCAACGTACTTCCTCTGATAAGCTGCCTTAAAGAAATCCCAAGTGAGATCATCAGCTGTTGCACCATCCCGGACCGTGAGCCACCACTGATAAGACTCATTCCGTAAAAGAAACACTATCCCATTTAGTTTTTCCTCAGCCGTAAAGTCCAAGTCATCCATAATGCGTTCTGTTGCCTCCAGCCAATACTCAGCTGTATTAGGAGTCACTCCAGACACACCCCTAAATACTTTTGCCCCATTAGCCCGGAGTCGTTCGGACACAGATTTTTGAGCTCCCGATCCTCCACCTGCTCCAGCTACTCTCTCCAGAACCCACAGCATCGCCTGTGACACCGCATCGACCCCTCCTGTCTGATCCTGAAACTCCACGCCTATAGCTGGCGGTAGTGGTACGTCATTCTCTGACCCATGGCCAGACCCTACCGGTTCTGACACGGCCATCCTACCTCTACCACGTCCGCGTGTATTACGCCCACGTCCTCGAGCGCTCATGACTACCGTTCACGTTTAATCTGATTTAAGAATTTTATGCATTAAATTTCTTCCACTATTTTTACAGCACAATTTTATGAATAACTTAGAGTTGTTCTCGTAAATCCATACAATCTTATGAGCTTCAGTCTCTAAAGGAAATTCCTATTACTAGCATCTATAACACAACTATTTAAACCATGCAATCAATAGTTAGGGGACTTACCATTGCGGATAGGTGCCGAAGACTCTGGCGTCATGGTACCCAAAACATGTATTTTCCCTCAAAGTTATTTCTCAAAACCATTTATTGAAAACATTTTGGGCCTCGGGCCCACAGTAGAGCTGTTAAACCCGGCTCTGATACCAAAATTGTAACACCCTAAACTCGGTCACCACACCACGATCAAATTCGGTATGTTACATGAGGAAAAAATTTCTAGGAATACAAATTATAGGTTAAATTTTTTATTATGGGGTCATTTTAAAAACGAGTTATTTTAGAAAGGTTTTCGAGCGGTTGTGTGTTGTCCCTTACTCTCAAGAAACCGTTGGTTTTATTCGAAAAGCCGAAGTAATTAGTGTTTAGTTACCAAAACCATTTCCAACTGCGTTTTTAAAGAAAACTGTGTTATCCTACTGATACTACTTGTTGGTTTTTACCCGATCGTAAAGTTTTAGAAAAACTCGATAGTTTGCGCAAGTTCAGAAAACATTCGTTTTAAGGCAAGCTGTTTTGTTTAGCTTATACAAATTTTTCGTGAAAAGTAAAGCAGATCAATAAAACCCCAAAATAAAGTTAGTGGCATTATTACAACTTGAAAACCAAATTGAAAGTATGTAAACCAAAGTAATAATTTAAAATAAAACCCGGAAATAATGAGCATGGCCACTTCGAGTCCGCCCCGGCTTCATATCCGCAATCTAAGGGTTACCTGTAAAATTACACAAAAGGGGTGAGTCATCGAGACTCAGTGTATAAACCCCCCATCTTGAAAATAGCATTGCTCATACACAAATTTTAGAAGTTAACATACAAGTCGTGCAATCCTAAAAACCTAACCATCCGTACTCCTGTTTCTACCCCGTGTGGTCAAAACCACTGGTGGTCCAAACCACTGGTGACCGTAGTCACAAATAATATAGGTGTGGTCAAAACCACTGGTGACCGTAGTCACAATAATACTCGTGGGGCCAACCCACAATGTGGTCAAAACCACTAGTGACAATCCCGTATCAATAGGTGGGGCCAACCCACGGTGGTGCTAGACCACAGGGACGAGTCACAAAGATAGCAATATGTGGTACCAAACCACTGGTGGTCAAAACCACTGAGACTTAGTCACAAAAATACATAGAAAGCGGGGCCAACCCACTGTGTGGTCAAAACCACTGGTGACAGTCTAAATCATCCTTCTCCCTCCTCTCATCATACCCACTTAATGTACATACTATTCATGGCATAAATATCATGCTTAACAATCAGAGATTATATGGCAGGGCATATACAGATTTTTAACCAGCATTTAACGTTAGCCAAACGGAGTGGACTTACCTTGAGTCCTCGCTTTTTACCCACAAGGGTAACATACTGTTTCAACAGTTATTCTAGCTTTTAGCAATTACATGATACAACATATTAACAAATAAAGTGTGTAAGAGTTACACACTTGATTACTCACAAAACAACACTCTCTACGTCGATACTGTCGTTAATCGACACCACCGTTATCTAACTACTACGTTGCTCAGGTGTTCGCCCACACCCAGGTGGCCAAGCTCGAACCACCGATACTGCCCTCTTTTTGAACTTAGGGGCTGGGGCCTCAGATCCAACCCCCCAATGTTTGGTTAGCCTTCGAGTCCATAACACACCTTAGTCACTAACTCAGATTAAAGCAGTGAAATGAATTGTAAGAACTAACCCGAAGTTAGAACCCTTACCTAAATCGACAAGAACCCAAGGCTCTAAACGTGACCCGTAACCAACGAATCCCAAAGATTCACACCAGATGGCGTCAACAGACCCCCTCCTGCATTCGGCCAAACATCAAATAACATAGGGTATCTGCCTTTCGGCATTTTAATGCAACAAGAGATAATTGAATCCAAAATGGAAACACTTACCCCAACACTAGAGAGAAACCGATTGAGAGTGGTGAAGGACAGGTAACGGCAATCCACTAGAATAAAAGCCGAAAGAAAAAGATATGGATGTTAGAGGAATTTGGCTTTCTTTCAAAGAATCAAGAGAAGAAAAAGAGTGAGTAAAAGTTCCTAGAGAGATTCGGCCAGACCAAAAAAAAGAACTCACTGAGTGCCGGAAATGCTCCGCTTTTGAAAAGAAAGAGATGGATAAGCAAGGTACTATCTACCAATGGAGATTCAGCTATGGTGTTTGAGAGAAAAGAGAACAAAATGCCAGAGTTTCAGCAGAAGATAAGGCCTCAGAGGGTTTCAGCTTTGATGTTTATGGAAAAGAAAATGAAATGGAAGTAGAGAGTGAATGGTAGTGTGAGTTTCGACCAAGCACAAAAGAAGAAGAAACTAAGAAGAGGATTGGGAAGTGTTTCGGCTTTGATAAATGGGAGAAAAGGAAATACCAAACAAATGGTATGAGAGTATTTTGGTTTGCATTTGAGAGAAAAGATAAAAATGCCACAAAGTGGTATGAACGTTTTGGTTTTGACAAAAAGAATTGTACAAAAAAAAAAATGCCCTTGGTTCCCTAGCTAGCCAAAATTCCCAACACCCCTAGGCACATTCGGCCACCCTCCTTAAGCACCCAAAGTGAATCCACCCCTCACCAAAATTCAGCTACACAACCCCACTCCCTTCAAACACTATGCCGTCCCCCCCTTTACTCCTTGAATCCCTCTCTACCACTCATTCAAACAAGTTTAAATGAGTCAACTTCCTAAATTTCCTCTTTTCCACCCATTTGAAATTGTTGACCCTTTCCAACCTCATCCTTCAGAGTCCCACCTAAGTGTAACTTTTCCCTTGTCCTGGCGTCAAAAAGAAATGCACAAAAGGGATTCTTACGGCTCGAACCAAGGCCCTCTAGCTTGCATGAGGTGTCACTCCATTGCCTCCCAAGTAGCGCCCCCTTGCCACTCTACCAAGACCTCTCTTGCGACACAATCCACCACCAATTACCCTTAACACCTAATGCCAGTAGTTCCCCCCTCTAAAGCCCAAAACGTAAATTTCTACTGAGACTCAGGCCTATCCCTAGCTTGAGCCTAGACCCTAAAATAGTTCAAACTAACATACCTACCATACAATACACATGCAACCACACGAAATGCAAAAAACCCGATTAAGGATGTTACAACTATAACTGCTTTCTAGAAGATTGATCGATAATTTTTCGAAATCTTTCAATATCTAATTCCATTGACAATGTCTTAAAGTTCAGATCTTTTTCTGTAACATTAGCTACTTTAAACCATTAGTATCAGGAAGCATACGACATTTTCCGTTGAACATACGATATCATCGAACTCACAACACATACATAAAAGTGGTCATCTTTAAATCACTAGTCGAACAATTCTTTTTAATGTGACTTTAATCGTCTGAACATACAAACCATCATTTTACATTTTTTGTATTAAAACATATTCCAATTTGTTCAATAGTACATCACTGAAAAGTCACCAATTCTTTTCTCAATTTAGACTGAACTCAGAATTAGAGCTTCGATTAATAATACTTCCAACTGTTTTCAACTTTGCTAACATGCAAAAGACCATTCAAATTTTCACAACTGTGATAACGTTATCAATCCGTGCAGTTTTAACTCGTAATAACATCATTCAGTTAAAGTAATCCAATAAGTATATCTCTATATCATACTTTCTAAATATAGATTTTTCATTCCAACTGTCTGTCTTCATACTCGTGAATGCACAGAATTTATTCTCTTAGCTGAGGACATGCTTAAATACATATAACTCAAATCACATCTCAGCAAATCAATTCACTCTAATAAAAACAACTGAGTTGATTTCAACTATCGAATAATAACATATCAAGGTACTCTTTTTTTCATGCCGAGAAAATAGCTCAAACTCTCAATCTTTCAAAATTCTCTTAACATGCTAATCAAAGATCTTTTCAACTGTATTAGCTTGAGGAAATAAATATCCTGATTTAACTCATTGACCGTAGTCAAACTTACTTGAGAAAGAAAAACCACCATATAATTTGAGCTTGTGCTCTCACCATTTATGCTCTTGCTGATGTCAAATCCTTTCACGAAAATTAGGGAAATCCTAATACCAGAATCACCACATTCCTATTATCGAATCCAAAAATACAATCATAATAAATATAGCCATCACAAGTCAAAGAACACACTTCAAAGGTGAGCCATGATTAATAATTTACGAAGTATGAATGATAGGACAACCAAGATAAAGAAATCCAAGATACGATACCAAACTGGAAATCCGAAAACATAACTCAAAAGAAAATAATAAAGATCCTGATGATTCCTCAGAGAAAATCAGAAGAAAACACTGCTTACCAGCTCTGGACTTCCTTTGTAACAGAGATAATACACTTTCCAAATATTTATATATATATATAAGACAGAAAATATCCAGTAAAAACAGAAGAATAGTCCCACATAAATTTTTACCATCGACTTTATTCCAACATAATAGAATAGAATCTCGGAGAAATAAGAAATGTCAGTTATAATTCAAATAGGCCCACATTGCTTTCATCTAACATTAGAGTCAGCCAGTATACTCATACAATGAGATTTTCATCAGAAATAGAACGATCATATAAACTCTTGGGGATAATTGAATATATGGAACACCCAAAAAGGTCATCATAATTTATTCAATCATAACTATTACACACAGACATCTTTACAACTCAAACATCATTTTCCTGATTAATTCTGTCATCATGAAACTCGTATTATTCCACTCACTAACGAAAACCAATTCGGGAGAAATTTCAGCAAACATATCTTTAGACTTCATACTCAATTGAGTCGAATAGCCGAGACTAGCTTCTTCTTTATCGATGACATTGCATAATCTGTGTAATCTTTAAAATATTCTGATATTTCTTCCAAAGCTATTTTCACTTTCCAAACTATTCTCATCTCTGTATACATTACTAATTATTTCACCACTGAACTCTTTAGTTTTACACTTATGGACTTATTCAACTTAAATCTCATGAAATCTCGTCATAAATACCACATTGGTAAGGGGGTGAGGTTGTAAAGCCTCTAACTTGACTCTCATAAATACACACATATGAATTAGCATTCATCATCAACATCATATCATCACAATTGCATAATTTACTTCAAGCAAATTAACATGCATAATTATGTTACACGAACTTTTCAATTATCCTTTTCAAACAAGTGTACTTAAACATACATTCCATGAATTTTGAGTAAGTTCACTCATAGCATTTACTTAATCAAACAAGTCAGGCACATAACACTATATGAATGCCAAAAAAACATAGATAAGCTTATCACAATATAAACTTTCATTTCATTCACGTTTCCACATTTCTCAACTTATGGTTATCTCATTTCGTACATTATCACATACATATCATGAACTTCTATTCATACCTTTCTAAGTTCCGTCTCATCATAAACATATTTCATATATCTCAATATCACTTTTAGTACTATTGAAAATAGCTCGGTTGGAAAGTATCTCTTTCTCAGCAAGAGAGTTCTCGTCAGAGGCGGGAGATATTACACTATCACAGGTAGTAATATAGCATGTATAGCTAGACTTACGTACGCTATGTTAGTCTGAGAATCGACTAAACCATAGCTCTGATACCACTAAATGTAACACTCCTAACCCGTATCCATCGCGGAACAAGTTTACAAAGCATTACCGGAGATTTCAGAATAATGACAGATAATTGTTATATTTATTGTTCATAACAAAACTATCCACTTGAGTCATAGTCACTAAATTATTTATATCTTGAGCTACAAAATTCTAAATTAAGATCCACTTGATTTTTCCGAAACTAGACTCAAATATCTTCCTACCATAAAATTTTTAGAATTTATGGTTTAGCCAATAAGTACAGTTAATTCTTCAAATTCATCCCTGTTCTGCTATTTGACAGTTTCAACCTTTCTTCAATAAAAGTTAATTACCTCTTAGAACAGGATTCGGATGATGTTCATGTTTGTTTCTATTAAAATTAAACTAATTAATAATTTAAAAAATATAAATTTAAACCCAAAATTATTTTTATACAATTTTTAATGATTTTCAAAAGTCAGAACAGGGTAACCCAGAATTATTCTGACCTTGTCTCACAAAAATTTAAATATCTCATAAAATGAATTTCTTTCGCTTACATTGTTTCTTCTATGTAAAACTAGACTCAATAGGATTTAATTTCATATTTTATTCAACCTCTAATTCTATTTTCACAATTTTGGTCATTTTCAAAATTATACTACTGCTTCTGTCCAAAACTGTTTTAATGCTAATTTTACTCTTTCATGATTTCTTTGTATTAGCTTTCATTTAGACATACATAGCACCAAAGCATATCCATAACTATCAATTCCAATAGCTAGTCATTGTCAAATATTTACATGTCATTCATTGGCCAATTTAACCTATACATCAATAATAAAGACTTAAACTATAACAGCCCGATTTAGACCTTGGTCGGAACAGCGGTTTCGGGACCACAAATCCAAGTCAAAAAAATATTTTAATATTTTTTTTGGTGTTTAAAGTAAGTTGATTAATATGTATGAAAGTTTCGTGTGAAAATTTTATCGTTTGTGTGCTTGATTTTATAAAACGACTTAATCGCATAAATTGTAAAAGTAGTGTGCTTTATGTTAAAGTGCCTATTTGCTTTGATTAATTAATTTTGAAGTCCTTAAAATTAAATTTTGCCATTTTCTAATTGGATGGACGTTAATAGACAACCATTATATGGTTTTCTAATTAATTTATAAAGGTTAAATTTGTAAATGTTATATTAATATGTAATAAATAAAACAAAACATTAAAAGAAAGCATGCATATTATCTTTGTTGGCCGAATGGAAGAAAGAAAGAAAACATTTTGAAGGCTTTTAAGGTTTGGCTCTTTGAAACTCAAATCAAGGTATGGATTTTGTTCAGTTTTTGATAATTTTTATGTTTTTTAGATCGTTGCTTCGACTGCTAACAAACCCATGCCTTAATTTTTGGATTTGATGAAGAATTTGAGATTTGCCATTGATGATAGCTTGATGTTTTTTGTGGTTTGATGATGAAATATAATTTTTTTTTGATAGATTATTATGTTTAACTAAGTGATTTTTGATAAAGATGTGTATTAAGGACTAAATTGAGAAAATGTGAAATGTTAGGGGCTAAAATGTAAAATGCCCAAATTATGTGTTCTTGGATGAAATTGAATGAAATGTTGAATAAGTAAGTTAATTTTGATATTAATTAGATTGGAAAAAGCAGAATTCGGATCTAGATCGAGGGTAAATCAAAGTATCGGATTAGTTGACTTAACTCGTCGTTACAGCGAACGAGGTAAGTTCGTATTTTAATAGACATTAAAAAATCATGTTATAAATGCATATTATTTGTATGATTGAATTCAATGCCGAATGGTAAAGCAAATGTATGTATTTTGAGTAAGATATATATATGTTATTATGATATTGAATTGTTCAAGAAGCAGAATATATGAATACGAGAAAGTTCCAATAACGTGACAACGTTCAAAAATCCCTACGAACTCTAGGAATAGTAGAGGATACATATGTCTTGACATAAGATTCCGAGATATGATTTCATGTAAGACCACGCCTGGGATGTTGGCAACGATTAGAGATTACGTGTAAGACTATGTCTGGGACATTGGCATCATATATGATTTTGTGTAAGAACCTGTCTGGGACAATGGCATCAATATTTGATTACATGTAAGACTACGTCTAGGATGTTGGCATTGTACGAGCTTTCAGAGCTATCTAAGTATCCTTATTGATTCCAAATGGTTCAACGGGTGTCCCGAGAAATAAGTGATTAAATAAGTGACATCCCATCCAGGTACGTTGAAATGTATACAATATTTAAAAATGAAAGGTAAGTATATATATATGTACAAAGACTGTAATGTGATCTATGCAAATGAAATGTGAATATGTGCAAATGAGCATAAACAAATGAATAAGGTGTGATTTATAAAGTGGCAAATGTGAAATTGTCAAATACTATATAAATAAAAGGTGAATTTAGTTATAAATGATGAAATGAGATTCATATGAAAAAGATGATTAGATATGCTATTTTCCATAATGTGCTTATTTGGCTATATGAAAGTGTGAATTGAATGATATATGAGAATTGAATTGAATAAGCTTGTGAAAGCTAAAGTTAGTTAAGTAAGCAAGTATAATATTGAAAGATGATAATTTGATATGAAAACATGTTATATAATTTAGAAAATTTGTGTGAGATAGTATATCATGCTTATAGCATTGCAATGAAATTATTTGTTATGTTAAGTTTTTTAAGATACGAGCTTACTAAGCTTTCAAAGCTTACTCTGTGTGTTTTTCTTATGCTTGTAGATTTTCAGATGTTGCTTGGGTTGGAAGTCAGCGGAGATCACATCACACTATCTGGCTAATGATTTCGGTATTTGTCCCCTTTATGACTTAGTTATATGGTATGTATAGGCTATGGTAATTAATACTATGGTTGGAAATGTATTTGGTCATTTGAGATGGTTGATTATGAATATGGTAGTGGAAATTGGGTATGTTTTAATGTGCTCATGAATGGCTAAAAGAAATTGTCATTTTTGGTAAGGTTAATGGTTGATTTGAGAAAATAGATATGATGAGAAATACTATGAATTGAAATGGATTAATATGATGTATGAATCATATGTTTTGATTTGAAATTGTTATTTTGAATTGATATGTTTTGGATGGATTTGTATATAGAAATGAATGATGTTGTTGAGGGACAAATTGTGTATAATTTGATATGTTTTGGCTGTTTTTGGAAAATAAAATGATGCTTGTTTGGTGCTAATAGGTATGAGCTATGATGAGTGGCAATCTGGCTTTGCATATGGCCTATAATTGCCCACACGGTCGAGTACACGGGCGTGTGTCCCTACTGTGTCCTTCACTGACCTATTTTAACGTAAATCAGTGTTGCACACGGGATAGACACACGGGTGTGTGACAGGCCATGTGATTCAATTTGTTATTACACACGGGCCAGACACACCGGCGTGTGACAGGCTATTGGGCATTAGTCAATTTTGTACACAGGCTGAGACACGAACCAAGGCACGGCCGTGTGAGGCACACGGCCTAACCACACGGGCATGTGCCCTATTTTGAAAGAAAACTTTTATGAGTTCTGCAAAGTTTTGTATATGCTCGGTTTAGGCCCAAACCCTCTCTAAAGTATGTTTAAGGTTTTGTAGATCTTTTAAAGGGACATAGTGATTATGAACGATGATGTTTTGTTGATGTGATATGTAAATTTTTGAAATGTTTTGATAAGTCCAGTAACACCTCTTAACCCTAGTCCGGCGATGGATACAGGTTAGGGGTGTTACATTTGATTGGTATCAGAGCTATGATTTAGTCTATTCTAGGACTACCATAGCGTATGTGAGTCTAGCTATACATGCCATATATAACCTGGGATAGTGTGATATCTCTTGACTCTAACGAAAATTATTTTGATGAAATAGATATATTTTTCCAACCAAGCTAATTCTGATAGTACAAAAGTAAATATTCAAATGTTTGAGTGAAAATGTGTTGATTTTGAGTTGAAACTCATAAAGGTAAGGATCAAATTGTATGACATGTTGTTATTGATAACTATTGTAATTATATGAGCATATGAGATATGATATTTGAGTTATGATTGCTATCTGAAATGCTTTGATTGTGAATTAGTGGTTTGAGTTGGCATATGAACTAAGTGTTAAGTACAAAAGTGTTGATAATTCAATGATTATTAAATGTTTTGAGAATGTGGAATTAGAAATGAATTGGCTATTTGTGATAGTATATGTTATGTGCATGTATGTGAGAGTTAAATTTGAGGCTTTACTACCCTCACCCCCTTATCAGTGAAATGTTATAATGAAATCTGTAAAATCTGGGTTTAATAAGCTTACGATGAGTGTAGAGTTACAGAAGTCTGTGTTCAAAAGATTAATAACGCGGTCAAAAAAGAGATTGAATCAGCAAATGAAGACAGTATTAAAAGAGATATTGGATAGTTCTGAAAACTATTCAGATTATGTAAAGTCACTGCTACAGAAGAAGTTAACTTCGATTAAATGACCTATTCAGGTATGTTATCTAAAGAAAGTATTAACTGGAAGCTTCTTTGGATCGATATCTGTTATTGATGGAATATTATGAACTTATCGATGACAGAATTAGACAGTTGAATAATGTTTGAATTGTATTGATGGTTGAATACAATGGTTATAGTCGGGCAGTTACTATGAATCCTTCTGGGCATTCTATGCGTACATTTATCCTCAGAAGTATATATGACTGTTTAATTTCAGAAAGAAAGTCTTATCTTATGAGGACACTAGTTGAACATATTAATAGACGAAAGCATCGTTGATCTGTTTGGGTTATGTTCGACATTGTTATGTCTTTCTCTGATAATTTATTTCATTGTGTGGATATGAAAGTCAACGGTAAAAATAGTATAAAGCTAATATTCTATTTCTACTGGCTATTGTTCTGTTGAATATACGTGAAGATTATATTGCTTCTGTTACTGTGGATTTCAGTACTTATGAGTGACATTGTTCAATCTGGACATCTTCTGCGATATCATCGAATTGATATCATTCTATTTGGGTTGTAATTTTCAGATATCCAGTGTAACTCTAGATGTTAAAATTTCATTTTTCTAGTTTTCTTATGATTCCATGTGACTATCTGCAAGTGATCTTTATTTGACAGAGATGACTATTTCTATTATGATAATTATCTCTGGCTTCAGATGTGAGAGTATAGTGGTATCGTCCTCAGAGTTATAGAAGTTGTGTTTCTGCAATGATTGCTATTTAAATCATATTTGATTTTCTTTTGTAACACCCCTAACCCATAGCTGTCGTCAGATTAGGGTTATGAGGCATTACCAAACTACACACCATTCCGATCAGATATTCATTTGAATTCAACACCAGCAAAGCGATCCCTATGTATCACATATTTAAATTTGATATTCATTCAAGATACTATAATGCATATACAAGCGTACCTATTTGCTTCCTGACCAAACATACAAGTTATATTATGAACTTATATTGCATGCATTTCTTTATAACAACTCTCACATTATACTTGCACATAGTCATACAAACATCATGCACCAAATTTGAATACATTTAATAATGTACCTAAATATTTCAATTTATTTATCTAATCATTCAAGGGTTCGGGCAAACTATTACCAAATCGCAAGTATATCGCAAATGTTCAAATAATAAGACCAAACCATCCATTTTCACATACCATTTAAGTTTCGTACTTAATAGGAATATTACTTACTACTACTATCTCAAACGTACATCATTTACTTTGTTACCGAAAACACAAATCTCAACTTAGCCAACATTAATGATGTATATTAAATAAGTAACTCATAAATAAACCTTGAACTAGATCATACATGTAACAATATTATTACCTAACTACTATATGCGCCTATACCATTGCCGAATATAAACCAAATAAATCCATACCATCCATGCATTATAATAACATACTCATATATTATTACTACTTTACTATAATACATGTGACCAAACTTAAATATTCATTTGTAAACATATTGAACCTAAAGCATATGGAATCATCTTAACCACACACATACTCTATATAAAACATACATTGACCTAGACTAGCATATAACAAGACAAGGATAAATTTTCCAGGTACCGAACACATCAAGCATTCAACCATTCACACACATATATCCAACTTGACTTTAAAATCCAACCATTATGTCAAAGAGCACAACAGCTAAAGTTAACCAAAAGAATAAGCCTCTTTCGCAAGGCTAGGTTATGTTTATATACAAGACCAAAGTTCTTTGATTTTACAATTTAGTCTAACCTATACATGCCTTTGATTCAAAAACCAAATGCATAAGTACCAAAAAGGGGTTGATAGTGTGGTTGATTCTTCTGACGATCCTCTGAGCCCGTAGCTTGAACGAAATCTATAAAACAAACAATGTACACACACAAAGTAAGCTTGCTAGCTTAGTAAGTCTTAAGCTACCACAATATAACTTTCGAATATACAAGCACCTAAATAATCATTTCTTAACATTAAACATTCATGACTTAATATATAGTTTACCAAAGCCGAATATCTCATCTCATTATATATATATAAACTTCTATTTCTTTACCACCGTACATCATATACCAAGTAAATAATCACACCGTACATCATATACCAAGTAAATAATCACACATTTATGCATATAGTTATACCTATATGAATACCTTACTTCTTTCATGCTTTTCTATGACCAATTCCTCATAGTATAGTTTATGATCAAATTCCATCTATCATATATATATATATATATATATCACTTTCTCTCATCACTTTATTTACTTATCATCATAGCATAAAATCATAATATTAAAGTATGCTTAATACATACGTTATAGTCGAACTCACAAATTCACTTTCATAGACTTAAACTTCCATCGTTTGCTTCATAACTTTACTATTTCGTAACCAAAGTTTGGAAATTGAAAACTCGCCAGCATATAACAAGATATGCACTAATCCGAATCGCATACACCGACAATTTGCCTGCTAGACTTGAAGTTCGAGATTTAAAACACCGGCATTTAGCCTGTTAGGCATTAAGCTTGATATATTCACCGACACGAGGTCTGCTAGGCATTAAGCCCGATATATTCACCGACACGAGGCCTGCTAGGCATTAAGCCTAAAATATATCACCGGCACAAGGCTTGCTAGGCTCGAAGTTCGAATTAAATCACCGGCACAAGGCCTGCTAGGCTTGAAGCCCAAAATATCAACATTTTCAATATTTCAATACACATTACTTAGTGCTAAAATCACAACCATCTCATATACTTCATATTACTTTCACATATTAAACCAAACGTACTTATTCACATCACATTTAACAAAATAAATTCACTATCAACTTATACTCCCATATTCGGCCAACATATATTTTTATGCTTTAAATTTCCAAATTTTATCATATGCTATGTTCATAAATAATTCTTTGGCATACATTTGCTTAAGGACTTACCTTGACTGTCGACGGACAACATATATCGACTATTCGATAACCTTCGCCTTTCCCCGATCCAAATTTGTTTTTCTTTGTTCTTGATCTAGACACATTAAAATTCAACCCATTCAAATACATTTCATTTCAATTTAGTCCCAAAACACATAAATAGTCAAATTACCATTTTACCCCTACTATATCACATTTTTGCAATTTGGTCCTATTTACACAAAACACAAAATATACAAAATTTCACCATAACACTTAAGGGCCGAATGTTCATAGGGACTATTCTAGTCCATTTCTTTCATTTATTTTGCATTTTAGCGTCCTCAAAAATTCATTTTTTTAATTTAGCCCAAAATACTCAAATTCACTAAAATTTCCAATACAAAACATACTAATCTTTAACATATCTTTAATTTAAACTCATCAAACATAAAAAACCACATGAACATGTTAATGGCCAAACCTCAAGCATACTCAAATTTAAAAAAAATTCTACCATGGGTCAGCTAATATTCAAAGCAACGATATCAAAAACGTAAAAATTATCGAAAACCGAAGTAAAACACACCTTGAATTGAGCGAGATGATGACCGAACACGTCAAAGACTTTAAACCCTTATTTCCTTAGATAACATACGGAAATGAAGAAGAAAGAACAAATATGATGGCTTTTAATTTCATATTATTTAACATATAATAACATTTTTAATGTTTTACTATTTTAACCATTAATAAAAAATAAAAACAACATATATCTTAAGGTCATACTTGACCTTTGCCATCCACTATCCTTGAAATGGGATATTTTACCTTTAGATACCACATATTAAAAAGCCATCATAAAATTAACACATTTAACTATAGTTTGAAACTTTTACCTTTTACGCGATTAAGTCCTTTTTCTAAATTAAACACACAAACAATTAAATTTTTCTACGAAACTTTCACACACTTTAATTCACATATAATAATCAGATAATAAATCAATTAAATAATTCTTGAACTCAGATTCATGGTCTCGAAACCACCGTTCCAATTAGGGTCAAGTTCGGTCTGTTACAACTCTCCCCCCTTAGGGATTTTCGTCCCCGAAAATCTTACCGTTAAACAAAGTCGAATATTGTTGCCTCATTGAATCCTCAGGCTCCCATGTAGCCTCTTCAACTTCGTGACGATTCCATAGCACTTTCACTAATGGTATTTTCTTGTTTCTCAACTCTTTCATTTCTCGGGCTAAAATACAAAACGGTTCCTCCTCGTACGTCATATCGGATCGGTTTTAATTTCAGATGGAGATACCACATGTGACGGATCTAATCTGTATCTACGGAGCATTGAAACATGAAACACATTGTGTATCTTTTCTAATTCAGAATGCAACTTCAACCTATAAGCAATAGGTCTGATACGTTCGATGATTTCATACGGTCCGATGAATCTCGGACTTAGATTGCCTTTTCAAACAAATCAGAGTACTTTCTTCCACGGGGAAACTTTCAAAAACACTCGGTCTCCGACTTGAAACTCAACATCTTGATGTTTTAAATCAGCATAGGACTTTTGTCGATCTGAGGCAGCTTTCAAAGTATCTCTGATCACAGCCACTTTCTGTTCCGTCTCTTTAATCAAATCAACTCCGTGTATCTTGCTTTCACTAAGCTCAGTCCAATACAACGGTGTACAACATTTGCGGCCATAAAGAGCTTCATATGGTGCCATTTTAATACTAGATTGAAAACCATTATTATAGGCAAATTCAATCAAAGGTAAGTATCTTTCCCACGTACCTTCAAACTCAAGGACGCAACATCTTAACATGTCCTCAAGTATCTGAATGGTTAGTTCAGACTGACCGTCTGTCTGCGGATGAAAGGCAGTACTAAAGTGGAGTTTAGTACCTAAAGCATCTTGCAACTTTTTCAAAAACTGCGATGTGAACCTCGGGTCTCTGTGTAAAACAATGGAACTCGGCACACCATGTAACCTTACAATATGTGATACATACAATTTAGCAAGTTTATCGAGTGAAAAATCTATACGAACTAGTACAAAGTGAGCTAATTTGGTCAGTCTATCTACTATGACCTAGACTGCATCTTTTTTGTTCGGTGTCGTAGGCAAACCGGATACAAAATCCATAGTAATCCTGTCCCATTTCCATTTAGGTATCTGATCGTGTCAAACAGTCGAGTTTTAATATTTATAAAGAGTGATTGAACTCAGAGACTAATCGTGACAACGATAGAGGCAAGTGCACCTATCGAACAAGAGTATAGCTCGTGCAAGAATATCTTATTGAACCCAAGGAACCTAAAAGTACTACTACTCACTTTCTCTCTATTATTTAGCCTAAAATTTGGAGTGATTGAATTATTAAACTAATGAAATACTTAGACTAAATGCAAAGAAAAAGATTGAATTGGAGAAAGACTTTAGGAAAACTCAGTTGATAAAGAAGATACCTGGGAAGAATCCACCTATGACTTCACTTATTATTTATTCCCCAAACCATATGATTTCTTTACTTAGCTTGATCCGTGAGACTCCTTAACCTATATTAAACCCTCTCTAAGCTGAATAACGTCTAACCTTAGGTTAATTAGTGGAACTCTCGTTCTCTTATAATAAGCCCCTAAGGAAGTAGTAAATCGATCAATGGATTCCCATATTAGGTTTCACCCTAATCCGACAAAATCTTGTAACCCTATCTCTAGGTGCCCGATCAACTCCGCTCAATTATGCTAGATCTACTCTTAGGTAGGGTCTATTCCTCCTCCACCTAAGCACATCAGATTAAATTAAGCAACATAATTAAGAAAAAACCAAGTACTTATCATATAATTTAGAAATCAAATAACAAAATCCATCATAGGTTTCATCCCCTTCAGGTATCTGAGGGGTTTAGTGCATAACTAAATACGAAAACATCTCAAGAGTAAAGAATAAACAAAACATAAGAAATCCCTAAAACCCCCTAAAGGAATTAAAGGAGAGATCCTCCGTCTTGAATGGAGTTCCGGATTCTTGAGATGAATCAACTGGCTATCTTCAAGTGATTTCCTAAAAGATGAACGCTTCGGCAAAAACCTCTGCCAAAAAGCCGTCCTATTTCGGCTTCTGCTCGAACTCCCTTTTTAGTTGCTACCTTGGGTGTTTATATAGGCTTTGAGATGCTTTACTTGGCTCATGAGTATCCTAATTCAAGTAGAATTCCTCCTAGGATGTTTAAGTAGACTTAGGACTGTGTTTCTTTGCCTCCTAACATCCAAATCCGAGTGAAATTACTCTTTCCTGCGGTAGGGGCATGCCCATGGCAAACGCCCGTGTAAGTCCTCTTCAAGCCGTGTCTCGATTCTGTCGATTGGGGCACGACCATGTAAATTGTGGAATGGTAGTGTGAAGTAAATGGCAAGGCACGACCGTGTGGCTTGAAGTCCAGGCCGTGTCAATTTCTTGGGTTGGCCCAATTTGGTCCGTTTTAAGCCCGTTTTACGTTCTTTTTATCCTTAGGTGCTTTCCCGAGCATAAGACATGAAAAGAAAGGATTAAGAGCACCTTTTTACATAAATCAGGGATAAATCATCCAAAAGCATACTAAATGTGGGATTAAAATATGTTACTTTTACGGCTTATCAAATACCCCCACACTTAAGCTTTTGCTTGTCCTGAAGCAAAATTCTCAACTTACAATGAAAACGAACTTTTCATAATTCATAATTCCTATCGACAATGTCTCATCATAATTCATAGATAATTTATACATGGATAATTCAACTCAAAGAGTCCTAAAGATTCAATTACGATAAGTCATACCTTTGTAGTACGAAAACATAGGTGTCTCCCGTTATCTAAGTAATTACCTTTAATTCAAAATCGACAAGGATTGAAATCCTCACAAAAGATTCACTCAAATCACTCGAAGTGTTTAAGGTTCAAGAATAAGCACTTATAAGTCGAACCTGAAAAGTTAATCCCATAGGCTTGCTTGAAAATCAAATCTCCACCATCAGTATGAGATGATACACAAATCAAAAGGTCTTTAATCGTGGTTGTAACAGGGCTTGGGTTAAAAGGTGTGGATAAAGGCTGAATTAGAAGGTTAGAATCGAGACTGAATTGACAATTTACCTAACTAGAAACAATGAACTAAATATGAATATTTACATCGAATGAAAACTAATAATACTTACTATTGATAATTAATCTATAATAAAGAGTATTTTCATCACTTGAAATTTGATAATACTTAATACGAGCTTTTTCTCCAACAATTGGAGTTTTCAATGCTCTAAGCTTCTTTTTTTTTTAAGAACAAACTAAGATATTACATCATAAATGATAAATGTAACTACTGAACTAATATAATTTGGTAACTTAATCAAATCAAGCCTCGATTAAAGGGTAGTCAAAAGAAAGGGTGATAACAAATACAAAGGGGTTTTGGGTTAATATTAGTGGGTGAGTCAATAAAAAGGTTGTTAAGATTCAACGGGGTTCACTAGGGGTTAATTTGTGTAGGTAGGCTTTTTATGGAGTAAGTGGGTTAAATCCTAGGTGCCTTTATCATCTCTATATATCAAATCAAAAGTGTGGTCTCGACATGTATAAACGAGGCAAGTTCTAGAATAACAGTTCAAAGTTGACACACTCATAATTAATAAAGTGAGCACGAAAAAGAATATATGCTCTATAAGGCTCAAAATCTCACAAAAATTATGGGTGTTTTTGACCTCAATCCCTGTAAATTTCAAACTTCAAAGTAATACTCAAATTCAATTCAACGACCTATTAATTTTTAATTTTTAGAAAGTAGACTTATCATGCTCGATTCTCTAGTATCCTTCAGATTTAATCATCAATGCACAATTAACTCGACTTACTCTAAAACATATCAATAAAAATCATACATCATAAGAAATTTCATCCTAATTAGTAATATGAGAAAAATACTTTCGAACAAGACTAAATTCAACATTTTGAGAATAATGCAAAAAGTTAGGTACTTTTACCCCCCATGTTTAAGATGTACATTACCCTCAATATACAAAGATAGATAAACAATTATGTAATAATAAAATCAAAAGAGAAGGGGAGAAGTAACACTTCCTGAATTTTTGGATGAAGTTTATGAAAAGAAACCGGATAAGATTGGAGGTGAACGTGGGGAAGCATCTCGAACCATTTGAAATTGAATCCTCGAAGTAGCCGGCTTGGTTTTATTGTATCCTAAGCTAAATCTAAATACCATAAAGAATAAGAAGAAGAAAATAAAATAAAATAAAATAAAATAAAATAAAGTAAAAAATAATGATGAAATAAAATAGAAACAAAAATAAATAATGGAAAATGAAAGACAACTAGAAAAATGGGGAATGAGGTTTAAATAGAGATGTTCCCCGTGTTTTGGGAATTTTGAACGCATTCAGGGTGTTCGGGCATAGCCGTGGGTGTCGTGGCACGCCCGTGTCTTTCTTCACAGGGTCATTCAATACGGGCGTGCTCCTTCGGTGTTCGATAAGTCAGAATGTTGGCACGGTTGGGAGGCACTGCCGTGTTTATTTCGTGCTTGACGAGTCAGTAACCTCACATGGGGCGTCAGCACGGGCGTGGACTAGTATCGCAGCCCGTGTTGGAGAAAAAAGTTTATTTCCTGTTCATGCACAGCTAACGGCATGCCCATGGTTTAGCCCCTAGCTTCAACACAGCCACGGACACGCTCGTGTGTAGGGCCTTGTGGCCTAGAAATCTGCTCTTTGGTTAGTTTATGGTTAGGTGCTAAAAAGAAAAAGAAAATAAAAAATAAAAAAAATTGTAAAAATTGGGTTAGTGCTCGGGTTGCCTCCCGAGAAGTGCTCGTTTATAGTCTTAGCTAGATTTTACCTCTCATTCGTATGGTCATGGTGGTTTGAGGAGGTGGAAATCCTTTCTCATTCGATCAACTCGGTTATGGATATAAAGTTTGAGACGAGTAATGTTTACCTCAAAAGTGTTGAATTTAGGATTGCTTACATTGACTGTGCCATATAGGAAGACATTAAGTACCTCAAAAGTGATTTCTTCGTTTGCCTTGAGTTCTAAATTGGTGATTCGAGGGTCTTCCTTAGTCAACAATACCTGATCCTCTATTTTGATGTGATTTGTTCTTCCTATCAGCTCGTCTAGGGTTTCCTTCGGTTTCACTTCGTGTGGTTCTGGTTCCTCATGTAATTCTTCTTTATTAGTACGAGGTCTATGATCCAGCTCAGGTTTGTAGCTTTGTGGTGCTTCCTGCAATGATTGTTGAACAAGTTGGTTATCAACTGAATTTACTTTCTCACCTTTATCACTTGATGTTCTGGCCGAGTCAAGAGCTTGAAGAGTGACTATCTCGTCGCCTACAAGAAGTATGAGTTCTCCTGATAGATATCAATTTTAGCTCGGCGGTTGCTAAAAGGGTCTTCCTAAAATTAAGGGATCGTGTTGTCCTCATCCATGTCTAAAACGACAAAGTCTCATCGTGAATACTGAATTTATCAATTTTGATTAGAACATTTTCTATTATACCCCTAGGAATTCTTATAGTTTTAACAATTAATTGAATGCTCATCCTAGTTTGTATGGGTTTCCCTAGACCTAGTTGTTTAAATATTTTGTAAGGCATAACATTGATGCTTGCCCCTAAATCCACTAATGCATTATCAATAGATAAACTACCAATTAAACATGGAATTGTAAAACTCCCTGGATCTTTTAATTTCCGTGGCAGTTTATTTTGTAGAATTGCTGAGCACATTGTGTTTAGCTCCACGTGGTGCTCTTCGTCTAATTTGCGTTTGTTGGTCAAGAGCTGTCTTAAAAATTTCTTGGAGTCTGGTATCTGAAAAAGAGCTTCAAGGAGAGAGAAGTTAATATGTAATTTCTTTAAGAGTTTAAGAAACTTACCGAACTGTTCCTCTGAATCGTCTCTTTTCATTGCTTCGGGATAAGGTATGCGAGGTTGGTACTCTTTGATTACTGGTTTTTACTTTTCTTGTGTTACCGCTATCTTACCTTCGTCTACCTTGTTTTCTTGTATTGAGTTTGGTTCATCTAACCCCTTACTGTCTTGAGCTGAGATGGCATGAATTTGCTCCTTTGGGTTAACCTCGGTGTTACTTGGTAGACGTCCTAGCGGTCGTATTAGCTTTGCGAGATGTCCCACTGACCTAGTAAGTTCTCCAACTTGATTCTCGATCCCTTTGATCGATTTTTTTTTGTTCATGAAGTGCTGCTTCAGTCTTTTGGAGATGAGAGTATGTGGCTGCCATGAAACTCGTCAGCATCTCTTCAAGATTCAGCTCCTCTTCTTGTTGGTGAGGTGGTTGTTGAAAATCTGGAGGAAGTTTGATCTTTGGCTATTTTGATAATTCCACGAGAAATTGGAATGGTACTTCCAACCTGCATTATAAGTGTCACTATAAAAATTATTTTGATATCTAGAATAGTTACCTGTATAGTAAGCTTGCTCGTTTTCCATGCCATGTCCGTAGGGTGGGTACTCAGGATTCGCCAAGCCTCCTAGATTCAAATCATATTGTATTTATGGATGTACCTGCGAGGGACTATACCAATCATCAATCTTTTTATTCGTCATCTTTAACTGATTAGATAACCTGGTGACCACGTCAAGGTTGAAAACACTGGTTGCTTTAGTAGGAATTGCCCCCATGCCTTGCCATTGATAATTATTCAGTGACATCTTTTCCATAGACTAAAATTTTCTGCCAAAAGCAAAAATAGAGGAAAAAATTAGCAAAGTAAAAAGAAATAATAATAAAGAATAATATAATAATAAATTTAAAATAAAAAAATTTGGCTAAAGTAATAGAAATAGATTTTTCTTAATATTTTAGTGTTCCCCGGCAACGGCGCCAAAAGCTTGATCATGTCACAGTCGAGTTTTAATATTTATAAAAGAGTGATCGAACCTGCAGACTAACTGTGACAACGATAGAGGCAAGTGCGCCTATCGAACAGTAGTATAGCTCAGGCAAGAATATCTTATCGAACCCAAGGGAACCTAAAAGTACTACTACTCACTTTCTCTCTATTATTTAGCCTAAAATTTGGAGTGATTGAATTATTAAACTAACGAAATACTTAGACTAAATGCAAAGGCAAAATATTGAATTGGAGAAAGACTTTAGGAAAACTCAGTTGATAAAGACGATGCCCTCAGGAAGAATCCACCTATGACTTCACTTATTATTTATTCCCCAAACCATATGATTTCTTTACTTAGCTTGATCCGTGAGACTCCCTAACCTATATTAAACCCTCTCTCAAGGCAAAGAACGTCTAACCTTAGGTTAATTAGTGGAACTCTCATTCTCTTATAATAACCCCCTAAGGAAGCAGTAAATCGATCAATGGATTCCCATATTAGGTTTCACCCTAATCCGGCAAAATCTCGTAGCCCTATCTCTAGGTGCCCGATCAACTTTGTTCAATTATGCTAGATCTACTCTTAGGTAGGGTCTATTCCTCCTCCACCTAAGCACATCAGATTAAATTAAGTAACATAATTAAGAACAAACCAAGTACTTATCATATAATTTAGAAATTAAATAACAAAATCCATCATAGGTTTCATCCCCTTCATGTATCTGAGGGGTTTAGTGCATAACTAAATACAAAAACATCTCAAGAGTAAAGAATAAACAAAACATAAGAAATCCCTAAAACCCCCTGAAGAAATTAAAGGAGAGATCATCCGTCTTGGATGGAGTTCTGGCTTCTTGAGATGAATCAACTGGCTATCTTCAAGTGATTCCCTAAAAGATGAACTGTTTCGACTTCTGCCGAACTTCCTTTTTAGTTGCTACCTTGGGTGTTTATATAGGCTTTGAGATGCTTTACTTGGCTCCTAAATATCCTAATTCAAGTAGAATTCCTCTTAGGTTGTTTAAGTAGACTTAGGAATGTGTTTCTTTGCCTCCAAGCATCCAAATCTGAGTGAAATTGCTCTTTCCCGCGGTAGGGGCACGCCCATGGCACACGCCCGTATAAGTCGTCTTCAGGCCATGTCTCGATTCTGTCGATTGGGGCACGGCCGTGTAAATTGTGGCATGGCCGTGTGAAGTAAATAGAAAGGCACGGTCGTGTGGCTTGAAGTCCAGGCCGTTTTGATTTCTTGGGTTGGCCCAATTTGGTCCGTTTTAAGCTCGTTTTATGTTCTTTTTATCCTTAGGTGCTTTCCTGAGCATAAGACATGAAAAGAAAGGATTAAGAGCACCTTTTTACATAAATCAGGGATAAATAATCCAAAAGCATACTAAATGTGGGATTAAAATATGTTACTTTTACGGTTTATCAGTATCATAATCAGCTGAAGTAATCTAGAAGGCACTTGATGCTCGGCTTTTACTTGCTAACATACTAAACACTTTGAAACAAATTTAGATATATCCCGTTTCATGCCAGGCCACCAATAGAACTGTCTCAAATCATTATACATTTTCGTGCTACTCGAATGTATCGACAATCGACTATTATGAGCCTCGTTCAAAATCATCTGAATTAAATCCACATTCCTCGGAACACATATTTGACCTTTGAAGTTCAAATAATCATTTTCATCAATTTGAAACTCTGACTCTACATTACTTTCACACTAAACTCATTTAGCAATCATATCTTTGTCAATTTTCTGTGCATCACAAATTTGCTGAATAAACAACGGTCTTGCCTTCAACTCGGCTATGATCGAACCATCACCAGACATAACCATATGTGCGTTCAACGCATGAAGAGCAAAAAATGATTTTCGACTTAAGGCATCTGCAACAATGTTAGCTTTTCCCAGATGGTAGTCAATTACTAATTCATAATCTTTCAACAATTCTAACCATCTGTGTTGTCTCAAGTTCAGGTCTCTCTGAGTCATCAAATACTTCATACTTTTGTGATCTGAATAAACATGAAACTTTTCACCAAATAAGTAATGACACCAAATCTTCAACGCGAAAACAATAGTTGCTAACTCCAGATCATGAGTCGGATAATTTCTTTCATGAGGCTTCAGCTGTCTCGAAGCATAAGCTACTACCTTGCCTTCTTACATTAAGACGCAACCCAAACCATTCAAAAAGCATCATCAGATATAACTAATTCTTTACCCGATTTAGGTCAGATAACACCGAGCCTCACCAAAAGAGCTTTCAATTGATCAAAACTTTTCTGACACATTTTCATCCACTCAAACTTGACATCTTTCTGTAGTAGCTTTGTCAAAGGTGTAGCTATCACGGAAAAACCTTTCACGAATCGTTTATAGTGTCCCGCAAGTCCTAGAAAGCTTCGAATCTCAGAAACATTCTTCGGTGGCTTCCAATCAAGTATTGCCAATATTTTGTTCGAATCAACCCAAATGCCTGACGCTGAAACAACATGACCAGGAAGCTGACTTCATTCATCCAGAACTCACACTTACTAAACTTTGCGTATAGCTGTTGATCTCGCAAAGTTTGTAGCACCAATCTCAAATGCTCAGCATGTTCGGTTTCATCTTTAGAGTAGATTAGGATATCATCAATAAACACTACCACAAACCGATCCAAATACTGTCTGAAAACTCGATTCATCAAATCCATAAAAATAGCAGGTGCATTATAAGTCCAAAAGGCATAACCAGAAACTCAAAATGTCCGTACCTCGTTCGGAATGCAGTCTTTGGCACATCGGAATCTCTGAATCGTAACTGATAATAACCCGGTCTCAGATCTATCTTTGAGAACACTGAAGCCCCTTTCAACTGGTCAAACAAGTCATCAATTCGAGGCAACGGGTATTTATTCTTTATTGTCACTTTATTTAATTGCCGATAATCAATACACATTCGCATAGTCCCATCTTTCTTTTTCAAAAATAGAACTGGTGCACCCCAAGAAGAGAAGCTCGATCGAGCAAAGCCCCTATCTGTCAATTCTTACAACTGTGCTTTCAACTCTTTCAACTCAGTGGGTGCCATCCGATATGGAGCTATCGAAATCGGAGTCATCCCCGGTACTAATTTAATGCCAAACTCAATCTCTCGTACTGGTGGTAAACCCGATAATTATTCAGGAAACACATCTGGGTATTCACACACAACTAGTACAGATTCAATCTGTTTTTCAGACACTTTATTATCCAATACATAAGCCAAGTAAGCTTCACATCCTTTTCTCACATACTTTCGGGCTAGCATCAAGGATATTACTGTAGGTAATCCATTTAAACCATTAGATTCAACTCGGATGATCTCACTGTTCTAACATCTCAAATCAATAATCTTTCTTTTGCAATTCACCACAGCATCATGCAAAGTTAACCAGTCCATTCCCAAAATTATATCGAACTCGTCGAAAGGCAACAGCATTAAATCAGCTGGAAAGTAGGAATCCCAAATCATCAACGGGAAACCTTTACACACTTTGTCGACAAGTACACATCGACCCAAGGGGTTGGACACACGGATCACAAACTCAGTAGACTCAACAGGTAAAGTCTCACTAGATACTAAAGTTTCACACACATATGAGTGAGTCGAACCAGGATCAATCAATGCAATCACAGTAGTATCATAAAGAATGAAAGTACCAGTGATAACATCTGGGAAAGAAGCATCCTCTCTGGCACGAATAGCATATGCTCTAGCTGGTGCACGAGCATCCGATCTAACTGTAGTATCTTTAGTTCCTTTTTGACTGCCACTAACATTTCCTGAATGCCTAGGTGGTCTGCCTCGCACTGACACATTGCTTGATCTGATATTTCGGTCGTATTTTGCTCGGCTAACATCAGGCACTCCCTGATAAAATGATCTGATGATCCACATTTAAAATAGGACCGATCAAAAATCTACAACTCTCGGAATGTCATTTACCACAATGCTTGCATTCAACTCGATTCTGCTGAGCATTGCCAACACTGGCTATCGAAGTAGCTCGGGAACCCACTGGAGGTCGATCTCGTCTAGACATGTTTGAAATAGCTTTATGTCGGCCAAAGTCATCTCTGAACTTTTTAGATATAGATTGGAAAGCCTTACTCGATGATCTCTTACGAGTGTCTCTAGCTTCCATTTCAACCTTTCTTTTCTCTTTCCCAAGCTCTTCAGCTTTGCAAGCTCGCTCAACAAGTACTACGAACTCTTTGATTTCAAGAATGCCAACAAGCAACTTTATGTCTTCATTTAGACCATCTTCAAATCTTTTGCACATAATGGCTTCGGTTGATACACACTCTCGGGCATATCGGCTCAATCTGACAAACTTTCGCTCATATTCTGTCACAGTCATAGGACCTTGTTTTAATTCTAAAAATTCTTTTCGTTTCTAATCGATGAATCTCTGACTGATATATTTCTTACGGAACTCAACCTAAAAGAAATCCCACGTCACTTTTTCTTTCGGAACCACTGATACTAGTGTATTCCACCAGTGATATGCAGTGTCCCATAATAAAGATATAGTACACTTCAGGCATTCATCTGGAGTACAGGATAGCTCATCAAGTACTCGAATAGTGTTATCAAGCCACATCTCAGCCCACTCTGCATCATCATCATCATTAGCTTTAAATTCTTCGGCCCCATATTTTCTGATTTTATCAACAGGAGGCCTACTAGATCTCATCGGATCAATTATCGGAGGTGCTGTAGGTACCGAAGTTGAATTATTCGGGGGTGGAGGTTGTTGTACAGTGGGTTAGTTTGAATAAACTGGGTAAACCATTCATTCATCATCTGGTAGAAGGCTTGTTTAGCCTCCCCCTCATGGCTACCCGAAACTGGTCGAGAGACTACCGGCGCTGATCCACGTGTGCAATCAGGCGCTACACTCTCTACATCATCTGCTATGGCTCTATCAGGATCGGAATCCATTTACTATATAAAACACAATTCAGAATGTCAGAAGTCACCACACTATCAAATGTACAATAAAGGCATGTATAGCTAGACTCACATGCACTACGGTAGTCCTAAAATCGACTAAACCGTAAGCTCTGATACCAATCAAATGTAACACCCCTAACCCATAGCCGTCGCCAGATTAGGGTTATGAGGCATTACCAAACTAAACACCATTCCGATCAGACATTCATTTGAATTCAACACCAGCAAAGCGATCCCTATGTATCACATATTTAAATCTGATATTCATTCAAGATTCTATAATGCATATACAAGCGTACCTATTTGCTTCCTAACCGAACATACAAGTGATATTATGAACTTATATTGCATGCATTTCTTTATAACAACTGTCACATTATACTTGCACATAGTCATACAAACATCATGCACCAAATTTGAATACATTTAATAATGTACCTAAATATTTCAATTTATTTATCTAATCATTCAAGGGTTCGGCCAAACTATTACCAATATCGCAAGTATATCGCAAATGTTCAAATAATAAGACCAAACCATCCATTTTCACATACCATTTAAGTTTCGTACTTAATAGGAATATTACTTACTACTACTATCTCAAACATTCATCATTTACTTTGTTATCGAAAACACAAATCTCAACTTAGCTAACAATAATGATGTATATTAAATAAGTAACTCATAAATAAACCTTGAACTAGATCATACATATAATGTAACAACCATGTTCCACATGCATAATTCAAGGCTCAACATATTCATTCAAACATGTAACAATATTATTACCTAACTACTATATGCGCCTATACCATTGCCAAATATAAACCAAATAAATCCATACCATTCATGCATTACAATAACATACTCATATATTATTACTACTTTACTATAATACATGTGACCAAACTTAAATATTCATTTGTAAACATATTGAACCTAAAGCATATGGAATCATCTTAACCACACACATACTCTATATAAAACATACATTGACCTAGACTAGCATATAACAGGACAAGGATAAATTTTCCAGTCATCGAACACATCAAGCATTCAACCATTCACACACATATATCCAACTTGACTTTAAAATCCAACCATTATGTCAAAGAGCACAACAGCTAAAGTTAACCAAAAGGAATAAGCCTCTTTCGCAAGGCTAGGTTATGTTTATATACAAGACCAAAGTTCTTTGATTTTACAATTTAGTCTAACCTATACATGCCTTTGATTCAAAAACCAAATGTATAAGTACCAAAAGGGGTTGATAGTGTGGTTGATTCTTCCGACGATCCTCTTGAGCCCGTAGCTTGAATGAAATCTATAAAACAAACAATGTACACACACAAAGTAAGCTTGCTAGCTTAGTAAGTCTTAAGCTACCACAATATAACTTTCGAATATACAAGCACCTAAATCATCATTTCTTCACATTAAACATTCATGACTTAATATATAGTTTACCAAAGCCGAATATCTCATCTCATTATATATATAAACTTTTATTTCTTTACCACCGTACATCATATACCAAGTAAATAATCACACATTTATGCATATAGTTATACTATATGAATACCTTACTTCTTTCATGCTTTTTATGACCAATTCCCTCATAGTATAGGTTATGATCAAATTCTATCTATCATATATATATATATATATATCACTTTCTCTCATCACTTTATTTACTTATCATCATAGCATAAAATCATAATATTAAAGTATGCTTAAGACATACCTTATAGCCGAACTCACAAATTCACTTTCGTAGACTTAAACTTCCATGGTTTGTTTCATAACTTTACTATTTCGTAACCAAAGTTCTGAAATTGAAAACTCACCAGCATATAACAAGCTATGCACTAATCTGAATTGCATACACCGGCACTTTACCTGCTAGACTTGAAGTCCGAGATTTAAAATACCGGCATTTAGCCTACTAGGCATTAAGCCTGATATATTCACCGGCACAAGGTCTGCTAGGCATTAAGCCTGATATATTCACCGGCACGAGGCCTGCGAGGCATTAAGCCTGAAATAGATCACCGGCACAAGGCCTGCTAGGCTCGAAGCCAGAATTAAATCACCGGTACAAGGCCTGCTAGGCTCAAGCCCTAAATATCAACATTTTCAATATTTCAATAAACATTACTTAGTGCTAAAATCACAACCATCTCATATACTTTATATTACTTTCACATATTAAACTGAACGTACTTATTCACATCACATTTAACAAAATAAATTCACTATCAACTTATACTCCTATATTCTGACAACATATATTTTTATGCTTTATATTTCCAAATTTTATCATATGCTATGTTCATAAATAATTCTTTGGCATACATTTGCTTAAGGACTTACCTCGACTGTCGACGGACAACGTATACCGACTATTCGATAACCTTCGCCTTTCCCCGATCCAAATCTATTTTTCCTTGTTCTTGATCTAGACACATTAAAATTCAGCTCATTCAAGTACATTTCATTTCAATTTAGTCCCAAAACACATAAATAGTCAAATTACCATTTTACCCCTACTATATCACATTTTTGCAATTTGGTCCTATTTACACAAAACAAAAAATATACAAAATTTCACCATAACACTTAAGGGCCGAATGTTCATAGGGACTATTCTTGTCCATTTCTTTCATTTATTTTTCATTTTAGCCCCCTCAAAAATTCATTTTTGTAATTTAACCCAAAATACTCAAATTCACTAAAATTTCCAATACAAAACATACTAATCTTTAACATATCTTTAATTTAAACTCATCAAACATCAAAAACCACATGAACATGTTAATGGCCAAACCTCAAGCATACTCAAATTTAAAAAATTCTACCATGGGTCAGCTAATATTCAAAGCAACGATCTCAAAAACGTAAAAATTATCGAAAACCGAAGTAAAACACACCTTGAATTGAGCTAGATGATGACCGAACACTTCAAAGCCTTTAAACCCTTATTTCCTTAGCTAACATACGGTAATGAAGAAGAAAGAACAAATATGATGGCTTTTAATTTCATATTATTTAACATATAATAACATTTTTCATGTTTTACCATTTTAACCATTAATAAAAAATAAAAACAACATATATCTTAAGGTCATACTTGACCTTTTCCGTTCACTATCCTTGGAAATGGGATATTTTCCCATTAAATACCCCATATTAAAAAGCCATCATCAAATTAACACATTTCACTATAGTTTGAAACTTTTACCTTTTACTCGATTAAGTCCTTTTTCTAAATTAAACACACAAACAATTAAATTTTTCTACGAAAATTTCACACACTTTAATTCACATATAATAAGCACAGAATAAATCATTTAAATAATTCTCAGACTCAGATTCATGGTCCCGAAATCACCGTTTCGATTAGGGTCAAATCCGGTCTGTTACATCTTTTCTGTGTTCAAATGCTTCATTAACAACTGGAATAATATTTATTATAGGTTTGAGACATCGTTCTTAGTAAGGCCCAATGATTTCTATTTGGTTAAGGTGATTTCAGTATAATTTAGAGTTTCGATGATTAATATATGAGACAACTTCATTATAAACTATTTTCTAGTTCCCCGTGAAGGTTTGACATTTATAAAAGTGAAAATGATAGAAGATCAAGATCAATCTGTATACTGATATGTCTAGGGTTATTACTTCTAATGAGAAGAAATATTTCTTCGAAAAGATTGATTTAGTAGTTAGTATGATCTGAATTATTTGATTGAAAAGTTAATTGGGTCATATGTGTTTGAATCTATCTTCGAATTGGAAATAAACTTTGAACGTATATGTATGAATTGAAGGATAGTTTGGAAGAAGAAATTGTATTCTTGAAGACTTGATACAAAATTATATCTATCGGAACGATTCTATCTGAGAAATGTTACGGTAAATTAAAGTTAGTTCAATTATTGAAGCTTTCTTTTGTACGAAGATAATTTCAACCGAAACATCAGTTCTAGTTCAGTCTGAGTTCAATAAAGAGATTATGATTTTCGGCCTTACGTTATTGAATGGTTCAAAATGTGTTCTAATACAGGAATGTGCAGAGATATTTTTGTGATTCTATACAGTTAAAGCTGCACAAAAAGAGTTATGTGACATATTTGATGACTATAAGAGTTTAAAATGTTTATGTTAGAGAAAAATCTGAACTTGGAACAACAAGGTTAGCTCAAATTGTCGAAAAACTTTTGAGTTTGTAAGTAATTATTATTCAAGGAAAACAATTATAGTTTCGGATGTATCGAATGGGAAACTTTTGTATGCTTTATGAGTGATGAAAATTTGATTGATCTTATCAGGAAATGAACAATTGTTAGCTGAATTAGAGGCTAAATAAATGTTTATTTAGTGAAGTTGTGAAATTCAGAAATGTGTTAGCGAATTATAAGTTAAAAAGTGGTTCGGTATAAATTGATTTCTGATTCAGAACCTCAGATATGGTATCAATGATTATTTGTTATTTCGAGACAAAGTGTGTATATTGAAAAGCTCTACGAATATACAACAACTACTACAAGAAACTCTTAGTGGTAATTTATTTGTTCATATGGGAATAAAAAGATGCACAATAGTTCTGATGAGTGTGAAATGTGATATTTCTGAATTTATTGATTATAGAAATGGAGGGTGATGAATTCTGTATCGGGATTATATTTATCATTGAAAAAGATAGAGTTATCTGAAATATGATTAACTGTCTGAAGAAATCTAAATGTACGTATGGATTTTCTCTTTCGATTAAACAGTTGAGTTATCCTTTTCTGTGTTGGAAAGTCTGTCTATGGTGTCAGTTATCATTGTTTTGGATTGAGATCTGAAACTAATATGATAATTTTGAGAGAGATTACAGTAATCTGTGAGTATGAGATTGCATTGAAATGGGGAAACGCAATTCAAATTCTTGAAATATTTATTGTCACTGTGTTTTAGAGTTTGAAAGCAATTAAGAAAGAGGTATCGTATGTGGCATTTACTTAAATTTGTTGTTTTAGGATTGAGATTTGTGATAAAATGATCGACGAAACTAATATCGTCAGAGGAAATGAGTAGAAAATGAAAACAATTCAATACAGTTATAAGCAGTCTCAACTAGAGACAATGTACAACAAAAGTCAGATCAGAATTTTAGTTGTGAGATTAAAGAGATTTGAAATCCGAAGCTATGTGTGAATTTTAAATATATGGTGTGGATACAAATCCTTAATCTACTTTCTGGTAAGATTTTCGGGGACGAAAATCCCTAAGAATGGAGGGTTGTAACAACTCGATTTAAACCCTAGTCAAAACAGTGGTTTTGGGACCACAAATCCGAGTCAAAAATATTTTAATATTATTTTTGTGTTTACAGTAAGTTAATTAATATGTGTGAAAGTTTCGTGTGAAATTTTATCGTTTGTGTGCTTGATTTTATAAAAGGACTTAATCGCGTAAATTGTAAAAGTAGCGTGATATATGTTAAAGTGCCTATTTGCTTTGATTAATTAATTATGAATTCCTTAAAATGAAATTTTTCCATTTTCTAATTGGATGGATGGTAATAGACAACCATTATATGGTTTTCTAATTAATTTATAAAGGTTAAATTTGTAAATGTTATATTAATATGTAATAAATATAACAAAACATTAAAAGAAAGCATGCATATTATCTTTGTTGGCCAAATGGAAGAGAGAAAGAAAAAAATTTGAAGGTTTTTAAGGTTTGGCTCTTTGAAACTCAAATCAAGGTATGGATTTTGTTCGGTTTTTGATAATTTTTACGTTTTTGAGATCGTTGCTTCGAGTGCTAAAAAACCCATGCCTTAATTTTCGGATTCAATGAAGAATTTGAGATTTGCCATTGATGATAGCTTGATGTTTTTGTGGTTTGATGATGAAATATAAATTTTTGTTGATAGATTATTATATTTAACTAAGTGATTTTTGATAAAAATGTGTATTAAGGACTAAATTGAGAAAATGTGAAATGTTAGGGGCTAAAATGCAAAATGCCCAAATTATGTGTTCTGGGATGAAATTGAATGAAATGTTGAATAAGTAAGTTAATTTTGATATTAATTAGATTGGCAAAAGCGGAATTCAAATCTAGATCGAGGGAAAATCAAAGTATCGGATTAGTTGACTTAATTCGTCATTACAGCGAACGAGATAAGTTCGTATTTTAATAGACATTAGAAAATCATGTTATAAATACATATTATTTGTATGATTGAATTCAGTGCCGAATGGTAAAGCAAATGTATGTATTTTGAGTAAGATATATATATGTTATTATGATATTGAATTGTTCGAGAAGCAGAATATATGAATACGAGAAAGTTTCGATAACGTGACAACGTCTGAAAAGCCCGTACGAACTCTAGGAATAGTAGAGGATACATATGTCATGACATAGGATTCCGAGATATGATTTCGTGTAAGACCACGTCTAGGACGTTGGCAACGATTTGAGATATCATGTAAGACCATGTCTGGGACACTGGCATCGATTAGAGATTACGTGTAAGACTATGTCTGGAACATCAACATCGTATATGATTTTGTGTAAGACCCTGTCTGGGACAGTGGCATTGATATTTGATTACATGTAAGACCACATATGGGTTGTTGGCATTGTACGATCTTTTAGAGCTATCGAGTATCCTTATTGATTCCGAAAGGTTCAACGGGCATTCTGAGAAATAAGTGATTAAGTGAATGACATTCCGATCCAGGTACGTTGAAATGTATACAATATTTAATAATGAAAGGTAATTATATATATGTGCACAGATTGTTATGTGATGTATATGCAAATGAAATGTGAATATGTGTAAATGAAACATGAACAAATGAATAAGATGTGATTTATAAAGTGGCATATGTGAAATTTTCGATACTATATGAATAAAAGGTGAATTTAGGTATAAATGATGAAATGAGATTCATATGAAAATGATATATGATTAGATATGCTATTTTCCATAATGTGCTTATTTGGCTATATGAAAGTGTGAATTGAATGATATATGAGAATTGAATTGAATAAGCTTATGAAAGCTAAAGTTAATTAAGTAAGCAAGTATAATATTGAAAGATGATAATTCGATATGAGAACATGTTATATAATTTAGAAAAGTTGTGTGAGATAGTATATCAAACTTATGGCATTGTAATGAAATTATTTGTTATGTTAAGTTTATTAAGATACGAGCTTACTAAGCTTTCAAAGCTTACTCTGTGTGTTTTTCCTATGTTTATAGATTTTCGGATGTTGCTCGGGTTGGAAGTCGGCGGAGATCGCATCACACTATCTAGCTAATGATTTCGGTATTTATCCCCTTTATAACTTAGTTATATGGCATGTATAGGCTATGGTAATTGATTTTATGGTTGGAAATGTATTTGGTCATTTGAGATGGTTAATTATGAATGTGGTAGTGGAAATTGGGTATGTTTTAATGTGCTCATGAATGGCTAAAAGAAATGGTCATTTTTGGTAAGGTTAATGGTTGATTTGAGAAAATAGATATGATGAGAAATACTATGAATTGAAATGGACTAATATGATGTATGAATCATATGTTTTGATTTGAATTTGTTATTTTGAAATTGTATGTTTTGGATGGATTTGTTTATAGAAATGAATGATGTTGTTGAGGGAAAAATTGTGTATAATTTGATATGTTTTGGCTGCTTTTGGAATATGAAATGATGCTTGTTTGGTGCTAGTAGGTATGAGCTATGATGGGTGGCAATTTGGCTTTGCATATGGCCTATAATTGCCCACACGGTTGAGCACACGGGCGTGTGTCCCGACTGTGTCCTTCACTGACCTATTTCGAAGAAAATCAGTGTTACACACGGGCTAGACACATGGATGTGTGACAGGCCGTGTGATTCAATTCAATATTACACACGGGCCAGACACACGGGCGTGTGACAGGCTGTGTGGCATTAGTCAATTTTGTACACGGGCCAAGACACAGCTGTGTGAGGTACACGGCCTAACCACACGGGCATGTGCCCTATTTTGAAAGAAAATTTTTATGAATTCTGTAAAGTTTTATATGTGCTCAGTTTAGTCCCTAACCCTCTGTAAAGTATGTTTAAGGTTTTGTAGATCTTTTAAAAGGACATAGTGATTATGAACGATGATGTTTTGTTGATGTGATATGTAAATTTTTGAAATGTTTCGATAAGTCCGGTAATACCTCTTAACCTTAGTCCGACGATGGATACAGGTTAGGGGTGTTACGTAAACATATCATTTCCTTACCTTCATATACATCCTCATAACATCATACTTTATCAAGTCCACACATACCTAATCACATTCAACATAACAACTTCCCACATGTATCATCTAGTATAATTTCATTAACATACCATTATAAACCACATCACACAATGGCATTGGCATAGGCATATGAGTAATTAATATGCTTGCAACCCATTAGCCAATATAAGCCAATTTATATGGCTACATACCAAACCAAATCCTTAATCATTACAAGTCAATACATTTGGCCATATGATAATGACACATACACAAAATGACTAAGTCCCTATACATGCCATAGACTCAAAGGTTTGCATTCATTTACCCAACATGATAGCTTGATAGTGTGATAGGATATCCGGCAATCTCCAACCTGAGCTAGCTTAATAACCCTATAAGACATGGGAAAGAAAGGGGTATGACTTAGTAAGTTCATATGCAAATAATAATCAACTTTTATCAATCATTTATCACTTCCCAACAATACATGCATAAACTAACAAAATTTAAAATCATAATTCAACATGTCTTAGTATTAGCCCAATAGCCATAATTTTTCCATTGCAACATAGTACACAGTTTATTTCAAGTTTTATAGTAAACATACATATAATTTATGTGTACTCATATTTCCAATCATACTCATTAACATCTTTTCTTTGTCAAAAGTACTCATATTCTCATAATTTCATAACCATATTTAAAAGACATTTGTACTAATCTTTCCTTCTTTATATTTTCATTGAGTCACAAACCGAGGAATTAAAACATTCCATATCTCAATTACATATTGCCTAAAAGCCCTTCTCGTAGGTATCAATCAACCTTACCATAATTTATACATTATACACATAAACCAAAAAAATCACAATATTAACTCAAAGTCACATTCATAATGACCATGAGCTCATGAAGCCAATGCTTATAAACTTTACGTACATACCTATACCAACTCGTAACATAATCATACCTTTCACATCTTTGTCATAGTCTCTGAGTTACTCGTTGAACCACTTGGAATACTAAAGGATACTCAAGAATCTCATACACATAATATCGTACCAACGCCATATCCCAAACATTATCTTACATGGAATCTCATTTCGATGCCAATAGTCCAGCTATGGTCTTACACGAAGTCTCATATCGATGCCATGTCCCAGACATGGTCTTATACGAAATCTCAAATCGAAGTCATATCCCAGATATGGTCTTATACGAAATCTCATACGATGCCATATCCCAGATATGCTCTTACACATAATCTCAATAACCATAATGTCATGACATTTGTATCCTATCTATTCCTAAGGTTCAACCGGGATTTTCATTCTTCGATTCTTCGCCAAATCATCATCAATCAAATCCGTAGAAACATATATATACAATTCATACAATATCAAAATATTAAATACATAATATAATGTTGTATGATTTACACACGAACTTACCTCGGAAGCAAAATCGGTGAAAAAGGACTTTTTCGTCAAATACTTATTTTTTTCTCGATTTAGGTCTGAACCTCGTTTTCTTGATCTATAACATCACATTTAACTTATTTTATCAATACACTGTTCAATTCAGCCCAAAATCACATTTTAGTAAAATTTACATTTTTGTCCCTAAACTTTTTCATATTTACATTTTAGTCCCTAGGCTCATGAAATGAAATGTATCCATTTTCTTTGTTACCCAAGCCTATCTAAACTTTATTCTTTCTTATAATAGCCCACATTTTCCATTTAAATAGATTTTTAACATATATTTCATAACTTTTACAAATAAGCCCTTTTTGACATTTTTACTGAAAATCACTTGGCAAAAATCGTTTCTCACACATCAAACATGTATAATCTACCATTAAATATCAAAATACACAAATTTATAACATGGGTCAAACCCTAGACCTTCATCATATCTCAAATAAATGGTAGAAATAGATAGATTTTGTTACTAGGATTTCAAAAACGTAAAAATCATTAAAAAAGGGGGCTAGAACGGACTTACAATTGAGCTTGGAAGCTTGAAAAACCCTATCCATGGTTTCTCCATGCAAGTTTTGGCCAAGAGGTTGAAGATGGACAAAAATTGGCTTTTAATTTTGTTTTTAATTCATTTTAATTACTAAATAACCAAAATGCCCTTAATGAAAAACTTTGGAAACATGCCTAACCATGTCCATTTTTTTCCACCAACTTAACCAATGGTCTAATTACCATATAAGGACCTCCAATTTAAATTTTCATAACAATTGGACACCTCTAGCTTATAGAACTCAACTTTTTTCCTTTTTTACAATTTAGTCCTTTTGATTAAAATGAGTGCCCAAACGTCAAAATTTTCGAACGAAAATTTCACAAAACAATTCCATAAAATTGTAGACCATAAAAATATAATAAAAATAAACTTTACTACGTCGGATTTGTGGTCCTGAAATCACTATTCCAACTAGACCCAAAATCGGGCTGATACAATAACGACTATTATAGTTGCATCGGTTGGCTGGAAGAGGCGACGAGGTTGCTGGATAAGAAAGCCATGGCCAATTTCATCACCATTTTATGGAACAACTGGAATAATCGTAATAACATGCTTTTTCATGGAAAGGAGGAAGTTGCTTGGGTAATCTGGGAGAGGCTAAAAGTCTTAGCAAGTAGTTTCGTATTCATAACATAATCAAGAGGCCAATATTACCGATTCAAACTACTGTAAAGAAATGGGAGAAACTGCCGAATGATAAAATGAAGATTAACTTTGATGTAGCTATTATTAACAACAAAACAGGGTTTGGTGTTATCGCACGTGACTCGAAGGGTTTTATTATTGGTAGGAGCTACGGGTTTAAAAGGGATAAGTTGCAACCTGAGTGGGCTAAATTCTACGCGCTTGAAGGGAGCATTAAGGTTGCGAGATCCCTAAACATAGCTAATATGCTCTCTTCGAAACGAACTGCGCAAGCTTGGCAAACAAAATTAAGAATCGGAGAGTGGATATCACAATTATGGGGCAACATGTTAATGATTTGTTTAAATCCATGGATATGCTCAACAATGTGGAATTCAAATGGGTCAATAGCAATTGTAATAGGGCTATGAACTTTTTGAGCAAATATGCTATTACAAATAATTGTACCTTGAGTTTTGGGATGGATTACCCTACGACAATCCATAATTTTGTAACGGTTGATGCTATTAATTGATGTTGACCTTTTTAGGTCTTTTTGTCAAAAAAAAAATGTCGCCTGGCAGCGTGTACTTTTAATGTGAGTTTGCTCCAAGATTAGTGCTGTTTTCTTTCTTGTTTTTGTTTGTTGGAGTCTGTCTTTGTTCTTTTATTAGAACAATTGGAAGATGTTGGTGTTGTTTTTGGGCATCCCTGCAACGTGGGGTTTTCAAGGCTGTCAGTTTCTATTACTTCGAGGTTTCATTTTCGATGGCGATTAACATGAAAGCAGTAGCTACGGCCACTTTACGCCAGGAGTGCATTGGGGTTTGGTGGCTTTCTTGATAAGTTTTTTTGTCTTTTTCTTCTGTTTCTGTCTTATTTTTTCTTTTTTCGATTTCTTGGATGATTCATTGATTCTACGTTTCTTGCATTTTGTCCGTACTTCTGCATGTTGACGAAACAAGGTCAGTTGACTTTTCTACATGTTTTTGGGTCGATGAAAGGAGTTTTCTCAGTTTTCTACAGCTCTGCATTTATTACGATTGAGTTTATCATTACTTTAATGACTATATCTGCTTTTACATGTTTACGTAATCTTAAAATTTACGGTTTTTTAGCTGTGTTTACTGCTTTTCTCTTCTTTTGGTTTCCTCATTAAAATTGATATTTTTCTTCTTCTTTCTGATTTGATCGTTTTTAACATTACTTTTATTGGTTTCTCTGGTTTTCTTTTCGTGGTTTTGTATAGTGTATATCGTCATTGCTGTTCCTGGTCGTTTCTCGTATGCTCTTAAATCGTTTTTTTCTTGTTGTCAGTAGATTTTCATTACTGCTTTAAGAGCTTTTGCTTGATTCTGTAATCTTTATTTGTTTTCTTGCCGTTATTTCTCTCTTCTTGGATGGTTTGTTGTTTCATGGTTTTGTTATAATTGGCTCCTAGGTTGCGTTGAGTCCCCTGGTTTCGCTTGAATCTTTCTCTTTCATTATGACTGGAGACATAAATGAGCTGCTGGAAAGACTAAATTTCTCTGAAGAGGAATCTATAAGGGTGATAAGTACGAATAAGAATGAAGCTAATACCCAGGGTTATGAAGCGTGGGTTGTGGGAAAGATCATGGAAAAGGAGAAAATAAACAGAGAGGCTATGTATCGGGTTCTAAAATCGCTATGGTTCACAAAAGAAGAAGTTAGTTTTGTGGCTCTAAATGGAGTGGCTCTAAATGGAGGAGTGGTCTAGGTTAAATTTGGTGATATCGAAGATAGAACAAGAATACTAAATCTGATGCCATGTTTTTTGACCAATGCCTATTTGCGATGTTACCTTTCATCAAAGGCCGAGAGCTAGATGCCTACGAGTTCAATATTACACCCTTATGTATAAGGATTTACAATATCCCCTTAGAGCATATGGACAGACAAGTAGCTATTGATGTGGGGAAGGCGAGGGGAAGTGGTGGCTATTGACGGGAGAAATAGGGATGGAGGGTAGACTGAGTTTATAAGACTAAGGGTAAAAGTTGATGTGCTACGACCTCTGCAAAGGGTTGTTCATTTGGTTGGAAGGGAAGGAACTGAGACTATATACGCCATCAACTATGAAAGACTACCAACATTTTGCTATATTTGTGGCCTCATAGGACATACTACACAAAAATGCACCAAAAAAGATGAACACTTAGAAACAAATAACCTAATTTTCCAGTATGGAGTTGGCTTAAAGCAGAGATAGAAAAATCTACCCAAAACAGAGGAAACTGGAGAAATGGGATCGAAATCTTGGATAAGCCGACAAATTCTAATAAAGCGAATAACGGGAGCAAGATTGGAATTAGGGAAGAAAATGAGATTCTGAAGCAAAAAGGAAAAGCAAGCGATGGAGATGAAGGTTCAGAATACAACTCGCCCCTGGAAAAATGGTTATCTAAGTTAGCTCATGAATGAGGGGGTAGAATAAAATGTAAAAGAAAAATATTAAAGGGAAACAACGGAGAGAAGAACGAAGAGAGCCCTTCTAGAATTGTCCGAAGAAAACTTATGGATTGTCTTTCACCTTGTAAGGCGTTGGCTAGCGATCAGCCCTGCCAAGAGCCATGAAGTTCTTCTGTTGGAACTGTCGAGGGCTTGGAAACCCTTAAACAGTTTGAGAGCTCAAGCAACTTCTCTTTGCAAATAATTCTGATGTGGTCTTTTTATGCGAAATGAAAATGCATGCTAATAATCTTACTCATATTCAAAATTTGTGTAGGATGACTGGATGCTTTGCGGTGAGCTCGAAAGGTCGTAGTGGTGGTTTGGCGATGATGTGGAAAGATGGAATTGATGTGGTTATTCAAATTTACTTGAGCAACCATATTGATTCGATTGTGAGCATGGAAAACCATAGTAACATTAGGTTTATGGGGTTCTATGGCCATGCGGATCCGTATATTAGAAACCGATCTTGGGATATTCTAAAAAGGGTGGGTAGGTTTGTTAGGAAAGATTGGATTGTGGATGAGGACTTAATGCTATCATAGATGATGTTGAAAAAGAAGGGGTTATAGGAAGCTTAGGGTTCACAGGATGAGTTTAGGGATGTCCTGGAGGAGTTGGCTCTTGTTGACATAAAAACCGACAGGGGTTGGTTTACTTGGGTTAATAACAGAGAGGGTAAGGGCTTGGTCAAAGGGAGGATGGATCGTTTTGTTATGTCTGCTAACGCTATTTCTAATTTCCCTTTCATTGCGACAAATGTGATTAGGCAGGCCAAATCGGACCATGATGCGGTGATGATGGATACTATGGGGCGGAAGCCTAGGGAGGATCTCAAAGACCCGAGAATCTTCTTCAAATTTGACGCATGCTAGGCTAAAAATAGGGTGGCCAAAGATATAATTAAAAAAGCTTGGAGTAGGAGTGGTATAAACATCATGGAAAATTTTGAGAGGGTTCGTGAGGAGCTTGGTCCTTCGCAGAACAATAGGTATAGAAAGATGACAAATAATATTCAAAAATTGACTGTGCGGATCGACAAGATAATCGACGACCCTTATGAGATGTCTAATGCTGATAGCTTGAAAGAGGCTCGTATTATGTTGGGGCACCTTTAAGCCGAAGAGGAAGGGTACTAGGCGCAAAGGTCAAGGATAAGATGGCTCAAAGAAGGGGATAGAAACACTAGATATTTTCACATTCGGGCTACTAGCAAATTGAAGAAAAATAAAATTGATCGTTTAAAGGATCCTAATGGTATATGGATGAACGAAACAAAAGATATTTGCAAGGTGGCAGGGGACTATTTCCACAATTTATTTAAGACGAGTGCTCCCTCTAATGCTGAGATCAATATGAGCTATATTCAGAAATGTGTTACACAGGATGTTAATAACATGTTGGTCAAGAGGTTCACGAATGAGGGGATCCTTGAAGCTTTTAACCAAATGGATCCACATAAAGCCTCGGGGATTGATGAGCTCTCGAGTATTTTCTTTAAAGAAAGCTGGGAGGTGATAGGTAAAGATGTTCTTAATCTCTGTCATGAAATATTAGATGGAAACAAAGACATTTGTTTCATAAACAAAATAATTATTGTTCTTATTCCTAAGATTAAAGATCCGGTGGACATGTCTAACTTTCGACCTATTAGCTTGTGTAGGGTAATATACAAAATTATCGCAAAGACATTGGGGAACCATATGAAGGAAGCTCTCCCTCTTTGCATTAGTTAGAATCGAAGTGTCTTTGTCCTAGGTCATATGATCCATGACAACATCTCCCTCTTTGCATTAGTTAGAATCAAAGTGCCTTTGTCCTAGGTC
This sequence comes from Gossypium rotundifolium, assembly GCA_025506655.1. Taxonomy (NCBI): domain Eukaryota; kingdom Viridiplantae; phylum Streptophyta; class Magnoliopsida; order Malvales; family Malvaceae; genus Gossypium; species Gossypium rotundifolium. The sequence goes on along the minus strand of CP106733.1, from coordinate 97,385,635 downwards.
ATATGATCCATGACAACATTCTTATTGAGCATGAGTTGATGCACTACCTCCAAAGCTCTAAAAATAGCCCGAATAAAGGTTTCATCGTCAAGCTTGGTATGAGCAAGGCATATGACCGGGTGGAGTGGAATTTTCTCAAAAAAGTCATGAAAAACTTGGGTTTTGAATATGTTTGGGTTGATACAATTATGAGATGTGTTCGGCTGGTGAAATATGTGGTTAAGTGTAATATGTTACTTTCAGAGGCCATTGTTGGGGTCTTCGACAAAGAGACCCCCTTTCCCCCTTATCTCTCTTATTTTGCATGGAGGCCTTATCGAGAATTCTTCTTGGCTCTCATCATACCGATCCTATTCGTGGTATTCGGGCTAGAAAAAGTGGCCCTCGCATAAATCATTTATTTTTCGCAGATGATGCCCTCTTTTTTATTTGAAATTAAAAAGGGGAAGTTGATGCCTTTTTGAAGATTCTTAAGGATTTTTAACATGTTTCAGGTCAACAAATAAATCTTGACAAGTCTATGGTATTTTTTAGCCTGAATACCCCCATGAACCAAAGGCAGCAATTTGGTATTTTGCTTTGCATGAAAGTTGTTGACCACTTGGGTAACTATCTTGGTTTACCTTTTCATGTTGGAAAGAAAAAATCCTTACCTTTTCATAGTATTCTTAACCATTTTTCATGTAGGATTGACAACTGGTCAAAGATTCTCACCTATGATGGTAGAGAAGTTTTTATTAAATTAATTCTTCAAGCACTACCTACTTATGCACTCTCTGTTTTCCTTACTCCTAGGGGTACCATTGAGGAGAGGCAATCAAAGTTTCAAAGGATGTGGTAGGCTTGTAAAAATAAAGATCGTGGGTGGGCTATGCTTGCATAGGATAAAGTCTACCTCCCCATGGGTATGGGAGGGCTTGAGTTTAGAGATATTCAGTTGTTTAATATAGCTCTCCTTGGTAGACAGGTCTGAAGGCTGCTCACGAACAAAGATACATTATGTTTTCAAGTTCTTAGTTCAAAATATTTCCCCGATGGTGACGTGTTCCACCTCAAAAAGGTGCATAAACCATCTTACACATGGAGCAACATTGCTACTTCTGCTAGGACTCTCGAAAAAGGCTTTGGGTGACAGGTGGGTGATGGGAACAATATTGATATTTGTGAAGACAATTGGGGTTTCAAAGAGGTTAAATGGTGATTCTATAAGCAGTAATAGTTCGCACATTCATGAGAAAAAAGTGCATGAGCTTTGGAAAGATAATCGCATGAGATGGAACAAAAATAGAGTTATTGAAATTTATGGCAACTGCATGGGGGACCGTATTTGTAATCTACCTATCATCTCTAATGGTCCAAACAAGTTTGGTTCCAGAATTATCATGGTTTTACACGTCAAAATCGACATATTTTTGGCTTCTTCTTCAGCAGGTGGGCATAGGTCCTCACCATTTCATTTGGAAGACCATTTGCAAGCTAAAAACCCTTCCAAAAATTTGGGTGTTCACTTTGCGATTAGGACATGAAATTCTACTAATGAATGCAAATATCATTTCTATTTGCTAGAACGTTAACAAGGAGTGCCCTCGATGCAGGGCTGGCACTGAAACTTTAGTCCATGCACTCAAGGATTGCCCTACAGCCCGTGCTATTCTCACATGTGGTGGCCTGGATGGTAGGCTCACCCGAAAACTCATAGATGATCGTATGTGGGTTCACTTCCATATAGAGCCTTATACGGAGTTTGTCCATTTAGCACAGGAATGGGAAGTTTATTTATGAGATGAATAGCACAGCAGAATGCATAGCCCCAATACTCCATAGATAAGTTCGCCTGAGCCAAAAGAGTAATGCCCTTGTCAACAATGTTTCGGTGTTGCGTTCAGCAATTCCATTCTGTTCAGAGGTATGTGGACACGTGAGCTGATGAATGATTCTTTGCGAAACTAGAACAGATGTGGATGCTCTATAATTTTCGCCCCAATCACTTTGGAATTGTTTAATATCCCTCCCAAACTAAGTTTTAACAAGTTGCTGAAATTGAATAAAACACTTCACAGCCTGAGACTTCTGACGTAGTAGATAGATCCATGTGAATCGAGTGCAAACATCAATGAACGATATATAATACCAATCATTACCACACCGAACAAATGCAGGGCCCTAAAGATCAGACACAACCAGAGAAAAAGGATCACTATATTTTTTCGTGGATACAGGAAATGGCAGTTTATGAGACTTTCCTCTTTTACATGCAGTGCATACAATATCATCACAGAATTTACAAACAGTAATACTACATTTATTTAAAACAGACTTAACAACACTAGAAGACGGATGGCCCAACCGTTTATGCCATAGGGAAAAAATATTACACTCCTTGGATGTACTTTGCACTGTAGAAGAATCAGTGGAATCAGTTTCAGCCGACTGAGTAGATAGAATTGGCACCGAGAAGTGATACAGTCCATCACGAATACGGCCCGTCAACAAAGTTCCCTGGGTCATGATGTCCTTAATAACACAAAGGTTGGGTGAAACTAAAAAAAATATTATTATCATTTGCAAATTGAGACACCGATAATAAATTTTTCCTGATGCTTGGAACATATAGAACATTAGACAAGTGCATTAATTTAGACAGAGTAGATAAAACACTATGACCTACTGACGCGATCTTGGAAGGAGTTCCATCGCCCATTAAGAGATTAGAAGTACCTGAATACAGAGTCGCGTGATTCAGAGCCGAAGAATCACGACACACGTAGTTACTGGCTCTCGAGTCAGGATACCAAGATAAGGAGCCAACTGGCACGGGAATGTAGGAATTTGAACCATCATTAGAACCAACTTTTGCAGAATTGACATTGTAGTCGGAGGAGTCATAATAATCGGATGGATGTAGATCGCCCAAACGTGGTAGACCAATGCATGGGTCAGACCCGGAATAGACACGAGAACATGGTTTGGTATACTACAGAACGCCACTACCAGTAGACTGATCAACATTTGGCCCTACACCAAAAGACGAATTAAGCTGAACATTATTAGTAACGGGCATAGGGCGCATAAATGGGGCATTGGTCTAAAATCCCCAAAAGGCGGCCCAAGTTCACTGGTCCATTAGTTTGTGGCCTAGGCGCATGAAATGAGTAATGCCCACGACCTTGAGGCCTAAACATATCATGAAAATCAGCTTGTAGCTTACAGTCACCACGCGGCTCAAAATTACTCCAAAATTAAGCTGGTGGCCCACGTGCAGGATAAGGTGTATGATAGCCATCAAACGGCCTGACACAAGCACTATATTGTTGACCACCGACTTGTTGTTGACCACCAACACAATGATTGGACCAAAATTTGGTTCAAAATGAGGTCTCCTAATCGCTGGAGAAGACCAATCAGTTCCCACCTCTGAAGATCGTAAATCAGACTCCAAAAAACGGTGGGACTAGTAGGAGTAAACGACAGAACCATCACCGGCGGGGTAGCATCACGGTGTACCTGTAGTAACAACGCTGAGCAACGTGACCATACCTTACACAAATCTAACATTGAAGCCTCTATCGATAACTCCTTCCACGGTCGCGCAAGAAGGATCGACCACCACAAGCAGGCTCGTCCGTCACCTGAGCAGGAGTGCTTTCCACCATATTTTTTGGAAGAACAACCTCATGAACGGCCCGTTGTTGATGGCGTTCACACTCAAGCAGCGCATCCACGATGCATTGGAAAGGCAACAAGGAAGAGGAGAGAGTTACGGTCGAAACGACGGCTTCAAACTCGGAGGGGAGCCCCGCAAGTAAGATTTTCGTTCGCTCCACCTCAAACATCAGCGATCCAGATGCCTTCAAAAGAGCACACAAGCTTTTAAGTTTCGCAACATAGGTGTGAATAGAGTGCGTACCTTTTCGCAAGGAGTAAAGCTCATGGCGCAAACGAGATTGCTTCGCACCAGTGTCGGCCGCAAATAAAGCATTCGTCGTCGTCCATATATCAAAGGTTGATTGCACATCAATGAAGGAGGGCAGAAACGACGGACTAACAGTAGAGAGTAACTAGGACGTTAGGAGATTGTCCTGCTGTGTAAAAGTTGAGGCAGCCGCATTTGATACCAGTCCTCCATCGGTCGCTTGAACGAACCGAGCAGGAGCTATTATTGAACCGTCCAAGAACCCAACCAAATCGTATCCTGAAACAACAAGGTGCACCTGCTTTTGCCATTGGATAAAACTACTCTCGTTAATTTTGACAATATCATGTCTAGGAAAAGAGTTAACGATTCTTTCGCCAGTGATGGGAGAGCCAAGAGGCTCAACAAACGTAGAATCAGCTGAATGAGCAGTGGTCATAGCCTAGGATCGGCGGCGACTGATACCATGAAGAGAGGTATAGTCAGTTGAACTAAGCTAAAGAATACAGAGATTGAATTGAAAGGATTGAAAATGCTTTGTTTCTATTTCATGAATCTAGTCTGCCTTCTGATCACTATACATACTGTTTTATAGAAAGAGCATAGTAGGCTGAAACTGTTGCCAACAGTATTATCTAACTGGTTAACTAATTACTAATAGTTGTAACAAACTAACAACTGCCTGAGCTATACTCTATTAGGCTCATTAGCAATAACTACAAATGCTATATTGACTGGATTAAGGAGTCCATAAGATTTCTGGATACGAAAGCCATTGCCGACTTTATCACAATATTGTGGAATAGTTGGAATAACCGAAACAATTTCATCTTTTGTGGTAAGGAAGAAGATGCACGCGTCATTTGGGAGAAGGCCATTACCTTAAGCAAGGATTTTCATATTCATAACATGGTTAACAAGCCAATGCTGCCGTCATCCCCTTCTCTAAAAAAGTGGGAGAAGCCTTTAATAGGTACTATGAAGATCAACTTCGATACTGCTGTGTCGAACACTAAAATTGTTTTTGGGGTAATTGCACCTGACTCCGAGGGCTTTGTTATTGGAAGGGGTTTTTGTTTTAAAAATGAGGAGATGGCGAGTGACTGGGCCAAACTCCATGCTTTCGAAGAAAGCCTCAAGATTGTTGGATTGCTGAATGTTACAAAATTCACCTTCGAAACAGGTTGTGCAACTCCCGCAAGAGAAATGATTGTATGAAACAGTGACGCGACATCATCTGTATCCCTTTTCCAATATGTTTATGCCACATTAGTATTCTTATCCTGAATTTTAGGATTTTAATTTGAATTTGATTTTTTTTCAGGATGAAAATATTAAAATTCAAGATGAAAATACTGATGTGACATAAACTTATTAAAAAAGGAATACAGATAATATGACGTCACTGTTTCATATAATCATTTTCCCTCTCGCAAATAGAATAAAAAAGTGCAGGGATGACATTACCCTCATGGGTTAGAGCATTAATGAGTGCCTTCAAAATACGGATAGGTTTAATAATGTGGCTGTTAATTGGGCCAATCATAATTGTAATAAGGCGGTAGACTTTTTTAATAATTATGCCATTTCTATTGAGGGTCATTTAGTTTTTGGTATTGATTATCCTACGGTGATTCATAATCTTGTAATTGATGCTGTTATTAATTGAATGTTGACCGTTTAGGTCTTTTTGTCAAAAAAGAAAAAAGAAAAAAGAATGTTGCCTGGTAGCGGGCTACTGGTAGGAATGAATTTTTGCTCCAAGATTTTGGCGAATTTTCTTCCTGATTCATTTTTGCTTTGGCGTTCGTCTTTAATCTTCTTGATAAGATTAATTGGACTATGGTGTGTTGTTTGTGTGTCCCTGTTTTGTGGGATTTTCAAGGTTGTCTTTGGTGAGCTTTCTACTGGGTGGCTTTCTACGTGGAAGGAGAAGCAGCGACCACCATGCATTTGGGGTGCTTTGGGGAATGGTGGTCTTCATGTTTCGGTGAACTTCGTCGTTTTCTCTGAAAATGCTTTCCTTTCTTACTGTTTATGTTTCTTGCATGATTTTACGTTTTTCTTGCATGGTTTCTGTATTTTTGCATGCTCTCGTAGCCAGGTACGTTTGACTTTTCCTACGTGTTTTCATCACATATAAGAGTTTTTCTCTGTTTTCCAAAAATCTGCATTTATCACGTTGAGTCTTATTATCATAATTTTTGTATAAATCTTCTTCTTTATCTGTAAGTAGTTTGTACTTTTTAGGATTTCTGGCAGTTTTTATTTTTTTTCTCCTTCTCATTAAACTGGATAACGGCTTTTTCTATTTTTGATTTGTTTTTAGCTCTATTTTATTTAAGAGTTTGTATGTTTTGTTCTTTTTGGTTTGGTTTTGAGGATCATAATGCTGGTTTCTAGCGCGATTTCCGGTCGTTTTGTGTGTTTTCTTATCTTCCTTTCGCTTCTTAGTTTTAATATCGAATGGTGTCTTTGTAGCCTCAGTATCATCTTATTTATTTATTTCTTGTTTTTGGTTTCCTGGAGTTTCTTGCTGTTTCTTCTCTCTTTTGTGGCTTTTGTAGTTGTCTTCTTGGTTCATTCGTGGTGAAGGTCCAGGGTCTGCCTGGGTTTCCAGTGAGATTGCTTTTTCTAGTTTGCTTGCTTCTCTGATTTCAAGAATGGCTGAGGATATAAACGAGCTATTGGAAAAACTTAACTTCTCTGAAGAAGAATAAAAAAAGGGTGATAAGCACGAATAAAAAGTCAACAAACATACACGGGTACGAGGCGTGGGCTGTTAGAAAGATCATGTCTGGGGAAAAAGTTAACAGAGAAGCTATGTATCGTGTTCTTAAATCCTTATGGTTCATCAAGGAAGAACTTAGCTTTGTGGCCTCAACTGATGGTGTGATACTTGTGAAATTTGATAACATCAATGATAGAACGAGAATTATAAACCTGACCTGTGTTGATTAAACGTAAATGAGAGTTATGTTTAGGAGAATAAAAGGTCAAGAGTTATATTTTAATGGGTTTAATTTAGAAGTTTTTTAGAGAATGAAAGGTCAAGAGTCATTGGTTTATGACTATTATTAAATTTTAATATTTTTGGTTTTTTATTTAAGGGTAGACTGTATCCTATAAATAGTTTGTAAGCATTTGATATATAATAGAAAAAAAGAAGAAAGAAGGTTTAGAAGTTATAATAAAAGTTTTTTTTTTGGAAGTTGTTTTTCTCCACAAGCCCTCACGGCATAGTAAATAAATAGTTGTTCGTTTTTTGTCCGGTCTTGAGCAATTTTCACAAATTGGTATCCGAGCCATGGAGAGTGTGACCAGTAATGTGTCGCTGCCTCGACTAACGAAGGCAAACTACGAGAATTGGAGCATCCAAATGAAAGCTCTTCTCGGGTCTCAAGGTGGTTGGGAGGTGGTCCAAGAAGGTTTCGTAGAACCGACAACTACCACGGGATATACGGCGGCTCAAAACAAGACGTTGAAAGAGATGCGATCGAAAGATAAGGCGGCATTGTACATGTTGTTCCGAGCTGTTGACGAGTCGGGCTTTGAGAAGATTGCGAGTGCGACAACTTCAAAAGAAGCATGGGATATTTTGGCGAAGGTGTACAAAGGACCCGACCGAGTTAAACAAGTCCGCCTTCAAACTCTTCGCGGCGAGTTGGAAGGCATGAAGATGAAGGAATCGGAAGGTGTCTCCAACTACATCACGCGTGTTCAAACCATGGTGAACCAACTCAACTGAAATGAAGAAGCGTTAACCGATCACGAGTTGTGGAGAAGATTTTGAGGTCGTTAACTGACAGTTTTGAGAATGTCGTATGTGCCATAGAAGAGTCAAAGGATCTAGCAACGCTCACAGTCAACAAACTCGCCAGTTCTCTCGAGGCACATGAATAATGTAAGAAGAAGAAGAAAGAGGAGACACTCGAGCAAGCACTTCAAACCAAGGCTTCAATCAAAGACGAAAAGGTTTTCTATTCTCAAAACTTTCTAGGTAAAGGGCGTGGCCGTGGAGGTCGAGGAAATGGTCGCGGTGGAAGAGGCCGCGGTCAAGAAGGGCATTATGAGGAGAAGGAGCAATGAAACCAACAAAATTGGAGTGGAAGAAGACGCGGTCGTGGAAGAGGCAGTCGGTCGAATTATTCCAACATCGAGTGCTACAAGTGTGGCAAATATGGTCACTATGCGAAGGCTTGCAACTCTGATAAGTGTTACAATTATGGCGAGGTGGGGCATTTCGCAAAAGAATGTCGCATCTTGAAAAAGGTGGAAGAGAACCAACCTAACCACGGAAGATAAGGAGGCGAAAGAAGGTTTTCTCTTGATGGCACACAACAAAGTCAACACCAACAACAACATGGTGTGGTACCTTGACACGGGTGCAAGCAACCATATGTGCGGGCACAAGCACCTATTCAAAGAGATGCAAAAGGTTGAAATGGACATGTGTCGTTTGGAGATGCGTCGAAGGTTGAGGTAAAAGGCCAAGGTACCATTTGTTATTACAAAAGGATGGGTTAGTTGGGTCAATTCAAGATGTGTATTTCATACCAGACCTCAAGAGCAACATTTTGAGTATGGGGCAACTCATGGGAAAAGGTTATTCGGTACTTATGAAAGACCGAGTGTTACACTTGAAAGATAAGCAAGGGCATTTGGTTGCTCGAGTTGAAATAGGGAGAAATCACATGTACAAGTTGAATTTGAAAAGCGTTCGAGAAAAACATTTGCGAGTCGACGTAGAAGACAAGGCGTCACTGTGGTATCTCTGTTTTGGTCACCTACATTATCGAGGTCTAAACGAGTTGGCGAAGAAGAACATGGTGCACGGGCTACCGGACATGGACTATGAGGGATGTGAAAAATGTGTGCTCGGCAAGCATGCGAGAACTTCGTTTCAAAAGAAAGTAGAATATCGGGCTAAGCAACCTCTCTAATTGATTCATACCAAAATATGTGGACCAATCACCCCCGAATCTTTTAGCGGTAAAAGGTATTTCATTTCCTTTATCGATGATTTCTCACAAAAAACTTGGGTTTATTTTCTGAAAGAAAAATCCAAGGCGTTCGAGGTGTTCAAAAAGTTCAAAGTGATGGTGGAAAAGGTAACTAGTAGACACATCAAATCTGGACAATCCAATAGAGGTGGCGAGTATACTTCGACAGCTTTCATAGAGTATTTTGAAGAGTAAGGCATAAGATGATTCCTAATCGCACCGTACTCTCCCTAACAAAACGGTGCGGCCGAGAGGAAGAACTGGACTATTCTCGACATGGTTCGGTCAATGCTCAAGAGCAAGAAGATGCCAAAGGAATTTTGGGCGGAAGCCGTGCAATGTGCCATCTATGTGCAAAATTGGTGTCCACATGTGAAGTTGAATGATCAAACATCACAAGAGGCATGGAGCAGACAAAAACCGACAATTTTTCATCTCAAAGTATTCGATAGTGAGGCCTATTCACACGTGCCAGATCAGCGAAGAACGAAGCTCGAAGACAAAAGCAAAAGGTTTATTTTTATTGGGTATGATGAGAAAACAAAAGGATACAAGCTACTCGACCCGATAAGCTAGAAGGTTGTGGTGAGTCATGATGTACGAGAAAATGAAGCAAGCGAGTGGGATTGGAATAACTCAACGGAGGTTATCATCAAATATGGAGAATTATCAATCGCTACACCAACAATCATACCGATAAATCCTAAAACCACCGATGATGAAGATGAACCGCAACAACCCAAAATGCGAAGTTTGCAAGATTTGTATGATTCAACAAATGAAGTACACATTGTATATCTTTTGGAAGATTCTGAGAATATATGTTTTGAAGAGGCGATGCGAGACAAGAAGTGGAAAACTACCATGGACGAGGAGATTAAAGCAATTGACCACAACAACACATGAAGGAAGTCAGCCCATTGGTGTGAAGTGGGTGTTCAAGAGAAAGATGAATGCTCAAGGTGAGATAGAACGGTACAAGGCATGACTTGTTACAAAGGGATACAAGCAAAATGAGGGAATCGATTATGACAAGGTGTTTGCTCCCGTTGCAAGAATGGAGACAATCCGATTGCTCTTTTCACAAGTGACTCAATTCAAATGGCCAATATTTCAAATGGATGTCAAGTCGGCATTCTTGAATGGTGTGCTTGAAGAAGAAGTGTACATCGAACAACCACCCGAGTACAGGAAAAGTGAAGAGAAGAAGGTGCTGAAATTGAAGAAGGCACTTTACGGGTTGAAGCAAGCACAACGGGCATGGAATACTCATATCGATACATACTTCAAATAAAACAGGTTCGAATAATATCCCTATGAACATGCCCTTTACGTGAAGGATTGAGGTAATATGTTGTAATGGCCCGATTTAGGGGATATTCAGAATAGTGATCTCGGGATCATTAATCTGAGATTTGAGAAATTAATTTTAATGTTATATTATGAGTTAGAACATGATAGTTCATATGCATGATGTAACAGCCCGATTTTGGGCTTAGTCGAAACAGTGGTTTCGGGACCACAAATTTGATGTTGAGAAATTTATTTTATTTATATTTTTATGGTCTAAAAATTCACGAAATGATTTTGTTAAAATCTCATTCGAAAATTTTGACGTTTGAGCACTCAATTAAGTCAAAAGGACTAAATTGTAAAAAGTGAAAAGTTGAGTTCTACATGTTAGAGGTGTCCAATTTTTATGAAATTTTAAATTGGAGGTACTTAAATGACAATTAGGCCATTGGTTAAGTTGGTGGACAAAAAATGGACATGGATGGGTATGTTTCAAAAGATTTTTTAAGGGCATTTTGGTAATTTAGTGAATTAAATGAATTAAAAACAAAATTTAAATGCCAAATTTGTCCATCTTCAAGCTTAGGCCGAATTTAACATGTGGGAAGACATGGATAGGGTTTTCAAGCTTTCCAAGTTTCATGGTAAGTCCATTCTAGCCCCGTTTTTCATGTTCTTTACATTTTTGGAGTCCCGGTAACTTGATTTAGCTTATTCTAGTAATAATTTAACCTAGGATTCATATTTGGAAAAATACCCATAGGTGAAATGTGTTAATTTTGATGTTTTATGGCAGAATATGAATCTTAGAATTATGTTAAACAACTTTTACTAAGCAATTTTAAGTGAAAACGAGTAAAACGACATAATCAGCAAAAATACCTAATGTACATAAGTGCATGTTAGAGAAAGAATTTGATGTTTCCATAGAAGGGAAAAATTATCAGCATGTTATAAAACATAAGGATAAGGGATGAAGTTTAATTTTCGAGCCTAGGGGTAAAATCATAATTATGCAAAAGTTTAGGGGTAATATTGTAATTTTGCTAAAGTTTGAGTTAGGGACTGTTTTGAGTAGTACATCAATTAAATAAGTGAAATGTGATGTCTTAGACCTCGAAAAATGAGATTTGGACCTAGAACGGGAGAAAAATCGAAGATCGAAAAAGTTAGTAAAATGACCGTTTTGGTATCAAGGTAAGTTCATATGTTTAATAAGCATTTAATTATGCATATTTGAATGATAAATTGATATTTTGGCCATATATACTTTAGTATTGAGTTTCAGATATAATGATTAATGTTTGATAATAATTTGATATTGGAAAGAGAACTTGTATAATTTATATGTAATACCATATTTTGTATTATGGCTTTGTATGATAACAAGAAAGTATTGACTAGCATAGTTTGATGAGAATAAGTTAAGTTGATGATAGGATGAGATTTAGAATGTAAGTATGTAAGTTGAGTAGCATTTTATTATTATGCAATTATTGTTATTAGTAATGTTATTATTGAGTTATGTGACTAACCTTGAGAATTTGAGCAAGTATGTTTCAGCTATGGCTTGACAAGGCATTGATATCTCAAAGTCCATGGCTATACCGTGGAAATTAAGGAAGAATTGACAGAAAAATCGATGTTCATAACATGACATTTAAGGAGGAATTGATGGTTAAGGGTACCATGTAAGACCATGTCAAGACATGGCATCGGCATTGATTAAGGACTTCATGTAAGACCACATCAAGATGTGGCATTGGCAATAAGACAAGGATACCATGTAAGACCATGTTTGGAGCATGGAATTTGGTAAGATAAGGATATCATGTAAGACCATACCAAGGCATGGCATTGATAAGTTCTATAAGGCAAGGAAATCATGTAAGACCATGTCAAGACATGGCATTGATGAGTTACTATAAGGCAAATGTCCCATGTAAGACCATGCCAAGGCATGGCATTGGTGAGTTCATAAGGTAAGGATACCACGGAAGACCATGTCAAGACATGGCAATGGTAAGTTCAAAAAGGAAAAGGTTCCTGAGTAATCCAAAGAGTAAGTCAAAGAAATGACAAGGTGAGAACATGAAGAAAGAGTATAGGTATGCATTTAAGGCTTATTTAATATTGAGATTGTAAGTAATTGAGATTATCAAATATTAAGTAAGTGATGAGTTTTCAGTTATGCTTGTGACACTTTATGACATGATTGGCAATATGCCTATATTGTGAAAGAGTATTCATGTGTTAAGTGAGATGTTGCAGGTATGTAAGCAAGCTATTAAGTAAGGTGCCCTTTGTATTCTGAGCCTTTGGTATGGTTACCGATGAGTTCACCGAGAAAATCGATTAAGTGAAATTATGTGTGACTTGGAGTGATAAGTGTAGGCATATGCATGTGTAACATATGAGCAATATGCTCGATATGTAATTGGAAATTGGAAAGATTGTTATAGGTAAGTAATGAATACAACTAAAGTGAGTGAGAGCAAAAAATTACAAATAAAACTGTTTTGGAGAGCAACAGTAGAGTAACTTCGAAAAATCACAAAAAATGGTAGAAATGGGATCAGTAGTTGAGTGAGAAATGAAATTAAAGCTTATTGAGTCTATTTTCATATGAAAGAAACAGAAAAAGCAAAGAAATTGTGTATTTTGAGATATTTAGATTTTTTTGAGACTGGTTCAGAATGATTACGTGATCCCCTATTCTATCTTGGAAAAATCATCAAAAATTTTAAAAAAATAATTATGTGATATAATTTATATTCCTGAAATTTTGAATGAGTCTAGTTTCAAATAAACTAAACAATAAGGTCATCTAAATTCTGTACAAGGAGATAATTGATTCTTAGTGAAGAGAGGTCAAAATAGTCGAATAGTGAAAGAGGGGAAATTTTAATGAATAAACTGTACTAATTGGAAAGACTAAACATTCTATAAATTTTATGGTATGAAGATATGTGAGTCTAGTTTCAGGAAAAATTAGCGGTTTGTAATTCGGAGCTCTGTATTTCAAGAAATAAATAATTTAGTCACAACGATTCAAGTAGTCAGATTAATGCGAACATGAGTAATAAGGTTTAAGCATGTGATTTAATGATTGTATCAATTTGAGAACTTGTTGTGAGGATTTGTCTCGTTGAGGCTTTGGTAAGGCTACAAATGAGTAAGTTGATAAAGTACGAACTTATCATTATTTATGCAAGTTATGACAGCTTAGTAGTAAGCTAAATTCATTACTAATGCTAAGCTAAATTCATTACTAATGCTTATTATTTTTACATGTGAACTTACTAAGCTTTATAAGCTTACCCCCTTTTCTTTCCCATGTTTTAGAGTCCTATTAAACAAGCTCAGGCTGAAGGTCGTCGGAGATCGCTTCACACTATCAAGCTATCTATCGGTATCTTTATTTATAAATGATTTAAGTTATGGCATGTATAGGGGTTTGACTAAGTCATTTTGTATATGTGTTAATTAATTTGATTAAATGCATTGCTTCATAACGGTAATAAGGATTATTCTATATTTAGCCACGAGTTGTGGCTCATATTGGTCATGGAGTTATAATGCTTGTGTATGCATGTGTTTGTTAAAGTTTAAATTATAAGTGAATGTAGTATACGGGTAAGGGGTGTTACACATGAAAATTTTGGTCCTTTAATTTTAGCGATTTTGTGTTTAATCGTGAAAAAAAGACTAAATCGCATAAAGAGTGAAAGTTCCATTCTATTAGATAAAGGTGCCAAATAGCCATATATTATTAATTGGAGGTCTTTAAAAGGCAATTAGACCCCTAGAGATAGCATGGCCGGCCATAGGAGACAAATTGTGTCTAAATTGGTCAAAGTTGTTGATAGTTGGTGGCTAATTTGACTAATAGTAATAAAATAAAGAAAAGATGATATCCATCTTTCTTGCTCATGTCTTCCACCGAAAATAAGTAGCAAATAAAGGGTATAAAGATTCAAAAATTTCAGCAAGCTCTCATCCATTCAAGTAAGTGTTCTAGTGACATTTTCTTGAAAATAGTTGTACTTTTGAGACCCCCAAAGCTTAAGCTTTCAAATGAGGGGGCTATTGTGCAATATTGTGAAAAGTTTACATTTCTACCATGAGAACTATATTAGTTATTTGCTGCACTTTTATGGAAGAAGTTGAGTCTTAGTTGTTAGATGAACAACTTTTGTGAAAGGTGTTGTCTTGGAAACACCTACTTTGAACCTTGGTGAAAAGGTTACAAAATTGTAGTAATTATGTGAAATGTTGAGTTTTGATAATAGCTATAAGAGTATTAAATGTTCACCTAGGCTTGTTGAAGGTGGAAATGTGATTAGAATTAATTTTCGAGCCTACGGGAGAAATGGTCATTTTGCCCAAGGTCTAGGGGCAAAATAGTAATTTTACCTAAATATGATTTTTGAAATGCTTTTATTAATATAATGATTAAAATGAGCTAAATTACTATTATAGAGCAAGAAGAACCGAGGACTCGCCTTGATCGGGGAAAGAACAAAGTCCTGGACTAAACCGACGAGTTAGCTCATTTCGAAATCGAGGTAAGTTGTATGTGATTTAAACAACATTTTTATTAGCATGTTGAGAAATGCTTGTCATTTTATTAATGAATGAGATGTTGAAGTCTTAATGGGCCATATTGATTAGAGAAATGACATCATTGAGATATGAAATAGATAAGGTCCCATATAAGACCATGTCCGGGACATGGCCTCGGCACCAAGTTGAAATCTCGTATAAAACCATATCCGGGATATGGCAACGATACATAAGAGGTAATCCTGTATAAGACCATATCTGGGATATGGCTTCGATAATGAATATGGAAATCATATAAGACCATATCTAGGATATGGCATCGATACAAGAGAAGTAATTCCATATAAGACCATATCCGGGATATGGCATTGGCACCTAGAGGTAATTCCATATAAGACCATGTCCGGGACATGGCATTGGCATCTAGGGGAGACTCCATGTAAGACCACCTCAAGGATGTGGCAATGGCTTTATACTTACAATAGTTATGATAAACGCACGTATTTGGCTATCCCTTGTGAGTAGTGGGATAAGTAGATGAATTTAGAAGTGGAAATGTGAAGGATATTTAAGTCATGTGAATGAGTGAATACAGGTACTCATGAATGAGTCACGAGGAGTCAATTGCAATACATGGCACAGAAAGTGTTAGATAAGGGCAACTAGAAGTGAGTATTTTCAAGAAACCTTGACTTGTGTACGGTTAGCTAATACCGTGGATGGATTATTTTATGAGCATTATTATTGCTATTTATTTCCATGCAACTTACTAAGCTTTATGCTTACCCCTTTTTCATTTCCCTTCTTTCTTATAGTATTGACAAGGTAACTCGAGGATCGTGGAAGCAGGAGTTCATAAATCACGCTATTGACAACACTTTGGTATAACAATTTTAGACTTATCATGAATATGGCATATATAGGACTTGGGTATTTTGTTAAGTTGTAATTGTCGGTCAAAGTGTTGGCTATAAGTTTGTAAAAGTTATTTTGTAAATGGCCTTATGAATTAGGAAAATACTTGGGAAATTCTTTTGCTTAATGAAGATGGAATTCATGAAGTGTTTATCCCTTTAATTAATTTGTCTGTTGGAATGGGTCTTTAAACTTGTTTATGGATAGGAGTTGTAATGTTTTTGAATGGAAGTATGTATATGTACATTCTAGGGTGGAAATGGCTTGGTATATAGCCTACCAATTGACCACATAAGTATACACACGGGCATGGGTCTAGGCCGTGTGGGAGGCACGACTAGCACATGGGCGTGCACCCAGGCCGTGTGAAGTCTGCACCTTGCACTTAAGATTTAAATCATCACATGATTGGGGTACACGGGCATGTGTATAGGTCTTGTGGAGAAGTCAGAATGCTAAGGTTTTACACACGGGTCAAGGCCACGGGCATGCCATGGCTGTGTGAATTTAGTCAGTGTCGACCACGGGTGGAAGACATGGGCATGCTTCAGGGGAACACAGGAGTGTCCCTAGGCCTACACGGACGTGTGACCCCTTTTTCATGAAAAATTTTCTAAGTTCTCGATTTAGTCCCAAATCACTTTCGATGCATGTTTTGGGCCTCGTAGGCTCGTTCTAGGGACGATACGAATGATTTTGAAAAGTTTTAAATTTGAGTGGAAATTTATGTCTCGGTTTTGAATGTTAGCTTGTGAATAAGTCCGGTAATGCCTCTTACCCTATCCCGGCGTCAGATAAGGTAAGGGGTGTTACATATGTTATTTGTTGCTCTTTATGTTGATGACCTATTTTTTATGGGGAACAATGGTGAGATGATACAATATTTTAAGAGCACAATGACACAAGAATTCAAGATGACAGATTTGGGTTTGATAAAGTTTTTCCTTGGTTTGGAGGTAAGACAAGAAGAGACAGGTATTTTTCTGTCACAAGAAGCATATGCAAAGGAAATTTTAAAGAAGTACAATATGGCATATTGCAAACCGGTATCAACACTAATGGAACAAGGTGTAAAACTCTCGAAATTTGATGGAGGAGAACGAGTCGACGTGAGCAAATACTGGAGTTTGATGGGAAGTATTCGCTATCTCACTTGCACAAGGCCTGACCTTTCGCTAAGTGTTGGCATTGTAAGTCAGTTCATGGAGGAGCCGGTTTATTCACATTGGAAAGCATTGAAGTGAATCCTACGGTACATCTAAGGAATGGTGTCACTCGGGTTATTCTATTCAAATGTGGAAGATTACGAGTTGATTGGGCACTCCGACAGTGATTGTTACGAGACTTAGACGGTTAGAAAAGTACATCGGGATATGTGTTCTTTATGGGTAACACGACATTTACTTGGCTTTCAAAAAAGCAACCAATTGTGACGCTCTCGACATGTGAAGCTAAATATGTGGCAGCGTCTTGGTGTGTTTGTCATGCTATATGGCTCAGATATTTGTTGGGCGAGTTGGAGCAACAACAACTCAGTGCGACTGAGATACGAGTTGACAATAAATTAACAATTGAGTTGGCAAAGAATCTAGTGAATCATGAGAGAAGTAAACACATTGACATTTGCTTTCACTTTATCTGAGATCATGTAAAGGAAGGAAGTGTGAAATTAGTGCATGTGGGAAGCTGGGACCAAGTCGCGGATATTTTCACGAAACCGCTACCGATAGTACTTCTTGACAACTACAGGAAATTAATCAGCATGAAGGATGGCAGAAGCATTTAAGTTTACAGGGGAGTTTTGTTGATTAAACGTTAAATGAGAGTTATATTTTAATGGGTTTAATTTAGAGTTATGTTTAGGAGAATGAAAGGTCAAGAGTTATGTTTTAATGGGTTTAATTAGAAGTTTTTTTAGAGAATGAAAGGTCAAGAGTCATTGGTTTATGGCTATTATTAGATTTTAATATTTTCAGTTTTTTATTTAAGGGTAGACTATAGCCTATAAATAGTTTGTAAACATTTGATATATAATAGAAAAAAAGAAGGTTTAGAAGTTATAATAAAAAGTTCTTTTTTGAAAGTTGTTTTTTTTCGCAAGCCCTCACGGCATAGCAAATAAATAGTTGCTCATTTTTGGTTTTATCTTAAGCAACTTTCACAACCCCATGGCTCTTTGATCAAAGTATGTTTGCGTTCTAACCATTCATTAAGGGTCAAGAATTGGATGACTATGTGTTTAATATTACTCCATTTTGGATAAGGATTTACAACATCCCCTTTGAGCAAATGGATAGGCAAGTGGCCATTAACGTGGGAAAGGCGATTGGGGAGCTCATGGCTATTGACTAGCGAGATATAGATGGGGGTAGACTGACTATATTAGAATTAGGGTCAAAATAGATGTGCTAAGACCCTTTATAAGGGTGGTTCATTTAGTTGGCAGCGAGGGCACTGAGATTGTCTGTGCGATCAAATATGATAGGCTACATGCCTTTTGTTACATATGTGGCCTTATTGGACACACTACACAAAAGTGGAATAGAAAAGAAGAACACCTTGAAACGAACAACCTCATCTTCCAATATGGGAGTTGGCTTAGAGCTCAGTTAGGAGGGTCAACCCAAACTAGAGGTAACTGGAGAAATGGGATCAAAATTCTGGAAAATATGATAAACCCAAGGTACCTGTGATGGAGTTGGGGAAGAGGAATTTGAATCTTACTCCCCAATTCTGGAAAAGAATATCAAAACTAGAGGTAACTGTGGGCAGCTCGATTAGGGAGGCTTGGGTTGTGGGTGGTGATTTTAATTCCATCATAATGATGCTGAAAAAGATGGGGCAGAAGAAAATCTAGGGTAACCAGGGAGGAATTTAAAGATGTTATGGAGGAGTTGTCTCTTATTGACATAAAAACTGACAAAGGCTGGTTCACGCTGGTCAATAATCGTAACGGGAATAACATGGTCAAAGAGAGGTTGGACAGGTTCCTTATTTTTGCTAACGCTATTGACAATTTCCCTTTTCTTGCGACTATAGTGGTGAGACAAACAAACTCCGACCATGATGTGATTTTGATGGATACTTTGGGGCACAAACCTAGAGAGAACTTTAAAGACCCGAGACTTTTCTTTAAATATGATGTGTGCTAGGAGAAAAAGAAGGAAGCCAAAGACATTGTTAAGAAAGCTTGGAACAATAATAATATAAATATCATCAAGAAGCTTGAGAAAGTGCCGTAGAGCTTCACCCGTGGCAACATGGTCATTATAGAAGGATGAACAATAAAATTTGTGAGCTGGTGGGAGGATTGACAAGCTCATTGGTGCTCATCGGGAGGATAGTGTTGATATGTTAAAAATTACCCGTATTAAGCTTGGGCACCTTTATGCCAAAGAAGAAAGTTATTGGGCACAAAGATCATGCATTAAGTGGCTCAAACAAGGGGATAGAAACACACATTTTTTTCATGTCTGTGCCACCTGTAGGTTGAAGAAAAACAAAATCGATAGAGTAAAGGACTCAAATGGTATTTGGATAAATGACAATAATGATATTTGTAAGGTCGCATGAGAGTATTCTCATAGTCTTTTTAAGTCGAAAGCTTCCTCTCATGGTGAGCTTAACTAGAGTTACATATAAAAGAACGTCACCTATGACATTAACAACATGCTAGCTAGAGACTTTCACGGATGGGGAGATTTTTTAAGCCTTCAATCAAATGGGACCCCCTGCAAAGCCCTTGGGATTGATGGTCGTTTAGGTATTTTCTTTAAAGAGAATTGAGAGGTGGTGGGTAAAGAAGTTCTTAAGCTTTGTCATGATGTGTTAAATGGAAACAATGACATTTCTTGCCTTAACGATACAATGATCATCCTTATTCCTAAGATTAAGGATCCTAATGACATGACTAACTTTCATCCAATTAGCTTGTGCATGGTGTTATACAAAGTCTTATCCAAAGTCCTAACTAATCACCTCAAGGCTGCCCTTCCTTTTTGCATTACTCAAAACCAAAGTGCTTTCGTCTAGGGTCGTTTGATACATGATAATATTCTTATAGCTCGTGAGTTGATACACTACCTTCAGAGTTCTAAAAATGGCCTGAACAAATGTTTCTTCATAAAACTCGACATGAGTAAGGCTTATGACCGCGTTGAGTGGAATTTTCTTGAAGGAGTCATGAAGAAATTAGGTTTTGAGGATTCTTGGGTTGATAAAGATTATTTTGTGTGTTTGGTTGGTGAGATTCGTGATTAAGTGTAATATGATTCTCTAGGAGGTTATTGTTCCCGAGCGGAGGGTTTGACAAGGGGACCCCCTGTCCCCTGATCTCTTTTTGTTTTGCATAGAGGCTTTTCTAGAATGCTTTTACATGCTCAAAGTACTAATAGTATTAGGGGCATTCGGGCTAGCCGAAACGACCCCTGTATTAACCATTTATTTTTCGCTGATGATGCCCTTCTCTTTGTTAGGAAAAAAAATAAATTCAATGCCTTTTTAAAAATTCTTAGGGAGTTTGCACAAGTCTCAGGTCAAAAAATAAACCTTGACAAATCAATGGTGTTCTTTAGCTTGAATAATCCTATGGACCAGCGTCAACATTATGGTGACTTGCTTAGGATGAGAGTGGTCGACAAGTTGGATAGTTATCTTGGCTTACCCCTCCCTGTTGGTAAAAATAAGACTATGGCTTTTCATAGCATTATTAACTATTTCTCTTGTAGGATAAATAGTTGGTCAAAGAGGCTTCTCTCCTACAACGGTAAAGAATTTTCATTAAGGCTATCTTACAATCACTCTTGAATTATGCATTTTTGGTTTTTCTTGCTCCTAGGGGTATCTTAGAGGACATGCAATCCAAAATATGTCAGATGTGGTGGGCTAGCAAAGAGAGTGGAAGAGGCTGGTCAATGCTTGCATGGGAAGGAGTTTGCCATCCCAAGGGAATGAGAGGGCTTGGCTTCTGTGATCTTCGCCTTTTTAACTTGGCTCTCCTTGGTAGACAAGTTTGGAGACTCCTCACATTTAAAGATACGTTGTGCTATCAAGTGCTCATCTCGAAGTACTTCCATAGTAGCAACCTCTTCCACCCCAAAGCCGTTGACAAATTATCTTACACTTGGACTAGCATCGCTACAACTACTAAAGCCTTCGAAAATGGGTTTGGTTGGTAGGCTGGTGATGGAAATAGTATCGATATTCATAAAGACAACTGGGTCTTTGAAGGCTTAAACGGTGATTCCCTAAGCTCTACTACTTTAACTTTTCATGAGAAAAAGGTGAATGACTTATGGACCAATAATCAAAAGAGTTGAAACAAAGATAGGGTGCGTGATTTATATGGCAGTTTTGTGGAGGACCAAATATGTAATTTAACTCTTTTTACTAATGGACCAATATATTGAATGGTGTGGTTTCGTAACCCTCATGGCTTTTTGTAATATCCCAGACTATGGCTTATGCATAATTGCTTAATTGAATGTGAAAGCATGCCTTTGTATGCATAAATATGTTCTATGAACCTTAATGTGTAGGTGAACGCCTTAGAAATTATTTAATTCTAAGTCTAAAAGAGGGAGTTAAGCCTGATAGGCCTTAAGAAAATAATTGGGGGGAAATAAAACACACAAACGAGCTTGGAAAAGTAGCCCGGAGGCGCCACTTAAGGCCTTTGGGAATGACGCCACAAGCAGGATAGATGGGCCAAGGTTCGAGTCACATGGGAAGCTAAATGGAAGCTTTAATTTTTGCAGAAAAGAAGTAGAGATGGACAGCATAGGGAGACTGAGGAGAGAGTTTAAGATGAGATCAAATTCTTTTGGAATTTTGGCTAAGGTAGGAGAAAAGTGTTGGCCGGCCAAGGGACTTTAGGTTTAGTAATTTCGGCAAGAGGAGGAAAAGTAAGGCTATTATTCTTTTCTCTTTTGAAGCCTCTGCCGAATTCTCTAGCCACTCTTCTCTTTCTCTCATACTTTGTCAAAAGTCAAAAACACAAGTAGTCATAGCCGAATTTCCACTTTACCTCTCTCAAAGTCTTCTTTTTCTTTAATCTGTTCTAGCCGAAACCCCCTCCTCCCTAGTTCATCTTTGCCGAAACCCCTAAAAAGATTCATACCCTTCCTCTTGTATTCCTTAAGATAGCCGAATATCCTATTTCTATTAGGAGACAAAGCCGAATCTCCCTATTATCATCTAGCCGAATCCCTGTGGTGTCAGGCATAGGTGCTGTCGATTTCTGTGGTAAGGGTAAGATCAAATACCAATTCTTTTCTTTTTCTTTAAATCGAAAGTTAAAAACTAATGCCATTATTATTTTTGGCCGAAAGTTTGAAGGGTTTTGGGACTCCTTTTATAGCCGATTTCAAGAGGGAATCTTTCGGGATTTCTAACCCAAGGTAAGTCATTCGGCCAAAGGCCATCTATTATGTTTAAGGTGGGAATCGGATCTAACATATACCCTATATGTATTTCGACATCTCCTCAAGACAAGTGACAAGTTTTCAAGATTTCAAATCATAAGGTAAGCACATAGGTACATTCGGCCAAGGTCTATTAGTGATTTAAGATCTAGTTCTTTTTTACTTAAAAGCCGAAAACTAACCAAGTCGAATGATCTAGCATTAGCCGATTTAAGGAAGGAATAACACAAAGTTTTTCGGATTTGATTAGTAGTGAAATCGGCACCAAGGTAAGAATTTGATTACAATAATCCTATTAGGATTTGGTTTTATAGTCGAATGGCTTTTTACTAATAAGATTGGGGTTGGTAATATAGGCGATAAAGATCTAAAGCAAGAGATTGGATTTTCTGGATTGAAGTGAATTTGCTAAGTAAATCGTGTGTACTCCACACTATCTCTTAATAGATGTAAGGCAATATTTAATATATATGTTATAATAATGTGGCTAAGTTACCATGCGATGGTACAAAGTACTCGTGCACATTTTCCTACTCCTATTAGGAATATAATACGATCTATCATGGAACATAAGTGCAACTATAAGAATGTGAGTAAAGTATGAGACATAACATTTGCATGTTTTGCATGACATGGGTCATATGGGTGATATATAAAGGGGAAGTGAATTGGTGGTTTTATACCCCAATATAAGAATGTGGTGACTTATGTCACAATATCCGAATGTGGTGACTTATGTCACAAAATAATTATCTGGTGGCTATGCCACGAATTTTATAAGGGCGATGAGCACGTCGACTGCAGCGACTGCCTTCGATGGTGTGTAGCGGATGGAGGGTTGACTTAATAGTTCCCACGGTGTGATGGTTGGTATGGGTGATGTGTAGCGGATGGTTATCTAGGCTTGGGTTCGGGTTTGCATCATGATTTATATGTGTTATTATGATTTGATATGCCTGAAATTAATTGAGACTTGTGATGGTTGTACACATTGAGTCCGTTTGACTCACCCCTTTGTGGGACTATTTTTCAGGTGACACTCAGTGATGGACCGGGTCGGCAGAAGCTCAGTGATGGCCATGCACAGTTCGGGATTATATTTCATTTTGGACTTGTTATATCTTAAGTATTTTGGATTTAATTCGGGTTTTGATTTGATGTAATAAGGCCTAGGTTTGAACTGTTATGCATGCATGTTTAATTATCTAAGTATGACTCGATTTTAATAATACAAGGTTAAAGTCTATTTTTCTTAAGTATAAATATTAAAAGTTTTGACACATAATCAACACGGGTTTTAAAATTCGAGCCCAACCCAAATCAACTGTTTTCAAAAACTCACAAAATTTTAGCAAGGTTTCAAACAAGATTCGAACGGTTTTTCCTAGGAACATGCCAGATCCGGTCAGGGCTTGTGGGCAGGGTTTGAGGTGTTTCATTTTGGTATCATAGCCCAGTTTTAAACTCTCGGTCTTGGGTTTAAAGGCCAAAACATTTTCAAAATTAAGCCCAAAAGAATTTTGTGAAAAATTTTGAGAAATAAGTAGGGTTTCTGGCATGGCACCTGAGTTTCCGGCCCGAAGTCCACCAGGTAAGTACCCCTATCTCTTGTGTGATTTATGGTATGAATTGTAGAAGGGTAGAAATGGAACGTAGATTAGCATGATAAGTACTTGAACCCTAGGACTAGGTTACCCCAACAATTACATAAAATTTTAAGTGCCTAATTAAATAAACCTGTGGTTAAGTCGCCGAGCTAGGGTGTGGCAACCATTGTGCGCATGTCTAGGATTGGTTTCGGTGGGAGCTTGGTATTTAAACAGTCCTAGTGACTCACCTCCTACCCACTCGAACCCTACCTGGTGCGTAGTGATGGTTCACCCTAACCAAGAGAACTCAGCCACAGGCTAAATCCAATAATTAAAACCCGAAAGGAACTAGCCATGTTTTTATGGAAACCCTAGTTTTAAAAGTCAACAAACTAACCTTTTGAGTTGTGAAAATTATTATTTTGGAAAAACTTTCTAAGAATTTTTAATTTACAAATTACTAAAATGCCCTTGGTTCTAAAATTTCCATATTACCCTTGATTTCAATAAAATTTCCCTACTTTTCAAGAATATCCAAAAACTTTGCAAAATATCATGACACTCTGATTTGGAAAATTTACGAAATTACCTCAGATTTGCAAAATGACCAAAATACCCTCAGTAAAGAAAATTATCGAAGTACCCTCAAACTAGAAATCTTTAAAAATACCCTCATTTTGAAAAGTCACCAGGAACCATATTTCGCGAAAAATTACCGAAATAACCATGGCTTGTAAAATTACAAAAATACCCCTCGTATATAAAATTATCACTTCACCCTCAAAATTTTTCCAGCAAGAACTTTATTTTTGTAAAATATCATCAAACTCTATTTTTCAACATTTTCAAATACCCTAATTTGAAAATTATCAAAATACCCCTGTAGGACAAAATTACGAAAATACCCCTGGGTAGTGGAAAACAACAAACAACGACAACTACAACATTTCTCTGTAATGGACGCAAGTTCATGTGTGTGACTAAATGAATGATGTGAGAATGTATGTGTATGAATCGAAAGAATTACTTTTTAAAACTATTAAACATAAAACCGTTCGTGTTAAATCAGTGGAACAAAATTAATACATAAAATTCTTTAATCAGATAAACGCTAAGCGGAAGTATGAATTCAAGGGGACGTGGTCGTAACGTGCGTGGCCGTGGAAGAGGCTGAATGACCGTGTCTGAACCCGTTAGATCGGGTCAAGGATCAGAGAATGAAATGCCACCACCGCCACCATCAGCCGCTGATGTGGAATATCAGGATCAGACCGGGGATGACGCAGTGTCACAGGTGATGCTGCGGTTTTAAAAAGGGTAGCTGGAGCAGGTGGAGGCATGGGAGCTCGAAAGCCGGTACCTGAACGACTTCGAGCCAACGGAGCTGAGGTGTTTCGTGGTATATCAGGTGTGGCACCAGATCACCGAGTATTATTGGTTGGAAGCGATCGAGCGGATTATGGATGAGCTTGACTTAACTGACGAGGAGAAGCTGAAAGGGTTGGTGTCGCTTCTCTGCGATGAGTTATATCAATGGTGGCTCACGGTACGAGATGGCGCTATAGCTGAGGAACTCACTTGGGAGTATGCTAAGGCGGCATACCAGAAGAAATATGTTGGTACCCATTACATTGATGCTCAGAGGAGGGCATTTCAAAAGTGGTTCAAGGAACAAGTCAGAAATGAAGTCTGGTTGAATTCCTAAAATTTGGCCGTTATACTCGAGGGATAGTGGCTACTGAGTATGAACGGTGTGTCCGATTCGAAGACGGACTAAGGGATGACCTGAGGTTATTGATAGCCCCGCAATAGGAGTGGGAGTTCGCTGTGTTTGTGGATAAGGCTAAGGTAGCCGAGGGTATCAAGGATTCTGTAAGGCAGAACACTGATCAAAATAGGTAGAAAAGAGGTTTTGGATCATCAAGGCCATCTAGGAATGAGCAAAAGAGGCCTAGAGTTGATGGGCCGCGAGGTCAGCAAGCTGCTACTAGAGGGCAGTATCGTACTTGTGATCGTGTGGGAAAAAGTACTTGGGTGAGTATTGGAAAAAGACGGGAGGATGCTTCAAGCGTGGGTCCAAGGACCACATGATTAAGGATTGTCCTGAGAGAACCGAAGGGGGACGACCAGTAGGTCAAGGATCTAACCAGGTGGGAAGAGGAGGACAGCACCACCGCAAGGTCGTGGTTCGGCTGGCAGAGGTAATGGTTCTGGTAGAGGACGAGGAACATCGGGCAGAGGTGTTGGTAACACGGAGGCCAGGCAACTAGGTTTGGTTTACGCGATTTATCGGAGAGAAGACGGAGACGCGCCGGACGTCATAACCGGTACGTTCCTTATATCTGGCAAACCCTATGTTGCTTTAATTGATGTGGGCTCAACCCATTCTTATATTGCATATAGTATAGTTGAAACACTAGACATAGCCTCTGAACTTTCTAGTAGGGAGATGACTGTAGTAAGCCCACTAGGTCAAACCGTAGTGGTGAATAAGATGTTTCGGAGAGTACCTTTGGAACTTCAAGGAGCGGTATTTCTTGCCAACTTAATGGAATTACCCTTCGGGGAATTCGATCTTATACTTGGCATGGATTGGCTAGTAGAGCATCGGGCTATATTGGATTGTGCAGCCAAACGAATGGAATTAAGGACCCCTAAGGAGGAGAAAGTAGTTATGATAGGAAAAAGAAGAAACTACCTATCGAATGTAGTTTTTGCTTTAAAGGCTGATAAGATGGTTCGGAAAGGATGCAAGGCGTTTTTGGCTTTCATTAGTACTTTGGATGAGAAAGAAGGGGGAGTTAATGGAGTTAGAACTGTAAGGGAGTTTGAGGATGTCTTTCCGGAGGAATTACCCGAAATACCCCCGGACAGGGAGGTGGAGTTTGGAATCGACTTGCTACGGGTGCGACTCACGTATCCATTGCCCGTGCATGAATGGCACCAAAGGAGTTGGTTGAGCTCAAGGCTCAAATCCAAGAATTGCTAGACCGTGGGTTTATCCGACCCAGTGTGTCTCTATGGGGAGCACCGGTCTTGTTTGTGAAAAAGAAGGACGAAACTATGCGCATGTGCATAGATTATCATCAGTTGAATAAGCTGACCATCAAGAACAAGTACCCGTTGCCAATGATAGACGACTTGTTCGATCAGCTTAAGGGGGCCGTAGTATTCTCAAAGATCGATCTAAGGTCTGGATATCATCAACTTAAGGTGAAGGAG
Organism: Gossypium rotundifolium; assembly: GCA_025506655.1. NCBI lineage: Eukaryota > Viridiplantae > Streptophyta > Magnoliopsida > Malvales > Malvaceae > Gossypium > Gossypium rotundifolium. The sequence continues at coordinate 97,358,712 of CP106733.1, read as the reverse complement.
GCTGATATCCATAAGACGGCTTTCCGAACAAGGTACGGGCATTATGAGTTCTTAGTAATGCCATTCGGATTGACTAATGCCCCAGCCGCGTTTATGGACATGATGAACCGGGTTTTCCAACCCTATCTGGACCGGTTTGTTGTTGTGTTCATAGATGACATATTGGTGTATTCAAAGTCAGAGGAAGAGCATGATGAACACCTCTGAATTGTGTTGCAAGTTTTGAGGGAGAAGAAGCTCTACGCCAAATTCATCAAGTGTGAATTTTGGCTTAAGGAGATGACGTTTTTAGGACATGTGGTGTCTACTGAAGGAATAAGGGTGGATCCACGGAAGATTGAGGTAGTTTTGGATTGGAAACCCCCTAAGTCTGTGGCGGAAGTTCGGAGTTTCTTAGGATTGGCAGGCTATTATAGAAGGTTCGTGGAAGGGTTCTCGTCGATAGCTGCGCCTTTGACAAAGTTATTAAGGAAGGAAGTGCCTTTCATATGGACTGATGAGCAACAGGAGAACTTTGAGAAGCTTAAGAAGGTCTTGACTGAGGCTCCAATTTTGATTCAACCGGAGGCAGAGAAGGATTTCGTGGTGTATTGTGATGCTTCCCACACAGGATTGGGAGGTGTTCTTATGCAAGATGGAAAAGTAGTCACTTATGCGTTTCGACAACTAAGGCCACATGAGGTTAACTACCCGACGCACGACTTGGAATTGGCAGCAGTGGTCTTTGCTCTTAAAGTGTGGAGGCACTATATTTATGGTAAGAAGTCAGTAATCTACACAGACCACAAGAGCCTTAAGTATCTGCTGACTCAGAAAGAGCTGAATCTGAGACAGCGAAGGTGGGTGGAACTATTGAAGGACTATGATTGTTCGATAGAGTATCACTCGGGCAAGGCGAATGTAGTGGTGGATGCCCTAAGTCGGATGGTTGTGTCAGATCTGAGGGCGATGTTCGCGCATCTAAGCTTGTATGATGATGGAAGTCTGCTGGCAGAGCTGCAAGTTAAGCCAACGTGGTTGAATGAAGTGAAAGAGGGACAGTTGGTGGATAAGGATCTAAGTGTTATGTTGCGACAAGCGCAGAATGGGGAGTTGGAAAATTATGGTATTAACGATGAAGGAGTATTGTGTTTCAAGGGTAAGGTCTGTATGCCGAAGGACGAAGAGCTTAGGCAAAGAATTCTTTGGGAATCGCATAGTAGCCCTTATGCTATGCATCCCGGAGGTAGTAAAATGTCAGAGACCTAAGGAGCAGCTTTTGGTGGCTTTGGTTTGAAGAAGGAAGTTCTCGAATTTGTTGGCAAATGCTTGAAATGTCAACAAGTTAAGGCGGAGCACCAAGTTCCGTCGGGATTGCTTCAGCTAATACAGATTCCCCAGTGGAAGTGGGAGAGAATTACCATGGACTTCATTAGTGGGCTTCCCCTTACGCGTACTAAGAAGGACTTGGTATGGGTGATAGTGGATTGGTTGACCAAGTCCACGCATTTCATTCCGGTAAGGGTTGATTATTCCTTGTAGAAGTTGGCAAAATTGTACGTGGCAGAAATTGTAAGGTTACATGGAGTGCCGGTGTCAATTATCTCAGACAGGGATCCAAGGTTTACGTCTCGATTTTGGAAGGCACTACATCAAGCTTTAGGTACCAAATTGGATTTCACTACGGCTTTTCATCCACAGTCTGACGGACAGTCTGAACGAGTAATCCAAGTGTTAGAGGATATGTTGAGGGGCTGTGTGATGGACTTTAGAGGAAGTTGGGAAGAATATTTGCCTTTAGCAGAGTTTGCCTACAACAACAGCTATCAGGCCAGTATACGGATGGCACCATATGAAGCGTTGTATGGTCGAAAATGTCGAACTCCTACGTGTTGGACCGAATTAGGGGAACGTCGAGTTTTGGGTCCAGAGATTATGGCTGAATCAGAGGAGAAGGTTAAGATAATTCGAGCACGATTAAAAGAGGCATCTGATAGGCAGAAGTCTTATGCAGATCTCAAATGGAAGGAAATAGAATTTGATGTGGGAGATCAAGTGTTTCTTAAGGTTTCACCTTGGAAAAAGGTAATGAGATTTTCTCGAAAAGGGAAGTTAAGTCCAAGGTTTATAGGACCTTATAAGGTTTTGAAGCGAATTGGACCAGTGGCATATCAGTTGGAGTTGCCACCGGAGTTGAAGCAGATGCACGACGTATTCCATGTTTCCATGCTATGTTGTTATCAATCCGATCCATCTCATGTAGTGCCGGTTGAAGAGGTGGAGATAAGGCCAGATTTATCCTACGAAGAGGAGCCGATTCAGATCTTGGAGCGAGATGTGTTACGGAGGAAGTCAGTTCCTCTAGTCAAAGTGTTATGGCATAATCATGGATCGGAAGAAGCTTCATGGGAGCCGGAAGAAGCAATACAGCAGCAATACCCCCACCTATTTTAGCCAGGTAATTTCGAGGACGAAATTATTTTAAGGGGGTAGAACTGTAATATCCCAGACTATGGCTTATGCATAATTGCTTAATTGAATGTGAAAGCATGCCTTTGTATGCATAAATGTGTTTTATGAACCTTAGTGTGTAGGTAAATGCCTTAGAAATTATATAATTATAAGTCTAAAAGAGGGAGTTAAGCCTGATAGGCCTTAAGAAAATAAATGGGGGGAAATAAAACACACAAACGGGCTTGAAAAAGTGGCCCGGAGGCGCCACTTAAGGCCTCTAGGAATGATGCCACAAGCAGGATAGATGGCCCAAGGTTCGAGTCGCATGGGAAGCTAAATAGAAGCTTTAATTTTTGCAGTAAAAGAAGTAGAGACAGACGGCATAGGGAGACTGAGGAGAGAGTTTAAGATGAGATCAAATTCTTTTGGAATTTTGGCTAAGGTAGAAGAATAAGTGTTGGCCGGCCAAGGGACTCTAGGTTTAGTAATTTCGGCAAGAGGAGGAAAAGTAAGGCTATTATTCTTTTCTCTTTTGAAGCCTCTGCCGAATTCTCTAGCCACTCTTCTCTTTCTCTCATACTTTGTCAAAAGCCGAAAACACAAGTAGTCATAGCCGAATTTCCACTTTACCTCTCTCAAAGTCTTCTTTTTCTTTAATCTATTCTAGCCGAAACCTTCTCCTCCCTAGTTCATCTTTGCCAAACCCCTAAAAAGATTCATACCTTCCTCTTGTATTCCTTAAGATAGCCAAATATCCTATTTCTATTTGGAGACAAAGCCGAATCTCCCTATTATCATCTAGCTGAATCCCTGTGGTGTCAGGCATAGGTGCTGTCGATTCCTGTGGTAAGGGTAAGATCAAATACCAATTCTTTTCTTTTTCTTTAAACCAAAAGTTAAAGACTAATGCCATTATTGTTTTTGGCCAAAAGTTTGAAGGGGTTTTGGACTCCTTTTATAACCGATTTCAAGAGGGAATCTTTCGGGATTTCTAACCCAAGGTAAGTCACTCGGCCAAAGGCTATCTATTATGTTTAAGGTGGAAATCGGATCTAACATATACCCTATAGGTATTTCGACATCTCCTCAAGACAAGTGGTAAGTTTTCGGGATTTCAAATCACAAGGTAAGCACATAGGTACATTCAGCCAAGGTCTATTAGTGATTTAAGATCTAGTTCTTATTTACTTAAAAGCTGAAAACTAGCCAAGTCGAATGATCTAGCATTGGCCGATTTAAGGAAGGAATAACGCAAAGTTTTTCAGATTTGATTAGTAGTAAAATCGACACCAAGGTAAGAATTTGATTACAATAATCCTATTAGGATTTGGTTTTATAGCCGAATGGCTTTTTATTAATAAGATTGGGGTTGACCGAATATAGGCAGTAAAGATCTAAAGCAGTAGATTGGATTTTCGGGATTTGGAGTGAATTTGCTAAGTAAATCAGGTGTGTACTCCACACTATCTCTTAATATATGTAAGGCAATATTTAATATATATGTTATAATAATGTGGCTAAGTTACCATGCGATGGTACAAAGTACTCAGGTACATTTTTCCTACTCCTACTAGGAATATAATACGATCTATCATGGCACATAAGTGCAACTATAAGAATGTGAGTAAAGTATGAGACATAACATTTGCATGTTTTGCATGACATGGGGCATATGGGTGATATATAAAGGGGAAGTGAATTGGTGGTTTTATACCCCAATATAAGAATGTGGTGACTTATGTCACAATATCCGAATGTGGTGACTTATGTCACAATATATGAATGTGGTGACTTATGTCACAAAATAATTATCTGGTGGTTATGCCACGAATTTTATAAGGGCGATAAGCACGTCGACTGCAACGACTGCCTTCGATGGTGTGTAGCGGATGGAGGGTTGACTTAATAGTCCCCACGGTGTGATGGTTGGTACGGGTGATGTGTAGCGGATGGTTATCTAGGCTTGGGTTCGGGTTTGCATCATGATTTATATGTGTTATTATGATTTGATATGCCTGAAATTAATTGAGACTTGTGATGGTTGTACACATTGAGCCCGTTTGACTCACCCCTTTGTGGGACTATTTTTCAGGTGACACTCAGTGATGGACCGGGTCGGTAGAAGCTCAGTGATGGCCATGCACAGTTTGGGATTTTATTTCATTTTGGACTTGTTATATCTTAAGTATTTTGGATTTAATTTGGGTTTTGATTTGATGTAATAAGGCCTAGGTTTGAACTGTTATGCATGCATGTTTAATTATCTAAGTATGAATCAATTTTAATAATACATGGTTAAAGTGTATTTTTCTTAAGTATAAATATTAAACGTTTTGACACATAATCAACACGGGTTTTAAAATTTGAGCCCAACCTAAATCAACTGTTTTCAAAAACTCGCAAAATTTTAGGAAGGTTTCAAACAAAATTCGAACGATTTTTCCTAAGAACATGCCAGATCCAGTTAGGGCTTGTGGGCCGGGTTTGGGGTGTTTCACTTTTACACCTCCAAGTTTATGTACTCCTACCTCCTTCTCAAGCAGGTGGGATTTGGCCCTCACAAATTATTTTGGAAAGCAATCTGAAGCTCAAAACCCTCCCTAAAATTAGTTTTTTCATTTGGAGTGTGAGACTTAAGCTCCTCCCTACGAATGCCAAGATCTCCTCTATTCGTCAAGACTTTACGAATGAGTGCCCTAGGTGCGATCTGAGTGCAAAAACCCTTATCCATGCCCTCAAAGACTGCCCAATAGCTTGGGCCATTCTTACTCTCGATGGTCTCGATAATAGGCTTCTCGTTAGGGATTTTTCCTGCTGCATTGATTTGATAAAAGACATCATGCGTGTTTTGGACAAGAAAGTTGTAGCCGACTTTATTACGACACTGTGGAATAGTTGGAACAATCACAACAACTATGTTTTTCGGGGCAAGAAGGAAGAAGAGAGTCGTTTGGGATAAAGCTAAAACTCTTTGCCAGGATTTTCGAATCCACAATCTGGTCAACAAGCCAATGCTACCTATTACCACTACTTGTAAAAACTTGGAGAAGCCACCCTGTGGTTTGCAAAGTTAACTTCGATACTATTGTTTCTAATAATAAAACTAGTTATAGCGTGGTCGTCCGAGATTCTGATGGTTTCGTTCTTGGAGTGGGTGGGGGTTTCAAAGATGAAGTTATGTCGACCGAATAGGCGGAGCTTTACGCTTTTAAGGAAAGTCTAAAAATTGCGTGTTCCCTTAATATTACAAAAGTCATATTCGAAACTGACTGTGCTAGTTTGGTGAACAGGGTGAAGAAACATGGAAAGGATATCACCATTATGGGCTATCGCATTGACGAAGCTTATAAAAGTATGGACATTTTTAATTCAGTTGCTGTAAATTGGGACAACAATAGCTGTAATAAGGTTGCAAATTTTATTTGCAAAAAATCTATTGTAAATTCTTGTAATTGTACCTTTGGTATATATTATCCTAAGGAAATCAATAATCTTGCACTTGGTGATTATATTAATTGAGCTTTGATCTTTTTGGTCTTTTTGTAAAAAAAAAAAAGAATGTCGTCTAGTACCGTATTGATAAAGTTGTTTTAGCTCTTTAAAAGGTAGTGATTCGTTGCCCCCTGACATTCGCCCCTTTCGAGGTGGGGTGCATCCCTCCCCCATGGGGCTCGGGTTGTTCCGTAATGACTCATCAATAGTGGTAAGTTGATTACTGATGCTAGTGATCGGGGTGATGATTTTTTGGCCAGTCAAGCCCGTGCCCATAGAAATGTTGCTAACGACTCTAGGACCAAGTTCCCTATATTAGGCAAAGATCTCTTGGGGTGGCTTATGCATTGTTATAGGCTCGAGCTTAGCTTGCCCATTCCCTTGTCATATTAGGGATGCCTTGTGCCTTCCAAGTCGTAAACTACATGACGTCCTGGCCTTTCTAAGCCCTTGCCTGCATTTGAAGCTGCTCGTGACCCCAATACCAAGTCTCTTTGACGGTAACGACTCACTCGAGGCGTAAGTTGAGTTTGTAGGCTCATTCTTGGCTCGACCAAGTCTTAGTAGGATTTTTCCCTTCATAGTTCTCGTTCTAAATGATTGTGGTGTGCCCTCATTCATTATTCCTTTCGCTTCCCTACCAATACATTGGTTGGGTGGGTTGTTGGCCGGTGTATATGGATGCTACTACTAGTATGCAATGGGCATATAAGTGGTGTTTTGATTGTGTGTATTGCTAGGCTCCATGCTATTCACATCAAATTGTCAAGCCGCACTTTTCTTCATAATCTCCCCTTGTTCTAATTAAACTCAAGGGGTGCGATCGAGATCATGTGTTGTGTACCTAAGCAGATGGAATTATAGATGTTTTGTCGTCCTCTTTCAATATTGTGCCCTTTGTGTGGTGGACCTTAATCGTGCCTTGTTTCCCAAGTGCCCCTTAAATTGGTGTGGCCTCATTAGTGCACTAGTGCTTGATCGTGCTTTCAGATGTGGAAAATTTTTTTGAGAGTAGGGTTCATGCCCTTATCTCTCGATGCCTATGCATTTTGTCTCTTGACACGAATGATGCTCGCACTCTGTTATGACCTCTTTGTTGCTCAAATGGTATGTTGAGGGCCATGCAGTGTCGACGTTGTGGAGGGATACTACCTAGTTGATCTTGCCAGTAGTCATATGCTTGTCTCAAAGATTAAGCCATGCATGTGTAAGTATGAACAAATTCAGACTGTGAAACTGCGAATGGCTCATTAAATCGGTTATAGTTTGTTTGATGGCATTTGCTACTTAGATAATCGTAGTGATTTTAAAGCTAATACGTGCAATAAACCTTGACTTCTGGAAGGGATGCATTTATTAGATAAAAGGTCGACACGGGCTTTAACCGTTTCTTTGATGATCTATGATAACTTGACGGATGGCACGGCCTTTGTGCCGGTGAAGCATCATTCAAATTTCTTCCCTATCAACTTTTGATGGTAGGATAGTGGCCTACTATGGTGGTGATGGGTGATGGAGAATTAGGGTTCTATTCTAGAAAAGGAGCTTGAGAAATGGCTACCACATCCAAGGAAGGCAGCAGGCGTGCAAATTACCCAATCCTGACACGGGGATGTAGTGACAATAAATAATAATACCGGGCTCTATGAGTCTGGTAATTTGAATGAGTAGAATCTAAATCCCTTAACAAAGGTCCATTTGAGGGAAAGTATGGTGTCAACATCCGCGGTAATTCCAGCTTCAATAGTGTATATTTAAGTTGTTGCAGTTAAAAAGCTTGTAGCTAGACCTAGGGGTGGGCCGGCCAGTCCGCCTTATAGTGAGCATCGATCTGTTCGTCCCTACTGCTGACGATGTGCTCCGAGCCTTAATTAGCCAGGTAATTCCTCTAGCGTTATTACTTTGAAGAAATTAGAGTGCTCAAAACAGGCCTATGCTTGTATACATTACCATGCGATAACATCATAGGATTTCGATCCTATTGTGTTAGCCTTTGCGATATGAGTAATGATTAATAGGGATAGTTGGGGGCATTCATATTTCATAATCAGAGGTGAAATTCCTGGATTTATTAAAGACGAACAACTGCGAAAGCATTTGCCAAGGATGTTTTTATTAATCAAGAACAAAAGTTAGGGGCTCGAAGATAATCAAATGTCATTCTAGTCTCAACCATAAACGATGTGGACTAGGGATCGGCAAATGTTGCTTTTAGGACTCCGCTAACACCTTATGAGAAATCAAAGTATTTTGGTTCTATGGGGAGTATGGTCGTAAGGCCGAAACTTAAAGGAATTGATGGAAGGGCACTAGTCGGATTGGAGCCTATGGCTTAATTTGACTCAACACGAGGAAACTTACCAGGTCCAAACATAGTAAGGATTGACAGACTGAAAGCTCTTTCTTGATTCTATATGTGATGGTGCATGGCTGTTCTTAGTTGGTATAGCAATTTGTTTGGTTAATTCCTTTAATGAACGAGACCCCAGCCTGCTAACTAGCTGCACAGATGTGATCCTCTATGGCTAGCTTCTTAGAGGGTTTATGGCCTTTTAGGCCAAGGAAGTTTGAGGCAATAACAGGTCTGTGATGCCTTTAGATGTTCTGGGCCGTACGTGTGCTACACTAATGTATTCAACGAGTCTATAGCCTTAGCCGACAGGCCTGGGTAATCTTTGAAATTTTATTGTGATGGGGATAGATCATTGCAATTATTGGTCTTCAACGAGGAATTCCTAGTAAGTGCGAGTCATTAGCTCGCGTTGATTATGTCTCTGCCCTTTGTACACACTGCCTGTCCCTCTTACTGATTGAATGGTCTGTTAAAATGTTTAGATCGGAGTTATGTGGGCGGCTTGCTACCTGCGATGTCACAAGAAGTCCACTGAACCTTATCATTTAGAGGAAGGAGAAGTCATAAAAGGGTTTCCGTGGGTGAACCTGTGAAAGGATCATTGTCGTAACCTGCCTAGCAAAATTACCCATGTACACGTTATAAACAACATCGGAGGTGGTGCGGTGCATCTTCGCCTCTAGCCACCGCCGCATCTCAGAGCGGTTGGTCTTATCATCCCTTTACCTATCGGGTGGGGTGAGATGCCAATGTCAACCTCTTCAAGGAAAAACAAAAAAAACCCCAATGCGAATCGCGCCAAGGAGTTGAAATGAAAAAAAAGGGCACGTCTTTTGTCGCTGCACCATCTGTAGTGTCCGTGCTTTAGTGATTTTGTTCTTTTGTCGCAAAGTATAAAGAATGACTCTCAGCAATGGATATCTCGACTCTCGCATCGATGAAGAACGTAGCAAAATGCGATACTTGGTGTTAATTGCAGATCCTGTGAACCATCGAGTCTTTCAATACAAGTTGTGCCCCAAGCCATTAGGATGAAGGCACATCTGCCTGGTTGTCACGCATCATAGCCCCATCCAACCCTAAGCCATCATGCCTCGATTGGACTGTGGGTAGAAATTTGCCTCTCGTGCGCTCAGAGCCAGTAGTTGGCCTAAATTTGAGTCTTCGACGACATCATCGTCAGGACAATCGGTGGTAATGCTGTAAGTAACCTCATTCGGAGTTGTGCACGTTCTTCAATCGAGACCCTTGAACCTTTCACTTCGTAAGGATGGTGTTTGCATCGCAACCCCATGTCAGGTGGGATTACTCATCGAGTTTAAGCATATCAATAAACGATGGAAAAAAAACTTACTAGGATTCCCCTAGTAACAGTGAGCGAACTGGGAAAAACCCAGCTTGAGAATCAGGCGCCATCGACATCCGAATTGTAGTTTGGAGAAGCTTTCTCTACCGAAAACCGAGCCCAATTACCCTATAAAAGGGCACTGGAGAGGGTAAGAACCCCGTCGTGCCCGTACCTTGTCGCACCACGAGGCATTGTCTACAAGTCAGGTTGTTAGAGAATGCATCCCTACTCAGGCGGTAAATTCCATCTAAGGTTAAATACAGGCTTTGAAAGATGAAAAGGACTTTGAAAAGAGAGTCAAAGAGTGTTTGAAATTGTTAGAAGGGAAGCAGATGGGGGCTGGCAATACACCTCAATCGGATGTGGAACGGTGAGAGCCAGTCTATTGATTGGCTTGGGGCGTGGACCACACGGGTCCTGGCGGTGGCCCAAGCCTGAGACTTTGATACGTCCGCAGAGACTTCGTCGCCTAGATCGTGGAATTTAGCAAATGAAGTCTCGATGTGCTCCGACACTTGCGTGCTCCAGGCATCAGCCTGTGTACCCCCATTCAACCCGTCTTGAAACACGAACCAATGAGTCTAACATGTGTACGAGTCAGCAGGCTAGAAAACTCGTAAGGCGCAAGTAAGCTGATTGGTGGGATCCCTCACGAGTGCACTATCGATTGGCTTTGATCTTCTAAGAAGGGTTCGAGTGAGAGTATGCCTATTTGACCCGAAAGATGATGAACTATGCCTGAGCTAGGCGAAGCCAAATAAAACTCTGGTGGAGGTCCACAGTGATACTAACGTGCAAATTGTTCGTCTGACTTGGGTATAGGGATGAAAGACTAATCAAACCGTTTAGTAGCTGGTTCCCTTCAACGTTTCCCTTAGGATAATTGGAGCCCTTAGCGAGTTTTTCGAGTAAAGCCAATGATTAGAGGTATCGGGGGTGCGGCGCCCTTAACCTATTCTCAAACTTTAAATAGGTAGGACGGGGCGGATACTTTATTGAGCCACACAACGAAATTGAGAGCTCTAAGTGGGCTATTTTTGGTAAGAAGAATTGACAATGCGGGATGAACCAGAAGCTAGTTTACGGTGCTCAACTACACGTTAACTAAGAACCCACATAGGGTGTTGGTCGATTAAGGCAACAGGAAGGTGGTCATGGAAGTCAAAATCTACTAAGTAGTGTGTAACAACTCACCCGCCGAATCAACTAGCCCCAAAAATGGATGGCTCTTAAGCACACGACCTATACCTGACCATCGAGGTAAGGGCCAGACCCTGATGTGTAGGAGGGTAAGACAGTCACCATAAAATCGAGAGAATGAGCCCAGGTGGATCTACCGTCGGTGCAGATCCTAGTGGTAGTAGCAAAGATTCAAATGAGAACTTTAAAGGCCGAAGAGGGGAAAGGTTCTGTGTGAATGACACTTGCACATATGTTAGTTGATCTTAAGAGATGGGGGAAGCCTATTCGATAGTGTGTCTAGCGCGAGCTTCGAAAGGAAATCTAGTTAAAATTCTTGAACCAGGACGTGACGGTTGACGACAACATTTGGAAGTCCAAAGACGCCAGCGGGGACATTGAGAAGAGTTATCTTTTCTAGTTAACGGCCTGTCCACCTTGGAAACAGCTCATCCAGAGGTAAGGTCTAGCGGTTGAAAGAGCACAACGTGTCTATATCTACTATCCAGCAAAACCACAACCAATGGAACGGGCTTGGCAGAATTAGCGGGGAAACAAGACCCTGTTGAGGTTGAATCTAGTTTGACTTTGTGAAATAACTTGAGAGGTGTAGGATAAGTGGGAGCCCTAGGGCGAAATTGAAATAGCACTACTTTTAACATTATTTTACATATTCCATGAATCAGAGGTGGGACAGTATTCCTCTTTTTGGACCCAAGACTGGCTTCGGCTGGCTGATCCGGGCGAAAGCCATTATCAAATGGGGAGTTTGGATAGGGCAACACATCTGTTAAAAGATAATGCAGGTGTTCTAGGATGAGCTCAACGAGAATAGAAATCTCGTGTGGAACAAAAGGGTAAAAGCTCGTTTGATTTAGATTTCCAGTATGAATACAAACCATGAAAGCATGGCCTATCGATCCTTTAGACCTTCAGAATTTAAAGCTAGAGGTGTCAGAAAAGTTATCACAGGGATAATTGGCTTGTGGTAGCCAAGCGTTCATAGCGACGTTGCTTTTTGATCATTTGATGTCGGCTCTTCCTATCATTGTAAAGCAGTATTCACCAACTGTTGGATTGTTCACCCACCAATATGAAGCGTGATATGGGTTTAGACTATCGTGAGATAGGTTAGTTTTACCTTACTAATAGCTGCGTTGTGATAGTAATTCAACCTAGTACGAAAGGAACCGTTGATTCGCACAATTGGTCATTGCACTTGGTTGAAAAGCTAGTGGCAGGAAGCTACCCTATGCTGGATTATGACTGAATGCCTCTAAGTCAAAATCTGGACTAGAACCAATGCACATGTCCGTTGCCCGATTGCTGACCCGTAGTAGGGTCCTTTGGCCCCCAAGGGCACGTGTTGTAGGTACAGCAACCATGGCGGACAACTCGCGGGTGCCTCCTTGGAGCGTAATTCCCACCGAGTGGTAGGTAAAATCCTTTACAGACAACTTAAATACGTGATGGGATATTGTAAGTGGTAGAGTGGCCTTGTTTCCACGATCCACTAAGATTCAAGCCTTTTTCACTTCGATTCGTCCCTCCCCTGTCATTAATCCAATCCCCCCTCGTTCTTTTGCATGACCTGACCCTTGGTTCCCCAGTTGAGGGACTTAGTGTGCGGAGTTAAACACTTGGTTGTGCTGCCCCCATTGGGAAATATGACATAATGCAGGCCTTGGTGGTGCGGGTGCAAGCTCCCCACCAATAGTAGACTCTAGGCACTTGTTCAATTTTCTGCCATGTCGTGTAGTGTCGTGTCATCATGCCTTATTTTATGGAGCATCGTAAACTCATGACATTGTCTCGAAAAGCTTTTCACAGTCGTCCCATACTTACCTTAAATCTATCAGGTTATCTTAATACTTGCACCAAAGTGAATTCTCTTATTTCTCCAATCGAGGATTTGGGACCCAACATTAGACTTCTTGTATTTTTTTAGGCCAACTTTAAAATTTTCAGTTAAAAATACAAGGTGGAAGTGGCCTATAAAAAAATTGTCCTCATTTCAGACATGTGCAAGAGCCTAGGCACCATCAACAATGTAGGCCATCTCGTGGTGCGGGGTCATCGGACACCACCGGCATCTTGGTGCCTCGAATGTGCAAGAGCGTCGAGCACCATTGATAACTTGGACCCTGTTGGTGCAGAAACATTGGGAATAATGACAAAAAGGACATCTGTAAAGTTGCATGGGACTAATTTCATGATCTTTTTAAGTCAACCACCGCTTCAAATGATGAACCTCAGTTGCATTACATCCAGACGTGCATTACTGATAATATGAACGCTAGATTGGAAAGGGACTTTATTGATGAAGATATCACTGCTGCTTTTAACCATATGGACCCGCTCAAAGCCCCGAGGATTGATGGCCTCTCGGGCTGCTTCTTTAAATAGCACTTGGCGATTGTTGGGAAAGACATGTTAAAGTTGTGTCACAATTTGCTCTATGGCAACAAAGATATTGCGTGCCTTAATGATACTCTGCTTGTCTTGATTCCAAAAATTAAGGAACCTACTGATATGACGAATTTTTTTCCCATAAGTTTGTACGGGATTTTTATAAAATTATTTCCAAAGTCTTGGCAAACCGCCTTAAAGAAGTCCTTCTGTGTTGTATTAGCCATAACTAGAGTGCCTTTTTCCTGGGACGTATGATCCATGACAACATTATAATTGCGCACGAGTTAATGCATTTTCTTTAAAGCTTGAAAAACGTCCCGAACAAAGGTTTTGTTGTTAAGCTCAACATGAGTCAGGCCTATGACCGGGTCGAATGGAATTTTCTTGAGAAAGTCATGAAAGAATTAGATTTTAAGTCTAGTTGGGTTTAGAAAATTATGTGGTTTGTACATTTTGTTCGTTATATGTTTAAATGTAATATGGTCCTGTCTAATATTATTATTCCGAAAAGGGACCTTCGACAAGGGGATCCCTCTTCCCCTTATCTTTTCTTATTTTAAATAGAAGCTTTCTCTAGTATGTTACTTCATGCTCAAAATGCTAAAACTATCAAGGGCATTTAAAATGGCCAAAATGGCCCTAGCATTAACCATCTTTTCTTTGCTAATGATGCCCTTCTTTTTATCAGGAACAAGAAAAGTGAAGTGGAAGCTTTCATGAATATTCTTGGTGCGTTTGAAAAAATCTCGAGATAGAGCATTAATCTCGACAAGTCCATGGTGTATTTCAACCCTAATGCCCCTGTGTCCCAACGTCACTATTTTAGTGGCTTACTTAATATAAGAGTGGTGGACAAGCTTGATAATTACCTTAGCTTCCTGCTCACCGTCGGGAAGAAAAAATCTATTGCCTTTAAAGCATTTCTAATCATATTTCGTGTAGAATGAGCAGCTAGTCAAAGAGGCTCTTGTCTTATAGGGGAAAGAAACATTCATCAAATTCGATCTCCAATCCATCCCGACTTATGCTTTCTCGGTGTTCCTTGCCCCAAAAGGCATTATTGAGGGTTTACAATCTAAAATCAGTCGTATGTGGTGGGGGAAATGACAAAAACCAAAGTTGGTCTATGCTTGCATGGGAGAGGGTTTGTTTCCCTAAAGGCATGTAGTCCTCGGGTTTAGGGACTTTTAGTTGTTCAATTTGGCCCTTTTAGGTAGACAAGTGTGGCGGCTTATTACTTGCAATGACACTTTCTGCCATCAAGTGTTAAGTTTAAAATAATTTCCTAATTATGACATTTTAAAAACCCGAGTGCATCGATAAGCTTCTTACATATGCAGAGTATTGCCATGGCTGCAAGATCTTTAATGAATGGCTTTGGTTGGATGGTGGGAGATGGGAGAAGCATTGATATTTGGAGAGACAATTGGGGTTTTGAGGGTTTGAATAGTGATTTGATATGTTCAAATGAGCTGACTATCCATGAACAAAAAGCTCGTGACCTCTGGTGCAACAACAACATGGGATGGAATATGGAAAGGGTGCATGAGATTATGGTCAAAACATGGGGGAGAAGATTTGTAAAATTCCCATTATTTCTAATGGTTCGAGTGACAGAAGAGGGTGGTGTCATAACTCCTATGGTTATTATACACCCAAGTCTGAATATTATTAGCTTATTCTCAAACAGGTTGGCCATGGTCCGCACCATTTCTTTTGGAGAACCATTTGGAAGCTGAAGACGCTGCCTAAAATTCACATATTCTACTGGAGAGTAGGGCATGAAATCCTTCCTGCTTATCAAAAAATCTCTACTATTCATAAGGAGTTCAATAAAGAGTGCCCTAGTACGGGGCTTGCGTCGAAACCTTTATCCATACGTTGAAAGGTTGTCCCAATGCTCGCGAAATCCTTAATTTGGGTGGCTTCAACAATAATCTTCTAGTTGAAACCCTTATCCATACGTTGAAAGGTTGTTCAATAAAGACGTTATACGAGTGCTGGACCTTAAAGTTGTTTCCAACTTCAAAACACTCCTCTTTGGAATAGCTGAAATAATAGGAACAAATTTATTTTTAGAGGTAAAGAGGAAGAAGCTAGGGTGGTTTAGGAGAGAGCCTTAACCTTGTGGCATGATTTTTGCATTCATAACTTGGTAAATAAACCTCTGTTGCCTGTAATTGTGGTTGAAAAGAATTGGATGAAACCCCCTCACAGCACCGTGAAAATTAACTTTGATGTTGTTGTATCATCGAAGAAGATGGGCTATGGGATGATCACTCGGGACTCAGATGGTTTTATTCTTGGGGGGAGGCATCATCGATATGGAAATGCATACTGATTGGGCCGAGCTAAAAGCGTCTGAGGAAAGTCTAAAATTTGCTAGAGCTTTTAATTTCAATAAAGTTCTGTTTGAAACTGACTGGGTCAATTTGGTCAATCACGTAAACAAAAGAGGACAAGACATAACACTGCTGGGCCACCGCACCGATGAGGTTTGCAAACAAATGGAGAATTTTATTTCTTCCAATGTTATTTGGGCCAATAGATGTTGTAATAGGATCGCTTATTTTCTTTGTAAATAGGCCTTTGTTAACAATTGTAATTTGACCTTTAATTTGGATTATTCATCGGATATCCATGGATTGGTCTTGAAAGATTCAATAAATTAAGGTTAACCCTTTAGGTCATTTTATAAATAATAAAAAAAAAGAATTTCTACTAGTAGGAATTCTATAAAGTTTTTTTAGCTCTTTAGGGGGAAGTGATATTAAATGGCCAAGGGTTATCCAGGGCATTACCCACGTCCATCGCATGCCCGAACATCAATGTTCCCCACCGCCGATTAGGTTCCAAGCGGTGTTCGAAAAATCCATTTCGATGGTGCTCCAACAAGGCATCCTGGAATATAAAAAATGATGCAACGAGTCCCTTCGCAATCCCAAAGCTAGAATTCAGATATCGTTACATGTTCGGTACCCAACAATGAATGAATCATCCCGGTCCCTCCTCTTTTATAACAAGAGCCTTCAGCGTCTTGGGCCCTTGGTCGTGTAGTAGCCTCGTACACCATCAGAAGCATAGGCCACCCAATGGTGCGAGGTCATCGGGCACCATCGGCACCTTCAATGTATGGGAGCATTAGTTAACATCGGCACCTTGGTGCATCGAATGTGCGGGAGCGTTGAGCTCCAAAGCTAAACTTGGGCCCCTGTTGTTGAGGAAGCGTTGGACTAAAAAATGTGTCCTTTTTTCTACTAGCGCCGATGTTATCTTCTTATGTAAAACAAAAATGCAAGCTAATAATTTTTCTCAGATTCGAAATTTAAGCATGATGGAAGGTTATTTAGTAGTAAACTCGGATGGGAAAAGTGGTGGCTCAGCAATGCTATGGGGAAAGGGAGTCGATATAGCCATACAAAACAATTCTAGCCATCATATTGACTTGTTGGTTCGTTTGGATAAAAATAAAAAAATAAGGTTTACTAGCTTCTATGGGCATGCTGACCCAAATTTAATAAAATATGGTTGAGGAAGATTGGGTTGTGGGTGGGGATTTTAATGCTATTGCAAATGATGCAGAGAAGAAAGATGGTCGTAGGAAATCTAAGTTGTCTATAGAGGAGTTTTGTGATGTTATGGAGGAACTCTCTTTGGTTGATTTTAAAACGACTAAGGGGTGGTTCATGTGGGTTAACAATAGAGATGGTAATAATAGGGTCAAAGAAAGACTAGACAGGTTCCTTATTCAACTAGTGTTGTTGATAAATTCTCGTATCTTAAATAATGTGGTGAGACGAACTAATTCGGATCATGATGCCATTATTTTAGATACTGTGGGGCGTAAGCCTCGTGTTAACTTCAAAGGCCCTAGACTCCTCTTCAAGTATGATGTGTACTGGGCTAAGGAGACTGATGCTAAAACTGTTATTAAGCCATCTTGGAATGGGAACACCACGAACACTCTTGAGAAACTTGAGAAAGAGGGGAGGGATCTTGGTCAATGGCAGCATAAGTGGAATAACAAAATGAAAAACTAAATTAGAAAGTTGGTTTCGTGGATTGATAGTCTGATTGACAGTCCAAATAGTGTCAGTAATGCAAACATGTTACAAACTACTTGCATTAATCTTGGTCATCTTTATGCTAAGGAAGAGTATTACTAGGCCTAAAGGTCTCGCAGTAAACGGCTTAAAGAAGGTGATAGGAAACGTAATTTTTTCACGTTCGTGCCACTGGGAGAATGAAGAAAAATAGTATTGAAAAATTAAAGGACTCTTTTGGGAATTGGAAGCACGATGAGGATATATGAAAAGTAGCTTGGGAGTATTTCCAAAATCTCTTTAAATCTAGTAGGCCGACTGATGGTGAGCAAAATTTGAGCTTTATGGGCAAGTGCATCACCGAGGACATTAACAGAATGTTGACTAGGAATTTATTGAGGTTGAGATCATAGATGCCTTCAACCAAATAGACCCCTGCAAAGCCCCTGAGATTGATGGTCTTTCGGGCTACTCTTTTAAAGAGAATTTGGAGGTGGTGGGTAAAGAGATTATTCAACTCTATCATGATGCACTAAATGGAAACAAAGACATTTCTTGCCTCAACGATACTATGATTATTCTTATCCCCAAGAGTAAGGGTCCTTATGATATGATTAACTTTTGTCTATTAGTTTATGCAGGGTCATCTATAAAATAATTTCCAAAGCTCTCGCAAACTGGCTCAAGACTACGCTCTCATTGTGCGTTAATCCGAACTAGAGTGCTTTTGCATCAGGACGTATGATCCATGACAACATCCTTATAGCCATGAACTAATGCATTATCTTCAGAGCTCGAAGAACGACCCTAACAAAGGTTTTGTTATCAAGCTCGATATGAACAAAGCTTATGACCATGTTAAGTGGGATTTTATTGAAGATGTCATGAAAAGTTTGGGTTTTGCAGAAGCGTGGATTGCAAAAACCATGAGATGTGTTTGGTTGATTAAATACATGTTTAAGTTCAATATGGTGCTCTCTGAAACTATTATACCAGAGCGGGGTCTTTATCAGGGGATCCCTTCTCCCTTATCTTTTTTTTTTATTTTGCATGGAAGCTCTTTTGAAAATGTTGTTACAAGCCCAAAGTACCAACACTATTAAGGGCATTAGGGCTAGCATAAATGGTCCTCATATTAACCATTTATTTTTTGCTGATGATGCTTACTCTTTGTTAGAAATAAGAAGAATGAAACCAAGGCGATTTTAAATGTAACACCCCAAACCCGGCCTAAACGTTACGATCGGATCTGGCATGTCACATGAAAGGAATGTCTAAAAACTGTGCGTTTGTTAAAAAAACTCGTATTCTTTATGGTTGTTGTGAAAAATCGAGTTTAAGTAATTTTGAATAAGAAACGGTTTATTATCATTTTACGAAAATCCCATATTGATCATTTAATAATAAGCAGTAACCAAATTGAAAGCTGAAACCAAGTAAAATACCCAAGGCCTTATTACATAACAAAAGCCCAAATAAAAAATAAGTCCAAATAAAAGAAACAAATTTATGAGTAAACATATGTATGGCCTCCACGAGTCCACCTCAGCTCCCAAATCCGCGATCTAATGATTACCTGCAAAATTTAACTAAGGGGTGAGTCATTGAGACTCAGTGTGTAAATCCCCATCCAACGGGTGTTAAACCCTTACACAATTTCATATGAAAATATGCATGTCATGCAACCCAAAACCTAACCATCCGAAACTCCCGGTCCTACCCCATGTGGTACCAAACCACTGGTGGTGCCAAACCACTGGTGACCCAAAGTCACTGATATCAATAATAATGTAGTGCCAAACCACTGGTGACCCAAAGTCACGAATAATCCATATGTAGGGCCAACCCACGTGATACCAAATCATGGCGACAATCCGCTTTTATCAAATGTGAGGCCAACCCAATCGTGGTGCGAAGCCACCGGACGAAGTCGCTATGAGGTGCCAAAACTCTGGTGACCCAAAGTCACGAATATCAACTGTGGTACCAAACCACTGGTGACCCAAAGTCACAGATATCAATCTTTCCCCTCCTCTCATCATACCCATGTAATATGACATAATAATTCGTGCATGCAGTATGTCATGTATGCTAGGCATATATCAAATATAAGTATAACATGAATTACCATCATAATCAGATAGACATAAAACAACATAATCATGCTAATCAACCTCTAAGGGTATAATCGTAATTTTACCCACCAGGGGTATTTTCGTAATTTACCTACCAAGGGTATTTTTGTAATTTACCCACCAAAGGTATTTTCGTAATTTACCCACCAAGAGTATTTTCGTAATTTTCCCACCAAGGGTATTTTCGTAATTTCGCACTTGCAATGGCCCTCCTGGAGGTCTAATGTTACCCTGAGCGACTCAGCTACCATTTTTGGTCGTCACCAGACTATTGGGCCTAAAGCCCGATTTTGGCCCATTCAGGCCCACGCACTCGTGTGGCCCACCTAACACAAATCTAGCCATGTATATAGGTTCCACCTAGTCTAGTTCACTATATACTATATCATCATACAATTTATTCCAATTGGGCCTAAGGGCCCATTAGGCCCACTTCTACCCATCGCGCCCAAGCATTTCAACCCACAAGAGTACTCATGATGGCCTCAACTATCGCGTCGAAGCCCCACACGCGCGGCAGCACGCTCGTGTGGCTACTATTTCCATGACCGCACTTCTAAGATTTGCCACTCTACAACTAGAGTAGAGAGTTACACACCGATAGGACTCGGTGCTAAATCAATCTACTGCGACCACTCCTATGCCCAACGCCCACCAAGGTATGTTAACTCTCCTCTTGGCATGCTCTTTATATAGCTAGCTCTTCACCTTCATTCCTTGTATCTTTCCGATGTGAGATCCCTTCGACAGTAGAGTTTAAATTCAACTGAAACTCTTACCGTCCAATCCGTAAAATAAATACTCCCTTGCTTCTCATGAGATTGGAACCCAGGCTCCCCTGTAGTAGAATCTACGCCGCTAGCCACTTTACCAACTAGCTCCTTGTGTCTTAAACCATGCGCAACTAACTATAACCCTATGGCCAAGGTCTAAATTCATTTAATAAAAATAATCTAAAAGGAATGCAAACGCTACAACTAAAACCTTGGACCTCCTTCCTTCCTTGTGGCATCATTCCCTTGTCCTTAAGTAGCGTCACTTTGCCACTACACCACACACTCCACTTGTGTCATTTTTCTCCACATTTTATTTTTAAGGCCTACCTGCCAACTTCTAGGGTTTTTTTCACCTAAAACCAAAATTTCCCCAAAGCCAATATTTGATCCCGGGACTTCATAGGAGCCCCCTAACCTTCCAAAATCACTTATCTAAAAGGTCCAACTTGCACTTAAGCCGATCTCCTATTCTCCAAAAATTTTAAACGCTACTACGCCTAAGGCCCATTGGGCTCAATTCTCCTAGGCCCAATTTCAGGATATTACATTAAATATCCTGAAGGATTTCACCAAAGCATCGGTACAGAATATTACCTTAACAAATCCATGATTATCTTCAGCCCGAATACCCCCTTAACCAACAACATCTCTATAGTGAATTACTTGGGATGAAAGTGGTTAATAAGTTGGACAATTATCTTGGCTTACCCCTTCCCATGGGAAAAAAGAAAACTGTGGCTTTTCATAATATTACTAATCATTTTTCATACAGGATAAATAGTTGGTCTAAAAGGCTTCTTTCCTACAGTGGTAAAGAAATATTCATAAAGTTTATACTTCAATCTCTTCCTACTTACGTATTTTCAATTTTCCTTGCACTTAGGTGTACTCTTGATGAAATGCAATCCAAAATTAGCAGGATATGGTAGGCTAGTAACGAGAGGAGCAGAGGGTGGTCAATGTTGTCTTGGGATAGAGTTTTTCATCCGAAAGGCATGGGGGGACTCAACTTCCATGATCTCCACCTGTTCAATGTGGCCTTCCTTAGTAGACATGTCTGGAGACTTATCCAATTCAAAGGCATCAGTGTTTTAAATAGCAGTCCGATATCAAAATAGCGGTAGCACCATCTGAAACCGCTAATGTTGAAAATAGTGGTGTGAAGCAGAGTCACACCGATTGCGGTGGATCGTGGCCGCAATTTAACGGGTAACGGCCAATTGTGACAATAACGGCCGCTATTCCCGTTATTTTTCGTTATAGTAAATTAAAAAAATACATATCCTCTAAACAAAAATCAACAGAAGCAGAATAAAACAAAAGGGAATATATTCCCCCACCTGCAAAATCAGAGATTTTCAATTAAAAAGGGTAAAAAGAAGTCTAAATAAATAGAAAAAAGCAATCAAAACTCAAAAGCAATAGAAAATATGAAAATGAAATTCTATTTCTAATATATTCTTTCGGCAAACAACACACATAGGAGCAGATGAAAGCGAGGAGACGAGGACTTGAATCTGAAAAGCAAACCCTACCCTGATTCTCTAATAATTTTCAAGTAAGTAGTAGAGTAGTACTTGAAATTTTGTCTTGAACTCTTGATTCTTGCTTTCATGTCTTGAATCTGCAGCAGTGCAAATATTTTCTTTAAATTTTAAGGATGAAAGCCGGGTTAGGGATGAAAACTCTTGATTTCTCCGATGAAGGGAGAACTGAAGAAGGCACAAGTTGGGAACAAAGAGAACGTTTTGTGTGTTTAGCCTTTAGGGATTTTAGAATAGAGGCAAAAAGTTTCTTTTTCTTTTTCTTTTATTTTTTCATTTTGGGTTATGATCAGATAGGAAAAGAAAGGGTAAAAAAGAGAAAGTTCATAAGTAATTAATAAATGGAGAACATAAATAATTAATAAATTGAGAGTTGTAACCGTTTCATTTGGGCTTGGGTATTTATTAATAATTAATAAATTAATAATTTTATGAATATTGTGTATTTATTTGGGCTTGGGTGTGGATATGGATTAGGTAAAAAGTAATAATAAAATGATTTTTAACCCATTTGTAATTAAATTGGCCTGATTTTAGTTTAGTCCATTAGATTTAAAATATATATAAATTATATAATATTGAATGATGGGGCCATACAATTTAAATTTGTGTCAAATGAGTGTTTGTCAAGAGTTTTAATCACTTAATACAGATCAAGGCTTAAGATATGATTATTATACTTTAGTTTGACATAATTTAAATTTTTTGTAATATTATTAGTAAGTGCAAATCGATAATATTGTAAATTGGCATTAAAGTTATAACGTGAAATTTTTAAGAGTTTATCTTAGATAGGATGATATTAAAAATCTCCTTTTAATCACTCAATAATAATATACCACATCATATTTTTTTAGAGTGCATGAATAATATAATAAATTAAAAACATTAAATTAACTCTTATTACTATTTTCAAGTCTAAAATAAATCTAATTTTTATATCAAATTCTTAGATTTTAAAATTTTATATTATCTAAAATAATTTTTTATATTGTCATTCATTTATAAAATATACTGCAATCGAGTGTTTATATATATATATATATATATATATATATATATATATATATATATATATATATATATATGTGTGTGTGTGTGTGTGTGTGTGTGTGTATATATAATAAATGAAAACTATAAGGAAACAATTTAAACCTAAAATACTTCAAGTAAAATTATAAAACTTCTAAAATTAGGGTGGATTCAATAATTTTTAGGGTGGAATTGAATAATAAAATTTTGAGAGATCGAAATATAATTTTACAATGTATTAATTTACGATTTCATATTTTTAAAAGGATTAAACATAATTTTATTTATTTTTAAGAGTCAAAATGTAATTTTACTACAAATTAATATTTAATTTAATAATTTAATAAGGACTTATATGAAAAATTTCTATTTGAGGGGGGCCAAAGCCTTTGCCTACCCTTTCAAACTAACCCCTACCTGAAATTATCAACATTGTAATTTAAGCCAAAATTTCATTAATATTTTGTAGGTCAAAACATACCATAAGTTCCTATACTCTTCACAGATTAAGAATTTAATATTTGTATTTGTATTTTTAAGAATTTAGACTCTTTATTTTTTAGATTTCAAAATTCATATCTTATTGTTAAAACTATTAATTTTTTTTGTTAAATTTGTTAGCGTGACATTTTGAAAAAAAAAAAAATCATTTGGTAGCCATGTAAAAGTGACATTGTAATTAAAGTTGGATTTAACAAAATAGTTTTAATAAAGTGTTAACAATTAGTCTTAAATTTTGAAATCGAAAAATAGAGAGACTAAATTCTAAGAATTAAAAGTATAAGGACTAAATTTCAATTTTATGAAAAATATAAGGACTTATTGCATATTTTAACCTATTTTGTAATTATATTTTCACTTATGACTTTTATTATAAAAGGTAAAAATCAAGACAAATTAATTCATTGTGTTTTTCTTTATCAAATCCAATAGATGACTTCAATTCAACAAGATAAATTTCTATTGATTTTAATTTGCAAAATATGAAAAACTTGAATTTTTAAATTTGATCCAATTTGAATTTAAATTTTATTAAGATGGAATGGAACAAAACAAACTATTTATACCAAAAACTTTGGAACCAAGTAATAATGGGTTATGGTATATCGTTGTTTTAAAAAATAAATAGATTATGTATGGATTATGCAATAAATTTAAATTTTTCATGTTAATAATGTTTACTTTTTTTGTATTATATTGTTGATAATATAAGTAATGAGTTGCATATATTTCTAAATATAATTTTATGTTATATATAAATAAAAATAAAGCATTCCACCACGTGAAGAGTTCCCGACTAAAGGTGTAGTAGCCCATTTGTGCCCGGGCCCTGTAAAATAAAAACAAACCAGAAAAAATGAAAAAAAAAATAAATAAAAACCAATGTTTTTTTTTTTTTACAGTCCAGTTATAAAACAATTAGCCCAAAACCCAAATTACCTAACCCAATTAGCCCAATACTAAACCTAAACCCGTGGTCCAATTACACCCTCAGACCCAGACCTAAAATAGACTACCCAGCCCCAGACCCAAACACACACGGCCCAAAATGGCCCAATGACTAAACAGGAGCAGGGACCTAGGGTTTTTGGGAAACCCTCGCACCGCAAACAGTCCCGACACCAGCCTGTCCTCGCGCCACAATCAGCGCGAAAATGGTGCTCCGTTGCCTGTTTCATTGTCACTCACCTGCAAAAGGGGAAAGAACACAGCAGCAAAACATGGCAAAACAAGACAAAATCTTCGTATTCTTTTTTTTTTTGTTATTTTGGAGACTATAAAAGCCCTACAATAATCTGTAATAAGAGGGGAGAAAAAAAAATACAGGAAAATATACACACAGAGAAATACAATATACAATAAAAAAGAAATCAAGCAGAGGTTTATTTTTTATTTTTCCCGAATCTGTCTATTTAGAATTTGTGTTTCTTTTTTTTACCATATTTAAATAATCTGTAAAAAAAAAGAGGAAAAATTACCTGTTTTTAAAATTCTGTCGCCGTGAAATGACGGTGGATGGTGGTCATCGACGCCGGAGTTTCGCTGGAATCCTCATCGAAAATCGCCTGGGCAGAGGATTTTGGAGTGCCCCTCTTTTTTTTTTTTTTTGGAAACAGAAGAGAAATGAACTTTTTTTATAGAAAATTTGGCCTTATATATGGTTTGAAAACGGCGTCGTTTTGCTTAAAGCCTTTAAATGCCTAAACGATGTCGTTTTACCCTTAACCGACCCGATCCGACCCGACCCGCCTCAAGATTCGCATTGTAACATCCTGATAATTAGGGGTTATGCATCTTTACTTAATTAAATGTTATTGCATGCCTAATTATGATTGAGTGTGTTTTGGAAGTTTATTTTTGAACTTCATTATGTAAGTGATTGCTTAGTGAAATATTAATTTTTAATAATTAAGATGGAGCTAAGCAAGATAGGCTTTAAGAAATAATGACAAGAGGTTTTAAGCATAAGATGAGTAATTGGCAAGGTGGTTAGGACGCATGGATGATTACTTGAGGGAGAGGTTCAATCCCTAGCTAGCAAATGGGAGGATTTTATTTTTTGTTTCCTTCCCTATAGTGTCGACCAAGACTATTCTAGAAGGGATGGTCATCTTTTCTATTTTTGGTGAGTAGACCATGTGAAAAAGGTAAGCTAAAAGTTATGGCAAGGAATCAAGAAAGGATGGTAAGAAAGGGGGACAAAAGGCTTGAAGTAAGGACAATGTTATGGAAGCTTTTTCATGGTCATTTGACCATGAACCTAGTCCACTTTAGGGGCTAAGGGAAAAGGCTTAATTGTGTTAGGAAACATAGGATTAATGGGGAAGAAATGTGGAGGAAAAAGGGGATTATGTTGGCTTAGGTTGGTAAAATTTTGCTTAGCCATTAGGGGTGATAGTTGGCCAAATTCTAACATTTTGTGTATCTTTCTCATTTTCTCCAAAAGCTCTCTTCCTAGTCAATTTTGTTGATGATTTTAGGTAAAAGTTTTGCCTTGTTTTAACTTTCATTTTGACCATTTTTGTTAAAGTACCTATTCTCTCAAATTCTTGTCCTCTTTAGTCAAAAGCATCAAAAGTTTGGAAAAACATTTCTTCTTTTCTTTTCCTCATTGTTAAAAATACCAAAGATCATAAACCTATTTTCTTCACTTTTTCCCTCTTGGCGAATGCACCTAAGTCCCTAAACCTATCTCTTTTCTTTTGGAAATCATCATTATCATCATCTTTTCTTCCTTTTCTTTCTTTCTCCTTCCATTTTCATTTTCTTTCTTCTTTCTCTCAACCGAAACCATCATCTACCTTAAGCAAAACCACCATTCTTTTCCTCTTTTTGTCAACCGAATCATCTTCCATTTTGATTTCATTCCTTCTTTTCTTTTATTGAAAATCGAAACCATTATAGCCAAAAATCACTATCTTTTTCTCTTCTCTTTTTGTGCAATTTGAAATCACAAATTCTCTTATTCTATATCATCAAGGCCGAATCTTCAAGTGGGCAAGTAAGACCTTTTTGTCAATTGTTTTCTTATCTCCTTTTATTATAACCGATTTAGAAACATAGTTCTCTTATTTTTTCTTTTCTCTCCTAGGCCGAATCCTTGGAAGGGATTTTAAGAATCTTTTGGAACCAACATTTTAAGGAAACCTTTCAAATCATCCAAGGTAAGAACATCACTTTTGGTTATATCAATCCTTTTAGATAGTTTATTAACTAACTTTATTTTAGTGGTGATTTTGAGACTAACAAGATAGGTTCGAAAAGAGCAGTACGGAGTGTTTGGAAGAGAGGAGGCATTGTTTTACCCTCGAACTTCAAACGAAGGGCTGTATCGGCGATAAGAGATTTTCCACTGGGTTGTGGACCCTCTGCTAATGAAGATCGGTTATTTGAAGTAGTGCGTACAACCGAACCACTTTTCGTTGGTGGGTTATCAGCGGGTTTTGATCCATCTAACGGAGAAAAACCACAAATAATGGTTGTTCGAGAATCCGAGGGTAAGGATGTAGATCTCTCATCAATAGTATAGTTTTATTAGTAATAGTGTATACTAATCTAGTGTGATAATTAACTAGGTGTTGACGAGCGGGAAGGTATTGTTCTCACGGTCATAAGGTGTGTAACCTTACAATAAAATCTCATAGATATATATTAAATGTGATTATGTGACAATATGTTTGATAATGATTGTGGATACCATTCAGTGGTATACGATATTCAGGTATGTTTACCCCAATATTTCGTTAATTTTGCTATATGCATAAATGTGAAATAAGTATGACTATATTATGATTTTGGGGTAAATGGCATGAAAATTTAATAATATGTATGTGCATGGGCATATGGGTAAAATTGATAAAGGGGAAGTATTCCGGTGGTTTTACCACATAATCCGGTGACTTCGGTCATATATTTGAATCCGGTGACTTTGGTTACATATGTGAATCTGGTGACTTCGGTCACATATTTGAAATCTGGTGACTTTGGTCACATTTGTCTGGTGGCTTTGCCACAAAATTATAAGGGCAATGTGCATGTTGACTGCAGCAACTGCCTTCGATGGTGTGTAGCGGATGGAGGGTCGATTTAGTAATCCCCACGGTGTGATTGGTTGGTACGGGTGGTGTGAAGCGGATGGATATTAGGTGGGCCGGGTTTGCATTTCATTATATGTATATATCCATGTGATTTTAAAATGATTATTATTTGATCTGTTATGAAAATGGGCTTATGGCTAATCATGACTTAAATGGGCCTATGGTTATATATGTTATAAATGGGCTTAAAAGGATATGATCAAATGGGCTTTTTAATGCATGTGTTACAGATTGAGTTTATAACTCACCCCTTTTGTGGGATAACTTTTCAGATGATTCGTAGTGCGATGGATCGGGTCAGCAAGGATTTCGAGGTGGCCAACGCTCAAACAAAGTATCTTGGAAATTTTCCTACTTAAACTTATTAAGTTAATTTTTATTACTTAGACTTTATTATGGGTTTTTGCTATTTTTATGTAATAAGGCCACTATGAACTGTTTTTAAATTTTTGTGTTTGGATTTATTTTTTTATTCTGCCATGAACAATTATTAATTAAATAACTAAATGGTTTTTGATAAATAATTTAAACTGTTTTGAAAACAAAATATATTTCCACAATATTAATAAATTTTTCATTAAATTTGGTTTTCGTTAACTTATTATTTCTCTTAAAATAATATTTTAAGAAGATGCTAATTTATTTTTACAATTAAATTTCAACCCGATCTTTAAGTTAATCTGCTTTATTCAAAATCATCAAGTTTTTCTTAAATAAGTAAGAGTTTGCTAAAGTTTTACTCGAGGAACATATCAAATCCGGCCAGCTTTTTGGGTAGGGTTTGGGGTGTTTCAACTTGGTATCGAGCCCGCTTTTAAACTCTCGCCTTGGGTTTTGAAGCCCACAACGCTTTCAAAAGTTGGCCCAAATGACTTTTTGAAAGTTTTCTTAAGTTAAAATGGTTTTATAAGAGCATGACACTCGAATTCTCGGCCCGATCCATCGTAAGTACTCTTATTGATAAGTGATATGAATGTATGATAAGCCTAAGGAAACTATACTTTAGAGACATGGACCCTAGGTGTTTGTGTACTACTACAAAAAACCACCGAATATCATTGCATAAAACTTTCTTTTAATAAGAAGTGAAAAGACTCTAATACATAAGACTTTTTCAGTAAAATGATAAGACACGTAGTAGACATGAGTTCTAGGGGACGGGTCGTCGTGGACGGGAAGAGGAAGAATGGTCGTGTCGAAACCGGTTAGATCTGGTCAAGGTTCCGAAAATGAAGCTCATACACCATTGTTGGGGTGGATTTTCAAGAGCAAAATAGAGAAGGTGACGAGTATCACAAGTCGACTTTGAGTATTGGAACGAGTAGCGAAAACTAATCTTCGGAAATGGGTCTCAAAGTCGATGGTCGAGAGACTAAGATCAAATGGAGCTGAGGTTTTTAGGGGAGTATCTGGAGTAGCTCCGAATGTAGCGGAATACTGGTTGGAGGCAGTCAAGAGGATCATGGACGATTTAGACTGCACTGCTGAAGAAAAATAGAAAGGTGCTATTTCACTACTCCATGATGAGGCCTACCAGTGGTGGCTCACTATCAAGGAAAGTACCCCTACGGATCGAGTGGATTGGAGGTATTTTAAAGTTAAGTTCGAAGGAAAATACGTTGGAGGTAGCTACATCGACTCCCAGAGGAAGGCATTTCTGAATTTGGTGCAAGGAAATAAGTCGATAGCTGAGTATGAAGCAGAGTTTTTGCGACTTAGCCGATATGCCAGAGGGATAGTAGCTACTGAATATGAACGGTGTGTCAGATTTGAAGATGGACTTAGAGATGAACTGCGAGTGATGATTGCTCCGCACCGGGAAAGAGACTTTGCAATCTTAGTAGAAAGGGCAAGAATAGCTGAAGAGGTTAAGCGGACTGAAAGATAGAACCGGGATAGAGGCCAGAATAAGAATAAGAGAAGCTTTGGGTCTTCAGGGTCATTCGAAATTTTCAGAAGAAACCAAGAAATGATGGGCATGAAGTCGCCAGATCTGACGGTGGACAACATCGTGCTTGTGCTCAATGTGGGAAGATGCACCGGAGAATGTTGGAAAAAGACCGGAGGATGTTTCAAGTGCGGATCTAAAGACCATATGATCAAGGATTGTCCAAGAATTCGAAAAGAACCGCCAAAGAAGTTAGGGCGTTAATCAGTGGGCAGAGTGAACAAATGACCGATAAGGGCCGTGGTCCAAATAGAAGGGTAATGGCTCGTAAAGGTCGCGAAACTTCGTGCAGAGGTAGTGGTAGCTCGAGGCGAGACAACCAGTCCGTATATGCGGTTAAATCGCAGAGAAGACAGTGACACACCTGATGTTATCACGGGTACATTTCTGATTTTTGGGTTGCCCTTTATTGCTTTGATAGATATAGGGTCAACTCACTCATATATCGTTAGTGAAGTATCTGGAACTTTGCATGTGACTTTTGAGACTGTACCTAGGAAGATGACTATACTTAGTCCTTTAGGACAGACAGTAGTAATAGATAAATTTTTCAAGGGCCTTTAGAAGTTCATGGGACGCAATTTTTGGCTAATTTAATGGAATTACCATTCGGAGAGTTCGACCTGATCTTAGGCATGGACTGGCTTGTGAAGTATCGTGCAAATGTGGATTGTGCTGCTAAATGAATGTCCTTAAGAACTGTTGATGACAAAGAAGTTGTAGTGATGGGCGAGAGACTAACTACTTATCTAATGTAGTATCTCGCTCTTAAGGCGTAAAAGATGGTTAGAAAGGGATGTGTAGCCTTCCCGATGTTGGTGAGTGCCTTGGAGGCTAAGGAAGCAATCGCTGAAGAAGTCAAGACTGTGAATGAATTTGTAGATATTTTTCTAAGAATTGCGTGATTGCCTCCGAATCGAGAGGTAGAATTTGGAATTGAATTATTGCACGAACGGTGCCGCTTCTATTGCTCCATATAGAATGGCACCAAGGAGTTAGTTGAGCTTAAGGCTCGATTCAGAGTTGTTTGATCGTAGATTTATCCGACCTAGTGTGTCTCCATGGGGAGCACCGGTTCTATTCGTGAAGAAAAAGGACGGAACAATGAGGATGTGTATAGATTACTGGCAGTTGAATAAGCTGACCATCAAGAACAAGTATCCTTTGCTGAGGATCGACGACTTGTTCGATCAGCTTAAAGGAGCCGCGGTATTCTCAAAGATTGACTTAAGGTCGGGGTATCATCAGTTTAAGGTAAAAGAAGCGGATATCCATAAGACAGCTTTCCGAACTAGATATGGGCATTATGAATTTCTGGTAATACCATTCGGATTGACGAATGCCCCAGCTACGTTCATGGATATGATGAACCAAATTTTCCAACCCTATTTGGATCAATTCGTCGTGGTGTTCATAGACGACATTCTGATGTATTCCAAGTCCGAAATGGAACATGATAAGCATCTCCGAATTGTGTTGCAAGTTTTAAGGGAGAAAAAGCTATATGCCAAATTCAGCAAATGTGAATTTTGGCTTAAGGAAGTCACGTTTTTAGGCCATATGGTGTCGACAGAAGGGATAAGGGTAGATCCTCGGAAGATTGAGGCTGTGCTAGATTGGAAACCACCTAAGTCCGTAACTGAGGTTCACAGTTTCTTGGGGTTAGCAGGCTACTACAGAAGATTTGTCGAAGGATTCTCATCGATAGCCACACCTTTAACGAAATTGATGAGGAAGGAAGTACCTTCCGTGTGGGCTGATAAGCAGCAAGAGAGCTTTGAGAAGCTTAAGAGGGTTTTGACTGAAGCTCCGGTTTTAATTCAGCCTGAGGCAGGAAAGGATTTCGTCGTGTATTGTGATGCTTCTCACACAGGATTAGGATGTGTTCTGATGCAAGACGGGAAAGTAGTTGCATATGCGTCTAGGCAGTTAAGACCTCACGAGGTTAATTACTTGACGCATGACTTGGAGTTGGTAGCAGTAGTCTTTGCTCTTAAAGTTTGGAGACATTATTTATATGGGGAAAAGTCAGTGATATACACGGACCAAAAAATTCTGAAATATATACTGACTCAGAAAGAACTGAATTTGAGGCAGCAAAGGTGGATAGAGTTGTTGAAAGACTACGACTGTTCTATAGAGTACCACCCGCAAGGCGAATGTGGTGGCGTACGCCTAAGTCGAAAAGTGGTGTCGATTTAAGGGCGATGTTTGCACATCTTAGTCTTTACGATGACGGAGCTTGTTGGCGAAATTACAAGTTAAACCGACATGGTTGATTCAAGTGAAAAAGAGGCAGTTGATAGATGAAGATCTGAGTGTAAAGCTTCGGCTAAGAGTGCGAGTGGGAAATTAGAAGATTATGGTATTAACCGTGATGGGGTATTATGTTTTAAAGGTAAAGTCTGTATGCCGAGGGATCGAGAGTTGAGGGAAAACATTCTTCAAGAGTCGCATAGTGGCCCCTATGCTATGCATCCTGGAGGAAGTAAGTTATATCGAGATTTGCGAGATCAATTTTGGTGGCCTGGTCTTAAATGAGAAGTTACAGAATTCGTGGGAAAGTGCTTAACGTGTCAACAAGTCAAGGCTGAACATCAAGTACCTTCGGGATTGCTTCAGCTGATAAAGATTCCGCAGTGGAAGTGGGAGAGAATCACCATGGACTTTGTTAGTGGGCTTCCTCTTACACCTACTAAGAAGGACTCTGTATGGGTGATAGTGGACTGTTTGACGAAATCTGCACATTTTATCCCAGTTCGTGTTGATTACTCTTTACAAAAGTTGGCGAAGTTATATGTGGCTGAAATTGTGAGATTGCATGGGGTGCCAGTATCGATTATTTCGGATAGAGATCCGAGGTTTACGTCTCGGTTTTGGAAAGCATTACATCAGGCATTGGGCAACAGATTGGACTTCAGTACGGCATTTCATCCACAATCTGACGGCCAATCTGAACGAGTAATCCAAACCTTAGAAGATATGTAACACCCCAAACCCGGTCAATACGCCACGACCGAATCTGGTATGTCACTGAGGAAAATATTTTGAAGAAAAATGAGTTAACGATTAAATTTTTGTGAAAAACCCTTTGAAATTCTATATTTGTAGAAATCGGTGTATAATAAGTTAAAACTAATAATTTACTTTGAAATTACGTAAAACTTTAAAATAAATGAATAAATCATAGGTTAGAAAACGTTTATATCATTTTAAGAAAACTCAAATTTAATACTTTGAAAACCATTTGCATTTGAATGTAGAAACTTAATATTTGAAAATCGTTTAAATTATCGAAAACACTCAAGTTGTTAAAATTATCAAATGATTTATGTTACCCGATGGTAACGTTTTAAAACCATCGCGTTGTGTAGTTTAGAAAACTTTATGCTCAATTTATGCTCATCATCAAGAAATTTACAAACCATATTTTAAACATATTCAAAGCATAAATATAATCCAAAATCATAATTTAAGAGGCCTTATTACAACTTAAATAAATATAAAACCAAATTTAAATAAATTAAAGTTCTCAAACCAAAGTTCACGTAGAACCCAAATTTATTGCATGGCCTCCTCGAGTTCATCCAGCTCCATTTTCGCGATCTCACGAATCACCTAAAAATATAAGGGGAGAAGGTGAGTCACCAAGACTCAGTGCATATTCCCTCTCCCGGGTAAATGCCACATACTTACACAATTTATAACAAAGCAATACATATGCATAATGCACCCAACCTAGCCATCCATAACTCCTTTTCTACCCCGTGTGGTACCAAACCAAATGTGTTACCAAAACACTGGTGTCCGTCGACACGAATATCAATCTTCCCCCTCCTCTCATCATACCCATGCAATATGACATAATAATTCGTGTATGCGTTATGTTATGTATGCTAGACATATATCAAATAACGATGAAACGAATTACCATCATAATCGAAATAATAATATACAAAATAATCGGGTTAACCAACCTCTAAGGGTATAACAAAGAATTTTACCTACCAAGGGTATTTTAGTAATTTACCTACCAAGGGTATTTTCATAATTTACCCACCAAGGGTATTTTCGTAATTTACCCACCAAGGGTATTTTGTAATTTACCCACCAAGGGTATTTTTGTAATTTACCCAAAGAAGGGTATTTTAGTAATTTACCCACCAAGGGTATTTTCAGAATTTACCCACCAAGGGTATTTTCAGTAATTTACCCACCAAGGGTATTTTCAGTAACTTACCCACCAAGGGTATTTTCGTAATTTACCCACCAAGGGTATTTTCGTAATTTACTCACCAAGGGTATTTTCGTAATTTACCCACCAAGGGTATTTTCAAATTTACCCACCAAGGGTATTTTCGAATTTACCCACCAAGGGTATTTTCAGAATTTACCCACCAAGGGTATTTTCAGTAATTTACCCACCAAGGGTATTTTGTAATTTACCCACCAAGGGTATTTTGTAATTTACCCACCAAGGGTATTTTCGTAATTTACCCACCAAGGGTATTTTGTAATTTACCCACCAAGGGTATTTTCGTAATTTACCCACCAAGGGTATTTTCGTAATTTACCCACCAAGGGTATTTTCGTAATTTACCCACCAAGGGTATTTTCGTAATTTTGTACATGGAATGGCCTTCCTAAAGGTGCAGTGTCGCCTTGAGCGACTCAACCGCCATTTTCGATCTTCTTCGGACCTGTTGGGCCTAAAACTCGATTTATTCCATTCTGAATACACCCTCGTGTGGCCCACCTAACACAAATCTATCCACGTATATAAGTTCCACCTAGTCTAGTTCACTATATACTATATCATCATACAATTTATTCCATTTGGGCCTCTGGGCCCATTGGGCCCACTTCTACCATCGTAGCCCAAGCAAATTTCAACCCACAAGAATACTATTGATGGCCTCAACTATCGCGTTGAAGCCCTACACGTCTTCGCACGCTCGTGTAACTACTATTGCCGTGGAATGGCACTTGACATTTGCCGCTCTACAACTAGAGTAGAGAGTTACACACGATAGGACTCGGTGCTAAGCACATATGCGACCACTCCACGTGCCCAACGCCCACCAAGGTATGTTAACCCTTCTCTGGCATGCTCTTTATATAGCTAGCTCTTCACCTTCATTCCTTGTATCTTTCCGATGTGGGATCCCTTCACGAAGAGAGTTTAAATTCAACCTGAAACTCTTACCGTCCACTCAAAAATAAATACTCCTTGCTTCTCATGAGATTCAACCTGGCTCCCTTATAACATAATCCACATCGCTAGCCACTTTACCAACTAGCTCTTTGTGCCTCAAACCATGCGCAATTAAATATAACCCTATGGCCAAGGTCTAAATTCATTTAATAAAATAATCTAAAAGGAATGCAAACGCTACAACTAGAACCTTGGACCTCCTTCCTTCCTTGTGGTGTCACTTTGCCACTACACTACACACTCCACTTGTGTCATTTTCCTCCACATTTTATTCTTAAGGCCTACCCGCCAACCTCCAAGGTTTTTTCACCTAAAACCAAAATTTTCCCAAAGCTAATATTTGATCCGGGACTTCATGAAGCCCCTAACCTTCAAAATCACTTATCTAAAAGGTCTAACTTGCACTTAAGCCGATCTCCTATTCTCCAAAAAATTTTAAACGCTACTACGCCTAAGGCCCATTGGGCTCAATCCTACTAGGCCTAATTTCAGGATGTTACAAATCTACCCTCCTTAAAGAAATTTCGTCCTCGAAATTTCCAACTAACTAACAGTCACACTTCCTAACCTACCACACTACGCTCACGCTGCGCACTCTGATCTAATAACACTAATAAACCAAATCTTAAAACTTCTTTCTCATAACTAGATAACTAAACACAAAAGCAAATCGACATTTATACATACAATTTCTATATCCAAACCAAACACACAAAATAAATACCAAAAATACAGTCATAACATTGTCTTAACAAACATAAAATAAGGGAACTTACTTGATTTGGGTGCTGAGACTCAAGGTGCCATACTTCCAAACAACATGTATTTTCAAACAAACTTTTTTGAACCCCATAACCCACAGTACCGAAGTTTTTGAAACCTAGGCTCGATATCAATTTGTAACACCCAAACCCTATCAATACGCCACGGCCGAATCTGGTATGTCACCGAGGAAAATATTTTGAAGAAAAATGAGTTAACGATTAAATTTTGTGAAAAACCCTTTGAAATTCTATATTTGTAGAAATCGGTGTATAATAAGTTAAAACTAATAATTTACTTTGAAATTACGTAAAACTTTAAAATAAATGAATAAATCATAGGTTAGAAAACGTTTATATCATTTTAAGAAAACTCAAATTTAATACTTTGAAAACCATTTGCATTTGAATGTAGAAACTTAATATTTGAAAATCGTTTAAATTATCGAAAACACTCAAGTTGTTAAAATTATCAAATGATTTATGTTACCCGATGGTAACGTTTTAAAACCATCGCGTTGTGTAGTTTAGAAAACTTTATGCTCAATTTATGCTCATCATCAAGAAATTTACAAACCATATTTTAAACATATTCAAAGCATAAATATAATCCAAAATCATAATTTAAGAGGCCTTATTACAACTTAAATAAATATAAAACCAAATTTAAATAAATTAAAGTTCTCAAACCAAAGTTCACGTAGAACCCAAATTTATTGCATGGCCTCCTCGAGTTCATCCACTCCATTTTCGCGATCTCACGAATCACCTAAAATATAAGGGAGAAGGTGAGTCACCAAGACTCAGGTGCATATTCCTCTCCGTAAATGCCACATACTTACACAATTTATAACAAAGCAATACATATGCATAATGCACCCAACCTAGCCATCCATAACTCCTTTTCTACCCGTGTGGTACCAAACCACCGGTGGTGCCAAACCACTTGGTGTCCAAAGACACAATTGTGTTACCAAAACACCGGTGACCAAGTCACAAATCAAGTGATGGGGCCAACCCATCGTGTGATACCAAATCACCGCGCATTTCGATCCCATATCTCAAAAGTGGGGCCAACCCACGGTGGAATTAACCACGTGGACAAGTCGCCATGAGGTGCCAAACCTCCGGTGTCCAAGACACGAATGTGATACCAAATCACCGGTGGTTCCAAACCACCGGTGTCCGAAGACACAAATCGAATGATGGGGCCAACCCATCGTGTGATACCAAATCACCGGGCGTCAATCCAGTATCTCAAAGTGGGGCCAACCCACGGTGGTGCTAAGCCACGGGGACGAGGCGCTATGAGGTGCCAAACCTCTGGAGGTACTAAACCTCTGGTGACCGTAGTCACAATGTGTTACCAAAACAACGGTGTCCGTCGACACGAATATCAATCTTCCCTCCTCTCATCATACCCATGCAATATGACATAATAATTGTGTATGCGTTATGTTATGTATGCTAGACATATATCAAATAACGATGAAACGAATTACCATCATAATCGAAATAATAATATACAAAATAATCGGGTTAACCAACCTCAAGGGTATAACAAAGAATTTTACCTACCAAGGGTATTTTCAGAATTTACCTACCAAGGGTATTTTCATAATTTACCCACCAAGGGTATTTTCAGAATTTACCCACCAAGGGTATTTTGTAATTTACCCACCAAGGGTATTTTGTAATTTACCCAAAGAAGGGTATTTTCAGTAATTTACCCACCAAGGGTATTTTCGTAATTTACCCACCAAGGGTATTTTCAGAATTTACCCACCAAGGGTATTTTCAGAACTTACCCACCAAGGGTATTTTCGTAATTTACCCACCAAGGGTATTTTCAGAATTTACCCACCAAGGGTATTTTCGTAATTTACCCACCAAGGGTATTTTCGAAATTTACCCACCAAGGGTATTTTCGTAATTTACCCACCAAGGGTATTTTCGTAATTTACCCACCAAGGGTATTTTCGTAATTTACCCACCAAGGGTATTTTGTAATTTACCCACCAAGGGTATTTTTGTAATTTACCCACCAAGGGTATTTTCGTAATTTACCCACCAAGGGTATTTTGTAATTTACCCACCAAGGGTATTTTCGTAATTTACCCACCAAGGGTATTTTCGTAATTTACCCACCAAGGTATTTTCAGTAATTTACCCACCAAGGGTATTTTCGTAATTTTGTACATGGAATGGCCTTTCTAAAGGTGCAAAGGTCGCCTTGAGCGACTCAACCGCCATTTTCGATCTTTTTCGGATTGTTGGGCCTAAAACTCGATTTCGGCCCATTCTGCCCACACCCTCGTGTGGCCCACCTAACACAAATCTATCCACGTATATAAGTTCCACCTAGTCTAGTTCACTATATACTATATCATCATACAATTTATTCCATTTGGGCTCACGGCCCATTGGGCCCACTTCTACCATCGTAGCCCAAGCATTTCAACCCACAAGAATACTATTGATGGCCTCAACTATCGCGTTGAAGCCCTACACGTCGCTTCATGCGCTCGTGTAACTACTATTGCGTGGACCAAGACTTCTTGATTTGCCGCTCTACAACTAGAGTAGAGAGTTACACACCGATAGGACTCGGTGCTAAACATGCACTGCGACCACTCCCGTGCCCAACGCCCACCAAGGTATGTTAACCCTTCTCGGCATGCTCTTTATATAGCTAGCTCTTCACCTTCATTCCTTGTATCTTTCCGATGTGGGATCCTTCGTCAAGAGAGTTTAAATTCAAGCTGAAACTCTTACCGTCCACTCCAAAAATAAATACTCCTTGCTTCTCATGAGATTCAACCAGGCTCCTTATAACATAATCCACACTCGCTAGCCACTTTACCAACTAGCTCTTTGTGCCTCAAACCATGCTAATTAAATATAACCCTATGGCCAAGGTCTAAATTCATTTAATAAAATAATCTAAAAGGAATGCAAACGCTACAACTAGAACCTTGGACCTCCTTCCTTCCTTGTGGTGTCACTTTGCCACTACACTACACACTCCACTTGTGTCATTTTCCTCCACATTTTATTCTTAAGGCCTACCCGCCAACCTCCAAGGTTTTTTTCACCTAAAACCAAAATTTTCCCAAAGCTAATATTTGATCCCGGGACTTCATAGAAGCCCCCTAACCTTCCAAAATCACTTATCTAAAAGGTCTAACTTGCACTTAAGCCGATCTCCTATTCTCCAAAAAATTTTAAACGCTACTACGCCTAAGGCCCATTGGGCTCAATCCTACTAGGCCTAATTTCAGGATGTTACAAGATATGTTAAGGGGATGTGTGATAGATTTCAGGGGAAGTTGG
Organism: Gossypium rotundifolium; assembly: GCA_025506655.1. Classification (NCBI taxonomy): domain Eukaryota; kingdom Viridiplantae; phylum Streptophyta; class Magnoliopsida; order Malvales; family Malvaceae; genus Gossypium; species Gossypium rotundifolium. The sequence goes on along the minus strand of CP106733.1, from coordinate 97,320,110 downwards.
GAAGAGTTATTACTGTTAGCAGAATTTGCGTACAACAACAGTTACCAAGCCAAGATTCGGATGGCACCATATGAAGCACTATATGGACTAAGTGTCGCACTCCTACGTGTTGGATGTAACTAGGGAACGCCAAGTTCGGGTCTAGAAATAGTGGTGAATTCAAGAAAAGGTTAAGGTAATTCGGGCTCGGTTAAAGGAAGCATCCGATGACAAAATTCGACGCACGATCTTAAGCGAAAAAATAGAGTTTCTTGTGGGGATCAAGTATTCTTGAAGGTTTCACCTTGGAAAAAGGTGATGAGATTTGGTCGCAAAGGAAATTAAGTCCTGTGTTCATTGGACCTTATCGGGTTTTGAAGCGGGTCGGACTGTGGCATATCGCTTAGATTTGCCTTCGGAGTTGAAGCAAATGCACGATGTGTTCCATGTTTCAATATTACGCCGTTACCGGTCGGATCCATCTCATGTAGTGCCAGTTGAAGAGGTGGAATTAAGACCAGATTTGTTATATGAAGAGGAGCCAATTCAAATTCTGGAGCGAGATATAAAGGTTTTACGGAGAAAATCAGTTCCTCTCGTCAAAGTATTATGGCGCAATCATGGATCAGAAGAAGCTTCGTGGGAACTGGAAGAAGCGATGTGATAGCAATACCCTCACTTGTTCCAACTAGGTAATTTCGAGGACGAAATTATTTTAAGGGGGTAGAACTGTAACATCCTGATAATTAGGGGTTATGCATCTTTACTTAATTAAATGTTATTGCATGCCTAATTATGATTGAGTGTGTTTTGGAAGTTTATTTTTGAACTTCATTATGTAAGTGATTGCTTAGTGAAATATTAATTTTTAATAATTAAGATGGAGTTAAGCAAGATAGGCTTTAAGAAATAATGACAAGAGGTTTTAAGCATAAGATGAGTAATTGGCAAGGTGGTTAGGACACATGGATGATTACTTGAGGGGAGAGGTTCGAATCCCCTAGCTAGCAAATGGAAGGATTTTATTTTTTTGTTTCCTTCCCTATAGTGTTGGCCAAGACTATTCTAGAAGGGATGGTTATCTTTTCTATTTTTGGTGAGTAGACCATGTGAAAAAGGTAAGCTAAAAGTTATGGCAAGGAATCAAGAAAGGATGGTAAGAAAGCGGGACAAAAGGCTTGAAGTAAGGACAATGTTATGGAAGCTTTTTCATGGTCATTTGACCATGAACCTAGTCGACTTTAGGGGCTAAGGGAGAAGGCTTAATTGTGTTAGGAAACATAGGATTAATGGGGAAGAAATGTGGAGGAAAAAGGGGATTATGTTGGCTTAGGTTGGCCGAAATTTTGTTTAGCCATTAGGGGGTGATAGTTAGCCAAATTCTAACATTTTGTGTATCTTTCTCATTTTCTCCAAAAGCTCTCTTCCTAGCCGAATTTTGTTGATGATTTTAGGTAAAAGTTTTGCCTTGTTTTAACTTTCATTTTTGACCATTTTTGTTAAAGTACCTATTCTCTCAAATTCTTGTCCTCTTTAGTCAAAAGCATCAAAAAGTTTGGAAAAACATTTCTTCTTTTTCTTTTCCCTCATTGCCGAAAATACCAAAGATCATAAACCTATTTTCTTCACTTTTTCCCTCTTGGCCGAATGCACCTAAGTCCCTAAACCTATCTCTTTTCTTTTGGAAATCATCATTATCATCATCTTTTCTTCTTTTTCTCTTTCTTTCTCCTTCCATTTTTCATTTTCTTTCTTCTTTCTCTCAACCGAAACCATCATCTACCCTAAGCAAAACCACCATTCTTTTCCTCTCTTTTGTCAACTGAATCATCTTCCATTTTGATTTCATTCCTTCTTTTCTTTTATTGAAAATCGAAACCATTATAGCCAAAAATCACTATCTTTTTCTCTTCTCTTTTTGTGCAATTCGAAATCACAAATTCTCTTATTCTATATCATCAAGGCCAAATCTTCAAGTGGGCAAGTAAGACTTTTTTGTCAATTGTTTTCTTATCTCCTTTTATTATAACCGATTTAGAAACATAGTTCTCTTTTTTTTTTTCTCTCCTAGGCCGAATCCTTGGAAGGGATTTTTAAGAATCTTTTTGGAGCCAACATTTTAAAGGAAACCTTTCGAAATCATCCAAGGTAAGAACATCACTTTTGGTTATATCAATCCTTTTAGATAGTTTATTAACTAACTTTATTTTAGGGGTGATTTTGAGACTAACAAGATAGGTTCGAAAAGAGCAAAGACGGAGTGTTTGGAAGAGAGGAGGCAATCGTTCTACCTCGAACTTCAAACGAAAGGTCAGATCGGCGATAAGAGATTTTTCACCGGTTGTGGACCCTCCGCTAACGAAGATCGGTTATTTGAAGTAGTGCATAACCGAACCACTTTTCGTTGGTGGGTTATCGGGTTTTGATCCATCTAGCGGAGAAAACCACAAATAATGGTTGTTCGAGAATCCGAGGGTAAGGATGTAGATCTCTCATCAATAGTATAGTTTTATTAGTAATAGTGTATACTAATCTAGTGTGATAATTAACTAGGTGTTGACGAGCGGGAAGGTATCGTTCTCATGGTCATAAGGTGTGTAACCTTACAATAAAATCTCATAGATCTATATTAAATGTGATTATATGACAATATGTTTGATAATGATTGTGGATACCATTCAGTGGTATACGATATTCAGGTATGTTTACCCCAATATTTCGTTAATTTTGCTATATGCATAAATGTGAAATAAGTATGACTATATTATGATTTTGGGGTAAATGGCATGAAAATTTAATAATATGTATGTGCATGGGCATATGGGTAAAATTGATAAAGGGGAAGTATTCTGGTGGTTTTACCACATAATCCAGTGACTTCGGTCATATATTTGAATCCGGTGACTTTGGTCACATATGTGAATCTGGTGACTTCGGTCACATATTTGAAATCTGGTGACTTCGGTCACATTTGTCTGGTGGCTTTGCCACAAAATTATAAGGGCGATGTGCTTGTTGACTGCAAAGAATCGCCTCGATGGTGTGTAGCGGATGGAGGGTCGATTTAGTAATCCCCACTGTGATTGGTTGGTACGGTGGTGTGTAGCGGATGGATATTAGGTGGGTCGGGTTTGCATTTCATTATATGTATATATCCATGTGATTTTAAAATGATTATTATTTGATCTCATTATGAAAATGTGCTTATGGCTAATCATGACTTAAATGGGCCTATGATTATATATGTTATAAATGGGCTTGAAAGGCTATGATCAAATGGGCTTTTTAATGTATGTGTTACACATTGAGTTTATAACTCACCCTTTTGTGGGATAACTTTTCGATGATTCAGTAGTGCGATGGATCGAATCAAGAAGGATTTCGAGGTGGCCAACGCCAAACAAAGTATCTTGGAAATTTTCCTACTTAAACTTATTAAGTTAATTTTTATTACTTAGACTTTATTATGGGTTTTGCTATTTTTATGTAATAAGGCCACTATGAACTGCTTTTAAATTTTTGTGTTTGGATTTATTTTTTTATTCGCCATGAACAATTATTAATTAAATAACTAAATGGTTTTGATAAATAATTTAAACTGCTTTTGAAAACAAAATATATTTCCACAATATTAATAAATTTTCATTAAATTTGGTTTTCTGTTAACTTATTATTTCTCTTAAATATAATGTTTTAAGAAGATGCTAATTTATTTTTACAATTAAATTTCAACCCGATCTTTAGTTAATCTGTTTTATTCAAAATCAACAAGTTTTTCTTAAATAAGTGAGAGTTTGCTAAAGTTTTACTCAAGGAACATATCAAATCCGGTCAGGCTTTTTGGGCCGAGTTTGGGGTGTTTCACGCATGTTTTCTACGGAAGGGCTAATTGCACTTTTAGCCCTTCCGCTTTTTTATTGGTTTATAATCACGTTTTTTTTAATTTGACCCTATATTTTATTTCTATTCCAATTGGGCCTTTACTCGAACGACGCCGTTTTGGAGGGCAGGGACATTTTCCCTTTTAGTGCCTCCTAGTTACTCGCGTGTTCTAATTGGTCCCTCCTTTTAATTTTATTTTCGATTTTGCCCCAGATTCCTGTTTTTAAGTTCAATTTTGCCTTCTTTTTTTTCCTTTATAATTTTCAATATTTTATTATTAATTTCATTATTAATATTGGTAATTTTTATTTTTTTATTATTATAACAATTATTATTATCATTATTATTATTATTATTAGTGTTATTTTAGTATTTATTTTTTATGTATTATTACTACTATTATTATATTCACTAATATCACTATTCCTATAATTATATTTATTATTATTAATTATTTTTATTATCACCTTATTATTATTATTATTATTATTATTATTATTATTAATTTACTATTGTAATTATTATTTTAATAGTAATGCCACTATATTTTTATTTTTATTTCTAATTAATTTTTATAATTATTATTATATTTATTAGTATTATTTTATTATCTCTAGTATTTATATATATTATTGTTGTTATTATTATTTCTATTTATCAAAATTATTATTTTTATTTTTATTATTTTTATTACTTCTATTATTACTATTTTTTTACTATTTGTTTATCAATATCTTTTATTATCATTATTATTGTGTTTGTGTTATTATTATCCTTATATTATTATTATTTTTCTTATTATGTTATATAGTATTTTTTTATTAGTCCACCATTAGCTTCCATTTTTTCTATTGTTTTCGATATTTTCTCATAATTTACTTTAGAAATCATATCACTTTTTTTACCCGATTTTCAAAATAAGTAAATACTTCGCGTTCTAAGATTTGAAAGAAATCATACCCTAACTTACTGGGTTTCGATTTCTCTCTTCGAATTTAAAGAACCTATTACTTTCTTTCTAAAAGTTAAATAAAAAAATTTTATTCTTGGGAATTCAAAACGTTGTATCCCAACTTATTGGATATGATGTTTTGTGTCTCAAGACAAAAATTTTTTACAAATAAAGGCGAGCCTAATTTCTAAGTCATGTGATGTTACATCCTAACTTATTGGATATAGCATTTTATTTCTTTGAGATAGGTAAGTCTTGGCTTTCTTTCAAATAAAAGGATCATATTTTAAATTTTTCAAAATTTTAACATTAGGACATGAGATTATCAATTAGGTACCAAATGTTGGGCGTTACGAGGGTGCTAACCCTTCCTTGTACGTAATCGACTCTCGAACCCGTTTTCTTGTATTTCGTGGACCAAAATCAATATTTTGAAATAAAATATTTTATAAGGTAATCCAATCACACCTAAGTAAAAAGGGATTGGTGGCGACTCCCATTCTTGATTTTAAAGTCGATCCCCATTTTTATAAAAAACTTAAAAAATGGTTTCGATAGCTTGGCGACTCCACTGGGAACTTAACAAGAGAGTCAAGCCGTAAAATTGATTATTCCCTGTCCTTTTGTCTAAATTCAAAAATACGTTTCTAAAAAAATTATGATCCTTTTTATTGCATGTTGTTCTAACTTTATAAAATATCTATGCATTGCATTGCATGACCATTGTGGTCACACCCTTTAAGTGGGAGTGAGAAGCTACTCCTTCGTGAGGTTTTCACCTCTGTGCAGGATAGTGAATCGCTTTCGGGATACATCCGTACCTATGTCTTCGTGAGATTTTCATCTCCGTGCAGCTATAGGGAAATGTGTTCCCCTGAACTAAACTCAATCCATATGAGCCTATAATGGGTGAAGATTGAGGAATCCACTGGTTCAGGTACCCTCCCTTTAGAACTTAGATACATATAGTGATCCTTAAGAGCCAACCCTAGATAGAGCTATGTTAAACCCTAGTGGTCACCCAGGTAGGTGTTCTATTTTATTTATTTTTCTTGTGCTAACGTGCTCTCTTTTGTTTTGATTGCATTGCATTCACATCATAGAAAAAAGGTGTTGATTCAAATTCGATTGCTAAATAGAAGAGTTTGTCATGAGAAAATGGATTTCTTGATAAAGTGGATTATAATACGGTCATCCAAATATGATCCAAGTAAACACAACGAGAGAAGACTGATAGTCCGTGAAGGAATACAAGACTTCATTTGCCCAAGGATTCAAGCTGACAAAGACTATTTGAGAATCACCACGTCTCAGCTTTCTTGAAGAGGCTAACAAGCATTGCAAGGAGAAGTGAGGAATGAGTTGTGGCCCAAGCAAAAAGGAGCTGGTGGAGACATCTTTTAGAAAGTTCGCGAGATTGGACCTTAATATCCGGATAAGAAGAAAGGAATCAATGTCTTCACTTGGAATATGAGGGAAAGGCCATATAAATATCCGTTTTATGTAAAGGAATTTATTTTCTAAAAAAGTTGTTCTAATGTAACTGAATTCAGAATCAACACCTCTCTTTCTTTTGCATTCATTCCATGCATCTGCATTGCATTGCATCATTTGGATTAGACCTTTACAAAAGGGGACCCTAATTAGTTGAAGTTATTTTAGAAAAGGAGAGAAAGAGATAAAGTTAATTTTGAAATTAAACACTGTTACGGTACATACACTAAGACAAAGAATATGGATGAAAGGCTCGAACAGTTCCAAAGAGACATGCAAGACCAGCTGCAAGAGTAGTTGGCAAAGATCCAACAAGACATGAGGGAACAAATGATGGAAGCCCAAAGGAATATGGTGGCTCAAATGACTCAGCTACTGAACGGGGCGATAGACAAAGGAAAGGGTCCCATGACTATTGTTGGAGAAGATAATGAGGACTTTCCTCCGGATTTTACTCCACCACATACACAGGCACACCCTGAAGAGTATCCCCGAAGGCCATTCGTCACGATTAGGCCTCAACAAGGGCAAATCGATGCAGGAATGCCCATGAACTTCCAAGTGGACACAGGATCTAACCAGGAGATAACCATGCTGATCGTTGTTTTGTTGAGTTTTAAAATTTATAAAAAGAATGATCGAACCAGGAAACTAACTCTGACAATGATTGAGGCAAGTGCACATATCGAACAATAGTATAGCTTAGGCAAGACCGGATTGTCGAACCCAAAGGAACTAAAATTACTAATACTAACCTTCTTCTTATTATTTAGCCTAAATATTAAGTGATTGGTGGTTTAATCTAAATTGACTAACTACTAAGCTAAAGATGCAAAGACAAAAAGAATGAATTGAGGAAATAACTTTAGGAAAACTTAGTTGACTAAGACGATACCCTTAGGAAAAATCCACCTAGACTTCACTTGTTATCTAACTCTGAACCAGACGATTTATTCACTTGGCTTGATCCGTAAGATTCCCTAAGTTATATTAAACCCTCTCTCGAGGCGAATAACATCTAACCCTAGGTTGATTAATTAAAATATCTTTCTAATTAAAACCCCTAGAATCGCATTAACTCGATCTATGGACTCCCATATTAGGTTTCACCCTAATCCGGCAAAATCTCGTCACTTTATCTCTAGGCGTGCAATCAACTCCACTTAATTATGCTAGATCTACTCTTAGGTAGGGACTTTTTCTCCACCACCTACCCACATTCGACTTGAATCAATATCCTAAAAATATTAACACAAGAATTAAGCACACATAATTAAGAACAAATCAAGTATTTATCATATAGCTCAGAAAACAATAACAAGATTCATCTAAGTGTCATCCCCTTCAGGTATCTGAAGGGTTTAGTTCATAACAATAAAAGAAAACATCTCAGAAGAAAAGATAAAATAAAACATAAGAAATCCCTAAAACCCCCTAAAGGAATTGAAGGAGAGATCCGCCGCCTTGAGTAGAATTTCGGCTTCTTGAGATGGATCAACTGGCTATCTTCGAGTGATTCCTACAAATCTGACCTTTTTAGCTCGGCTTCTTGGCCTAGCTAACCACAAAAGCCCTGGCAAAAGGTTTCTAACGAACTTTTTGCTTAAGTTGCGCCCTAGGGTGTTTATATAGACTTTGAGATGCTTTACTTGGCCCCTACATATCCTAATTCTAGTAGAATTCCTACTAGGGTGTTTGAATAGGCTTTGGAATGTGTTTCTTTGCCTCTAAGTACTCTATTCCGAATAAAATTACTCTTGGCCGCGGAAGGGACACGGTCATGGCACACGCCCGTGTGAATCGATTTTAGGCAGTGTTCGAGTCTGCTGAAGAGACACGCCCGTGTGTTTCGGGGTCCAGGCCGTGTTCTAGTAATTTAATGGGGCACGATCGTATGGTCTTGGGCCCAAGCCGTGTCGATTTCTTCTTTGGCCCAATTTGGTCCGTTTTAGGCCTGTTTCTCGTTCTTTTCATCCCTAGGTGCTTTCTTAAGTATAAAACATGAAAAGAAAGGATTAAGAGCACTTTTTATACAATTCAGGGAATAAATCATCCAAAAGTATGCTAATTGTGGGATTAAAATATGTTAATTCTACGGGTTATCAAGTACCCCCACACTTAAGCTTTTGCTTGTCCTCAAGCAAAATTCTCAACTTACAATTAAAACGAACTTTCCACAATTCATAATTTTCATTAACAATGCCTCATCATAATTCATAGATAATTTATACATAGATAATTTAACTCAAAGACTCCTAAAGATTCAAACAATTCTAAGTCATATATTTGTAGCATGAAAACATAGGTGTCTCCCTTTATCTAAATAATTATCTTTAATTCAAAACTGGCAAGGATTGTCATCCTCACTAAAGATTCACTCAAAGCACTCGAAGTGTTTAAGGTTTAGGGAAAAACACTCATAAGTCGAACCTGAAAAGTTAATCCCATAGGCATGCCTGGAAATCAAATCTCCACCACTGTAATATGAGATGATACACAAATCAAAAGGTCTTTAACAGGGTTGTAACGGGGCTTAGGTTAAAGGTGTGGATAAAGGCTAAATTGGAAGGTTAAAATTGAGATTGAATTGACAAGTTACCTAACTTTAGAAAAATGAACTGATAACCTGAATAATTACATCACATGAAAATTTAAAATACTAATAATACGAGTTTCTTCTTCAAGATGTTGAATTTAAACATGTAAGCTCACTTAATTACAGAACTGATAATGAATATACTTCGATTTTTTTTAAGAACAAATCAAATATTTACATAATATAAGAAAGAACTTCATCAACTGAAATAAAGTAATTAAGCAACTAATCAAATCAATTATCGATAGAAGGGTAGTCAAAGGAATGGTGATAACAAATACGAGTGGGTTTTTGGGTTAATATTAGTGGGTAAATTAATAAAAAGGGTTATTATGATCAAAGGGTTCACTAAGGGTTAATTGTGAAGGTAGGCTTTTTAGTGGAGTGAATAGGTTAAAACCTAGGTGCCTTTATCATCTCAGTATATCAAATAAAAAATGTGGTCTTGACATGTATAATCGAGGCAAGTTCTAGAATAACAATTTAGTGTTAACATACTCATAATCAAAAAGTGAGCACGAAAAAGAATGTATGCTCTATAAGGTTCAAATCTCACAAAAATTATGGGTTTTTTTATATCAATCCTTGTAAATTTCAAACTTCAAGGTAATATTCAAATTTAGTTTGACTAATTGAAAAATAGACTTATCATGCTTGGTTCTCTAGTATCTTAAAATTTAAATCATCAATGTACAATTAACAATAACTTAATCTAAAACATATCAATAAAATCATAAATCATCAAAATTTCATCCTAATTAGTAATATGAGAAAATTTCTTAAGAACAATATATAATTCAGGGATTTGAGAATAATGCAAAAAGTTAGGCACTTTTACCCCCCACACTTAAGATGTACATTGCCCTTAATGTACAAAGATAGATAAATAATCATGTGATACTGAAATCAAAAGAGAATGGGAGAAGTGACACTTCCTAAATTTTTTTGGGATCACTATTCCTGGCCTGATTTAGAGGAGGAGGCGGTGGTGCCATGCTGGATGCCAACAGTCACTGTGCTAGATTAAGAAATTGGGAAACTTGTGACGGATTAGCCAGGAATTAATAATAAAGATTCAAAATATACGAAATAAATATTTAAAGAAAAGCAAGCTCACTACAACAAAACAAGTCTACCGCGACACTTTTTTTTACCTAAGAAGACGCAAAAAAGGTTAGCATAGGTTTGGCGACGCTTCTCTAGACGCTTTCAAAAAGGTTGTCTATAGTACAGTTGACATAGGCTCCGCGACACTTTTGAAAAAGCGTTGCCATAAGTCAACATAAGCCGACCCTTATTGAAGGGTTGTGAAAGGCTTAGTCAATGCCGACCTTTAAAAAATGTTGGGATAGACCTAGTCAAGGCTAACCTTTGAAAAAGGTTGGGATAGACCCGTCTAAGACAACTTTAAAAAGGTTGGGATAGTTCTTGTCTAAGGCAACTTTTAAAAACAGTTGGGATAGAGCCGTCTAAAGCAACCTTAAAAAAGTTGGGATAGACCTTGTCTAAGACAACCTATAAAAAAAAGTTGGGATAGACCTATCTAAGACAACCTTAAACAGGTTGGGATTGACCTTGTCTAAGACAGCCTATAAAAAAAGTTGAGAATAGACCATGTCTAAGGCAACCTTTCAAAAAGATTGGGATAGACCCGTCTAAGACAACCTTAAAAAGATTGGGATAGACCCGTTTAAAACAACCTTAAAAATGTTAGGATAAATATTGTCTAAAAAAAACCTTTAAAAAAAGTTAGGGTAAACCCGTCTAAGGTAACATTAAAAAGATTAAGATAAACATGTATAATGTAAATTTTTTCTATTTTTTATTATTTCAATATTAATATATTTTATAAATATTTACACCTGAATAATGATAGAAATTTTGCTTTAAATAAAACTAAAAGAATATAAAATTAAAATTAAAATTAAAATTAAAATTAAAATTAAAATTAAAATTGAATATTCACTACAAAATCAATCCAACAATTAAAATACACTAACATTTAAATGAAATGTATACCACTAACATTCAACTCAATGTACAAAAGTAAACAAATAAAAAAGTAATGTTGTACTACATAAAAGCTAATACAATTTGAAAATGTAACTTCAATTTCAAGAAACCCTGTTGATCTCTTATTTCTACAAAGGTAGCCCTGAGAAACTTCAATTCCTTTCGTTAAGTTTTTCCTTCTCATAATCCTGCCCTTCAGCCTGCTTTAAAGTAATAATAAATTAGTCATTATAAGCCTGCAAGAAAGCCTGGTATGAAGATAAATGAACATAATTATATGAAGATAAATGAACGAACCTTGACACCTTTAAAGATAAATCAAAGTTCAGAACTTCAAATGCAAACCATTTGCAGATATGAAAAAACATTCAATAATGTTAACTAAAACCTCCAAATAAGAGTACAACAGCAAGTGGCTAACCATTATAAAATAAATAAAGCCGCATAGTAAGGTTCAAGGTGGTAATAGTTACTTTTCTAATCCTACAAGGAGTAATAATTAGAACAAACATGACAAGATCTATATTTTGTAGCCTGTAACAGAATTTTTTTTAAAAAATTGTTATTGTATGCAGATTTTCTCATCCAGATTAACGAACTGTTAAATGACCACAAAATATTATCATGGAGAATATAAACACGACAGAGAACTAAATGACAATTTTGTAACAAATTGCATAAATAAAACAAGTAAGCTGACATTATTCTCTAAATGATGGTAAGTATTGATAGAATTAGAACTGATGGTAACCCACAAATGGTTAGAAACAACCAAAAGGCACCATGGATATCAAAGTATTAAGCAATGTAATGGCTATTGCCATTCAACCACGAAATATAAAATGCAAGCCTAAAGTCAATAGTGAGATCCATAAAATATAGAGAGAGTAACAATACAGAACAAATAGAATGACAAGAATATGGAAATGAGAGACCATTTGCTTGGAATCTAGAAAGGAATTGTAATCACCCGTGGCAAATAGTACAACATCTGCTATCAACTCACCTCCATGATCTGTAATAACTCTTATGCCATTATCTGTTTAACCAACTAAATTCACATATGTTAGAACCAACTTTATTCCCCTTCCTTATAGATTTCTTGAAACCACTACCCTCATTTCATCATCAAATCCTCTGTAGCATAGACACATAAATTTAGTCAGCCCTAGACTCCTAGTTTAGGTCACAAACCTCTTTGATAACAACCTATTTGATAGCAACGACTAAAGTCTATGTCATCCTATTTGATAACAGCCTGGTAATCTTCTCATGAGTATATTTAAAAACTTGAAAAATAGCAAAATACCAATAACAGATTGGGATAATGTAAATTTCCAAATTAAACACCAGAACAAGCATCATAGATATATACAAAGTATGAAGCAGAAAATTTTAGATATCATAAATTAACTTAGATCATATAGGAATTCTTATGCAATACCAAAAAAATCAGCAATAATGTATAAAACTAGACTAAATAATAACCTCAAAGGAAGTTCCTTTCAGTAAAAGAGATCCACATTAGCACCCAAGCCTAGCCATATTGATGCAAACTCAACAGCAATGTACCTGGGCACAAGAGTACATATCATCTATAGGCATTAGCAAACTAAGAAGATAAAAAGTACAAACAAGTGAATCAATTCACTTGTAGTCCTAGCACTTGAACACCCCAAACCTGGCCCACGAGCCTTGACCGGATCTGGTATGTTTCCCGTTGTAATCCGGTTCAAAATTCTTGTGACTTTGGAAAAAACAATGTATTTTGAAAGAAAGATTATTTTTGGGTTGGGCTCGAGTTGGAAACAAGTTAATTTCATACTTGAAATCCCTTGATTTTAGGTGACAAAACATTTAGAGTTTAATTTATGATAAATTTACTTAGTCTTTAAAAAAATATTTTGTAGCATGATAAATGGAAGGAAAATAAAATAATTCAACTATGGCCTTATTACATCAAATAATTCCAAAAATAAATTCAAAGTACTTAAAATAAAAAGAGTCCAAAAGAGTAAAATCAACTTCACATGGCCTCCACTAAGCTCCCCGCCGACCCTACCCATCACCGATCGTCACCGAAGAAAATGTTCCCCAACGGGTGAGTCAAACAGACTCAATGTGTAACCAACACTAAAATTTAACAATTCAGCATACATTCTCATATCACATACATATTCATATATCATATAGGAAATAATGATGCAACCCGAACCCAAACCTATATGCCATCCGCTACACATCACCCGTACCATCCGGCACACCGTGGGGACTACTAAGTCAACCCTTCATCTGCTACACACCATCGAAGGTAGTCGCTGCAGTCGAGGTGCTCATTGCCCTTATAAAATTCGTGGCATAGCCACCAGATTAAATAGTTGTGACCGAAGTCACTACATTCAGATAATGTGACCGAAGTCACCATATTCAGATAATGTGACCGAAGTCACCACATTCAGATATCGTGGTATTACCACCACTTTCACTTCCCTTTTCACAATGACCCGTATGCCCATGTCATACAAAACATGCCAAATTCTTAATTCATATTCTTATAGTTTCATATGTGTGTCAAAACAGATATTTATCATAATCCCAGTAAGAGTAGGAAAACATACCTGAGTACTTTGTACCATAGCATGATACTTTAGCCATATTCACATTCTTATAAACATGCTCATATTAAATATTGCCATAAATCTTATTAAAAGATAGTGTGGGGTACACATTTGATTCGCTTAATGCTTTCAATCCAAATCCCGAAAATCCGATCTAAAGCCTTAGATCCTTAGTCCCTACATTCGGCCATCACTTAGAAATTTAATGAAGACCATTCGGCCATAAAACCAAATCCCAATAGGTTTATCGTACCCCAAAACTTACCTTGGTACTGATTTCTCTATTAATCAAATCCCGAATTCACACACTGAGTTCCCCTTGCAATCAGCCTTACACAAAACGAACGTGAATCCTGAGACTCCTCCTTATCCTTGTCGATTTGGCCCTAAATACACATAGCCAAAATCGGTCACACTTAATACCAATAATATGGCCTTAGGCCGAATACTAACAACCACATACTTAACTTACCAAATCCCGAAAAGTCACTCCTTGCCTTTGAACTGTCGAGATCCCTATATGAACTAACTGTTAGAAATGGCTAACTTTAATAACCAATAAGACTTATGGCCGCATTGCACATATCACCTTACCGTGATCAATTGAATTCCAAAACGACCCTTAATGCTTTCTTCCTTCGGCTACACACAAAAGAACACAAGATCATGGCTCCATATACATTCGGCCATGCCTAAAACCAAGGCCTGGACACTTGAATTCGGCACATTAAAATAAAGGACCAAAATCGATTTCTAAAGAAGTACTTACCACTCCACGTTGCTTGAAGAGGAACCAAAAGTAAGTAGTCGACAGCCCCCTTTCCTTAAAGATTTGGCTTTGAGAGGAAGAAAAGAGAAGAAATCGGCAATGGTGGAATGTAAATTTGGCTAGCACAGGGAGTATTTCGGCTTATCAAAATAAAAGAGAAGAGGAGAATTTTTGCCAGAGAATTTCGGTAAAGGAATAAGGGGGGAAGGAATGAAGATTGACTAAGCAAAAGAGATGAAAAGAACAATTAGCCTCACACTCCTCCTTTTGGCCGGAACTACACCAAGAGAGTCCCTTGGCCGGCCATCACATGCTCCCTCATCCCTAATTTTTCTCCTCTTATCACCTCATCTAAAATTAATAAAGTAAAAAGAAATAATCTATCATTTATCCCCTACTCTTCTAGCCGAATTTTAATAAAAATAAAACTCATCTTGTAAGTGTCCCTTTTGCCCTCCACTTCTCTAACTCCTTGCAGCCAAAAATAAAAATTCTTTTTGCTTCCCTTATGGCTCGAACACAAGCCCTTTCCCCCTAGCATATGGCGTCACACACTAAAGCCCTAAGTGGCGCCTTGTAGCCACTTTGCTAAGCCCATGTTCATGTCTTATTTCCCTTACATTTTCTCTTAAGGCCCTATCAACCTAGCTTCCTCTTAAACTTAAAACTTAATATTTTCTAAAGTATTTTCCTATTATTCTTAAGTTCACAAACATTCATAAATACACATTCAAACTCACAATGACATGCTATTTCACACATTTTAACAATGATGCATAAGCCCAATTTCAGGATATTACAGTTCTACCCCCTTAAAATAATTTCGTCCTCGAAATTACCTAGCTAGAATAGGTGGGGGTATTGCTGTCACATTGCTTCTTCTGGCCCCCAAGAAGCTTCTTCCGATCCATGGTTACGCCACAACACTTTGACCAAAGGAACTGATTTCCTTCGCAACACTTTCACATCCCGTTCCAATATCTGAATCGGCTCCTCCTCATAGGACAAATCCAGCCTTAGCTCCACCTCTTCAACCGGGACTACATGAGATGGATCCGATCGGTAATGGCGTGGCATGGACACATGGAATACGTCGTGCATCTGCTTCAACTCGAGTGGCAATTCCAATTGATATGCCACTGGTCCAACTCGCTTCAACACTCGATAGGGTCCTATAAACCTTAGGCTTAGCTTCCCTTTCCGACCAAATCTCATCACCTTCTTCCAAGGTGAAACCTTAAGGAATACTTGGTCTCCCACATCAAATTCTATTTCTTTTCGTTTGAGATCTGTATATGACTTCTGCCTATCCGATGCTTCCTTCAACCGTGCACGAATTATCACAACCTTCTCTTTGGATTCTGCCACAATCTCTGGACCCAAAACTCGACGTGCTTCTAACTCTGTCCAACACGTAGGAGTTCGACACTTCCGACCATACAATGCTTCATACGGTGCCATCCGAATACTGGCCTGATAGCTGTTGTTGTAGGCAAATTCCGCTAGAGGCAAATATTCCTCCCAACTTCCTCTAAAGTCCATCACACAGCCCCTCAACATATCCTCCAACACTTGGATTACCCGTTCAGACTGCCCGTCCGACTATGGATGAAAAGCCATAGTAAAATCCAACTTAGTGCCTAAAGCCTGATGTAATGCTTTCCAGAACCGAGAAGTAAACCTTGGGTCTCTATCTGAGATAATCGACACCGGCACTCCATGCAACCTTACGACTTCGCCACATACAACTTTGCCAACTTCGCAAAGAATAATCGACTCTCACGGAATAAAGTCGCGGACTTGGTCAAACGGTCCACTATTACCCATACCGAGTCCTTCTTAGTAGGCGTAAGGGGAAGCTCACTAACGAAGTCTATGGTAATTCTCTCCCACTTCCACTGTGGAATCTTGATTGGCTGAAGCAACCCTGACGAAACTTGGTGTTCAGCCTTAACTTGCTGACACATCAAACACTTGCCGAGAAATTTGGTAACCTCCTTTTTCAGACCAGGCCACCAAATCTGTTCTCTTAAGTCTCTGTACAACTTAGTGCCTCCAGGATGCATAGCATAAGGGCTACTATGTGATTCCTGAAGAACCCTTCGCTTAAGTTTCTTATCCTTAGGCATACAGACCTTGCTCTTGAAACACAACACTCCTTCGCCATTAATGCCATAATCCTCTAACTCTCTATTCTGTACTTGCTGTAACTTAGCACTTAGGTCCTCATCAGCCAATTGTCCCTCTTTCACTTCATTCAACCACGTCAGCTTGACTTGCAACTCGGCCAACAGGCTTCCATCATCATACAAACTCAGATGTGCGAACATTGCCCTCAGATCTGACATAACTTTCTGGCTTAGGGCATCCGCCACTACATTTGCTTTGCCCGGGTGATACTCTATAGAACAGTCGTAATCCTTCAATAATTCCACCCACCTTCGCTGCCTCAGATTCAACTTCTTTTGGGTCAATGGATACTTGAGACTTTTGTGGTCTGTGTAGATCATCGACTTTTTGCCATAAAGATAGTGCCTCTATACTTTAAGAGCGAAGACCACTGCTGCTAATTCCAAGTCATGCGTCGGGTAGCTCACCTCATGTGGCCTCAACTGTCGGGATGCATATGCTACTACCTTCTCGTCTTGCATCAATACGCAACCCAAACCTGTATGGGAAGCGTCATAATACACCGTAAAATCCTTTCCTGCCTCAGGCTGAATCAACACTGGAGCTTCTGTCAATACCCTCTTAAGTTTTTCAAATTTTTCCTATTGCCTATCCGTCCATACAAAGGGTACTTCCTTCCTCAACAACTTTGTCAAAGGCGCTGCTATTAACGAGAACCCTTCTACAAACCTTCTGTAATAGCCTGCCAATCCCAAGAAACTATGAATCTCCACCACCGACTTAGGTGGTTTCCATTCCAACACTGCTTCAATCTTTCTAGGATCCACCCTTATTCCCTCAGCAGACACCACGTGCCTTAAGAATGCAACCTCCTTAAGCCAAAATTCACACTTGCTGAATTTGGCATAGAGCTTCTTCTCGCTTAACACTTGCAGCACAATTCAGAGATGCTCATCATGCTCCTCCTCAGTCTTGGATTATACGAGGATGTCGTCGATGAACACCACGACGAACCTATCCAAGTAAGGTTGAAAAACCCGGTTCATCATATCCATGAATGCGGCTGGGGCATTTTTCAACCCAAACGGCATTACCACAAACTCATAGTGGCCGTATCTTGTCCTAAAGGTTGTCTTATGGATATCTGCCTCCTTCACCTTCAACTGATGATATCCTGACCTTAAGTCGATCTTTGAGAACACTGCCGCCCCCTTAAACTGATCGAATAAGTCATCAATCCTTGGCAAAGGATACTTGTTCTTGATGGTCAGCTTATTCAACTGACGATAGTCTATGCACATACGTATAGTTCCGTACTTCTTCTTCACAAATAGGACCGGTGCTCCCCATGGAGACACACTGGGTCGGATGAACCCACGGTCTAGTAATTCTTGGATTTGGGCCTTGAGCTCAACCAACTCCTTTGGTGCCATTCTGTATGAGGCAATGGACACAGGAGTTGTACCCGACAACAAGTTAATTCCGAACTCAACCTCCCTGTCTGGGGGTATTCCAGGTAATTCCTCCGGAAAAACATCCGCAAAATCCTTTACAGCTCTTACTCCACTAACTCCCCCTTCTTTTCCATCCAACACACTAATAAA
Source organism: Gossypium rotundifolium (assembly GCA_025506655.1). NCBI lineage: Eukaryota > Viridiplantae > Streptophyta > Magnoliopsida > Malvales > Malvaceae > Gossypium > Gossypium rotundifolium. The sequence continues at coordinate 97,302,073 of CP106733.1, read as the reverse complement.
GGTCAAAAATGCCTTGCACCCTTTACGAACCATCTTTTCAGCCTTTAGCGCCGAAACTACATTAGATAAGTAGTTTCTTCTTTCTCCTACATAATGACCACCTCATCCTCCGGGGTCTTTAACTCCATTCGCTTAGCTGCACAGTCCAACACAGCCCGATGGTCCACTAGTCAGTCCATTCCAAGTATGAGATCGAATTCTCTGAAGGAAAGTTCCATCAAGTCGGCAGAAAATACTACGCCTTGAATTTCTAAAGGTACACTCCGAAAGATCTTATTTACCACTACAGTTTGACCTAGTGGGCTTACTACAGTCATCTCTCTATCCGAAAGTTCAGAGGATATGTCTAGAGTTTCAACTACTCTATATGCAATATAAGAATGGGTCGAGCCCACATCAATCAAAGTATAATAAGGCTTTCCAAATACAAGGAACGTACCGGTTATGACGTCCAGTGCATCTCCCTCTTCCCTACGGTGAACTGCATAAACCAAACCCGGCTGCCTTGCCTCAGTATTAGCAACACCTCAACCCGGTGTTCCATGCCCTCTGCCAGCACCATTTCCTCTATTATTCGGACCACGACCCTGCTGAGGCTGCTGTCCGCCTCTACCAGCCTGATTAACATTCTGAGCTACTGGTCGATTCCCATCTGGTCTCATCGGACAGTCCTTAATCATATGGTCCTTTGACCCACATTTGAAACATCCACCTGTCTTCTTCTAGCATTCGCCTAAGTGTTTCTTCCCACACTGCTCACAAGTACGATATTGCCCTCTAGTACCAGTTTACTGACCTCGTGGCCCATCAACTCTAGGCCTTTTTTGAGTATTCCCAGATGATCCAGACGGCCCAAAACCTCTCTTATTTCTATTTCGATCAGAGTTCTGCCTTACAGAGTCCTTAATTCCCTCGGCTACCTTAGCCTTTTTCTACTAATGCGGTAAACTCCCGCTCTTGGTGTGGGGCTATCAACAACCTCAGGTCATCTCTTAGTCCGTCCTCAAACCGGACACATCGCTCATGCTCTGTTGCTACCACTCCCCGAACATACCGGCTCACCTCGAAATTCAACCAGATTCGCTCTGGACTTATTCCTTGAACCACCCAGTGAATGCCTTCCTCTCGCTCATCAAGATATCCGGTTCCTACATACTTCTTCCGATATCTGTGTCTTAACATACTCCTGTGTTAGATCCTCGGGTGGCACCATCCCGAACGGTGAGCCACCATTGATACGCTTCATCGCGTAGCAACGCCACCATTCCTTTCAATTTCTCCTCAGGGGTCAGATCGAGCTCATCCATAATTTGCTCGATCGCCTCCAACCAATATTCAGCTATACTGGGTGCCACACCAGATACTCCACAAAACACTTCAGCTCCGTTGGCTCAGAGTTGCTCAGGTACAAATTTTCGAGCTCCCAAATTCCCTCCAGCACAAGCCACCATTTCAAGAACTCACAGCACAGCCTATGATACAGCATCTTTTCTCGTCTGATCTTGCTGCTCAACACCAACAGCTGGTGGTGGTGGTGGCGGTGGTACCTCATTCTCAGATCCTTGACACGATCTAAGGGGTTCCAACACGGTCATTCTACCTCGACCGCGTCCTCGTACATTGTGACCACGTCCCTTAGAGCTCATTTCTACGATCGCGCTTTAATCTGGTTTAAGAAATTTTATGCATTAGCCTTTATTCCACTGATTATTCGCGAAGAAGTTTTATGAAAAGAGTTTAGTAGCAGTTCTTTCGATCAATCAAAGTTTCAAGTTTTCTATCCTAATTCATAGAAAAGCACATCCATTCCCTAGTATCTCCCATACATATTCACTCTCTTCAGACATTTTTGTCCGTTCCTATCCCAGGGGTATTTTCGTAATTTATCCTACAGGGGTATTTTCGTAATTTTGTCCTACAGGGGTATTTTCATAATTTGTCAAAATAAGGTTCCTTGGTGATTTTGTCAATGAGGGTATTCTGGTAATTCTGTATTCTCGGGGGTATTTTGGGAAATTTTGAAACCCGAGGGTATTTTGGTAATTAGCCCGGGTAAATTTGTAAATCTTAATAAATCAAAGGTATTTTGGAATTTACAAAACTTGGGGGTTGTTTTTGAGATTTTGTTTTCCAAATCAGTGTTGTTGTAGAATTTTTTTTGGAAGATCGGGGTCATTCTGGTAATTTTGTAACTCGGGGGTATTTTAGTAATTTGCAGGTTAGGGGTAATTTAGTAATTTTTTTTCAAAATCAAGGTATTTTGATATTTTGTAGATTTAGGGTTTTTTGAACTAAGTAATGAAATTTTGATAAGAACTGTGGGTAATATGAGTATTTTATAAACTAAGGGCATTTTGGTAATCTTACCACTAGGGGTATTTTTGTAAATTTTTTTAAAAGAAATATGTCAGAAAAATTTTATAGAATAGCTTTTACAAATCAAAAGGGTAATTTAGAAATTTTAGAACCAGGGTTTCCATAAAAATACGGCTAGTCCCTTTCGGGTTTTAGTTAGGGGTTTAGCCCGTGAATAAGTCCTCTTGGTTAGGGTGAACCGAAGCTACGCACCAGGTAGGATTCGAGTGGAGAGGAGGTGAGTCACGCGGACTACTTAAATACCAAGCTCCCATCGAATACCAATCCTAGACATGCGCACAATGATTGCCACACCCTAACTCGGCGACTTAACCACAAGTTTCTTTAGTTAGGCATTTAAGTTTTATGTATTTGTGTTGGGGTAACCTAATCCTAGGGTTCAAGTACTTATCATGCTAATCTACGTTCCCTTTCTACCCTTCTACAATTCATATCATAAATCACACAAGAGATAGGGGTACTTACCTGGTGGACTTCGGGTCGGAGACTTAGTGTGCCATGCCAGAAAAACCTGCTTAATTTCACAAAATTCCTTTTGGGCTTAACTTTGAAAAAGTTTTGGGCCTTAAACCCAAGGCTGAGAGTTTAAAACTAGGCTCTGATACCAAGCTGAAACACCCCAAACTTGGCCCACGAGCCTTGACCGGATCTGGTATGTTTCCCGTTGTAATCCGGTTCAAAATTCTTTTGTGACTTTGGAAAAAATGATGTATTTTGAAATAAAGATTATTTTTGGGTTGGGCTCGAGTTGGAAACAAGTTAATTTCATACTTGAAATCCCTTGATTTTAGGTGACAAAACATTTAGAGTTTAATTTATGATAAATTTACTTAGTCTTTAAAAAAAATATTTTGTAGCATGATAAATGGAAGGAAAATAAAATAATTCAACTATGGCCTTATTACATCAAATAATTCCAAAAAATAAATTCAAAGTACTTAAAATAAAAAGAGTCCAAAACAGAGTAAAATCTGAACTTCACATGGCCTCCACTAAGCTCCTGCCGACCCGGCCCATCACTGATCATCACCTGAAAGAAAATGTTCCCCCAACGGGGTGAGTCAAACAGACTCAATGTGTAACCAACACTAAAATTTAACAATTCAGGCATACATTCTCATATCACATACATATTCATATATCAGATAGGAAATAATGATGCAACCCGAACCCAAACCTATATGCCATCCGCTACACATCACCCGTACCATCCGGCACACCGTGGGGACTACTAAGTCAACCCTCCATCTGCTACACACCATCGAAGGTAGTCGCTGCAGTTGAGGTGCTCATCGCCCTTATAAAATTCGTGGCATAGCCACCAGATTAAATAGTTGTGACCGAAGTCACCACATTCAAATAATGTGACCGAAGTCACCATATTCAGATAATGTGACCGAAGTCACCACATTCAGATATCGAGGTATTACTACCACTTTCACTTCCCCTTTCACAATAACCCGTATGCCCATGTCATACAAAACATGCCAAATTCTTAATTCACATTCTTATAGTTTCATATGTGTGTCAAAACAGATATTTATCATAATCCTAGTAAGAGTAGGAAAATGTACCTGAGTACTTTGTACCATAGCATGATACTTTAGCCATATTCACATTCTTATAAACATGCTCATATTAAATATTGCCATAAATCTTATTAAAAGATAGTGTGGGGTACACACTTGATTTGCTTAATGCTTTCAATCCAAATTCCGAAAATCCGATCTAAAGCTTTAGATCCTTAGTCCCTACATTCAGCCATCACTTAGAAATTTAATGAAGACCATTCGGCCATAAAACCAAATCCCAATAGGTTTATCGTACCCCAAAACTTACCTTGGTGCCAATTTCTCTATTAATCAAATCCCGAATTCACACACTGAGTTCCCCTTGCAATCGGCCTTGCACAAAACGAACGTGAATCTCGAGACTCCTCATCCTTGTCGATTTGGCCCAAAATACACATAGCCAAAATTGGTCACACTTAATACCAATAATATGGCCTTAGGCCGAATACTAACAACCACATACTTAACATACCAAATCCCGAAAAGTCACTCCTTGCCTTTGAACTGTCGAGATCCCTATATGAACTAACTGTTAGAAACAGCTAACTTTAATAACCAATAAGACTTATGGCCGCATTGCACATATCACCTTACCATGATCAATTGAATTCCAAAACGAACCTTAATGCTTTCTTCCTTCGGTTACACACAAAAGAACACAATATCATGGCTCCATATACATTCGGCCATGCCTAAAACCAAGGCCTGGACACTTGAATTCGGCACATTAAAATCAAGGACCAAAATCGATTTCTAAAGAAGTACTTATCACTCCACGTTGCTTGAAGAGGAACCAAAAGTAAGTAGTCGACAACCCCCTTTCCTTAAAGATTTGGCTTTGAGAGGAAGAAAAGAGAAGAAATCGGCAATGGTGGAATGTAAATTCGGCTAGCACAGGGAGTATTTTGGCTTATCAAAATAAAAGAGAAGAGGAGAATTTTTGCCAGAGAATTTCGGCAAAGGAATAAGGGGGGAAGGAATGAAGATTGACTAAGCAAAAGAGATGAAAAGTACAATTGGCCTCACACTCCTCCTTTTGGTGAAACTACACCAAGAGAGTCCCTTGGCCGGCCATCACATGCTCCCTCATCCCTCATTTTTCTCCTCTTATCACCTCATCTAAAATTAATAAAGTAAAAAGAAATAATCCATCATTTATCCCCTGCTCTTCTAGCCGAATTTTAATAAAAATAAAACTCATCTTGTAAGTGTCCCTTTTTCCGTCCACTTCTCTAACTCCTTGCAGCCAAAAATAAAAATTCTTTTTGCTTCCCTTGTGGCTCGAACATAAGCCCTTTCCCCCTAGCATATGGCGTCACACACTAAAGCCCTAAGTGGCGCCTTGTAGCCACTTTTCTAAGCCCATGTTCATGTCTCATTTCCCTTACATTTTCTCTTAAGGCCCTATCAACCTAGCTTTCTCTTAAACTTAAAACTTAATATTTTCTAAAGTATTTTCCTATTATTCTTAAGTTCACAAACATTCATAAATACACATTCAAACTCACAATGACATGCTATTTCACACATTTTAACAATGATGCATAAGCCCAATTTCAGGATATTACAAGCACCGTCATCTAGCCCACGCCTAGCTCCTTTTGGTTGCCTTCCACCAGGACCATCTTCATGACCCCTGCCTCTCCCACGGCCTACACCAAGAGGCTTCCTTTCTGAAAAGGAAAGTAAAATAATAAAAAAGCCAGGTTAAAATAATATAGTTACAATCTATTATCCATACTGTGGTGCAAAAGATAAAATCATATGGATTGTAAAAAGTGTATGGTAAATGCTAATAGTATTAAAAGAAAAAACTTAGCATAATCTCATACATTAGTACTCAAGTATAGCTCAGAGATGCAAAAGATAAACCAACAAACTTGGTAAACAACAAAGATGTTAAAAATTAAAAATATATATAGCCATTAAGGCTAAAATATAAATATATAACCATGATTCATGATCAAACAAAGCAAATGTTCTAAAAGCTTGGAACCGAGCTTAACAATTATGTGCAGCTTTAGTAGCAGGTTGAACCATACAAATAAACAATCTCAATCATAGCTCTTCCATGTGTCACAAATAGGCATTGTTTCTAATGATTGTCTAAACTATTCAATTGTTTAACAAGGAACAATAGTATTTATTTGTAAAAAGCAGAACAGAAACATGCTGCACTATTGTTGTTTAACGTAATATAAAAATGTCTTATATAGCATAAAATAGAACAATTAAGGCACATAAAAAAGAAGAAGAACACCAACCACATCTCCCTTCCCGTGTTGTTTCTCTTCCAAATCTTGAAGAGATAAATAAAGCCGCTTCCTGGACAAAGAAACAAAGTTCTAAAGTTATACGTATGATAGTTACAATGTCACATAAGACATTGTAGAGTAAAACACAACAGATAGAAGGTTATTGCCCAAACATGTGAAAAAGGGGTAACATAGGCAGTGCATTTGATTAGAACTTTGAGAAAAAGGGGTACTATTTTTATTCCACAAGTAGCTTTTAAAAACTATAATTTAATTTTTAAAAATATTTTTTTTAATATTTTATTACATCCATATAAGAAACTTATTAATCTAGCCGCACTCTAGATATCTTACCAAATATTATTTCGGAAAACTGAGTCAAGTCAAAGCCAAACAAACCAAAAGGTACTTGATTTCAAGCACCGAGATAAGAACCATGATTTTTTATATATATATATATATATATATATATATATATATCCTACTAATGAAAATAAATGTATGGCTCGCTTCAAAATCATTAAGCTAAAAATTCAAGTCTCGTATGTGGGTGACTATTTCGTAATAGTAGGGAACTAGAATGGATATTTTAACAGCATTTCATTCACTTCTGGAAGCTCATTCCAGTTCACAAATTGAGTTCACTTCTTTATCATCTTCACCTTAAACCAATGAAATAAAATAACAAAATTTATGTAACCTCAATACCTATCTAATTCCATGCACAAATTAAATTATATTTAACATTAAAAAAAAGAAAAGAAAATAGAACACCACAAATGCATTTCCTTACTCTAGAAAATTAGATCTTCCTTGGTTCAAATGGTCATATAACTCCCTGCGCTCGATACTACTAATTAGTTGATGGATTGGAACTTCTTTCTATAGCATCGAAGTTCCTTGGAAAATAACCATCTGGCAGCATGATTTTCTATATTCACTGAGTTGAAGCACGAGAGAAATGTAATGTTTTCAGAAACATGGAGACGAATCAACATCAATACAGGATAGAGCTTCAAAAAATTGTAAATGGCGAGAAGCAATTTAGATTTAGATGTCAAAATTCATGGAGCATTCAAGATGAAAGAGACATTATTAATCCGCATAAAATGTCATGTTAATACAATGAGATAAAACTTTAGAATGCAGAATTATGATTTAAAACCACAATTATTCCATTAATATACAATTTGTTTTTCTTTCTTGGACACTACAAATGAGAGTGATTACTTTGATAAGTCAAGAAAATGGACTCCAATATATAGTAAGAAATATTTATATTGTTAGATACAAGTATGCTTCCTATGCTTCGTATTTGAATATTTTATTGATCACCGATATCAGATACAAATACTCTATAAAATAATTCAGTTAGCATGAATAGGTTCAAGTCCCTCATTCTCTTTCCTCCTAGAAACCTTAACCACGTTAGACAAGTTTTTGATACGGAAAATGGCAAAAGGAACAGGGGACAAAAATACAAACAAGGATGGGAAAAAAACAATGTGGATGCTTGACCTTATAATAAATTATAATGAAGGGTAAGTAGGTAGGTTACTATATTCCATGGGACATGGCTAACAACCTCCACCATATGAAGGTTGACCAGCCACAATCAAATTCTAATAATTGAGGGGCATCCAAACCCAAAGCTATAGCAAGGGGGGAAAAGGGATAATCGAACATGAAATTGTAATAAAATTCAAGGAATCAAATAACAGCGGAAACCCCAAAAGAAGTCTTCTTCATCATTAGTTTAGTGCCTGAGTTTAAGATTATACGAATAATTTGGTGATGGAAGATATTAAAAACATCCAATTTCAACCAAAAGGAACTGTTATGTGATAATAATCGAAGGGGAGAAACAGAAACCAAACAAAGTTGTAGTTGAAGCCATGAAAAGGAAAGAAGATTTTGAGGAATCCCAAGAGCAGAAAGGAAAAAACTTACATTAAAGATGAGATTTTTGTTAGAAGATTCCCAAGCTAATCCACCCCTGAAGTGAATGCACCAAACCAATACCATAACAGCACCGACAATCGCGAGGGTATGAGGCACAAACGATAAGTGCAAGGCCTTAACTCCTATCGCCATGTTCGCTCTCTTCTTTCCAGCAAAACACTGTAGAGCAGAAGAAGTAATCGCAGACGAAGAAAATCCCAATCTTCCTTGATGCTTTCCTCTTTCCTTTCGCGTTTGGGGAAAAATGTAGGAATTGGGGGGAAATTTTAGGGGAAAAAAGTTAAGGCTTTTGGGTATATGGGATGGGAAAAGTTGATGAGAGCAAAACAAACATAGTTTTGTCTAAAATAAAATGATTTTTTTTTTTGCTAAAAACGTCGCTACTTCTTATATTTTGCGTCATTAATGTTTTTGATATTAATATATATTTAAAGATTTAATTTAATTTTTTATTTTAAAGTTTAAGTAATATTTAAAAGAATTAGATAAAATTTAAAATATTTAAAATTTAAAATTATTTAATATATAAATTAAAAATAATCACTCATATACCTAATTTTTTTAATATTTTAAATAATAGTATTTTAATTTTTCATTTAAATAAATAATTTTTAAAATTTAAGTAATATTTAAAATAATTAGATAAATTTTGAAATCTTTAAAATTATTTAAAATTTGAAATCTTTAAAATTTAAAATTATTTAATATATAAATTAAAAATAATCACTCATATACCCAAAAATTATAAAATTATTTTAAATAATAGTATTTTAATTTTTCATTTAAATAAATATTTTTTAAAATTTAAGTAATATTTAAAAGATTTAGATAAAGTTTGAAATCTTTAAAATTATTTAAAATTTAAAATTATTTAATATATAAATTAAAAACAATCACTATATACTCAAAAATACTTTAATATTATTTTAAATAATATTATTTTAATTTTATCATTTTTGACATATATTTTTCTATGTTTTTACTTTCAAATTTTTCTACAAGTCGAAAAGAATACATAATGGACACTTGAATGATGGGTGAGAATATAGAAAGCAAAATGGTGTCGTTTAGTTTAAATCAAAGCCCTAAACCTTAAAATCCTAAGTCCTAACACCAAATCCTAAACCTTAAAACTATAAACCTTAAAACCATGGACCTTAAACTTTAAATCTTTAAATTTTAAAACCCTAAACGCTTATTATAACTATAGAATCTAACACCGAAACCTTAAATTTAAACTTACATCGCATTTTAACCTTAAAGTTAAATTTATTTTAAATAATAGCATTTTAATTTTTAATTTTTAACATATATTTTCTATGTTTTTACTTTCAATTTTTTTCTCTGTGTCATTTTTTTTGAAGAATTTAAATATTCAATTAAAAATAAATTTTATTTTAATTAATATAAATAGTCGTGGTTTAGGGGTTTCAATAAAGCAAAACTTATAAATAGTTTAGTTATCAATTTGTAGCTTTTCATAATTAAGTAATTAAAATGAAACTTTCTCATAGTTAAGTGAGTTTTAAATAGCAAAATAAAATTAAATTCAAAACAAAAATAAGAAAAAAAATGAAAATTAAATCGAATCAAATCGAAACGAGTGTTGGTTACCCTAGATGAAAATGGAACTATTGCTCAACTTTTAGCGGCATTTTTGGTAAAAACAAACGCCGCTATTGATCTGTTTTTAGCGGTGTTTGTGCCAAAAATGCCGCTATTGCTCTATTTTTAGCGGCATTTTTACCAAAAAGCACCACTATTGCTCAATTCTTTGTGGCGTTTTCTTACAAACGCCTCTAATGTTTAATATTTGTGGCGTTTTTGTCCAAACGCTACTAAAACCCTATTTTTCTGTAGTGTGAGGGTGTATTAGGGATTGAAAGAGATGTGAGGATAATCTGTGTTCGGGATTTAGGGCAAATAAAATGGAGAAAAAAAGAGAGAGATTTCGGGTATTGGGGAGGATTTTTGTGTTTTAATATGGGCAAAATAAAACAACGACGTTTTGCTTAACTTAAAAAAAAAAAAAATAGATAGATAAAATTTGAAATCTTGAAAATTTTAAAATTTGAAATCTTTAAAATTTAAAATTATTTAATATATAAATTAAAAACAATCAGTCATATTCCCCAAAACTTTAAAATTATTCTAAATAATGATATTTAAAATTTTTAACATATATTTTCACACTAATTAATTTAAACCTTAAACCCCTATCCCTATCCCCTATCCCTTAAACCATAAAATATAACCCTTAACCTCTAAACCCCTAAAATCAAGTACTCTCAAAATAAATATCGATATTTTAATAAGAAAACAAATGATTAAATGGCTATAATTAATTATTAAGTTCAATTATCCAATGTAAGTAATCAATTTTTCACATATCAAATTTCTATTAAAGATTGAGACATTAATAATAATTTTATATTATTCTTTTCGATCTAATCTCCATTTCATTAGAGATATTTCTTCCTAACTAAAATATAACTATTTTGCTAGATGTTCGATGTGGAATGATTTTATTTTTGTATTTCATTTTATTTGTTATAATTTGGTCCTGTCCAACATAGATAGTTATCTATCAATATCATTCTCATTACTCTATTTTTTATCAATGTTTTTTTTTAAATCTAATATTTAAATATATCAAATGGTCTAGATTAAATATTTTAAATATAAAAGTATTAATTGAATGTATAAAATTTCATTATTTAACAAATCTCAAGTACACCTTAAATTGAAAACATTTAATATATATAAAGTTTATCTATTATCTCTTAAATAATTTAAACTATAATCATAATTTTAATATATTAAAATTAAAATTATCTCTTTACAATTATATAATAAATTATTTAATATATAAATTAAAAGACACTAATTAATCTAAATCCTAAACCCTTAACCCGTAATTCTTAAACCCTAAATCATAAAACATGAACCCCTAACATATAGACCTTAATCTGTAAACCACTAAACCCTTAACCCTTAACCCTTAAACCACAAACTTTAAACCTTAAACCACAATACCTAAACTTTAAAATAGTAACTTCTTAACCATATTGTAACACCCCAAACCCGACCCATGAGCCCTGACCGGATCTGGTATGTCACGGAGTAAAAACGTTTTGAAAGATTTTGATTTTCTGGTGAAAATTTGAAAATACTGTTAAGGTTATAAAACAGTGTTTGATAAAACTCAAGAGGGATTGTTTTTTTTTATAAACATGGTTGTGTTGAAACCCTTTGAAAATATTTGGTCATTTAAAATTTTAAAGTCATCAGAGTTATTGTTAACTGGGTGAATTTTGCTACCCGATGGTGACATCTTTGAAAACTCGTAAAAGTTACTTAATTTGAAAATGTTGCTTTTAACCGATTCACTTAACATTTTATAATTTCATTTGTAATATAGTATAAGTAAAGTGAAAACAACTATCTAAACATCCAAAATAATAAACTAGCGGCCTTATTACAACCAAAATTAAAAATTCAGAAAATAAATAAACTTGAACTGAATCAAATAAAATTCCAAATCCAAAGAACAAGCATGGCCGCCTCGAGTCCTCTCCGGCTCCATCTCCGCGATCTACTCATCTGCAAAATAATATGGGAAGGGGTGAGTCACCAAGACTCAGTGTATAAATCCCCAACCCGAAAGTGTAACTCATACACAAATCATTAGTAAACATGCAAACATGCAACCCAAACTAACCATCCGTACTCGTTAACTACCCCGTGTGGTCAAAACCATCGGTGGTCAAAACCACCGTGACTAGAGTCACAAATCAAGTGATGGGGCCAACCCATCGTGTGGTCAAAACCACCGATGACCATAGGTCACAATTATCAATGTGGTCAAAACCACTGGTGGTACCAAACCACCGGGAGTTAGTCACAATTTATCAACGGTGTGGTGAAACCACCGTGACCAAGTCACAATTAATCGATGGGGCCAACCCATCTTGTGGTCAAAACCACCGGTGACGATCCATAGAGATCATCCCCTCCTCTCATCAATCCCACCATCATCATGCTTACATAACAAATATCATAATCCCATATATCATGCATTTATGTATAGCATAGCATTCAACAAAGATATGATGGCATACACAAACATACATCATAGATCACGTAATGGGACTTACCGAATCCATGCTCATGTCCACAAGCAAATCACTACCACAATGATTAAAAGGCAACGTAATAGCAATGCTAACTAATAAAGTGTGTAAAGAGTTTTACACACTACATTAACGCTAATCCTAGATCCCAAGATCCGATCTCGTGCTAGATCCTTTGACCCTATATTCGCCAACATCAAGGTTAGTGATATAGGCCTATTCGCTATAACAACTAAATCTCAAGGCTCATTTATGCACTTACCTTAAACCGATTTGGTTTCCAAACAAATTCAAGTCACACACACCACTTGTAATCGGCCACACCTTGAGATCACATAATAGTTAGCCTTCGCTTTTCAATTATCTAATGGAAAGACTAAAGAGGATTCCTTACCAATAACTTACCAAGTCGATTGATAGATAATGGAGGCTAAGATCTACTACTTCCAATCCTGCAGGCTCTCTCATTAAGTTGTATTTCCCCATAATCGGTTCCATCAATCCATTGAGTCTAAAGGCCAATCGGCCATAATCATAAACCTAAAAGAAGTTATCGCCTTACCTTTATGACTATTTCTACCCTTAAACACCACAAGTCGGCACCACTTGGTGATGTTAGGGGTTTCGCCACCTTTAAGGAATAAGAGTAGGTTTAACATATAGATCTATAATAGAAAGAAAGATGGAAAAGATCTACTTTCCAAATGATTTGGCTAACCGAATGGAGAGTTAGATTTCTGCTCTTGATGTGATGATGAGAAAACAAAAAAGAAAAGAGAGGGTATTCTACCAAAGTAGATCTAATGAAAGAGAAGATTTCGAAAAAGAGTGGAGTAGCTTCACTAAAGAACAAGAAGAAATTAATGAAAAGGGTGATAGGGTTTGAAGAATTTTGAGGCAATGTGGCTAGAGAGAATTGACCAAAAACAATTGGAGAGAAAAGAAAAGAAATTTAGAGGAATTTTGGCACCTCCCTAATGTGATAAAATCGATTGTGAATGGCCCTAAGGAGTCCTACATTCTACCATTGCTCCTTAATATGATAAATCCTATCTTTTGATTATCACCTCCTTTATTACCTCTTCAAAATAAAATAATAATAATACTTACTCTTATCTTCCTTCTAAGCCAAATTATCAAGAAAAAGAAAGGCTTATCCCATCCTTTCCAAGGTCCCAATAGCCGTCCAACTCTTCTCTCTTCATGGCGCCAATTTGCAAAAATAAAAGAAGAGAAAGAAAAAAAACCTTATGCTATCATTGTGACTCGAACTTGAGTCCTCCTCCCCCTTGCTTGGACAGCATTCACCAAGGCCCTATGCCACTTCACCAATCCGACTTTCATGTCCAACCTCACCCACAAAATCTTTTAAAGCCTCCTTAACTTAGCCCCCCTTCCTTTAACGCCAAAAAGCCAAAAAAAATAAAACACATCCCCTTGAGCCTACCAAGATTCGAACCTCTTCCCTTGAAGCTCCCCTTTGACGCCACCTTCCAAGCCCTTAAGGTTGCATCCCTTGCCACCTTATCACATGATCTCTTGTGTCATGCTTCGCACCAAACAATTCTTAAAGCCTCATTTACCTAGCTTCCTCTTCTCAAGTGCCAAAAAAAAATCTTCTAGCCCTAAGTCAGGCCTAGCCCGAGATTATTTCTAGACCCTAGAACATGCCTAGCAATCATAGCATTCATTTTCAAGCAAACACATGAAAATAATTAAATTGCAAACAACCCCCTAAATCAGGATGTTACACATATACCATAAACCCTAAACCCTAAACTATAATGATAATTAATTCAATATTTTAAAATTAATACTATCTCTTTTACGATTATATAAGAAATTATTTAATATGTAAATTAAAAAACAATCAGTCATATACCCAAAAAGCTTTAAAATTATTTTAAATAATAGTATTTTAATAACACTTAGGAAAGTGTCAGCCCAAAAGTGTAGGCATAGTGTTGGACAAAGCCGACTCTTATTTAAGCATTGCCTTAGGTATGCATATCTTAACCTTTATACAAAGAGTTGGCCAGAGCGTATGTTGACAAGTCTATCCCAACACTTAGGAAAGTATCGCCCCAAAACTGTTGTCTTAGGACTACACAAAAGCCAACTCTTATTCAAGCGTTGCCTTAGGCATACATATCTCAACCCTTATAAAAAGAGTTGGCCAAAGCATATGTTGGCAAGTCTATCCCAACACCTAGGAAAGTGTCACCACAAAAGTGTCGTCTTAGGACTACAAAAAAGCCAACCCTTATTCAAGCGTTGCCTTAGGCATATATATCCCAACTCTTATACAAAGAGTTGGCCAAAGCGTATGTTGGAAAGTCTATCCCAACACTTAGGAAAGTGTTGCCCCAAAAGTGTCGTCCTAGGACTAGACAAAGCCAACTCTTATTTAAGCATTTCATTAGGCATGCATATCCCAACCCTTATACAAAGAGTTGGCCAAAGCGTATGTTGGCCAGTCTATCCCAACGCTTAGGAAAGTGTCGCACAATAAGTGTCGTCTTAGCACTGTTTTGTTGTAGTGGCTAAAGTAAAGGAAAATAAAAGGAAAATAAACTTATAAGAATAGGTAAATGGACTAAGGAGTCCTTATTATTGGATGGCTCATGAGGTGGGTGTGATTTCTAAGGACGTGGTGCGTGATTCCCTAGCAGTCTTAAGAACCCTTGGCTTGTCTAGTAGCTGAAGCGGCCGGCATGAACTTATGTAGATCGATCTCCTTTGAGGAGACTGTGCTTGGCATTTTCCACTTCTTTGACATGGATATGTGTAACTCAAGAGGTTAGAGATTTTTGTTATAGGAATGAGAGAAATCTGAGAAAAAGAAAAAAGAAAGAAGATGGAGAGTTAGTGAAAAGGAAGGGAAGAGGGGTTTTGGGGGTCAAAATGTGGGTGATTTTGGTATGGTGGCTGGATTAGGGAGGAAGGGGGTTGAGAGAATCGGTTAGGGTTGGGTTTTGGGGAACATGAGAGTTCAAGTTGTTTAAATAGGGGTGAGAGCACGGGTAGGTGCCATGCCTATGTTCGATTTTAATCATCCCGTGTTTTTCGTGATTTTGAATTTTAGGTGCGTTCAGGGTATTTGGCCACGACCGTGGTCAAGGTGCCACGCCCGTGTTCTTCTTCCCATGGTTTGTTTAGAACGGCTGTGTTTAGCTCGTGTTCAGTAAGTCAGTATAGTCCACGATTGTAAGGCACGGCCGTGTCCTGCCCGTGTTTAGGAAAAAAATACCTCTTGTCATGCACGGCTACAAGTACACCCGTGTTTCGTCCTATCACTTCCACATGACCATAGGCACGCCCATGTACTAGGCCGTGTGGTCTGAAAACTTGCGCTTAATTGGATTAGTATGAAGTTAGATGCTATCAATTAAAAGTATAACGTCAGTGGAGTTAGTACTCGGGTTGCCTCCCGAGAAGCACTTGTTTAAAGTCTTAAGTTAGATTACCGTGTTTTCATTTCTAAAAGAAGGTTTACAGAGCTAAAGCTCCTCTCTCATATCCCTAAAATCTTCACCATTATAAATTTTGAGTCGGTGACCATTTACCTTGAATGTGCCCTTAGTGGGGTGAGTTACCTCGATTGTGCCATAGGGAAAATTTTTTTTGATCATGAATGGACCTGCCCATCTTGATTTCAGTTTCCCAGGAAACAGTTTAAGCCTTGAGCTGTATAACAAGACCAAGTCCCCTACTTCGAATTGTTTTGATTTCTTTAGACGAGAATCATGGCGTCGCTTTGTTACTTCATTGTAAAGTTTTGAGTTCTCGTAAGCATTAGATCTCCATTCGTCTAGCTCGTTCATCTGCATCATTCTTTTCTCTCCTACAGTTTTAAGATCGTAATTTAATAATTTTATAGCCCAAAAAGCTTTGTGTTCTAACGCGAATGGCAAATGAAAACTTTTCCCGTAGACAAGTTTGTATGGGGATGTCCCTAGGGGGTTTTAAACGCTATTCTATAGGCCCATAGGGCATCATCTACTTTTAATGCCCAATCTTTTTTGTTTGATTCAACCGTTTTTTCTAGAATGCGCTTAAGTTCTCGGTTTGCTACTTCTGCTTGCCCACTAGTTTGAGGGTGATATGGGGTAGCTATCCCGTGGTGTACTCCATATTTTTTTAGACTTTATCAAATTGTGTATTACAAAAATGAGTACCCCTATCACTAATAATGGCTCTAGGT
Source organism: Gossypium rotundifolium (assembly GCA_025506655.1). Classification (NCBI taxonomy): domain Eukaryota; kingdom Viridiplantae; phylum Streptophyta; class Magnoliopsida; order Malvales; family Malvaceae; genus Gossypium; species Gossypium rotundifolium. The sequence goes on along the minus strand of CP106733.1, from coordinate 97,285,572 downwards.
GTTCCAAATCGAGAGAATAGTTTCTTGAGAAATTTGACTACTACTCTGGCATTATTTGTATGTAAATCTTCAGCTTCCACCCATTTTGACATGTAATCAACTGCCACTAAGATGTATTTATTTCCTAATGAACTAGGGAATGGACCCATAAAATCAATACCCCATACATCAAATATTTCATATGATAACATGTATGTTTGAGGCATTTCATCGCGTTTAGAAATATTACCTGTTCTTTAGCATTTATCACATGAAGTGACATACCTGTTGGCATCTTTAAATAGAGTGGGCCAATAAAAACCTGATTCAAGTATTTTGTGTGCTGTCTTAATACCACTGTAATGTCCTCCTAAAGGTTCGGAGTGGCAGTGTTCTAGGATTTTGCTTACTTCTGCCTTTGTAACGCATCTCCGAATCACCTGATCTGCACATATACGGAAAAGGAAGGGATCCTCCCAAAAATAATTCTTCACATCAGAAAAGAATCGCTTCTTTTGATGATGTGTTAGCCTTTTCAGTAGGATGTTAGCAGCTAAAAAATTTGCAATATCTGCAAACCAAGGTACCTTGCAGTTGGTTATGGAGAATAGCTGTTCTACAGGGAACGAGTCATTTATCTCTATCTCTTCACGTTCCTTTATGTGTGGATTTTCAAGTCTAGATAGGTGGTCTGCTGTAAGTTTTTTGGCTCCTTTCTTATCCTAAATTTCCAAATCGAATTCCTACAAAAGTAAAATCCATCTTATGAGTCGAGGTTTTGCATCAGGTTTAGTTAAGAGATAACGAAGAGCGGAGTGGTCAGTGTAAATGACAACTTTAGATAATATTAAATACTGTCTGAATTTATCAAATGAAAAAACCACAGCTAATAATTCTTTTTCAGTGGTGGTATAATTTTCCTGTGTGGACGTCAATGTCTTGTTGGCGTAATAGATTGGCTGAAAGTGCTTGTCTCTTCACTGTCCTAGAACTGCTCCTACTGCAAAGTCCTTGCATCATACATTAGTTCAAAAGGGAGATTCCAATCAGGGGCAATTATAATTGGGGCATTTATTAATTTCTCTTTAAGGATATTAAATGCATCTAAAATTTCTTGATCAAAGTTAAAAGGTGCATCTTTTTCTAGCAATTTCGTTAGAGGCTTAGCTATTTTAGAAAAATCTTTAATAAATCTTCTATAAAATCCTGTATGTCCTAAAAAGCTTCTGATAGCCTTAACTGAGCAAAGAGGAGGTAATTTTTCTATGGTTTCGACTTTTTCTTTATCTACCTCGATTCCCGTAATAGAAATTTTATATCCCAATACAATTCCCTCTTGTACCATAAAGTGGCATTTTTCCCAATTTAAAATAAGGTTTGTTTCCTCACATCTCATTAAAACTCGTTTTAAAATTTTAAGGCAAAGATGGAAAAAATTATTGAATACTGAGAAATCGTCCATAAATACCTCCATAATGTCTTCCACAAGTTAGTCAAAGATTGCCAGCATGCAATGCTGAAAAGTAGCAGGAGCATTACCTAATCCAAAAGGCATTCTACGATAAGCAAACGTACAGTATGGGCATGTGAATGTTGTCTTCTTTTGATCTTTAGGTGCTATTGGGATTTGGAAATAGCCGGAGAGTCCATCTTGGAAGCAATAGTACATATGCCCAGATAACCTTTCTAGCATTTGATCAATGAAAGGTAAAGGAAAGTGATCTTTTCTAGTGGCATCATTCATCTTCCTGTAATCGATGCAAACTCTCCAACCTGTGACTGTTCTGGTGAGAAGTAATCCATTCTTCTCATTACCTATCAGAGTCATGCCTCCTTTCTTCGAAACAACCTGCACAGGACTTACCTATTTGCTGTCAGAAATAGGATAAATTATTCCAGCATCTAGAAATTTAATTACCTTAGCTTTCACGACTTCTTTTACGTTGGGATTTAATCGTCTTTGAGGTTGCACACATGGTTTGTATTCATCTTCCATTAAAATTTTGTGGGTACAAAATGTTGGGCTTATTCCCTTAATATTAGAGATTTTCCAAGCTATGGCTTTTTTATGTTCCCTTAGTACCTGTAGCAACTCCTCTTTTTCCTTTGGTTCTAGTTCTGAAGAGATAATCACTGGAAACGTAGAATTTTCCTCGAGGAATGCATACTCTAAATGTTTCAGTAGCTGTTTTAATTCTAATTTGGGTGGTTCATTAACAGAGGGTTTCTGTCTTAAATCGTCATTGATTTCAATGCTTTCTTTTTCCGTTTGTCTAGATGAAGATGTTTTTAAATTTAGCTCGTCGACTTCATCTTCTTCCCCTTCTTCTTGAGTAAGACACAGTTCCATCGTGTCATCATGTATGATTTCCTGTAATGAGTTCTGAATAATATGATCAGTAGTATCAACAAAATAATAGGAATCATCTTGTTCTCTAGAATATCGCATGGCATCATAAATTTGAAAAATAATTTCCTCATCGCTTATCCTTAATGCAAGTTTACCATCACCTACATCGATAACAGCCCTAGCAGTAGCTAAAAAAGGGCGCCCTAAAATTTAAGGAACTTCAATGTCCTCATCCATGTCAAGCACAACAAAATCAACAGGGAAAATAAATTTATCAATTTTTACCAAGACGTCTTCAATAACTCCTCTAGGATATTTAATGGATCTATTGACTAATTGAATACTCATCCTAGTGGGTTTTGGTTCGCCAAGATCTAGTTGTTTAAACATTTTGTAAGGCATTAGATTAATGCTGGCACCTAGATAAGCTAATGCTTTCTTAATATTTAATTACCAATTAAATAGAGAATAGTAAAACTTCCTGGGTCTGTTAATTTGGTTGATAACTTGTTTTGGAGGATGGCTGAACATTCTTCATTAAGCTCCACTATTGATACTTCTTCAAGCTTCCTTTTATTTGTCAGGATTTCCTTTAAGAATTTTGCGTACGTCGGCATCTGTAAAATGGCTTCAACAAAAGGTAAGTTAAAATGTATTTGTTTAAAAAGTTTGAGAAACTTACCGTATTGGGCATCTAATCGTTCTTTCTTCAACTTTGCTGGATATGGATCGGTGGTTTACTTTCTTTGAGTACTGGAGTTATATCCTCAACTCCCTCATCCTCTGCTTTGTTATCATCGTGTGGTATTTTTCTTTTTGGTTCGACTAACTCCTTTCCACTTCTCAGTGTAACCACCTTTACCTGTTCTATTCCTTTAGAAAAAATCTCTGATCGAATTTCAGCAACTATCTTAGTAAGTTGTCCAACTGATTTAGTAATTTCCCCAACTGACTTAGTAAGTTCTCCAACTTGGTTCTTGATCCCTTCATCGATGTCTGTTGGTTTTTAAGTGTTGTCTCAGTGTCTTGGAAATGATTTCTGTGACTGCCATGAATTTTATCAGCAATTCTTCGAGGTTCGGCTTCTTTTCTTGTGGATAGGGCTGATTTTGGAAATTTGGAGGAGGTTGTTGTATCTGATTTCCTTGATTTCCTTGACCTCCCCACGAAAAATTTGGGTGGGTCCTCCAACATGAATTATAAGTATTACTATAAGGGTTATTATTAGATTTGAAATTATTACCTATATAGTTCATCTGTTCGTTTTCTTTGACCAGGTTGGTAGGGTGGGTACTCATGATTCGCCACAGTTCCACTTGCGTCGCACTGTATTACTAGATGTACTTGCGAAGAACACAAACTATCAAGCTTTTTATTCATCATCTCTACTTGTGTTGATAGCATGGTTACTACGTTGAGGCTAAAAACACCGGCTAATTTTGTTGGTTTTGTCCTTGTAACCTGCCACTGATAGTTATTTAGTGACATCTCTTCAATAAACTCGTAGGTTGCTTCAGGAATTCTGTTGTTCAGGGTTCCACCGGCGGCTGAAGCAATTAGTTGCCTCGTTAAGGGGTTTACACCGTTATAGAAAGTTTGGACTTGGAGCCACAAGGGTAAACCATGGTGCAGACACCTTCTTAAGAGATCCCTGTATCTCTCCCATGCATCGTACAATGTCTCTAAATCCATCTACACAAAAGAAGACATATCATCCTGTAATTTGGCCATTTTGGCCGGAGGGAAATATGTTAATAAAAATTTTTCGGTCATTTGATCCCATGTGGTGATTGACCGTGGTAACGAAGTTTAACCAACGCTTGGCTTTATTCCTTAATGAAAAGGAAATAATCAAGATGTATGGCATCATCAGAAATGCCATTTATTTTGAAGGTATCACAGAACTCTAAAAAATTAGCCATATGGGTATTCGAGTCTTCGTCTTGCACACCATCAAATTGAACAAATTGTTGAATCATTTGTATAGTGTTAGGCTTTAATTCAAAATTATTAGCAGCTATAGCAGACCTAACAATACTTGATTCTGCTCCTGTTAAATGAGGTTTAGCATAATCATACATAGTACGCAGAGTATTTTTTTCTGCCACATCTTGTGGTGGTGGGTTATTCTCGCCTATCCTTTCAGTAGGATTGGATCTGCCTTGTTGTTCTTCTGCTGTGTAATTTACGGCTCGCCTAATTTCTCTGCAATTCCTGTGAGCGGTAGCTTTAATATCACTGTCGTATACTAGTGGTCCTTTCGGGTTCCTTCTAGTCATAAACTAGAGGTACCTGTGTTGGAAAAGAAAGAAAGAAAATTAGCAAGGTTAAAACTAAAATAAAAATAAAAAATAAATTGCAAAAAAATAAAAATAATGGCTGAAGTAATAAAAATTAAGTTTTCTTAATATTTTAGTTCCCCAGCAACGGCGCCAAAAACTTGATCGTTGTTTTGTCGAGTTTTAAAATTTATATCGAACCTGGAAACTAACTCTGACAATGATTGAGGCAAGTGCACCTATCAAACAGTAGTATAGCTTAGGCAAGACCGGATTGTCAAACCCAAAGGAACTAAAAGTACTAATACTAACCTTCTTCTTATTATTTAGCCTAAATATTAAGTGATTGGTGGTTTAATCTAAATTAACTAACTACTAAGCTAAAGACGCAAAGACAAAAAGAATGAATTGAGGAAATAACTTTAGGAAAACTCAGTTGACTAAGACGATACCTTTAGGAAGAATCCACCTAGACTTCACTTGTTATCTAACTCTGAACCAGACGATTTATTCAGTTGACTTGATCCGTAAGATTCTCTAAGTTATATTAAACCTTCTCTCGAGGCGAATAACGTCTAACCCTAGGTTGATTAATTGAAATCTCTTTCTAATTATAACCCCTAGAATCGCATTAACTCGATCTATATACTCCCATATTAAGTTTCACCCTAATCCGAAAAAATCTCGTCACCCTATCTCTAGGAGCGCGATCAACTCCGCTTAATTATACTAAATCTACTCTTAGGCGGGACTTTTGCTCCACCACCTAAGCGCATTCGACTTGAATCAATATCCCAGAAATATTAACACAAGAATTAAGCACACATAATTAAGAACAAATCAAGTATTTGTCATATAGTTCAGAAAACAGTAACAAGATTCATCTAGGTTTCATCCCCTTCAGGTATTTGAATGGTTTAGTTCATAACAATAAAAGAAAACATCTCAGAAGAAAAGATAAAACAAAACATAAGAAATCCCTACAACCACCTGAAGGAATTGAAGGAGAGATCCGCCGTCTTGAGTAGAATTACGGCTTCTTAAGATAGATCAACTGGCTATCTTCGAGTGATTCCCACAAATCTGACCTTTCTGGCTCGGCTCCTTAGCCTAGCTAACCGCAAAAGCCCTAGCAGAAGGTTTCTGCCGAACTTCCCACTTAAGTTGCCCCCTAGGGTGTTTATATAGACTTTGAGATGCTTTACTTGGCCCCTACATATCCTAATTCAAGTAGAATTCCTACTAGGGTGTTTGAATAAGCTTTGGAATGTATTTTTTTGCCTCTAAGTACCCTATTCCGAATGAAATTGCTCTTGGCCGCGGCAGGGACACGGTCATGGCACACACCCGTGTGAATCGATTTTAGGCCGTGGTCGAGTCTGCTGAAGAGACACGCCCATGTATTTCAGGGTCTAGGCTGTGTTCTAGTAATTTAATGGGGTACGACCGTGTGGTCTTGGGCCCAGGCTGTGTCGATTTCTTCTTTGGCCCAATTTGGTCCATTTTAGGCCTGTTTCTCGATCTTTTCGTCCCTAGGTGCTTTCTTGAGTATAAAACACGAAAAGAAAGGATTAAAAGCACCTTTTTACACAATTCAGGGACTAAATTATCCAAAAGTATGCTAAATGTGGGATTAAAATATGTTACTTTTACGGTTTATCACCTGCTAATCCTGTTATCCCTGACTTAAATATAGCAGAAGGGGAAAAGAAAAGAATTGAGTCCTCAAGGTAGTTAAAGGATCGTTATAGATGGTTGGAAGAAAAGTTCAAGTCCTTGGAAAATGCTGATAATTACCATGGAATTGATACTAAAGACTTAAGCTTGGTTCAAGATTCGGTGCTTCCTCATAAGTTCAAAATGCCAGAATTTGAGAAGTACAATGAGATCAGATGCTTTGAAGCCCATATTATTATGTCCTGTAGACAGATGACCGGTTATGTTAACAATGATCAACTTTTGATTCATTGTTTCTAAGAAAGTTTGGTGAGGGCAGCGTCTAGGTGGTACAATCAACTCAGCCATGCTAGGATTAGCCCCTGGAGAGATCTGGCCCAAGCTTTCATGAAGCAATACAATCATGTCACAGACATGGCGTCTGACAGAATCACCTTCAGAACATGGTGAAAAAATCGAATGAAAGTTTTAGAAAATATGCACAAAGATGAAGGGAACTTGCCCTATAAGTTCAGTCGCCACTTTTAGAAAAAGATACCACAATGCTTTTCATCAATACTCTAAAAGCCTCATTCACTAACCATATGTTAGGAAGTGCCACCATAAGCTTTTCAGATATAGTAATGTTTGGTGAGATAATTGAAAATGCGGTAAAAAGTGGGAGAATAGACACGGAGAAAGTGCCAAAAGATCAGCCCCAAAAAACAAGGAAAATAAAGTGAGTGTCCCGAGCATACATCCCAAATCAGTCACCGTAGGCCAACCGAGGGCTGTAACCGCTAGCTATCAAGGCTTTTCAAGGAAAGAACCTAATTCGAGGCCAAATACAAAAAAACTCCAGTTCACACCCATCCTTATGACATATAAGGAGTTGTATCAGAATCTTTTGATGTGCATGTGGTGTCTCCGTCCTACTCGGAACCTGTGCAACCTCCATTCCCAAAATGGTATAATGAGAATGCCCAATGCGACTACCATGCGGGAATAACGGGTCACTCAATTGAAAACTATACTACGTTTAAAAAGTTGGTCGAAAGGTTCATTAAAATGGGAATTGTGAAGTTCGACGATTCATCAAAACTTGATCACTTTGACGAGGCAGTAAATGCGATAATTGAAGGAGGAGACAAGAAAGTTACGACTCCTTGAAGAAATCAAAAGTGAAGACGGAACCAAGGAACGAAGTTTCCAAGCTCTTGCGTACTTGAGAGTGTTTTGAATAATGGGACTGTGGAAGAGATCCCTGTATTTTTAGAGCTGATCTAGAGTAATATTCAAAACATGCTTGTTGCCTTAAGCCTAGAGGCAATAAGAATCCTTTTGTGAAATAGGCTTGTGTCTGAAATTTTTATTTCAATGAAATGCATCTTTTTGAGCAAATATTCTTCATTTTATACTGTAAAAACAATTGTTCTTAATTTTTTTTCTTTTTTTTGGACTTTCTTTTAAATATTCTTTCATTCTTCATTCATGACCATACAAACAATCATTCTTTGAATCATTTATTCTTTAGAATCTTCCTTTGAACCTACAATAAGGTCTCTAGATATCAACGATGTGAGCAACGTTGTTATTGACTCAGAGTCTCCTTTCGAGTAAGATATGTGTCTAGAGGGATCTCAGGATTTTAAAACTGACAGAGATTGTGACCTATCTTCTTATTTGTTAAGGATGGTAGAACATGATGAAAAATAGATCCTACCTTACATAGGGTCAGTGTACATTGCGAGCCTAGGAAAGGGGTGAAGATCGAAGCCCAGCTTACCACATAAATAAGGCAAGACATCATTAAGTTATTTTCAAGAATTCAAAGATGTTTTTGCGCGATCATATCAGGACATGCCTGGACTACTAAGACACGGGTACGTTGAAATTTTAAAAGATGTCCATAAGGATATCAGAAGGACATATGCTAATGGTTTTACAATAGTCAAGCTAATCATGAGGTTTGGGTACTGTTAATGTACATAGAAGGGTATAGAATCAGCTATGTTGTATTCAAGGAGACAATATTCATGTGCCTTCTCCATTTCTTCACAAATTTTCCATATGTGGGACATGGATGTGATAGGGCCAATCTCATCAAAAGCTTTTAGCCAATATCGATTCAACATCGTGGTCTTCGTTTACTTCATTAAGAGGGTGGAAGTAGCTTCATATGCCAATGTTACAAGGTCGAAGTCATTAAATTCTTAAAAAAAGAAGAAGAAAAAGGATCAGATGCCAGCAAAGAATGCCAGAAAGGATCATGTTTAATAATGCATAACTGTACAATGTTAAAGATTACAGTTTGCTCAAAGACCAGGCAGCATATCACAGTGCAGCAAAGGTTGTCAAAAGAAAATAAAAAAATAACAACAAAAAATATGAAAGGTGACCAAGACTTGTAAAGATTGGCATAAGAAGCTATCATTTACTCTTTATGCTTATCAAATGTCGACCAAGACTTTCGTTGGGGCAACACTTTTCCCATTGGTTTATGGAATAGAAGTGGTTTTGTCCATGAAAATCGAGATTCCTTTGCCCCAAGCTTTGATTGAGTCAAGAATTTGATGAAGTAGAATGTCTCTAGTGAACTTGGCTGAAGAAAAGGGTTTGAAAGTATTCATCATTGTGAAAAATACCAAAATGGATGATGCAAGGGAATTTCATGATGGGGACCTGGTGTTGAAAAGGATCTTCCTTATACAAAAGGATTTCAGATGCCAAACTAGGAAGGACCTTATGTAGTAAAAAGAGCCTACTCTAGAGGAGCGTTGATATTGACCGAGATGGATGCTAAAAACTTGCCCAATCCGATGAATTCAGGTTCATTCAAGAAATATTTTACCTGAAAGGGAAAAGGCCAAGGTGAAAACCCACAAAGGGCGCCTTGAGTTCAAATTCAAAAAAAATAGGAGGAGAGGCCAAGGCAAAAACCTGCAAAGGGCGTTTTGAGACCAAAGGGCTTTTGAGCCGAAAACCTGAAAAGGGCAGCTCAAATTTTGATCAAAGATAGGGCATGTGGTAGTCTTGGTATGTTTGAATTAACAATGAAGAAGTATGCTACGTCTTGGGGCATTGACAAAGTACTTCAGAACCTCTAAACACATATTGAGCTCAAAATGGTCCTCAAGAAGTTTGTACAGATAAGCTCATGCTGCAATATCTGGGGCATCTAGCTTCTATCTTAACCATTTTTAAATTTGCTATCTTTAATTACTTTTTTCTTTTCAAAGATACACCCCAATCAATTTTCTTCTATAGCCTTGGCTATCTTTGCTTACTTTATTCTTTTCAAGATACACCAATCAATTTCCTTTTATTGCCTGGGTTATCTTTGAGTAACTTATTTGTTTCGAGCTATGCTCCTGATTAATTTCTTTCACATCTATTGTTGTGATCTTTTTCAAGCATTTTATATTGAAATAAAGATTAATGGACTAATAATACTTTCATAAAAGGAGTTTCGCATATTACTCTAGAAGCTTCTAAATAATATGAGAATCTGAAACAGGACTATTGTTTAAAACTCACCAAGCCTAAAGGTTGGAAATATTGAAAGATGATTATCTCTTTAGATTTTTATTGGATAAGACATTTCGTCGGTGATACCATCTCGATAATTGATGAGCAATGTTAACTCAAGTGTAAAAGGGGATCATTCTCGGGAAAAGAAAAATGATACTTTGCATTCATGCAAATTTCGAGCACATACATTTGGTCATTACACCCAGGGAATGGTGTAACAGTTCAAATTGATTGAAGATGGTACAAATTCTATACCTCTGAGTGATAGCAGATTGGATGGAAGAAACCAAATGTTATTCCCCTAAAGTTGTAGTGGGAGGTACAAACTTTATGTCCCAAGGTTCAAGTGGAGTGGACTCAGAATTACCATTGGGCAAATTATTTGAGCAAGAAAATGATAGACGAAACCTTGACGGATAAATGAGTGATAACACCTCGAGTAGGAATCATACTCATATTATTTTTGCATTCACATATCATAGCATGTCTGAATAGGAGCATTTGACTCAATTCAATCATGGCATCCTAATCATTCAGCATAAACATATACCCATTCTACAGGTCATAGGACGATGTAGTAGGGTAAATGGTCACTTTCATCCTTGTCTCCCTGAAGTTGTAGTGGAGTAGACTAAAGACAATGAATCTTACTTTCCTGAAGTTGCAGAAAGAAGATCGAGGATGTTAGCCTTGGCTCTCTGAGTTTGCAGTAGAGCAGGCTAAAAGATAGAAGATCTGGCATTCCTGAAGTTGTAGGAAATAGATCAAAGACATCAGATCTTGTCTCATTGAGTTTGCAGTGAAGCAGATCGAAGACAACAGATCTAGCATTCTTGAAGTTGCAGGAAGCAGATCAAAGACATCAGATCTTGTCTCCTTAAGTTTGCAATGGAGCAGATCGAAGACAGCAGATCTGGCATTCCTGAAGTTGCAGGAAGTAGATCAAAGACATCAGATCTTGTCTCCCTGAGTTTGCAGTGGAGTAGATCGAAGATAGTATATCTGGCATTCCTGAAGTTGCAGGAAACAAATCAAAGACATAAGATCTTGTCTCCCTGAGTTTGCAGTAGAGTAGATCGAAGACAGCAGATCTGGCAATCCTAAAGTTGCAGGAAATAGATCAAAGACATCAGATATTGTCTCCCTGAGTTTGTAGTAGAACAGATCGAAGACAGCAGATCTGACATTCCTGAAGTTTCAAGAAATAGATCAAAGACATCAGATCTTATCCCCCTGAGTTTACAGTGGAGCAGATTGTAGATAGTAGATTTGGCATTCCTGAAGTTGCAGGAAGCAGATCAAAAACATCAGATCTTGTCTCCCTGGGTTTGCAGTGGAGCAGATTGAAGATAACATATTTGACATTCCTGAAGTTGCAGGAAGCAAATCAAATACATTGGTCTTGTCTCCCTAAGTTTGCAGTGGAGCAGGATACAGATAGTAGATTTGGCATTCCTAAAGTTGCAGGAAGCAAGTAGAAGACATCAGATCTTGTCTCCCTGAGTTTGCAGCGGAGCAGGCTAAAAAAATAGATCTTGCCTTCCTGAGATTGCAGTGAAGTAGATTGTAGAAACTAGCCTATCTCCCTGAAGATACAACCATTTGACAAGACCAGGCAAAATGGGCCCTTTTATCGTCTTTACTCTATTCTCGTTACATGACAATGAGTAAAGAGGGGCAGCTGTAGTAGCCCATTTGTGCCCGGGCCCATGTAAAATAAAAACAAACTAGAAAAAATGAAAAAAAAACTAATGTTTTTTTACAGTATAGTTACAAAACAATTAGTCCAAAACCCAAATTACCTAACCCAATTAGCCCAATACTAAACCTAAACCCATGGCCCAATTACACCCTCAAACCCAGACCTAAAACAGACTACCCAGCCCTAGACCCAAACACACATGGCCCAAAATGGCCCAATGAATAAACAGGAGTAGGGACGTAGGGTTTCTGGGAAACCTCGCACATACCGCAAAAATGCCTCGATACCACTGTCCTCAGCTCACATAAAATTCCGACACCAGCCTATCCTCGCGTCGCAATCAGCGTGCAAATGGTGCTCTGTCGCCTGTTTCCTTGTTACTCACTTGCAAAAGGGGAAAAAACACAGCAGCAAAACATGGCAAAACAGGGCAAAATCTTTGTATTCCTTTTTTTATTTGTTATTTTGGGGGCTATAAAAGCCCTACAATAATCTGTACTAAGAGGGGAGACAAAAAAATGCAGGCAAATATACACACAGAGAAATACAATATACAATAAAAAAGAAATCAAGCAAAGGTTTATTTTTTATTTTTCCCGAATCTGTCTATTTAGAATTTGTGTTTCTTTTTTTTACCATATTTTAATAAATTGTAAAAAAAGGAAAAATTACCTGTTTTTTAAAATTCAACTGTCGTGCAACGGCAACGGACAGTGGTCATCGGCGCCTGAGTTTCACCGGGATCCTCACCGAAAATCGCCTGGGCAGAGGATTCTAGAGTGCCCCTCTCTCTCTCTTTTTTTTTTTGGAAACAAAAGAGAAATGAATTTTTTTTAGAAAATTTGGCCTTATATACGGTTTGAAAACAGTGTCGTTTTGCTTAAAGCCTTTAAATGCCTAAACAGCGTTGTTTTACCCTTAATCGACCCGACCCGCCTCAGGATCCGCATGTTTTCTATGGAAGGATAATTGCACTTTTAGCCCTTCCGCTTTTTTATTGGTTTATAATCAGGTTTTTTATTTTTTATTTGACGCTATATTTTATTTCTATTCCAATTGGGCCCTTACTCGAACGACGTCGTTTTGGAGGGCAGGGACATTTTCCCTTTTAGTCCCTCCTGGTTACTCGTTTGTTCTAATCATTTCCTCCTTTTAATTTTATTTTCGATTTTGCCCTAGATTCCTGTTTTTAAGTTCAATTTTGCCTTCTTCTTTTTTTCCTTTATAATTTTCAATATTTTATTATTAATTTCATTATTAATATTGGTAATTTTATTTTTTATTATTATAACAATTATTATTATCATTATTATTATTATAGTTATTATTATTACTGTTATTTTAGTATTTATTTTATATGTATTATTACTACTATTATTATATTCAACGATATCACTATTCCTATAATTATATTTATTATTATTATATTTATTATTATTTATTTTTCTTATCACTTTATTATTACTATTATTATTAATTTACTATTGTAATTATTATTTTAATAGTAATGCCACTATATTTTTATTTTTTATTTCTAATTAATTTTATAATTATTATTATATTTATTAGTAATATTTTATTATCGCTACTATTATATATATATATATATATATATATTGTTGTTGTTATTATTATTTTGATTTATCAACATTATTATTGTTATTTTATTATTTTATTACTTCTACTATTACTAATATTTTTGTACTATTTGTTTATCAATATCTTTTATTATCATTATTATTGTGTTTGTGTTATTATTATCCTTATTTTATTATTATTTTTCTTATTATGTTATATAGTATTTTTATTAGTCCACCATTAGCTTTCATTTTTCCTATTGTTTTCTGATATTTTCTCATAATTGACTTTACATTTCTTCATAAAATCATATCACTTTTTTTACCAGATTTTCAAAATAAGTAAATACTTCGCGTTCTAAGATTCGAAAGAAATCATACCCTAACTTACTGGGATTCGATTTCTCTCTTCGAATCTAAAAAACCTATTACTTTCTTTCTAAAAGTTAAATAAAAAAAATTATTCTCGAGAATTCAAAACGTTGTATCCCAACTTATTGGATATGATGTTTTGTGTCTCAAGACAAGAATTTTTTACAAATAAAGGCGAGCCTGATTTCGAAGTAATGAGATGTTACATCCTAACTTATTGGATATAACATTTTATTTCTTTGGGATAGGTAAGTCTTGGCTTTCTTTCAAATAAAATGATCGTATTTAAAATTTTTCAAAATTTTGACATTAGGACATGAGATTATCAATTAGGTACCAAATTTTGTGCATTACGAGGGTGCTAACCCTTCCTCGTACGTAACCGACTCCCGAACCGTTTTCTTGTATTTCGTGGACCAAAATCCATATTTTGAAATAAAACATTTTATAAGGTGATCCAATCACACCTAAGTAAAAAGGGATTGGTGGCGACTCCCATTCTTGATTTTAAAGTCGATCCCTGTTTTTATAAAAAAACTTAAAAAATGGTTTCGACAAAAGGATTGGAGGGTGCACCAAGTAATGATATAGGTTGGCACTTTGGAACTCCAGTGCCAAATGCAAGAGGAAATATCGTGTGTAAACTTGGTGGTAAAGTTGTGAAAGGAGGAATAACACGATTTAAAGAGCACATTGCTTATAAAACAGGCAATGTTGCACCATGCCTTAATGTTACTGGTATGTGATTCTTCATTATTATTTTTAAATGTTATTGTAAATTTATCAATAAAGATTTTATAATATTGATAATAATATAAAGTGTGAATTATTTTTATTTTATTAATAGGTGTCATTAGAGAAAGTATGATGAATATACTGAAGGAAAGCAACACAAAGAAAATAGACAAGAAGAGGAGAAAAGATGAATTATTATCTCGATTAATAGAAGAGGAGGATGAACACGAGGAATTCATTGATGAGGTTTCTGCTATAAGGCAAGCAACTCGAGAAAGTACCCAATCACAACACGAGTGGCATAGAAGGGAAGAATTCAGACGAAGTACTGGTGGTTGGGATAACATTTATGAAGAAGAGCGATCTTCTCATGGATCAACTAGAGAATATCATAGATAAAGAACAAGTAAATCCATCTCAAGTGAGTCTGAGTTTACCTTAAGGGGAGCTATACCTGAATTGGTTAGAAGCAAAAGTTCAAAGCAACCAAAGGTCAATGACTTTTTTAAAGAGTTTTCGAAGGAAGATATGTGAAGCGGTATCTAAATTTTTAATATATGAAAGACTTCCTTTTCAATTAGCAAGCTTTCCATGGCTGTATAACTTAATTCAAGTGTCAACAGAAATTGGACAAGGTGTAAAGCTCCCAACACCTTATGAGGTTTCAAATGTATATTTGGAGTTAGAGTATCAACAAGTTCATGATTGGGCAAATGGACTAAAGACTCATTGGAAAGAATTGGGTGCAACTCTAATGTGTGATGGTTGGACTAACAGTTTGAATCAAATGCACATCATTAATTTCCTTGTTTATTGTAGTAAAGGAACCATTTTTTGGAAATCGGTAGATGCCTCAAGTGTTCGTAGTAGAGATGTTGAATTCTACTACAGTTTGTTAAATTCAGTTGTAGAAGAAGTTGGAGAAAATTACATTGTCCAAATAGTGACTGATAATGAGGCAACAATGAAAGCTGCTGGAAAAAAATTAATGTTGAAAAGAAAACACCTATATTGGACCTCATCTGCAGCTCACAGTTTAGATTTCTGCCTTGAAGATATTGGGAAAAAGCCCAGAGTAGCAAAGTGTTAGATGAGGCAAAGAAAGTGACTTGTTTTATATACAATCACATTTGGACTGTTGATTTGATGAAGAAGTATACACAAGGGAAACAAATACTTCGACCCGCTTTTACTCGATTTGCAACTCATTTCATTCAACTTGAAGTGAAAACAAGACAAAAGCAAGGTCTGAGAGAAATGTTTAATTCAAAGGTTAGTATTTTATAATTAGTTAATATAATTACTTAAATATAGCAACCTTTAATGATTTTATTAGTTCCAAATAATTTAAATTATATTATTTTAAAATTTTTCTTATGAATATATAGGAATTTAAAGAATCAAAATGGGGACAGCAAAAGTCAGTGCCTGCTTATAAAGCCAAAAAAATTATTTTGGGAAAAGATTTTTGGAAAAAAGCTAATGAGCTCATAAAAGTTTACAAGCCCCTAGTAAAAGTATTGAGACTTATGGATAGCGATGAAAAACCAACAATGGGCTTTATTTATGAGGCTGTTGATAGAGCTAAATGAGCAATTCAACAAGATTATCGATATTTCACTGAGTACGAAAAGATTATTGACAATAGATGGAATTTTATGCATTCCTACTTGCATTCAGCTGGTAAGATAAAATGTTTCATATAATTAAGAAATATTTTTATATTTTGTTATTTTAAGCTTTAGATTATTATTTGATGATATTCTTATAAATTATACTTAGGTTATTTTGTCAATCCTCAATTTCAATTTGGGGTGGAACATTCTGAGAATGTACTAATAGAAACATTAGAAGGTACATGATTAGTAATTGAAAGATTAGAACCTTCTCTTGATAATCAAGCCAGAATGGTTAATCAGGTTAGATTCAAGTACTATTATTTGTGACTTAGTTACATAATTTGAAATAGAATTATTTTTTTTATTTTTAATCTATCTTTTATTTATGCAGTTGTTACTATTTAGAGATAAACATGAGACATTCGGTACTCCACAAGCACAAAGAGCTTGGAAGCAAATGAATCCGAGTAAACAGTTAATTAAATTATTTAATTTAATTTATATTATTTAATTATATTGTACATTTTGAAGTTATTTTGAAATTTAAATAATGTTATGCAGCTGAGTGGTGGATAATATACGGTACATGTGTTCCCGAATTACAAAAATTAGCAATTAAAGTGCTTAGTCAAACAACTTCAGCATCAAATTGCGAACTAAATTGGAGCACATTTAGTTATATTCACACCAAGGAAAGAAATAGGTTAAAGTAAAAAAAAACTTGAGAAACTAGTTTTTACCTATTATAATATGAGGCTTCAGATAAAGCATCAAAAAAGAATGAGCACTGATGATATAAAAGCTAGTTTTAATCCTATTAGCCTTGATCATATATTTGAAGATGTTAATCTACTATCAAAATGTTTTCATGAGAAAGAGAATCCATTATTAGATGGTGAAAATGCCGGTGTGTTGCCTGTGGATACCTCTGATGATGAAATGGATGTTAATAAATCTCAACAACAAAAGTTGTCTCATTCAAGTTCTAGTTCAATGCCAAGTCAGAGTGGCAATGGATCCGATGGTGGTGGTTTAAGTCCAATTGATGAGGATGATGGATATAGTGGTGATAGAGGTGAAATTAGGTCTTTTAGCCAGTATAGAGGAGAATATGGGGTTGGTACCACTAGTGGACATTTTTGTGATAGATCAGAGTTTGATGGAAATATGTTTCCTGAACTATGGAGAGATAGAAGTGAACCTAGAGCTTCATCAAAAGGAAAAGGAAAAAAGCATACTTCTATAGGCTGTGCATCTGATAGGAGATCGAGTTCTAGTAACCATAGGTATAGTGATTCATCTACTAGCACTCAAGGTTTTTATCCACCAGAACAACCTTCATATTTTCAACCTTCACATAGTTATCCACAACCATATGGTTATTATCCACCATTTCCTAATTATGGTGTGCCATACCAGCCTCAAATGTATCCTCCACCACCAATGTATCACCCACCTCCACCTCTCATGTATCCTCCTCCTCAAATATATCCTCCATATCAATTATATGAAAACCAAGGTGAAAATGTTACTCTTTTTGGATATATTTTTGGACAAAGGCCAAGAGAATCAACTCAAGAAAGCTCTCAAAGTGAAGGTAAAAGATCTGATCTTCCTCGTCATTCCACTAATTGGAGAAAACTAAATCATACCACTACCATTATTTGTAAGGTATGCTTTTTTTAAAGAAAACTTTTGTTAATGTTCTTAATTTTGGTGATATTAAAACAGTTAAAATATATCTTTAGATAAATGAATGGAGTATATTTTATGAAAATATAATTAAGAATCAAGCATGTTATACTATATATGAAAGTAGAATGAGAGTGAGAATAAGTGGTAGAAAATAGAAATAATTAATGAGAATCTATACATTTATCTATTCATTTTTTCCTTTTGCAAAGATAGAATGTTTATATCTTCACCATTTTCAAAGTCACAAGAAATATTGTAGACATCTCTCAAGTATGAATTTTCAATTATTTTATCTATAAAAACTTTCAAACTTATTAAATATGATAAATGTTTAATATTTTTTTACTTTGTTATTAGTTAATATAACATTTTAGAAAATTAAGTAAATAAATGTAAGAATATTTAATGATTATAAAAGTTGTGTTCTCATATCATATTAATAAAAGTTCATAAGTGTTAGAAAACACTCTAAAAATCATTAAAAGTGACTTTTTATAATTATAATTATAATTATAATGTTTTATAATAATTTGTGCGAATTTTAAAAAAATTCACGACCGCGATACTCGTAGTGACCGCAATAGCATCCGTTATGTCCGTAACTGTGATAAACGCAACGCGACCGCAACCGCATTTTAAATCCCTGAAAGGCACTTTGTGTTTTAAGGTGCTGAGTTCAAAGTATTTCCCTTATGGGAATATTTTTCAACCTAAGAATGTTGATAAACCGTCCTATACTTGGACTAGCATTGCCATTGTCGCTAAAATCCTTGCAAATGGCTTCGATTGTTTGGTGGGCGATGGCACTAGCATTGAGGTCCGTAATGATAATTGGGGTTTTGAGGGTTTGAATGGCTATTCATTGGGTCACACTTCGTTAGCTGAAAATGAAAGATTAGTGCGAGACTTATGGAATCATAACCTTATGAGCTAGAACAAGGAGAGGGTGAATAAGCTCTTTGGTTGCAACATGGGGGACCGGATTTGTAATTTACCAATTATTGCTAATGGCCCTAAGGAAAGTAACCCTCATGGTATTTACACATCGAAATCTACCTATTCATGGCTTCTTCTCAAAAAACTGGGCTTTGGCCCCCATAGATTCTATTGGAAGGCTATTTGGAAACTGAAAATACTACCAAAAATAAGAGTCTTTGGCTGGAGAGTCGGCCTTGACATCCTCCCTACTTAGGCTAATATCTCCTCCATCTGGAAAAACTTTAATAAGGTCTGCCCTCGGTGTGGTGGGAGGAAAAAACTCTCATTCATGTTCTCAATGACTGCCCCAAGGCTCGAGCCATTTTGTCTATGGGGGTCTCGACAATAGCCTACTAAAAGGTGCTTATTCTTGCTGCATAGACTGGATCGAGTATATTATGAGGGCTCTGGATGTGAAAGGTGTTGCTGACTTTTGCACAACCCTTTGGAACTGCTGGCATGATATGAATAACTTTATTTTTTGGGGTCAAGATAAGGATGCGAGAACTGTATGGGAGAGAGCTAGAACGCTTTGCCAAGATTTCAGTATTCATAATCTCGTTAACATACCAATGCTACCTGTAGAAACCATTTTTAATTTTGGGTTTATAAAAACGGGGATCGACTTTAAAAACGAAAATGGAGTCGCCACCAATCTCTTTTTACTTAGGTGTGATTGGATCACCTTGTAAAACGTTTTATTTCAAAACCTTTATTTTGGTCCACGAAATACAAGAAAACTGGTTCGGGAGTCGATTATGTATGAGGAAGGTTAGCACTCTCATAACGCCAAAAAATTGGTACCTAATCGACAAAATCATATCCTAGCGTTGAAATTTTGAAAAATTTTAAAGTATGATCCTTTTATTAGAAAGAATAAGTTTTGAATTCCCAAGAATAAGTTTTTGATTTGAAATTTGTAAAGTTCAATTTTAAAAGAGAAGGGATATTTAATATCTTAAGTTCCACGAGAAAAATTGAAACCCAGTAAGTTAGGGCACAATTCTACTCGAAGTCCCCAAATATCATATATTACCGTGTTTTAAAACTTTAAATAAAATACGATAATTTCACGAAAATGTGTTTTTATAAAATGATATGAATCGATTTTGTATTAATACATTACAAAATATAAACATAGAATATCGATTCATTATAATCACAGTTATACTAACAATTAATGCTAATGTAGTCAATTAACAAAAGAATATAGCAACTAATATATAAAATGAAAATAAATATGCTAAGCAATAATAAACAATTAAAGGAACATAAATAAACATATACAATAACCAACAATAATTAAAAATTCATATGAAATATAAAAATTCAAGAAATGAATATACATAATAAAAAAAATAAGTATATAAATGATTACGTAAAACAAAAAGATT
Source organism: Gossypium rotundifolium (assembly GCA_025506655.1). Taxonomy (NCBI): domain Eukaryota; kingdom Viridiplantae; phylum Streptophyta; class Magnoliopsida; order Malvales; family Malvaceae; genus Gossypium; species Gossypium rotundifolium. Next base: position 97,265,705 of record CP106733.1, on the reverse strand, counting down.
GAATAAATAGTATAATAAATTTAAATAAAACATATATAATATACTGATCATAAAAATTAAATTTGTAATAGAAAATATAAATAAAATATGTTATATAATATAAATTAAAAATAATATATGATATAATACAATACTATATAATATACAAATCAAAATAATTGTATAATATAATAACTAATATACCAATTATAAAATAATATATAATATAAATTATATTAAACCAAATAAAATAAAATAATATATAATAATTAAATATATATAAGGATAATACATAAAAAATATATAAATTTTATACTATTAAAAATAATAAAATAATAAAAATAATATAATATTTTAATATGACAAAATAATTCAATATATAGTATTAGAATAATTTTAAAAATAAAATAAATAAATAAATAAATAAATAAAGAAGGATTAATTTGAAAATAAAAATAAATATAAAAATATTAGATCGAAACGTGCGTCGTACTGCAGGGATTAATATGGCAATTATGCCTTCTTTTCAAAACGGCGCTGTTCTGATTTTTATCTTTAATGAGCCCAAGGATTAAAAAAAAAAAACAAATCATAAGTTTTAGGGCTAATTTGAAAAAATAAAAATTAAATTGGACGAGATTAAAATAAATAAAATTGCGAAGGGATTAGAATGGCAATTCACCCTTTTTTTATAAAACAGGCGGATCCTCCCCGGGTTTTTGGGTCAACGCGCAGATCCTCTCTAAAAACGATGTCGTTTTGGCCTTTAAAGGTAACCCCCAAAACAACATCGTTCTTATACCCTATATAAGTCAGAATTCGGCCAAAAAAAACATCTTAACACTATTTTAAAAAAAATTCAAGAAATGCTCTCAAAGGCCATCCCCTCCTCCGACGGAGTTCATCATCAGGCTTTTGGGCTACACGCCACACGCGCCTCCGTAGAAGGTGGCCGGAGGCTAAAAACCTCAATTTCTAAGGTAATTTCTTCGCCCCCATTTTTTATTTTTAGTATTCGTACAAAAGAAATAGCGTAGATCTAAAAAAATAAACAAAATAACATGAAAAATCTCCTTTGCTGAAAAATTTCTATATTCTGTTTCAGTGTATTTTTTCTTTTTTTTTTGTATCCTTCTGTATATCATGTCTGTTACAAATGATTTCGGGGTTTTTATAACCCCCAAAATGACAAAATAAAAAAAACGAATACAATTTTTGCTCCATTTTGCCATGTTTGGTTGTTGTTTCTTTCCTTTTTGCAGGAGACCAACGAGGATTCCGAAGGTGACTGGGCGCAACTCGCGCGGATTGCGACGTGACCAAGGCTGGTGATGTTGGGGCTACGGTGCAAGGGTTTCTGCTGATTCTTCTTAGTCACTGGGTCATTTTGGGCCGTGTGTTTGGGTCTGATTAGGTTTAGTTGGGCCAATCGGCTTTGGGTTTAAGTCTAGGGTGTTATTGGGTAGTGGATCAGTATTTGGGTTTGCTTGGGTATTTTATTGGTTTTGGGCTTTGTAAAAAAAAAATTGGTATTATTTTGGTCTGGGTTTTAAGGTTGTAAAGGGACTAGTTAAAGAATTTGGACTTTATTTTTTATTTTATTGCTTTATTCTGGTTTATTTTATTTTACACGGGCTCGGGTAAAATTGGGTTTGTAATAGCCCGATTTAGGGCCTAGTTGGGATAGTAGTGCGAGGCCACGAACCCGAGGTGAAATTATGAGTTTTTCAAGTTTATACCATGTTTGCACGTTAGTATGAAAGTTTTGTAAAGCAATTTTACTAAGTTGAGGTCAATTGGTCCAAAAAGGACTAAATTGCAAAAGTTGCAATATATGAGTTTCTAGAAGCTTTTTGTATGAAATAGCTTTAGAATAATAATTATGAGCCCTCAAATAGCAATTTTCTGAAAATTAAATTTTTGGACAAAATTGGCCTTAAGAGACTATTTATGGAAATTTTTAATAGGAAGGGTATTTTGGTCATTTGGCCTCATTAGTGATTAAAATAGGATAAATATGAGAAAAATTCACTCATCTTCTTCCTTGTTATTGCCAAAATTCGGAAGACACCATAGCTAGGGTTCTTCATTTTTTTCAAGCTCATAGTAAGTTCATCTTAGCCCCGTTTTTAATATTCTTCGTATTTTTGAAGTTCACGTTTATGATTAGCTAATTTTAGCTATAAAATGAGCTAAGATGCATGTTCAAAAATCTACCCTTGAATGACATGCTTGTTAAATGATGTTTTATGGAAGTTTAAGAGAGTTTGATGTTAGATAAACATCTTTTCCTTAATGAATTTCATGAAAAATGGTAGTAGGGACCATTTTGTAACAGTTATAAAATTGGTCATACCTACTAGAAATAGTGAGAATTGATGATTGTTATAGAAGAGAAAATGATTCAGTTGAGCATGAAGTTTAAGAAAGTTGCATGAAAATCACTTTACGAGAATTTGGGCAAAAGTGCAAATATCAGAAAGTATAAGGGTAAAATAGTAATTTTGGAAAAGTATGGTTTATGAGTCAATTTAGTCAATATGGTTTTTAAATGATCTATTTATGATTATAGATCAAGAAAAATGAAGCTCGGATCGAAACCGAGGTAAGAACAAAGTCGAGGACTAAATTGTACATCTACATACATTTTGTATATTGAGGTAAGTTTGTATGATTTCTAAGCTTTATGATTATTATCATTAAATTTCTTAATATAATGTACAATAATTGTATGAAATGAACATGTTATGTTCAAGCAAGAAATCATGATGATAAGTACGAGCAAGTCCCGATGGGAGATGAATTTCCCAAGATACTCGATCTACCACGTAAATTATCATGTAAGTCCAAGGCAAGCTTGGCATTGATCAAGTTAGCAAGCAAGTTATCATATAAGTCCAAGGCAAGCTTGGCATTGATCAAGATATCATGTAAGTCCAAGGCAAGCTTGACATTGATCAAGTTAGCGATCAAGTTATCATGTAAGTTCAAGGCAAGCTTGGCATTGATCAATATATCATGTAAGTCCAAGGCAAGCTTGGTAATGATCAAGATATCATGTAAGTCCAAGGCAAGCTTGGCATTGATCAAGTTAGCAAGCAAGTTATCATGTAAGTCCAAGGACTCAAACTTGGCATTGAGTATGTTATCAAGAGTAAGACTTCATATAAGTCCATGTCAAGACATGACCGTGAAACCAAGATGAGATAACCCATGTAAGACCATGTCTAGGATATGGCCATGTCTAGGATATGACTTTGGCATCATATTATGTGGGAAGAGATTTAGTATCCTCTGTTATTCACAGAAATTTATCGGGCAAATGAGTAAGCTAAAAGAAGATAGCAAGAAAGGTAAGAAAGTAAAGTTAGTATCAAGATGAAGTTAGATGAAGTTGAGTATTATTCATGTTGTGAATGAGAAAGTAGATATCATGATTATTGTTATTATAGTATACTGATCAATGTGATCAAGTGATACAGGTATCATGGTTACCTTACAAGTATGATAATGGTAAGTGTCATGAGACATGTAAGAATATATAGGAGTAAGTAAGCTCTTTAGCTGAAATTCATGATACCATTATTTATGTGAAATGGTTTATATTAAGCAATGATGATGCTATGAGTTGTTACATGCAAACTTACTAAGCTATTTGCTTACGTTATGATTCTTTCTTTCTATGCAGTCCCGCCAAGCTAACTTGTGGATCATTAAAGTCGGAGCTCGCAACACACTATCAACTCTTATTTTGGTATAGCCAAGTTACTTTACTAAGTACGGCATGTATAAGAAACATTCATTTTGTGGACATGTTTTAAGAAGGGCCTTTGTAAAGGCTATCAAGTTTATTATTCTTTTGTATATGGCTAAGTGATTGGCCAAATTTGACTAAGCATGTATGTTTATTGAGATCAATGAAGCATGTAGTATTATTCATAAATTGGGTTGTTATTGCATCGTTGAATTGTGTATGGATATGATCTTCATTTCAGGATGGCTAACGGCTTGGTAAATAGCCTGTAGCGGCTTGGAAAATAGCCTTTAAGTGCTGGCACGGTTGGACACACGGGTGTGTCAAGGTCATGCTAACCCTATACCTTAGTATTATTAATCATAATAGGCCACGGACAAATCCCACGGCCGTGTGTGTATGCCGTGTAAGACACACGGTTTGGACATGGGCGTGTGCCCAAACCATGTTAATTTAGTCAGTATATCAAGGATTAGCACACGGTCTAAGCCCACGAGCGTGTCATGGCCGTGTGAATTTAGTCAGTAACCTCCTACGATTGGTAGACATGGGCGTGTCTAAGCCGTGTGGAAATAGTCAGTAGTTCTACACAGTTTGAGGGCATAGGCGTGCTTAAGGGTACACGGGCGTGTTCCAAGTCACACGGGCGTATGAACCCTGCTTCAAAAATGAGTTATTTGATTTTAATTCCGAAAGTTTTCTGACATGAGTTAAAGGCCTCGTAGGCCCTTGTTATATGTGTTGACTAAGAAAATGAAGTTTTTAAGTTGGAATGAAATTTTATATCCCGTAAGTACATGTTTCAGTGAGTTCAAGCATAGTAATGTCTCGTATTCAGACCCAGTATTGGTCTTGGGTGCGGGGTGATACATTTAGTGGTATCAGAGCTACAGTTTAGTCGGTTCTAGGACTAACGTAGCACGAGCATGAGTCCAGCTATACATGCCATACATAAGATTATTTTTATAATGATAGTGTGACGACTCCTGACGACTTAAATTATGTTTATACCTATAGTAAATGGATCTCGAAAGAGCTAAGGCGGATGATGTAGAAAGTAATGCACCAGCTCTCGCAGAAGGGACGGTGCCGTATGAGAATGAGAATAGACCCACTGCGGTGAGTCAAGAAAGAGGAGGAGAAGAGGCTAGAGAAGCCTTCCTCCATATGATGGATGCCTGGTACACGGAGTTCGTTCGAGCGAACCCAAATGCACAACCCCCTCCACCCCTGCCTATTCCACAACCTACTCCAGTAGCCCCTCAAGTAGTAGAGGTGGTAAGAGGAGGTAAACCTCCAATTGATAGGATCAGGAAGCATGGGGCAGAAGAATTTCGAGCTAGAAAAGATAATGATCCAGAAAGAGATGAGTTCTGGTTAGAAAATACCATCAGAGTATTTAACGAACTGTCCTGCACTCCTAATGAATGCATGAAGTGTGTAGTCTCTCTCTTAAGAGATTCTGCTTACCAATGGTAGAACACCCTTGTGTCGGTGGTACCAAGGGAAAGGATCTCATGAGAATTCTTTCAAGAAGAGTTTAAGAAAGAGTATATCAGCCAGAGGTTTGTAGACCAGAAAAGGAAAGAATTTCTAGAGCTGAAGCAAGGCAAGATGTCAGTAATTGATTATGAGCGAGAGTTCGTACGACTCAGCAAGTATGCTCGCGAATGTGTGTCCATTGAGGCCATTATGAGTAAAAGGTTTGAAGGTGGTTTAAATGAGGACATTAAGCTGGTTGTTGCTGTCCTCAAATTAAAAGAATTCGTTGTTCTAGTGGAAAGGGCTTGTAAAGCTGAAGAACTAGTAAAAGAGAAGAATAAATTTAAAATGGAGTCTCACAATTTTAGAAAGAGATAGTGGAACAAGTCGTTCCAATCGTCATCCAAAAAGTCAAGATATTTTTCTACTCGAACAACTACTTCCACTAAATTTTCAAGAAAAGACAAGAGTAAGCAGTATTTGGGAAATAAAGCACAGACAACTTCAGTTGCAAGTGTTGAGAATTTTAGACCTGATAGACCAGGATGTCCACAATGTAGTAGACGCCATTTGGGAGAATGCCGAGCACATGAAAATGTATGTTTTAGATGTGGTTCCCAAGACCATTTCATAAAAGATTGTCCAGAGATGATTAAAGAAGAGAGAACTCAGAACCCGAGATCCGAGAGTATGGTCAGAGGGGGACTGTAGAGGAACCCGGGAAGAGGGGCAAGTAGAAGATGTAACCCCAGGGAGCAGGCTGTGAGACCTGAGGGTAGAGTGCCTACAAGGACTTATGCCATTCGCACTCGCGAAGAGGCATCTTCCCCTGATGTTATTACGGGTACCTTTTCTCTTTACAATACCAAAGTTATTGCTTTAATAGACCCCGGATCCACACACTTTTACATTTTCATGAAATTAGTACCCAGTTTTGGTGTGCCTATAGATACCACAGAACTTGTGATTAAGGTGTCTAATCCTTTAGGCAAGAGTATGTTAGTTGATAAAGTTTGTAAAGATTGTCCATTAATGATTAGAGGTCATTGCTTTAAAGCAAATCTTATGTTGTTACCATTTGATGAATTCGACCTCATTCTTGGTATGGACTAGTTGACTACTCATAATGTAACTGTAAATTGTGGGAAGAAATACATTGAGATGAGATGTGAGAATGGGGATACTATTCATGTAGAATCAGATGAGTAAGGTAGATCGTCAGTAATAATTTCTCATATGATGGCACAAATATATCTAAGAAAAGGGTATGAGGCATTTTTGGCCTTTATAATGAATGATAAAAAGATAGAGTTAAAGATTGAATCAGTGCCGATAGTATGTGAGTATGTGGATGTTTTTCCTGAGGAATTACCAGGATTACCACCAGTTAGAGAAGTTGAGTTCTACATTGAGCTAACTTCCGGTACTGTACCAATATCCATTACTCCTTATAGAATGGCTCCAACAGAGTTGAAAGAGCTGAAGTTACAGTTGCAAGAGTTGACAGACAAAGGCTTTGCAAGATCAAGTTGTTCACCATAGGGCGCCCGGTTTTGTTTGTGAAAAAGAAAGATGGCACCATGAGATTATGCATTGATTACCGTCAGCTTAATAAAGTGACAGTAAAGAACAAGTATCCATTACCTAGGATCGATGATTTGTTTGATCAATTGAGAGGAGCGACTATATTCTCCAAAATAGACTTGAGATTAGGGTACTACTAGTTGAGAGTGAAGGATTCAGATGTAATGAAGATTGCCTTTCGAACAAGATATGGGCATTATGAATTTTTAGTCATGCCCTTTGGGTTGACCAATGCTCCTACAGTATTCATGGACTTAATGAGCCGCATTTTTAGACCATACCTTGACAAGTTTGTAGTCATTTTTATTGACGACATACTAATTTATTCCCGAGACGAGAATGAACATGCTGATCATCTACGGATAGTTTTACAGACTCTTTGAGAAAATCAGTTGTATGCCAAATTCAGTAAAAGTGAGTTTTGGCTCAAGGAAGTGGGATTCTTGGGACATATTGTCTCGAGAGATGGAGTCCGAGTCGATCCAAGTAAGATCTCAGCTATAATAGGCTAGAAACCACCGAAGAACATCACTGAGATTAGAAGTTTTCTCGGCCTAGCCGGCTACTATAGACGATTTGTCAAGGGGTTTTCTATGATTGCAACCCCAATGACTAAATTGTTACAGAAGAACGTGAAGTTTGAGTGGTCAAAAAGATGCCAACAAAGTTTTGAGAAGTTGAAAGCAATGTTTGAGAGAAGCTCCATCTTAGTACAACCCGAATCGTGGAAAGAATTTGTAGTCTGAATGATGCATCCTTAAATGGATTGGGTGTAATCGATGCAAGAAGGCAAAGTGATTTCTTATGCCTCAAGACAGCTTAAAACCTCATGAGAAGAATTATCCGACACATGACCTAGAATTGGCCACCATAGTCTTCGCATTGAAGATCTGGAGACACCATTTATATGGTGAACGATGTCGAATTTTCACCGATCACAAAAGTTTGAAGTACTTGATGACGTAGAAAGAGTTGAACTTAAGACAAAGAAGATGGTTAGAGTTGATAAAAGACTATGAATTGGTCATCGACTACCATCCAAGAAAGGCGAATGTAGTCGCTGATGCTTTGAGCAGGAAGTCTCTATTTATTTTAAGAGCATTGCATTCAAGGATATCCTTATCCGAAAATGGCTCCATTTTAGCTGAGTTAAGAGCTAGACCAATGTTTCTTCAAGAGATCTTTGAAGCTCAGAAAGAAGATAGTGAGTTGCAAGTTAAGAGAGCTCGGTCTTGAGTCAAAAGCTTGAATCGACTTTCGATTAATTCTGATGAATATTTAATGTTTAGAGATAGAGTTTGTGTGCCAAGAAAAGAGGAGCTTATTCAGAAAATTTTACACGAGGCACATAGCAGATGTTTATCTGTACATCCGGGTGGCATTAAGATGTTTAATGATTTAAAGCAATAGTATTGGTGGCCGAAAATTAAGAAAGACATTTCAGAATTTGTTTCCAAGTGTAGGATTTGTCAGCAAGTAAAAGCTGAGCACCAAGTACCTTCTGGTTTGCTTCAGCCCATCTTGGTCCCCGAGTAGAAATGGGACCGTATCACCATGGATTTCGTAACGGGTTTACCATTGTCTCCGAGCAAGAAAGATACTGTTTGGGTAGTGGTTGATAGACTCACAAAGTCAGCCCACTATATACCTGTACGAGTGGATTACTCACTAGACAAGTTGGCAAACTTGTATGTTTCAGAAATAGTAAGACTTCACGGAGTTCCCTTATCGATCATATCCGATAGAGATCCGAGATTTACATCCAGATTTTGGAAGAATCTGGAAGAAGCTTTGGGTACAAAATTGAGTTTTAGTACAACTTTTCACCCTCAGACTGACAGTCCGTAAGAAAGGTTAATTCAAGTACTCGAGGACATGCTTAGATGTTGTGTTTTGGATTTCCAAGGCAGTTGGGAAAAGTTTCTCCCATTGGTAGAATTCACCGATAATAATAGCTTTCAGTCAAGCTTAAAGATGGCGCCTTATGAGGTCCTATGTGGGCGTAAGTGCAGAACTCCCTTGTTTTGGACTGAACTCAATGAGAACCAAATTCACGGGGTTGATTTGGTTAAAGAAGCTGAAGAGAAAGTGAAAGTAATTTGAGAATGTTTAAAAGTCGCCACGCATGCATGTAAATCCTATTCGATTCAAAGAGAAAAGAGATCGAGTACCAAGTTAGGGATAAAGTCTTTTGAAAGTATCACCATGGAGAAAGTTCTCGATTTGGTCAGTAAGGCAAATTAAGTCCACGCTTTATTGGACCCTACGAGATTACCGAGAGAGTTGGACCCAGAGCTTAGCGCTTGGCTTTGCCTCCGAATTAGAGAAGATACATGATGTGTTTCACGTGTCAATGTTATGACGCTACAGATCAGACCCTTCGCATGTAATTACCCCTTCGAAAATAGAGATTCATCCCGACATTACTTATGGTGAAGAACCAAACAAGATTTTGGCTCGGGAAGTTAAGCAACTAAGAAATAAAAGTATTGCCTTAGTAAAGGTATTGTGGCAAAGGCATGGAATCGAAGAAGCTACATGGGAATCAGAAGAGAGTATGAGAAATCAGTATCCAGACCTTTTTGCTGGTAAGATTTTTGAGAACGAAAATCCCTAAGGTGAGAATTATAACAGCCCGATTTAGGGCCTAGTCGGGATAGTGGTGCGAGGCCACAAACTCGAGGTGAAATTATGACTTTTTCAAGTTTATGCCATGTTTATACGTTAGTATGAAAATTTTGTAAAGCAAAATTTTGTAAAGCAATTTTATTAAGTTGAGGTCAATTGGTCCAAAAAGGACTAAATTGCAAAAGTTGCAATATATGAGTTTCTAGAAGCTTTTTGCATGAAATAGCTTTAGAATAATAATTATGAGCCCTTAAATAGCAATTTGCCCAAAATTTAATTTTTGGACAAAATTGGCCTTAAGAGACTATTATGGAAATTTTTAAGAGGAAGGGCATTTTGGTCATTTGGCCTCATTAGTGATTAAAATAGGATAAATATGAGAAAAATTCACTCATCTTCTTCCTTGTTGCTGCTGAAAATTGGGAGACACCATAGCTAGGGTTCTTCATTTTTTTCAAGCTCATAGTAAGTTCATCTTAGCCCCGTTTTTAATATTCTTCGTATTTTTGAAGTTCCTGTATTATGAATTAGCTATAAAATGAGCTAAGATGCATGTTCAAAAACCTACCCTTGAATAACATGCTTGTTAAATGATGTTTTATGGAAGTTTAAGAGAGTTTGATGTTAGATAAACATCTTTTCCTTAATGAATTTCATAAAAAATGGTAGTAGGGACCATTTTGTAACAGTTATAAAATTGGTCATACCTACTAGAAATAGTGAGAATTGATGATTGTTATAAAAAGAGAAAATGATTCAGTTGAGCATGAAATTTAAGAAAGTTGCATGATAATCATTTTACGAGAATTGGGGCAAAAGTGTAATTTTTCCAAAGTATGAGTTATGAGTCAATTTAGTCAATATGGTTTTTAAATGATCTATTTATGATTATAGATCAAGAAAAATGAAGCCCAGATCGAAACCGAGGCAAGAACAAAGTCGAGGAATAAATTGCACATCTACATATATTGTGTATATTGAGGTAAGTTTGTATGATTTCTAAGCTTTATGATTATTATCATTAAATTCCTTAATATAATGTACAATAATTGTATGAAATGATCATGTTAAGTTCAAGCAAGAAATCATGATGATAAGTACGAGCAAGTCCCGATGGGAGATGAATTTCCCAGGATACTCGATCTACCACGCAAGTTATCATGTAAGTCCAAGGCAATCTTGGCATTGATTAAGATATCATGTAAGTCCAAGGCAAGCTTGGCATTGATCAAGATATCATGTAAGTCCAAGGCAAGCTTGGAATTGATCAAGTTAGCAAGCAAGTTATCATGTAAGTCCAAGGCAAGCTTGGCATTGATCAAGTTAGCAAACAAGTTATCATGTAAGTCCAAGGCAAGCTTGGCATTGATAAAGATATCATGTAAGTCCAAGGCAAGCTTGGCATTGATCAAGTTAGCAAGCAAGTTATCATGTAAGTCCAAGGACTCAAACTTGGCATTGAGTATGTTATCAAGAGCAAGACTTCATATAAGTCCATGTGAAGACATGGCCGTGAAACCAAGATGAGATAACCCATGAAAGACCATGTCTAGGATATGGCTTTGGCATCATATTATGTGGGAAGAGATTTAGTATCCTCGGTTATTCACAGAAATTCATTAGGCAAATGAGTAAGCTAAAAGAAGATAGCAAGAAAGGTAAGAAAGTAAAGTTAGTATCAATATGAAGTTAGATGAAGTTGAGTATTATTCATATTGTGAATGAGAAAGTAGATATCATGATTATTGTTATTATAGTATACTGATCAATGTGATCAAGTGATACAGGTATCATGGTTACCTTACAAGTGTGATAATAGTAAGTGTCATGAGACATGTAAGAATCTATATGAGTAAGTAAGCTCTTTAGCTGAAATTCATGATACTATTGTTTATGTGAAATGGTTTATATTAAGCAATGATGATGCTATGAGTTGTTACATGCAAACTTACTAAGCTATATACTTACATTATGATTCTTTCTTTTTATGCAGTCCTGCCAAGCTAACTCATGGATCATTAAAGTCGGAGCTCGCAACACACTATCAACTCTTCTTTTAGTATAGCCAAGTTACTTTACTAAGTACGGCATGTATAGGAAACATTCATTTTGTGGACATGTTTTAAGAAGGGCCTTTGTAAAGGCTATCAAGTTTATTATTCTTTTGTATATGGTTAAGTGATTGGCCAAATTTGACTAAGCATGTATGTTTATTGATATCAACGAAGCATGTAGTATTATTCATAAAATTGGGTTGTTATTGCATCGTTGAATTGTGTATGGATATGATCTTCATTTCAGGGTGGCTAACGGCTTGGTAAATAGCCTTTAAGTGCTAGCACGGTTGGACACACAGGCGTGTGTTAAGGCCGTGTTAACCCTGCACCTTAGTATTATTAATCATTATAGGCCACGGGAAAATCCCACGGCCGTGTGTGTATGCTGTGTAAGACACACGGTTTGGACATGGGCGTGTGCCCAGACCATGTTAATTTAGTCAGTATATCAAGGATTAGCACACGGTCTAAGCCCACGGGCATGTCATGGCCGTGTGAAATTAGTCAGTAACCTCCCACGGTTGGTAGACATGGGCATGTCTAAGCCGTGTGGAAATAGTCAGTAGTTCTACACGGTTTGAGAGCATATGCGTGCTTAAGGGTACACGGGCGTGTGAACCCTACTTCAAAAATGAGTTATTTGATTTTAATTCCAAAAGTTTTTTGACATGAGTTAAAGGCCTCGTAGGCCTTTGTTATATGTGTTGACTAAGAAAGTGAAGTTTTTAAGTTGGAACGAAATTTTATAGCCCGTAAGTACATGTTTCAGTGAGTTCAAGCATAGTAATGTCTCGTATCTAAACCCAGTATCGGTGTTGGGTGCGAGGTGTTACAGGGTTCCTACAGGTGCCCCTCTTTGCTTATTGTCATGTAACGAGAATAGAGCAAAGACTATAAAAGGACCAATTTTGCTCGATCTTGGTCGAGCCTCGACTTCTTGGTCCTCGTCCTCTTCAAACGGCTTCCAACTCCACTGCAATGGTATTGGAACTTCATCTTGATTTTACGTAAGTCTGATAGCTTCAATCTGTTTCACTGCAATTTCAGGAAGACAAAATCTGTTATCTTTAGTCTATTCTACTGCAACTCAAGGAGACTAGACTAATGTCTTCGATCCACTTCTTACAACTTCAAGAATGATAAATTTTCTATCTTCGATCTGCTCCACTGCAAACTCAGGGAGACAAGATCTGATGTTCTCAAGAATGCCAAATATGCTATCTTTGATCTGCTCCACTGCAAACTCAGAGAGACAAGATCTAATGTTTTCGATCTGCTTCTTTCAACTTCAAGAATGCCAAATCTACTATTTTCAATCTACTCTACTGCAAACTCAGGGATGCCAGACTGATGTCTTCGATCTGCTTCACTGCAAACTCAGGAATACCAGATATGCTATCTTCAATCTACTTCTTACAAACTTAGGAATGCCAAACTGGTATCTTCAATCTGCTTCCTGCAAATTCAAGAATGCCAGACTGCTATCTTTAATCTGCTTCCTGCAAACTCAGGAATGTCAGACTGCTATCTTCAATCTGCTTCCTGCGAACTCAAGAATGTCAGATCTGCTATCTTCATTCTGCTTCTCGCAAACTCAGGAAAGCCAGACTGCTATCTTCAATCTGTTTCCTGCAAACTCAGGAATACCATACTGGTATCTTCAATCTGCTCCACTGCAAACTTAGGCATGCCAAATCTGCTATCTTCAATCTGCTTCCTACAAACTCAGGAATGCCAGACTACTATCTTCAATCTGCTTCCTGCAAAATTAGGAATGCCAGACTGCTATCTTCAATCTGCTTCCTGCAAACTCAGGAATGCCAGACTGCTTTCTTCAATCTGCTTCTTGCAAACTCAGGAATGCCAGACTGCTATCTTCAATTTGCTTCCTGCAAACTCAGGAATGCCAGACTGCTATCTTCAATCTACCCTTCTACATTGTCCTCTAAGGGACATAACTTGTAGAATGGGTATATGCTTATGCAAAATGATTAGGATGTTATGATCGGAATGAATCAAATGCTCCTAACTGAATCTGTTATGCAAAATGTCATTAAAATGATTCCTATTTAAAGGATTAGGGTTAGGATGCAATGATCAGAATGAATCAAATGCTCCTAATGAAATTTGCTATGATACGAAAATGTTATGAGAATGATTTTTACTTTAGGTGTTATCACTCATTTGTTCTTCATTCTTATTCACCAATCATGTTCTACTCAACAAGCTTGCCCCAATGTAATTTCTGAGTCAACTCCACTTGAATCTTGAGAACACAAGGCTTGTACCACCCTACCACAATGGGAATTGAAACTTTTTCAATCTGACCCATCTGTAATTTTTAGGGTATAGGGTTTAATTCAAATTCAACCCATTCCACCACAATTCAGGGTTTCTTAATTCGTCACACTATTCCCCGAATGTTATAACCTGATGACATCACTTACTTTCATCACATCAATCTCATTATTTTGTCCAATTATCAATTGGACAAAGAATTCAGAGAAATAGTTTCTATCCAGACTCTTCTTTCTCAAATATTTATATGCACATGGAAATTCTAAACAATTGTCTTGTTTCGGTTCCTTGTCTTATCTAGAAATTTCCAAAGTAATATGTAGAACTTCTTTTTGTGAAACTATTAGTTCGTCAATCATTATTTCAATGCAACACATTTATGAATAATGGCTAACAAATAAATTGATCTCAAAAAGAGTTAAACGAATTATAAAAAATACAAAGAAAATTAACTGAGAACATATCTTTGAGAAGAAAAAGAATCCAAAGATAGTAAAATGAATAGGACAAAAATTAGATGCCCTAGATATCGTAGATTAAACTTCTATATACAAACTTCATGAAGATTGCCTTGAGATTAACATGTGCTTAGAAGACCCAAAGTACTTTGTTGATGCCCCGATATGCAACATTCTTTATTTCATTGTTATTCAAGTGTAGCAAGATGACTGCGTGTCTATTCAGAATTTGAGCCGCCCTTTTCGAGTTTTCAACTCAAAACCCCTTTGGTCTCAAGGTGCCCTTTGCGGGTTTTTGCCCTGGCCTCTCTCTTTTTTTAAAAAAAAAACTCAAAGCGCCCTTTGCGGGTTTTCACTTTGGCCTCTTCTCTTTTTCAAGCAAAATATTTTTTGACTGGGTCAGAGTTCACAGGGTTGGGTAAATTTTTCCCATCCATTTCATTCAAGATCAGCATTTCTCTAGAGAAAGCCTTCTTCACTACATATGGTCCTTCCCAATTCGAGATCCATTTTCCTCTGAAATCCTTTTGTATGAGAAGGATCTTTTTCAGTACAAGGTCCCCCTCATGAAATTCTCTTGGGCGAACTTTTTTATTGTAGGCTCGCATCATTCATTTTTGGTACATCTGACCGTGATAAATATCCCTTAGCCTCTTTTCTTTAAATTAAGTTCAAATAATCATACCGAGCCTGGATCCATTCAGCCTCATCCAGCTTTATTTTTGATAAAACTCGAAGAGAAGGTATTTTCACTTCAATAGGTAGGACTACTTCCATCCCATAGACCAATGAGAAAGGTGTTGCTCCAGTAGAGGTTCTGACAGACGTCCGATAAGCATAGAGTTCATATGGTAACTTATCATGCCAATCCTTATAAGTCTCATTCATCTTCCCTACTATCTTCTTGATATTTTTATTGGCCGCTTCCATTGCCTCATTTATTTTTAGATGATATGGAGACGAGTTATGGTGTTTAATCCCAAATTGTCTACAAATTTCTGCTATCGTGTTGTTGTTCAAATTCAGTGCGTTGTTTGATATGATCCTCTTGGGCATTCCATATCGATAAATGATCTCCTTCTTCAAGAATTGACTAACTGTTGACTTAGTGATGCTAGCATTTAAAGCCGCCTCTACCCATTTTGTGAAGTAGTCAATTACCACGAAGATGAATCGATGTCCATTCGAAGCTTTTGGTGAAATTGGTCCACTAACATCTATGCCCCACGTGGAAAATGGCTATGGGGAAGTTATAACGTGCAAAGGTGATGGAGGCACATGAATTTTATCTCCGTAAATCTGGCATTTATGACATCTTTTGGCATAGTTAATACAATCACCTTCCATGGTGGACCAATAATATCCAAATCTCATTATTTGTCTGGCCATTGTGAATCCATTAGCGTGTGTTCCACAAACGCCCTCATGAACTTCCTCTAAGATCTTCCTAGCTTTTTCTGCATCAACGCATCTCAATAATACTTTATCTTTTCTTTTTTTGTACAAGATATTCCCGTCTAAAACATAGTCAGAGGCCAATCTTCTTAAAGTCCTTTTCTCATTCTCAGTGGCATGCTCCGGGTATTCACGATTTTTTACATATCGTAATATATCCTGATACGAAGGGTGATCATCTTTTTCCTCCTCTTCCACATTATAACAATGAGCTGGAACTTCAAAGATATTCATCTAAATAGGTTTCATATCCTCTGGTTTGTTTAATTTGATCATAGAAGCCAGTGTCGCCAAAGCATCTGCCATCTGGTTTTCATCGCATGAGAGATAATTGAAAGTAATGTCATCAAAATCCTCAACCAATCCCAGAACTATTTTTCGGTAATCAATTAGTTTGGGATATTTTGTCTCCCACTTTTCTTTAAGTTGGTAGATTACTAAGGTAGAATCTCCATATACTTCTAACACTCTGATCTTACGCTCTAAGGCTGCTTGAATTCCCATGATGCAGGCTTCATATTCCTCCATGTTATTTGTGCAATCAAAATCCAATTTGCATGTGAATGGATAATAATCACCATTAGGGGATACCAAGATTGCCCCAATTCCATTTCCCATAGCATTTGACACTCCATCAAAGTTTAGCTTCCATGGATAATCTTCAGTATTTGCCACACATCATCTCTTCATTTGGGAAATCAAAGCTCAAAGGTTCACAATCTTCCAAAGCTCTGCTAGCCAAAATATCTGCTACTGCGCTCCCTTTTATAGCCCTTTGGTTCACATAGACTATATTGAATTTAGACAGCAAAATCTACCACCTAGCCATCCTTCCATTCAAAGCAGTGGACTTCATCATATACTTTAACAGATCAAGCTTAGAGATTAACCAGGTAGTATGATATAGCATGTACTGCCTCAATCTCTGAGTTGGCCAAATCAGGGCGTAACATGATTTTTCAATCGATGAATATCTCATTTCACATTCAGTGAACTTTTTGCTGAGATAGTATATCGCCTTCTCTTTCCTTCTTGACTCATCATGTTGGCCAAGTACACATCCCATGGAGTTATTGAATACTGAAAAATACAGTATCAATGGTTTATCTGGATTAGGCGGAGACAGTACTAGGGCATTTGACAGATATTTTTTGACTTTGTCAAAAGCTCTCTGGGATTTATCGTCCCATACACTTTGGTTGTGTTTTTTGAGAAGACGAAATATAGGATCACATTTCTCAGTTAATTGTGAAATAAACCGAGCAACGTAATTTGATCTTCCAAGAAAACCTCGAACTTCCTTTTGAATGCGTGGTGGAGGTAACTCTTGTATTACTTTAACCTTGTTTGAGTCAACTTCAATTCCTTTCTCGCTGACCACAAAACCCAGTAATTTCCCTGACCGAGCTCCTAAAGGACACTTTGCCAGATTGAGTTTCAATTGAAATTTTCTTAATCTTAAAAACAACTTCTTCAAAACTTCAATGTGTTCCTTTTCTATTCTAGACTTGGCAATCATATCATCAACATATACTTCAATCTCCTTGTGCATCATGTCGTGGAAAAATGTTACCATAGCCCTTTGATATGTTGCCCTAGCATTTTTTAGTCCGAATGGCATTACCTTATAACAAAAGGTACCTCACAATATTATAAAGGTAGTTTTCTCCATATCATCAGGGTGCATCTTGATCTAATTATATCCTGAAAAACCATCCATTAAGGAAAACAATGAATATCCCGTCGTATTATCTACCAATGTGTCAATATGCGGCAAAGGTTGGGCTAGCTTTATTTAAATCCCTATAGTCCACACACATCCGAACCTTTCCATCCTTCTTAGGTACAGGAACGATATTGGCAACCCGCTCTGAGTATTTGATCACCTGTAGAAATCCAGCATCAAACTGTTTCTTTACTTCCTCCTTTATTTTCAGCACCACATCCAGCCCCATCCTTTGTAGCTTTTGCTAAACTGGCTTGCATTCTTCTCTTATGGGGAGATGATACACCACAATATCAGTACTTAGCCCAAGCATATCTTGATATGACCATGCAAAGACGTCCTTGAATTCTCGTAGTAACCCAACAAGGTCTTGTCTCGTTTCTTCGGCTATGTGTGTTCCAATTTTCACAACATTTCCTTCTTCTAAGGCAATGTTCTCTACCTCCTCTTCATGGGGTAAAGTTTGTTTCTCCTCTTGCTTTACCATTCTTAAAAAATCTAGAGATAAATCACAATCTCGGTCACCTTTAAAATCCTGATATTCCTCTAAACACATGTCTTGCTCAAAGTAGACCTCTGGATCTGTATTTTCGTTTCTCACATCCTTGATATTTAGGGACCTGTGATGGGCACCAAAGAATGTACAAAGAACAAATGAATTCGAGGACAACTATTCATATGATATGAATGAGAAATAAAATAATTGGAATGAATTTAAAAAGTCAAAAGAGTAAAAAAGATGTATTTTATTGAAACAAAATATTTGAACATGAGACTATTTCACAAAAGAAATTTTATTGTTCCTAGGCTAAAAAAAATCAAGAGCGTTCTGAATATTACTCTGTGTAATCTCGAAAAACTACAGGAAGTTCCTCTGCAGTCCAATTGTTCAAAATGCTTCCATATTCATAAGGGTGAATGCCCAACAGGTTTCTTTGCTCAACTTCTTCCCCATGTATGCCATTGATGTGAAGACTTTCCAATAACCCTCTCTCAGGGTGAATTATCCCTCCGGATACAAAAGTCTGGGATATGTGGGGGAATATAATCGATTCCCACTGGACTTCCTCCCCATTCAACCGTGCTCTTCTTCTTTCCTCCTTCTTTTCTATTTCTCTTTTCTTTTGTTTAGTATATGGCTTGAAACCCAAGCCAAAATGGTCTCTCTTCTCTTTCAGCATTGGCACTTGAACTTTCCCTTGGAGATGTCTGCCCAGTCCTTTTCCTAGTAAGGATCCTTTCCCCACCATCATTTGTAAGCCCATCCTCGTGGTCTTGGATATCTTAGGCACCGGAACCTCATTTCCTTCCAAAACGAATGTCGCGTTGATGAACTCCAAAGACCGAAAAGAATACTCAATGGCCTCCTCATTTGTCTCTACATATGGCGCGACATTGGTAACAGTCCTTGTCTTCCTTCGCGTTTATAGTAACCAACCGACCATCTGTCACCAGTTTCAGCTTTTGATGCAGTGATGAGGGCACTGCTCCTGCCGAATGAATCCAGGGTCTTCCCAACAAATAGTTGTAAGAGGGCTTTATATCAATCACCAGAAAGTCCACCTTATATGTGTTTGGTCTGATTTGCAATGGTATGTTGATTCTTCCCATCACTCTTTTCTCGGTGCCATCAAATGCTCTCACTATGTTTTGGCATGTCTTCATGTGAGAACTGTCTATCGGCAACCTCTTCAACATGGACAACAGTAAGACATTCAAGGTTGATCCATTGTCGATTAACACACTTGGTAGAGTGTATCCCTTGCAACGAGTAGTGATGTGCAAAGCGTTTGTTGATCTCGTACCCCAAGGTGAGATTTCATCATCGCTGAAGTAGATGAAGTTGTCAGCACTTATGTTACTAACCCATCGATCAAGTTTATTGACATATATATCTTTAGTAATTTAAGTCTCGTTCAACACTTTCATCAATGCCTCACGATGTACTTCCGAACTTAAGAGTAAGGCTAGCACCGATATACGAGCCAGTTGTTTGTGCATCTGCTCTACCACACTGTATTCACTGTGATTCAAGAATTTTAAAAATTCTTTAGCCTCTTTCTCTTTCATAGGTTCGTTGATAAGGGCGCCAGGTCCTTTCTCTGGTTCAACTGCCATAGTCTTTGATTTCACTAGTTTTGTTCTGACGTTTATTGAGTCATAACGCCTTCCACTTCGTGTGTAGAATCCCTCACTTTGGACCTCCTTAGAAGTGCTAGATGAGTTTTCCACTCCCGGTGTCATCACATTACAATCATAATTTCATGAAACCATCTTGTTATCCTTGTAAGGAAAGGACACAGTTTTCTGGATTACAACTTTTGGTGCGATTTGTGCTCTACCTTTTGTGTTTCTCGGTCGAGAAATGATGATCATCGTATAATTGACATTTTGGTTTGTCAAATCTCCTTTAGCTGCAAATACGTTTCTTTCCTCTAAGCCTTCTTCATAAAACTCCAATTCCTTATTGTCCATAAGGCTCTGAATCAGGACCCTAAACTCAGTACATTCCTGGATCCCATGTCCCTCTACTTCGTGGAACTCACAGTAGTTCATTGGTTCTTTACCTCCTTCCTCAGAACTTGATTCAATCAGTCCCCTTCTTACCATTTCCCTCCAAACCATTCTTAACGGAGTTTTCACTTCTGAAATATCCTCCTTGATTTTTCTCATGACCTTCTCACCGATCGTATTTATCCCCTTATCACAATGGTTAGGTAAGGGGTTCTTTGCACTAGGTGTATTATCAAACTTCACGATCCCCATTTTGATGAGCCTCTCTACTACCTTTTTGAAGGCAGTGCAGTTTTCTATCGAATGCCCCGTATTCTCACGTGGTAATCACAATGAGCGTTTGAGTCATACCATTTAGGATATGGGGGCTGCAGCAGTTTTAGATAGAATGGGGAGACTACATGCGTATCAAATAAACTTTGATATAGCTCCTTATACCTCATTGGGATTGGCGTGAATTGAGCTTTTCAAAATTTTGCCTTGCGCCTGATTCTTGTCTGGTTGACCCCTGCTGCCCAGCCATAACTACATTTGGCTGGCTAACCTGATTGCCTTCGAATAGCCCGTTGTTCACCTCATTGTCCTTTTTCTTAGAAGCAAACCTTCTAGTGGCTTCTCTCGCTTCAATCTTACCACCCCTTATGGCATTTTCTATCATTTCCTCTGCCATCACTATATTCGCGAAGCTTTTAGTGGTGCTTCCTATCATATGGGTGATAAAAGGTGCCTTTAAAGTGTTGATAAACAGCATGGTGGTTTCCTTCTCTAGGGGAGGCAGTTGAAATTGCATGGAAACTTCCCTCCATCTTTGCACATATTGCTTGAAGCTTTCATTCGATTTCTTTTTCATGTTTTACAACATGATTCTATCAAGCGTCATGTCCGTAACATGATTGTACTGCTTCATGAAGGCTTAGGATAAATCTCTCCAAAAGCTAATATTAGCACGGCTGAGTTGATTGTACCACCTGGATGTTGCCCTCACTAAACTGTCTTGGAAACAATAAATCAAAAGTTGATCATTGTTCACATAACCAGTCATGCGTCTACAAAACATAGTGATGTGGGCTTCAGGGAAAGTAGTCCCATTGTACTTCTCAAATTTTGGCATCTTGAATTTATGAGGAAGCACCAAATATGGAACCAAACTCAAGTCTTTCACGTCAATACCATGGTGATGATCGGCATTTTCCAAAACCTTGAACTTTTCCTCCAACCATCTGCAGCGATCCTCTAACTGCCTCAAGGATTCGATTCTTGTCCCTTTCCTCTCTACTATACCCAAATCAGGGATAACAAGATTAGCAGGGTTATTTCCTGGGTTATATCCTAAACCAACCTAGAAATTCATGGGTGGCCTATTATCGGCTTGCCCCTGTTGAGGCCTAATTGTGACATGTGGCCTTTGGGGATACTCCTCAGGTTGTACATACGGTGGAGTGAAACCCTGAGAAAAGTCCTCATTGTCTTCATCGTTAACTAACAGACCTTTCCCTTTGTCCATTGCCCCACTTAGCATCTGGGCCATCTGAGCCATCATGCTCCTTTGAGCTTCCAACATTTGGTCCCTCATTTCTTGTTGGAGCTTTCCCATTTGCTCTTGCATCTAGTCTTGCATATCTCTTTGGAATTGTTCCAATCTTTGATCCATTTTATTTGATTTGGCATGTGTACCGTAAGGATGTTCAGCTTCCAGATTTTCCTTCTCTTTCTATCTCTTTCTCTCTCTGTTATAATTTTAACTAATTAGACTATCTCTATGGACTTAAATTCATATGATATGATGTAATGCAAATGCATGAATGCAAAGAGGCATTGATTCTGATTCAACTTCATTTAGAAAACTTTATTAGAAAATAAAATCCTTTACATAAAACAGATTACAAAAATGCTTTCGCCCTATGGCCCAAAGTTTTGATTTTCCTAAACAAAGAGATTAGCTCTTGACTACGATTCGACTATAGCTCATACTTCATGCTCAATATATCAGCCTGTGCTGCCAAAGTCTGTAGATGATCAGCTACTTCTTGAATCTAAACTATTGCTTCACCCATGAGGTAATCCCGACTTTTAACTTGGTTATGGGAATGGTGGAGCTCTTCCTTCCAATGCCTTTCTCTTACTTCAAGATGCTCGATCCGAAGTTCACAATTCTGCAATGCGATTCTAATCTTTCAATCTTGCCCTTCATTTCCTCGATCTTATTCAGACTCGTCTTTAGCTCATTTGCAGAATTACGACTTCGATGGTGGTGAAGAGATCGTCTCAGTTCAGTGACTTTAGCCGTTAATCCACTCTTTTCCTTTTGGCTTTCTGCTAACCTCTTTTCTAGGGCCTTATTTTGCATCTACATCCCTAAGAACTTCTTCTCCCAATGGTTAGATTTGGCCTTTTCCTCTTGAACCTGATGTTGCCACTATTCTAAAGTCTTCCCCAATCCAGCATTTTTCATCGACAAACGCAACTTCTTATATTCTACCTTTAAGTCATTCAGATCTTCCTCGACGCTTTTCTTCCATTTTCTTAGTATTTCAGCCTCTGACTTCTAAACATCCATGTCTAACTTCAGATACGTTTTCTCTTCTTACAACTTCTTTATCCTTTTTCCAAGCTCTAAACTCATCTTTTCGAAGTCTTGTTTCACAATCTCTAACTCTGATGGGACCACTTGCAAGCATTCTTCTCTCGATCGGGCGCCTTCTGGATTTAGCTCGGGGATGTTGTCATTAATCCTTCTAATCCTCTATCTACTGTATTCTGGTGTCGTCATTGGACCTGCGGATAATCTCTTCAACCTACGAATCTGATTCCAAGCACTAGAAATTTCTTTAACCCTTTTCTTATAGTTTTCCCCTCTGTATGAGAACTCACACTGAGCCAGCCCATATGTCGTTGGTACGAACTGTCTTGACCCATATTGCCTCAGTACGAGAAAATGGGCATACCCAACGGCTCCCCAGATTCCAAGTAAAGGAACCCAGTCGAAACTCCCACATCGATAGAGGATTTCATCGGGAACCATCCAAGGAGCCTTCCACTCGATGTCTTCTTCTTGAAGGTTTTGAAGGAGTGCCATCCAGCTTTTCTCGGTCATGTTTTTTCTCCTTGGTGTAGCTACTATCTCTTTCAACAGAGAGTAATTCTCAAAGAAAACCTGATAAAACCTTTTCTCCACCTTCCAGAAATGACTGTAGAACTAAGCCAACAATAATTGCGCGCATCCAATAAGCCTACTGTAACAGGCCGATTTAGGGCCTAGTCGGGATAGTGGTGCGAGGCCATGAACCCGAGGTGAAATAATGAGTTTTTCTAGGTTTATGCCATGTTTTCAAGCTAGTATGAAAGTTTTGTAAAGCAATTTTATTAAGTTGAGGCCAATTGGTCCAAAATGGACTAAATTGCAAAAGTTACAATATATGAGTTTCTAGAAGCTTTTTACATGAAATAGCTTTAGAATAATAATTATGAGCCCTTAAATAGCAATTTTCCCAAAAATATAATTTTGGATAAAATTGGCCTTAAGATGGTTAAATAGAAATTTTTAAGAGGAAGGGCATTTTGGTCATTTGGCCTAATTAGTGTTTTAAGTGGGTAAAAGATGAGAAAAACCCACTCATCTTCTTCCTTGGGCTGCTGAAAATTTGGAGACACCATAGCTAGGGTTCTTAATTTTTTTTCAAGCTCATAGTAAGTTCATCTTAGCCCCGTTTTTAATATTCTTCGTATTTTTGAAGTTCCCGTATTATGAATTAGCTAATTTTAGCTATAAAATGAGCTAAGATGCATGTTCAAAAATCTACCCTTGAATGACATGCTTGATAAATGATGTTTTATGAAAGTTTAAGAGAGTTTGATGTTAGTTAAACATCTTTTCCTTAATGAATTTTATGAAAAAAGGTAGTAGGGACTATTTCGTAACAGTTATAAAATTGGTCATACCTACTAGAAATAGTGAGAATTGATGATTGTTATAGAAGAAAAAATGATTCAGTTGAGCATAAAGTTTAAGAAAGTTGCATGAAAATCATTTTACGAGCATTGGGGCAAAAGTGTAAATATTAAAAAGTATAGGGGCAAAATAGTAATTTTTCCAAAGTATGAGTTATGAGTCAATTTAGTCAATATGGTTTTTAGATGATCTATTTATGATTATAGATCAAGAAAAATGAAGCCCAGATCGAAACTGAGGCAAGAACAAAGTCGAGGACTAAATTGCACATCTACATACATTTTGTATATTGAGGTAAGTTTGTATGATTTCTAAGCTTTATGATTATTATCATTAAATTGCTTAAAATAATGTATAATAATTGTATGAAATGATCATGTTATGTTCAAGCAAGAAATCATGATGATAAGTACAAGCAAGTCCCGATGAGAGGTGAATTTCCTAGGATACTCGATCTACCAAGCAAGTTATCATGTAAGTCCAAGGCAAGCTTGGCATTGATCAAGATATCATGTAAGTCCAAGGCAAGCTTGGCATTGATCAAGATATCATGTAAGTCCAAGGCAAGCTTGGCATTGATCAAGATAACATGTAAGTCCAAGGCAAGCTTGGCATTGATCAAGATATCATGTAAGTCCGAGGCAAGCTTGGCATTGATCAAGTTATCATGTAAGTCCAAGGCAAGCTTGGCATTGATCAAGTTAGCAAGCAAGTTATCATGTAAGTCCAAGGCAAGCTTGGCATTGATCAAGTCAGCAAGCAAGTTATCATGTAAGTCCAAGGCAAGCTTGGCATTGATCATGTTAGCAAGCAAGTTATCATGTAAGTCCAAGGCAAGCTTGGCATTGATCAAGTTAACAAGAAAATTATCATGTAAGTCAAAGGACACAAGCTTGGCATTGAGTATGTTATCAAGAGCAAGACTTCATATAAGTCCATGTCGACATGGCCGTGAAACCAAGATGAGATAACCCATGTAAGATCATGTTTAGGTTATGGCTTTGACATCATATATGTGGGAAGAGATTTAGTATCCTCGATTATTCAAAAAAAAATTTATCGGGCAAATGAGTAAGCTAAAAGAAGATAGCAAGAAAGCTAAGAAAGTAAAGTTAGTATCAAGATGAAGTTAGATGAAGCTGAGTATTATTCATGTTGTGAATGAGAAAGTAGATATCATGTTTATTGTTATTATAGTATACTGATCAATGTGATCAAGTGATACAAGTATCATGGTTACCTTACAAGTATGATAATAGTAAGTGCCACGAGACATGTAAGAATTTATATGAGTAAGTAAGCTCTTTATACCATTGTTATGTGAAATGGTCTATATTAAGCAATGATGACGCTATGAGTTGTTACATGTAAACTTACTAAGCTATATGCTTACGTTATGATTCTTTCATTCTATGTAGTCCCGCCAAGCTAACTCGTGGATCATTAAAGTCAGAGCTCGTAACACACTATCAACTCTTATTTTGATATAGCTAAGTTACTTTACTAAGTATGGCATGTATAGGAAACATTCATTTTGTGGACATGTTTTAAGAAGGGCCTTTGTAAAGGCTATCAAGTTTATTATTATTCTTTTGTATATGGCTAAGTGATTGGCCAAATTTGACTAAGCATGTATGTTTGTTGAGATCAATGAAGCATGTAGTATTATTCATAAAATTGGGTTGTTATTGCATCGTTGAATTGTGTATGGATATGATCTTTATTTCAGGGTGGCTAACGGCTTGGTAAATAGCCTGTAAGTGCCCACACGGTTGGACACACGGGTGTGTGTCAAGATCGTGTTAACCCTATACCTTAGTATTATTAACCATAAGAGGCCACGAACAAATCCCACGGCCGTGTATGTGTGCCGTGTAAGACACACGGTTTGGACATAGGCGTGTTCCCAGACCGTGTTTATTTAGTCAGTATATCAAGGATTAGCTCACTGTCTAAGCCACGGGAGTGTTATGGCCCTGTGAAATTAGTCAGTAACCTTCCACGGTTGGTAGACACGGACGTGTCTAAGCCGTGTGGAAATAGTCAGTAGCCCTACACGGTTTGAGGTAATGGGCGTGCTTAAGGGTACACGGGCGTGTTCCAAGTCACACGGGCGTATGAACCCTTCTTCAAAAATGAGTTACTTAATGTTAATCCCAAAAGTTTTCTAACATGAGTTAAAGGCCTTGTAGGCCCTTGTTATATGTGCTGACTAAGAAAGGGAAGTTTTTAAGTTGGAACGAAATTTTATAGCCCGGAAGTACTTGTTTCAGTGAGTTCAAGCATAATAATGTCTCGTATCCAGACCCAGTATCGGTCTTGGGTGTGGGGTGTTACATTTAGTGGTATCAGAGCTACGATTTAGTCAGTTCTAGGACTAATGTAGAACGAGCATGAGTCTAGCAATACATGCCATACGTAAGAATGTTTTTTAATGATAGTGTGACGACTCCTGATGACTTAAATTATGTTTATAAATATAGTAAATGGATCCCAAAAGAGCTGAGGCAGATGATGTAGAAAGTAACGCACTGTTCCCACTGTAAGGGCGGTCTTTGTCTGAGAATGAGAATAGGCCCACTACGGTGAGTCAAGAAGGAGCAGGAGAAAAGGCTAGAGAAGCCTTCCTCCATATGACGGATGCCTGGTACACGAAGTTCGTTCGAGCGAACCCGAATGCACAACCCCCTCCACCCCCGCCTGTTCCACAATCTACTCCAGTAGCCCCTCAAGTAATAGAGGTGGTAAGAGGAGGTAAACCTCCAATCGATAGGATCAGGAAGCATGGGGCAGAAGAATTTCGAGCTAGAAAAGATGATGATCCAGAAAGAGTTGAGTTCTGGTTAGAAAATACCATCAGAGTATTTAACGAACTGTCCTGCAGTCTTGACGAATGCACGAAGTGTGTAGTCTCTCTCTTAAGAGATTCTGCTTACCAATGGTGGAACACCCTTATGTCGGTGGTACCAAGGGAAAGGATCTCATGTGAATTCTTCCAAGAAGAGTCTAAGAAAAAGTATATCAGTCAGAGGTTTGTAGACCAGAAGAGGAAAGAATTTCTAGAGCGAAGCAATGCAAGATGTCAGTAACCGATTATGAGTGAGAGTTTGTACGACTCAGCAAGTATGCTCGCAAATGTGTGTCCACTGAGGCCATTATGAGTAAAAGGTTTGAAGATGGTTTAAACAAGGACATTAAGCTGGTTGTTGCTGTCCTCGAATTAAAAGAATTTGTTGTGCTAGTGGAAAAGGCTTGCAAAGTCGAAGAACTAGTAAAAGAGAAGAAGAAATTTGAAATGGAGTCTCGCTATTCTAGAAAGAGACAGTGGAACAAGTCGTTCCAATCGTCATCCATGAAGTCAAGAGATTTTTCTACTCGAACAGCTACTTCCACTGGATTTTCAAGAAAAGACAAGAGTAAGCAGTATTTGGAAAATAAAGCACAGATGACTTCAGTTGGAAGCGTTGGGAATTTTAGACTTGACAGACCAGAATGTCCACAATGTGGCAGACGCCATTTGGGAGAATGTCGAGCACATGAAAATGCATGTTTTAGATGTGGTTCCCAAGACCATTTCATAAAGTATTGTCCGAAGATGACTAAAGAAGAGAGAACTCAGAACCCGAGATCCGGGAGTATGGTCAGAGGGAGACCGCAAAGGAACCCGAGAAGAGGGCAAGTGGAAGAGGTAACCCCAGAGAGCAGGCTGTGAGACCTGAGGGTAGAGTGCCTGCAAGGACTTATGCCATACGCACTCGCGAAGAGGCATCTTCCCCTGATGTTATTACGTGTACCTTTTCTCTTTATAATACCAAAGTTATTGCTTTAATAGATCTCGGATCCACACACTCTTACATTTGCATGAAATTATTACCCGGTTTGGGTATGCCTATAGATACCACAAAATTTGTGATTAAGGTGTCTAATCCTTTAGGCAAGAGTATATTAGTTGATAAAGTTTGTAAAGATTGTCCATTAATGATTAGAGGTCATTGCTTTAAAGTAAATCTTATGTTGTTACCATTTGATGAATTCGACCTCACTCTTGGTATGGATTGGTTGACTACTCATAATGTAATTCTAAATTGTGGGAAGAAATACACTGAGATGAGATGTGAGAATGGGGATACTCTTCATGTAGAATCAGATGAGCAAGGTAGATCGTCGATAATAATTTCTCATATGATAGCACAGAGATATCTAAGAAAAGGGTATGAGGCATTTTTGGCCTTTGTATTGAATGATAAAGAGACGAGCTAAAGATTGAATCAGTGTCGATAGTATGTGAGTATGTGGATGTTTTTCCTGAGGAATTACCAGGATTACCACCAGTTAGAGAAGTTGAGTTCAGCATTGAGCTAACTCTAGGTACTATACCAATACCCATTACTCCTTATAGAATGGCTCCAACAGAGTTGAAAGAGTTGAAGTTACAGTTGCAAGAGTTGACAGACAAAGGCTTTGTAAGATCAAGTTGTTCACAATAGGGCGCTCCAGTTTTGTTTGTAAAAAAAAAGATGGCACCATGAGATTATGCATTGATTACCGTCAGCTTAATAAAGTGACAGTAAAGAACAAGTATCCATTGCCTAGGATTGACGATTTGTTTGATCAATTGAGAGGAGCGACTGTATTCTCCAAAATAGACTTGAGATCAGGGTACTACCAGTTAAGAGTGAAGGATTCAGATGTATCCAAGACTGCCTTTCGAACAAGATATGGGCATTATGAATTTTTAGTCATGCCCTTTGGGCTGACCAATGCTCTTGCGGTATTCATGGACTTAATGAACCGCATTTTCAGGCCATACCTTGACAAGTTTGTAGTCGTTTTTATTGACGACATACTGATTTATTCCCGAGACGAGAATGAACATGCTGATCATCTACGGATAGTTTTACAGACTCTTCGAGAAAATCAGTTGTATGCCAAATTCAGTAAAAGTGAGTTTTGGCTCAAGGAAGTGGGATTCCGAGGACATCTTGTCTCGAGAAATAAAGTCCAAGTAGATCCAAGTAAGATTTCAGCTATAATAGACTGGAAACCACCGAAGAACATCACAGAGATTAGAAGTTTTCTAGGCCTAGCCGGCTACTACAGACGATTTGTTAAGGGGTTTTCTATGATTGCAACCCCGATGACTAAATTGTTACAGAAGAATGTGAAGTTTGAGTGGTCAAAAAATGCCAACAAAGTTTTGAGAAGTTGAAAGCAATGCTGACAGAAGCTCCAGTTTTAGTACAACCCGAGGCAGGAAAAGAATTCATAATTTATAGCGATGCATCCTTAAAAGGATTGGGCTATGAACTCATGGAAGAAGGCAAGGTAATTACTTATGCCTCCAGGCAGTTGAAGGCTCATGAGAAAAATTATCCGACGCATGATCTTGAATTGGCTGCCATAGTCTTCGCTTTGAAGATTTGGAGACGCCATTTATATGGTGAACGATGTCAGATTTTTACCGATCATAAAAGTTTGAAATACTTGATGACGCAGAAAGAGTTGAACTTAAGACAACGAAGATGGTTAGAGTTGATAAAGGACTATGAGTTGGTCATTGATTACCATCCTGGAAAGGCGAATGTGGTTACCGATGCTTTAAGTAGAAAATCCCTATTTGCCTTAAGAGCATTGAATTCAAAAATATCTTAATCCGATAATGGTTCTATTTTAGCTGAGTTGAGAGCTAGACCAATGTTCCTTCAAGAGATCTTTGAAGCTAAGAAAGAAATAGTGAGTTGCAAGTCAAGAGAGCTCAATGCGAGTCAGATGCTGAATCTGACTTTCGGATTAATTATGATGGATACTTGATGTTCAGAGATAGAGTTTATGTCCCGAGAAAAGAGGAACTTATTCAAAAAAATTTGCACGAGGCACATAATGGATGTTTATCTGTACATCCGGGTAGTACCAAGATGTATAATGATCTAAAGCAACAGTATTGGTGGCCGAAAATGAAGAAAGACATTTTAGAATCTGTTACCAAGTGCATGATTTTTCAGCAAGTAAAGGCTGAACACAATGTACCTGTAATATCCTGAAAATGGGCTTATGGATTTATGCTTAGTTACATGAAATAGCATGCTTGGGTATGTTGTGACCATGTCTAAAGAAATTTGTGAACTTTAGAATAATAAGAAATGCCTTAGAAAAATATCGTATTTTAAGTTTTAATAAGGGAGCTAAGCCTAACAGGTCTTAAGGAAATTAATAGAGGAAATATGACACACAATTGGGCTTGGAAAGGTGGCTTGGAGGCGCCACTTAGGGCCTTAGAGTGTGACGCCACAAGCAAGGGGGGAAGGCCTAGGTTCGAGTCACAAGGAAAGCAAATAAAAGTATTTATTTTGCTACAAGGAGGAGAGGAAGTGGACGGCACATGGACTCTGGAGAAGAGGAAGTGGACAGCACAGGGACACTTCAAGATTTGGCTAAGGAAGAGTGGAATAAGGGATTTGATAGTGAGAGGAAAAGGTGGCCGGCCTAGGGACTCTTCTGATGAAATATTCGGCCAAGTAAGGAAGGGGGTGGATAGCCGAATTTTTCAAAGTAATTAAGCCTCTTTTTTGTTTTCTTTTCTCTTCAAAGCCACCACCTTTCTTTTCTTTTTCTTTTTCTTTTGTTCTAGCCGAAACTCTCTAAAGACTACCATAGCCGACTCTTTCAGAGTCTCATACACTCTCTTCTCTTTTCCTTTTTGCTTTCCAAAAGCCGAATACTCAAGGGGGCTCCTAGCCGATTGGTTCATTAGACTCTCAAAAGCCGAAACTTGTTGTTCAATAGTTAGCCTATAGCCGAAACCTTCTGTGGTGTCAAGCAGGAGTGCTGTCGATTTTAGTAAGGGTAAGGCTCACTTATCAATTCATTTATTTCTTTTTCTTAAAAGCCAAAATCAAGATTCTAATGCCTTAATGTTTTGGCCGAAACTATGAAGGATTCTTTCGGGATTTCCATAAGGTCGACTTTTAAGGGAACCATCCGGGATTTCAGATCTAAGGTAAGTGACATAGTGGTAAGTGATCTCCTCCTTAAGCAATCGATTTTGGGTTCTCATTCTTTTAAGATACCGAAAGTCATGTTTGACCTTGGTTTTAGGGATGGCCGATTGTGTGTAAGGTCATAGTGATGTGTTCTTTTTGTGTAGTCAACACTAAGGAGCAGTAAAGACTCTTTCGGGATTTGATTCTTTTGAGGTAAGCCAAGGTGGTATTCGGCCATAGGCCACTTTTCATAAGTTTAAGGTTGTAGCCGATTCTAACATGTGATTTAGTAGGGATTTCGACAGCTTCTAAGGCAAGTGATAATTTCGAGATTTTAGATTCACAAAGGTAAGTGAATATTCTAATCGGCCAAGGCTATATTTGGTGGTTCAAATCTATTTCTTGTTTATTCAAAAATTGAAAACTAACATGTGAAGTGATCTAGTGCTTGGCCGATTACAAGATGGATTATAGCAAAGTTTTCGGGATTTGAGAAGTACTCAAATCGACAAGAAAGGTAAGAAGTTGGTTACATTAAGCCTTCGGGATTTGGTTTTATTGCCGAATGGCTTTTTACTAACATGTTAGGGTTGGCCGAATATAGGAATTGAAGATCTAAAGCGATAGATCGAGTTTCGGGATTTCAGTAAATTCACTAAGTGAATCAGGTGTGTACCCCACACTACTTCTTAATAAGTTTTATGGAAATTTCTAATATATATATATATATATATGTGTGTGTTATTAAGAATGTGAAAAGTATGGTTAAGGTACCATACAATGGTACAAAGTACTAAGGTAGGTTTTTCCTACTCCTACTATGAGTATGATATGGTTTGTTATGCCATGAATGTGAGTATGATAAGAATGTGAATTAAGGCATGATATTGCATAATGTGTATGATAGATGGGGCATATGGGATATTATGAAAAGGGAAGTGAATCTGACTCATGTCACGATATAAGAATGTGGTGACTTGGTCACATTATCCGAATGTGGTGACTTGGTCACATTATCTCAATGTGGTGTCCCATGACACAAAATATTATCTGGTGGTCGTGCCACAAATTTATAAGGCCGATGAGCACGCCGATCGCAAAGAATCGCCTTCGATGGTGTGTAGCGGATGGAGGGTTGACTTAGTAGTCCCCACTTGTGCGAGGTTGGTACGGGTGATATGTAGCGGTTGGTAACTAGGCTTGGGCTTGGGAATGCATCATTAATTGTATATTTTGATATGAATGTGTATGACTTGATATGCCTAAATCTATTTGGACTTAGTGTTTGTGTACACATTGAGTCTGTTTGACTCACCTGTTGTGGGATCATTTTTCGTGACGACAAGAATGGATCGGGCCGTCAAGAGCTTAGTGGTGGCCATGCTCAGCAAGGAATTTTATGATTTGACATTTACTTTTATTTAAGTACTTTCAATTTATTTTAGGTATATTTTGATGTAATAAGGCCATAGTATGAACTAATTATGCATGCATTTAAATTTACGATATTATGTTTCAATGTTTTCAAAATTAAAGTTAAGTAATAATTTTTTAAATAAACTCGTAAATATTATGACATCTAAATACAAATGTTTTCAAAGGCAAAATCTTTAAAATTAAATCGGCATATCTTTTACTTAAAGTTTTGGGACTCAATAAAGAATTTTTATAAAAACTTATATTTCACAAAGACAAACTGGTTTCCAACTTGAGCCCAACCCAAATCGAGTTTTCTCCCAAAAAAATCACTTAAAGATTTTCTAAGAACCCACGAATTTGAACCGTTTTTACTCGAGGAACATACCAGATTTGGTCGAGGCTCGTGGGCCGGGTTTGGGGTGTTTTAGCTTGGTATCAGAGCCCAGTTTTAAACTCTCGGCCTTAGGTTTAAGGCCCAAAATGTTTTCAAAGTTAAGCCTAAAAGGAATCTTGTGAATTAAGCAAGTTTTTTCTGGCATGGCACACTAAGTCTCCGACCCGAAGTCCTCCAGGTAAGTACTCCGATCTCTTGTGTGATTTATATTATGATTTATAGAAGGGTAGAAATGGAACGTAGAATAGAGAATAAGTACTTGAACCCTAGGACTAGTGTACCCCAACAAATACATAAAACTTAAATGACTAACTAAACAATCACCGAGTTAGGGTGTGGCAACCATGGTGCGCATGTCTAGGATTGGTTTCGGTAGGAGCTTGGTATTTAAACAGTCTGCGTGACTCACCTCCTCTCCATTCGAATCCTACCTGGTGCGTAGCTTCGGTTCACCCTAACCAAGAGGACTTATTCATGGGCTAAACCCCTAACTAAAACCCGAAAAGGACTAGCCGTATTTTTATGGAAACCCTAGCTTTAAAATTCCTATATTACCCTTTTAAGTGTAGCAAAAGATTATTGTGAAAAATTTTCCAAAATATTTCCTATTTGTAAAATTACTAAAATCCCCTAGTGGTAAGATTACCAAAATAACCTTGGTTTATAAAATACTCATATTACCCACAGTTTTATCAAAACTTCTTTACTTTATAAAATTTCCCTGCTTTGCAAAGGTATCCATAAAACCCTAACTTGTGAAAATTCAAAATACCCTGATTTAAAAATTTACGAAATTGCCCCTAACTTACAAAATTATCAAAATGACCCTGAATCCTGAAATTTTCACAACATCACCGATTTGGAAAGCAAAATTCTCAAAAAGAACCCCCAAGTTTTGTAAATCTCGAAATATCCTTGATTTATTAAGATTTATAAATTTACCCGGGTTAATTACCAAAATACCCTCAGATTTCAAAATTTCCAAAATACCCCCGTGAATGCAAAATTACCATAATACCCTTATTGACAAAATCACCAAGGAACCTTAGTTTGACAAATTATGAAAATGCCCCTGTGAGACAAATTACAAAAATACCCTTGTAGGATAAATTACGAAAATACCCCTGGGATAGGAACGAACAGAAATGTTCGAAGAGTGAATGTGTATTGGAGATACTATGGAATGGATGTGCTTTTCTGTGAATTAGGATAAAAAACTTGAAACTTTGAGTGATCGAAAGAACTGCTGCTAAACTCTTCTTATAAAACTTCCTCACGAATAATCAGTGAAACAATGGCTAATGCATAAAATTTCTTAATCAGATTAAAGCGCGGTAGTAGAAATGAGCTCCAGGGGACGTGGTCGCAATGTACGAGGATGCGGTCGAGGTAGAATGACCGTGTCGGAACCTGTTAGATCGGGTCAAGGATCTGAGAATGAGGTACCACCGCCACCACCACCACCACCTTCTCAGTGTTGAGCAGCAAGATCAGATGGGAAAGGATCTTTGATCGCAGTCAGTACTCTGAGTTCTTGAAATGGTGGCTAGTCTTTGAAGGGAATATGGGAGCTCAAAATCAGACCGAGCGACTTGAGCCAATGGGGTGAAGTGTTTAGTGGAGTATCCGGTGTGGCACCCAAGATTCTTGAGTATTGGTTGGAGGCTGACGAAAAGAATTATGGATGAGTTGGATCTGATCCCGGAGGAGAAACTGAAAGGAATGGTGGCACTACTACGCGATGAAGCGTATCAATGGTGGCTCACAGTTCGGGATGGTGCGACAGCTGAGGATCTTACCTAGGAAATATGTTAAGACGGCATACCAGAAGAAGTATGTCGGCACACGTTATACTGATGAGCAAGGAAAGGCATTTCTGGGGCTGGTTCAAGGGAACAAGTCCGTAGCAGAGTATGAAGCTGAATTCCTGAGGTTAAGCTGGTATGCTCGAGGAGTAGTGGCTACGGAACATGAGCGGTGTGTACGGTTTGAGGACGGACTAAGGGATGACCTGAGGTTGTTAGTCGCTCCACATCAAGAGCGGGAGTTTTCTACTTTAGTAGAGAAAGCTAAGATAGCGAAAGGAATTAAGGACTCTGTGAGGTAGAACGCGGACCGGAATAAGCAGAAGAGAGGATTTGGGTCGTCTGGATCATCTGGGAATGCTCAGAAAAGGCCTAGAATTGATGGGCCGCGAGGTCGACAAAACCGGTACTAGAGGGAAATATCGTACTTGTGAAGCGGTGTGGGAAGAAACACTTAGGCGAATCTTTGGAAGAAGACAGTGGATGTTTCAAATGTGGGTCAAAGGACCATATGATTAAGGACTGTCCTATGAGACCAGATGGGAATCGACCAGTAGCTTAGAATGTTAATTAGGCTGGTAGAGGTGGACAG
Source organism: Gossypium rotundifolium (assembly GCA_025506655.1). Taxonomy (NCBI): domain Eukaryota; kingdom Viridiplantae; phylum Streptophyta; class Magnoliopsida; order Malvales; family Malvaceae; genus Gossypium; species Gossypium rotundifolium. The sequence goes on along the minus strand of CP106733.1, from coordinate 97,230,631 downwards.
CAGCCTCAGCGAGGTCGTGGTCCGAATGGCAGATGAAATGGTGCTGGTAGAGGACGTGGAACACTGGGCCGAGGTACTGCTAATACTGAGGCAAGACAGTCGGGATTGGTTTATGCGTTTCACCGTAAAGAAGAGAGAGACGCATCGGACATCATAACTGGTACGTTCCTTGCATTTGGAAAGCCTTATGTTACTTTAATTGATGTGGGCTCGACCCATTCTTATGTGGCATGTAGAGTAGTTGAAACTCTAGACATAGCCTCTGAACCTTCTAGTAGGGAAATGACTGTAGTAAGCCTACTAGGTCAAACTGTAGTGGTGAATAAGGTCCTTCGAAGTGTACCTTTAGAAATTCAAGGCGTAGTATTTTCTGCCGACCTGATGGAACTTCCCTTTGGAGAGTTTGATCTCATTCTTGGAATGGACTGGCTAGTGGACCATCGGGCTGTGTTGGACTGTGCAGCTAAGTGAATGGAGTTAAGGACCCCGGAGGATGAGGTGGTCATTATGATAGGAGAAAGAAGAAACTACTTGTCTAATGTATTTTCGGCGCTAAAGGCCAAAAAGATGGTTCGTAAAGGGTGCAAGGCGTTTTTAGCCTTCGTAAGTGCGTTAGATGGAAATGAAGAAGGTGTTAGTGGAGTTAGAACGGTAAGGGATTTTGAAGATGTGTTTCCAGAGGAATTACCAGGAATACCCCCAGACAGGGAGGTGGAGTTTGGAATTGACTTGCTGTCGGGAACAGCTCCGATGTCGATTGCCCCTTATAGAATGGCACCAAAGGAGTTGGTGGAACTCAAGGCTCAAATCCAAGAATTGCTGGATCGTGGGTTTATCCGACCCAGTGTGTCTCCATGGGGAGCACCAGTCCTATTTGTGAAGAAGAAGGATGGAACTATGCGAATGTGCATAGATTATCGTCAATTGAATAAGCTGACCATCAAGAACAAGTATCCCTTGCCAAGGATAGACGACTTGTTTGATCAGCTTAAGGGGCCGGCAGTGTTCTCAAAGATTGACTTAAGGTCGGGATATTATTAGTTGAAGGTGAAGGAGGCAGATATCCATAAGACAGCCTTTAGGACAAGATACGGCCACTATGAGTTTGTGGTAATGCCATTCGGGTTGACAAATGCCCCAGCCGCGTTCATGGATATGATGAACCGGGTTTTTCAACCTTACTTGGATAGGTTCATCGTGGTGTTCATCGATGACATCCTCGTATACTCCAAGACTGAGGAGGAGCATGATGAGCATCTCCGGATTGTGCTGTAAGTATTGAGGGAGAAGAAGCTTTATGCTAAATTCAGCAAGTGTGAATTTTGGCTTAGGGAAGTTTCCTTCTTAGGGCATGTGGTGTCAGCAGAAGGAATAAGGGTGGATCCTAGAAAGATTGAAGCGGTGTTGGATTGGAAACCACCTAAGTCGGTGGCAGAGATTCATAGTTTTTTGGGATTGGCAGGCTATTACAAAAGGTTTGAAGAAGGGTTCTCGTCAATAGCCACGCCTTTGACAAAGATGTTAAGGAAGGAAGTACCCTTTGTATGGGCGGATAAGCAACAGGAGAGTTTTGAAAAAATTAAGAGGGTATTGACGGAAGCTCCAGTGTTGATTCAGCCTGAGGTAGGAAAGGATTTTACGGTGTATTGTGATGCTTCCCATATAGGTTTGGGTTGTGTATTGATGCAAGACGGGAAGGTAGTCGCATATGCGTCCTGACAGTTGAGGCCACATGAGGTGAACTACCCGACGCATGACTTGGAATTAGCAGTAGTGGTCTTCGCTCTTAAGGTATGGAAGCACTACCTTTATGGCGAAAAGTCGACGATCTACACAGACCATAAGAGTCTCAATTATCTATTGACTCAGAAGGAGTTGAATCTGAGGCAGCGAAGGTGGGTGGAACTATTGAAGGACTACGATTGTTCCATAGAATATCACCCGGACAAGGCGAATGTAGTGGCGGATGCCTTAAGTTGGAAGGTTGTGTCGGATCTGAGGGCGATGTTCGCACACTTGAGTTTGTATGATGATGGAAGCCTATTAGCAGAATTGCAAGTGAAGCCGACATGGATGAATGAGGTGAAAGAGGAACAGTTGGCAGATGTTGATTTAAGTGATAAGTTACGGCAAGTGCAGAATGGAGAGTTAGAGGGTTATGGTGTTAATGACGAGGGAGTATTGTGCTTCAAGGGTAAGATTTGTATGCCGAAGGACGAGGAGCTTAGGCAAAGAATTCTTTGGGAATCGCATAGTAGCCCTTATGCTATGCATCCTGGAGGCACTAAGTTGTACAGAGATCTAAGGAGCAGCTTTTGGTGGCACAGTGCGAAGAAGGAAGTTACAGAATTTGTCGGCAAGTGTTTGACGTGTCAGCAAGTTAAGGCTGAACACCAAGTTCCGTCAGGATTACTTCAACCAATAATGATTTAGTAGTGGAAGTGGGAGCGAATTACCATGGACTTCGTTAGTGGGCTACCCCTTACGCCTACTAAGAAGGACTCGGTATGGGTAATAGTGGACTGTTTGACCAAGTCTGCGCACTTTATTCCGGTGAGAGTCGATTATTCTTTGCAGAAGTTGGCAAAGTTGTATGTGGCGGAAGTCGTAAGGTTGCACAGACTACCGGTGTCGATTATCTCAGATAGGGACCCAAGGTTTACTTCTCAGTTTTGGAAAGCATTACATCAGGCTTTAGGCACTAAGTTGGATTTTACTACGGCTTTTTATCCACAATGGACAGGCGATCGGAAAGGGTAATCCAAGTGTTGGAGGATATGTTGAGGGTCAGTGATGGATTTCAGAGGAAGTTGGGAGGAATATTTGCCTCTAGCGAAATTTTGCCTACAACAACAGCTACCAAGCCAGTATTCGGATGGCACCGTACGAAGCACTGTATGGGCAGAAGTGTCGGACTCCTACATGTTGGATGTAATTGGGAGAACGTCGAGTTTTGGGTCCAGTTAGTGGCGAAATCCGAAGAAAAGGTTGAGATAATTCGACGCAGTTAAAGGAAGCATCTAATAGATGCAGAAGTAGTATGCGGATCTCAAAAGGAAAGAAATAGAATTTGATGTGGGAGACCAAGTGTTTCTTAAAGTATCACCTTGGAAGAAGGTGATAAGATTTGGTCGAAAAGGGAAGCTAAGTCCAAGGTTCATAGGACCCTATCGGGTATTGAAGCGAATTGGACCAGTGGCATACCAGTTGGAATTGCCATCAGAATTGAGGCAGATGCACGATGTATTCCATGTGTCCATGCTACGCCGTTACCGATCGGATCCATCTCATGTAGTCTCGATTGAAGAGGTGGAGCTAAGGCCAGATTTATCCTACGAGGAAGAGCCGATTCAGATTCTAGAACGAGATGTGAAATTGTTACGACAGAAATCAGTACCTTTGGTCAAGGTATTATGGCGAAATCATGGATTGGAAGAAGCTTCTTGGGAGCCAGAAGAAGCAATGCGACAGCAATACCCCCACCTATTCTAGCCAGGTAATTTAGAGGATGAAATTAATTTTAAGGGGGTAGAACTGTAATATCCTGAAAATGGGCTTATGCATTTATGCTTAGTTACATGAAATAGCATGCTTGGGTATGTTGTGACTATGTCTAAAGAAATTTGTGAACTTTAGAATAATAAGAAATGCCTTAGAAAAATATCGTATTTTAAGTTTTAATAAGGAAGCTAAGCCTAACAGGGCCTTAAGGAAATTAATAGAGGAAATATGACACACAATTGGGCTTGGAAAAGTGGCTTGGAGGCACCACTTAGGGCCTTAGAGTGTGACGCCACAAGCAAGGGGGAGGGCCTAGGTTCGAGTCACAAGGAAAGCAAATAAAAGTATTTATTTTGCTACAAGGAGGAGAGGAAGTGGACGGCACATGGACTCTAGAGAAGAGGAAGTGGACGGCACAGGGACACTTCAAGATTTGGCTAAAGAAGAGTGGAATAAGGGATTTGATAGTGAGAGGAAGAGGTGGCCGGCCTAGGGACTCCTCTGATGAAATATTCGGCCAAGTAAGGAGGGGGGTGGATAGCCGAATTTTTCAAAGTAATTAAGCCTCTTTTTTGTTTTCTTTTCTCTTCAAAGCCACCACCTTTCTTTTCTTTTTCTTTTGTTCTAGCTGAAACTCTCTAAAGACTACCATAGCCGACTCTTTCAGAGTCTCATACACTCTCTTCTCTTTTCCTTTTTGCTTCCCAAAAGCCAAATACTCAAGGGTGCTCCTAGCCGATTGGTTCTTTAGACTCTCAAAAGTCGAAACTTGTTGTTCAACAGTTAGCCTATAGCCGAAACCTTCTGTGGTGTCAAGCAGGAGTGCTGTCGATTTTAGTAAGGGTAAGGCTCACTTATCAATTCATTTATTTCTTTTTCTTAAAAGCTAAAATCAAGATTCTAATGCCTTAATGTTTTGGCCGAAGCTATGAAGGATTCTTTCAGGATTTCCATAAGGTCGACTTTTAAGGGAACCATCCGGGATTTCAGATCTAAGGTAAGCGACATAGTGGTAAGTGATCTCCTCCTTAAGCAATCGATTTTGGGTTCTCATTCTTTTAAGATGCCGAAAGTCATGTTTGACCTTGGTTTTAGGGATGGCCGATTGTGTGTAAGGTTATAGTGATGTGTTCTTTTTGTGTAGTCAACGCTAAGGAGCAGTAAGGACTCTTTCGGGATTCGATTCTTTTGAGGTAAGCCAAGGTTGTATTCGGCCATAGGCCACTTTTCATAAGTTTAAGGTTGTAGCCGATTATAATATGTGATTTAGTAGGGATTTCGACAGCTTCTAAGGCAAGTGATAATTTCGGGATTTTAGATTCACAAAGGTAAGTGAATATTCTAATCGGACAAGGCTATATTTGGTGGTTCAAATCTATTTCTTGTTTATTCAAAACCAAAACTAACCTGTGAAGTGATCTAGTGCTTGGCCGATTAAAAGAGAGATTATAGCAAAGTTTTCGGGATTTGAGAAGTACTCAAATCGGTAAGCAAGGTAAGAAGTTGGTTACATTAAGCCTTTGGGATTTGGTTTTATTGCCAAATGGCTTTTTACTAACATGTTAGGGTTGGCCGAATATAGGAATTGAAGATCTAAAGCGATAGATCGAGTTTCGAGATTTCAGTAAATTCACTAAGTGAATCAGGTGTGTACCCCACACTACTTCTTAATAAGTTTTATGGCAATGTCTAATATATATATATATATGTGTGTGTTATTAAGAATGTGAAAAGTATGGCTAAGGTACCATACAATGGTACAAAGTACTAAGGTACGTTTTTCCTACTCCTACTATGAGTATGATATGGTTTGTTATGCCATGAATGTGAGTATGATAAGAATGTGAATTAAGGCATGATATTGTATAATGTGTATGATAGATGGGGGCATATGGGATATTATGAAAAGGGAAAGTGAATGTGGTGACTCATGTCACGACATAAGAATGTGGTGACTTCGGTCACATTATCTGAATGTGGTGACTTCAGTCACATTATCTGAATGTGGTGTCCCATGACACAAAATATTATCTGGTGGCTGTGCCACGAATTTATAAGGGTGATGAGCACGTCAACTGCAGCGACTGCCTTCGATGGTGTGTAGCGGATGAAGGGTTGACTTAGTAGTCCCCACGGTGTGCAGGTTGGTACGGGTGATGTGTAGCGGTTGGTAACTAGGCTTGGGCTTGGGAATGCATCATTAATTGTATATTTTGATATGAATGTGTATGACTTGATATGCCTAAATCTATTTGGACTTAGTGTTTGTGTACACATTGAGTGCTGTTGACTCACCTGTTGTGGGATCATTTTTCAGTGACGACAATAATGGACCGGGCGGCAAGAGCTTAGTGGTGGCCATGCTCAATGGGAATTTTATGATTTGACATTTACTTTTATTTAAGTACTTTCAATTTATTTTGGGTATATTTTGATGTAATAAGGCCATAGTATGAACTAATTATGCATGCATTTAAATTTACGATATTATGTTTCAAATGTTTTCTAAATTAAAGTTAAGTAATAATTTTTTTTAAATAAACTCGTAAATATTATGACATCTAAATACAAATGTTTTCAAAGGCAAAATCTTTAAAATTAAATCGGCATATCTTTTACTTAAAGTTTTGGGACTCAATAAAGAATTTTTATAAAAACTTATATTTCACAAAGACAAACTGGTTTCCAACTTGAGCCCAACCCAAATCGAGTTTTCTCCCAAAAAAATCACTTAAAGATTTTGTAAGAACCCACGAATTTGAACCGTTTTTACTCCAGGAACATACCAGATCTGGTCGAGGCTCGTGGGCCGGGTTTGTGGTGTTTCAGTACCTTCAGGTTTACTTCAACCTATCCTGGTTCCCAAGTGGAAATGGGACCGTATCACCATGGATTTCGTAATGTGTTTACCGTTGTCTCCGAGCAAGAAAGATGCAGTTTGGGTAGTGGTTGATAGACTCATGAAGTCAGCCCGCTTTATACCTGTACGAGTGGATTACTCCCTAGACAAGTTGGCAAACTTGTATGTTTTAGAAATAGTAAGACTTTACGGAGTTCCCTTATCGATCATATCGGATAGAGATTCGAGATTTACATCCAGATTCTGGAAGAAGCTGCAAGAAGCTTTGGGTACAAAATTGAGTTTTAGTACCGTTTTTCACCCTCAAACTGACGGCCAGTCAGAGAGGTTAATTCAAGTACTTGAGGACATGCTCAGATGTTGTGTTTTGGAATTCCAAGGCAGTTGGGAAATGTTTCTTCCATTGGTAGAATTTGCCTGTAATAATAGCTTTCAGTCGAGCTTAAAGATGGCGCCTTATGAGGCCCTATATGGGCATAAGTGCAGAACTCCTTTGTTTTGGACTGAACTTAAAGAGAACCAAATTCACGGGTTGATTTGGTTAAAAAGTTGAAAAAAACGAAAGTGATTCGAGAATGTTTAAAGGTCGCATCGGATAGATGTAAATCATATTGATTTAAAGAAAAGAGATTGAGTACCAAGTTGGGGATAAAGTCTTTTGAAAGTATCACCATGGAGAAAAGTTCTCGATTTGGTAGTAAAGGCAAGTTAAGTCCACGTTTCATTGGACCTTACAAGGTTCTGAGAGAATTGGGCGGTAGCTTACCGTTTGGCTTTGCCATCGTAATTAGAGAAGATACATGATGTGTTTCACGTGTCAATGTTACGACGCCATGCATCGCACCCTTCGCATGTAATTACCCCTTCAGAAATAGAGATTCGTCCCGACATGATTTATGGTGAAGAACCAGTCAAGATTTTAGCTCGGGAAGTTAAGCAACTAAGAAATAAGAGTATTGCCTTAGTAAAGGTATAGTGGCAAAGGCGCGGAATCGAAGAAGCTACATGGGAATCAAAAGAGAGTATGAGAAATCAGTATCCAAACCTTTTTGCTAGTAAGATTTTCGAGGACGAAAATCCCTAAGGGGGGAGAATTATAGCAGCCCGATTTAGGGCCTAGTCGGGATAGTGGTGCGAGGCCACGATCCCGAGGTGAAATTATGAGTTTTTCCAGGTTTATGCGATGTTTGAATGTTAGTATGAAAGTTTTGTAAAGCAATTTTATTAAGTTGAGGTCAATTGGTCCAAAGAGGACTAAATTGCAAAAGTTGCAATATATGAGTTTCTAGAAGCTTTTTGCATGAAATAGCTTTAGAATAATAATTATGAACCATTAAATAGCAATTTGCCCAAAAATATAATTTTTGACAAAATTGGCCTTAAGATGGTTAAATAGAAATTTTTAAGAGGAAGGGCATTTTGGTCATTTGGCCTCATTAGTGATTAAAATAGGATAAAGATGAGAAAAATTCACTCATCTTCTTCCTTGGGCTGCCGAAAATTTAGAGATACCATAGCTAAGGTTCTTCATTTTTTTTCAAGCTCATAGTAAGTTCATCTTAGCCCCGTTTTTAATATTCTTCGTATTTTTGAAGTTCCCGTATTATGAATTAGCTAATTTTAGCTATAAAATGAGCTAAGATGCATGTTCAAAAATCTACCCTTGAATGACATGCTTGGTAAATGATGTTTTATGGAAGTTTAAGAGAGTTTGATATTAGTTAAACATCTTTTCCTTAATGAATTTCATGAAAAAGGGTAGTAGGGACCATTTTGTAACAATTATAAAATTGGTTATACCTACTAGAAATAGTGAGAATTGATGATTGTTATAGAAGAGAAAATGATTTAGTTGAGCATGAAGTTTAAGAAAGTTGCATGAAAATCATTTTACGAGTATTAGGGCAAAAGTGTAAATATCAGAAAGTATAGGGGCAAAATAGTAATTTTGCCAAAGTATGAGTTATGAGTCAATTAAGTCAATATGGTTTTTAAATGATCTATTTATGATTATAGATCAAGAAAAATGAAGCCCGAATTGAAACCGAGGCAAGAACAAAGTCGAGGACTAAAGTGCACATTTACATACATTTTATATATTAAGGTAAGTTTGTATGATTTCTAAGCTTTATGATTATTAACATTAAATTGCTTAAAATAATGTATAATAATTGTATGAAATGATCATGTTATGTTCAAGCAAGAAATCATGATGATAAGTACGAGCAAGTCCCGATGAGAGGTGAATTTCCGAGGATACTCAATCTACCAAGCAAGTTATCATGTAAGTCCAAGGCAAACTTGGCATTGATCAAGATATCATGTAAGTCCAAGGCAAGCTTGGCATTGATCAAGATATCATGTAAGTCCAAGGAAAGCTTGGCATTGATCAAGTTATCATGTAAGTCCAAGGCAAGCTTGGCATTGATCAAGATATCATGTAAGTCCAAGGCAAGCTTGGCATTGATCAAGATATCATATAAGTCTAAGGCAAGCTTGGTACTGATCAAGTTATCATGTAAGTCCAAGGCAAGCTTGGCATTGATCAAGTTAGCAAGCAAGTTATCATGTAAGTCAAACGCAAGCTTGGCATTGATCAAGTTAACAAGCAAGTTATCATGTAAGTCAAAGGACTCAAGCTTGGCATTGAGTATGTTATCAAGAGCAAGACTTCATATAAGTCCATGTCAAGACATGGCCGTGAAACTAAGATGAGATAACCCATGTAAGACCATGTCTAGGTTATGGCTTTGGCATCATATTATGTGGGAAGAGATTTAGTATCCTCGATTATTCACAAAAAATTCATCGGGCAAATGAGTAAGCTAAAAGAAGATAGCAAGAAAGCTAAGAAAGTAAAGTTAGTTTCAAGATGAAGTTGAGTTTTATTCATGTTGTGAATGAGAAAGTAGATATCATGTTTAGTGTTATTATAGTATAGGGATCAATGCGATCAAGTGACACAGGTATCATGGTTACCTTACAAGTATGATAATAGTAAGTGTCACGAGACATGTAAGAATTTATATGAGTAAGTAAGCTCTTTAGCTGAAATTCATGATACCATTGTTTATGTGAAATGGTCTATATTAAGCAATGATGATGCTATGAGTTGTTACATGCAAACTTACTAAGCTATATGCTTATGTTATGATCCTTTCATTCTATGCAGTCCCGCCAAGCTAACTCGTGGATCATTAAAGACGAGAGCTCGTAACACACTATCAACTCTTATTTTGGTATAGCTAAGTTACTTTACTAAGTATGGCATGTATAGGAAACATTCATTTTGTGGACATGTTTTAAAAAGGGCCTTTGTAAAGGCTATCAAGTTTATTATTATTCTTTTGTATATGGCTAAGTAATTGGCCAAATTTGACTAAGCATGTATTTTTGTTGAGATCAATGAAGCATATAGTATTATTCATAAAATTGGGTTGTTATTGCATCGTTGAATTGTGTATGGATATGATCTTCATTTCAGGGTGGCTAACGGCTTGGTAAATAGCCTGTAAGTGCCCACACGGTTGGACACACGGGCGTGTGTCAAGATCGTGTTAACCCTACGCCTTAGTATTATTAATCATAAGAGGCCACGGGCAAATCCCACGGCCGTGTATATGTGCCGTGTAAGACACACGATTTGGACATGGGTGTGTTCCCAGACCGTGTTGATTTAGTCAGTATATCAAAGATTAGCACACGGTCTAAGCCCACGGGCATGTTATGGCCGTGTGAAATTAGTCAGTAACCTTCCACGGTTGGTAGACACGGGCGTGTCTAAGCCGTGTGAAATAATCGAGAGCCTAGAGACGGTTTGAGGGCATGGGCATGCTTAAGGGTACACGAAGTGTTCCAAGTCACAGGCGTGTGAACCTTGCTTCAAAAATGAGTTACTTAATGTTAATCCCAAAGTTTTCTAACATGAGTTAAAGGCCTCGTGGCCCTTGTTATATGTCTTGACTAAGAAAGTGAAGTTTTAAGTTGGAACAAATTTTATAGCCCAAAAGTACTTGTTTGATGAGTTCAAGCATAGTAATGTCTTGTATACAGACCCAGTATCGGTCTTGGGTGCAGGGTGTTACACCTGCCTTCACCTGCTCTCTGACATACATTCAAAGATCTGAACGTCTAGGCTAATATCGCAGGTATAGCGTGACTCTTCTGCCAAGTCAATCGAATAAATCAGTAACTGCTTTGTCTACATGTCTTAGAATTTTAGGGAAGATTACCAAACCGTAAATACACAATGCCAAGACATCAATCTTCTTCTTTACATCTAGATGTGTTAGGACCAAATCCCTCAAACTCTCCCAAGGAATGCATTTACCTTCACCTTTATCTTGAATTCTGGATACAACCCACTGTTCACTCATCCCCGTGATATTTATTAACTTCTTTACAAAAGTTGGAACATTAGCAGCCCTAGAATAAACTCTGTCGACTTGGATCCTCGAACAACGAAACAAGGTCGTATATTCCTCTACCGTGGGCACTAAATCTAGTTTCCCGAAAGTGAAACAACTATAAGCAGAATTCCAAAACTGAATCATAGTGCGGAATAGATACTTATCTACTTTAACGTCGAGCAAGTAAGGTAGATCACCATAATTACGATAGAACAACTGTTTTGCCTCATCGTCCCATTGGGTCCATATTTCCTTCAACATCTAAAGCTCATTTTGCGTGACACTGATACAAGTGAAATCCCGTAGTTCCGACACATACCCCTCAACTAAGCTATCCCCTTTCTCTAATTGCCTTTGTTATGACCATATACGAACGACTGCATTGTCTTCCACTTTATCAAGGAATTCGTTCTCCATAACTAGCTTTCTAACTTTAGAAACTGACCGTGAATTGATACCGCTAAAAATATGAAATGACATGCACAAAAATGAAACACAACAAGTTAATACCACATAATAAAATATAAAGCAAGTAAAACGGACACTTATCTGGGTAACTACTAAAGTTTGGCATAGCTCTACCTAATGTGGGTTCTTAGGGTTTACTATATGCGATTTAGTCCTAAAGTCGAGGTACCTAAACCAGCAGATTCCTTGATCCTCACCCTTTTTAGGCTCATACAGACCGAGTTCGGTTCAGGGGAATACATTTTCCAATGACCATGAGGAAGTGAAAACTTCATGAAGACATAGGTACAGATGTATCCCGAAAGCAATCCACTAGCCCATGCAGAGGTGAAAACCACACAAAGGCATAGTTTCTTGCTCCCACTTAAGGGTGTGACCACAACGGTCATGCAATGCAATGCAGAGAGATATATAAAAGAAATCAGAACTACATTCAATAAAAGGATCATGTTTTTTTTTTTAAAATAGAATTTTAAATTCGGATAAAAGGACATGAAATTATCGATTTTATGGCTTGACTCTCTTATTGATGTCCCTAGTGGAGTCGTCAAGCTGTCGAAACCATTTTTAATTTTGGGTTTATAAAAATGGGGATCGACTTTAAAAATGAAATTAGAGTCGCCACCAATATCTTTTTACTTAGGTGTGACTGGATCACCTTATAAAACATTTTATTTCAAAACCTTTATTTTGGTCCACGAAATACAAGAAAACTGGTTCAGGAGTCGGTTACTATGAGGAAGGATTAACACCCTCATAACGCCCAAAAATTGGTACCTAATCGATAAAATCATATCCTAGCGTTGAAAATTTGAAAAATTTTAAAGTATGATCCTTTTATTAGAAAGAAAGCCCAGACTTTCCTATCTCAAAGAAATAAAATACTATACCCAGTAAGTTAGGATATAACATTTCATGACTTCGAAACTAGGTACGCCTTTATTTAGAAAATTCCTACCTCGAGACACAAATCATCATATCCAGTAAGTTAGGATACAATGTTTTGAATTCCCAAGAATAAGTTTTTGATTTGAAATTTGTAAAGTTCAATTTTAAAAAAGAAGTGATATTTAATATCTTAAGTTCCACGAGAAAAATCGAAACCCAGTAAGTTAGGGCACAATTCTACTCGAAGTCCCCAAATATCATATATCACCGTGTTTTAAAACTTTAAATAAAATATGATAATTTCACGAAAATGTGTTTTTATAAAATGATATGATTTTGTATTAATACATTACAAAATATAAACATAGAATATCGATTCATTATAATCACAAGTTATACTAACAATTAATGCTAATGTAGTCAATTAACAAAAGAATATAGCAACTAATATATGAAATGAAAATAAATATGCTAAGCAATAATAAACAATTAAAGAAACATAAACAAACATATACAATAAGCAACAATAATTAAAATTCATATGAAATATAAAAATTCAAGAAATGAATATACATAATAAAAATTACATTTGTAATAGAAAATATAAATAAAATATGTTATATAATATAAATTAAAAATAATATATGATATAATACAATACTATATAATATACAAATCAAAATAATTGTATAATATAATAACTAATATACTAATTATAAAATAATATATAATATAAATTACATTAAACCAAATAAAATAAAATAATATATAATAATTAAATATATATAAGGATAATACATAAAAATATATATATAAATTTTATACTATTAAAAATAATAAAATAATAAAAATAATATAATATTTTAATATGATAAAATAATTCAATATATAGTATTAGAATAATTTTATAAATAAAATAAAAAATAAATAACTAAATAAAGAAGGATTAATTTGCAAATAAAAATAAATATAAAAAGATTAGATTGAAACGCGCGTCGTACTGCAGGGATTAATATGGCAATTATGCCTTCTTTCCAAAACGACGTCGTTCTGATTTTGATCTTTAATGAGCCCAAGGATTAAAATAAAAGAAAGAATAAGTTTTAGGGCTAATTTGAAAAAATAAAAAAAATTAAATTGGACGAGATTAAAATAAATAAAATTGCGAAGGGATTAGAATGGCAATTCACCCTTTTTTATAAAACACGCGGATCCTCCCCGGGTTTTCGGGTCAACGTGCGGATCCTCTCTAAAAATGACGTCGTTTTGGCCTTTAAAGGTAACCCCAAAACGACGTCGTTTCTATACCCTATATAAGTCAAAATTCGGCCAAAAAAAATATCTTAACACTGTTTTAAAAAAAAAAAATTCAAGAAATGCTCTCAAAGGCCCTCCCCTCCTCCGACGGAGTTCATCATCGGGCTTCTGGGCTACGCGCCACATGTGCCTCCGTAGACGGTGGCCGGAGGCTAAAAACCTCCGTTTCTAAGGTAATTTCTTTGCCCCCTTTTTTTTATTTTTATTATTCGTACGAAAGAAATAGTGTAGATCTAAAAAAATAAACAAAATAACATGAAAAATCACCTTTGTTGAAAAATTTCTGTATTCTGTTTCAATGTATATTTTTTTTTTGTATCCTTCTATATGTCGTGTATGTTACAAATGATTTCTGGGTTTTTATAACCCCCAAAGTGACAAAATAAAAAAAAAAATACAATTTTTGCTCCATTTTGCCATGTTTGGCTGCTGTTTCTTTCCTTTTTGCAGGCGACCAACGAGGATTCCGGCGGTGACTAGGTGCAACTCGCGCGGATTGCAGTGTGACCAAGGCTGGTGATGTTGGGGCTACGACGCAAGGGTTTCCCAAAAACCCTAAGTTTCTGTTGATTCTACTTAGTCATTGGGCCATTTTGGGTCGTGTGTTTAGGTCTGATTAGGTTTAACTGGACCAATCGAGTTTGAGTTTAAGTCTGGGGTGTTATTGGGTAGTGGATCAATATTTGGGTTTGCTTGGATATTTTATTGGTTTTGAGTTTTGTAAAAAAATTTAGTATTATTTTAGTCTGGATTCTAAAGTTGTAAAGGGATTGTTTAAAGAATTTGGATTTTATTTTTTATTTTATTGTTTTATTCTGGTTTATTTTATTTAACACGGGCCCTTTACTGAGTTCCTACACTACCCATCACCCCTGCTTGTAAGAAATGGGAGAAGCCCTCTCGTGGCTTTGCAAAAGTCAACTTTGATGCTACTGTTTATAATGGAAAGATGGGTTATGGGGATATTGTTAGGGACTATGATGGTTTTGTTTTGGGCGGGAGCTTAGGTTTTAAAGAAGCGGTGATGGACAGTAAGTGGGCTGAGTTGACTGCTATCGAAGAGAGCATGACAATGGCAGAGGATTTAAATATCTCGAAGGTTGTATTCTAGTATGACTGAGCTAGTTTAGTCAATAGGATTAAAATGAAAGGGTGAGACATTACCATTTTGGGTCAATGTGTGGACAAAGCCTACATGAAATTGGATTATTTTTCTTTGGTTGAGGTAAAGTGGGCCAATCGGAGCTGCAATAAAGCTACCGACTTTATTTGTAATTTTGCTCTTAAAAACAATTGTTCTTGGAATTTTAGCATGGATTATCCCAAGGAAATTCATGATTATATAATGTTTGATGCTATTAATTGAGTTACGAACTCTTTAGGTCTTTTTGGTTAAAAAAAAAAAGAATGTCTTCTGGTAGAAGTAGTACTGGTACGGGTCGCCTGGTAGCAAAAACGCGTTTGATTTTTCTCCAAGATTTTGAAACTTCTCTTTCTTGTTTCCTTTTTTTTGGGTGTCCGTCTTTATCCTTTGTTAAAGAATAATTGGACGGTGGTGGTTGCCAGTGGATCCCTGCTATATGGTGGGGTTTCCGAGATTCGATGGCGTGCTGATCGAAAGTGTACGGTGGTTCCTACGTGGTTGGTTTTTGCGAAGCCTAGCCTGGGTTTGGGGATGGTTGATGGCAAAGTATGGCTTTTTGTTATGTATTTTTTATTAATTTAGTGTCGTGGCAGAGAATTGTACGAAACAGTCATGTTATATTATTTATATTTTTTTAATAATTTTATGTTAAATTAATATTTTTATTTTGAATTTTAATATTTTTATTTAAAAAATTAAATTAAAATTAAAATTTTAAATATAAGATAAAAATATTAATATGACATAAAACTATTGAAAAAATATAATATCCCTATTTCATACCCATTTTTTTTAGTTTTCACTTTCGTTTAACGTTACGTACTTTTGCATGTCTCCTAGGTCTTTCTTCATGCTTTTCGTTGTTTCTGCTTGGCATACATTAATGGTATGTCCTTTTTTTTTTTTTTACATTTCCATAAAATTGTTGATCTATATTTCTGAGTTTTTTTATCGTTTTCCACAAAATCTGCATTAACTACATTTGTTTTCTTTCCTGTTTTATCTATAACTGTCTTTTTTTAGTACGTAGGTTTCCTAAGGGTTATTTGTTTTCTTTAGTTTTATCCTGTCTTCCTCGCTTAACTGTATATCGGTTTTTCTGTTTCTTCAGTTTTCTCCTATCTTACATGGTGCAGTGAGTTTCTTGTGTAAGTTTTCTTGCTTTATATGCATTTCTCTAGTTTTACATGTTTCTTGCTTGTTTGCTGGAAGTTCTGTGTTCAACTTTTCCTATGATTTCCTTGTGTTATTCTTCCAAAAAGTGCCTGATATTGATTCCTATTAGTGTTCTTGGTGATTTTTCTTTAATATTTTGATTTTTTGGAGTTTCTTGTTGCCGCTCTCTTTTGTGTATCCTTACAGGTCCTTCTGTTCCTCGCGGAGTGTTTCTTGGGCTCCCTGGTTTGAAAGTGACTGGCTTTTCGCGTTTCCTTAGGTTTTATCTTGTTGTGAAACGATAATAGGATAGTATTAAAAAATGCTTCCAGTACTTCTATTGCTGCTACTATTGGACTGTAATATAAAGGGTAGGTAACAACTAATTAACGTACTTAAAACTTAATTACAAGTAACTAATCCCTAAATACTAGGTGCTGTTATAACAACTTATTTACTAGCTTCAACACTCCCCCTCAAGTTGGAGGGTGATATATGTCTATCACTCCCAACTTGGATATTAAGTGTCGATGTTGTTGTACTGCCAATCCTTTGGTGAGAATATCTGCAAGCTGTTCCTTTGTGGAAATATGTTCAGTTTTCACCAAGCCTTTTTGAATATTTTCTCTCACAAAATGGCAGTCGATTTCAATGTGCTTGGTTCTTTCATGGTAAACGGGATTTGCTGCAATTTGAAGTAGCTTGACTGTCACAATAAAGCACAGCTGGTTTATTTCCTTTAATCCCTAACTCTTCAAGTAATCCTTTTAACCATTTTAATTCTGCAACAGTAGATGCCATGCTCCTATATTCTGCTTCTGCTGAAGATCTTGAGACTGTATGTTGTTTTTTTTATTTCTAAGAGATCAATGAACTTCCAAGCTTTATGTAATATCCCGTTGTTGATTTTCTAGACATAGGGCAAGATGCCTAGTCTGAATCACAATATGCAGTTAAAACAAAACCTCCATCAGAAGAAAATAAAATTCCTTGTCCCGGATTGCTTTTAATGTATCTCACAATCCTCAAAGCAGCTACATAGTGAGACTTCTTAGGCTTATGCATGAACTGACTTAAGTGTTGTACACTATAAGCAATGTTTGGTCTGGTGTTTGTCAAATATAACAATCTTCCAATGAGTCCTTGATAAACTATTGCATCTGCTAAAACTTCATCATCATCTTTCGACTATAATGTTTCATCAAATTCTACTGTTGTAAGCTTTTGATTTTGCTCTAATGGAGTGACTGCTGCTTTCGCTCCTTTTAAACAGCATCTTCAATTAATTCAAGAGCATACTTCCTCTGATTTAACACAATACTTGCATCTGTCCTTAATATTTCAATCCCAAGGAAGTATTTCAGAATCCCAAGATCCTTCATCTTAAAATTCTTGTGCAATATCCCTCTTAATTCATTAATCAGATTACTGTCATTTCCTGTAATCAGCAAATCATCAACATATATTAACATGATGACTTGTTTGAGTTCTATCCTCTTTGTGAACATTGAGTAGTCATGTTTTCTCTAAATGTAGCCATATGAAATAAATGTTTTAGTCAACTTCAAGTTCCACTGTCGTGAAGCCTGTTTCAGGCCATAGAGAGATTTACGCAACCTGCAGACCCTATTCTCCCCCTGGTTGTGAAATCCCTCAGGAAGAGTCATGAATACTTCCTCATGTAAATTGAAACACCCCACACCCGGCCCACGATCCTGGATCGGATCTGGTATGTTCCTCGATATAAACCGGTTCAAAATTCTTTTGTTACTTTGAAAACTGTATGTTTTGAAAATAGTTTGTTTGTGGGTTGGGCTCGAGTTGAAAACAAGTTTATTTTTATATTGAAAACCCATTTATTTCAGGTGACAAAATATTTAAAGTTTATTTTAAATTAAATTGACTTAATCTTTAAATAACATAAATTAAGTAACATAATAATTAAAACAACAATAAAATCATCACTATGGCCTTATTACATAAAACAAAACCCAAAATAAAATTGTAGAGTATTTAAATAGAATAAAATGTCCAAAATAAATAAAACTTTAAGTTGAGCATGGCCACCACAAGTTCTGCGTCCAGTCCATCATCACTTGCTCATCACGTGAAACATGTTCCCTAGCAGGGGTGAGTCAATGCACTCAATGTGTAACCAACACTAAAATTTAATAGATTTAGGCATACCATACATATCATGTTCACATAATAATTCAAGATAATGATGCAATCCCAAACCCAAACCTAGATGCCATCCGCTACACATCCCCGTACCAACCTGCACACCGTGGGGACTACTAAGCCAACACTCCATCCGCTACACACCATCGAAGGCAGTCGCTGCAGTCGATGTGCTCATCGCCCATATAAAATTCGTGGCATAGCCACCAGATTAAATAATTGTGTCATGAGACACCACATTCGAGATATTGTAACCGGGTTACAACATTCGATAATGTGACCCAAGTCACCACATTCAGATAGTGAGACCAAGTCACCACTTTCACTTCCCCTTTCATATAACCTGAATGCCCCATAATATTCATATCATGCATATCATACTTAAATTCACATTTATGTCACTTTTCACATGTTAAATATAACATATTTCGTAATCCTAGTAGGAGTAGGAAACGTACCTGAGTACTTTGTACCGTAACACAGTACCTTAGCCATATTCACATTCTTATAAACATGCACATATTAAATATTGCCATAAACATATTAAGAATTAGTGTGGAATACACACCTGATATTAATGCTTTCCTGAAAACTCGAAAACTCGATCTAACGCTTTAGATTCTTAACTCCTACATTCGGCCAATACTAGGATTTTAACAAAAAGAACCATTCGGCCATAGACCAAATTCCAATAGGATTAGTACACTTATATGCTTACCTTGCTGTCGAATTAACTATAGTCAAATCCCGAAAACTCTGCTATTCTCCTTCTTGCATTCGGCCAAACACTGGATCTCCACATAGGTTAGTTTCGACTTTTTAACAATTATGAAATAGATCTTCATACCAAAATAAGCCTTGGCCGAATATTCATATACACTTACCTTAGGGATCTAAATCTCGAAATTGCTAATTACCTTTGGTATCTGTCGAAATCACTTATAGATTCACATGTTAGGTTCGATTCCAATCACTTAAAATAGGTCTTGGCCGAATGTCTTAAACACATACCTTGTGATTTCAAATCCCGAAACTTTCCTCCTTGTAGTCGACAGTCTCGTAATCCCAAGCTTTCCTTCAAAGTTTCGCCAACATGTATATGGCATTAGAATCTTAACTTTCGGTTCTGTAAGAAAGAAAATAATAGCAATTGATCCTTATCCTTACTTGAAGAAGTCAACAATCTCCCTCCTGACACCACTTCAAAGTTTTGGCTATAGCCTAAGTGAACACTAAACAGATGTTGGCTTTTGATGAATTGAAATAAAGAAGAAGAAATCGGCTAATGGTGGTATCTTGAATTTTGGCTTTGACTAACAAAAGAAGGAGAACAAATGAAGAATAGAAATTTGCTAGAGAATTTCAAGAAGAAAAGAGAGAATGAAGAATAGCTACCCTTTTCCCTTGTTGCCGAAATTAATCTACATAGAGACCCTCATTCGGCCAATTCTTCCTATTTTGATAAATTTTATCTCTTTAGTTATCATCTAAAATAAAAGATAATTCAGCAACTATCCTTACCTAGCTAAAATTACTAAAGTCAAAGTCCCTTACTTGGCCATCACTTCTCCCTCATTCTCCTAATTAGAGAATAATTCTTCATTTATCATCTGTTATCCTTAAATAAAATAAAAGGGATAAAACCCCTAAAATTTAGCCATGTGCCGTCTATCTCTCTGCTCCTAGAAGCAAAAATAAAACTTCTTTCATTTGCTTCCCATGTGGCTCGAACTTAGGCCCAATTCCCTTGTATGTGGCGCCATTTCCAGAGGCCCTAAGTGGCATCTCCAAGCCACTTTTCCAAGCCTGTTTGTGTGTCAAACTTCTTCTATTAATTTTCTTAAGGCCACCTTGGTTCACTTTCCTCTTTTAACTTAGGTTTCCAAAATGTTCACTTTCCTCTTTTAACTTAGGTTTCCAAAATGTTCACTTTCCTCTGTTAACTTAGGTTTCCAAAATGTTCACTTTCCTCTTTTAACTTAGATTTCCAAAATGTTCAAAATACATTCATAACACATAAGACATGTCATTTCATACAATTAAACCGAAAATGCATAGGCCCATTTTCGTGGTGTTCTGATTCTACCCTTAAAATAATTTCGTCCTCGAAATTTCCTAGCTAAAATAATTGAGGGTATTACTGTCGCATTGCCTCTTCTGGCTCCCACGAAGCTTCTTCCGATCCAAGATTGCGCCACAACACTTTGACTAAGGGAACTGACTTCTTCCGTAATATTTTCACATCACGTTCCAATATCTAAATCGGCTCTTCCTCGTAGGATAAGTCTGGTCTTAGCTCCACTTCTTCAACTGGTACCACATGAGATGGATTCGATCGATAGCGACGTAGCATGGATACATGGAATACGTCATGCATCTGTTGCATCTCCGGTGGCAACTCTAGCTGTTATGCCATTGGCCCAACTCGCTTTAGTACTTGATAGGGCCCTATAAACCTTGGGCTTAACTTTCCTTTCCGACCAAACCTCATCACCTTCTTCCAAGGCGAGACTTTCAAAAACACTTGGTCTCCCGCTTCAAACTCTATTTCCTTCTGCTTGATGTCGGCGTATGACTTCTGCCTATCAGAGGCTTCTTTTAACCGTGTTCAGATTATCTCAACCTTCTCTTCAGTTTCTGCCACCAACTCTGGTCCCAAACCTCGACGTTCTCCTAACTCAGTCCAACAAGTAGGAGTTCGACACTTCCGACCGTACAATGCTTCATATGGTGCCATCTGAATGCTAGCCTGATAACTGTTGTTGTAGGTGAACTCCGCTAAAGGCAAGTAATCCTCCCAACTTTCTCAGAAATCCATCACACAGCCTCTCAACATATCCTCCAACACTTGTATTACCCGTTTAGACTGCCCGTCTGATTGTGGATGAAAAGCCGTAGTGAAGTCCAACTTAGTGCCTAAAGCTTGATGAAGTGCCCTCCAAAATCGAGGCGTGAACCTTAGGTCTCTATCTAAAATAATTGACACCGCACTCGTGTAACCTTACAATCTCTACCACGATAATTTGGCTAACCGAAGGAATAATCCACTCTTATCGGGATGAAGTGTGCGGACTTAGTCAAGCGGTCCATTATTACCCATACCGAGTCCTTCTTAGTAGGCGTAAGGGAAGCCCACTAACGAAATCCATGGTAATTCTTTCCCACTTCCATGCGGAATCTCGATTGGTCAAGCAATCCGATGGAACTTGGTATTCACCTTAACTTGTCGACATGTCGGACATTTTTCTCTGAATTCAAGATATCTTCCGTTTAAGATCGTGGCCACCAAAATTATTCTCTTAGATCTCTGACAACTTAATGCCTCCGAGATGCATAGCATAAGGGCTACTATGCGCTTCAGAAGAATCCTCTGTCTTAACTCCTCGTCCTTTGGCATACGACTTTTCCTTTGTAGCACAATACTCCTTCATCATTAACGCCATAATCCTCTAACTCTCCGCTCAGATTTGCAGAACTTAGCACTTAGGTCCTTATCACCAATCGTCCCTTTTCACCTCATTCACCATGTGGGTTTGACTTGCAACTCGCCAACAAAGCTTCCATCATCATACAAACTTAAGTGAGCGAATATAGCCCTTAGATCCGACACAACCTTTCGGCTTAGGGCATCAGCTACTACATTCGCCTTGCCCGGGTGGTACTCTATCGAGCAATCATAATCTTTCAATAACTCCACCCACCTTCGCTGCCTCAAGTTCAACTCCTTCTGAGTCAACAGATACTTAAGGCTCTTGTGGTCTATGTAGATCACTGACCTTTCTCCATAGAGATAGTGCCTCCACACCTTAAGGGCGAAAACCACTGCTGCCAATTCCAAGTCATGGGTTGGGTAGTTAACCTCATGCGGCCTTAACTTCTGAGATGCATATGCGACTACCTTTCCGTCTTGCATCAATATGCAACCCAAACCTGTATGAGAAGCGTCATAGTACACCGTGAATTCCTTTCCTGCCTCTGGTAGAATCAATACTGGAGCTTCCGTTAAAACCTTCTTAAGCTTCTCAAAGCTCTCCTGCTGCTTATCCGACCATACAAAGGGTACTTCCTTCCTCAACAACTTTGTCAAAGGCGCGGCTATAGACGAGAACCCTTCCACAAACCTTCTGTAATAGCCTGCCAAACCTAGGAAACTTCGGATCTCAGCCACGGACCTAGGTGGCTTCCAATCTAACACCGCTTCGATCTTCCTAAGATCCACTCTTATTCCCTCTGCAGATACCACATGCCCTAAGAAAGCAACTTCCCTAAGCCAAAATTCATACTTACTGAATTTGGCATAGAGCTTCTTCTCCCTTAACACTTGCAGCACAACTCGGAGATGCTCATCATGCTCCTCTTCAGACTTGGAGTGCACCAAAATATCGTCGATGAACACGACGACGAACCTATCCAAGTAAGGTTGGAAAACTCGGTTCATCATATCCATGAACGCAACTGGAGCGTTTGTCAACCCAAACGGCATTACTACAAACTCAAAATGGCCGTACCTTGTCCTAAAAGCTGCCTTTTGGATATCTGCCTCCTTCACCTTCAACTGATGATATCCCGACCTCAAGTCTATCTTTGAGAATACTGCGGCCCCCTTCAGCTGATCGAACAAGTCATCGATCCTTGGCAAAGGATACTTGTTCTTAATGGTCAGCTTATTTAACTGACGGTAATCTATGCACATACGCATAGTTCCATCCTTCTTCTTTACAAACAAGACCAGTGCTCCCCATGGAGACACATTGGGTCGAATAAACCCACGATCCATCAATTCTTAGATTTTAGCCTTGAGCTCCACTAACTCCTTTGGCGCCATTCGGTATGGAGCGATTGACACAGGAGCTATTCCCGGTAGCAGATCTATTCCAAATTCCACCTCTCTATCTGGGGGTATTCCTGGTAATTCCTTCGAAAACACATCTTCAAAGTCCTTTACCGTTCTAACTCCACTAACTCCCCCTTCTTTTGCGTCTACAGTACTGACGAAAGCCAGAAATGCCTTGTACCCTTCCCTAACCATTTTCTCAGCCTTCAATGTCGAAACTACGTTAGACAGGTAGTTTTTTCTTTCTCCGATCACTACCACTACTTCATCCTCCGGGGTCCTTAGTTCCATTCGTTTAGCCGCACAATCCAACATAGCTCGGTGCTCTACTAGCTAGTCCATTCCAAGTATGAGTTCAAACTCCCCAAAGGGTAGTTCCATTAAGTTAGCCCGAAAGTTCACTCCCTGAATCTCTAAAGGTACATTCCGAAAGATCTTATCCACCACTACAGTTTGGCCTAATGGGCTTACTACAGTCATCTACCTATCCGAAAGTTCAGAGTCTAGGCCTAGTGTTCCCACTACACTACATGCAACATATGAATGGGTCAAGCCCACATCAATCAGAGCAAAATAGGGCTTGCCATAAATAAAGAATGTACCGGTTATAACATCCGACGCGTCTCTATCCTCCCTCCGTGAACCGCATAAACCAAACCAGGCTGCCTTGCCTCAGTGTTAGCAGTACCTTTGCCTTGTGTTCCACGTCCTCTGCCAGTACCATTACTTCTGTTATTCGAACCACGACCTCGTTGAGGCTGCTGTCCTTCTCTACCAGCCTGATTAACATTCTGAGCTGCTGATCGACTTTCATCTGGTTTTTTAGGACAATCTTTGAGCATATGGTCCTTGGACCCACACCTAAAACATCCTTCCATCTTTTTCCAGCATTCCCCCAAGTGCTTCTTTCCACAATGATCACAAAAACGATATTGCCATCCTGTACCAGCTTACTGATTTCGCGGCCCATCAACTCTAGGCCTCTTTTAAACCTTCCCAGACGATCCAAAACCTCTTTTTAGTTTATTCCGATCCATAGTCTGCTTTGTAGCATCCTTAATTCCTGCGACTACCTTGGCCATTTTAACTAAAGTAGAAAACTCCCGCTCCTGATACGGTGCTATCAATAATCTCAAATCATCTCTTAGTCCGTCCTCAAAACAGACACAGCGTTCATGCTCAGTTACTACTACTCCTCGAGCATATCGGCTCAACCTCAGAAATTTAGCTTCATACTGTACTCTCGACTTGTTCCTTGAACCACCCCAGAAAAGCCTTCCTCTGCTCATCAATACATCTGGTCCCCACATACTTCTTCTGATACGCTGTCTTAACATAATCCCAAATTCTCACCGTGGCACCATCCCGAATCGTTAACCACCATTGATACGCTTCATCGCGTATAATGCCACCATTCCTTTCAACTTCTCTTCAAGGTCGGTCGAGCTCATCCATAATGCGCTCGATCGCCTCAACCAAGATTCAATTTATCTTGGGTGCCACACCGACACTCCGGAACACATCAACTCTGTTGGCTCGAGTCGCTCAAGTCTGAGACTTCCGAGCTCCCATATTTTCCCGCCCACCACCATTTCTAGAATCGGCGGACAAACTGCGATCTGACATCATCCCGTCTCGAGCTCTGTTTCTCGACACCAACAAATGGGGTGGTAGTGGCGGTGGTAACTCATTATCAGACCCTTGACCCGACCTAACGGGTTCTGACACAGCCATTCTTCCTCTACCGCGTCCATGACGACCGCGTCCTCTAGAACTCATAACTAACGATGCGCTTTAATCTGATTTAAGAAAGTTTTATGAATTAGCCCTTATTCCACTGATTATCCACGACGAAGTTTTATGAAAAGAATTTTAAGAGTGGTTCTTTCGTATGCACACAGTCTTCACATTCATACATCCATCAATCAATTATGAACTTTCGTTCATTCAGAGAAATGTTGTAGTTTTCATTGTTGTTATTTTTCTACTACCTAGGGGTATTTGCGTAATTTATCCTATAGGGGTAGTTTCGTAATTTGTCAAATAAGGTTCCTTGGTGATTTTGTCAAAAATTATTTTGGAAATTTCAAAATCCCAGGGCTTTTTGGTAATTTGGAAATTCTAGGGGTATTTCGATAATTTTAAATTTCGAGGGTATTTTGGTAATAAACCAGGGTAAATTTGTAAAGTTTAATAGTTCAGGGATATTTCAAAATTTGCAAAACTTTGAGGGTTCTTTTTGAGAAATTTATTTTCTAAAATGATGAAGTTGCAAAAATTTTGGAAATCAGGGTCATTTTGGAAATTTTGGTAAGTTAGGGGCAATTTTGTAATTTTCCAAAATCAAGGTATTTTTGATAATTTGCAAATAAGGGTTTTTGGACTTGTTATAAAATAATGGAAATGTTGATTAGAACTGTGGGTATTTTAGACATTTTTATAAACCAACGGCATTTTTGTAATTTTACCACTAGGGATATTTTTGTAATTTTATAAATCATAAATTTTTCGGAAAATTGTGTAGAAAAAATAGTTTTCACAAATTAAAGAAAATGATTTTAAGAGTTTTAAAATTAGGGTTCTTATATAAAAGAAAAACATGGCTAGTTCCCTTTCGGGTTTTAGTTATTGGGTTTAGCCTATGACCGAGTCTTCTTGGTCAGGGTGAACCAAAGCTACGCACCAGGTAGGATTCGAGTGGAGAGGAGGTGAGTCACACGGACTGCTTAAATACCAAGCTCCCACTGAAACCATTCCTAGGCATGCGCACAGGGGTTGCCACACCCACTAAGTCCCCTGGGTTAGGGTGAACCGAAGCTACGCACCAGGTAGGATTCCTGCGAAGAGGGGGTGAGTCACTAAGACTGCTTAAATACTAGGCTCTTCCGAATCCAATCCTAGACATGCGCACAGGAGTTACCACACCCTAACTCGGTTGACTTAGCCATTGGTTTGTTTAGTTAGGCATTTAAGTCTTATGTAGTAGTTGGGGTAGACTAGTCCTAGAGTTCAAGTACCTATCATTCTATTCTACGTTCCATTCCTTTTCTACCCTTTTATAAATCACATAATCACACAGATGGTTAGGGGTACTTACCTGGTGGACTGCGGATCGGAGACTTAGGTGCCATGCCATCAAACCTGCGTATTTTCAGAAATACTTCCATAAAACCCATTTGGGCTCGATTTGAAAATGTTTTGGGCCTTAGACCACAGGCCGAGAGTTTAAAACGGGCTCGATACCAAATCGAAACACCCCCACCCTACCACGAGCCGGACCGGATCCGTATGTTCCTCGATGTAAACCGGTTCAAAATTCTTTTGTTACTTTGAAAACTGTGTTTTGAAAATAGTTTGTTTGTGAGTTGGGCTCGAGTTGAAAACAAGTTTATTTTATATTGAAAACCCATTTATTTCGGTGACAAAATATTTAATGTTTATTTTAAATTAAATTGACTTAATCTTTAAATAACATAAATTAAGTAACATAATAATTAAAACAACAATAATATCATCACTATGGCCTTATTACATAAAACAAAACCCAAAATAAAATTGTAGAGTACTTAAATAAAATAAAATGTCCAAAATAAATAAAACTTTAAGCTGAGCATGGCCACCACAAGTTCTAACGTCCCGGTCCATCATTGTTCATCACCTGAAACATGTTCCCACAACGGGGTGAGTCAACAGACTCAATGTGTAACCAACACTAAAATTTAATAGATTTAGGCATACCATACATATCATGTTCACATAATAATTCAAGATAATGATGCAATCCCGAACCCAAACCTAGATGCCATCCACTACACATCCCTGTACCAACCTGCACACCGTGGGGACTACTAAGTCAACCCTCCATCCGCTACACACCATCGAAGGCAGTCGCTGCAGTCGATGTGCTCATCGCCCATATAAAATTTGTGGCATAGCCACCAGATTAAATAATTGTGTCATGAGACACCACATTCAGATATTGTAACCGAAGTTACCACATTCAGATAATGTGACCCAAGTCACCACATTCAGATAGTGAGACCGAAGTCACCACTTTCACTTCCCCTTTTCATATAACCCAAATGCCCCATAATATTCATATCATGCATATCATACTTAAATTCACATTTATGTCACTTTTCACATGTTAAATATAACATATTTCATAATCCTAGTAAGAGTAGGAAACGTACCTAAGTACTTTGTACCGTAACACGGTACCTTAGCCATATTCACATTCTTATAAACATGCACATATTAAATATTGCCATAAACATATTAAGAATTAGTGTGGAATACACACCTGATATGAATGCTTTCCTGAAAACCCGAAAACTCGATCTAACGCTTTAGATTCTTAACTCCTACAATCGGCCAATACTAGGATTTTAACAAAAAGAACCATTCGGCCATAAACCAAATTCCAGTAGGATTAGTACACTTATATGCTTACCTTGCTATCGAATTAACTATAGTCAAATCCCGAAAACTCTGCTATTCTCCTTCTTGTATTCGGCCAAACACTGGATCTCCACATAGGTTAGTTTCGGCTTTTTAACAATTATGAAATAGATCTTCATACCAGAATAAACCTTGGCCAAATATTCATGTACACTTACCTTAGGGATCTAAATCCCGAAATTGCTAATTCCCTTTGGTATCTATCGAAATCACCTATAGATTCACATGTTAGGTTCGATTCCAATCACTTAAAATAGGTCTTGGCCGAATGTCTTAAACACATACCTTGTGATTTCAAATCCCGAAACTTTCCTCCTTGTAGTCGACAGTCTCAGAATCCCAAGCTTTCCTTCAAAGTTTGACCAACATGTATATGGCATTAGAATCTTAACTTTCGGTTCACGTAAGAAAGAAAATAATAGCAATTGATCCTTACCCTTACTTGAAGAAGTCGACAATCTCCTCCCGACACCACTTCAAAGTTTCATTTATAGCCTAAGTGAACACTAAGCAGGATGTCGACTTTTGATGAATTGAAATAAAGAAGAAGAAATCGACTAATGGTGGTATCTTGAATTTTCGGCTTTGACTAACAAAAAGAAGGAGAACAAATGAAGAAGAGAGAAATTTACTAGAGAATTTCGGCAGAAAAAAAGAGAGAATGAAGAATAGCTACCCCTTTTCCCCTTGTTGTCGCAATTAATCTACATAGAGACCCTCATTTAGCCAACTCTTCCTATTTTGATAAATTTTATCTCTTTAATTATCATCTAAAATAAAAGATAATTCAGCAACTATCCTTACCTAGCCGAAATTACTAAACTCAAAGTCCCTTACTTGGCCATCACTTCTCCCTCATTCTCCTAATTAGAGAATAATTCTTCATTTATCATCTGTTATCCTTAAATAAAATAAAAGGGATAAAACCCCTAAAATTTAGCCATGTGCCGTCCATCTCTCTGCTCCTAGAAGCAAAAATAAAACTTCTTTTATTTGATTCCCATGTGACTCGAACTTAGGCCCAATTCCCTTGTATGTGGCGCCATTTCCAGAGGCCCTAAGTGGCATCTCTAGGCCACTTTTCCAAGCCTGTTTGTGTGTCAAACTTCTTCTATTAATTTTCTTAAGGCCACCTTGGTTCACTTTCCTCTTTTAACTTAGGTTTCCAAAATGTTCACTTTCCTCCTTTAACTTAGGTTTCCAAAATGTTCACTTTCCTCTTTTAACTTAGGTTTCCAAAATGTTCACTTTCCTCTTTTAACTTAGGTTTCCAAAATGTTCAAAATACATTCATAACACATAAGATATGTCATTTCGTACAATTAAACCGAAAATGCATAGGCCCATTTTCAGGGTGTTACATAAATCACCTTGTAAAAAAGCATTGAAAACATCAAGCTGATAAAGAGGCTAGTGAAAAAGGGCAGCAAGAGCAATAACAAGATGCAGAAGAAACTTTGTTTTGCATCGAGAAAACGTTTCTTGGAAATCAATGCCTTCTGGTTGATTGTAACCCTTGGCGACAAGCCGAGCTTTGAATCTTTCAATAGTACCATCGGAATGATATTTGATCTTATATACCCATTTACAACCAATGGAAGGTTTCCCAGGAGGTAAAGAGACTACTTCCCAAGTTCCATTTGATTCCAAGGCTTTAATTTCCTGTTGCATAGCCTCTATCCAACACTTGTGTTTAATAGCCTCAGAATAGGATTGTGGTTCCACAAGGTGTGATATGGTGGCAGCAAAGTGTTGTGTATGTAAAGGTAAATGAGTATAAGACAGAGTAAGAGGATACGAACCTTGTATTGCAAGTGAAGAGGATGAAGAAGATGGAGTAGAGCATACAAAGTCTTGGAGCCAAGAGGGTCGTGTAGTGGTTTGTGTGGATCGTCAAAGTGGAGGAGATGGTTGTAAATGTGGAAATGAAGAAGGGTCCAAAGTGAAAGAGGGTAAAGAAGAAGCAGATGAGGGAATAGGAGGAGGTATAGGAGGGATGGAAAAAAAAATTGAGTCTTCAATGGGGCCAAAATTATTGATGGGAAACATCGGAGGAGGAGAAGATGAAGACTTGAAAGGAAAAATATTTTCATGAAAAACAACATTGCGATTAACAAAAAATTTCTTGGAAAGAAGATCAAAGAGAATGTAACCTTTTGAACTAGAGAATAACCAAGAAAAATAGAAGGAATAGATTTAGGAGAAAGCTTATCATGATAATGAGGTACAGTGACATAACATAAACAACCAAAAACTCTTAGATGATCTAGAGATGGAGGAGTTTTGTAGAGTTTTTCATAAGGAGATGTCCAAGACAAAATAGAGCTAGGTAAATGATTGATAATGTAGCAAGCTGTTTGTACACATTCACCCCAAAATTTAGATGGTAAATTAGAGTGAAATTTTAAGGCTCGAGCAAGCTCAAGGAGATGGCGGTGTTTGTATTTAGCAACTCCGTTTTACTGTGGAGTGTCAACGCATGAACTTTGATGGACAATACCATGAGAGGTGAAAAAAGGTGTGCAAGTAGAGTTAAAAAATTCAGAACCATTATCGCTACGAATGATCTTGATATCAACTAAGAATTGTGTTTTGACATAGGCAACAAATTATGTAAGAGTAACAGAGGCATCACTTTTGGTTCGCAAAAGGTAGACCCAAGTCATTTGAGTGAAGTCATCAACTATAGTGAGGAAAAAAAGATGACCACTATGAGTTGAAATTCTATAATGTCCCCATAAGTCAATATGAATTAAAGAAAATGCATGAGTTGATTGAGTAAGACTCCGGGGAAATGGCAATTTAGTTTGCTTAGCCAATGGGCAAATAGAACAAGAAGATAATTCATTAAGATCATGTAAAATAGATTGCAATAGAACAGTTTTTTTCATTGTGGAAATAGAGGTGTGACCAAGGTGAGCATGCCATACATGGGAATCATGATTGAAAGCCATAAAAGAGGTAACAACGGGCAAAAAAGAATTGGCAGATTTAGGAGTAAGAACAATACTGGAAGAAAGCTGGTGTGGTTGAAAGTAGTATAGATCAACATGTTCTCTACCAATCCCCAGCATCCGTCCACTGCAAAGGTCCTGTAAAAGGCAGAAAGAGGGGTAAAATGAAAAAACAGTTAAGGTCTTTAGTAAGCTGAGAAATAGAAAGCAAATTGTAATTAAAGTCAGGTATATACAAAACATTAGTGAGTTTGTAAGTAGGGGAAAGGATATGATGGCCAACATGAGTAACCGGGGCTGATCTCTCATTAGGTAATTGAACACATGAGTTGTTAGGAGCAAGAAAAATAGAAGAATTCAAGCAGTGAAATTCAAATGTCATATGATTGGTAGCTCCTGTGTCAAGGATCCAGCTAGAGGATATAGAGGAAAAAAGTGTACCACCCATCTGAGCAGTAGTAAAAATAGATGAATCCTTTTGCAATATATGCAGAAGTTGCTGATACTGTTTCAATGTTAAAGTAGGAACAGATGGAGTCTGAACAGAGGAGGGATTCATAGTGTCGACAGAATTGACCGAAGAGGTGACATTAGTAGCAACCGATTTCTTGTGAGTAAACTTAAAATTAAAAGGGAAACCAATCAATTTATAACAAGTCTTACGTTTATGACCTCGAACATTGCAGTGGTCACAAATGTCATTGAATCGGCACTTGGAACTACCAGTGGGAGTAGTCGAGGAATAAAGCGCAGTCGGTTCAGAAGCAGAGAGTAATGGAGAAAAGAGCTGACGGTGAGATTCTTCCTAAACAAGCATGGAGTAGGCTTGATTGACTGATGGCAGTGGTTGCATAAGTAGAAGTTGACTTCGCATAGCAGAGTAAGAATCATTAAGACCCATTAAAAATTGAAAGAGTCGTTGTTGAAGAAAAGAGACAGATGCAGTTCGACCATTTTCACAACCACATGGAGAGCAAGGCACCAGAACATCATATTCATCCCAAAAAAGATGAATTTGAGTGAAATACGTGGAGATAGAAGCAGTACCTTGTGTATGGGAAGAAATAGAATGATGGAGGTAATAAATTTTAGACCCATCGACCTTACTATAGAGTTCTTGAAGATCCTTCCAAACAAGGCAGGCACTCGAAGCGAAAACGATCCCAGCTAAAAGTTCTTGGCAAACAGTATTGAGGATCCAAGATAGCACAATGGCATTGCAACGGTCTCATTGAGGATGAAGAGCAACTGAAAAATTAGTCCGGGAGCAAGTACCATCAACAAAGCCGAGTTTGTTTTTGGCAAGAAGAGCAATTTGCATAGATCGGCTCCAGATAGTATAATTTTCAAAACCAAGAAGCTGATGAGAAACTAACATAGTGCCAAGAGTATCAGATGGATGAAGATAAAGAGGATGATGAAAATCAATGAGAGAAGAAGATGAATCGATGGCCATGGAAAAGGATTATGAAAAAATCAAAGATGCAAAAAATTGTTCCTGGAAACTGATACCATGCTGTGAAATGATAATAGGATAGTATTAAAAAATGCTTCTAGTACTTCTATTGCTGCTACTATTGGACTGTAATATAAAGGGTAGGTAATAACTAATTAACGTACTTAGAACTTAATTATAAGTAACTAATCCCTAAATACTAGGTGCTGTTATAACAACTTATTTACTAGCTTCAACATATCTAAATGCCAAGAATGGCGGAAGATATTAACGTGCTCTTGAAAAGACTCAAATTCTCGGAAGAAGAATCTATAAGGGTGATCAATTCGAATATGCAATCTACCAACTTCCAAGGTTATGAGGGGTGGACTGTTGGGAAGATCATGTCAGATGAAAAGTTTAATAGAGATGCGATGTATCGAGTACTTAAATCTCTATGGTTTACAAAGGAAGATGTTAACTTTGTTTTGTTAAAAGAGGGAGTGATATTGGTAAATTTTGGAACTATTGAAGACAGAACGAGGATCTTGAACCTATCCCCTTGGCTGTTTGAATCAATGCCTTTTTGCCATGTTACCTTTTGTAAAAGGTCAAGAGTTGGATGGATATGCTTTCAACATCACATCCTTTTGGTTAAGAATATTCAATATTCCTTTTGAGCACATGGATCAGAAGGTGGCTCTTGATGTGGGAAAAGCAATAGGGGAGGTTGTGGCCATTGATTGGCGCGAAAGAGATGGGGGTTGAATTATAGATTAAAAATTAATTAAAGGGATTAAAAAAGTAATTATACATTTGTTTTTTAAAGTTACAGATGATTTTATATTTTATATATGTTAACTTATTATATATTATATGTTACATTACATAATAAGAAATGTATATCTATGTATATATGTTCTAATATTAATAAAATAAAGTATAATAAAATAAAAGAATTAAAAAATAAAATGGACGCATGCAAAAACTTATCAAAGAAAAGAAAGAAAAAGAAAGAGAGAAAAAGCAAAGGAGAACGCACAGCTATAGGGACCTTAGGTTCAAATTCAAAATTGGCTAGTCAATTTATTTCCTTTTCTTGTAATTTTTATATTTTTGGAATCCCATTGTTTAGAACTACTCGACCCATTTTGAAATTTTAGCATTGATTAAGATTTTAGATGTTGTTATTATTGAATAGTTTTAGTATTAGGGATTAAATTGATAGATTTTTAAGCTAGGAATGAAAAAGGATTAAATTGTAGAACAAATTGTAATTTTTGAGTAATAGGGACTAAATTATGAAAAATTCAAAATTCAAGGGTATAATTGAAAATAGGGAGTTAAATTTAGTTTAAAGAGAAATTAGTATGAAAATATAGGATTAAATGTTAAGAATAAAAATTAGTCTCGATTTAGGGACTAAATTGG
Organism: Gossypium rotundifolium; assembly: GCA_025506655.1. Classification (NCBI taxonomy): domain Eukaryota; kingdom Viridiplantae; phylum Streptophyta; class Magnoliopsida; order Malvales; family Malvaceae; genus Gossypium; species Gossypium rotundifolium. The sequence goes on along the minus strand of CP106733.1, from coordinate 97,197,593 downwards.
AATTTAAGCAAATATTGAGTAAAAATTAAAATATTCAATGTGAAATTGAATTGTGTTGTATTGGTGTATTTTAATTGTTTTAATTCCGTAGCTAACATCATACCGAAATCCTCGACTAAAAAGGGGGATAAAATCGACATCAATAGCTCAGAATCCACGGTTTGTGTTTCTATAATCCAAACTAAGTTGTAAATTATTGCATTTGAAATTATTGCATATGGTAAGCATTGGAGGTGAGAATTAAGGTGCTTTACAATTGAATTGAATTCATAGTTGATTGAATTGGATTGATTTGGTATATGTTATAAATGTATTGAGTCATTGGAAATTGAAATGAATATATGTGTAAATGTGATAATGTGAAAATATGAGAATTTGATATTGGTTGTACTTGAAAAATGAAATGATACCCTATTAACTGTATCGGGTTGAGTCAGATATAGATGGCATACCATAGGATAGGAAGAGTTCATGGATTTCTTCAACTTCGAGTCAATGAGGCACTGGGTGCCATTTTACTTCAGTTTAACCGATAAAACACTGGATGCCAATTTATATAGCGTTGGACGCAGTTATTACTTCGGATTTATCTGATGAGGCACTGAGTGCCAAACTGGTGTGTTGGTTGGATCCGTGTATCCATCTGAGTCTGAGTCATGTTAATAGGGATAAATGAATAATAAAGTTCTATAATTTGTATTGAAATGGCATGGTATGTGAAATGGAAATGAGATAGTGGATTGAAAATGAAATGTGAAATATGTTGTGAACAAATGGAATATATGAGTTATGTACTCATGAATTGAATATGGAATGGATAATGTCATTGTTTAAATGAAATGTGGACTGATATGTGAAAAGCTATTTATATAGCAAGTGATGTGAATTGAGATGTTTGTTAAACAAATCAAATATGATAGCATGTGAAAATTGAGTATGGTATGAAATGATATGGTAATATGCAAGATTTTGAAATGATTGCATATGGTAATTGAAAGCTTAGACAATAGTATGTTTGTATAATTCAAATTATGCATTCTTGCATCATTATGTCCTTAATTGTTCGGATTATAGGAATATCACTAAGTTTTACTCAGCGTACGATTTTGTTCTCCACGTACAGGTTAGGTACTTCTCTTTTGATCGTTGACTCAGCATCCAACAATGATCCCGACCTCAAATGCCGTGATGTTTACCTTCTGTAATGGCATGTACCTAGGATGTGTTTGGTTTTTAATGTATTTGGTATATGTGGTGTAATTGAGTTTAAGTATAATGTTGGTTTGGTATATATATAAACTTATGTTTGTGTTTGGAGCCATAATTTGGCATGTTGATTTGAACCAAGACTTGTTAGGTGTTTGTGAATTTAAATTTGATGTTATAGGTAGATATAAGCTAGGCCAAATTGATTGATTTTGACATGTTTAAAACTTTGATTTGAATGATGCATGGATGATATGTTTTGATGATATAATTTGTTGTACAAATGAGGGTACATTGGTTAGGCACTTAGGATGATTGTTTTAGTATGTTTTGAGTATGTTTGATTGTGTTTTGAATAGGTTAAACGAATGGTTTTTGAGTTTCTTAATGCTCAAGCAAGTAGGAAACAATAAACTTGTTGTTTAAGAAACATTTTAGGTCCGCACGGGAATGTGACTTGGCCGTATAAGACACACGGCTGGACGACATGGTCATGTGTCACTTGTGGGGTGCTTGGGAAGTAAGTCAGCTAGTACACAGCCTAGCACATGAGCGTGTGAGGCCATTTCGAGAGTTACACGGCCTGGTACATGGGCGTGTGGCTTGGCCGTGTGATTCAAGTTAGAGAGTTATACGGGCATGGATGCAGGCTAGGACACAGCCGTATGTCGACGGATACGAATTAGGGGTGTTATAGAGTATATTAGGATTAGGGTTAAGATTGATGTTCTAAGACCTCTGCGTAGAGTTGTCCATTTAGTTGGGAGTGATGACACCGAGACCGTATGTACTATCAAATATGAATGATTACCTGCCTTTTGTTATATATATGGGTTGATTAGTCATACAACTCAAAAATGCAATAGGAGAGAAAAACATATTGAATCGAACAACTTCAATATCCAATATAGCAGCTGGCTTAGAGCTCAGCTAGGAGGGCCAACCCAAGCCAGAGGCAACTGGAGAAATGGTATTGAAGTTCATAAAGTAAAGGAAAACATGGGTAAAGATTCGAACAATGACAAGCAAGGAAATGTGGAAGAGAATGGTTCAACAATATTGAAGGGCAAAGACAAAGCCAAAAATGTTGAAGAGGAATCTGTATTATGTTCACCAATGGAAAAACGTCAATAGAAAATAGCTCATGAAGGAGTAGGAAAAATGAAATGCAAAAGAAAGAGATTGAAAGGAAACAATGATGGGCTCGAAACTAACTAATATTTCGACAAAGGCAAGCGCACCTATCGAACAGTAGTATAGTTGTGGTGAGTCCGAAATTGGACTAAAATTACTAGTAATAGCTATCTTTTTATTATCTAGCCTAATAATTAAGAGATTTTGTTTTTAATTTAAAATTAACTAATTAAATGACTATGAACGCAATAGAGAATGAAAGAAATAATCGAATAACCAATAATAAAGACAATACCCAAAGAAGAATCCACCTAGACTTCACTAATTATTCTGACTCTGAATTAAATGATTTATTCACTTGACTTGATCCGTAGAAATCCCTAAATTATGTTAATATCTCTTTCGAGACTAAAAATAACTGACTGTAGATTGATTAATTGAAATTTCTTTCTAATTAAAATCCTTATCATCACATTAACTTGATCTATGGATTTCCTTATTAGATTTGACTCTAATCCAGTATATTTATGTCGCCCTATTTCTAGGGTTGCAATCAACTCCACTTAATTATGTTGGATCTACTCATAAACAGGGACTTTTTCTCCACTGAATAAGCACATTTAAACTTGAATTAATACTCCTAAAAATATTAAAACAAGGATTAGGAACACATAATTAAGAACAAGATCAAGTATTTATTAGGTAATTCAGATTTATTGAATAATAAGACATAAAGATCCCAAAATCTTCTAAAGAACTTGATGGAGATCTTCAATCTCGAATAAGATCCTACTTCCGAGATGATTCCGACGACTTTCTTCGAGTAATTTCTTCGATCTACTCTGCGTGTCCTTTAGGTCCTCCCCTAGGTGTTTATATAGGCTTTGGAACACCTTTCTTGGCCCACAAGTGGTCTTTTTCGAATAGAATTAGACTTGGATTCGGCAGGGACAAGCCTGTGTACGACAGCTTAGGCCGTGTTTGATTTTACTCGTAACACACGGTCGTGTGGTCTACCCATGTGCTATAGTCCAAGCTGTTGTCGATTCTGCTCGTCACACACGGCTGCATAGTCTGACTGTGTGTGATAGTCCAGGTCGTGTTGATTTTTGAGGTAGGCCCATTTTGTCCCTTTTTGGCCCATTTCTCATTCTTTTCGTCTGCCGAAGCTCTCCTGAGTGTAAAATATGAAATTAAAGGATTAGGAGCGTCGAATTCATCAAAACTAATGAAAATTCATCCAAAAATAAGCCAAGCATGGGGTTAAAATATGTATAAATTATGGTTTATCAAATATCCTCATACTTAAGCCTTTGCTTGTCCTCAAGCAAAATCCTCAACTCACAATTAAATTTAACTTTCTCAATTCATAATTCTCATCAATAATGTCTTATTATAATTCACAGATAATTCATACATTGATAGTTTAACTAGAAGAGTCTTAAAGATTCAAACAATTTAAATCACAAATTTTTATAGCACAAAAAATAGGTGTTTCCCCTTAACTAAATGATTACCTTTGATTCAAAACCTGTCAAGAATTGACATCCTCACTAAAGATTCACTCAAATTACTCAAAGTGTTTAAGGTTCAAATTAAGCACTCAAAAGTCAAACATGAGAAGTTATTACCATAGGCTTTCATGAAAATCAAATCTCCACCACTATAAATTGAGATGATACTGAAATCAAAAGGTCTTTAAAAAGGGTTGTAATAAGGCTTGGTTTAAAGGTGTGGATAAAGGCTGAATTAGAGGGTTAGAATCGAGATTGAATTGAAAATTATCACTAATAACATGAGCTTCTTCTCAAAATGTGAAATTAACCGTTTAAGCTCAAATAACATAAAACTAATAATGAATATATTTCCAACTTTTTTTAACGTACAATAATAAGAATGAATTTAACAACTGAAATATAGAACATAGTTAGGCAACTGATCAAATCAAATCTCGGCAAAAAGAGGTTAATACAATAGGGAAAATTCTTAATGGATAAAAAATAATGAGTTTTGGGTTAATATTAAGGGTATATCAAGAAACAGTTTATTAAGATCAAAGGGGTTCACTAGGGGTTAATTATGAAGGTAGGCTTTTTGGGGTAAGTAGGTTAAAACCTAGGTGCCTTTATCATCTCAGTATATCAAATCAAGGGTGTGGTCTCGACATGCATAATCGAAGCAAGTTGTAGAATAACAAATCAATATTGACACACTCATAACCAATAAAGTGAGCAAGAAAAGTTTATGCTCTAAAAGGCTCAAAATCTCACAAAAATTATGGTTTTTGATGTCAACCTTGCAAATTTCAAATTTCAAAGTAATATTTAAATTTAGGGAAACAACCTAACAAATTTTTTAATTCTGAAAATAGACTTATCATGCTTGATTCTCTAATGTCTTAAAGTATAAACGATCAATGCATAATTACCTATGACTTAATCCAAAACATATCAATGAAAATCATAAGTCAATACAAGTTTCATTCTAATAGTAATATGAGAAAATTACTTAAGAACAAGACATAATTCAGGGGTTTTCTAATAATACTATAATTAACCTCCCCACACTTAAGATGTACATTGTCCTCAATGTACAAAGTTAGATAATTGCTGTGTAAGCAAAAAATCATAAGAGAGGGAAGGAGGTGAAACTTCCTGAATTATGGATGAAACCTTGGAAAGTGAAAATTGTAGAAATAGGTCCAATGAGAAGCATGATGAACTAGGCAGAGGTGAAGGTGGGGGAGAATACTCTAGGAGTTCGTTCCTTAGTAGCACCTTGAACCTTTTGAAACCGTGCGGAGTCATCATTAAAGTTTTAGGGGGTTTTATTAATGGATTTTGTTATAATAACTCGATAATAAACAGCCAGAGATATAAAGAAATCAAAATATACTAATATAAATTAAAGACAAGAAAGATAAAGAGAAAGAGTTTAAAATTTTAAAGAAAAGAAAACGAAAAAAGCAAATGGACTCAAAGGTCCTCATCAACAGATGGATCGCGAGGTGGAGGTGGTGGTGATATGTAGAAATGCTGACAAATCTGTTGTAGAGTTGCCTCGATGCCACCGAATCGTCAAGTGTTGTCATTAAATGTTGTGTGCAGTACTACTCAAAACGAGTGAGGCGCTAAGAGATGTCAGTTAATGAAGTAGCCGTATGAACTGGTCGGTGAGGTGGTGGTGGCACAGAAGGTGGTGGCCGCAGTAAAGGAGAAGGAGTAGAGAGGGTGTTTGGGTGAGAGAGTGGCTAGGGTTTTGGGGGGGAATTTGGGGAATAAGATGAACAGTAGATGGGGGTTTAAATAAAGATTGGGGAACATGGTCGTGGCCCACGCCTGTGTGCCCTGTGTTTAACCCGTGTTTCATAAATGTTGGTTTAGAGCGTGTCTAAGTCTTGGCCCACGCCCATGTTAATTAATCAGATTAATCATGGCCTATAGGCACGGGCGTGTCGCACGCCCATGTGACTTACTCAGTTTCAACCACGGCTTCTAGGCACGAGCGTGTCGCATGCCCGTGTCACTTACTCAGTATCTTCCACGGTCTTTAGGCACGCCCGTGTGGGTTTATCGCATCTCGTGTTCTTTAGTCAGTTTCGACCACAGTCGTGGCATTTTATCGCAGCCTGTGTTTTGGGGAAAATTTTTGTCCTGTTTCTGCATGGTCTCTGCCACACCGATGTACCTACTTGTGGTGTCCACACAGCCATGGCCATGCTCGTGTGCAAGGCCGTGCGGTAGGGAAAGCTGTGCCTATTAGTTTGGTTAGTTTTTAGTTAGGTGCTAAAAATAAAAAATATGGACATTAATGACGTTAGTGCTCGGGTTGCCTTCCGAAAAGCACTTATTTAGAGTCTAAGCTCGACTCACCTTTCATTCGCATAATCATGGTAGTTCGAGGAGTTGAAACTCTTTATTCCTGCTATCAATTTTGTTAAAATAAAGTTTTGGACGAGTACTATTTACCTTGAAGGTGCCAAATTTAGAATGAGTTACCTCGACTATACCGTATGGGAAAATATTAAGTACCGTGAAAGGGGTTGTTCCATTAGGTTCAAAAATGGCAACACGAGGATTTGCATTATCCATTAGAGCTCGGTCTCCAACCTTAATTTGACTCGTTTTGTTTTTAGGCTCGTCATGGCTCTACTTTGGTTCATTGTGTACTTTCAATTTCTCCTTAAACTGTACTCGCCATTCATTTAGTTCCTTAATCTGGAGCCTTCGTTCCTCCTGAACAGTTTTGTTCTCAATATAAGAGCTAGACCATAACTCTGTCATCTTTTTCTGAGAAATTTCCTACAAAGAAGATTGAACATTAAGTTCACTTACATTGACAGGATTTGTATCATCTTGATCATTAGATATTCTGACAGAATCACGTGCTTGGAGTTTAAACATGTCATCACTTGCACGAAGTATTAATTTCCTTGTACCAATATCAATAATGGTCCTAGCAGTTGCTAAAAAGGTTCATCCTAAAATTAAAGGAACGTCACTATCCTCATCCATGTCTAAAACAACAAATTCTATTGGGAATATGAATTTATCAATTTTGACTAGCATATCTTCAATTATACCCCTAGGAAATCTAATGGTTTTATCAGCCAATTGAATGCTCATCCTAATTTGTTTTTGTTTCCCAAAACCTAGCTGTTTAAACATTTTATGAGGCATAACATTGATACTTGCCCCTAAATAAGCTAAAGCATTATAAACAGATAAACCACCAATTAAGCAAGGAATCGTAAAACTCCCTAGATCTTTTAATTTGCGAGGTAGTTTATTCTGTAAAATTACTGAGCAAACTACATTTAGCTCCACATGCGATGCATCGTCTAACTTCCATTTGTTTTCAAAAAGCTTTTTTAAAAATTTTACTTAATTGGGCAGTTGCGAAAGAGCTTCAATAAACGGTAAGTTAATATGTAATTTTTTTTAAAAGTTTAAGAAATTAACCGAATTGTTCATCTGTGCGATATTTCTTCATTGGATTAGGATATGGTACACGGGGTTTGTACTCTGTACTAACCAATTTTGGTTTATTATGGTTTACCTCAACCTTACCTTTATCTACCACATTTTCTTGCCTCGGTTTTGGTTCGTGTAACCCTTCACTATCATGAGCAGTAATGGCATAAAGTTGCTCATTTGGGTTAGTTTCAGTATTGCTTGGCAGGCTACCTTGTGGTTGTTCAGATATTAGCTTAGCAAGTTGTCTTATTTGAGTCTCGAAACCTTGAATCGATGCTTGTTGATTTTTAAGTGCGGTTTCAGTGTTTTGGAAGTACGTTTCTAACACCGAGATGAATTTAGTAAGCATCTCTCCAAGGTTCAGCTTCTTTTCCTATTGGTAAGGTGGCTGAAAGCCTGGAGGGGGTTGCTGTCTTTGGTTTCCTTGTCCCCCCCCATGAAAAGTTTGGGTGGTTCCTCTAACCTGGATTATAAGTGTTACTATAGGAATTACTCTGAGGTCTAGAATTATTACCCATATAGTTCATCTGTTCGCTTTCTATGCCAGGGTTGTAGGATGGATAATCTATATTGTTTATTCTTCCTCCATTCGTATCGCACTGTACCACTGGATGTACCTGCGAAGAACCACACAAACCATCAATCTTTTTATTTAAAAGTTCTACCTGGTTTGATGGCATGGTAACTACATCGAGGTTGAAAACACCGGCTGCCTTTGTTGGCTTCGTCCTCATAACTTGCCACTAATAGTTATTCAGTGACATCTCTTCAATGAATTCGTAGGCAGCTTCAAGTGTTTTGTTGTTTAGTGTACCGCCGGCAGCTGCATCACTCAATTGCCTAGTTGAGGGATTCACACCATTGTAAAAGGTTCGAACCTGTAGCCATAATGGTAACCCATGGTGAGGGCATCTTCTCAGTAGATCCTTGTATCTCTCCCATGCATCGTAAAGTGTTTCTAAATCCATATGCACAAAGAAGAGATATCATTACTCAACTTAGCCGTTTTAGTTGGCGGAAAATATTTAAGTAAAAATTTTTCAGTCATTTGTTCCCATGTAGTGATTGATCCTCGTGATAACGAGTTCAACCAATATTTAGCTTTATTTCTTAAAGAAAAAGGAAACAATCGAAGGCGAATGGCATCATCAGAAATGCCATTAATCTTAAAAGTGTCACAGAACTCTAGAAAGTTGGCCAAATGAGAATTTGGGTCTTCATCTTGCAAATCATCAAACTGAACAAACTATTGAATCATTTGAATAGTGTTAGATTTTAGTTCAAAATTATTTGCAGTAATAGCAAGTCTAAGAATACTCGATTCAGCCCCAATTAAGTTGGGCTTAGCATAATCGTACACAGTACGAGGAGTAGGATTTTGATTCACTGGATTTGCGGCAACCACAGGAGATAGCAGATTATTATCAGCCATCTCTTCAGTAATATTAGTATCATCCTCTTGCTCTTCTTCTATGTATTGTAGACTTCGCCTTATTTCCCTACGATTTCTACGAGCTGTGCTTTCTATCTCACTGTCAAAAAGTAATGGTCTTGACGGGTTTCTTCTAGTCATAAACTAAAAATACCTGTCAGAAGTAAATAAAAGAAAAGTAAATAAAAACAAAAATAAATTGTAATAAATAAAATAAAAAATGGCTAAAGTAATAAAAATTAAGCGTTCCTAATATTCTAGTCCCCAGCAATAGTGCCAAAAACTTGATGGGCTCGAAACTAACTAATATTTCGACAAAGGCAAGCGCACCTATCGAACAGTAGTATAGTTGTGGTAAGTCCGAAATATCGTATCCTCAAGGACTAAAATTACTAGTAATAGCTATCTTTTTATTATCTAGCCTAATAATTAAGATATTTTTTTTCAATTTAAAATTAACTAACTAATTGACTATGAACGCGACAGAGAATGAAAGAAATAATCGAATAACCAATAATAAATACAATATCCAAGGAAAAATCCACCTAGACTTCACTTATTATTCTGACTCTAAATTAAATGATTTATTCACTTGACTTTATCTGTAGAAATCCCTAAATTATGTTAATATCTCTTTCGAGACTAAAAACAAATGACTCAAGGTTGATTAATTGAAATTTTTTTCTAATTAAAACCCCTATCATCGCATTAACTCGATTTATGGATTCCCTTATTAGATTTGACTCTAAGCTAGTAGATTTATGTCGCCCAATTTCTAGGGTTGCAATCAACTCCGCTTAATTATGTTAGATCTACTCTTAAATAGGGACTTTTGCTCCACTAAATAAGCACATTTAAACTTGAATTAATACTCCTAAAAACATTAAAACAAGGATTAGGAACACATAATTAAGAACAAGATCAAGTATTCATCACGTATTTCAGATTTATCAAATAACAAGATTCATCTAGGTATCATCCTCCCTAGGTATTTAGGGAGTTTAGTTCATAACGTAAAAGGAAAACATCATAGAATTAAGAAAACAACAAGACATAGAGATTCCAAAAACTTCTAAGGAACTTGATGGAGATCTTCAATCTTGAATGAGATCCTGCTTCTGAGATGATTTTGACGGCTTTCTTCAAGTAATTTCTTCGATCTACTCTGCGTGTCCTTTAGGTCCTCCTCTAGGGTGTTTATATAGGCTTTGGAACACATTTCTTGGCCCACAAGTGGTCTTTTCTGAATAGAATTAGCCTTGGGTTCGGCAGGGACACGCCCGTGTACGATAGCTTAGGCCGTGTTCGATTCTGCTTGTAACACACGGCCGTGTGGTCTGCCCGTGTGCTATAGTCCAAGTTGTGTTCGATTCTGCTCGTCACACACGGGTGTGTGGTCTGATCGTGTGTGATAGTCCAGTCGTGTTAATTTCTAAGGTAAGCCCATTTTGCCCCTTTTGTCCCATTTCTCATTCTTTTCGTCTCCCAAAGCTCTCCTGGGTGGAAAACATGAAATTAAAGGATTAGGAGCGTCGAATTCATGAAAAATAATGAAAATTCATCCAAAAATAAGCCAAGCATGGGGTCAAAATATGTATAAATTATGGTTTATCAAGCAATATGGAAAATACTGATGAAAGCCCTATCAGACTTGTTCGTAGGAAGCTAGCGGACAATCTCTCACCATGCAATGCGGTGGCTAGCGATTAGTACCGCTAAGAGAAATGAGGTTTCTTTGTTGGAACTGTTGTGGGCTTGGGAACCCTGCGACAATTCATGAGCTCAAGCAACTTCTTGTTGCTACAAACCCAAATGTTATCTTCCTTTGCGAAATGAAAATGCATTCTAATAGTCTTTCGCATGTTCATAATCTTTACAGGATGGATGGGTGCTTGGCAGTAAGCTCGGAGAAGCGTAGTGGGTGTTTAGCAATGATTTGGAAAGAAGGGGTTGATATAGCTATGCAAAACTACTCTAATCATCACATTGATTCCCTCGTTAGTATGGAAAACCATAAACGGCTTCGGTTCACTGGTTTTTATGGCCACATGGATCCGAACTTAAAGAATAGGTCTTGGGATATTATTAGGAGGGTAGGAGGGTCAGCTAGGGAGGAGTGGGTTGTGTTGGGTAATTTTAACACTATCATCAGTGATGCTGAAAAGGATGAGGGATGAAGGAAATCCAGGGCTATTATAGAGGAGTTTCGTGAGGTGATAGAGGAGATGTCCCTTGTTGATATTAAAACCAACAATGGTTGGTTTACTTGGGTGACTAACAGAGAAGGGATGAACATGGTCAAGGAAACATTGGCCAGATTTTTAGTCTCAGTTAATGTTATTAAGAATATGTCGTATCTCGTTACTAAGGTCGTGAGGCAATCTAAATCGGATCATGGTACTATTTTGATGGATACGATGGGTCGAAAACCTCGTGAGAAATTTAGAGACTCAAGATTATTCTTTAAATATGACATGTTCTGGGCTAAGTAAAAGGAAGCTAGAGATATCACCAAAAGAGTCTGGACCGAAAACAATGTGGATATTTTGGACAAGAGATGGTGCGGGAGGATCTTGGTCCATGGCAGTATAATCGTTATAGAAGAATGAAGAACCAAATTTGTGGATTGGTGAGAGAGAATTGATAAGTTAGTGGATGGTCCAAATAGGGAGAATACTGGTAACATGCTTAACTCAGCTTGTTTTAATCTCGAGCACTTGTATGCTATGGAGGAAGGCTATTGGGCTCAAAGAGCATGCATAAAGTGGCTCAAGGAGGGCGATAGAAACATGCGTTACTTTCATGTGCATGCCACTAGAAGAAGGGAAAGGAACAACATTAATAGATTGAAAGATTCAAATGGGACGTGGTAGTATGATAAAAGTGACATTTGTAATGTTGCATGGGATTATTTTCATGGTCTTTTCAAAATGAACACTGCCTCTAATGATGACCTCGATTTAAGCTACATCCAAATATGCATCACTGAGAATATGAATTCTATGTTAGAGAGGGACTTTACGGATGGTGAAATCATTACTGCGTTTAGCCAGATGGACCCCATAAAGCTCTGGGGATTGATGGCTTTTCGGGTTGTTTCGTTAAAGAACATTGGGAGGTGGTTGGGAAAAAGCTTATGATTTTGTGTCATGATGTACTTAATAGCTATAAAGATGTTGTGTGCCTCAATGATACTATTATTGTCCTTATTCCAAAGACTAAGGACACTAATGACATTACTAATTTTTGTCCCATTAGTTTGTGCAGGGTGATTTATATAATTATTTCCAAAGTCTTGGCTAACCACCTTAAAGAAGCCCTTTCATTTTGCATTAGCTAGAATCAAATTGCCTTTGTCTCGGGTCACATGATCCATGACAATTTTATCATTGTGCATGAGTTGATGCATTATCTTTAGAGTTGATACATTATCTTTAGAGTTCGAAGAATGGCCCAAACAAAGGTTTTATTGTTAAACTCGACATGAGTAAGGCCTATGACCATGTCGAGTGAAGTTTCCTAGAGAAAGTTATGAAAAATTTAGGTTTTAAGGATGCGTGGGTTGATAAGATCATGCGGTGTGTGCGTTCTATTCGTTACATGGCTAAGTGTAATATGGTTCTGTCTGATATTATTGTTCCAGAAAGGGGTCTTCGACAAGAAAACCCCCTTTCCCCTTTTCTTTTTTTGTTCTGCATGGAAGCTTTTTCTAGAATGTTATTACATGCCCAAAATACTAAAACCATTAGAGGCATTTGTGCTAGCCAAAATGGCCCTAGTATTAACCATTTTTTCTTTACTGATGATGCTCTTCTATTTGTCAAGAACAAAAAAAGTGAAGTGAAGGCTTTCATGAATATCATTGGTGAGTTTGAAAAAATCTCGGGTCAGAGTATTAATCTCGACAAATCCATGGTGTTCCTCACCCCTAACATTCCAATGTCCCAACATCAATATTTTGGTGGCTTACTTAAAATGAGAGTGGTGGACAAGCTTGATAATTACCTTGGCCTCTCCCTCTCCGTCGGGAAGAAAAATTCTATTACTTTCCAAAGCATTCCTAATCGTATTTCTTGCAGAATTAATAGTTGGTCGAAGAGGCTCTTGTCTTATGGGGTAAAGAAATTTTCATTAGATCTATACTCTAATCTATTCCGACTTACGCTTTCTCGGTGTTCCTTGCTTTCAGAGGCATTCTTGAGGACTTACAATCTACAATTAGCCGCATGTGGTTGGGGTAATGAAAGAAGTCGAAGCTAGTCAATGCTCCTTTGGGACAGAGTTTGTTTCCCTAAAGTCATGGGGGCCTCAGTTTCAGGGACCTTCGGTTGTTCAACTTGGCTCCGTTAGGTTGTAACACCCCTATCCCGTATCCGTCATTGAATTAGGGTTAAGAGCATTACTCGATAGATCAAAACATTTATAGAAATTTCAAACAACCATTCATCATTCTCAATCATAGAGTCCCTTAAATAGGTCATTGAGACCTTAAACATGCTTAGAAACAGGGTCAGGACTAAACCGAAACACATACAGAAATTCGCAGAAATTTAAAACTTTTCTAAATTTCAGGGGTTACACACCCGTGTGGGTAGGTCGTGTGCCTCCCACGACTGCTAGACACCCCGTGTGTCCTCCCCGTGGTCAAAACTGATTTTACTCCACGGTCACCAAGCACGCCCGTGTTGCCTGGCCATGATTGATTTTGACTTGACTCCACGGTTACCAAACAACCCCGTGAGCTAAGGCCGTGTATTCTTAGGCCATATACTGACTTTTTCACACAGTTACTAGGCACGCCCGTGTACCCTGGCCGTGTGTCCCTAAGCTAGCTACTGACTTAGCCCCACGGTCACTAGGCACACCCGTGTGCCACAACCGTGTGACATTATAGGCCATTTGCAAGTCCAAAATGCCACCCACTTAAGGTCAAACCTACAAACCAATCATCAATATCTCTCATGCACATATGACAACCAAAAACATACCGAAATAACCATTCAATCTATACATTCAATACCAATTTCAATGATACCAATTTACAAGACTAAAATTCATATTATCACAAGCATAAATCATCCATATTTACCCAAAAACTTAACCAACTCATATGTTATCTAACCATGCCAAAAACATTCATCACATATCATCTTCATCATAGTAACATGTCAACTTATATTTAGCCACATCTCATGGCCAAGTTCATATAACAAACTTATACCAATACTAGCCTATACATGTCATATCTAGTTATATACATTTCTAAAATGTACCAAAACAAGTTGAGTAGTGTGATGATGATCCTCGACGGTCCCAAGCCTTCAGTAGTTTTAACGATATATAAAATAGAGAAAATACACACACAGAGTAAGCTTTCCAAAAGCTTAGTAAGTCACATACAACTAAACCTATCATGAAAAGCATATAAGCATATGGAAACATTGGCAAAATTCATATTCATAGCAAGTTCATCACATGTATGCTTAGACCCATTTTCTTGGCCATATTTTCCACATTCATAAATTCATAAATCTTATATACACATAGCTCTTTCATAACCATTCTTGTATCTTATTCACAATATCATATTCAATCATACATTTCTTCAAATCAAAATCACATAGGTACTTACCTTTTATACACACTTAGTGTACATACCAAACATACCTGAAACGAATATATGTTCACATAAATGATCATAGCTCGGATTTGTCCGTTGAACCGATGGGAATCTAATAGGATACTCAGAAAGCTTAGAATAGTCGTACAATGCCAACGTCCCAGACGAGGTCTTACGTGTACTCAAATATCGATGCCACTGTCCCAAACAGGGTCTTACACGAATCAATACGATGCCGATATCCTAGACATGGTCTTACACGTAAAGCTCATATCGATGCCAACGTCCCAAATGTGGTCTTACATGAAACCTAAAATCAATGCCAACGTCCCAGACGTGGTCTTACATGATAAAACAGAACAGATACCTATGTTATGACATAGCTAATCCTATCTATTCCTAGGTTCGTACGGGACTTATCGGATATCGACACTAAGTCAACCTTATCTCGGAATTCATGTAAAGATCATCTCATAAGCATTCATAGTGAAAAATAGTCATATGATCATACACAGTTTAAAACAAATACGTTTATTTGCATAATGACTTACCTCGGATTCGATTTTACGGAAATGGAAACGACTACTCGGTTACTTTTGCTTTCCCGCGATCTAAGTTCGTTTTCCTCAGTTCTTGATCTATACATATGCAGAATTAACTCTTTTATTCACTAAATCATTCAATTCAATCCAAGGACAAACATTTAGGGCTATTTGCAATTTAACCCTCACATTTGCATAATTTATCAATTTAGTCCATTTTTCTCAAAACATCAAATTTACAAAATCATCTTTTAACCATGCTTAGTCGAATGTTCATACATCTCATACAAGCCCATATTTTCCATCAAATTTTCAATTTAGTACCTCAAGTTACTATTTTCTCAATTTAGCCCTAATTAGCTAATTCCATCAAAAGTTCAAGAACAAAGTATGTTCATCTAGCTCAAATCTTTCATTTAAAAACTAAGCTCATCACAAAACTCAACATATCATCAATGGCATATCTCATGAACATCATTAATACATAAAATTGAGACATGGGCTTGATAGTAGATTAAGCAACAATCTCAAAAACATAAAAATCATCAAAATCCAAATCAAAATCATACCTTAATCAAACTCTTCAATGGCCGAACCCTAAAGAGCTTTATTTCTTTTCTTTTTCTACCAATTTTGGCACTAATAAAATGAACATATGCCACTTTCTATTTCTTATGTTTTATTACAAACATAATAATATGCAATTTACCAATTTAGCCATTTAATAAACATTTTTATAACATATAATTCAAGGTCATTTTTGACCTTAACCGTCCACTATCTATAGTAATGGCTAATTTTCCATATTAACCCTCCGCATTCACAAAGCCACAACACATTGATACCTTAACAAAAAGCATGCTAGTTTGTTGTATTTGATGCAATTCAATCCTTTTATCAAATTAAACACATAAACAGAAAAATTAGCTTACGAAACTATAAAACTTGCTTAAACACTCATCAATAGCACATAATATAATATTAAAATATTATACAGACTCAAATTTGTGGTTTCGAAAACCATTGTTTTGACTAGGGTATAAACCAGACTGTTACATAGGTAGACAAGTGTGGAAGCTTCTTACTTTTAAAGACACCTTGTGCTATCACATGTTAAGCTCTAAGTACTTCCCAGACGGTGATATCTTTCATCCCAAGAGTGTTGATAAGCCTCCGTACATTTGGACGAGTATTGCCACAGCTACTAAAACTTTAGAGAATGGTTTTGGTTGAATGGTGGATGATGGTGCAAGCATAGACATTTGGAATGAAAATTGAGGTTTTGAGGGGTTAAATAGTGATTCGTTGTGCCTGATTAGCCTGCCTACCCATGAACGGAAAGTGAGTGATCTTTGGAAAAATAATAATATGTGCTGGAACAAAGAAATGGTGCATAAGATTTATGGTATAAATGTTGAGGATCAAATATGTAAAATTCCCATTATTGCTAATGGCCCGACTGATAGAAGAGTATGGTTTCGCAACCCTCATGATTTTTATACCTTCAAGTCAGCTTATTCTTGGCTTCTTTTTAAGCAGGTTGGCTATGGCCCTAATCACTTCTTCTGGAAAATAATTTGGAAGTTGAAAATATTACCTAAGATTCGTATCTTTTGTTGGAAAGTGGGCCATGATATCTTTCCCACTTATGTGAAGATTTCCTTTATTTTCCAAGAGTTTAAGAAAGAGTGTCTTAGATGCGGTGATGGTATTAAAACCCTTATTCACTCATTTAATGAAGAAGTGTTCTCAACGGCAGACCGAGCCTAAGACTTCTAGAAAGTGGCGTCAGAGAAGGTGAGAGCCCTATAGTGCCCGGACACTATTGCACCACGAGGCGCTATCTACAAGTCAGGTTGTTTGGGAATGTAACCCTAATTAAGCGGTAAATTCCATCCAAGGCTAAATACGGGTGAGAGACTGATAGCGAACAAGTACCGTGAGTGAAAGATGAGAAACACTTTGAAAAGAGAGTCAAAGAGTGCTTGAAATTATCGAGAGAAGTGGATTAGAGTTGGCGGTGTGCCCCGGACGGATGTAAAACGGCGAGAGTGGGTTTGCCAATCGGCTCGAGTCATGGACCGACACTGGTCGTGGCAGCAACCTAAGCCCGGGCTTTTGATACGCTTGTAGATACGTCGTCACCTCGATCGTGGAATCCAGTAAGCGCCGTCTCAGTGTGTTTCGGCACCTGCATGCCTGTAGGTTCCCCATTCAGCTTGTCTTAAAACACAAACCAAGGAGTCTGACATATGTGCGAGTCAACAGGCTAGAAAACCCGTAAGGCGCAAAGAAGATAATTGGCAAGATCCCTTGCGGGTGCACTGCCAATTGACCTTGATCTTCTGAGAAGGGTTTGAGTGAGAACATGCTTTTCGGGACTCGAAAGATGGTGAACTATGCCTGAGCAGGGCAAAGCCAGAGGAAACTCTGGTGGTGGCTCATAGCGATACTGACGTGTAAATCGTTCGCCTAACTTGGGTATAGGGGCGAAAGACTAATCGAACCGTCAAGTAGCTGGTTCCTTTCAAAGATTCCCTCAGAATAGATGGAGCCCATAGCGAGTTCTATTGGGTAAAACCAATGATTAGAGGCATTGAGGGCATAACGCCTACGACCTATTCTAAAACTTTAAATAGGTAGAACGTCACAACTGCTTTGTTGAGCCGTGCTACGAAATTGTGAGCTCCAAGTGGGCCATTTTTGGTAAGCAGAATTGGCGATGCGGGATGATCTGGAAGCTGGGCTATGGTGCCAAACTGTACGCTAACCTAGAACCCACAAAGGGTGTTGTTCGATTAAGACAGTAGGATGGTGGTCATGGAGACAGGGAAGCTCGTTCAGTAGCGTGTCCAGCGCGAGCTTTGAAGGGGAATCGGGTTAGAATTCTTAAACCAGGACATGACGGCTGATGACAAAGTTAGAGAGTTCAGAGACGTCAATGGAGGCCTCGAGAAGAGTTATCTTTTTGGTTTAACGGAAATGACTCAACTGGAGGTGGGGTCCAATGGTCGGAAGAGCACCGTATGACGCGTGGTGTCCAGTACGCCCTAGCGAAACTTGAAAATCCGAAGGACTGTGTGCCGTCTATGCTCGGTCGTACTCATAATCGAATTAGGTCTCTAAGGTGATCAGCCTCTGGTCAATGGGACAATGTAGGAAAGGGAATTCAGCAAAATGGATCTGTAACCTTGATAAAAAAGATTGGCTTAGAGGGCTAGGCACGGCGGTCCCAGTCCCAAAAGCGTCGGCTGCTGGTGCACTGCTCGAGCTGCTCCTAGGCGATAGTGGGTCACCGTGCCAGTCGGGGGATGGACTGTCCCTGAGCGACGAACACTCAACTTAAAACTGGTACGAACAAAGGAATCCAACTGTTTAATTAAAACAAAGCATTGCGATGGTCCCTATAGATACTCATGCAATGTGATTTCTACCCAGTGCTCTGAATGTCAAAGTGAAGAAATTCAATCAAACGCAGGTAAATGGCGGGAGTAACTATGACTCTCTTAAGGTAGCCAAATGCCTCGTCATCTAAATAGTGACGCACATGAATGGATTAACGAGATTCCCACTATCCCTATCTACTATCCAGTGAAACCATAGCTAAGGGAACGAGCTTGGCAGGATCAGTGGGGACAGAAGACCCTGTTGAGCTTGACTCTAGTCTGACTTTGTGAAATGACTTGAGAGGTGTAGGATAAGTGAGAGCTCTCGGGCGAAATCTAAATACCACTACTTTTAACGTTATTTTACTTATTTTGTGAATCGGAGGTGGGGCACGGCCCCTCTTGTTGGACCCAAAGCTGTTTGATCCGGGCGGAAGACATTGTCAAGTGGAGAGTTTTGCTGGGGTGGCACATCTGTTGAAAGATAACGCAGGTGTCCTAAGATAAACTTAATGAGAATAGAAATCTCATGTGCTTGTATATCAATTGTCAATCCTTCTATACTTTTATACTAATAATATATATTAATGTAATATTGAAGACTTAATTGATTAAAAAAATAAATGCAACAAGTACAAAAAAGATTCAAAATTACAAACAATAGGATTTAAACCAAAGTATTAAAGAAAAGAGCTAACATCTTAACCAATTAAGCTAAACTAATTAATTGATATAATATAGAAATATTTTATTATCTTAATTATATTACGTTACTTTCTACTGATTTATCGGACTTATTCCATACACGTGTCAAATTAGAAAAAATAATACCATAATTCTGTACAAAAATCAGTGTCAAATTAGAAAAAATAATATGATAATTCTGTACAAAAATCAGGTGTTTACTTGGAATGAGTAAGAAAAATAATAATTTGAATGTTTTAAAATTTAATTTTAAACTGAAAAAATCAAAATTGAGAGGGAGAAAAACAATCTTTTTGGACGAAAACTGCGACAATTTCCATTGTAGGATTTACGTTACGCGATTTGTGCAATTTCAGACCTCCTTTAAACTGTTTCTATATGAATTTCTCTGTCGCTTCAAGATTCCTAAGATTTTCATTCTTGGAATTTTTGCGAGTGTTTCGGTTCTCTCCTACGATTGCTATAGGATCCGTCTGCCCAATTTGCACTGCAATTAGGCCTTTGATCACTACCTGTTATATTCGGAGGAGCCGCATGGTGATTGTGATGGCGGATGAACGACTACTGTATGAATTTCTGGTTTACCGACTTTTTCCGTGGCGCTGTGCTCTTTTCTTTCCATCACGTTTGCTGTAGGTTATGGTGCTTTACTGATGGTTTCGTGCCCCATGACGGAAAGGGGGTATGTCTTTCATTTTCATATCCAGTCTATGAATGTCTTGTACTTTACTGCCATTATTATATTCACTGAGGTTACAATGTCTGCCACAGCTTAGTACCAACGCTGAAAGTCTCTGAGTTTCCTTATTTTTTTCCCTGAAGAGTTGTTCTTGTTTCACTCTTAGACATAAGTTTTACTCAGTATTATTTTCTCTTAGATCCCTATTATGGTGGTCATGAAAGCAATGGGGGATGGACAGTGATCAAGAGGTTCAGCAAATAGTTGTTGCTGATCCTTGTTATAGTGGTATTCTTTTACCTTTTATAGAGGTAAGCTATATGGTTAAGGATATGAACCTGTTCATATTTTGTATTATTCAAAAGAATGGTAATAGCTTCCTGAAATGTCTTTTGCAAATAGGTTGCATGCTATAGAGGTAAGAGTCTTGACAATGGGGAGATCTTATGCGGATAATGGCGGGATTCTTTAGCTGTCTCAAGATTTTTCAAGGAAATTGAAAAGTTTCTCATGCTATATTACTCAGAAACAAGGATCTGTGTCCGACATGGTTATATTCAATCGTTTAAATATTTCCATGTATTTGGTGGGCCCTTTGAGGATGACCTCACCGTTCCCAAGTCCTGATATGCCCAGGCATGGGTATTTCTAGAATAATGAATAGTCTGAGCAACATAGTTCTCAAGTCCCCCTCAACTATAAAAAAGTCACATTAGTTTGTAGTTATGCTGAATTTAAATTTCTAAAATGAATCATATGTCATCCGTTTTCCATAGCATTTCCATGGTAATATTTTTGGTGTTCTTATCCTAACTAATTTAACCAATTAACATTTGTGATCTGTTTTATGATTTATTCTCTAAGCATTGGTGTCATAAAAATTATTTGCGTCTATTACAAAATAATTTTGTAACATGGTGTGCGCTTTCATGCTTGTTTAAGATATTTTTAAACAGAGAAAGAATTGAATTAAACAGTGACGCCACGTCATCTGTATCCTTTTTCAATAGATTTATGTCACATCAATATTTTTAAATTTTAATTTGAATTTAATTTTTTCAGAATAAAAATATTAAAATTCAAAATAAAAATAACGATGTGATATATATTTATTAAAAAAAAGATACAGATAACATGACATCACTGTTTTATTCAATCTTTTCCCTTTTTAAACATTGTGTTCTGGACTATTCTAGAGTTATTCTTGTCTTTACATAGTGGTGCTTTCCTAATTTATTTATCCTTTTCATTGTTGAGTTGTAATTTTGGCTGAGCCTACTGGGTACTTTTTTTTCCCTGTATTCCATTTCATAGCCTATGAAAACTTTCTTGTTAAAGTCGGAGCCTGTTTGAAAAGCTGTTGCATCATTTTATTTGTGGGTTTTCCATTTGCTATACATTCGTTGCTTTTGTACAAGTATATATCGACACATATCATATTCATTTTTGTTCCAGTACTTCTGGTTGTTTCAAATTTTCAATTTGATTGCTTCCTTTTTGCAGAAAACTCAGGTTTTATATGATGGTCCTGCATCTGGCAAGATTTTTCTTCCTCGTCTTTTTCTGCATAAATAGCTGTGTTTGCATTATTGCACATATTGATGTGATTGAGAGCATTTCATCAATGAAAATGAAAAAAATAAGGTTCTAGGCTGCCAGCATTGTTTTAGAGATTTAAGTTAACGAGAAAATTTATTTATTTTTGTACGAAAGGGGAGCGGAGCTTTTTCTATCCTCATTGTTGGGGTTTTTTTTCGTCTAAGAAAGAAAAAATGGAAAGATTAAATTTTAACAATCAAAACTAATTAGAAAAGTACCAACTGCAATTTAACGAGTTGGCCAGTCTAAATACATGGAATTTACTAATTGGTTAATTTCTGTCTAATCAACACGCTTAGATTAACCTATTAGATTGTCAACTTTCAAAAATAAGTTGACAACTTGTTAGCTTCTAAGAAAAGCTTCGGGCTGTTGGTGGTTAGATTGTCCATCATTTTGTCCTACACTTAGATTGTCCGTCACATTGGCAAGATAGCATACAAGATCCAAGTGAGAAATATCCAGCCCAATCACAAGTTTTAATAAGTTCACCTTTGCAAACCAAACCCCAAATTTGGCGGTTCCTTTGATATATCTCAGCGGCCTTCAAATGCGATACATTGCAGCAATGCATGAACCTTGATAGCAAACCTGTTGCATACATAATATCAACTCATGTTGCTGTCAAATGCAACAAACAACCAGTAAGACTTCTGTAATTCTTCTCATCAACCCTCTCAAAAGCTTCATTGTTGCTAAGCTTTTCACCAAGTGTCATAGGCGTGCTTGTTGATTTGCATCTTTCTAGAAAAACCTTTCCAAGATCTTTGAGGCGAAGCTTTGCTGACTAATATATTGCCTTCCTGAACTTGTTCCACTTCCATTTCTCCGAGGTTTGACATCTCAAACGTTTTCTCAGATTGCAGCTTGAATTCTTTCATCGAATCTGTTATAATATGCCGAAATAACAACATTTTTTGTCCAGGTAGGAACTCTTGCTTCCTGATCTTTGCATCATGTCGAAGTCTGCTTCTTTCTTTGTATAATTTCGTATTTTCGTATGCCATGAAGTGAAATTCTTCTAATTCTTGTAATTGAAATAGTCTTTCTTTCTTTCTTTCTTTGCTAGTTCTGGATTTAAATTCTTCTAGATCCATTTTAGGTTCTCACTATACATTGTAGCCCCCTAAGAATGGCCCGTGACACAGCATCATCAGTAGGCTCCTGATGTTCCTCCTCTGTTCAACCTGATCAACCACTGGCTCAGGTTCAGCCACAAGTTCGGAAGTGCACACTTGTGATGCATAAGAATCGATTTGGGTCCCCTGACCGTGTTGACAAACAATACCATTGGTAAGCAAAGGGATAGGGCAGAAGAAACCACAAAGTACTCGATTACTATGAGAAAAACCTGATAGAATGGTAATACGACTCGCAGAAAAACTCGAAGGCCTCTAGAATCGAGATCCAAGTTATGTGGTACAGACTGGCACACTAATCGAGACGTTCAAGGAAATTCCTGTAGTACCATTTCTGTTGGAAGAATTCTCTAAGCACTTTATGCATTATAAATACGAACAACAATCCCCAAACATTTTGCAAAACAAGGACGATAATCTAAAGTTAGGATGGTTGTGGTGTTCTTTAACTCTAGAAGTAATTAATAGTTATGATTTGCGGAAAGAATTGTCAGTGATTAGTGCAGGTTGAAAAGGAAAGTTCCGAGAGAGGGATAAAAAAAATAAGAGTAGAATGGCACGATGGGTGTTGGACCAATACGACCAGAAACAAAATTGAGAATCCAAACGCTGGAAAATATTTCCTTCAGTTGTAGGGCAGACCATTCATTTGAAAACGAGGATTCGAACCCACAATGGTATTGTGTAACGAAATTTGGACTTTAGTTAGATACCATCATTGGGAGTGATCTAGAATCACTCCCAAGGAAGCCGCGATAAATTCAGTTGTGCAAGAATTATATGCCTCCTTTAGAGACAAATAAATACGAAAAAGACTAAATTGGGATACTGTAAGAATAAGAGGCAAAGATGTGCGGATTACCCTTTGGGAGATATGTGAATTCTATGATGTACCTTTCTATAGCAAAGATTTCCTTAATAATACTAATTTAGACAAATTGAGGATATAAATATGGAAGATGCCATTAAGTATCTAACTCAAGATAGAGGTACATGGAATTGTAGGTTAGATAAAGATCTGCCAACCAATTTCAATCAGGCAATAATGTTCCCAATAGAAAAAATGTGGATGCAGTTTATAGGCACTCGAATTGAACCCACATTAAATGTTTTCAACTTTAATACTTTTTGAGCTATTCTATTGTATGGCATTTTTCAGCAAAAGCAGAAATGTGTGGGTAGATGGATTTACTGTGAAATGAGGCATTGTGCACACAGCCAAAAAGCTGGAATTTTCTTTCCCCACTTGGTGACAGAACTGTGTCGAAAGGCAGCAGTTCCCATGGGCGAGAATGAATAGTTCATGAAACCAAAAAAAAGCATCATCAAAGATTCATTATATACGCAATACGTCGAGCTTCAAAGAAAACAGATCATGAACTCAAATCAAAGAAGGAAAGAAAATATGGATGTTCCGGTTTCACTTAAGCGGAAAGAGTAGTCGAAAGCTCAAAGGGGGCGAGTGGGAGCAAGGAGGAAAATGTCACATCCCAAAATAGTCCCTAAACTTCACATAAATAAACAATTTAACCCCCAATTCTATCAAAACAACTTCAAAAACTCACAATCGCAAAGTTGACATTTTCCACCACATTAAGAACTCTAAAAATTTGAACATGGGCAATTTAGCTTATGATCTCAAGGCTCCAAAAACAAAAAATTTATGCAAAATGAACTAAATTTTACTAACCAATTGGAGCTTCAAAGGTAAGAAAAAAATGGCCGAATGAGTTTACCTTCCTTCTCAAATTTAGCATGCAAAGAGGATGAAGGTCATTTTTATTTTTTTTCTATCACTTTCCACTATCTTAATGTTTCTTATCTATTATTATTTGTTCTTTTCTATTATCAAAACATGGTTTATTACCTTGTCAAATATAATATAATTAACATATATTAAAATAATATCAATAATAATCCTTCCACTATCAATAACTTATATAGTTAATGATTTATTTATTTAAATAGTCCTTCACCCTAGTCTCACTTTATAATTTAGTGTAAAATTTTACCTTTATCATTTAATTTAATCTTTGCACTTAATCTAAACTTTAATTTCACAAAATCACCTACCCAAATTTAATTTCGATTTATTAATAAAATGATTTACCAACCTAGTTTATGAAAAACGAAGTCTCAGAATTACGTTCCCGGCACCCCTAACTTTCGGGTCATTACAATTCCCATGTGCACTAATGAATTGTCATCTACCCCTTAGTTGCCCCAAATAGGTTGAATCCCTTCCCCTTTTATGAGTCAAACTTGCCTTAAGTTGGGAAGCATGATCTCCTTTTATGCTCTTATGTTCCCTTTCTTTCCCTTTCACTTCTTTCTTGCCTTTTGCTACGATTCAATGAACCTGGTTACTGTTGACTTAGCTACACACACCCATTGCCATCCCTACCTTCCTCATTTCTCCCATACTCTCTTTTTTTTAAAAAAAAATTTCATGCATCTTCATTTTCTCTCCATTTGAAGAACCACAACCTATTTTCTTTAATTTTTATTTTTCCACCACCACAACCGACATTTGTACCACCATCAAGTGTCCTTTTAGCCACCATTAGCACTGCCCCTCTTGCTCCTCCTCCCTTCCGCCACCGTGCCCCGTCGCAAATTCTTTTTCCTCTTCCATCTTATATATTTTCTTACTCTTTTCACCCCTCTCCTTCGCCGTGACCCCATAGCTCTCCACCATCGGACCGCCACTCTTTCGTCGTCGAGCTACTGCCAAACTGCCATCATCACCGTTGTCAGAGCATCGTTGTCGCCGCCGCTAGTGATTGAATCCTTCATTTTATTTCTTCCACTTTCTTTTGTCAATTCTTTTTAGTGATTAAAACTCACATTGTCTCTTCACTCTACCAATTATTTTTCCAAATCACTCAAATCGCCGATCTCATTCCTTTCTCAATTATTTGACCATTCCGTGTTGAATCAAGTGTAAGTATGGTTATTTGGATCGTAAATCCTTTATGTAACCCCCCAAACCCATATCCGTCGCCGGAGTAGGGTTACAGAGTATTACCAACCTATCGAAAACATTTAACAATCAATTTATGTATAATCATAAATATACTAATTCAATCATTAAAATGTGAATTGCCCCTAAATACAGCCTTAAAGTTCCCTTAAAAAACATTTTGGGACTAAATAGAAATCATTTGAAAAGTTAAAGAAGAAGTAGCAAAATTGACAACAGGGTTCACACGGCTATGTGGGCATTCGAAGTAGAGACACATGACCGTGTCCTAGCCCGTGTTCGTACCCGTGTAACTCACTAACTTGGGTCACATAACCAAGCACACTCTCGAAATTGCCTCACATGCCCGTGTGCCAGGCCATGTGCTAGGCCGTGTAACTGCCTAACTTGCATACAAAGAAACCTATAGGGGACACACGGCCGTGTTGCCAGGCCATGTGTCATAAACAGATGAGACACACGCGCGTGTCTTAGGCTGTATGGACAAAAATTCATTTAGAAACAAGCTTTTCCAAAACCAATACAAGCATAACTATTTAATCCTCTTAAGTACACTTTAAAAAGGGACCTTAAACAACATTAAAACTCAATACAACATGTTCAATACATACCTAAACAAACATCTTAATACCAAACCAGTGTGCCCTCATTGACACCATATTTAAAATATCCATCCATAACCAATATACCCTTCATAGGTACCTCAAATAAAATTTAAGCAATCAAATAATTAAATGTAGTAAAAACATAACCTATATTCATCATTCTCAAAATAATAACCTTCAATGAACATTATCATAAGAATTAAGCATATAGACCAAACCAACCATCACCAAAACATGCAACATAGTGTGTATATATATATATATATATTCACAATCTTATAAACACATATACAAAATAATCAACTTCTAGGACATAGACACATCCTAGGTACATGCCAAAATTACAAAAAGAAACGTCACCAACATTGAGTATAGGATTCTTGTAGGATGCCGAGTTCGAGTCTACAATTTATCTAGCCTGCAAACATCGAAACCAATTCACAATCAATAGATTTCATTTATATAAAGAACCATAAGAACAATCAAAAATATGAACTTATAACTCAACCAAATAAAAATTTCCATTCTTCATCAATTATATCTATAATCAACTCTTTTGATAATTCAAGTGATCTTGTCATATGATTTATTAGCTTCATGGCACCTGATGCTTGGTGGATAAATCGCAGAGGAGTTTGCGCCTAGTGCTAGTCGGGTTAGCCAACGGTTTTGAATGTAAGCCCAGCTCTAGTTGGATAAACCAACAATGTTTGCACCCAACGCTAGTTGGATATTCCAACGATATTAAATGTGAGCCTAGCTCTAGTTGGATGAACCAACGGTATTTGTGCCTAGCGCTAGTCGAATAAATCGACGATGACAATTACTCATTTGCAAATCTATAATATTATTTGTAACGGTCTAGTTTATACCCTAGTCGAAACAGTGGTTTCGGGACCATAAATCTGAGTCCATAAAATATTTTAATATTATTTTCAGTGCCGTTGATATGTGATTAAGCATGTGGTAAATTTTTGTGAGCGAATTTGTTCGTCTGTGTGTTTAATTTTACAAAATGATTGAATTGAATTGAATGCAAAACTAGCATGCTATTTGTTAAAGTACCAATGCGTTGTGGCTTCGTAAAGGTGGAGGCTTAAATGGAAAATAAACCATTTATAAGTTAGTGGCTTATTAAAGGACAAAAATAGCCATAAATTATATGAATTATAATGGTTTTCATTAAGGGTAAATTGGTAAAGTGTTTAATAATGTTATTATAATTTAATAAAAAGAAAATGGTGGCCATTTCAATTGTGTTCATCCACCGAATCTAGAAAAGAAAAGAAAGGGTTAGACTTTGTTTCATTCGGCCAAAGTTCAAGCTTAAATCGGGTATGTGTTTTTGATCAATTTTCGATAATTTCTACGTTTTTCTAATCGTTGCTTTGAGAGCTATCAAACCCATGTCTTAATTTGATGAATTGATTATGTTTGTGTGAGATGCCATTGATGATATGTTAAGCTTTTTGATGATTTTTGGTGTTAAATGAAAGATATGAATCAGATGAACATACTTTGTTCTTGAATTTTTGTTGAATTTAGCTAAATAGGGCTAAATTGAGAAAATGGTAATTTGAACGATAAAATAGCAAATTTGATGGAAAATATGGACTTGTATGAGATGTATATGCATTCGACTAAGCATGTGTATTTGTGGATTTTGTGAATTTGATGTTTTGAGAAAAATGGACTAAATTGATAAAGTGTGCAAATATGAGGGTTAATTTGTAAATAGCCCTAAATGTGTGTGTCCATGGATTGAATTGTATGAATAAGTGAATAAAAGGGTTAATTCTGAATATGTTTAGATCAAGAACCGAGGAAAATGGACTTAGATCGTGGGAAAGCGAAAGTAACCGAGTAGCCATTTTCATTCTGATAATCGAATCCGAGGTAAGTCACTATGCAAATAAACGTACTTGCATGAAATTGTAATTGTTTATATGACTAATGTTGATAATGGATGCTTATGAGAGGATTATGCATATAAATTTCGTGATAAGTTTAATATAGTAAGTAAGTTTGGATATAATACAAGTTTTTAGTTTATATCTATATGATGGGAATTGAATGATAGTTATTGAATTAGAAATGCTGCATGTATGATGTTGAGAAATGAGGCACTAAGTGTGCGTAATTGAAATTATGATGGAGTTAAATAGCACTGTGTGTGCGAAGTAATGGAAGCTTCGGCTTTTATGACTGGCACTGTGTGTGCGATACCGAGTTAAGTTCAGTTTTGTATTAATGCACTATGTGTGCGATGTCATTTAAGTTTTGACAATAAATCACGGCACTAAGTGTGCGATTCTAAGAAATGAATAGCACTGTGTGTGCGATGATATGAAAGCTTCGACTTATTAAAGTGGCACTGTGTGTGCGACATCGAGACAAGTCGATTAAAAGAATAGGCACTAAGTGTGCGATTATAAGAAATTAATAGCACTGTGTGTGCGATGATATGAAAGCTTCGGCTTATTGAATTGGCACTGTGTGTGCAACATCGAGACAAGTCTATTAAAACAATAGGCACTAAGTGTGCGATGATTAATATGCTTCAATTATGTATATAGCACTGAGTGTGCGATTAAGTTGAATGAATATTAAAGGATGATCGACATGTAATATCGAGCATTGAATAGCTTGGAAGTTGAATAATTATGTGTTAGATAAGGTATGTATTGAACCTTTGTGGTTGATGAGTTATAAACAAGCTATGAATGAGTGAATGAGTATTTTAGTATATATTCGGAACATTGGTATTGTACAATCATTCGAGTTTCCGAGTATCTTATTAGATTCCAAATTGTTCAATGAGTAAATCTGAGCTATGAACAATTACGAGAATGTATATTCATTTCAGATACATTTGGCATGTACATTAAGTGTGTATAAAAGGTAAGTACCTATATAGCTTTGATTTGAAGAAAGTTATGATTGAATATTAAAACAAGAATGAGATGCAAGAATGTTTAAGAAAGAGTTGTATATATATACATATGATTCTTGTATGAATGAATGTGGCAATTGTGTCCAAGTATATGAACCAAAGCAATATGTGATAGTTTGCTAAGTAAATGTTATGTGTCAATGTAATTTATGCGTATATGCCTTTATGCTAAGTTTATTTGTATTATGACTTACTAAGCTTTGTAAAGCTTACTCTCTGTGTGTGTTTTTCTCTGTTTTATAGGTCGTCAAAGCTACTGAAGGCTCGGGACCGTCAAGGATCGTCATCACACTACTAAACTCATTTTGGTACCCTTTTGAAAATGTATATAGCTAATTATGGCATGTATAGGTTAGATATGTGTATATGTTTAAGAAGTGAACTTAGCCATGTGTTTTGGCAAGTTTTGGGTTGTTTTAATGTTTGAATGAATGATTCATATGATTTATGTTTTGGTATGGCTTGATGCATATGAAATGGTCATTTTGGTATGTATTTGGTTGCCATATATGCATGACATGTGATGAGAATGGTTGCTTTTAGGTATGACCCATTTGGGTGGCATTTTGGTCTTGCAATTGATCTATAATGTCACACGGTCTTGGCACATGGGCGTGCCTAGTAACCGTGGGGTAAAATCAGTAGCTAGCTTAAGAACACAATCATGGCACGGGCGTGCCTAGAGGTCGTGTGAGAAATGGCAGTATATGACCTTGTAGGACACGGTCTTAGCACACTGGCGTGCTTGGTAGCCGTGTTGGTTTTGGCAGTATATGACCACGGGAGGCACACGGGTGTGTCAATTAGCCGTGGGTGAGGCACGGCCTACCCCTACGAGCGTGTATCCCCTGTATTTAGAAAAGTTTTTATTTTTCCATGAAATTTTGTATGTGTTTTGATTTAGTCCCGACTCGGTTCATAAGCATGTTTAAGGTCTCGTTGACCTATTTAAGGGACATTATGAATGATATTGATGAATGATTGTGTGAAATTCTGTAAATGTTTTCGATCTATCCGGTAACACTTCTAACCCTAATCCGGCGACGACCACGGGATAGGGGTGTTACATTATTTCTACTGACTCAATATCACAACTCATAGTTTAATAACTATTTCATTCCAAATATCCACTAATCAAACATTAATTTATTCCTTAATGCCATATTCTTTAAACTACCATTCACTTGGATTAACAAATATATTAAGGATGTAATACAAGACATCAAATAATAACTAAATTAATTAATAAATTTTATAAAGTTTGAGTTGGGGACTACGAACTTACCAAAATACGACGGATATCTACTCAGTGATCTTTTCCTTCCTACAGTTGATACTCGATCTATTCTTCACTTGATCTATTCTTAACAATTTAGCTCAATTAATACCATTCTCGTTTCTAATAAAATCAATCAAATCTTATGTCATAGTGCATACTTTTATTTAACAATAATGCCATTTACTCAACTCAACTATTAAAATAAAAAATTTGATTGATCACATTTCCCTCTAATTTCAATAATTCACTACATATACATTTAATTTATTAACAATACCCCAAAATCTTAAATTTAATAAAGTCATACAATGCTAACCATTTCTAGATAAAAGTATTTACCAAGCTGTAACATCCTGAAATAGGGGCTATTAGGTTTGAATTGTTTTGCATGTGTATGGCTTGATTGTTCATTAATTAAGGTGTTTTAAGATCTAGGTTTAAGCCAAGGGTAGGCCTGAGCTGTAGGAAAAATTTTTGTTTTAAGTGTTAGTTAAAGAGAGCTAAGGGGAGCTAGGCCTTAAGGGAATTAATGTGGAGGTTAAGACACAATAATTCACTTGGCAAAGTGGCAAGGGAGGTGCCACTTAGGGTCTTGGAAAGTGACGCCACAAGCAGTGTGAGGGGGACTTAGGTTCGAATCCCATGGATAGTCTTAAGGTGATTTTTTTTTTATTTTGGACTTGTATGGCATGTGATGGTCAAACTTTAATTAAGCTAAGGTTGGACTATTTTCTTTTATGGATAATAGACTAAGGAAAAAGGTTACTGTTAATTTAAGGAATGAAATCTTAAGTTTTGGTATGATAAGGGGACATAAGGCTTGAAATAAGGGATATAATTTCTTAAACTTTGGGAAAGTAGAGGATTATAATGCATGAATCAAGGGCTTTGTTTTGGAAATTATTTCATGACCATTTTGACCATGAACCTGGTCAATTTTTGGGGCTAGGGGGGTTGGCCGAATATTGAAAGGGAATAGGGGATAGTTGATCAAATTCTTTAGCAAATTGGGCACCATTTTCTTTTCTCTCCAAAACCTCTCTTCCTAGCCGAATGTGTCTTGGGCTATTGTTAAAATTTTGCTTTAGTTTTGGCTATTATTCTTGACCAAATTGGTATTATTTTCTTTTCCCTCTCAAGCACTTTTCCTCTTTGTTTTGAAATTACTACCATTGAAAGGAGCATTGTTTTTCTTTCATTTTATTCTTTTTCTTCCTTGGCTGAAACTTATGTCATCATTCTCTCTTTCCCTCATCTTCTTCTTTTCTCTTCTTTTCTTTTCTTTTTACTTTGCTTAGGCGAATCTCCTTTGGATACCAAAGCTAAATTGCATCAAGTCTCAACCTTCTCTTTTCTTTTCACAATCCATCAAAACCGAAAGCACAAGTAAGCCTTAGCCGATTTCTCCATCTTTTTCTTCTTCCAAAGTCAATCACTCCTCTATAGTAGCCGAATATCTCTGTGGTTCCAAGGTAAGTGAAGTGTGATATTCGGCCAAAGGCCATTTTTTTTGTAAGCCTTATGGGTTAAAGCCGATTCTAACATAGTTACGTAGGAGGGAGTTCATCAAATCGCAAGGTGCAAATCATTTAGGCTTTGGGTTTGAGATTTAATCGATCGTCTTAAAAAGGTGTGTAGTTATCGCACTGATCTCCTGTTGTTTGGATTTGTTGTTATGTATATATATATACGTATAAGATGTGTATGATAGCCGAAAATAATGGCTGAGATGGTGGCTACCCATAGTGGGTATTCGGTTAACCAGGTCAGTTTTATGATATTATTTTACCATGGTATATGTGTGGAATTGTGGTAAGCATGTGATGTATGCTCAGTGGAATTTTACTATTATTTGGCCATGATACTGACATATGCATAGGGATTGGGATATGATTATTGAAGGACAGGGTGTACATTTATGTACGTGGTTTAGTGATGGATACGAGCCTCACGTGGATTGATGATCGGCTCTGTGCCTCATCATGGTTGGTATCGGCTTTGTGCCATATCGTGGTTGGTGATGGCTATGTGCCTCATCGTGATTTGATGTTAGCTACGAGCTACATCGTGGATTGACGTTGACTGAGGTTGTGTTGTGGATTATACTGTGATTTATTTCACATGGACCAGTGGCTTGACCACTTGGTGGATGGCATTGCTTGCCAAATTGGTGTGTAGAGGTTGGAGGGTTGATTTAGTAATCCCTTGGTGTGTGGTGGCTGGATACAGGGGTGTGTAGAGGATGGACCCTAGGCTAGGTTGGGTGCATTTTGCATTATTATTTGATATGTGGATTGGTGTGGTTTGGGCTAAGCCCATGTGTGGAAATCTGTGGACTAATTACCCACTGAGTCGGTTTGACTCACCTTTTTTACCAAACAATGCAGGTGATACATGATTCTTGGACCGGGCTGGAGCGGATACGAGGTGGCCATGCAGAAGATGTTTTTCATTATTTTATGCACTTTATATTTTCAGTATTTTGAGTAAATATTTATTGTAATAAGGGCCACTTAAAGTATTTGGGGACTTTTATTGTGTTCGAGTTGGATTGACGATCGAGATGATATTTGGAATGTTTTATTTTAGAAAGCAATTTACATCATCAAAACTTATATTAAAGTTTTAATTGAAATTTGTAACAACATAATTTTACTTAGAATTTTAAATATACAATGTTTTATAAATGATGAAAAAATTTTATGTTTTCATCCTTATGACAAATTCTTTTCAAACTTTTTTCCTCAGTAGCATTCTAGATTCGGCCGTAGCGTTTGGGCCGGGTTTGGGGTGTTGCACAAGCCATTTGCCACCTTCATTCACACCTACACTTACACCAATTCAATGGCACAATTCATGGCATACTTAGGCAACTAAACATCCACAACCAAGACATCCACATATCATTCACATGCTACATCTATCATACATAAACATCACATTTTTATCAACTCAAATCATACAAGTTTCCACATTCATGAAAGGCATCATCATATGAATATACTTATGCCAATATTAGTCGTCATTCATGGCCATATACGAAATGAAATCATTAACAATTATAAGCCAATACATTTGGCCACTTTGCAAATGACACATACAACTAAATGACCAAGTCCCTATACATGCCATATATTCAAAATACCAAGACAATCAATACCCAAAATGAGAGTTTGATAGTGTGATCTGAATCTCCGACGATCTCCGATTTTGAGTTTGTAACAACCGGACATAGGGCCTAGTTGGAATAGTGGTGCAAGACCACAAATCTGAAGTAGAAATTTATGTTTTAATGATTCGTATAAGGCTTATGAGGTACTTGCATGATTATTAGTGAATAAATTGCCCACTAGGACTAAATTGCAAAGATTAGAAAATATGAGATTCTAGAAGGTTTAAGTATGAAATAGAATTATAAAAATTATTAGAGGTCCTTATTTAGAAATTGGACCATTATATGTTGAGATGGACAAAAATGGACATGGGAAGGAAAAATCTTAAGAAAGGATCATTAAGGGCATTTTTGTCATTTGGTAAATAAAAGATTAAAAAGGGAAAAAGAAGTAAAAAATGGTGTCCATTTGCTTTCTTAGGTGTTGAAATTTGGAGAGAATCCATAGCTAGGGTTTTTCTCATTTTCAAGCTCAAAGTAAGTGCATCCTAGTCCCGTTTTTAATGTTCTTCAGATCCTCGTAGCTCATTTTAGCGATTTCTAGCTATATTTTGAGCTAACGATTATGTTAAAAAATTACCCATGTATGAAATGCATGTATTTTTGATGTTTTATGGAAGAATATGAAAGGTTGATGTAGGATAAACATCTTTTTCTAAGTGATTTACATGAGAAAACAATGAAAGGACTAAATTGCAAAAGTTATGAAAATGGTCATATATGAGTGAAATAGTAAAAATTGAAAGTTGCTATAGTTGAGAATATGATTTAGCTAGGCTTGAAATGCAATAAAGTTGAATGAAAATCATTTTACGAGCCTAGGGGCAAAGAGTACTTTTGAGAAAGTTTAGGGGCAAAATTGTAAATTTTCCAAAGTATGAATTATGAGTCAATTTAGTCAATGTAAGTATTAAACAAGTTAAATTGTTATTATAGATTAAGAAATACAAAGCTCGGACTGAAACTGAGGCAAGAACAAAGTCGAGGACTAAATTGCACATCTACATATATTTTAGAGTACCGAGGTAAGTTTGTATGAATTCATTTCTACATATGTTATTATGATTAAATTATTTGTTATGTTACATAAAGGACATTATTTCAATGAAGTTGATTAATAATGTCTAATAAGGAAAAACCAATGAGACAAGTAAATGAAAGT
This sequence comes from Gossypium rotundifolium, assembly GCA_025506655.1. Taxonomy (NCBI): domain Eukaryota; kingdom Viridiplantae; phylum Streptophyta; class Magnoliopsida; order Malvales; family Malvaceae; genus Gossypium; species Gossypium rotundifolium. The sequence continues at coordinate 97,163,021 of CP106733.1, read as the reverse complement.
CCCGGTTGAAGATTCGGAATAACGAGGATACCTATGTCATAACATGAGACAAGGAAAGCCCATGTAAGACCATGTTTGGGACATGGAATCGGCATCAAGGAATGTAGGTCCCGTGTAAGACCATGTCTGGGATATGGCATCGACACTGAACGTAGATCCTGTGTAAGACCATGTTTGGGACATGGCATCAGCATCGAATAAGGAACGTCTCATGTAAGACTATGTCTGGGACACGGCATCGACACCATTTAAGGAAGGTCTTGTGTAAGACCATGTCTGGGACATGGCATCGACACCATACAAGGAAGGTCCCGTGTAAGACCATGTCTGGTACATGGCTTCGGCATCGAGTTAAGGGATTCCGTGTTAGACCATATCAGGGATATGGCATCGACATCATGAGGCGATCTCATGTAAGACCATATTTGGGATATGGGATTGGCATTAAGACAAATGTTTGATGAGATTGAGTATCCTCTAATATTTCGAGTAATTCAACGGGCAAAAGAGCCAAGTACGAAAGAAGTAATAAGAAAGCTAAGCAAGTAAAGGTAGTAATAAACTAAGTTATTCAAGGTTGATAAAGGATTTATTTAATTTAAGAAAGATGATGAGATGAGTTCATGTTTACATTAGCAAAAGTGCTAATCTATGTGACTAAGTGGTACAAGTACCATGATTAAAAATACAAGCATGAAATTATTATGTAAAATGTGACGAGTAAGAGTAAGTATGAGTAAGTAAGTTCAAGCACTTGAGATGTAACAGTCCAGTTTAGACCCTAGTCGGAACAGTGGTTTTGGGACCACAAATCCGAGTCATTAAAATATTTTAATATTATTTTCTATGTTTACTGTGTGTGATTAAGCATGTGCTAATGTTCCGTGAGTTAATTTGTCCGTTTGTATGCTTAATTAGAGAAAATGGCTTAATCGCATAAAATGAAAGTTTGATGGTTAAATGTGAATGTATCAAATTATTGATGTCTTTATAATGTGAAGTCCTTAATCCGCAATTAACCCAATAATAGAGATAGTGGATGGCAATGGTAAAAATGACCTTATATAATATGATAGATATATATATTTTGTAATAAGGTTAATTTTGTAAATGGATTAATATATGTTATTATTAAACAAAAGAAAAAGAAAAGCCATGTCCATCTTTTTGGTTTATGTCGAATTTGAAGAAAAGAAAACAAAAAAAAAATTGAGTTAGGGCATTCGGCTAGCTTTTGATTCAATTCAAGGTATGTTTTTAATCGGTTTTTGATAATTTCTATGTTTTTGCAATCGTTACTTTGTATGCTAAAAAACCCATAGCTCAATTTTGTGAATTGATGAATATTTTGAAATGTGCCATTGATGAATTCATGAGTTTTATGATGTTTGAGGATGAATTATGAAAGCTATGTGTTTGATTAACATAGTTTGTTTTTGAGTTTTTGATGAATTTGAGTATTTTGGATTTAATTGAGAAAGTAGTATTTTGAAGGACTAAATTGTGAAATAAATGAAATGAGGGACTTGTATGAACTACATGAGAATTCAGCTAGGATGGGTAATATGAAAATTGGTGTATTTTGTGATTTTGTGAAATATGGAAATATGGACTAAATTGTCCAAATGTGAAAATATGGGGGCTAAATTGTAAATTACCCTAAATATGTGTATTTGGATTGAATTGGATGAATTAGTGAATAAATGAGTTAAATTTGAATATGTATAGATCAAGAACAGAAGAAAATAGACTTAGATCGTGGGAAATCGAAAGTAGTCCAATAACCGAATCTGATCGAATATCCGAATCCGAGGTAAGTCAATATACAAATAAATGTATTTGAATTGAATTATTTGTACATATATGAGATTTGAATTTCTATGAATATCCATTGAGATGGAATGTATATGAAATCCGGGTTTATGCATATATCGACACGTTATCAGTGTCTGAGAAGTCCCGTTTGAACCTAGGGATAGATAGGATAGTATATGTCATGACATAGGTGTCCGATGTGTGATATCATGTAAGTCCACGCCTGGGACGTTGGCATCGATATGAGATTTATGTGTAATACCATGTCTGGGACAGTGGCATCGGCATCAGGTTACATGTAAGACAACGTCTAGGACGTTGGCTTTGTACAACTATTCCGAGCACTCTGAGTATCCTATTAGATTCCAAACGGTTCAACGGGCAAGTCTAAGAAACGAATGACTATGTGATTTGTATATCCATTTCAGGTACGTTTGATATGTACACATTGTGTGTATAAGAAGGTAAGTATATTCATGAACTTACTTAGTTGAGTTATGTATTTGGATTTGAGAAAGTAAAATGTGTTACATGAATAAACAAGCTATGATCCAATAAAGTATATGGTGATATGCAAGATTGATAGATGAATGGCTAAGTGAATGTGCCAAGAAGAACTATGGCTATGCAATTGAGCTATTAGTAAATTCATATTTATTATATGTTTTGAATGCTTATATGTTAAGTTTATTTGTATATGGCTTACTAAGCTTTTGGAAAGCTTACTTTGTGTGTGCTTGTTCTGTTTTATAGATCGTTAAAGCTACGAGAGGCTCATGGACCGTCGAGGATCATTATCACACTACTTAAACTCATTTTGGTACCTTTTTGGAAATGTATATAGTTAAATATGGCATGAATAGGCTAGTTGGTTTGGAGTATGTTTGAGACATGTATATATGTAGCCATGTGATGTGGCTAGATAAATGTTGGTAATATGCATGAGTTATATGGTATATGATGTTGGTTTTGGTATGGTTATATGTCTATGAAATGGTTAAAATTTGTGGTAAGCAAATTGATGCTATATGAGCACTTATGTGAAACCAATGAAATGATAAATGTATGGTAAGATGTGAATGTACCATGCATGTTTATACATGTGAATTGGTTGTGCAAATTAGTGTACAAGTTGAAATGAATAGAAATGAGATTGAATGAGATGATATGTTGTCCATTTGACATGATTTTGGTTGCCAATTGTGCATGGAATAATGCTTGTTTGAGATTGTAGGAATGACTCTTGTGTGGGTGATTGTGTGTCAGAGTCTTAAAAATTTATAATGAATGATCTAGCCAAAAAACTAACTATGACAACGACTTGAGGCAAGCGCACCTATCGAACAGTAGTATAGTTTAGTGGCAAGATCGGATTGTCGAACCCAAAGGAACTAAAAGTACTAATACTAACTTTTTATTATTTAACCTAAAAATTAAATGAGTTGTTGTTTAATCTAAATTTAACTAACTACTAAGCTAAAGATGCTAAGACAAAGAGAATGAATTGGGGAAATACTTGGGGGAAAAACCAATTGATTAAGACAATACCCGAGGAAGAATCCACCTAGACTTCACTTGTTATTTAACTTTGAATCAGACGATTTATTCACTTGACTTGATCCATAGGATTCCCTAATTTATATTAATACCTCTTTCGAGGCCACTAACATCTAATCATAGGTTGATTAATTGAAATTTCTTTCTAATTAAAACCCCTAGAATTTCATTAACTCGATCTATAGACTCCCATATTAGGTTTGACCCTAATCTGATAGATTTTCGTCATCTTATTTCTAGGGTTGCGATCAACTCCGCTTAACTATGCTAGATCTACTCTTAGATAGGGACTTTTGCTCCACTGCCTAAGCACATCAATACTTGAATTAAAATCATGAGATATCAAAACAAGAATTAAGAAAACAAGAATTAAGAACAAATCAAGTATTTATCATACAGCTCAGAAAACAATAACAAGATTCGTCTTAAGTTTCATCCCCCCAGGTATCTAAGGGGTTTAGTTCATAATTATAAAAGAATACATCTTAGAAGAAAATATAAAACAAAACATAAGAAAACCCTAAAACCCCCTTAAGGAATTGAATGAGAGATCCTCAGTCTTGAGTATGATTCCGGCTTCTTGAGATGAATCAACTAGCTTTCTTCGAGTTAATCCCACAATTTGGCCCCTCAGGCTTGGCTCTTTGGCCTAGCTGAACGCCCCATTTAAGGTTGGCCTCTAGGGTGTTTATATAGGCTTTTGGAATGACTTTCTTTACCTCTAAGTGCCCTATTCTGAATGAAACTCTTCTTTGCTACGGCAGGGACACGCCCATGGCACACGCCCGTGTAATTCGAGGCCAGGTCCTGTTCGGGTCTGTTAATGAGGCACGACCGTGTGATTCGAGGTCCAGGCCGTGTATAATTCGTGTTAGGCCTATTTTTCCTATTTTCGCCCATTTTCGTTCTTTTCATCCTCAGGTGCTCTCCTAAGTATAAAACATGAAAACAAGGGATTAGGAGCACCTATTTCCATAATTAAAGGGATAAATCATCCAAAAGTATGCTAAATGTAGATGAAAATATGTTCATATTACAGTTTATCAAATACCCCCACACTTAAGCTTTTGCTTGTCCTCAAGCAAAATTCTCAACTCACAATTAAAATGAACTTCCTCAATTCATAATATTCATCGATAATGTTTCATAATAATTCATATATAATTCATACATGGATAATTTAACTAAAAGAGTCCTAAAGATTCGAACAATCAAAGTTATAAGTTTTTAGAACGAAAAATATAGGTGTTTCCCCTTATCTAAATAATTACCTTTGATTCAAAACTGACAAGGATTGACATCCTCACTAAAGATTCACTCAAATCACTCAAGGTGTTTAAGGTTCAAAATAAAGCACTCATCAGTCAACATGAAAAGTTAATCCCATAGGCTTGCCTAAAAATCAAATCTCCACCACTATAAAATAAGATGATACACAAATCAAAACATCTTTTAAAAGGGTTGTAATGGGGTTTAGGTTAAATGTGTGGATAAAAGTTGAATTAGAAGGGTTAATATCGAGATTGAATTGACAATTTACCTAACTAGAAAAATGAACTAATCCTAAATAATTACATAAATTGAAAACTTGAAATACTAATAATATGAGCTTCTTCTTCACGATGTTGAATTTAAATGCATAAGCTCACTTAATCACAGAACTAATAATGAATATACTTTGAAATTTTTTTAAGAACAAATCATGTTAAGTACATAATATAAGAAAAATTCAACTACTGAAATAAAATAATTTGGCAACTAATCAAATCAAGTCTCGATAGAAGGGTAGCCAAAAGGAATGGTGATAACATATACAAGATGGGTTTTGGGTTAATATTAGTGGGTGAATCAATAAAAAGGGTTGTTAGGATCAACGGGGTTCACTAGGGGTTAATTATGAAGGTAGGCTTTTAGTGGAATAAGTGGGTTAAATCCTAGGTGCCTTTATCATCTTAGTATATCAAATCAATGGTGTGGTCTCGACATGTATAATCGAAGCAAGTTCTAGAATAACAAATCAATGTTGACACACTCATAATAAATAAAGAAAGCACGAAAAGAATGTATGCTCTAAAAGGCTCAAAATCTCACAAAAATTATGAGTTTTTTATGGCAACCTTGTAAATTTCAAATTTCAGGGTAATGATTAGATTTAGGTAGACAACCTAACAAAATTTTAATTTTTGAAAATAGACTTATCATGCTTGATTCTCTAGTATCTTAAAGTTTAAATCACCAATGCACAATTAACTATGACTTAATCCGAAACATATAAAAAAATCAGAAATCAACAGGAATTTCATTCTAATTAGTAATATGAGAAAATTACTTAAGATAAGATATCATTTAGGGATTTGAGAATAATGCAAAAAGTTAGGCACTTTTCTAAATAAATTTTCACCCTCCACACTTAAGATGTACATTACCCTCAATGTACAAAGATATATATGGAATCATAAGAGATAGGGAGAAGTGAAACTTCCTAATTTTTGGATGGATTCCTTGAGTTGGCAGTGGTCGTGGTGTGGTGGCCGTCAACAATCTCTGCACTAAATGAAGAACTTGAGAATCTCGTGAAGAGTTAGCCAGGAAATAATAATAATTCTAAATATACTAATTATATATATAAAGGAAATAAAAATAAAAAGAAAGAGTGTAAAATTGAAATAAGACAAAAGGAACCGATTAATGTATCGAAAGGTCCTTATTGTTAGATGGTTGGTGAGGTGGGTGTGATTTCTAAGGCTGTGATGTGTGATTCCCAAACAACCTTTAGAACCTAAAACCAAGAAACTAAAATAAAATAAACTATATTTAGTATAAGAAAAATAAAGATAAGGAAATTAAAAGAGATGAGAAAAGAAAAAGAGAGAATAAATGGACTCAAAGGTCTTTTTCCTATCGAGTTAATGAAGAGGCCGGCATGAACTTATGTAGATCGGTCTCGCACAGGGAGACTGGGATAGGATCCTTCTACCTCTTCGACAAGGGTATGGTTAGATCTTGAGTTAGGGGAATGAAGAACAAATGGAAATGAAATGGAATGAAAGGGGTGTGGAAGAGAAAGGAGTTGGGAGTAGGTGAGAAGGGGAGAGGGGTGTTTTAAATAGAAATTCAAATCTAGTATATCCCACACCCTTGTACTGTGGGCGTGTCGAATCACATGGCCGTGTCTCATGGCCGTGTTATGCTTCCTTCATTTCTCTCACGCCCATGTGTAGGTCACCACGCCCGTGCTTCTAAAATAGTGTCTACCACGGCCGCATCGCACGACTGTGGTGTTTAGTTGGAGCCTGTGACTTGAAGATATTTTTTGTCTTGTTTCGTACTATCTCTACCATGTCAGTACGAAAATCCGTAGTACCCACACGGCCACGGCCATGGCCGTGTGCAAGGCCATGTGGGGCGAAAATTTACTCTTCATTAACTTGGTTAGTTTGTAGTTAGGTGCTAAATGAAAGAGAATAAAAATAAATGAGGTTAGTGCTCGGGTTGCCTCCCGAGAAGCGCTCGTTTAAAGTCTTAAGCTAGACTTACCACTCATTCACACATTCATGGTGGTTTGAGGAGTGAAAAATCCTTTCTCATGCTATCATTATATAATTTGAGTCGAATAGTATTTACTTTAAAAGTGCTGAATGTAGAATTGCTTACCTCGATTGTGCCGTATGGGAAGACATTAATTACCTTAAAAGGGATCTCTTCATTTGCATTGAGGTCTGACGTGGTGGTTCGAGGGTCTATTTTTTCTAACAGTACCTGATCTCCTATTTTGAAGTGATTTGACGTTTCTATAAGCTCGTCTAGGGGTCCCTTTAGTTTTAATTCGTGTGGTTTCGGTTCCTCATTGAAATGCGCTTTCCACTCGTCTAGGTCATCAATCTGAAGCCTTCTTTCCTCGTAAATTTCTTCTTCATTGGCACGAGGGTTGTGAATTAGCTCAGATATGTAGCGTCGTGGTGTTTCCTGCAAAGAAGGTTTAACCGAAGGGTTATCAATAGAATTTATGTTCTCACCTTTGTCGCTTGATGTCCTAGCTGAGTTGAGAGCTTGAAGACTGATTGATTTGTCACCTACATGAAGTGTGAGTTCACCTGTACCAACATAAATTTTAGATCTGGCAGTTGCTAAAAAGGGTCTTCCTAAAATTAAAAGAACTGTATTATCCTCATCCATATGTAAAACAACAAAGTCTACAGGGAATATAAATTAGTTAATTTTAATGAGTACGCCTTCAATTATACCCCTAGGAATTCTAATAGTTTTATCAGCTAATTGAATACTCATCCTAGTTTGTTTGGGTTTCCCTAGACCTAGTTGTTTGAACATTTTATAAGGCATAACATTTATGCTTGCCCCTAAATCAACTAAAGCATTATCAATAGTTAAGCTACCAATTAAACATGGAATTGTAAAACTCCCTTGATCTTTTAATTTTCGTGGTAGTCTGTTTACTGAGCACACTGCGTTTAGTTCCACATGCGACTCCTCGTCTAACTTCCTCTTATTTGTTAAAAGCTCTTTAAAAAATTCCTTGAATCTGGCATCTGCGAAATATCTTCAAGAAACGATAAGTTAATATGTAATTTCTTTAAAAGTTTAAGAAACTTACCGTATTGTTCGTCTGAATTGTCTTTCTTCATTGCATCGGGATATGTATACAAGGTTGGTATTATTTAATTACTGGTTTTGGCTTTTCTTGGCTTACCTCAACCTTATCTTCACTTACCACAGGTTTTTGCCTTGGCTCAGATTCAGACTCTACTAACCCTTCACTATTCTGAGCGGTTATGGCTTGAAGTTGCTTTTTGGGTTAGTTTCAGTGTTACTTGGCAAGCTACTTTGTGGTCGCTCAGAGATCAGCTTAGCAAGTTGCCCTAACTGGTTCTCGATTCCTTTAATCAATGCTTGTTGATTTTTAAGTGTTGTTTCAGTGATTTGGAAACGAGTTTTTGACACCGCTATAAATTTTGTCAGCATCTCCTTAAGGTTCGGCATCTTTTCCTATGGGTAGGGCTGTTGTTGGAAGTTTGGAGAGGTTGTTGTCTCTGGTTTCCTTGACCACCCCATGAAAAATTAGGGTGGTTCCTCTAACCTGGATTATAAGTATTACTATAAGGGTTATTTTGAGATCTGAAATTGTTACCCTTATAGTTTATCTGTTCGCTTTCTATGCCAAGATTGTAGGGTGGGTACTCAGGATTCACCACACCTCCTAGATTTGAATCGTATTGCATTACTGGGTGTACCTGCGAGGAACCACACAAACCATCAATCTTTTTATTTAACATCTCTACCTGATTTGATAGGATGGTGACTGTGTCGAGGTTGAAAACTCCGGCTGCTTTTGTTGGCCTTGTCTTTGTAACTTGCCACTGATAGTTGTTCAGTGACATCTCCTCTACAAACTCATAGGCCGCCTCAGGATTTTTATTATTCAGGATTTCATCGGCTGCTAAATCAATCAGCTGTCTAGTTGAAGGGTTCACACCGTTGTAAAAAAGTTTGGACCTGTAACCACAAGGGTAATCCATGGTGTGGGCACCTTCTCAATAAATCTTTATATCTCTCTCATGCATCATATAGTGTTTCAAAATCCATCTGCACAAAAGAAGAGATATCATTCTTTAATTTTTTCGTTTTGGCTGGCGAAAAATATTTTAATAAAAATTTTTCGGTCATTTGTTCCCATGTAGCGATTGATTCTCGTGGAAGAGAATTCAGCCACTGTTTAGCTTTATTCCTCAAAGAGAAGAGAAATAACTGAAGATGGATGGCATCATCAAAACGCCATTAATCTTGAAAGTATCGCAAAATTCTAGGAAATTTGTCAAGTGATTATTTGGGTCTTCATCCTACAAACCATCAAACTGAACAAATTACTGTATCATTTGTATAGTGTTAGGTTTTAGTTCAAAATTATTTGCAGCTATAGCAGGTCTAACAATACTTGACTCAGTTCCTGTTAAATTAGGTTTAACATAATCATACATAGTTCGAGGAGCATGATTTTAGGCCACTTCTGGAGGTAGCAGATTATTCTCAGCCATCTCTTCGGTAGTATTGGTTTCGTCTCCTTGCTCTTATTCTATGTATTTTAAGCTTCGCTTTATTTCTCTACGATTTCTGCGAACCGTACCTTCAATATCACTGTCGTAAATCAAGGGTCCTGCCAGGTTCCTTCTAGTCATAAACTAGAGGTACCTACCAGGAAAAGAAAAAGAAAAAGAAAAAGAAAATTAGAAAAGTAAAAATAAAATTTAATAGCAAAAATAAAATAAAATATGGCTAAAGTAATAAAAATTGAGCTTTCCTAATATTTTAGTTCCCCAGCAACGGCGCCAAAAACTTGATCGTGTGTCAGAGTCTTAAAAATTTATAATGAAAGATCTAGCCTAAAAACTAACTGTGACAATGACTCGAGGCAAGCGCACCTATCAAACAGTAGTACAGTTTAGTGGCAAGACCGGATTGTCGAACCCAAAGGAACTAAAAGTACTAATACTAACTTTTTATTATTTAACCTAAAAATTAAAGGAGTTGTTGTTTAATCTAAATTTAACTAACTACTAAGCTAAAGATGCTAAGACAAAGAGAATGAATTGGGGAAATACTTGGGGGAAAAACCAATTGATTAAGACAATACCCGAGGAAGAATCCACCTAGACTTCACTTATTATTTAACTTTGAACCAGACGATTTATTCACTTAACTTGATCCGTAGGATTCCCTAATTTATATTAATACCTCTTTCGAGGCTACTAACGTCTAATCCTAGGTTGATTAATTGAAAGTTCTTTCTAATTAAAACCCCTAGAATTTCATTAACTCGATCTATGGACTCCCATATTAGGTTTGACCCTAATCTGGCAGATTTTCGTCATCCTATTTCTAGGGTTGCGATCAACTCTGCTTAACTATGCTAGATCTAGTCTTAGACAGGGACTTTTGCTCCACTGTCTAAGCACATCAATACTTGAATTAAAATCCTGAAATATCAAAACAAGAATTAAGAACAAATCAAGTATTTATCATACAGCTCAGAAAACAATAACAAGATTCATCTTAGGTTTCATCCCTCTCAGGTGTCTAAGGGGTTTAGTTCATAATTATAAAAGAATACATCTTAGAAGAAAATATAAAACAAAACATAAGAAAACCCTAAAAACCCCTTAAGGAATTGAAAGAGAGATCCTCAGTCTTGAGTATGATTCCGACTTCTTGAGATGAATCAACTGCCTTTCTTCGAGTTAATCTCACAATTCGACCCCTCTGGCTTGGCTCTTTGGCCTAGCTGAATGCCTAGCTGAACGCCTAGCTGAATGCCCCCTTGAAGGTTGGAATCTAGGGTGTTTATATTGGCTTTTGGAATGGCTTTATTTTCCTCTAAGTACCCTATTTCGAATGAAACTCTTCTTTGCTGTGGCAGGGACACGCCCATGGCACACGCCCATGTAATTCGAGGCCAGGACGTGTTTGGGTCTATTAATGAGGCACGACCGTGTGATTCGGGGTCCAGGCCGTGTATATTCGTGTTCGGCCCATTTTCTCTGTTTTCAGGCCCGTTTTTTATTCTTTTCATCCTCCGGTGCTCTCCTGAGTATAAAACATGAAAACAAGGGATTAGGAGCACCTATTTCCATAATTAAAGGGATAAATCATCCAAAAGTATGCTACATGTGGGATTAAAATATGTTCATATTACGGTTTGGCAATTTGGCCTTGAAAATGGCCTATAATTGCCCACACGGTTGAGCACACGGGAGTGTGGCTCGACCGTGTCCCTCGTGGTTGAAATTCAAAACAAGTCAGGATCGACCACGGGCTGGACACACAGGCGTGTGACTGGCCATGTGGTGCAAGTCAGGATTGACCACAGGTGAGGCACACGGGCGTGTCCACAGCCATCAGTATGTATGCCCTATTTTGGCAAGGCCTAGACATACGGGCATGTCTGAGGCCGTAGGAGGCACACGGCCTACCCACACGGGCGTATGTCCTCTGTAACTTAGAAAAATTTTTAAATTTCTGAGAATTTCTGTACGAGTTCGGTTTAGTCCCGACCCTATTCTAAAGCATGTTTAAGGTCTTGTTGACCTATGAAATTGTAACAGTCCGATTTACACCCTAGTCAAAATAGTGGTTTCGAGACCACAAATTTGAGTCTGTATAATATTTTAATAATATATTCTGGGCTGTTGATAACTGGTTTAGCATGTGTTAAATTTTTGTAAGTTAATTTGTTCGACTGTGTGTATAATTTGACAAAAGGATTAAAATGCATTAAACATGAAAGTTGGTTGCTATTTGTCAAGGTATTAAAGTGTTGTGGCTTTCTAAATATGAGGACTTATGTGGCAATTAAGCCAAAAGTATGTGAGTGGACGGTAACATGCTTTTGTAAATTGTTTTTATATGTTATTTTTTATAAGTTAAAGTTATATTACATATTATATAGATATATTATAATAATAGAAAACAATGTAGTGGAATTCATTCATGCTTATACCATCGAAAAACACAAAAAGAAAAGAAAAGACAAGAAAAAGAAGCTAGGTATTCGACATTCATCAAGCTAAATTAAGGTAATTTTTTACTTCAATTTTTGATAATTTTTACATTTTTGTAATCGTTGCTTCGAGAGCTTTAAAACCCATGTCTCAATTTAAAAAATTGATGATGTTTGTGTAAAATTCCATTGATGCTATGTTGAGTTTTGTGATGCTTTATGGTATTAGATGTTAGATATGTAATGGATGAACATACTTTGTTCTTGAAATTTTGATGAATTTAGCTAAATAGGGCTAATTTGTAAAAATAAATTTTTGAGGGGTTAAATTGCAAAAAAAAATGAAATGTATGGACTTATATGGTTATGTGGAAGATTCGGCCTAGCTATATTGTTGGGAGATTTTGCATATTTTGTGTTTTGTGCAAATAGGACTAAATTGTAAAAATGTGAAACATTAGGGGCAAAATGGTAATTTGCCCATTTAGGTGTTTTTGGATTTAATTGAAATGAAATGTGCTTGAATGAGCTTAATTTGATCATGTTTAGATCAAGAACAAAAGAAAACGGACTTGGATCGGGAAAAGTGAAAATTATCGAATAGCCGATTTTTGTCGTCCGACGATATCCAAGGTAAGTCTTTAAGCAATTTAATATCGTTAAGGTTGGTTATAACCTTGATTACATGTTGAATTATGAATTTGTAAGTGTGAAATAGGCCAAAGCCGAATATGATAAATGATTTTTTTAATAATGAAATGTAGTTAAATTTATTTGAATTTGATATGTGATAGTAATATGAATTATGTGTGATATGTGATATTGATAATATGTAATGTGTATGAAATGGTTTAATTATATTTATACTTGGGCTTCGAGCCTAGCAGGCCTTATGCCGGTGAAGTGTATCAGGCTTATTGCCTAGCGTGCCATGTCTTAGTGAAGTGTATCGCTTATTGCTAGCGTGCTAAATGCCGATGATTAAATTTCGACCTCGTGTCTAGCGGCTTAGTGCTAGTGTGTGTTTCAGGCTTTTTTGCCTAGCAGGCTTAATGCCGGTGATTTATTATAATAAAGGGATCATTGATGATTAACAAGATGAAATTTAATTACTGTAATAAGCTAAATGTTCAGGTATGTATAAGCTTTATAGTTACAAGGAATAAGGTAAGTTGTTATATTACTATTCGAAGTTAGTAATATGAAATATAGTTGAGGTATTTTTTGTAAAATTTTAATATGTGCATATGGCTTTACAAATAATGAGAAAAATATATTGGAAATTGATCTTGGTTGTGCCTTTGAAATTCGGCCATATGTGTAAATGCAATATGTGAGGGTAATGCATATGTTTACATATGTGTATGATTGATTATATATGGTTGATATGTATACTACACTTAGTCGATTTGGTTATATGTGGAAACATAGTAAATTTAAGTGTATTCGGTGAGTTTGCCTAATCAAGGTGATATGGGGATATTTTGAGGTACTCAAAGAAAAGGCATTAGCATTTGGCATTAGTAAACCATATTAGTATTAAGCTTTAAAAATATTATGATATTAATTATGGTTTTGTAAATGCTTGAACGATTATATGATTTAATATTTTTGCTTAAGACTTACTAAGCTAGTTAGCTTACTTTGTGTGTTATGTTTTCACTTTGTTTTATAGATTTTGTTCCAGCTACGAGCTCAGGGGATCGTCAACGAAATCATCCACACTATCAATCTATTTTCGTACTTTTTGAGTTTGGTTTTTGGACTAACGGCATGTATAGGCTAGACTATGTTGTGAGCCATGAAGTTTGTTCTTGTATAAATATAAAGCCATGCGAAAATGGCTTATCTCCTTTTGTTAGTTTGGTATTGAAGCATATGGTTTTTAATGGTCAAAGATGGTGTAGAAGTTTATGTCATTATTGTGCATGGGTTGTGGGGGTTTTTAATTAGCATATATTCGGCCATGGTACATATATATTTGATAGGTATGGTTTGGTTTTGTGGTTTAGGGCATTTTGGGCTAAGATAATGTTTTGATAATGTATATTCGGTTTAAATATAAGTTCATGTTATGTATAATGTTTCATAGTTTAAATGTGCAAATTGCTTGATATATACATATAATGGTGATTTGCTAGTATATTTTGCTATAGGGATTCTGTATAATGGTAAATAATGAAGTTGTTCATGAACATATTTGTGCACGGCTGAATTTGAAAATGGTATGTGCTAATTAGGTAATGGTAAATATTACATATATATATATATATATATATGGAATGCTTTGAAATTTTGTTTGATTGAGTATGTAATCGACTATGAGATTTTATTTTGTGTTTGTATTATAGGTGAGTAAATGATATTTTCATATGTGATATTGACACAAAGGAGCATTCATGTCTATAATTAAAGAAACAAATGTATCATACGTTTAACAATAGTGTATGCTTGAATGTATGGTTGATAATAGAAATGAAATAAATGTTTAAATATTATATACCTATTCAGCCATTGTTTTTAAATGACCATGTGATTCGTATAATGCAAGTTGATGTATTAGGATTAGATGATATAAATATATATATATATATATATATATATATAAATTTTCATTTGTGATATCATGAAATGGTATGAATTTATCAAGTGTTAGTTTGGATGGTGTGCATTGACTTGGTAATTGATTTAGTGATGCATGTAACCCTAATCTGGAGATGGACACGGGTTAGGGGTGTCTCAGAAAGGGACATTTGATCTAATTGGTTGGATACGGGTTGGGGGTGTTACATTTGATTGGTATTAGAGCTACAGTTTAGTCGATTCTAGGACTAACGTAGCGTGTAAGAGTCTAGCTATACATGCCATATATCTGAATTGTGATAGTGTGATGAATCCTGACGTGTAAAATGTGTTTTACGTATAGTAATGGATCCCGAAAGAGCCATAGCTGACGATGTTGAAAGCAATGCGCCTTCTCCCGCTCAAAGGACAATGCCATCTGATTCTAGACCAGCTACGAGCGGTCAAGAGGGAGAAGCTAAACAAGCTTTCTTCCAAATGATGAGTGAGTGGTTCACTCAGTTCGTAAGAAATCATCCGACTATTTCACAACCTTCGCCCCCGTTTAATCCCCGTCAGACTTTTTCTACACCTCCGGCTATAAATCTAAATCTGTTGAATAAGCCTCCGGTCGACAAAATTCATAAGTATGAGGCTGAAGAGTTCAGGGCTACTAATGATGATGATGCTGAAAAAGCCGAGTTTTGGTTAGAAAATACTATCCGAGTATTTGATGAAATGTCTTTCACTCTGAAAGAAAGTATTAAATGTGTTGTATCTTTGTTACGAGACACAACCTATCAGTGGTGGAAGACTTTGATCTATATTGTTCTAAAGGAACGAGTTACTTGGGATTTCTTTCAGTCTGAGTTTCAAAAGAAATATATTAGTCAGTGATTCATTGATCAGAAACGAAAGGATTTCTAGATTTGAAACAAGGCCACATGTCTGTGGCTGAATAAGAATGAGAGTTCGTGAGACTAAGTCAACATGCTTAAGAATGCATTTCGATTGAAGCGATAATGTGTAAGAGATTTGAAGATGGCCTAAATAAAGATATTCGATTGCTAGTTGGTATTCTGGAGATAAAAGAGTTCGTTGTACTAGTTGACCGAGCGTGCAAAGTTGAGGCACTCGGGAAAGATAAAAGAAAAGTTGAGTCTGAAGCCAGAGATGTGAGAAAGAGATTTCCGAGAAAACCATTTCAGTCTGTTTCGAAGAAATTCTGAGATGAGCATTGCTGTTCAAAGGATAATGTGGGACATTCGGATAGAGATCGAGCTAGATCACAATTAAGCTTCAAAGCTCCAATAACATTGATGGCTAGTGTTGGAAATGTCCAATCTGATCGACTTGAATGTAAGCATTGTGGTAAAAGACATCTGAGAAGTTGTAGATTGAATGATCGAGCTTGTTTCAAATGTAGATCGTTAGATCATTTCATCCATGATTGCCCAGAGTCTATTAAGCAAGAGATTGTTTAGAACCCGAGATCCGATAATGTCTCAGCGAGAGATATACCTTCCTAAAATACAAGAAATGTCAGTGGTAGTCATAGTTATACGAGGGATACTGTTGCAAGATCTGAAGCTAGAGCGCCTGCTAGAGCGTATGCCATCTGAGCTTGTGAGGAAGCTTCATCTCCAGATGTTATTACGGGTACATTTACTCTTTATAACACTTTTGTGATTGCATTGATAGACCCTTATTCTACTCATTCGTATGTATGCATGAACTTAGTAACCAGTAAGACTTTGCTTGTAGAGTCTATTGAGTTTGTTATAAAAGTATCGAACCCCTTAGGTAAAAGTGTCCTAGTTGACAAAGTATGCAAGAACTTTCCATTGATGTTTCAAGATATCTATTTTCCTGCTGATCTGATGCTATTACCGTTTGATGAGTTTGATATAATTTTGGGTATGGACTGGTTGACATTACATGATGCAGTTATGAATTGCAAAAGAAAGACTATTGATTTGAGATGTCAGAATGATGACATAGTTCGGGTTGAGTCAAATGATTTGGCTAGATTACCTGCTGTGATATCTGTGTTGAAAGCTTAGAGTTATGTGAAAAAGGTGTATGAAGCATATTTTGCTTATGTGATTGATTCAAAAGTATCTAAAAGTAAGTTGAATCTGTGTCAGTTGTTTGTGGGTTCCCTGATGTATTCCCTAAAGAGCTACCGGGATTGACTTCGATACGTGAAGTTGAATTTGGCATTGATCTGTTGCCTGGTACGACTCATATTTCGATAGTTCTGTACAGAATGGCACCAACGGAGTTGAAAGAGTTAAAATCACAGTTGCAAGAGTTGACTAATAGAGGATTTACAAGATTGAGTTTCTCACCTTGGGGTGCTACTGTTCTGTTTGTGAAAAAGAAAAATGGCATGGGAGAATGTGCATTGATTATCGTCAGTTGAACAAAGTGACTATAAAGAAAAAATATCCGTTGCCCAGAATCGATGATTTGTTTGATCAGCTTAAAGGAGCTACTGTGTTTTCAAAGATAGATCTAAGATCGGGATACTACCAGTTGAGAGTAAAAGATTTAGAAATTTTGAAAACTACTTTCAAAATGAGGTACGGGCATTATGAGTTTTTAGTTATGCCTTTCGGACTAACGAATGCTCTTGTTATTTTTATGGATCTGATGAACAGAATTTTTAGACCGTACCTAGATCGATTTGTTGTTGTATTCATTGACGACATTTTGATCTATTCTCGAGATGAAATAGAACATGCTGAACATCTGAGAATCGTGTTACAAGCTTTGCAAGAGAAGCAATTGTATTCGAAATTCAGTAAATGTGAATTCTGGTTACGTGAAGTTAGTTTTCTGGGACATATTGTATTGGCCTCCAGAATACGAGTCTATCCAAGTAAAATTTTTGCTATTCTAGAATGGAAGCCTCAAAGAATGTGCTTGAAGTTCACAGTTTTCTGGGACTTGCTAGTTATTTTCGAAGGTACATGAAAGGCTTTTCGATGATAGCTGCTCTATTGACTAGATTACTTCAGAAAGATGTGAGGTATGGATGGTCCGATAAATGTCAGAAAGGCTTTGATCAGTTGAAAGCCCTTTTGACTGAAGCTCTAGTGTTAGTAGAACCAGAATTGGGCAAAGAGTTCATGATTTATAGTGATGCTTCATTGAGTGGGCTGGGTTGTGTTTTGATACAAGGAGGCAAAGTAATAGCTTATGCCTCGAGACAACTAAAGCCTCATGAAAAGAACTATCCGACTCATGATCTTGAATTAGCTGCGATTGTGTTTACATTAAAGATTTGGTGTCACTACCTCTTCGGTGAAAAGTGTTATGTGTATTCGGATCACAAAAGTCTGAAATATTTGATGACCTAGAAAGATTTGAATCTGCGACAGAGAAGATAGTTAGAGCTGTTGAATGACTACGAGCTTGTGATTGATTATCATCCGGGTAAGGCAAATGTTGTTACTGATGCACTGAGTCAAAAGTCAATGTTTGCATTGTGTGCTATGAATGCTCTTTTAGACTTGTCTAATGATGGTTCAATGATAGCTAAATTGAAAACGAAACTGTTGTTTTTACGGCAGATTTGTGAAGCTCAGAAAGTTGATAATGAAATGCTAGCAAAACGAGCTCAATGTGAATCGAACTCTGATTTTGAATTTCAAATTGATGTTGATGATTGCTTAAGGTTCCAAGATCAAATTTGTGTTCCAATAAACCCAGAGTTGATTCAGTTGATTTTGAATGAAGCACATAACAGTCACTTATATTTTATCCGGGAAGTGCAAAGATGTACCATGAAGCAATGCTATTGATGGTCTGGCATGAAAAGAGATATTTCTGATTTTGTTTCGAAATGTTTAGTCTGTTAGCAAATTAAAGCTGAACATCAGGTTCCGTCTGGTTTGTTACAACCAATTCTAATTCCGGAGTGGAAATGGGATAGAGTGGCAATGGATTTTGTTTCTAGATTGCCTCTGACTCTGAGAAAGAAAGATGCAATTTTGGTTGTAGTTGATCGATTGACGAAATCCGCCCATTTTATTCCAGTATGATCAGATTACTCACTTGATAGATTAGTTGAGCTTTACATTTCTGATATTGTGACATTGCACGAGTGCCATTGTCTATTGTGTCAGATAGAGATACGAGGTTTACATCACGATTTTAAAAGAAATTGCAAGAAGCTTTAGGCATGAAATTGCATTTCAATACAACTTTTCACCCACAAACGGATGGTCAATCCGAATGGATCATTCAAATTCTCGAGGATATGTTGAGATGTTGCATTCTTGAGTTTGATGGTACGTGGGAACAGTACTTGCCATTGATTGAATTTGCGTATAATAATAGCTTTCAGTCGAGTATCAAAATGGCAACTTATGAAGCCTTATACGGACGCAAATGTTGAACACCTCTATATTGGACCGAACTCAGTGAAAATAAGATATATAGGGTCAATTTGATAAAAGACACTGAAAAGAAAGTGAAAGTAATCCACGACAGTCTGAAAGTAGCATCTAATCGTCAGAAGTCCTCTGCGGACTTGAAATGAAAAGATATTGAGTTTGAGATCGGTGACAAAGTGTTCTTAAAAGTATCTCCGTGGAAGAAAATACTCCGACTTGGATGTAAAGGCAAATTAAGTCTGAGGTCATTGGACCGTATGAGATCATCAAGCATGTTGGACTTGTTGCGTACAGATTATTGTTGCCACCTAAGCTAGAAAAGATTCATAATGTATTTCACGTGTCAATGCTTCGTCGATATAGATCTGATCCGTCACATGTTATTACTCTATCTGAAATTGAAATCCGATCCAATATGACTTATGAAGAAGAACTGATCCGTATCTTAGCTCGTGAAATGAAAGAGTTGAGAAATAAGAAAATTCAGTTAGTAAAAGTGTCGTGGCATAAACACGGAGCGAAAGAAGCTACGTGGGAGCCTGAAGATTTAATGAGACAGAAATATTCGAATTTGTTTAACGGTAAGATTTTCGGGGACAAAAATCCCTAAGGGGTGAGAATTGTAACAGTTTGGTTTAGACCCTAGTCAAAAAAGTGGTTTCGGGACCACAAATTTGAGTTAGTAAAATATTTTCATATTATTTTCTGTGTTTACTGTGTGTGATTAAGCATGTGCTAAAGTTTCGTGAGTTAATTTGTTCGTTTGTATGCTTAATTAGAGAAAATGGCTTAATCTCATAAAATGAAAGTTTGATGGTTAAATGTGAAAGTATCAAATTGTTGATGTCTTTATAATGTGAAGTCCTTAATAAATAATTAGCCCAATAATAGAGATAGTGGATGGCAATGGTAAAAAATGACCTTATATAATATGATAGATATATATTTTGTAATAAGGTTAATTTTGTAAATGGATTAATAAATGTTATTATTAAACAAAATAAAAAGAAAAGCCATGTCCATCTTTTTGGTTTATGCCGAATTTGAAGAAAAGAAAAGAAAGAAAATTGAGTTAGGGCATTTGGCTAGCTTTTGATTCAATTCAAGGTATGTTTTTAATCGGTTTTTGATAATTTCTACGTTTTTGAAATCGTTGCTTTGTATACTACAAAACCCATGCCTCAATTTTGTGAATTGATGAATATTTTGAAATGTGCCATTGATGAATTCATGAGTATTATGATGTTTGAGGATGAATTATGAAAGCTATGTGTTTGATTAACATAGTTTGTTTTTGAGTTTTTGATGAATTTGAGTATTTTGGATTTAATTGAGAAAATAGTATTTTGAAGGACTAAATCGTGAAATAAATGAAATGTGGGGACTTGTATGAACTACATGAGAATTCGACTAGGCATGGGTAATATGAAAATTGGTGTATTTTGTGATTTTGTGAAATAAGGACTAAATTATCAAATATGAAAATCTGGGGCTAAATTGTAAATTACCCTAAATATGTTTATTTGGATTGAATTGGATGAATTAGTGAATAAATGAGTTAAATTTGAATATGTATAGATCAAGAACCAAAGAAAACGAACTTAGATCGCGGGAAATCAAAAGTACTCGAATAACCAAATCCGATCGAATATCCGAATCCGAGGTAAGTCGATATACAAATAAATGTATTTGAATTGAATTATTTGTACATATATAAGATTTGAATTGTTATGAATATCCATTGAGATGGAATGTATATGAAATCCGGGTTTATGCATATATCGACAAGTTATCAGTGTCCAATAAGTCCCGTTTGAACCTAGGAATAAATAGGATAGTATATGTCATGACATAGGTGTCTGATGTGTGATATCATGTAAGACCACGTCTGGGACGTTGGCATCAAAATGAGATTTATGTGTAAGATCATGTCTGGGACAGTGGCATCGATATCAGGTTACATGTAAGACCACGTATGGGACGTTGGCATTGTACGACTATTCCGAGCACTCTGAGTATCCTATTAGATTTCGAATAGTTCAATGGGAAAGTCTGAGAAACGAATGACTATGTGATTTGAATATCCGTTTCAGGTACGTTTGATATGTACATATTGTGTGTATAAGAAAGTAAGTATATTCATGAACTTACTTAGTTGAGTTCTGTATTTGGATTTGAGAAAGTAAAATGTGTTACATGAATAAGCAAGCTATGATCCAATAAAGTATATGATGATATGCAAGATTGATAGATGAATGGCTAAGTGAATGTGCCAAGAAGAACTATGGCTATGCAATTGAGCTATTAGTAAATTCATATTGATTATATGTTTTGAATGCTTATATGTTAAGTTTATTTGTATATGGCTTACTAAGCTTTTGGAAAGCTTACTTTGTGTGTGTTTGTTCTGTTTTATAGATCGTTAAAGCTACGAGAGGCTCGAGGACCATCGAGGATCATCATCACACTACTTAAACTCATTTTGCTACCTTTTTGGAAATGTATATAGTTAAATATGGCATGTATAGGCTAGTTGGTTTGGAGTATGTTTGAGACATGTATATATGTAGCCATGTGATGTGGCTAGATAGATGTTGGCAATATGCATGAGTGATATGGTATATGATGTTGGTTTTGGTATGATTATATGTCTATGAAATGGTTAAAATTTGTGGTAAGCAAATTGATGCTATATGAGCACTTATGTGAAATCAATGAAATGATATATGTATGGTAATATGTGAATGTACCATGCATGGTTATACATGTGAATTGGTTGTGCATATAAGTATACAAGTTGGCATGAATTTAAATGAGATTGAATGAGATGATATGTTGTTCATTTGACATGATTTTGGTTTCCAATTGTGTATGGAATAATGCTTGTTTGAGATTGTAGGAATGACTCTTGTGTGTGTGGCAATTTGGCCTTGAAAATGGCCTATAATTGCCCACACGGTTGAGCACACGGGTGTGTGGCTCGACCGTATCCCTCGTGGTTGAAATTCAAAACAAGTCAGGATCGACCACGGGCTGGACACACAGGCGTGTGATTGGCCATGTTGTGTAAGTCAGGATCGACCACGGGTGAGGCACACGGGTGTGTCCACGGCCGTGTGGACAAGTCAGTATGTATGCCCTGTTTTGGTACGGCCTAGACATACGGGCGTGTTTGAGCCTCCCATGGCCTGCCCACGCGGGCGTGTGACCTCTGTAACTTAGAAAAAATTTTAAATTTCTGAGAATTTCTGTATGAGTTCAGTTTAGTCCCGACCCTATTCTAATGCATGTTTAAGGTCTTGTTGTCCCATGAAAGGGACATTTAATTGATTGGTTGCATCATATTATGAAATATTTGTAAAAGTTTTCGTTTGTTCGGTAGTGCCTCTTAACCCTAATCCAGCGATGGATACAGGTTGGGGGTGTTACATGAGATTTATGTTGTTCTTATTCATGATGGATGAGTATATTATGAACTATATGTTGTTATATGAAATTCATGCAAACTTACTAAGCTATATGCTTACTCCTCTCTTTTCTTCCTTCCTTGTAGAATCACCAAGCTAGCTCGGGGACCCAAGACATCGGAGCTCGGATCACACTATCAATCGTTATTTTGGTATAGCCAAGTTGTTTTATTTTGGCATGTATAGGATTATATCATTTGGAGTTATATCATATTGCGAGCCAAAGGGTTGGCTATTAAGATTACTATCCTTTTTGTTTATGGCCAAATAGATTGGCCAAGATTTGTCAAGTTCTATATATTAATGATGATGAGTTTTTATGAATTCTATAAGTGATATTTTAGGAATTATTCATAGCACATGAATGCTACATTATGTATTGGTTGAGTCGGTATAACTGTGTTTATGTTTCAGGGTGGCAATTGGCTTGGAAAATAGCCTCTAAGTGTCTACACAGGTAGACACAAGGGCGTGTGTCTAGGCCATATGTGACACACAGCCAGCCCCATGGGTGTGTTAATAGGTCGTGTGTTAATAGGTCGTGTGTCCCTTGCACTAGTTTGCGAGATACTATTCGTCACACAGGCGTGTGTCTTGGCCGTGTGCTAATTAGGGATTGATGATGTCATAAACAGAGAACTCTACGAGCAGGAGACACGATCATGTCTTGGCTGTGTGAAGAACATGGGTTATAGACACGGGCATGTGCTCAGTCGTGTGAAATAAGTCAGTGTCGACCACGTGTGAAGAACACGGGCATGTCTCAGGGGCACACGGGCGTGTCCCTTGGACAACACGGGCGTGTGGGCCCTGTTTAGGAAAAATTTTTCAAAAATAGTAAAAGTCTCCGATTAAACCCCAGGATCTTCCAGAAGTAAGTTTGAAGCCTTGTAGGCCCAAGATATCTATGTTATGATTAAGAAGGAAAGGTTTTAAGATGGAACGAAACTTTATAGCCTGATAATGCATGTCCAAGTAAGGTTAAGCATGGTAATGCCTCGTATCTGGTCCCGGAGTCAGAGACGGGTAAGGGGTGTTACATAGCTAGCTTGGAGACACTATAAAAACATGGAAAATAAATGGAGTAAGCTATATGGATTAGTAAGCTCGTATGCAAGAAATAAGCAAACTTACCATGCACAATAATTCAAAGAACATAACATAATTAAATGTGAACCTACCATAGTTTCATAATCAAAATTTATCCCATCACAAAACTTACCTCATATTCATCATTTCACACATTTAATAAGTATAAGCTTTACATACATACCTGAGCCATCTCAAAATGAATGTACTCATACTTTCATCTTTGACATACTCGTGAACCACTCGGAATAACAATGTCGTATACTCGGGAAACTTTGCACACTAAGTGCTACATAAGTAGCCAAAGCTACCTAAATCTCATATCTCATAGTCGCTCGCTACTAACACAAGCTATCAGTCAAGACGTAGCTACATGGTGCCTCTCACACAAGCTATCAAGTATCCGCAACATATGATGGTATAATCAGCCAACTGTAGGACGTACGAGACCAACACCCGGATCACATAATTACATAACACATAATGACCCTAGTGACATGTCACTTGTATCCTAAACTATTCCTAAGGTTCAAACTGTAGTAGCCCGATTTGGGGCTAGTCAGAATAGTGATTTCTGGACCACTGATTCGAGGTTGAAGAAAATTATTTTGATATTACTTTATGTGTTATAACATGTTTATAGAGATGCATGGAAATTTTGGTGCTTTAATTTTAGCGATTGTATCCTTAATTGTGAAAAAGGATTGAATCGCATAAAGTGCGAAAGTTCTATTTTACAAGCTAGGGGTGTCTAATAGCTATGGAATATTAAATTGAAGGTCTTTAAAGTGCAAATAGACCACTCTAAGAGTGATCGCCGGCCAAGGGGGACAAAGACATTAATTTGGTCAAAAATTTGGTGAAATTAGGTGATTAAAAATGAATAAAATAAGACAAAGGAGAAAGATATCATCTTTTACTATTCATTCTTCTTCTATCACGTAAAATTGAAGGGAAATTAGAGTATTTTGGAGTTCAAACTTTCAGCCAAGCTATTTTCTTGCAAGTAAGTGATTCTAGTGGTCTTTCTTGATAATTTTTGTACTTTTGGAACCCCCAAAGCTTAAGCTAGCTAATGAGGGGACCAATTTGCAAAATGGTTGAAAGTTTAGGGATTTGACATGAAAATGTTCATGTTTTTTTCTGAGTTTTTATGCAAGAAAATGAACGTTAGTAGGTTGAGGAACAACTTTTGTGAAAGGTGCTACCATGAAAACACTTAAATAGGACTTATTTGTAAAAATAGTAAATGAGTAATAAATGCATGAAATAATTGGTTTTGTGAGTTGTTGTAAGATAAATAAATGTTTAGCTAGGCTTGTTTAATGAGAAAATTTGATGAAAAATGATTTACGAGCCTAGGGGCAAAATAGTAATTTTGCTAAATTATGAGGGCAAAATGGTCATTTTTGCCTAAGTAGAAATTTTGATGTATCATGAATTATAAAGTGATTGAATGAGTGAATTTTATTATTATAGATCAAGAAGAGCGAGGAAACCACTTTGACCGAGGAAAAGGCAAGGTTAAGGACTAAACCGTCGACTAGTACATTTTGCACCGAGGTAAGTTTAAGTGTAAACGATGCATCTCGAATATATATATGTTGTTAATTATTGGTGCATTGTATGAATGAGATCATTTATGATTGAGATGGATTGAATTCAATAGATAATGAGTATTTCCCGTATAAAACTAGAAATAGAAATGTAAGTGCGAAAAATATCCGTAATAATCATTGAAGGGTTGTGTGCGATACCACCTTATTACTCATTCACGATGGGTTGTGTGTGATACCATCGTTTATATTATCATTTGGTGGGCTATGTGCGATACCATCGTAAATATTCTTGTTGGTGGGCTATGTGTGATACCACCCTATTATAGATTAATGGTGGGCTATGTACGAAACCACCGAGTGTTTGGTATTATTCCAAATTTTTCATTGAGAAATTGTTTAAGTATTTGTTTCATATGACTTTGTGGTGATGAGTGCAGGGGATGTATGCTAATTAATGTGAGCATTATGCTTGTTATATGGTTAGAATGTGGTAAGAAATGAAATGAGTAAGCATGATTATGGAATGGGATTGTTTTTGCTTAGTATGTAATGCTATTTAATGACTAGCATATGTTATGATGCTTATTGTTTACATGTAAACTTACTAAGCTTAAAGCTCACTCCCTTTCTTTTCCCTTGTTTTATAGTGTCAAAGAGCCGGTTCAGGATACGAAGTTAATTGGAAGATCACCCACAGTATCAGCTCATCTCGGTATATCTAGACTTAGCATTTTGAGTATGGCATGTATAGAGGCTAGACTAGGTGAAATGTTTTGTTATTTTGGCCAAGTTTGTTGGCTCCTTTAAAGATGAACTATTTTGTATATAGCCATAGTTGACTGCTCATTATTACTAGATTATGAAAAGATGAGGTTATTCATGAAAGTGTATGTTGCATAATTGGAATGCTTAGTGAATGGTTGAATGAATTTATGTTGTGTGAGTTAGTGTGATAAAAAGAGCTTGGCAAACGGGCGTCTGTCTAGGCCGTGTGAGATACACGGTCAGTTCCATGGGTGTATGATTAGGTCGTGTGTCCCCTATATGTTAATGTTAAAAGTTAGTGTCGACCACGTCTAGCCACACGTGCGTATGTCTAGGCCATGTGACCCTTATGAGGTTGCTGACGTCACAAATAGAATACCCAGGTTTTTACACACGGACGAGGACACGGCCATGTCTAGGCATTGTGGAGCACACGGGCCAAGAACGCGGGCGTGTGTCTGGCCGTGTGAAACCCCTGTAGGTTTGTAATAAAAATAACTCCCACACGGGCTAAGGACATGGGAATGTGTGACCACACGGCTTGCCCACATGGGCGTGTAGCCCCTGTTTAGACAAAATTTTTTTAGTGTACAAAAGTTCTCGGTTGGGTTCCGAAACCCTCCGTTTGCAAGTTTAAGGCCTCATAGGCCCATAATGAGAATGTTTCGAGTGTGAATGAGAAATTTTAAGTTGGAATGAAATTGATAGCCCAAAGTTGTGTGACCAAGTGAGTTAAGTCCGATAATGCCTCGTACCCTGATTTTGACGTAGAATATAGGTAAGGGGTGTTACATTTAGTGGTATCAGAGCTATGGTTTAGTCAGTTCTCGGGCTACCATAGCGTGTGTAAAAGTCTAGCTATACATGCCATAAACGTATATTGATAGTGTGGGGACTTCTGATAATTCTAAACTTTGTTTTATATAGTACATGGATCCCGACCGAGCGGCTGCTGATGACGATGCTAGTAACGCGCCTGCTCCTGCGCAAGGGACTGCACATGTAGAAAGCAGACTTGAGACTTTAGGTCAAGGAGAAGAGGCATGGGAAGCCTATCTCTACATATGAGTAATTGGTATACGGATTATGTACGAGTGAAACCTAATGCTCAACCTCCTCCACCCCCTCCTATACCTCAGCCAGTTACTGTGGCTCTTCAAGGTATAGATTTGGTGAGAATGACCAAACCCCCGGTAGATAAGATTTGGAAGCAAGGGGCCGAAGAATTTAGAGCTAACATAGATGATGACCCCGAGAAGGCGAAGTTCTGGCTTGATAACTCAATGCGAGTATTTGATGAACTCTCCTGCACACTTGAGGAGAGCTTGAAATGCGCCGTGTCATTGCTAAAGGACTAGACCTATCATTCTTAGAAGACGTTAACGTCGGTGGTTCTAAGAGAGAAAGTAATATGGGACTTCTTTTTGGAAGAGTTTCGAAAGAAGTATATAAGTCAAAGGTTTGTGGCCCAGAAACGGAAAGAATTCCTTGAATTGAAGCAAGGAAAAATGACTATGGCGGAATATGAGCGATTTTGTTAAGCTCTGCAAGTATGCACAAGAGTGTGTGTCTATAGAAGCTATCTTGTGCAAGTGGTTTGAAGATGGTCTGAATGAGGATATCAGACTTCTAGTTGGAAACTTTGAACTGAAAGAATTTGTGGTGTTAGTTGATAGGGCATGCAAGGCCAAATAACTAAATAAGGAAAAGAGGAAATATATGAGTGAGGCCCGAGATGCAAGAAAGAGGCCAATGAGTAAGTCGCACCAAACTCAATCAAAGAGGTCTAAGGAAATGAACCCTCGGACGACTGTGTCAGTTGGATATTCACACCGAGATCGAGGTAATACATACTCGGGCTCGAGAGTTTAAGCCACCTCGACAGCAAGTGTGGGCAATCCAAAGTCTAAACCGGAGTGTCCAAATTGTGGTAGGCAACACACTGGGGAGTGTTGGGGGAACAACCGAAATTGTTACAAGTGTGGTTCACCCGATCATTTTATCTGAAGTTGTCCTGAGAGAGATGACAAGGAAAGGAAACAAGAGATAAGATCAAGCAATGTATCTTCGAGGGGTAGATCACAAAAGAACCCGGGAGGTGGGACTAGTAGTAGAGGTGCGCCTCAAGACTCTGCTGTGAGACCGGAGGGTCTAGCACCTGCAAGGACTTATGCCATTCGTGCTCGCGAAGAGGCATAATATCTAGTTGTGATAACGAGTACTTTTTCTCTTCATGATACCTCTGTTATTACTATGATTGATCCGGGGTCTACCCATTCTTACATTTGCATGAAATTGGTGTCTAGTATGTGTATGATTGTTGAGTCTACGGAATTTGTAGTAAAGGTTTCAAACTCGTTAGGCAAACATGTGCTAGTTGACAAAGTGTGTAGGAATTGTCCTTTGACAAGGTCATTATTTTCCGGCAAACCTCATGTTGTTGCCATTTGATGAATTTAAATTGATTCTTGGCATGGATTGGTTGACTGCTCATAATGTTTTAGTGAACTGTGGTAGTAAATTTATTGAATTGAAATGTAAAAATAGAGATGTCATTCGGGTTAAATTAGGTAGATCGAATAGTTTGCCTATGATAATTTCATCTATGGTAGCCGAGAAATACTTAAGGAAATGATACGAGTCCTATATCACCTTTGTGTTGAATACTCAAGAGTCAGAGGTAAAGATTGAATTAGTGCCGGTGGTATGCGAGTATCCAGATGTGTTCCTGGAAGAGTTACCCAAATTGCCTCCAGATAGAGAAGTCAAATTTGGGATGAGTTAGTTTCGGGTACGGCTCTTATTTCATTTGCTCTGTATAGGATGGCATCGTTGGAGTTGAAAGAGTTAAAGGTTCAGTTGCAAGAGTTAATGGATAAGGGTTTTATGAGACTGCGTTATTCACCGTGGGGTGCTCCGATACTTTTTGTAAAGAAGAAAGATGGGTCGATAAGATTGTGCATAGACTATAGACAATTCAACAAGGTAACAGTGAAGAACAAGTATCCTTTCCCAAGGATAGATGATCTATTTGACCAATTGAAGGGAGCTACGGTGTTCTTTAAGTTAGACTGTAACACCCCAAACCCGGCCTAGAAGTTAGGCCCGAATCTGACGTGTCACATTGGGGTGCTTTTCGAGAAACCATGGTTCCATTTGAAAACCTTTCTTGATATTAAAAACTAAAGTCCCGCTTATGTTTGTTCATTATTAATCGACATTTATTAAAAATTATTACCTAAAAAAACTTTGTTTGTTGCGAAACTTAATTAAAATGACTGACTTATGAAAACGTGATGTTTACGACCTATTCGTGAAGGCGTAGTATTTTGAAAGTAGATATTGTTTTGGAAAACTGTGATACAAAGTTTAGCAGATTTAAAACATAATAAACTAAAAATCCAAAACTAAAACCAGAATTTAAGATAGGCCTTATTACAAAATATTAACCCAAGTTAAAAATAAGTAAAATACTAGAGTCCAAAATTGCTCGTAGTGTGGCCACCTCCGAGTCCTCCAGCACGTCGAACCGCTTACTGAGGATTACCTGAGAAAAAATATTAAAAAGAGGGTGTGGGTTTACGAAAACTCAGTGTGCATAACCCTCATCAATAAGAACATGAATAACAATAGTTTGGGCCTTAGCCCATAAAAGTCTCAGTTGGGCCTTAACCAATAAATGTCACAAATCATATTTATCTGGGCCTGAGCCCATCTTAAATAAAACCACATATGCAATGCATTAATGCCCATACCAACCCTGCACTCCGTCTCCTGTCCAACCCTGCACTCCTATGGGGATTTAATCGACCCACCCATCCTTACACTCCTTATGTAGCACCGATTGTAGCACTAACTTATCGGTGCAACATAGCTGCTCGATGGCTAAAAGCCTTCGGTGGATCCACAGTCGTCAAGCTTCTATGCGATCCTATCTGCACTTCCCCTTTTGAATAATCCCATCCCCATGCAACATAATAACACATGAATGCAACATACAATAATAAACATACGATAACAGTCATAAATCACATACAAGAATAATCATATAACATGTAGGGGCGTTTTCATTATTTTTGCCCTCTAGGGGCATATCGGTCATTTTACCCATCGAGGGTATTTCCGTAATTTACCAACCAAGGGTATTTTCGTAATTTACATACCAAGGGTATTTTCATAATTTACCTACCAAGGTATTTTCGTAATTTACCCATCAAGGGTATTTTCGTAATTTACCCACTAAGGGTATTTTCATAATTTACCCACCAAGGGTATTTTCGTAATTTACCTACCAAGGGTATTTTTGTAATTTACCTACCAAGGGTTTTTTCATAATTTACCCATCAATGGTATTTTTGTAATTTAGCCACCAAAGGTATTTCGGTAATTTTGCAACCTAGGGGTATTTTAGTAATTTTGCAAACCAGGGGTATTTCAGTAATTTTGCAAATTAGGGGTATTTCAATAATTTTTCAAACTAGGGGTATTTCGATAATTTTGCAAATAAGGGTATTTTAGTAATTTTGCAAACTAGGGGTATTTCAGTAATTTTGCAAATCAGGGGTATTTCAGTAATTTCACAAATTAGGTGTAACATCCTGAATAGGGCCTATGCATTTCCAGTTTAATTGTATGAAATGACAAGTTTCAAGTTCTATGAATAAATTTTTGATACTTTTGGAAACCTAGAAATGCATGGAAATGGAAATGAAAAATGGAAATGGAAATGGACATTTTTGGAAACTTAGACATTTTGGGAAACCTGAACATTTTGGAAACCTGAACATTTTGGAAACCTAAACATTTTGGAAACCTGAACATTTTGGAAACCTAAACATTTTGGAAACTTGAACATTTTGGAAACTTGAACATTTTGGAAACCTGAGGATGTAAGAAAAATGGCAAGTTCTGAGTCATGTGAAAATTTTAGGAAACTTAAAATTGACCCCGGAATGCCGAATTCAAGAGCCCAAAGGGGAACTTAGGGCCAAGTGACCCTAAAAATATACAAGACATGACATTTGCCCCAATAACGAACTTGGAAATGTGGCTCAAGATGCCACCTAAGGTCTTAAGAAATGGCCCAAATACAAGAGGCTTTTGGGCTGAGTTTGAGACATCCAGAAGCAAATAATGAAGGCCTTATTTTGCTTCCAAGGCTAGGAGGTGGGACGGCACAAGCATGTTGAATAAGAGGAATTTTACTTCGATTAAAACTCGTTTAATTAAGTGTTAAGTAAATGAATTTCTTTTAATAAAATAAATAAGGAGATAAAGGATGGATAAAGTACTCCTAATTTAATTAAAGTGATAATTAAATGATAATATTATCACTTGTGGGGGGAGTGGTGGCCAAGTCAAGGACTCTTGGCATATCAATTTCAGTTAAAAGAGGAAAATCAAGGCCTTTCTCTCATCTTTCCTAGTGTGTGCCATAGCTTTCTTCTCCCTCCCTTTTGCCGAATTCTCCTTGAACAAAATACCATCTTCTTTTCTTCTCTTCTCCTCTGTTTCTTCTATCAAAACCGAATCCCTGTCGATTCTAAGTAAAGGAGAAATCATCCACAACATCAAAAAGGGTAAGATCTAAGATCAATCAACTTCTATTCTTTTCTTTTACCAAAATTTGGATACTAACCCTCCTCATGTTCATGGTCAATAGCATAAGGGTTTTTCGGATTCAAAACGAGGTAAGTACATCAAGATACACTCGGCAAAAGATCCCTTTCATAATCAAACAATAGATCTAATCTAACAAGTGATTTCGCAGAATTTGAAATAAAGATCAACTTCGGATCCGAGGTAAGAGAGTCCATACATTCGCCAAGGTTCATGTGATTACCTAGATTAGATCCATAATTATTAGAAAGCCGAAAACTAATTTTGTGAAGTTTTAAGGTTGGCGAACAACAAGTAAAGGAAAACGAAGTTCTTCGGGATTTGTGTAAACACCAAATCGGCAAAGGTGAGTTTCTTTTACAAATCCTACTAGGATTTGGTTTTTAAGCCAATAGGTTTGTTAATATGTTTTAATATTTGGCCGAATTTAGGAGATAAAGATCTAGATCGGTAGATCGTTCTTCTGATTTCAAGGAATCTATTAAGCAAATCGGTGTGTACCCTTACTATCCTTCGATATTATATGGCTAATTATTTTAATGTATGATATGAATAATAATGTGAATGTGGCTATGTACCACAAATGTGGCAAATAAGTACCAGTACATTTTCCTACTCGATAGGATTGTGGAAAATATTATTTAATAACATGCTAATATATGATATGAACATGAAATTAAGTTATGCAATATATATGTTTTGGGGCATTCGGGATTTATGTGAAAGGGGAGAACAGTGTTGACTTGGTCTCACCAACGAAGGTGTTGACTTGGTCTCACCAACTAAAAATGTTGACTACGATCACATTGCGAAATTTTGGTAACTTCGGTTACAACAAAGGTGTCTAATGACACAACGTTTAAATTTGATTATAGTGTCTAAAGACACAACGTGGAGAGTAGCGGATGGAGGTTGACTTAGTAGTCCCCACGGTGTGCGAGGTTGGTGCGGGGAGTGTAGTGGATGGCTAATTAGGATTGGGTTTGGGTTGCATCATAATTTCATTATTGTATGGACTTAATGATTTGAACATGAATGCTTGATTTATTGAATGATAGTATTGTGTGCACATTGAGTCTGTTGACTCACCCCATTGTGGGAATTATTTTTCAGGAGATGAGCAGTGACGGACCGGGCCGGTGGACCATGAGGAGGCCATGCTACATGAGGAAAATTTCATTTAGTTTGGACTTAAATTTTATTTTTAGTTGCTTTTATCCTATTTTGGGTTTTATTTGATGTAATAAGGCCTTAAGGCCCAGTGGATTATACTTTATGTTTGCTTATTGTTAAGTTTCATGATAAGAACTTTGTTGGTTGTATTTAATTAAATGGGCTTACAAAATCAAATAAATGGGTTTCCAATCTAAGCCCAACTGAAAATAATAGTTTTTCTAAAAATTCACAATTTTCTCTAAGTATCGAAAGTGATTTTGAAATCGGTTTACTTTAGGAACATACCAGATCCGGTCCATTCTCGTGGGTCGGGTGTGAGGTGTTTCAGTTTGGTATCAGAGCCCAGTTTTAAACTCTCGGCCTGTGGGCTAAGGCCCAAAACGTTTTCAAAGCGAGCCAAATGATTTTCTTTGAAAAATAAGCAGGCTTTTGGCATGGCCCCTAAGTCTCCGACCCGCAGTCCACCAGGTAAGTACCCCTAACTTTATGTGTGATTCTGTGAACTGTTTAAGGGTAGAAAAGGCATGGAACGTAGAATAGAATGATAGGAACTTGAACCCTAGGATTAGACTACTCAAAACACAAACCACATAAGACTTAATGTACTGAACAAACCTATGGCTAAGTCATTGAGCTAGTGGTGTGGTAACCCTTGTACGCATGTCTAGGATTGGATCCGGAAGAGCTTGGTATTTAAGCAGTCCTAGTGACTCACCTCCTCTTCGCAGGAATCCTACCTGGTGCGTAGCTTTGGTTCACCCTAACTCAGAGGGCCCAGTGGTGTGGCAACCTCATGCGCATGTCTAGGAATGGTTTCGGTGGGAACTTGGTATTTAAGCGATCATGTGACTCACCTCTTCTCCACACGAATCCTGCCTGTGCGTGGTCAGGTTCACCCCGACCAAGAAGGCTCGGTCATAGGCTAAACATAATGACTAAAACCCGAAAGGGAACTAGCCATGTTTAAAAAAAAAAAAAGAGAGAACAAAACAACAAACCCTAGTTTTTTCAAACTTTTAAATTTAAGAAAATTATTTTTTTTACAACATTTTCTAAAAAAAAAACTCCTGATTTGTGAAAATTACAAAAATGCCCTTAGGGGTGAAATTACCAAAACGCCCTTGGTTTATAAAATATTCAACTACTCAACAGCTTTACCAAAATTTCAACATTTCGTAAACATTCAAAAACCCTAACTTGTAAAATACCAAAATACCGTGATTTTGGAAAAATTACAAAATTGCCCCTAATTTACAAAATTACCAAAATGACCCTGATTTCCAAAATTTTTACAACATCCCCATTTCTGAAGGAACCATTTTAAAAAAAAGAACCCTCAAAGTTTTTCAACATTTGAAATACCCGAAATTTATTAAATTTTACAAATTTACCCTGATTTGTGAAAAATTACCAAAAATACCCCTGAGGTCAAAAAATTATCGAAATACCCTCGGACTTCAAAATTTTTCCAAATTACCTCGAGACTTTGGGATTTCCAAAAGTAATTTTTGACAAAATCACCAAGGAACCCTATTTTGACAAATTACAAAAATACCCCTGTAGGACAAAATTACGAAAATACCCCGGGTAGTGGAAAACAACAACAACAACGACAAAAACTACAACATTTCTCTGAATGAACAGAAGTTCATACTTGTTTGATGGATGAATGAATGGACAAGACTGTGTGTTGTATGAATACGAAAGAACCACTCTTAAATCCCTTTTCATAAAACTCCTTCGCTGATAAATAAGTGGAACAATAACTAATCCATAAAATTTCTTAATCAGATCCCGACGCTAGAAAATGAGCTCTAGAGGACGTGGTCGTCGTGGACGAGGAAGAGGAAGGATGATCGTGTTTGAACCCGTTAGGTCGGGTCAAGGGTCCGACAATGAGATGCCACCACCACCACCACCCCGCCGTTAATGTTGAGCAAAGCAGGCTCGGACGGGAAGAGGGCATGTCGCAGTCAGTCTTGCGAAGTTTTGGAATTGGTGGCGGTGCGGTGGAAATGGAGGAAATCGAAAGTCGATACCTGAACGGCTCCGAGCTAATGGAGCGGAAATGTTTCGAGGAGTATCCAATGTGGCACCCAAAGACACCGAGTCTCGGTTAGAAGCAACGGAGCGTATCATGGATGAGCTTGATTTGACTCCAGAGGAAAAGTTGAAAGGGATGGTGGCATTGTTACGCGATGAAGCGTATCAGTGGTGGTTGACTGTTCGAGATGGTACCGCAGCTGAAAATTTGACCTGGGAGTTTGTTAAAGAGGCCTTTCAGAAGAAGTATGTAGGAACCAGGTATACAGATGAGCAGAGGAAGGCTTTTCTAGGGTTAGTACAAGGGAGTAAGTCCGTCGCAGAATATGAGGCGGAATTTCTGAGGTTGAGCCGCTATGCCTGTGGGGTAGTGGCAACTGAGCATGAACGCTATGTCCATTTTGAGGACGGGCTGAGAGATGATTTAAGACTGTTAATAGCTCCACATCAGGAGCGGGAGTTCTCCACGTTGGTTGAAAAGGCTAAGGTAGCTGAAGGAATCAAGGACTCGACTAGGCAGAACTCTGACAGGAATAGACCCAAGAGAGGTTATGAATCGTCGGGAAGTGTGCAGAAAAGGCCCAGATTTGAGGGGTCGAAGGGTCAGCAAGTTGATATCAGAGAGCGATATCATCCTTGTGAGCATTGTGGAAAGAAGCATTCAGGTGAGTGTTGGAAAAAGATAGGAGCATGTCTTAGGTGTGGGTCCAAGGACCATATGTTTAAGGATTGTCCCAAACAATGAGACGAGAGCCGACCGGTAGTTCAGAATGCTAGCCAGACCGGTAGAGGTGGATAGCAGCCTCAACGAGGTCGTGGTTCGAGTAACAGAGGTAATGGTTCCGGCCAAGGACGTGGAGCACCAAGCGGAGATGTTGAAGGTTCAGAAGCAAGGCAGCCAAGGATAGTTTATGTTGTCGGCCGTCGCGAGGATAGTGACGCCACGCACGAGACAACGAGTAAGTTTCTTATTTATGGATTATACTTCATTACTTTTCTCGCTATAAGATTAGTTCGATCTTATGTTGCTAATGAAGTATATGGAACCTTGATTGTGAACTTAGAGAATGTGCCTAGAAAGTAAGATAGTTCTTTAAGATCGAGTCGCAAGAATAGCGTAGTGTGGTGAGTTAGACTATACGGATGAGCGATAGTAAGTAATTTCGAGGATGAAATTATTTTTAAGGGGTAGAACGTAACATCCCGAATAGGGCCTATGCATTTCAGTTTAATTGTATGAAATGACAAGTTTCAAGTTCTATGAATAAATTTTGATACTTTTGGAAACCTAGAAATGCATGGAAATGGAAATGAAAAATGGAAATGGAAATGGACATTTTTGGAAACTTAGACATTTTTGGAAACTTAGACATTTTGGGAAACCTGAACATTTTGGAAACCTGAACATTTTGGAAACCTAAACATTTTGGAAACCTGAACATTTTGGAAACCTAAACATTTTGGAAACTTGAACATTTTGGAAACTTGAACATTTTGGAAACCTGAGGATGTAAGAAAAATGGCAAGTTACAGAGCCGCGCGAAAATTTTAGGAAACTTAAAATTGACCCCGGAATGCCGAATTCAAGAGCCCAAAGGGGAACTTAGGGCCAAGTGACCCTAAAAATATACAGTACATGACATTTGCCCCAATAACGAACTTGGAAATGTGGCCTGAAGATGCCACCTAAGGTCTTAAGAAATGGCCCAAATACAAGAGGCTTTTGGGCCTGAGTTTGAGACATCCAGGAAGCAAATAATGAAGGCCTTATTTTGCTTCCAAGGCTAGGAGGTGGGACGGCACAAGCATGTTGAATAAGAGGAATTTTACTTCGATTAAAACTCGTTTAATTAAGTGTTAAGTAAATGAATTTCTTTTAATAAAATAAATAAGGAGATAAAGGATGGATAAAGTACTCCTAATTTAATTAAAGTGATAATTAAATGATAATATTATCACTTGTGGGGGGAGTGGTGGCCAAGTCAAGGACTCTTGGCATATCAATTTCAGTTAAAAGAGGAAAATCAAGGCCTTTCTCTCATCTTTCCTAGTGTGTGTCATAGCTTTCTTCTCCCTCCCTTTTGCCGAATTCTCCTTGAACAAAATACCATCTTCTTTTCTTCTCTTCTCCTCTGTTTCTTCTATCAAAATCGAATCCCTGTCGATTCTAAGTAAAGGAGAAATCATCCACAACATCAAAAAGGGTAAGATCTAAGATCAATCAACTTCTATTCTTTTCTTTTTACCAAAATTCGGATACTAACCCCTCCTCATGTTCATGGCCGAATAGCATAAGGGATTTTTCGGTATTCGAAAACGAGGTAAGTACATCAGTATACACTTGGCAAAAAGATCCCTTTCATAATCAAACAATAGATCTAATCTAACAAGTGATTTCGACAGGAATTTGAAATAAAGATCAACTTCGGGATCTGAGGTAAGAGAGTCTATACATTCGGCCAAGGTTCATGTGATTACCTAGATTAGATCCATAATTATTAGAAAGCCGAAAACTAATTTTTGTGAAGTTTTAAGGTTGGCCGAACAACAAGTAAAGGAAAAATGAAGTTTTTCGGGATTTGTGTAAACACCAAATCGGCAAAGGTGAGTTTCTTTTACAAATCCTACTAGGATTTGGTTTTTAAGCCAATAGGTTTGTTAATATGTTTTAATATTTGGCCGAATTTAGGAGATAAAGATCTAGATCGGTAGATCGTTCTTCGGGATTTCAAGGAATCTATTAAGCAAATCAGGTGTGTACCCTTACTATCCTTCGATATTATATGGCTAATTATTTTAATGTATGATATGAATAATAATGTGAATGTGGCTATGTACCACAAATGTGGCAAACAGTACCCAGGTACATTTTCCTACTTCTGATAGGATTGTGGAAAATGTTATTTAATAACATGCGAATATATGATATGAACATGAAATTAAGTTATGCAATATATATGTTTTGGGGCATTCGGGATTTATGTGAAAGGGGGAGAACAAGTGTTGACTTCGGTCTCACCAACGAAGGTGTTGACTTGGTCTCACCAACGAAAAATGTTGACTACGGTCACATTGCAAAATTTTGGTAACCGGTTACAACAAAGGTCTAATGACACAACGTTTAAATTTGATTATAGTGTCTAAAGACACAACGTGGAGAGTAGCGGATGGAGGGTTGACTTAGTAGTCCCCACGGTGTGCAGGTTGGTACGGGGGAGTGTAGTGGATGGCTAATTAGGATTGGGTTTGGGTTGCATCATAATTTCATTATTGTATGGACTTAATGATTTGAACATGAATGCCTGATTTATTGAATGATAGTATTGTGTGCACATTGAGTCTGTTGACTCACCCCATTGTGGGAATTATTTTTCGGAGATGAGCCGTGGAAGGGACCGGGCCATGGACCATGAGGAGGCCATGCTACATGAGGAAAATTTCATTTAGTTTGGACTTAAATTTTATTTTTAGTTGCTTTTATCCTATTTTGGGTTTTATTTGATGTAATAAGGCCTTAAGGCCCAGTGGATTATACTTTATGTTTGCTTATTGTTAAGTTTCATGCTAAGAACTTTGTTGGTTGTATTTAATTAAATGGGCTTACAAAATCAAATAATGGGTTTCCAATCTAAGCCCAACTGAAAATAATAGTTTTTCCAAAAATTCACAATTTTCTCTAAGTATCGAAAGTGATTTTGAAATCGGTTTACTTTAGGAACATACCAGATCCGGTCCATTCTCGTGGGTCGGGTGTGGGGTGTTTCATTAGGGTATCTCGGTAATTTTGTAAACTAGGGGTATTTCGGTAAATTTACAAATTAGGGTGTTAACGACCCAACAGAAGGTCCACTGTCGCCTCGAACGACTCAAGTGTTCTAAACAGAGATAATGATGAGAATGGGCCTAAGGCCCATTCTTGGCCCAAGTGGGCCTACACACTCGTGTGGCCCATTTAGCCCAAACCTAGCCACATATATGAGATTCATATAGTCTAGTTCACTATCTTCTATTCAATCATACAATTTACTCATATAAGCCCCCGAGCCCATTGGGCCCACTTGGCCCCTTTCGGGCCATCATAGCCCAACAGCCCACACCTACAAGAATACTCTTGGTGGCCTCGACTATCGCATCGAAACTTCCACACGTTTGCTCGCGCTCGTGTGGCTACCATCACTGTGTGATCGGCATTTCGGCATTTTTCGCTCTACAACTAGAGTAGAGAGAGAGTTGCACATCTGATAGGAATTCTGAAGCTGCTAAACCGCGCTCCCAAAGCTCCTATGCCCAACGCCTACCAAGGTATCTTTTCCCTCCTCCTAGAATGCTCTTTATATAGCTAGCTTCTCACCTTCCTTCTTTATATCTTTCCAATGTGGGATCCTTCCGCTAGCAAAGTTTAAATCCAACTCAAACTTTTGCCGCCCCATTTTAGCAAAATGAATACTCCCTTGCTTCTCATGAGATTCGAACTCAGGCTCCCTTGTAACATAACCCACGCTGCTAGCCACTTTACCAACTAGCTCCTTCTTTCTAAAATCATGCGTAACTAAATATAAGTCCTATGGCTAAATTCAAAAATCCATTTAAAAAGAAAACTAAAATGCAAGCACCCAGACTTGAACCTTGGACCTCCTTCCTTCCTTTTGGCGTCAACCCCTTGCTCCTTATGTGCCGTCACTTTGCCACTACACCACACACTCCACTTGTCATTTTTCCCCACATTTTATTCTTAAAGCCTACCTACCAACTCCCAGGGTTTTTTTCACCTAAAACCAAAATTTTTCCTATGGCCTAACTTTAACCCCGGGACTTCATAAAAGCCTCCTAACCTTCCAAAATCACTCACCTAATAGGTCCAACTTGCCTTAGTACCATTCTCTTGTTCTCAAAAATTTTAAACGCTACTACCCCAAGGCCCATTGGCCCAATCCTACTAGGCCCAACTTCGGGATGTTACATAGACCTAAGGTCTGGCTATTACCAGTTGAGAGTTAAGGAGCAAGATGTGCTGAAAACTGCATTTTAGATGAGGTATGGCCATTATGAGTTTATTGTCATGCCATTTGGCTTAACTAATGCTCTTGTGATTTTTATGGATTTAATGAACTGTGTTTTCTGACCGTATTTGGATAAATTTGTGGTTGTTTTTATTGACGACATATTAATTTATTCCCGGGATGAGAGTGAGCATGTAGAGCATCTGAGAGTTGTTTTGTAGACTTTAAGAGATAAGCAGTTGTATGCTAAATTCAGCAAGAGTGAGTTTTGGCTCAGAGAGGTCAGATTTTTAGGACACATTGTGTCCGGAGAAGGCATTAGAGTTGATCCGAGTAAGATTTCGGCTATTGTAGAGTGGAAACCGCCAAGGAATGTGTCAGAAATTAGAAGCTTTTTGGGTTTCGTGGGTTGCTACAGAAGGTCTATCAAAAGGTTCTCAACGAAGATATTGCGTAAGGATGTTAAGTTTGAATGGACAGAGAAATGTCAACAAAGTTTTGAGAGATTGAAAGCATTGTTGACTGAGGCGCCATTTTAGTACAACCTGATTTGGGGAAGGAGTTTGTGGTCTACAGTGATGTGTCATTAAATGGTCTCGGCTGTGTGTTGATGCAAGAGGGTAAGGTAGTAGCTTACGCCTCGAGATAGCTAAAACCACACGAGAAAAATTATCTGACTCACTATTTGGAATTGGCTGCGATTGTCTTTGCTTTCAAGATTTGGCATCATTATTTATATGGTGAAAAGTACCAAATCTTCACTGATCAAAAGAGTTTGAAGTACTTGATGGACCAAAGGGATTTGAATTTGCGACAACGATGGTGGCTCGAATTATTGAAGGATTATGAGTTAGTAATCAATTGCCATCCGGGAAAAGCGAATGTATTCGCAAATGCCTTAAGCCAAAAATCCTTGTATGCTTTGAGAACTATGAGTACGAGCTTAGCGTTGTCTGATGATGGTGCTATATTGGTCGAGCTGAGGGCTAGACAATTATTTATTCAGCAGATATGTGAAGCTCAAAAGAATGATAGTAAGATGCAAGCTAAGAGAGCTTAGTGCGAATTGGGAAACGACTCTGATTTTTGGGTGAGTTCATATAGTTGCTTGATGTTTCATGACAGGGTTTGTGTACCTAAGGATGATGAGTTAATCCAAAAAATTTTGCATGAAGCACACAGTGGTTGCTTGTCAATACATCAGGGTAGTAGAAAATGTACAATGATTTGAAGAAATTGTATTGGTGGTCGGGTATGAAGAGAGACATCTCTGAGTTTGTTACGAAGTGTTTGGTTTGTCAACAAGTGAAAGTCAAGCATCAAGTACCTTTGGGATTACTTCATCCAGTGATGGCTCCAGAGTGGAAGTGGGATCGAATCACAATGGATTTCGTAATGGGGTTACCTGTGACTCTAAAAAGAAAGATGTTGTGTGGGTTATTGTGGATAGATTAACGAAGTTGACTCACTTTATACCGGTGTGTGTGGATTATTCACTTGATAAGTTAGCTGAGCTGTATATTGCTAAGGTGGTGTGATTGCATGGAGTGCCTATATCTGTTATCTCGGATAGAGATTTGAGATTTACTTCGAGGTTTTGAAAGAAGTTGCAAGAAGCATTGGGTACAAGATTGAATTTTAGTACTGCGTTCCATCCTCAAACCGATGGTCAATCTGAAAGAGTGATTCAAGTTCTTGAGGATATGCTCCGCTGCTGTGTGTTAGAATTCGAAGGTAGTTGGGAAAAATACCTACCTTTGTTTGAGTTTGCCTATAACAATAGTTATCAGTCGAGTATACGGATGGCACTGTATGAAGCTTTATATGGTCACAAGTGTTGGACTCCCTTGTATTGGACCGAGCTTAGTGAAAAGCAAATTCACATGGTCGATCTAGTGAAAGGGACTGAGGATAAAGTGAAAGTAATTCATGATAGTCTGAAATCTGCTTCGGATCGATAAAAGTCATACGTGATTTAAAAAGGAAAGAAATCATGTTTCAAGTGGGTGACAAAGCATTTTTGAAAGTATCCCCGTGGAATAAAATATTAAGATTTGGTCGAAAGGGAAAATTGAGTCCATGATTCATAGGGCCGTATAAGGTTATTGAAAGGATTGGGCCAATAGCATACCGGTTGGCTTTGCAGGCAGAATTAGAGAGAATACACAATGTGTTTCATGTGTCGATGTTGCGGCAATATCGTTCTGATCCTTCGCATGTGATCCCTCTAACAAAAATTGAGATACGACTGGACATGACTTACGAAGAGGAACCAATTAAGATATTGGCTCGAGAGGTTAAACAGTTGAGGAATAAGAGCATAGCCTTAGTAAAAGTGTTGTGGCAAAAACACGGTGTGGAAGAGGCTACGTGGGAACTGGAAGAAGTAATGAGGGAACAGTACCAAAACCTTTTTACCGGTAAGATTTTTGAGGACGAAAATCTCTAAAGGGGGAGAGTTGTAACAACCCAATTTTGGGGCTAGTCGAAACAGTGGTTTCGAGACCACTAATTCGAGGATGAAGAAAATTATTTCGATATTATTTTATGTGTTATAGCATGTTTATAGAGATGCATGGAAATTTTGGTACTTTAATTTTAGCGATTGCATGCTTAATTGTGAAAAAGGACTGGATCGCATAAAGTGCAAAAGTTCCATTTTACTAGCTAGGAGTGTCTAATAGCTATGGAATATTAAATTGGAGGTCTTTAAAGTGCAAATAGACCACTCTAAGAGTAATCACTAGCCAAGGGGGACAAAGACATTAATTTGGTAAAAAATTTGGTGAAATTAGGTTATTAAAAATGAATAAAATAAGACAAAGGAGAAAGATATCATCTTTTACTATTCATTCTTCTTCTACCACCGAAAATTGAAGGAAAATTAGAGGATTTTGGAGTTTAAACTTTAAACCAAGCTATTTTCTTGCAAGTAAGTGATTCTAGGGGTCTCCTTTGATAATTTTTGTACTTTTGGAACCCCCAAAGCTTAAGCTAGCTAATGAGGGGACTAATTTGGAAAATGGTTGAAATTTTAGGGATTTTTCATGAGAGTGTTCATGTTGTTTGTTGAGTTTTTATGGAAGAAAATGAATGTTAGTAGGTTGAGGAACAACTTTTGTGAAAGGTGCTACTATGAAAACACCTAAATATGACTTATTTGTAAAGGTTGTAAATGAGTAATAAATGCATGAAATAATTGGTTTTTTGAGTTGTTGTAAGAGAAATAAATGTTTAGCTAGGCTTGTTTAATGAGAAAATATGATGAAAATGATTTACGAGCCTAGGGGAAAAATAGTAATTTTGCTAAATTATGAGGGCAAAATGGTCATTTTTTCTAAGTAGAAATTTTGATGTATCATGAATTATAAATTGATTGAATGAGTGAATTTTATTATTATAGATCAAGAAGAACAAGGAAAACCACCTTGACCGAAGAAAAGGCAAGGTTACGGACTAAACCATCAACTAGTACATTTTGCATCGAGGTAAGTTTATGTGTAAACGATACATCTCGAATATATATGTTGTTAATTATTGGTGCGTTGTATGAATGAGATCATTTATGATTGAGATGGATTGAATTCAATAGATAATGATTATTTCCCGTATGAACCTAGAAATAGAAATGTAAGTGCAAAAAATATCCGTAATAATCATTGGTAGGCTATGTGCGATACCACCATAATTATTCTTTTGGTGGGTTGTATGCGATACCACATTATTACTCATTCACGATAGGCTTTGTGCGATGCCATCGTTTATATTATCATTTGGTGGGCTATGTGCGATACCACCATAAATATTCTTGTTAGTGGGCTATGTGCGATACCACCCTATTATAGATTAATGGTGGGCTATGTACGAAACCACTGAGTGTTTGGTATTATTCCAAATGGTTCATTGAGAAATTG
Source organism: Gossypium rotundifolium (assembly GCA_025506655.1). Taxonomy (NCBI): domain Eukaryota; kingdom Viridiplantae; phylum Streptophyta; class Magnoliopsida; order Malvales; family Malvaceae; genus Gossypium; species Gossypium rotundifolium. The sequence continues at coordinate 97,119,543 of CP106733.1, read as the reverse complement.
TTTAAGTATTTGTTTCATTTGACTTTGTGGTGATGAGTGCAAGGGATGTATGCTAATTAATGTGAGCATTATGCTTGTTATATGGTTGGAATGTGGTAAGAAATGAAATGAGTAAGCATGATTATGAAATGTGGATTGTTTTTGCTTAGTATGTAATGCTATTTAATGAATAACATATGTTATGATGCTTATTGTTTACATGTAAACTTATTAAGCTTAAAGCTCACTCCCTTTCTTTTCCCTTGTTTTATAGTGTCAAAGAGCTGGTTCGGGATGCGAAGTTAATTGGAAGATCACCCACAGTATCAGCTCATCTCGGTATATCTAGACTTAGTATTTTGAGTATGGCATGTATAGGGGCTAGACCAGGCGAAATGTTTTGTTATTTTGGCCAAGTGTGTTCGCTCCTTTAAAGATGAAATCTTTTGTATATAGCCATAGTTGATGGCTCATTATTACTAGATTATGAAAAGATGAGGTTATTCATTAAAGTGTATGTTGCATAATTGGATTGCTTAGTGAATGGTTGAATGGATTTATGTTGTGTGAGTTAGGGTGATAAAAAGAGCTTGGCAAATAGCCTTGTTCATGTCCACAAGGGTAGACACACAGACGTGTGTCTAGGCCATGTGAGACACACGGTCAGTTCCATAGGTGTGTGATAATGTTACAAGTTAGTGTCGACCACAGGCTAGCTACACGGACCTGTGCCTTGGCCGTGTGACCCTAATGTGGTAGCTGATGTCACAAACAGAATACCCAGGTTTTTACACACGGGCGAGGACACGGCTGTGTTTAGGCTGTGTGGAGCACATGGGCCAAGAACACAGGCGTGTGTCCGGCTGTGTGAAAACCCCTCTAGGTTCATAATAAAAATAAATCCCACACGGGCTAGGGACATGGGCATGTGTAACCACATGGCCTGCCCATCACGGGCATGTCCCATTTCACACGGGCGTGTGGCCCCTGTTTAGACAAATTTTTTTTAGCCCCCATTAGCCTCAGTTGGGCCTAAGCCCATATCAAATGTCACATATCACATCTATCTGGGCCAAAGCCCATCTTAATATCAGAATCAGTATATGCAATGCATAAATACCCAAACCAACCTTGCACTCTGTCTCCTGTCCAACCCTACACTCCTGTAGGGATTAAATCAACCCACCCATCCCTACACTCCTTATGTAGCACCGGTTGCGGCACTAACCAATATTGCAGCAGAGTTACCAATCACATAATTGGCTTAAAGCCATCGGTGGGTCCACACGTCTCACGTGACCCGTGAGACCCTCACATATCAACCACTTCCTCCAATATAAGATCCCATCCCCATGAAACAAAATATCACATATGAATGCGAACATATCATTAAATGGCATACAAGATCAGGCATGTATCATATAGGGGTATTTTAGACATTTTTCCCTTCAGGGCATAACGGTCATTTCTCACATTGGGGTCCAAGTATGTGTATCAACTCATAAATAGGTCCATAGTCGATCCGCACGACTTATGCAACCTTTACCAATCAAAAGGTATAGTTGGGCCCAAAGCCCAAAGTATGGCCTAAGTGTGGCCCACACACTCATGTGGTTCTTTAAGCCCAAAACTGCCCTTAGCCATGTGAACGACATGGTCGAGCTCACTATTTCACATAAGTTCATGAAATTGGCCCTTGTGGGGCCCACGAGCCCATTGGGCCCACACGGATCATTTCAGCCCATTTGACCCAAAAGTGGCGCAAGACCATGAGACCGCTCATGGTGGCCTCCGTCATTGTATCGACTTTCCCACACGAGTGTTCGTGCACTTGTATGGTAACCGTTGCCGTATTTTCAGCATTCGACATTTTGACATTTCGACATTTGCTGATCTACAATTAGAGTGGTGTGTGTACACACCTTTTTGGGTTTTGTAACACCCCAAACTCGGCCTAGACGTTACGACCGGATCTGACATGTCACATAGAAGTGTCGTTTGAAAATCGGGCTTGTCGATAAAAGTTCGTTACTAAATTTTATATCCTTTTTGAAAACGTTGGGGTTTTAGAATCAAAACTTGTTATTCACTTATTGGTCATATCATTTATTAATAAGGATTAAATATCGCGAAAGCTTTCCCAAATGTAACCTTTAAAATTTGAAAACGCATGATTTTCTTTGGAAACAATTAGTATTTTGAAAACCCGTGTTTCCTAATCTAGCAGGTTAACGTAAAAAGGTTAAAACCAAATAAAAGTTAAAAACCTCAAATGGCCTTATTACATAAATATCTCCCTAAAATAAATAACTTAAAGGAAACTATGTATAAATCAAAGTACTTGCGAACGTGTGGCCACCTCCAAGTCCCTCGCAGCTCCAAATCCTCTATGGCTGGGGATTACCTGTACAGTTGAAAGAAAAGGGTGAGTTACGAGAACTCAGTGTGAAATCCCCTATCATGCAGTAACAGTCTGGGCCCAAACCCTATTCAATAACAGATCAGTCTGGGCTTTAGCCCTATACAATAACAAAGTGGGTCTAAGCCCAAAGTCATAACAGTGCAGAATAGAGATGCAACCCAACCCAGTCCAGCCAACACACCATGTGGGGACCCAGTCGACCCACCCAACCAACACACCAATATCGCAGCATAGCTACTAATAATAATGCAGCAAAGCTACTAAAAACAGAAAATGTGGAAAAGCCACTAAAATCAGAATATGTGGCAAAGCCACTCGAACGGTAAAAACGTGGCAGAGCCACTAGTACCGTATTTCCTTCAAATTAGAAACCCAACCCCAATACAGAATGTCGTGTCATAAATATTACATGTATGCAGTACGTCATACTCATGATCAGTCATATAAATATCATACACACATCACTTAACCTACCACTAGGGGTATAATGGTCATTTTTTGGTTAGGGGTAAAACAATAATTTTGACCCTCAGAGGTATTTTGGTAATTCTACTCTACGAGGGTATTTTGATAATTTTACCCTTCGAGAGTATTTCAGTAATTTTACCCTTGGGGTATTTTAAAAATTTTACCCTTCGAGGGTATTTCAGTAATTTTACCCTTCGAAGGTTTTTCGGTACAGGTTACGACCTTTCTAATGGCCTACTATTGTCTTGAACAACTCGAATAACTTATAGGGCCAAAATAGTAGAATTGGGGCCAAAGCCCACTATTCGGCTCAAGTGGGCCCACAAGTGTGAGTGGCCCATTCAGCCTAATTTCAGTCACGGCTATGCGAACTTCTCAATCCAACCCATTGTTTGTCACTATCGTGAATTTTTACCCATGCGGGGCCCATGAGCCCATTGGGCCCACTTGGCACATCTCAGCCCAACGAGGCCCATTACGTCTTAAGCCCACGAGAACGCTCGTGGTGGCTCCTACAGTCTAGCTCCCTTGTTCATAGGCTCGGTTAACCACACGCATGCTCGCACGCTTGTGTGGCATCACACGCCATATTTTCGGCTTTTCAGCATTCAACCGACTCTACAATCTTAGCAGTATAACCTTTACGTACTTTCGGCTTTTCAGCCTATTATCGAAAGCGGCATACAATTACACACCTGTTCGCAAGACTAGATAAGATCCACGCTCTTCGAATCCTACAATCCACCAACATATCATATCAGATTACACCAATCAGGTTAACGTATACACCTAATCCACCACTGTTATTAACTTAAACCACAATCACTCACCTTGCTAGGACTAACAGATACTAGCGCCTTCCTGTTGATCAAGGGCGATCTCCCCCTCCTAACATGATTTGGTATAATAAAAGTTGTTAGATGTAATATCCCAAAATAGGGCCTAAATGAAATCGTGGTTGCGAAACCATGAATCTGAGATAGAAAAGTTTATTACGATTAATTATTATGATTTATTGAGTGATTAGATGCATGTGTTAGAATACCGATAGAAAATTTTATGAATTGCATGTCTAATTTGCCTATTAGGACTTAATTACAAAAGTTGATAAATATAAGTTTTAGGTGTTAAACGATTTAATTGAATAGCATAATTGAAGTAGAGGTCCTTAAATGGTAATTATACCATTAAGCTTTCATGGACAAAAATGGACATATATAGGTAGAAAGAACCAAAGTTTTTAATGAAGGGTAATTTAGTCATTTGGTAATAAAAATAAATTAAAAGGGAAAAAGATGGAAAAATGTGCTCATCTTCTTCATTAGGCCAAATTTTCAAGGGTTCATCATAGCTAGGGTTTGTTTCAAGCTTACAAGCTCCATAGTAAGTGATTCTAAGCCCGTTTTTAATGTTCTTTACATTTTTGAAGCCTCGGTAGCTCGGTTTAGCTTATTCTATCAATAATACATGCTAGGGTTCATAATTGGAAAAATAACCATAGGTGAAATGTGTTTATTTTGATGTTTTATGATAGAATATGAAGTATAAAATTATGTTAAACAACTTTTGCCAAGTGATTTTAAGTGAAAACAAGTAAAACGGCTTAATCAGTAAAAATACCTAATGTTCATAAGTACATGTTAGAGTGAGAATTTGATGCTGTCATAGAAGGGAAAAATGATCAGAATGTCATAAAACATAAGAATAAGGGATGAAGTTTAATTTCTGAGCTTTGGGGAAAATGTGTAAATATGTAAAATTTAAGGGCAAAATTGTAATTTTGCCAAAGTTAGAGTTAAGGGCTGTTTTAATAAATGTGAGTATTAAATAAGCTAAATTTGCTATTATAGATCAAGAGGAAAGAAATTCAAAATTAGATCGGGGAAAGAAAAAGATAGTGGATTAAATCGATATAGTTTATCGTATTTTATTTCGAGGTAAGTTCGCGTTAAATAAATGCAATATCCTATTATTTTACATTTGATACTATTAAATTCCAGCATTTACATATTTATTTTATAAATTCATCATTTAAAGACTCAAGCATGAATTGACGAATAAGCAATCTCAGAATGTCCCAATTGAACCTTAAGAATGTGTAGGATACAAATGTCATGACATTAGGGTTTAAGGAAATCATATAAGACCATGCCAAGGCATGGCATTGATAAGTTACTATAAGGCAAAGGTACCATGTAAGACCATGCCAAGGCATGGCATTGGTGATTTTATAAGGCAAAGGTCCCATGTAAGACCATGCCAAGGCATGGCATTGGTGAGTTCATAAGGCAAGGATAACACATAAGACCATGTCAAGACATGACAATGGTTAAGTTTCATAAGGCAAGGATACCACGTAAGACCATGTCAAGACATGGAAATGGTTAAGTTTCATAAGGAAAGGTACTCACGTATCCTTAGTATTCCAAGTGGTTCAACGGGAAATTTCAAAGAGTATACCAAAATAAAGGTAAGACAAGTTCAAGCTAAAAAGGTACAGGTAAGAATTTAAGACTTAAGTATATTAAATTAAAGGCTTAAATAATCTTGGTAAGAAAAGATTAAGATAATTCATTAAAAATGTTGTTATTTATTTACATGTAGACTTACTAAGCTTTATGCTTACTCCCATCCCTTTCCCTTTTTTTTTTAGTATTACAAGCCAACTTGAGGATCGCAAGGACGTTGGAGTTCGTTACACACTATCAAAGGATTATATTGGTATTTTATGACTCAAACGTTTTAAGTTATGGCATGTATAGGGACTCAACCATTTTGTGTGTATGTCTTTATGATATGGCTTAATATTGGCTTGTGAATGCTTGATAATGATTAGCCATTAAAATGGTTAATTAAGAACATGTTTTGGATGTTATGTATGCTTAGATGATAGTTATTACAAAGAAATTATGAAAGAGTAAAAAAGAAAAATCTGCAGGGGAACAGTTTTGGACAGCAACTTTGACTTGATTTTGAAGAATCACCAAAAATAGAATAAATGGAATTAGGGTTTTAATGAGATATATAATTAAATCTTATTGAGTCTATTTTTATATGAAAGAAACGATGAAGGAAAAAGAATTGTATATTATGAGATAATTGATTTTTAATGTAGAGGGGTCAGAACTGTCGAACTGTGTAATAGGGGAGACTTTAACTAATAAACTGTACTAATTGGCTGCAACAAAAAGTCTGGAAAAATTATAGTAAGAATATATATGAGTCTAGTTTCAGGAAAAATTTATGGATCTAAATTTTGAGTTTCGTAACTCGAGTTATAGTCAATTTATTGAACATGACGCAGATGGACAGTTTCAATTTTTATGCCCCGAACTAGTAAGTTAAGTCTAGTAATGCCTCGTGCTTGACTCCGAAAAAGGTCTTGAGTAAGGAGTGTTACATTAGAAACAATCAAACATTTCGCCCCCAGTAGAAAAATATAAAGGGAAAGCCGAAGCTTGTTAATAGAGTCAAAAGAAATCTTTGCTAATAACGGAATAATAAAGTGGTTGAAGCAACCCCCTTACCAATACCGATAACCAATGAATACTGGCAGTAGTCAGTCAAGAAGGTTTGACCCTAACCATGGAGAACAAAGAGATTTGAGAAGAAGGGAGTATGAAGATTTGGCCTACTAGAGAAGGGGAAAATGAAGTTTAAAAAAAAAAAGAAGAGATGGAAGCAAAAGAGGGTCGGCTATGGAAGAAGTGATTAGAGAAGAGATGAGAGAAAGACTTCAAAGGATTGATCAAAACTGGGCTCTCGATATTTATGTTCCAGAAAAAAGTGGTAGCAGTTGAGAATAGATATGAAGAGAACAAAGACTCGAATGGTTTAAAAAAATGTGCCAAGAAGCGAAAATAACACCCGAAAATACCAGAGAAAATTTGGCACCTCTACACTCTCCCAAAGCCGAAAATGCACCAAATTCCCCACCCTTGGCCGAATTTCCCCTTACTCAAGCTCTCCCAACCGGCCAAGACTCCTCTCACATTCCAACTCCCTCAAACTCTCCACCAAATCCTCCTTGAATTGCTCCCAGCCTCCCATTCGAATTTGTTGACCAAGTCTCCAACCTCCTCTAAAGAGTTTGATTCAAACTCTACCTCTCACACACCAAATCATAAAATAAAAGCCCCCTATTTGCCTGCCATGGGATTCGAACCCCAACTCCCCTTGCCATCTTAGTGACGCCACCACCATCAAGCCATGTGCTCTTTTTGTAACATAGAAACACACATAATTAAACATAAGTCCTAACTGCTAACAGCCGATTTCACTTAAGAGAAAAATAAAAAATCTTCCAAGGCTCAGACTCGAACCCAGGCTTCCTAAAACCCCTCAAATACACTCAATAACTTAGCCATTGAAGCACACATGGAATTTAAGCCAAATCAGCAAATTACAACCTTACATTTTTGGGCGTTACAGGTTTTGACAGTAAAAAAATTGGTGTATGGTTACACACCCTTTCGGCTTTTAAGCTGGTTATCACTTACGGAAAATAGTTACACACCTGTTCGTGATAACGTGTAACATCTTGAATTAGGGCCTAGTCAGAACAGTGGTTTCGGGACCACAAATCTGATGTTGAGAAATTTATTTTATTTATATTTTTATGGTCTACAATTTCACGGAATGATTTTGTGAAAATTTCATTCAAAAATTCTAACGTTTGGGCACTCAATTTAGTCAAAAGGACTAAATTATAAAAAGTGCAAAAGTTGAGTTCTACATGTTAGAGGTGTCTAATTGTTATGTGTTTTAAAGTTTGAAGTCCTTAAAATGAAATTAGACCATTGGATAACTTGATGGACAAAAATGGGCATGAATAGGACAAAATTGAAAGAAAAGCCTTAAGGGTATTTTAGTCATTTAGTGTTTTAAATGAATAAAAAGACAAAATAAAAGAAAAAAAAATCTACTCATCTTCTTCAAGTTGCTGCCAAAAATTTCTAGACTCCATGGCTAAGGGTTTCAAGCTTTTCAAGCTTCATAGTAAGTGTTTCTGAGCCCCATTTTTAATGTTCATCGTATTTTTGGAATCCCGATAACTCAATTAAGCTAATTCTACCATTAATTCGAGATAGGGTTTATATTTGGAAATTACCCATTGGTGAAAAGTGTGTATTTTGATGTTTTGTGACAGAATATGAAGCTTAGAATTATGTTAAACGACTTTTGCTAAGCAATTTTCAAGAACGAGTAAAACCAAGATAATCCAGAAAATTATTATTGTTTATAATTGTATGTTAGAGCAAGAATTTGATGTTTCTATAGAAGGGAAAAATGTTCAGCGTGTCATAAAACATAAGAAAAAGGAATAAAGTTTAATTTACGAGCCTAGGGGTAAAAGTGAAATTTTTAAAAAGTTTAGGGGCAAAATTGTAATTTTTCCAAAATTTGAGTTAGGGACTGTTTTGAGTAGTACATTAATTATATAAGTGAAATGTGATGTTTTAGACCCTGAAAATGGAGATTTGGACCTAGAATGGAAGGAAAATCAAAAATCGAGAAAGTTGGTAAATTGCCGTTTTTGGATCCGAGGTAAGTTGGTGTGTTAATAATAATGCAATAATGTCGTAATGTATGTTTGAAACCTAAATTGTGGTATTAAATTGAATTTTTTGAATTACATGTTTAGTATATTATGTTGGTGAATTGATTTAATAATATGTTTATGCTAAAAAGGTGACATAGGTGACATGGAAGATGGGTTGAAATGTTGTGCTTAAAAGTGTTTTCTATGCCTATGGTTATTATGTGAAATGGAAAGCTTATATGTAAATAATGCATTTATTTTACTTTTTCAATAATTATTTTGCTAGATATTATTGAAATCATTGGGTGATAACTAAAATATGAAAATGAATGGAATGGGAAATTCTCGATTGAACCTTCGGAAAATCGAGAGATACAGACAATATGTAGCTAGGTCACATGAGTGATAAGGGACCTTCACCATGTGCACAAGAAAGCTACGAGATGGAAAATTTTGATATGTAGCTAGGCCACATGGATGATAAGGGACTTTCACCATGTGTGCAAGAAAGCTACGGACTAATAATTTCATATGTAACTAGGTTACATGTGTAATACTGTGTGTATACCATGTGTACAAGAAGGTTACGGGTTATGAGTAGCTAGGTCACATGAGTGGTTCCTAGTGTTGGACACCATGTAGACAAGAAAGCTACAAGATGGAATGCCTAGGTCACATGGGTGATAAGGGACCTTCACCATGTATACAAGAAAACCGAATTATGTGTAGGTGGAGCTATGTGCTGAGATCACTGAGTATCGGGCATTTTTCGAAGGGGTTCAACGAGATAACTTACTAATGGTGATTGGTGCAATCATGTTATGAATAAGTGCAAGAGTGAATGTGACCAATTGAGAAATGTGGCAAATGTACGTCTGAGCAAGGGTGCATGTGACCATGTGTGTATGTGCATAATGTGTTTGATATGTGATACGTGATTAAAATTGTGGTAAGGTTGATATGGTGTAAACGCCATTATGCGTAGTCGTAAATATTGGTGATGATTATTGATTTGTATGGCTAGTTTTGAATATGTTCGGTGTTATGTGTGCATATATGGAAGTAATATAAAGAAAACATGGGAGAGTAAAATTTTCAGTAAAATAGATTGAAACAGCAGCAGTTATGTGACTTTGAAAAGTCACCATAAATCATATAAATTGAATTATATGTTGAATGAAATATTTATCTAAATCTTATTGAGTCTATTTTCATATAAAAGAAACAGAGCAAGCAAAAGATTAGTATATTTTAGATATTTAAATTTTTGTAAGACTAGTTCAGAATGATTACGTGATCCCCTATTATACCTTGGAAAAATCATTAAAAATTGTATGAAAATGTTATGGTGTGTGATTTATATTCTAAGAATCCTTGATGAGTCTAATTTCGAGAGAGACAAACAATAAGGTTATCCAAACTCTATATAATGATAAATTTTAATTTTAGTGAAGAGGTGTTAGAGCTATCAAACAGCAAAATAGGGGAATCTTTAATGAATAAACTGTATTGATTGGATAAACCAAAATTCTGGAAATTTTATGGTATGAATATATGTGAGTCTAGTTTCATGTAAAATTAACATATCTTAATTTCGAGTTCTGTAGCTTATGAAATAATTAAATTAGTGAGTGTGACTCAGAAAAATAGCCTAAGCTAAACTTAAGAAAAAGGGTAAAACTATGTGAATATTGATTATATTTCCTTGAGTATATTTATTGAGAAATGGGTTAATATTGTTAATTAAATTGCTTATTATTATTAATATGCCAACTTACTAAGCTATAAAATTTACACCATTTTCCCATTTCTCTTAGTGTTGTCAGGTTGGCTCGGGGTTGGAGATTGTTGGAGATATCATCACACTATCAAATTGTCAAGTTGGAATCACGACAATTCCTAATTATTTTCAAGTGAATAGCATGTATAGAGATTTAGTTATTGGTTGTATGTATTATTATGAATTATACATGGGATCCAGACATGGGCATGTGAGAACTTCACGGTCTACTCACACGACCGTGTCATATGTCACACGGGCGTGTGACCCTGTTTTGGTAAAAAAAATTTCTAAATGTCAAAAAGTTTTGGTTTGGTCCCAAACCAACTTTAATGTTTGTTTTGGGCCTCGTAAGCCCATAATAGGGACATAGAGTTTGACTATGAATGGTTTTAATGTATAATTGAAATGTATGTATCGGAGAAGTGTAAAAGATTGCTGTAATGCCTCGTACCCTGATCCGGCGATGGATAGGGGTAAGGGGTGTTACATAACGAGTGAACAGTTCACCGCCCAAAGCCTACATTCATTCAAGATATACAGTTAGTCTACCAATCGTTAGGGTTCACCAACACTTAATTCCCAAATCGCCAAACACCACCTACCTTGAACGAACGAATATGGCTTAATGCTCTTAGGTTGCTGGCGAAAATTGATCACTCGATCCTTGCCGATTAACTATATCAACAATGGTCCTACCAATCAGGATTGTTCATATATGTGGCCTACATTCACAAATGTAAGCCCACAGAGCACAAACAATATTCGGCCCATACCACAAGAAGGTAAGATAACATATTTACCTTAATTGAATGATGAGAAAAATAGGTTTAGATTGCTTCAACAACACTTGCACTCCTTCACTCCTCGGGAAACCCAAAAACCCAACAGACTACACGTCACGAGGAAAGGATCAAAAGTTGACAATTAGAGGACAAGAAGAAAGAGCATTCGGCTTTAAGATAAAAGTAAAAGAGTACACTTGAACTGTAACACCCCTTACCCGTGTCTGATGCCGGGATAGGATACGAGGCATTACCAAAGTTAAAAAAAAACCTTTATACGAAACTGTCTATAAAATTTCATTCAATTTAACATTCCTCATTCACATGAAAATTGCCCCTTATATGGGCCTAAAAGGCCTAAAACATACATTGAGAACCATTCGGGACTAAACCTAGAACTTAGGAAACTTTAAGAAGACATCGAAATTTTTCATCAAAACAGGGGTCACACGTCCGTGTGGCTTGGGACACGCCCATGTGGGTAGGCCGTGTGGTCACACAATCCCATGTCATTAGCCTGTGTGACTCTCTGTTTATGACGTCATCAACAAAATTGGGTCACACAACCAAGTCACATGCCTGTGTGCTTAGGCTGTGTGGTGAATTAAATTTCGAAAAGTAAATGCAGACTTCACACGCACTGGGCACACGCCCATGTCTCGGGGTCATGTTCTCTACACGGTTAAGACACACGGCCATGTCTCTACTCGTGTGGCTAAGAAAATGGCTATTTTCCAGACCATTTGGCACCCTCATTTGCACATACTTAAACACATCTTCAATCCATCCATCCCAAACACACATAACCACATCACATAAAACCTTTAGTATAAGCACACACATATAAATAGGCATTACAACTCATTAACCAATATGAACCAACACATTTGGCCAAATAAAATGACACATACACAATTGACTAAGTCCCTATACATGCCATAGACTCAAAAGGTTTTGCATTCACTTATACCCAACATGATAGTTTGATAGTGTGATAGCATCTCTTGCGATCTCCAACCCGAGCTAGTATAAAACCCTACATGATATGAGAAAGGAAGGGGAGTAAGCTATAAAGCTTAGTAAGTATGTATGTAAATAATAAACAATTTATTACCATGCTTTAAAAAATCCTTATTTTGAGTTATCAAGATAATGCCATCATTATTGCATAAAATTTCTCAATTCACTTATGTTCATCTTGAGCTGTCTACTTAAGTTACAGTCACTAAATTATTTTTATCCAGAGCTACAGCACTCGAAATTAAGATCCACTAATTTCCTTGAATCTAGACTCAAATATCTTCTTACCATAAAATTCCCATAATTTTTAGTTCATTCAATCAGTACATTTTATTCTTTAAAGTTTCCCTTGTTTTACTGTCCGACAGTTCTGACCCCTCTTCACTAAAAATTTATTTTCTCATTGAAAAGAACTCGAAAGACATTCCCATTTGTTTCTATTGGAAATAAACTCATTAAGAAATTCAAGCATATAAATTTTATTCCTTGATAAGTTTTTACAATTTTTAATGAATTTCCAAAGTCAGAATAGGGGATTTTGAAATCATTCTGACCCTGTCTTATAAAAATTCAAATATATCATAATCTGAAATTATTTTTCTTACACCTTCTCTTTTATGTGAAAATAGACTCAATAAGATTTAATTTCATATCTTATTCTACTTCTAATTTAATTTCCATCATTTTTGGTGAATTTTCAAAGTGATTTAACTGTTGCTGCCCAAACTATTTTATTGCTAATTTTACTCTATCATGTTTTCTTTGTATTAATTCTCATTTACGCACTTATAATACTAAAGCATATCTATAGTTAGCAATTCCAATAGCCAGTCATCATCAAATATTTACAAGCCATTCATTGGCCAATTTAACTTACACATCAACAACAAAAACTTGAACATTTCATTTCTCAATTTAATTTGGCTTTAAAGCCTCACACATGATCACAATCCACATTTCCCACATATTCTTACATCATAAGCATGGACTTAGCTCTTTGTCATTGATGCATAAACTTAGCTCTTTATCATTGATGCATAAACTTAGCTCTTTGTCATTGATGCATAAACTTAGCTCTTTGCCCATCGAACTACTCAGAATATTAGAGGATACTCATCTCATCATACATGTATCACGATGCCAATGCCATATCCCAGATATGGTCTTACATGGGATCACCTCTTGATGTCGATGACATATCCAAGATATGGTCTTACACGGGATCTCTTAACTCGATGTTGATGCCATGTCCCAGACATGATCTTATACGATATTGTACATAGATGTCGATGCCATATCCCAAATATGGTCTTACACGAGATCATCCTTTAGTGCCGAAGCCATGTCCCAGACATGGTCTTATACGGGACCTTCCTTATTCGATTCCGATGCCATGTCCCAGACATGGTCTTATACGGGATCAAAGTTCGGTGCTGATGCCATGTCCCAGACATGGTTTCATATGGGACATACATTAGGTGCCGATGTCATGTCTTAGACATGGTCTTATACGGGACCTTCATTATCTCATGTTGTGACATTAGCATCCTTGCTATTTCTAATGTTCAACCGGGACTTCAACTTAACATAATTTTATCATACTCTCATCGAGGCATCATTAGTCGATTCCATAGAAATAATTTTCATTTCACATAATATCTAGAAATTAAAAATATAAAAACATTATGTAGCTTTAATTTCACACAAACTTACCTCGATACCAAAATGGCAAGAAGAGACCCAACCGTCAGTTACTCGTTTTCCCCCCATTCTAAGTCTGAACCTCATTTTCTTTGATCTATAACATCACATTTAACTTACTTATTATTCACATTATTCATTGTGACCCAAAAATCATACAATGGCAAAATTATGTTTTTGCCCCTAAAATTTATCATATTTACACTTTTGCCTCTAGGCTCGTAAAATGATTTTTATTTGATTTCCTTGTATTTCAGGCCTAGACGAACCATTTTCATAACTATAGCAGTCCACAGTTTGCATTCATTCACACATTTTTCATACATTTTTCAACTTTTTACAAATTAGTCCTTTTATGCGATTTCATCGAAAATCACTTAGTAAAAGTCATTTGCTACACACTGAGCATTCATATTATGCCATTAGACATTAAAGCACATGCATGACACAAACCCTAGCTCAAAATAATGTTAGAAATAGCTAAACCGAGTTACGGGGATCTCAAAAATGTAAAGAACATTAAAAACGGGGCTTGGATGCACTTACAATTGAGCTTGAAAGCTGCCATGGCTTCCCCCATGCTAAATTTGGCCAAGGAAGAAGATGGACAAAGGTTTTTAGCTTTTATTTTGTCTTTTAGTCCATTTAATTACCAAATTACCAAAATACCCCTAACTTAAAAATATCCTATTTCACTTATCTAATGTCCATTTTTGTCCAAAAATTTAACCAATGGTATAATTTTCATTTAAGGACCTCCAATTTAAAATTTTATAGAAATTGGACACCTCTAACATGTGGAATTCAACTTTTGCACTTTTTACAATTTAGTCCTTTTGACTAAATTGAGTGCCCAAAAGTCAAAATTTTCGAACAAAATTTTCACAGAATCTTTCTGTGAAATTGTAGACCATAAAAATATGATAAGAATAAGATTTTTATTCATCGAATTTGTGGCCTCAAAACCATTGTTCCGACTAGGCCCAAAATCGGGTTGTTACATGAACACATACCGATTGACAGAAAACTCTTGCCATATAGAACAATACACCAATGGCAGTGTAAGGGAGTAACCAATAACTGTAGAATCGATAGAAAAGGGATGAGGGGAAAAAGGATATATGGCACTGCTCAAGGGAGAAGGAAGAAATGGTATTCAGTTTAGGGTACTAGGATGAGCACGCTAGAAAGGATAAGAAAACTGAAAAAAAGAGAGAAAAAAGGATGTCAAAGTAGAAAAATACCCGAATGACCAATGCGTAAAACGACTACAAAAATAAGCAGAGAGAAAAAACATAAGAGGAATAGCTACCGAAAAACAAATAAACAAAAGCTAGACAATTTCGGCACTAAGTGCCTATGACCGAATTGGCACTAAAGAAAATCCTACTTTTGGCAAACACTACCACTCCCCTACTCCTTGATCCACTCCTAAAATCTCTCCACAGTATCCTCCATATTTTTCTCCTCATATCACTCCACAAATCACTCAACATCCCATTCAAATTGCTTACAACCACCTCATGACCAATTCAAACTCAGTGTTCCAATCCAACTCCACCTCCTTCACGGCTTGGGCAGTAAAATAAGTAATCCATTGTGCAACCCAGGACTTGAATCTCAAACCTCACAGTTACACAACACGCCACCTTGCCACTAGACCACAATCTCTTTTTGTGTCATAAAACAAGCACTATTACTGATAAGGCCTATATGCTAGTGTCCAGATTCACTTAAGAGCAAAACTAAAAATTCTGCAAAAGCTAAAACTTGAACCCAGGACTTCCCAAACATTCCCAAACACTCCAAACTCACTAATCCAGCAGTGCTAACATGCATTTCATGCCACAACACACAGGATTCAAAAGCTTAAATTTTTGGGGCATTACAAAAATTCTAAATTTTTGTGAAATACATGGGCTGCTACTGATATGTATGAAAATCAGCTAGGCTTGAGTAAAGATTAAATTGTATGAATTTTATTTTTCGAGCCTAGGGACTAAATTGTAATTAATTAAAATTATAGGGACAAAATAGTAATTTTTTCAAAGATATGTGTTGGATTAAATTGAATATGAATTTCATTAAATTGAGTTAAATCCATTCGTATAGATCCAGATAGACCTAATACAGAGTTAGATCGAGGCAAAAAAAAGTATCGGATTAGTAACCTTCGTATCTACATATACTTATCGAGGTAAGTTTGTGTAACTAAATTGTCTATTTAAATGTTTTAAATTGAATATTGTTGTGTGTGATTTATACAAATTTTCATGTGTAATTATGATCACATATCTGATAATTATCGAGTCTTTTTGAACCTTAAAAATTTGAAGGATACAAATGAAATGACATTAGGGTTCCCGATATGGTTGTAATCCTGCATGTGTTGCGGATACACCACAGCTGTCTTGAGCTTCCTGATACTTGGCTCTCATGAGCTTCCTAATATTTTGCTCGCAAGAGCTTCTCGATATACAACTCGTATGATCTTCCCGTTACTTAGCTCATAAAATCTTCCCGTTATATGGCTCAGAAGAGCTTCCCGTTATATGGCTCGGAAGAGCTTCCTGCATACGTGTATATGAATTGACGGATTACAGATTTGTACATTTTGTGTGCACTACCCGTGTATCCAACGATATTTTAAATAGTTCAATGGGAAAAGTTCTTATATGAGACAATATAAATTTGAAACGAACTATTACAGGTATATACCTGAAATACATAGAAATGATATCACTTTATATATTGAAGCATGATACGCTTGACACATGTATGTGGAACATGCTTAATAACTATGTTCATCCATGTTTATGGGCTATTATATGTGTTTACATGGCTAATGTGTTAATGATATGTGTTTTGACTTCTGGCTAAATTGGTTTGGTTATGTTGGTATGCTTACCTTAAATGTGAATAAATGGTATGTTAAATTCCATGTTATACGAACTTATTAAGCTTAAATGCTTACTCAGTTTTATTTTCCATGTTTTATAGTAATTTGGAAGCTCGTTTTGGTACTCAGTTTTATTTTCCATGTTTTATAGTAATTCGGAAGCTCATTTTCCAACGGCTCATTCGGTATAAATAGTAAATTAATTCTGATTATAATAGCATGTATAGGTTAGTTTAGCCAGTGTTGGCAAGTAGATGTTTTATTGAGACTAGCCATTTGATTAGCTTGTGATGGACATATTTTGATGTGTGTATAAGTGGTTTTACCATGTTTGATGTGTGTTTGAAATGATTGAATAATGAGAATCCTATAGGTATATTGATGGTTGGTTTAAATTGGTATATATTTTGGTAAAATATGCATGTATGTGTATTTGGTCAATTAGGTAAGTTTGGATATTTCGATTTATGTAATGATATCTCATGTATAAAATTTGAGTTTGGCTTGTTTTATGTGTCTTGTTAAGGCTACTTATTGGGAAAAAATGTTGAGTTAGGTTGATGCCAAATTGGGTGAGAAATGTGGGTAGAAAAATGGTCTATTTTGTCCACACGGACGTGTGTCTCAGTCGTGTGTGACACACGGCCAGGTTACACAGCCATGTGTCCCTTGTATCTTTAATTTGCACAAAATAGAATACTCACACAGCCTAGCACACGGGCATGTGGCTTGGCCGTGTGGTCCAAGTCAAAGAGCTCATAAGTTTGGACACGGGCTGGGACACTGCCGTGTTTCCCTATTTTGAATACCCATATGGCCTGAGACACGGGCGTGTCTCTTGACCGTGTGAGTCACATGGCCTGGCCATACAGGCTTGTGTCCCCTGCACCTTTGAAAAATTTTGATGTTTCTTAAAAAATTCTTTAAGTAACTGATTTAGTCCCGACTTATTTCCAATGTGTATTTTGAGACTCGAGGGCTCGCATAAGGGACAATATAATTGATTTTGATTAGTTTCTTATATGTATTCTAGATGATATGAAATATTTGTTAATTAATCTGTAAATTTTGGTAATGTTTCATAACCCTGTTCTGGCGATGGATACGGGTTAGGGGTGTTTCATTTATTGGTATCAAAGCTACGGCTTAGTCGATTCTCGGACTAACATAGTATATATGAATCTAGCTATACATGCCATTCTATAACCAGTGATAGTGTGATATCTCTTGACCGTCTTAAAACATCTTTTCATATAGTAATGTCATCCAACTGAGGTGATTCTGAAGAAGCCGAAAGTAGTGCTCAAGCCTCTGTGCAAAGAGCAGCTTCGAGTAGTATGAGGCCCGTATTTGAGGGTCGAAAAGGAGAGGCTAAAGAAGCCTTCTTCCAAATGATGAATGAATGGTTTACTGAGTTTGTACGAACAAATCCTGCTGTGTAACAACCTCCACCCCCTCTTGTTCCTCAACCGGTTCTCGATATTCCTCAAGTATAGAACCTATCAGAATTGGTAAGCGTCCTCTTGATAAGATCGTATGTATGGGGCTGAAGAAGTCTGAGCTATAGCTGAGGATGATCCTGAAAGAGCTAAGTTCTGGTTAAAAAATACTATTAGAGTTCTTAATGAATTATTGTATTCACTGACTGAATGTCTTAAATGTTCAGTATTTTTATTAAAAGATTTAGCTTATCAGTATTTTTATGGTCTACAGTATGATAGAAATATAGTATAAAAATTTCGTTAAGAAATTTTATCGTTTACATTCCTAACTTGATAAAAAGCACTAAACTGCATAAAGTGTGATAATTAAATTCTAGTAGTTACAAGTATCAAATAGCTATGGAATTTTGAATTAGAGGTCCCTATATGGCAAATAGACCATTTAGAGTAGTTAGTAGATAAGGATGATTATTCATCATTGGAAATTTAAGAAATTGTTAAAGCTAATTTTGGAAAGTTGATAAAATAATGATGATAAATGAATTAAATAATTATTATTATTATTCATTCTCATCATCTTTCATCAAAAATATGGAAACCTTAGCCATGGAAGCTTGAGTTCTAGCAAACTTATTTGGCTTAATTAGGTATGTATTTTAGTCCCGTTTTTAATAATTTTTATGTTTCTAAGATCGTAATAGTTTAATCTAGATATCTCGGGGATTAATTTGTAAAACCATTAAAGTAATAGGGTTTTTCCATGGATGAGTGTAGTTGAATTTTTAAGTTTTATGATAGAAAACTAAATGTTGTTGTTAGATAAACAACTTTTATAAAGAGAATTTTGATGAAATTTTCAATTAGGGACTAAATTAAAAAGATGAAAAATTTATGGAAAAAAATTCCAAATTTTTGTGAAATACATAGGCTGCTATTGATATGTACGAAAATCGGCTAGACTTTACTAAGGATTAAATTGTATGAATTTCATTTTTCTAGCCTAGGGACTAAATTGTAATTAATTAAAAGTATAGGGGAAAAATAGTAATTTTCCAAAGATGTGTGTTGGATTAAATTGCATATGAATTATATTAAATTGAGTTAAATTCATTCGTATAGATCCAAATAGACCTAATACGGAGTTAGATCGAGGCAAAGAAAAAGTATCAGATTAGTAACCTTCGTATCTACATATACTTATCGAGGTAAGTTCGTGTAACTAAATTGTATTTTTAAATGTTTTAAATTGAATATTACTGTGTGTGATTTGTACAAATTTCCATGTTTAATTATGATCATAGATTCGATAATTATCGAGTCCCATTTTAACGTTAGAAATTCGAAGGATACAAATGACATGTCATTAGGGTTCCCGAAATGGTTGTAATCTTGCATGCATACTCCTAGCGCCATATTGCCACCAGACCACATGCTTCCTTGTGTCATATTTTAGTCCTCAAATATTAATAAGGCCTTCAAACTAACACCAAGATCACCTAAAGGGAAAAACTAAAATTTTTGCTAGAGCCTTGGTTTGAACCTAAGACTCCTCCAACACTCCCAACTCTTTCTAAATCACTTAGCCACTAAAGCAAACAAGCAATTTGTGATATTTCTTGCACACATAAACTTTTATGTGTAGTCTCTTAGCAGCTCCCATGCACAAGGCCCAACACTTATAAGCCTGAAAATTTGGGGTGTTACAACTCACCCCTCCTTAAAGAAATTTTGTCCCTGAAATTTCCAACTAATAGGGTAGTTGTGTAACAACTACACCCCTACGCTACCGCTGCTGCACTCTAATCCCAATAACACTAATACACTTTTCACTTAATCTTGAAACCTCTTACACACAACCAAACATCTAACCACAGAATCAAACATATATTTATCACACATGAATACAATTTCTATATTCAAACATCACATCCAAACAAAACACAACTGATTTAAAAGGGACTGTGTAATCTCTAACTCGATGCTCCTTAGACCCGCATCTAAGGCACGCTCCTGACTTCCTCTAGCATTCACCTGGATGGTGCCTTTTGCAATGCTTGCAAGCCAAAAAGTTCGAACACGTCTTAACGTGTTTCATAGAACGAGGCTCCTGCTTCAGAGGACTATGATCCCTCTTCCTACTGCACTCCAAGCACCTAGCCTGAAGTGTTTCACAATGCGCCTTAACTCTTGCCTCAAACACTTCTTCCAACACTTCCCTTACCAACCGGGTCAGTGCCTCCGTACCAAGCTCTAGGTTATCGCTACCCGAAGTTGGCGAACTTACCTCAACCACCGTCTCCTGAACCAGTTATGTTCCAGAGAGACAGGCAACTCCTCGCGACCTTGTTTGCCTTCAGAATCCATTACAGTACTGTTGCTAGTTTTAAATAATTTGATTTCCAGAGCATACACTAAATAAATACAAAATCTAACTTTAAATATTGTCTAGCAGAAAATTTACGGATTCGGCGCTGGAGACTCGGTAAACCACACTTTCAGGAAAATATTCAGAAAAATATTTTGATTACTTCAAATCTTTTCAAACCTTTTTGAAAAAATTCTTTCGAAAATCCAATTTTTTTAAAATCCATTCCACAGTTGAGTTATGCAACTTGGCTCTGATACCACTAAATGTAACATGTAACACCCCTTAACCCGTACCCGTCGCTGAATTAGGGTTAAGGGCATTACCAGATAAGTCATAACTTCTGCTCAAACGATTAAATTTTTAGCTAAACATCTTTATCAAATAATTCATTTATCAACAGACAAATTACACATGTATAATAGATGCTTAATACTTTAATTCAAATCATATACACTATAATCATCAACGAACACAACATGACCCTGAAAACACATTACGGCAATGTCACACAACAATCCCAATTCCATATACTACACTCGACAAGTTGGTCTTAATATGTGAAATTTATAAACAAGTAAACCATACGTAACTAATTAATAAAGTAACCCCATTTCAAAAGTCAAATCATTTTAATTACTAATGAAAATAAACCATATGAACAAAACTTCATGCTAAATGGTCAAGGTACATGAGTTCATTACATTATCAAAGATGTATTTAATAGCTTTGGCCAAATATACCAAAACATATTGCGTAACATGTTTCATGTTTCATAAAATAATTTAGATCAACGCACATACAAAATTTTTTGAATTAATACCTATCCAATACCCACTTGTTTTTCCATACATAACTTAACTATAATCGTATATAAGCATCCATATCGACCTTGCATCATAATAACATATACAACCTTTGATAATTAAAATTCATATATCTCTAGCTCAAACTAGCACAAGATTAAAGCCATATTCGAATGGCCATACTAATTATAACACAAAATCTTCAACCTAAACATGAGTATAAACATTTTCATGATCAACTTTGAATTATAACTAAGCACATAATAATCTCAGTAGAAAAATTCACGCAACCAAATAGGCAATACTTATACATATATATATACATATATTACCTATAAATGACCAATTCTATATAACCACATTTAACTCCTAAACATGATATGCATACATCTTATATCAAGGATTAAAACAAACCATTCTATCAAACATATAAACCATACTTAACCGAAAGTAATAGCCTTATTCGCAAGGCCGTATATATATTTACAAATCCGAACATCATTCATTACTTATCAAAATAAAGACTATACATGCCTTTGATTCAAAAAGTATACAAAACATATATATACCAAAGAGAGTGATAGTGTGGTCGACTTTCTTGATGATCCCCTGAGCCCGTAGTTGAATCAACGGTCTATAAAATAGAAATACAAACACATACAGAGTAAGCTCACTAGCTTAGTAAGTCTTAAGCAACTTTAATATAACATTTGAACATTTAAACATTTTATTAACCGTAGCATTTACACTACATTACCATAATCCTATAATTCATCAAACCATAGTATAAACATATTTTACATAAATCACGTGCTCCTTATCACATAGGTGCAACATTCATATCAACTATATTATCATATTCAAAGTCTTTTCACTATTAGCATTTCTACTAGTAACCTAACATAAAAAAAAAATAGCACTTTTAAGCTCGATTCTATCTTTACCATTCATACATATCGATCAATAAGCTCAATCATACATAACACCATTCTTAATATGATATTACAACTCAATTAACATTAATCACAACTTACCTTACTTCGATAAATTCAATAAGATTTAAGTTTACGAGTTTTTAACTCAATAGGTTCACTATATTACACTCGAACAATTTATGGTTTCTTCGTTTTAAAGTATCACCCAGCATTAAGCACGCTAGGCACGAAGCTCGAATCAAATCAAAGACTAAGCACGCTTAGGCACGAAGCTTAGAATATGTCACTAAGACTAAGCACGCTAGGCACTAAGCCCGAATATGTCACCGGCACTAAGCCTGCTAGGCACAAAGCTCGAATCAAATCACCGACACTAGGCCTGCTAGGCAATAAGCCCAAAACTATTCATAAACCAATCACATACTTCACATTTTTCCCAAATAATATATCAAAGATACACATTCATATCATTTTGTCAATTTATGCATTCAAGCCAATTTCACCCATATACATTCGGCCATTACAATAATATACCTTCAAATTTATCAAACATTATCATTTAATAGATTCGTAAATAATTCTTTGACATATTTCAGCTTAAGGACTTACCTCGACTATCGACGGACAACGTTAACCGGCTAGTCGACGACTTTCGCCTTTCCCCAATCCAAATTCATTTTTCTTTGTTCTTGATCTAAACACATAAAATTTAGCTCATCCAAGTACATTTCATCTCAATTTAGTCCCTAAGCACATAAATAGGCAAATTACCATTTTACCCTAGAGTTTCACATTTTTATAATTTAGTCCTATTTGCATAAAACACAAAATACACATAATTTGCACATAATACTTTAGGGCAAATCTTCTATACCTTCATACCAAGGCATACATTTCATTTATTTTGCAAACTAGTCCTCAAAATTTTATTTTTACAAATTAGTCCAAAATACAAAATTTTACCAAAATTTCCAATACAAAACTTGTAAATCTTTAACACATCTTTAATCTAAAACCATCAAATATCAAAACCATAAGAACATATCAATGGCGAATCTCATATACACATGATTCTCAAAAATTCAAGCATGGGTTGGGTAATATCTGAAGCAACGATCTCAAAAACGTAAACATTATCAAAACCAAAATTCACACATACCTTAATCAAGCATTTGAATTTCGAAATTTTAAGCTTTCTAACCCTTTATTTCTCTCAACATTAGGCCAATTTAGGAGAAAGATGATAGTAGCTTCCTTTTTTTATGTTTTATTTAACATATAATAACTTTATTTATAAATTACTAATATAGCCTTATTATAATAATTAAACTAACATATAACCTAAGGTTAATGTTGACCATGGCCGGCCACTAACATATAAAATTAAAATATTTCTCAGACCCAGATTCGTGGTCCCGAAACCACCGTTCCGATTAGGGTCAAATTCGGTCTGTTACAACTCTCCCCCTTAAGGATTTTCGTCCCCAAAAATCTTACCATTAAATAACGTCGAATATTGTTGCCTCATTGAGTCCTCAGGCTCCTACGTAGCCTCTTCAACTCCGTATCGATTCCATAGTACTTTCACTAATGAAATCCTTTTGTTTCTTAACTCTTTCATTTCCCGAGCTAAGATACAGATTGATTTTTCCTCATACGTCATATCAGGTTGGATTTCAATCTCAGATGGAACAATCACATGTGACGGATCTGATCTGTATCTACGGAGCATAGAAACATGAAATACATCGTGTATCTTTTCTAATTTAGAGGTAGCTTTAACCTATAAGCAATGTGCCCAACACGTTCAATGATTTCATACGGTCCGATGAATCTCGGACTCAACTTGTCTTTCCGACCAAAACGGAACTTTCTTCCACGGAGAAACCTTTAAAATACTCAATCTCCGACCACGAAATTCAATGTCTTTACGTTCAAATCAAGATAGGACTTTTGACGATCCGGCAACTTTCAAATTGTCTCTAATAATAGCTACTTTCATTCTATTTCTTTAATCAAATCAACCCGTGTATCTTATTCTCACGAGCTCACCAAAGATAATGGTGTTCGACACTTTCGCCGTACAAGGCTTCATAGGGTGCCATTTGATACTAGATTGAAAACTGTTATTATAGGCAAATTCAATCGAGGTAAGTATCTTTCCCGCACCTTCAAACTCAAGAATGCAACATCTCAACATGTCCTCAAGTATCCGAATAGTTCGTTCGATTGACCGTCTGCTTGTGGATGAAAAGTCGTACTAAAGTAAAGTTTAGTACCTAAAGCATCTTGCAACTTCTTCCAAAATCGTGATGTGAATCTCGGTCTCTGTCTCAAACAATGGAACCCGGCACACCATGCAACCTCACAATCTGTGATATATACAATTCACAAAGTTTATCAAGTGAATAGTCCGTTCGAATCGGTACAAATTGAGCCGATTTGGTCAATCTATCTACTATAACCCAATCGCATCTTTCTTGCTTTCGGTGTCATAGGCGCACGGATACAAAATCCATAGTGATTCTATCCCATTTCCATTCAGTATCATGATCTATTTGAAGCAACCCAGAAGGCACTTAATTCTCGGCTTTTACTTGCTGACAAATTAAGCACTTTGAAACAAATTCAGATATATCCCGTTTCATGCCAGGCCACCAATAGAATTGTTTCAAATCATTATACATTTTTGTGCTACCCGGATGTATCGATAATCGACCATTATGAGCCTCACTCAAAATCATCTGAATTAAATCCAAGTTCTTCGGAACACACATTCGATTTTTAAAGTTCAAACAATCATTTGCATCGATTTGAAATTCTGATTCCGCATCTTTTTTATACTGAATTCACCTAGCAATCAAATCCTTGTCGACTTTCTGTGCATCACAAATTTGCTGAATAAACATTGGTCTTACTTGTAACTCGGCTATGATCAATCCATCACCAGGCATAACCATCTGTGCGTTCATTGCACGAAGAGCAAATAATGATTTTCGACTTAACGCATCTGTAACAACGTTAGCTTTCCCCGGATGGTAGTCAACCACCAACTCATAGTCTTTCAACAGCTTCTAACCATCTGCGTTGTCTCAAGTTCGGATCTTTCGAGTCATCAAATACTTTAGGCTTTTATGATTCGAATAAACGTGACATTTCTCGAATAAATAATGGCGCCAAATTTTAATGCAAAACAATAGTCTAATTCCGGATCGTGAGTCGGATAATTTCTTTCATGCGGCTTTAGTTGTCTCGAGCGTAGGCTATAACTTTGCCTCCTACATCAAACACAACCCAACCCATTCGGAGAAGCATCACTAAAAATGACAAATTCTTTACCCGATTCAGTTGAGCTAACACTTGGAGCTTCGGTCAAAGGGCTTTCACCGTCAAACTTTTACGGCACTTTTCGACCACTCAAACTTGGCATCTTTCTATAATAGCTTTGTCAAAGGTGTAGCTATCACGAAAAACCTTTACAAACCGTTCAGTAGTATCCTGCAAGACTTAAGAAGCTTGAATCTAAAAACATTCTTTGGTGGTTTCCAATCGAGTATAGCCGCTATTTTGTTTGGATCCACCCAAATACCCGATGCTGAAACAACATGACCCAATAAGCTGACTTCCTTCATCCAGAACTCACATTTACTAAACTTTGCGTACAACTGTTGATCTCGTAAAGTTTGTAGCACTAATCTCAAATGCTCGGCATGCTCGGTTTCATTTTTGGAGTAGACTAGTATATCATTAATAAACACTACTACAAACCGATCCAAAAACTGTCTGAAGACCCGATTCATTAGATCCATAAAAATAGCATGTGCATTAGTGAGTCCAAAAGGCATAACCAAAAACTCAAAATGTCCGTACCTCGTCCGGAATGCAGTCTTTGGCACATCTGTATCTCTGACTCACAACTGATAATAACCCGATCTCAAATCTATCTTCGAAAATACTAAAGCCCCTTTCAACTGATCAAACAAATCATCAATCCGAGGTAACGGGTACTTATTCTTTATAGTTACCTTATTCGGTTGCCGATAATCAATACACATTCGCATCGTTCCATCTTTCTTTTTCACAAAAAGAACTGGTGCTCCCCAAAAAGAGAAACTCAGTCGTGTAAAGCCCCTATCTGTTAATTCTTGCAACTGTGCTTTCAACTCTTTTAATTCAGTAGGTGCCATCCGATATGGAGCTATCGAGATTGGAGTCATTCCCGGTGCTAATTCAATGCCGAACTCAATCTCTCAAGAGGGGTAAACCAGTAGTTCTTGAAAAACACATCTGGGTATTCACACACAACCATTACATATTTAATATGCTTTTCAGACACTTTATTATCCATTACATGGGCCAAATAAGCCAGCACCCTTTTCTCACATACTTTGGGCGAAGATTGAGGATATTATTGTAGAAACCCACTTAAATCATGGATTCAATTACGATGATCTCGCCGCTCGACACCTCAAATCAATAAGCTTTCTTTTGCAATTCACCAACGCATCATGTGAAGTTAACGGTCCATTCCCAAAATTATATCGAACTCATCGAAGGCAACAACATTAAATCGATCTGGAAATAATAATCTCGAATCATCAGCGGGCAACCTCTACACACTTTATTAACAAGTACACATCTACCCAAAGGGTTGGACACACGAATCACAAACTCAATGAGACTCAATCGGCGAGTCTTACCGAATACTAGAGTTTCACACATATATGAATGAGTCGAACCAGGATCAATCAATGCAATCACAGTAGTATCATAAAGGGTGAAAGTACCGGTAATGACATCGGGGGAGGAAGCATCCTCTCTGGCTCGTGTAGCATAAGCTCTAGTAGGTGCTCGGGCCTCTGATCGAACTACAGTGTTTTTCGTCCCTCTCTGACTGCCACCTACATTTTTGGAATGTTTGGGTGGTCGGCCCCGTGCTGGCATGCTGCTCGGTCTAGTGTTCTGAACCGTATTCTGTTCAGCTAACATTGGGCACTCTCGAATAAAATGGTCCGACGATCCACATTTAAAGTAGGACCGATCACGAACCCTACAACTTCTAGAATGCCATTTCCCGCAATGTTTACACTCGACCCGGTCCTGTGGAACGTTACCAACACTAGCTATCGAAGTGGCTCGATAACTCCCTGAGGTCGATCACGTCTAGGTAAGTCTGAAGTAGCTTTATGTCGGTTGGAGTCATCTCTGAATTTCTTAAGCACCGAATGGTAAGTCTTACTCGTTGATCTCTTACGAGTATCTCTAGCTTCTATTTCAGCTTTTCTTTTCTCTTTTCTGAGCTTTTCAGCTTTACAAGCCCGCTCGACTAGTATCACAAACTCTTTGATTTCAAGAATGCCGACCAGCAGCTTTATATCTTCATTCAAACCATCTTCAAATCTTTTGCTCATAATGGCTTGAGTAGAAACACACTCTCTAGCATATCCTGTAAGTCCGATGATTTCGTTCATATTACATCACGATCATTCGCCTGTTTCAATTCAAGAAATTCTTTTCGTTTTTGATCGATGAATCTCTGACTGATATATTTCTTACGGAACTCAATTTGGAAGAAGTCCCAAGTTACTTTTTCTTTCAAAACTGCGGATACCAGTGTGTTCCACCAATGATAGGCAGTGTCTCGAAGTAGAGATATAGCACACTTTAGGCATTCATCTAGAGTACAAGATAACTCATCGAGTACCCGAATAGTGTTATCAAGCCACATCTCGGCTCATTCTGCATCATCATTATCATTGGCCTTGAATTCCTCATTTATATTTCTGATTTTATCAGCGGGAGGCTGCTAGATCTCATCGGATCTATATCGGGTCTTGAAGGTACCGGAGTTGGATTATTTGGGGGTGGAGGTTGTTGTACAACCGGATTATTCTGAACAAACTGGGTAAACCATTCATTCATCATTTGGTAGAAGGCTTGTTTAGCCTCCCCCTCGTGGCTACCCGTATCTAGTCGAGAGTCTAATGGCAGCGATCCACGTCGGCGAGACCAGCTAACGCTCTCCACATCCTCGCCTCTGGCTCTATCGGGATCGAAATCCATTTACTATATAAAATACAATTGAAATTGTCAAGTCACCACACTATCATATATACAATTCAAAGGCATGTTTAGCTAGACTCTTACATACTACGGTAGTCCTAGAATCGACTAAATCGTAGCTCTGATACCAATAAAACATGTAACACCCTTAACCTGCACCCGTTCTGGATTATGGTTAAGGGCATTACCAGATAAGTCATAACTTCTACTCAAACGATTAAATTTTTAGCTAAACATCTTTATCAAGTAATTCATTTATCAACAGACAAATTACACATGTATAATAGATGCTTAATACATTAATTCAAATCATATACACTATAATCATCAACGAACACAACATGACCTTGAAAACACATTACAGTAATGTCACACAACAATCCCAATTCCATATACTACACTCGACAAGTTGGTCTTAATATGTGAAATTTATAAACAAGTAAACCATACGTAACTAACTAATAAAGTAACCCCATTTCAAAAGTCAATTCATTTTCATTACTAATGAAAACAAACCATATGAACAAAACTTCATGCTAAATGGTCAAGGTACATGAGTTCATTACATTATCAAAGATGTAGTTAATAGCTTTGGCCAAATATACCAAAACATATTGCGTAACATGTTTCATGTTTCATAAAATAATTTAGATCAACGCACATACAAAATTTTTTGAATTAATACCTATCCAATACCCACTTGTTTTTCCATACATAACTTAACTATAATCGTATATAAGCATCCATATCGACCTTGCATCATAATAACATATACAACCTTTGATAATTAAAATTCATATATCTCTAGCTCAAACTAGCACAAGATTAAAGCCATATTCGAAT
This sequence comes from Gossypium rotundifolium, assembly GCA_025506655.1. Classification (NCBI taxonomy): domain Eukaryota; kingdom Viridiplantae; phylum Streptophyta; class Magnoliopsida; order Malvales; family Malvaceae; genus Gossypium; species Gossypium rotundifolium. Next base: position 97,090,493 of record CP106733.1, on the reverse strand, counting down.
GGCCATACTAATTATAACACAAAATCTTCAACCTAAACATGAGTATAAACATTTTCATGATCAACTTTGAATTATAACTAAGCACATAATAATCTCAGAGAAAAATTCACACAACCAAATAGGCAATACTTATACATATATATATATATATTACCTATAAATGACCAATTCTATATAACCACATTTAACTCCTAAACATGATATGCATACATCTTATATCAAGGATTAAAACAAACCATTCTATCAAACATATAAACCATACTTAACCGAAAGTAATATGACCTTATTAGCAAGGTAGTATATATATTTACAAATCGAACATCATTCATTACTTATCAAAATAAAGACTATACATGCCTTTGATTCAAAAAGTATACAAAACATATATATACCAAAGAGAGTGATAGTGTGGTCGACTTTCTTGATGATCCCCGAGGCAGTAGTTGAATCAACGGTCTATAAAATAGAAATACAAACACATACAGAGTAAGCTCACTAGCTTAGTAAGTCTTAAGCAACTTTAATATAACATTTGAACATTTAAACATTTTATTAACCGTAGCATTTACACTACATTACCATAATCCTATAATTCATCAAACCATAGTATAAACATATTTTACATAAATCACGTGCTCCTTATCACATAGGTGCAACATTCATATCAACTATATTATCATATTCAAAGTCTTTTCACTATTAGCATTTCTACTAGTAACCGAACATCAAAAAAAATAGCACTTTTAAGCTCAGATTCTATCTTTACCATTCATACATATCGATCAATAAGCTCAATCATACATAACACCATTCTTAATATGATATTTCAACTCAAGTAACATTAATCACAACTTACCTTACTTCTGATAAATTCAATAAGATTTAAGCTTACGAGTTTTAACTCAATAGGTTCACTATATTACACTCGAACAATTTATGGTTTCTTCGTTTTAAAGTATCACCGGCATTAAGCACGCTTAGGCACGAAGCTTGAATCAAATCACTAAGCACTAAGCACGCTAGGCACGAAGCTTAGAATATGTCACCCAAGACTAAGCACCTGCTAGGCACTAAGCCCGAATATGTCACCAGGCACTACGCACGCTAGGCACAAAGCCCGAATCAAATCACCGACACTAGGCACCTTAGGCAATAAGCCCAAAACTATTCATAAACCAATCACATACTTCACATTTTTCCCAAATAATATATCAAAGATACACATTCATATCATTTTGTCAATTTATGCATTCAAGCCAATTTCACCCATATACATTCGCCATTACAATAATATACCTTCAAATTTATCAAACATTATCATTTAATAGATTCAGTAAATAATTCTTTGACATATTTCAGCTTAAGGACTTACCTCGACTATCGACGGACAACGTTAACCGGCTAGTCGACGACTTTCGCCTTTCCCCAATCCAAATTCGTTTTTCTTTGTTCTTGATCTAAACACATAAAAATTTAGCTCATCCAAGTACATTTCATCTCAATTTAGTCCCTAAGCACATAAATAGGCAAATTACCATTTTACCCCTAGAGTTTCACATTTTTACAATTTAGTCCTATTTGCATAAAACACAAAATACACATAATTTGCACATAATACTTTAGGGCCGAATCTTCTATACCTTCATACCAAGGCATACATTTCATTTATTTTGCAAACTAGTCCCTCAAAAATTTTATTTTTACAAATTAGTCCAAAATACAAAATTTTACCAAAATTTCCAATACAAAACTTGTAAATCTTTAACACATCTTTAATCTAAAACCATCAAATATCAAAACCATAAGAACATATCAATGGCCGAATCTCATATACACATGATTCTCAAAAATTCAAGCATGGGTCGGGTAATATACGAAGCAACGATCTCAAAAACGTAAACATTATCAAAAACCGAAATCCACACATACCTTAATCAAGCATTTGAATTTCCGAAATTTTAAGCTTTCTAACCCTTTATTTCTCTCAACATTCGGCCAATTTAGGAGAAAGATGATAGTAGCTTCTTTTTTTTTTTATGTTTTATTTAACATATAATAACTTTATTTGTAAATTACTAATATAGCCTTATTATAATAATTAAACTAACATATAACCTAAGGTTAATGTTGACCATGGCCGGCCACTAACATATAAAATGGGTTATTTACCCTTTCTATACTTCATATTAAAAAGCCATGCTCAAATTAGCACATTTCACTTTAGTATTCCACTTTTACTTTTTACGCGATTAAGTCCTTTTTCTAAATTAAACACACAAACGATAAAATTTTTCCACTAAACTTTCACACATATTAATTCACATATAATAAACACAAAATATAAAATTAAAATATTTCTCAGACCCGGATTCGTGGTCCCGAAACCACCGTTCCGATTAGGGTCAAATTCGGTCTGTTACACAACACCCCAAACCCGACTTAGAAGTTAGGCCTGAATCTGGCATGTCACATTGAAGTGTTTTTTGGTAATCATGTTTTCATGAAAAACCCTTCTTGTTTAAAAGTTTAAGTAAAATCCCAGTTACGTTAGTTTAATTTAAAAACGTGGTCCATTGAAAAATTACTGATTTTATTCCCAAAATATCTTTTTAGTTACGAAGCTAATTTTGAGAGTAATCGATTTACGAAAAAGATTAAGTCACGAAACCATTTCGAAAATGTTGTGAAAATGTAGTGTTGTTTTAAAAAAAGTTAACATTTTGGAAAACCGTGATTTACTTCTAACGGATGTAATTCAAAGTAAATAAAATCCCCAAGTTAAAACCCAGAACCTTAAAGAGGCCTTATTACAAAAATTAAAACCCAAAACAGAATCTAAAGCATAAATGAAGTCCAAAGGCAGTCGTGTGGCCATCTCCGAGTCCCTCGCAGCACCATCCTCCTAATGCTGGGGATTACCTGCACAGTTAAAAACGGGGTGAGTTTGCGAAAACTCAGTGTGTAATCCCCTCCTAACTAAAAACATTTAGTAAAATAGATGAATTGAGAATCGATGCAGGCGGAGCCCAATACGATAATGAACAATGTGTGTGGGTCTAAGGCCAGTACAATTTCACTTGGGTCTCAGCCCTTATCAGAATCAATTGGGCCTAGCCTATTCTCCATATCGGTAATAGTTGGGCCTAGCCCATATTAGAATCAATTCCAAATGCATAATGTGTGATGCGTGCTAACCCATCCCATCCAACCCTGCACTTGCCTCCGTCCATCTCTGCACTTCCTACGAGGAATAAATCTCCCACGCCATCCCTACACTCCCAATGTTAGAACCAGTTGCGGCACTAACCAAAATCGTAATAAAGCTGCTAGTAAACAGAATGGCCAAGAGCCATAAACAGGATGGTTACAAACTATAATCAGGATGGCACAAAACCATAATTAGGATGGCACAAGGCTATCGGTAACTGTAATGAGTTTGGCACATAGCCATCAGTGACGGTAATATAATTGGCACACAGCCACGAGTAATTATGATTGACATAGAGTCATCAATATATATGTTAGGCACATAGCCACGGGTAAATACGATTGGCACAAAGCCATAATCAAGATGGCACAGAGCCATATTTAGGTTGGCATAGAGCCATAATCAGATTACGCGGCTTTAAGCCGTCCGTTGGTCCACAGTCGTCTCATGCGACCCGTGCGACCTTAACATATCAAACTGGATCCACAGTCGTCTCATGCGACCCGTGCAGCCCTATCAGAACTTTCTCCGTATCAATGTCCTAACCCCATGCAATATGTCGTGTATGTCATGCTCAATCATTTCACGTGTATGCAAAACGGTCATGCTCTGTAACAGTCATTTAAACATATACTAAAAGCATACCAGACACACGACCACAATCAAGTCAGTTAAATTCATAGTCTAAGTCAGTCATTTACCCACAAGGGCAAAATAGTCATTTTACCCTATAAGGGTATTTCGGTAATCCTACCCTTTAAGGGTATTTTGGTAATTCTACCCTATAGGGTTATTTAGGTAATTTTACAAATCGAGGGTATTTCGATAAATTTACAACTCGGGGGTATTTCGATAATTTCACAAATCGAGGGTATTTTGGTAATTTTACTAATCGAGGGTATTTCGATAATTCTACAATTTGAGGGTATTTCAGTAATTTCAAAAATCAAGGGTATTTCAATAATTTTACAAATTAGGGATATTTTAGTAATTTTGCAAACTGGGGATATTTTAGTAATTTTGCAAACTAGGGGTATTTCAGTAATTTTGCAAACCAGGGATATTTCAATAATTTTGCAAACTGGGGATATTTCAATAATTTTTCAAATTGGGGGTATTTTAGTAATTTTGTAAATCGAAGATATTTTAGTAATTTTGTAAACCGAGGGTATTTTAGTAATTTTACAAACTGGGGGTATTTCGGTAATTTTATAAATTGGAGGTATTTAAGTAATTTTACAAATCGGGGGTATTTAAGTAATTTTTCAAATCGAGGGTATTTCAGTAATTTTGCAAATCGGGAATATTCTAGTAATTTTACAAACCGGAGGTATTTCGATAATTTTACAAACTGGGGGTATTTCAGTAATTTTACAAACCGACGTCTCAGTGACCCAACAGAGGGTCCACCGTCATCTCGAGCGACTTAAATAACCTAAACAGTCACAACGGGGTAAATGGGCCTAAGGCCCATTACTCGGCCCAAGTGGGCCTACACATTCGTGAGGCCCATTTGGCCCAGATACAACCATAACTATGCGAACGTCACAGTCCAAACCACATCACATACATATTATCCAAGTGGGCCCTCAAGTCCACTGGGCCCACACGACCCATTTCGGTCCAACGAGGCCCAAAACAGCCCAAGACCATGAGAGTGCTCGTGGTGGCCTCTACAGACTAACGCCCATATTCGTGGGCTCGGTTCACCATACGTACGATCGCACGCTCGTGTGGCATCATACGCCATATTTTAACTTTTCGACATTTTACCGAGCTACAGTCATCGCAGTGTAAACAACACATACTTTCGGCTTTTCAGCCAATTATCAAACATAGCACCGTTACACACCTTGATTACGAAGCGCGCCACGAATCCCTAGCATCGAACCCTACTCGATTGAGCTTCCTTAAATCCTCACTAATTGTTAGCAACGATCAACTTCTTGTAGATATCTGCGTTACCCAAAGAACCTTATTAACCAAGATTGTATAAGGTTGTGGTTTATGACCACATTTGATAACCTTTAACAACATAAAAGAGCATTCGTCCTCAACTAAAAGCAAGGAGAAAAAAAGTGCACTTACTGGTTGATCAGGAACCCTTACCACACTGAAAACTAAACGCTAGGAGAGTAGTTCGGCAAAGAAACAACAACGATTGGGCAGAGAAACACAAAGATTCGGCCTAGCCAAAGAAAATGGGTGAGAAATACAGTAAAAAGGTTCGGCTATGGCCCAAAATCGATTGAAAAAGAGGTTAGTAGAGAAGAGAGAAAAGAAGAAGAACAATACCCAGCACAATAGAAGAATGAACCATGAACGGAAATTGTTGAAGTGAAGGAATGAGAGTCTAGATTGAAGAAATCAGCATAAGAGTTTGAGATGAAGAAAGGAGAAGGATAAAAGAATTATAAAGAAAAGAAGAGGACTAGAAGAGGAGAAATCGACTAATAGGTGGCCTAAATAGTAATGCAATTTCAGCTTAGAAAAGAGTATAACCAGGGTCTTGAAAACCAAAAACAAAGGTACCAAAAAGAGTGAATAGAAAAAAAAACAAAAACTCTTCTTAGCAAGATTCGACTATACCCAACAATGACCACAAACGGCACTCACCCTACCCTATGTCGAATTTGCTACACTCACAAAGTCCAACTCGGTTACAACACCTCCCCCTTCAAAATCCCACAATTATCTCCCTAAGCTATAAATCACTCCTTAACCGACTCCCACCACACATTCAAATTCCAAGACCAATTCAAACCCCCACCAAGTAGAGTTTTAAACAATTACAACCAATTACACGGCACAGGTGCAAAATAAATTCCTCAATGCTCATCCCATGATTTGAACCTCAAACCACATGCATACTCCTAGTGCCATATTGCCACCAGATCACATGCCTCCTTGTGTCATATTTTAGTCCTCAATATTAATATGGCCTTCAAACTAACGCCAAGATCACCTAAAGGGAAAAACTAAAATTTTTGCTAGAGCCCTGGTTTGAACCCAGGACTCCTCCAACACTCCCAACTCTTTCTGAATCACTTAGCCACTAAAGCAAACAAGCAATTTGTGATATTTCTTGCACACATAAACTTTTATGTGTAGCCTCTTAGCGGCTCCCATGCACAAGGCCCAACATTTCTAGGCCCAAAAATTTGGGGCGTTACAGAGAGTGTCACATGCAAATAACAACACTAAGGAAGAGTCTTAATAGATTTGAAGTCTTATGCATTCTCTCCAATTAGAGCTAAGAAAGAATGGCTTTTCAAATTATGAGTAAGTTGCACCTTTAAAAAGTTGAACAAAAGGCATTCAATAAGCTTATCTGATGAACAAATAATGTGTCAAGGGATGGGTGACTAAGTATAATATTTTGAGAGTTATTTTGTTTATTTGGGAAACTAAGGTTTGAGAATTTTTATCTTCATTAGATGATCTATCAAGACATTTGTGAAGTGGTTGAGCGAGCAAAGTGTATGAATCAAACGAAGTCTTTTTTTTTTCTTTTTCATTGTACAACAAACAATTTTAAAAACCATAGGATTCGTTTATGATTTTTTTTTTTAATTCATGAAAACTATCTATAAAAATAATTATATACAATAGTTTCGACCTTCTCACCTGATAATGAGAGGACGAAATCTGAATAAATACCAATACCTATTACTGGTAGGAAGATAGAGATCGAAACAAATAACTCTTGTGTACAAATGTAAAGTTACAATTAAGTGAAAGGGATTGGACTTAAAAACGTTGTTTTCTTTGTAACTTGAAATTGATTCCTTGACGAAGACTCCATAAATGTATATTAATTTCAAAATGCGTAAGCAACTCTTGTATGTTTAATTTTCCTAGCGTTCTACTTATTATGGCCACAACTATTATCAAATCTCAACCAGGCAAATCAAATTTGTTATAAATTTGTACTTTTCTTTGTTAATTTTTACTTTCTGGAAAATAAAACAAACTTTGATCATTCATTCTCAACGAACTGAATTTTGACGTACCTAACAGTTCCACTATCTATCCGGAGTTTAAAAAGCTAAAGCAGAACCCTTGGCAGGTCAAGTAAACTAATCTAGAAAACTTTAATTTTACATGTATGCATGAAGGTATGGCTACATTTGCAGTAAATTAGAAAAAGGGTAAGGCAGCAAAAGTAGTAACTAGTCATCAAGGAAGCCTCCCTCAGCCTCAGAGTGCCTATGTCGTTGGATGACCAAGATGGAGCCGCTAATGTCTAGTTCTGAAGAGGCCAGAAGATCCCCAACCAACCCCAGCTCTGGGCACTCCTCCCAATCGCTCATCCCAGATGTCAAGGGGCATGTTCCTCTCCCTCCCTTCCCAACTATGAACAATGAATACGAATCCGCTATTTCTCTTAGAACTGCTACCGTTTCCTGCCCACTGCTCACATACTTCTCCACGAAACCGGCTCTACCCTGTGCCACATACCTAGTCAAGACAAGAGTAGCCAATATCAAAAAAAAAAAAAAAAAAAAAAAAAAAAAACCATATATATCTATTTTAAGGCTTTCATTCCGTTGGATGCATGTACGGTACGTACCTGTTATAGAAGGTCTCCACAAAGGCATTGTCTATCTCGTTCTCTGTCCCAATATTTGATATTGCCATGATCACCTCCTCATCCTTTTGGGAAGCATCGTTAATCCATGAATTGCTGCTTCTACTTGCTGTCGTTTTATGCAGGAAGCGGATGACTGTCAAATTCACTTTACTATGCATCAAAATTCTCTTGCTACATGCTAAAGCCTCCCGATCATCAGGCCCACCAAAGAACAGTATTGCTATATTTTGCATGCATTGAGAACCATGTGGTTGTTGGAACCCTGTTTGCCCTCTGTCTACAAAGATGCCCACTGAACACGGGGCATGCCGAAGCACCTTCTGATTTATAGCCCTTATTTCCTCCATGCTGTTTTCCATTTTCCCATCTATTCTCTGGTGCTTGTGAAACGGCAGGAATATAATACACACCCGCAAGTCCTCTGCACCATTGCATACATCTTCATTTATGGTCAGAAACGATGCTACAATTTTACTCTGGTGGACCAATATTTTGGTCTCTGAGATGAAGGCATCAAGAGCGTCATTGATCTCTAGCACATCATTTCCTCCATACTCCTCTTCATCGCTGTATTGATCACCATCTTCTAGTTGATGGTACATCAATTTGCTTTTCCTTTTCTTTGGAAGTTCTACTAGATGCACCATGTATGGCTTGATGGGTGCAGTTGGACAGCCGCCTAATGCTGAGATGAGGCTAACATGTCCTGAAACATGCCTTGGGACATATACACAAGCCAATATTCTGAGCTCACTCTCTGGATTAAGTATTTCCAGTATGGTAGGATACTGAGCGCTTGACTCTTCTCTGTTCAGTAAAATGGCAGCCACTGGGCCTATGATCAATGTGTTTAGCACTACTACAGTCAAAAGGAAATCATGAAGATCTGCAGCCCAGACCATCTGCAACAAAAAGAGAACAAGAAAATCAGCATTGAGGAAAGCAAAGATGACAATTTGGCAGCATAAAGCCAAGACTGTGTTCCTTTCTTCAACAGCAAGCTTTCTAAGGACTCAAATGCATGCATGCAAGCATACGTGAGATTGAGAAGAAGCTTACATTGGGGTTTGGGTTTGTATTAATGAGTATAAGGTCGTAGTTTCCCTTCAAGCAGAGTAACAAAGAAAGGATAACAGATTCGTTCCACGGGATCATTAGATAGTGACAAGCAGCAAGGGTGCCGACAATTCTAGTTCCAGCGCTCACCAGGATCATGAGGACAGTGAGAGCAAGAGTCAATTTATTGAAAATATTGCTAATATCAAGTTGAAATCCCGTGTAGCCAAAGTAGACCGGAAGAATGAAGGTATTTACAGAGTAAGTGAGCTTGTGCAACAATGTCCGAGCCGTTTTGCCTTCTCTAGGGAACATGAGGCCGACCAGGAAACAACAGAAAATAGCTGTGTAGCCAACCCACTCGGCATACAGAGCAAGACACGTAAGAAGGAACATTATAACGAAGATTTCTTTGTTCGAAACGAATCTATTATTCCGATTTCGTTTATTGAAAAAGTATGATAGATACTTGTTCACAAAGATAACAGCCACTGTAACAAGAGTAATAAGGATTGCACCTCCAAATCTTCCGAAGGAGGAGAAAGCTTTAAGTGTACTGACGATTGTTACACATGACATTTCATTGACCAAGGAAGAATAAATTGCCATTCGCCCTAAATCAGCCGTGTCAAACTTGGTTTCTGCAATCATCCGGATTACTATAGGAGAGGCTGAATTTGCTAAAACTGTCAAGGTAAGAAGGTAAAATGCAAATCGCTCCTTGGTGACATTGAATACCTTGATAAGTAACCAGAAGAATGGTCCACCAAACAAGCAGGCCAGAATTGATCCCCCTCCTGCAACTATGCTTACAACGCGAATGTTGCGTCTTAAATAAGGAACATCTGTTTCCAAGCCGATGGAGAACATAAATAGCATTCGGCAAACGAATGAAAAGAACTGATAATACTTTGCAGCAGAAGCCTGGATGAAAAAATCTTTAACTCTTTCTATACGGGACAACAATGAGGGGCCTAACACAACGCCAGCCTGATACAGAAGGCGTTCAACAATACATATATATGGTATATTCATAAAATAAATTTTTTATATATGGATAACTGCATGCCTTTAAGAATCATGAATATGGATATAGATATATGAAGATGAATGCTTACAAGAAGTTGTGCAAAAGGTCCAGGTTGTCCCAAGGGTTTCAAGACTAGATGAAAAATATGTGAAATCACAAGAATACAAGAGACCTGAAAGCTTGTTGTGATCAAGGGGTTAAATGAGTCCGATGGTTGACACATTAGCTGTTCTGTTGCCTCCATCCTTAATTTTGCTCCTTTTTTTTTTTTTTTTTTAAGAATATCTAATTCTTTGTCAGTGCAGTGCAGTCAAGCGAGATATCGTCGTCGAGGTCGCCTCGCCAATTGATGATAACTCTCTGCTTTTTTTTTTTTTCTCTTTCTTTTTCCTCTCCCACTACTTGGGTGGGCCTCCCTCTCTGTATCCTCTGCTTTCTGATGGACGCCCTTTGTTCCCGGGGAATTCGTCATATAAAGACGAGGTCTGTTGACCCCTTTTTTTTTTCCTCTCTTTCCATGCATGCTATGCACTTTCCTAAAATTTATCTTATTTTGACTCGACTCACGCATCACCAAGTATCATAAATGCCAACGATTAAAGATAATTTACCTTTATCCCTTGCCTGCAATGGTAAAAATATATTATACTCTTAATATATATAATATTTTCATAAATGGAAAAAAAATATAAAATATTAAATATTAAACTAAAAATAATATAATATTTTTTAAAAATAATATGAGTAGGCCTAAAATGAATTTAGATTAATAATTTAATATGGATTGTTTGGGTAAAATTTTAGGCTTGTATTTTAGGTTGAACCAAGCTTGCTATCATGCGTCGGCATTGTGGGCCACAATGCCACCATGACATCCCACTTGGCATGTAATATCCTGGATTATGGCCTATGCATTTTTGTTGAATAATATGAAATAGCATGTCTTGTGTGTTAAGAATGTGTTGTATGAATTTTGTGAACCTTAGTGCGTAGGTGAATGCCTTAGAAATTATTTAATTTTAAGTCTAAAAGAGGGAGTTAAGCCTGATAGGCCTTAAGAAAATAAATGGGGGAGTTATGACACAAGAATTAAGCTGGTAAGGTGGCAAGGAGGCGCCACTTAGGGCTTTGGTATGTGACGCCTCAGGCAAGGGAGAAGGGAGGAGGTTCGAATCATGTTGGCAGCATTAAGTGTGGCTTTATTTTTGCATGTTGGCGTCAAGAGAGAGGGGGAGTGTTGGACGGCAATTGGACTTTCAAATGGATAAGGGTTAAGCTTGTTTTTCCTTTTAAAATTCGGCTAAGTGGTGGATAAATGGGTGATCTATTTTAAATTATTTTTAAGGGATAAAAGAGAGAAAATAAGAGTAGGAAAAGGGATAGGATTTGAGAAGAGGTAGTGGCCGAATGTGGGGCTCTTGGTGGTGGTTAATTTCGGTCATATAGAGGAGTTAAGTGACGAATTTTAGTGTTCATCTTTTGCCGAAATTGGGAGTGGAGAGAATTCTTTCTTTTCTCATCTATTTTGCTAAAACTGAAACTCCATCATCACTCACCATTGCCGAATTTCTTCTCACTTCATCTCCCATTCACCTTTGTTTTCTTATCACCTCAACTCCATACTTACCCTTTTAAAAGCCGGAAATAGAATCCTTTAGTCTTGCCGATTCTCCCTTAGTCATATACTTTTCTCTTCCTATCTTGTTGAAACCGATTTCTCAATAAGCCTCAAAAGCCGAAACCTTCTGTGGTGTCAGGCATAGGTGCTGTCGACTATAGTAGTAAAGGTAAGGTCAACTGCTATTTGATTTTCAATCGCTGTTTTAGCCGAAATATAGGGATCTAACCCCTTTAGAATTCTTTGGCCGAAGCCTTGAAGGGTTTTTTTGGATTTCGGCAGTGTCAACTACAAGGAGGAGATCATTCGGAATCTCAAGATCTACGCCAATTGACTATTTTCGGGATTTCAATATCCTAGGTAGGTGAATATAAGATTCGGCCATAGGCCACTCTATTGTGTTTTAAATGTTAGAAATCAATCTAACATGTGTCTATAGGGATTTCGACAGGTACCTAAGACAAGGGATACTTTCGGGATTTGATTCTTTCGAGGTAAGCCAAGGTAGTATTCGGCCATAGGCCACTTTTCATGAGTTGAAGGTTGTAGCCGATTCTAACATGTGATCTAGTAGGGATTTTGACATCACTTGGAGCAAGGACTGATTTCGGGATTTAGTTAGCAAGGTAAGAAAGTGTGACTTTTGGCCTAAGGCCATATTTTGGTTTTAGTGCTGACCAATTCTGACTATAACCTTTAGGGGCTAATCGACAGAAGGAACATAGCAAAGTTTTTGGGATTTGAGAAGTACTCAAATCAGCAAGCAAGGTAAGATTTCGATTACGTTTCCTTCGGGATTTGGTTATATGGCCGAATAAGTTTTGCTAATATGTCTAACAATGGCCGAATTTAGGAACTAAGATCTAAGAGTATTAGAACGGGTTTTTGGGATCTCAATTAAGCGCTAAGTAAATCAGGTGTGTACTCCACACTAAGTTTTAATTAAATTACAGTTATGTTTTAATTAATATGTTACAAGAATATGTTATAATGTGGCTAAGAGTACCATGTAATGGTACGAAGTACTCAGGTACGTTTTCCTACTCCTACTATGAGTATGATAAAAATGACAATAGTGATAAGAATGTGAAATAAAGCATGATTTTGCATAAAATGTTTGACATGGGGCATATGGGTGATGTGTAAAGGGGAAGTGAATTGGTGGTTTTATACCCCAATATCTGAATGTGGTGACTTATGTCACAATATCTGAATGTGGTGACTTATGTCATAATATCTGAATGTGGTGACTTATGTCACGAATATTTAAGTGGTGGCTATGGCACGAATTTTATAAGGGCGATGAGCACGTCAACTGCAGCGACTGCCTTCGATGGTGTGTAGCGAATGGAGGGTTGACTTAGTAGTCCCCATGGTGTGATGGTTGGTACGGGTGATGTGTAGCGGATGGTTATCTAGGTTTGGATTCGGTTTGCATCATGAATTATATATGTTATTATGTATGATTTGACATGCCTGAATTTAATTTAAGATTTGTGTTGGGTGTACACATTGAGTTTGAATGACTCACCCCTTGTGGGACTATTTTTTTCAGATGACACTCAGTAATGGACTGGGTCGGCAGGAGCTCAAGTGGTGGCCATGCACAACTCTGGATTTATTATTTTATTTTGGGCTTTCTTTTTAGTGTGATGGATTTAATTTGGGTTTTATTTGATGTAATAAGGCCATGGTATTAAATTGTTTATGCATGCTTTTAAATTACTTAATATGATACGATTATTATCGAACTAAAATTAAAGACCAAATTTTCTTAAGTATAAATACTAAATGTTTTGACACCTAATCAACACGGAATTTAAATTTTGAACCCAACCCAAATCAACTATTTTCAAAAACACGGAGAATTTTAGAAAAGTTCAAACAAGATTCGAACAGTTTTTCCTAGAAGCATGCCAGATCCGGTCAGGGCTTGTGGGCTGAGTTTGGGGTGTTTCATTTTGGTATTAGAGCCCGATTCAAAACTCAGCCTTGAGGGCTTTTAGGGCCCAAAACATTTTCTGTCTTTTGAAAGTGGATTTTTCTAAGTAATAAGCAGGTTTTTCTGGCATGGCACCTGAGTCTCCTACCAAGTCCACTGTAAGTACCCTAGCTCTTCTGTGAATTGTATGTGGGGATATATAGGGACGTAGATTAGTGGACTAGGAATTAAACCCTAGGGCTAGTTTACCCCAACATGAGAATTACATAAAACTCTAATGCACAATTAAACAAACCTATGTCTAAGTCGCCGAGATAGGGTGTGGCAACCATTGTGCGCATGTCTAGGATTGGTTTCAATGGGAGCTTGGTATTTAAGCAGTCCTAGTGACTCACCTCCTACCCACTTGAATCCTACTTGGTGCGTAGTAATGGTTCACCCTAACCAAGAGGACTCAAACACAGGCTAAACCCAATAACTAAAACCCAAAAAAAACTGGCCATATTTTTGTAAAAACCCTAGTCTTAAAATCACCGAATTATCCCTTTAAGGTATAGGAAAACTATTTTGAAAAAAATTTTCCAAAATATTCTCGATTTACTAAAATGACCCAAATACCCCTGGTTGGGAAAAAAATTACTAAAATGCCCTTGATTTCCCAAAATTACCATACCACCCACAGTTTTTTTTATCAAGAATCTCTTACCTTACAAATATCCAAACACCCTACCTTATAATAAGACACCTTGATTTGGAAAATTTACGAAATTACCCATGATTTGCAAAATGACCAAACTACCCCTAACCTGTACAAATGACCAAAATACCCTCAGTAAGGACAATTACCGAAGTACCCTCAAATTAAAAATCTTTAAAAATACCCTCATTTTGAAAAGTCACCAGGAACCATATTTTATGAAAAATTACCGAAATGCCCCTGGTTTAAAAAATTATGAAAATACCCTCAGTTTATAAAATTACCATTTTACCCTTGAAATTCCTTACCAAGTATTTCAATTTTGTAAAAACACCAAAAATCTCTATTTTGCAACATTTTCAAATACCCTAATTTAAAAAATTACCAAAATACCCCTGTAGGACAAAATTACGAAAATACCCTTGGGTAGTAAAAAACAACAAACAACGACAACTACAACAATTCTCTGTGATGGACGCAAGATCATGTGTGTGACTAAATGAATGATGTGAGACTGTATGTGTATGAATCGAAAGAACTACTTCTTAAAACTATTGAACATAAGACTGTTCGTGTTAAATCGGTGGAACAAAACTAATTCATAAAATTTCTTAATCAGATAAAATGCAAAGCGGAAGTATGAATTCTAGGGGATGTGGTCGCAACGTGCGTGGCCGTGGAAGAGGCCGAATGACCGTGTCTGAACCCGTTAGATCGGGTCAAGGATCAAAGAATGAAATGCCACCACCACCACCGATCCGATGTGGAATATCGTGATCGACGGGGATGATGCGATGTCACAGAGCGATCTTTGCGGTGGTCGGAGTGGATGGAGGCATGGGAGCTCGAAAGTCGGTACCTGAATGACTGCGAGCCAACGGAGCTGAGGTGTTCTGTGGTATATCTGGTGTGGCACCCAGTACCGCCGAATATTGGTTGGAAGCGACCGAGCGGATTATGGATGAGCTCGATCTAACTAACGAGGAAAAGCTGAAAGGGTTGGTGTCGCTTCTCCGCGATGAGTCATATCAATGGTGGCTCACGGTTCGGGATGGTGCTACAGTTGAGGAACTCACTTGGGATTATGCTAAGGCGAGATACCGAAAGAAGTATGTTGGCACTCATTATATTGATGCGCAGAGAAGGCATTTACGAAATTTGGTTCAAGGAACAAGTCCGTGGTGAATCTGACTAAATTCCTAAAATTTGGCCGTTATGCTCGAGGATAGTAGCTCACGAGCATGAACGGTGTGTCCAGTTTAAAGACGGACTAAGGGATGACTTGAGGTTGCTGATAGCTCCACAACAAGAGCGGAAGTTTACTGTGTTGGTGGAGAAAGCTAAGGTAGCCGAGGGTATTAAGGATTCTATAAGGCAGAACACCGATCGAAATAGGTAGAAAAGAGGATTTGGATCATCAAGGCCATCTAGGAATGATCAAAAGAGGCTTAGAGTTGATGGGTCATGAGGCCGACAAAAGTCTTCGGGAGGCGATGTCGTGCTTGTGATCGGTCTTGGGAAAAAGCACTTGGGTGAGTGTTGGAAAAAGACGGGAGGATGTTTTAAGTGTGGGTCCAAGGACCACATGATTAAGGATTGCCCGATGAGAATTGAAGGGGGACGACCAATAAGTCAAGGTTCTAACCAAGCTGGAAGAGGAGGACAGCATCCACCGCGAGGTCGTGGTTCGACTGGCAGAGATAATGGTTCTGGTAGAGGACGGGGAACACCGGGCCGAGGTGTTGGTAACACGGAGGCCAGGCAGCCAGGTTTGGTTTATGTGGTTCACCGGAGGGAAGATAGTAACGCACTGGACGTCATAACCGGTATATTTCTTACTTTTTGGCAAACCTTATGTTGCTTTGATTGATGTGGGCTCTACCCATTCCTATGTTGCATGTAGAGCAGTTGAAACTCTAGGAATAGCCCCTGAACTATTTGATAGGGAGATGATTGTAGTAAGCCCATTAGGCCAAACTGTAGTGGTGGATAAGATCTTTCGGAGTGTACCTCTAGAGATTCAAGGAGTAGTTTTCTCTGCTGACTTAATGGAATTACCCTTCGGAAATTTGATCTTATACTTGGCATGGACTGGCTAGTAGAGCATCGGGCTGTATTGGATTGTGCAGCCAAACAAATGGAGTTAAGGACCCTAGAGGATGAAGTGATAGTTATGATAGGAGAAAGAAGGTACTACTTGTCTAACGTAGTTTTAGCATTAGAGTCGGATAAGATGGTTCGGAAGGGGTGTAAGGCATTTTTGGCCTTCATTTGTGCTTTGGATACAAACGAATGAGGAGTTAGTGGAGTTAGAACTGTAAGGGAGTTTGTGGATGTCTTCTCAGAGGAATTACCCGGGATACACCCAGATAGGGAGGTGGAGTTTGGAATTGACTTGCTGCCGGGTACAGCTCCTGTGTCAATTTCCCCATACAGAATGGCACCAAAGGAGTTGGTTGAGCTCAAGGCTCAAATTCAAGAGTTGCTAGATCGCGGGTTTATTCGACCCAGTGTGTCTCCATGGGGAGCACCAGTCTTGTTTGTAAAAAAGAAGGACGGAACTATACACATGTGCATAGATTATCGTCAGTTGATCAAGCTGACCATCAAGAACAAGTACCCTTTGCCAAGGAATGATAACTTGTTCGATCGGTTTAAGGGGGCCGCAGTTTTCTCAAAGATAAATTTGAGGTCCGGATATCATCAGCTTAAGGTGAAGGAGGTAGATATCCATAAGACAGCTTTTCGGACAAGGTATGGGCATTTTGAGTTCGTGGTAATGCCGTTTGGATTGATGAATGCCCCAGCCACGTTTATGGACATGATGAACTGGGTTTTCCAACCCTATCTGGATCGGTTCGTTGTTGTGTTCATAGACGATATTCTGGTGTATTCCAAGTCTGAAGAGGAGCATGATGAGCATCTCCGGATAGTGTTGCAAGTGTTGAGGAAAAGAGCTTCACGCCAAATTCAAAGAAGTGTGAATTTTGGCTTAATGAAGTGATGTTTTTAGGACATGTGGTATCTACTGAAGGGATAAGGGTGGATCCTCGGAAGATAGAGGCAGTGTTGGATTGGAAACCACCTAAATCTGTGGCAGAAGTTCGGAGTTTCTTAGGATTGGCAGGCTATTATAGAAGGTTCGTGAAAGGATTCTCATCGATAGCCACACCTCTAACAAAGTTATTAAGGAAGGAGGTACCTTTCGTATGGACCGATAAGCAACAGGAGAGCTTTGAAAAGCTTAAGAGGGTCTTGACTGAAGCTCCGATTTTGATTCAGCCGGAGGCAGGGAAGGATTTTGTGGTGTATTTTGACGCTTCCCATACAGGATTGGGATGCGTGTTAATGCAAGATGGGAAGGTAGATGCTTATGCATCTCGACAACTAAGGCCACATGAGGTTAACTACCCGACGCATGATTTGGAACTAGCGACAGTGGTCTTTGCTCTTAAGGTGTGAAGGCACTATCTCTATGGAGAAAAGTTGGTAATCTACACAGACCACAAGAGCCTTAAGTATCTGCTGACTCAGAAAGAGCTGAATCTGAGACAGCGAAGGTGGGTAGAACTATTGAAGGACTATGATTGTTCCATGGAATATCACCCGGGCAAGGCAAATGTAGTGGCGGACGCCTTAAGTCGAAAGGTGGTGTCGGATCTAAGGGCGATGGTTGCACATTTGAGTTTGTATGATGATGGAAGTCTGCTGGCAGAGTTGCAAGTTAAGCCGACATGGCTAAATGAGATGAAAAAGGGACAGTTGGTGGATGAGGATCTGAGTGCTAAGCTGAGACAAGTTCAGAATGGAGAGTTGGAAAACTATGGTATTGACGATGAAAGAGTATTGTGTTTCAAAGGAAAAGTCTGTATGCCGAAGGACGAGGAGCTTAGGCAAAGAATTCTTTGGGAATCGCATAGTAGCCCTTATGCTATGCATCCCGGAGATAGTAAAATGTACAGAGATCTAAGGGAACAATTTTGGTGGCCTGGGCTTAAGAGGGAAGTTACCGAATTTGTAGGGAAATGCCTAACGTGTCAGCAAGTTAAGGCTGAACACCAAGTTCCATCGGGATTGCTTCAGCCAATACAAATTCGCAGTGGAAATGGGAGAGAATTACCATAGACTTCGTTAGTGGGCTTCCCCTTACGCCTACTAAGAAGGACTCGGTATGGGTGATAGTGGATCGGCTGACAAAGTCCGCGCATTTTATTCCAGTGCGGGTTGACTACTCTCTATAGAAGTTAGCGATGTTGTATTAGCGAAAGTTGTAAGGTTGCATGGAGTACCGATGTCAATTATCTCGGATAGGGATCCGAGGTTCACGTCTCAGTTTTGGAAAGCCTTACATCAGACTTTAGGCACTAGATTGGATTTCAGTACAGCTTTTCATTCATAGTCGGACGGCCAGTTTGAACGAGTGATCCAAGTACTAGAGGATATGTTGAGAGGCTGTGTGAGAGACTTTAGAGGAAGTTGGGAAGAATATTTGCCTCTAGCAAAATTAGCATACAATAACAGCTATCAGGCAAGTATTTGGATGGCACCGTACGAAGCACTGTATGGTCGAAAGTGTCAGACTCCTACATGTTGGACGAAATTGGGAGAACGTCAGATTTTGGGCCCAAAAATTGTGGCAGAGTCTGAGGAAAAGGTTAGTGTAATTCGAACTCGATTAAAGGAGGCATCTGATAGACAAAAGTCGTACGCGGATCTCAAATGGAAGGAAATAGAATTTGATGTGGGAGATCAAGTGTTCCTTAAAGTTTCGCCTTGGAAGAAGGTGATGAGATTTGGTCGAAAACGGAAGCTAAGTCCAAGGTTTATAGGGCCTTATCGAGTAATGAAGCGAGTTGGACTAGTGGCATACCAGTTGGAGTTGCCACCAGAATTGAAGCAAATGCACGACGTATTTCATGTCTCCATGCTACGTTGATATCGATCGGATCCATCTCATGTAGTTTCGGTTGAAGAGGTGGAGCTGAGACCAGATCTATCTTATGAGGAAGAGCCGATTCAGATTCTGGAATGAGATGTGAAGGTGCTTCGGAGGAAGTCGGTCCCTTTGGTCAAGGTGTTGTGGCATAACCATGGATCGGAGGAAGCTTCTTGGGAGCCAGAAGAAGCAATGTGACAGTAATACCCCCACTTATTCTAGCCAGGTAATTTCGAGGTTGAAATTATTTTAAGGGGGGTAGAACTGTAATATCCTGGATTATGGCCTATGCATTTTTGTTGAATAATATGAAATAGCATGCCTTGTGTGTTAAGAATGTGTTGTATGAATTTTGTGAACCTTAGTGCGTAGGTGAATGCCTTAGAAATTATTTAATTTTAAGTCTAAAAGAGGGAGTTAAGCCTGATAAGCCTTAAGAAAATAAATGGGGGAGTTATGACACAAGAATTAAGCTGGTAAGGTGGCAAGGAGGTGCCACTTAGGGCCTTGGTATGTGACGCCTCAGGCAAGGGAGAAGGGAGGAGGTTTGAATCATGTTGGCAGCATTAAGTATGGATTTATTTTTGCATGTCGGCATCAAGAGAGAGGGGGAGTGTTGGACGGCAATTGGACTTTCAAATGGATGAGGATTAAGCTTGTTTTTCCTTTTAAAATTCGGCTAAGTGGTGGATAAATGGGTGATCTATTTTAAATTATTTTTAAGGGATAAAAAAGAGAAAATAAGAGTAGGAAAAGGGATAGGATTTGAGAAGAGGTAGTGGCCGAATGTGGGGCTCTTGGTGGTGGTTAATTTCGGTCATATAGAGTTAAGTGTCGAATTTTAATGTTCATCTTTTGTCAAAATTGGGAGTGAAGAGAATTCTTTCTTTTCTCATCTATTTTGCTAAAACTGAAACTCCATCATCACTTACCATTGCCAAATTTCTTCTCACTTCCTCTCCCATTCACCTTTGTTTTCTTATCACCTCAACTCCATACTTACCCTTTTGAAAGTCAAAATAGAATCCTTTAGTCTTGTCAATTCTCCCTTAGTCCTATACTTTTCTCTTCCTATCTTGTTGAAACCGATTTCTCAATAAGCCTCAAAAGCCGAAACCTTCTGTGGTGTCAGGCATAGGTGTTGTCGACTATAGTAGTAAAGGTAAGATCAACTACTATTTGATTTTCAATCTCTCTTTTTAGCCGAAATATAGGGATCTAACCCCTTTAGAATTGTTTGGCCAAAGCCTTGAAGGGTCTTTTTGGATTTCGGCAGTGTCGACTACAAGGAGGAGATCATTCGGAATCTCAAGATCTACGCCAAGTGACTATTTTCGGGATTTCAATATCCTAGGTAGGTGAATATAAGATTCGGCCATAGGCCATTCTACTGTGTTTTAAATGTTAGAAATCAATATAACATGTGTCTATAGGGATTTTGACAGGTACCTAAGACAAGGGATACTTTCGAGATTTGATTCTTTCGAGGTAAGCCAAGGTAGTATTCGGCCATAGGCCACTTTTCATGAGTTGAAGGTTGTAGCCGATTCTAACATGTGATTTAGTAGGGATTTCGACATCACTTGGAGCAAGGACTGATTTCGGGATTTAGTGAGCAAGGTAAGGAAGTGTGACTTTCGGCCTAAGGCCATATTTTGGTTTTAGTGCTGACCAATTCTGACTGTAACCTTTAGGGGCTAATTGACAGAAGGAACATAGCAAAGTTTTCGGGATTTGAGAAGTACTCAAATCAGCAAGCAAGGTAAGATTTCGATTACGTTTCCTTCGGGATTTGGTTATATGGCCGAATAAGTTTTGCTAATATGTCTAACAATAGCCGAATTTAGGAACTAAGATCTAAGAGTATTAGAACGAGTTTTCGGGATCTCAATTAAGCGCTAAGTAAATCAGGTGTGTACTTCACACTAAGCTTCAATTAAATTACAGTTATGTTTTAATTAATATGTTACAAGAATATGTTATGATGTGGCTAAGAGTACCATGTAATGGTACGAAGTACTCAGGTACGTTTTCCTACTCCTACTATGAGTATGATAAAAATGACAATAGTGATAAGAATGTGAAATAAAGCATGATTTTGCACAAAATGTTTGACATGGGGCATATGGGTGATATGTAAAGGGGAAGTGAATTGGTGGTTTTATACCCCAATATCTGAATGTGGTGACTTATGTCACAATATCCGAATGTGGTGACTTATGTCACAATATCTGAATGTGGTGACTTATGTCATGGATATTTAAGTGGTGGCTATGCCACGAATTTTATAAGGGCGATGAGCACGTCGACTGCATCGACTGCCTTCGATGGTGTGTAGCAGATGGAGGGTTGACTTAGTAGTCCCCACGATGTGATGGTTGGTGCGGGTGATGTGTAGCGGATGGTTATCTAGGTTTGGGTTCGGGTTTGCATCATGAATTATATATGTTATTATGTATGATTTGACGTGCCTGAATTTAATTTAAGGTTTGTGTTGGGTGTACACATTGAGTTCGAATGACTCACCCCTTGTGGGACTATTTTTTTCAGATGACACTCAGTAATGGACCGGGTCGGCAGGAGCTCAAGTGGTGGCCATGCACAACTCTGGATTTATTATTTTATTTTGGGCTTTCTTTTTAGTGTGATGGATTTTATTTGGGTTTTATTTGATGTAATAAGGCCATAGGTATTAAATTGTTTATACATGCTTTTAAATTACTTAATATTATACGATTATTATCAAACTAAAATTGAAGACCAAATTTTCTTAAGTATAAATACTAAATGTTTTGACACCTAATCAACACGGAATTTAAATTTTGAACCCAACCCAAATCACCTGTTTTTAAAAACACGAAGAATTTTAGCAAAGTTCAAACAAGATTCGAACGATTTTTCCTAGAAGCATGCCAGATCCGGTCAGGGCTTGTGGGCCGGGTTTGGGGTGTTTCATGGCAGACCAAATGAGACTTAAGCCTAGGGACGAGAGATCCTCAATGGTGAACCATGAGGGGCGAGCGTCATGTGAGCAATAAGGAAGTAACATGGTGGTGAACCATGAGCGGACAAGATCGAGGGGGATTGTGATCTCATGTGACGAGTTGAGACAAAGTGAAGCCCATGTGTAGGGCAAGTGGGCTTGAAGTAGACTTGTTTATGAGTTGGACTATCCATCTAGGCTTGAAGACTGATACGACGTATCTTGAAATGACAAATTAAGCCTTTTTTACACTTGAAAAAGCTTGTCTTTGAACAGTGTTCAAATCATTTTATCATTTTTCCTTACACAGGTTACAGTTTACTTTAATTGAGATTTTTATTTTATTTTATGTTTTTATGAATAAAAACCTCAATTACACGTCAATTTGAACTTAATGTGTGTTAAGGTTTTTTTAGGGACTTAATCAAGGGAGAATAAGGAAAGAAGCAAGCAAGCAATTGCAGTGCTGCAACCTTGGATGATCAATGTCACAACTTGGAGTTTTCTAACTCCCAAGGTTGAGATATCACCTCCTGTAGTTGTGACATAGCTTGTTCTACTTAGCTGTGCCACCCCAAACCCAATCGAGATGGACCGACCCAAATTCGAAGCGTTACATTAGCCATCTAAGTGACTCTCTGGCTAACAACCATCCACGACACACCCCGACCTTATAACACCTCAATCTTATCTTATTATTAGCTATTTATTAATGCGTAAGCAAAATATGAGCCAATTTTAAACTTTTTCTAAGTAATTTATCCTAAGGGCTTTTTCGTCATTTTACCACCTATGGTAAAACTAACCCGATTTTAGATCTAAATTTTTACCAACCTTCTTTTAGTCAAAATTATGCAAGCTTAAAAATTTCAGCTTAATTCGAGTTCGTTTGCTATGTCTAATTCAATTTTTACTATTAAGGACCAAATTGTAAGTAACACAAACTTTTAGTACCTCTTCGAAATTACAAATTAAGTGTGTTTCTATCAAATTTTACCTATTACGAGACTAATCTTAAAATTTTACCAAGTCTCCTTACCATCTAGGGCTCTAATTAGACTAATCAATTTTCAGAACTAAATTGTAACTTAAACAAATTATAATACCAATTTAAAAAGACCAAAATTCAAACCCCAAAAACCCTACTGCAATTTTTTTTTTCAGAAAACTCATTTTAAAACCCGATTTCTCATATTTTAATGACCAATTAAACTCGATTTAACTATGATTAATTAACATATATATACACAACTTCAATTGAATTTATTGACATCAATTAAACCTCAATTAAATAGAATTAAGTAATTAATTTCATGCACATCAAACACCAAATAACTTAGACAAGTGGCGTACCTTAGTCACTAGTAAACCACTTCATGGAAGCTTCATTTAAACAATCGTTATTATAAATTTCATGCTTCATACACCGTGTTATCAAGCAACAATACACCGTAAAACAATCAATAATTAAACTCAAACATGCCTCAAAATTATTATAAAACCATTCAAAATAAATGTCCAATATCCAAAGTCCATTTACAACCAAAATCAAACTAATTCCTGGGAGTACCACAATGCCCGACTATAGTCTCTAAAATGCGTAATAAAGTCTCTACCAAGCCTAAATCTCTTGGAACTCTCTTGCTCGGCTCCTCAGCTCCTCAATCCCGAAGAATATTTGCATGAATGTGAGGGTGTGAGCTTTAAAAAGCTCACTGAATGTTAATAAAAACAACAAGTAAATTAACATCCAGTTCATGCTTAATTCACAATCAATCATTCACCAATTGTCAGCCAAAATAATTAAACATGTCAATTTAATTTTCATAAACATTTTTAATACCAAAAATCAATTATTCATGGCTTTCAATCACACAAAAATATATATTGTCATTCATTTCTTATAGCTTAATCGGGTGATTATACATTGGATAAACGGATCTTCGAACTCCTACAAATATTAAATACAACCCACCGAGTTGAGCGGGCCAAAGCACGCGCTCCCTTATAGCGCCTCAAATAACCCATTGAGTGGAGACTCATGCTTAGCACTCCCTTATCTACTCCAATAAATTAGTCTGCCTAGAGCCTCATTGCTCACAAAAAACATATCAATATGGTGAGTACTCACAAATCCTATGCATGCCAACTATATCCAATGGATCCACCATGCATGTTGCCAATATATTCAATCAAACATAGCAAATAAATCAGTCATTATTATGCTCAATTTAATGTAACAAAATGATTATGTATAGCTTATAACATAGCCATTTAGCATCCAATTAAATCAAGCAATTCACACACCAATTTCCCATATTCAATTATTCAATGTAACACCAACATATCATGATAAAAAAAAAAATTCAATACACATGCTTTAAATTATCCTTAAACTTAAACCAATTAATTAACACAACACCATCCAAAATAAAGACTCATTTACCATTTTCTTTTTCATACAAATTCAATATATTGCACATTTACTACCAATCTTGCAAAAATTAACCATTCAACCATAATTAATTAATTTTAATAATTAATTAAGCTTCTAATTAAATATAATTGAGGTTCAATTTACTGAATCGCCCTTAGAAACACTCACTACACACTTTTTTTTCTACCACAACAAGTGATCAACTAGGCAATTTCGAGCTTCGATTTTGGTTATCTCGGTCCTCTTCAAGGTTTGAAGCTTCAACAGAGGTAAAGTAGACATTACCACCTTTCCAAAGCTATATTAAACACAATTTTTAATTTACTATACTAATAGAAATTCACTCATAAAGATACCTTACCGAATTTGTAACATCTAGTCGAAAACTCGATTCCTCAGAAAATCGACCTCTCCAACCCTTCTAATCACTTCCAAACATCAATACTAAACCAATTACACATAAACTAAGTATCAATTTCACATTTAAATCAATTTCACAAAAATTCAGAAAATTAATTCAAGAAGATGTTGAAATTATAATTTCTTCAAATTACGTCACAAATCATTTTTAATCTTGATAAATAAAACCAAAAAACCTTCTAATAGATCCATTTTGAGTTGGAACATCTATTAATTTGTGGATTTCCTCTCAAAATTAAAGATCCACTATTAAAGCACCTTAAGCTTTTAAAGAAGATGACATTGATAAAAAATCATGTAATTGACTTGCAAATCATGTAATGTTTCTAATCATCATAAAAATAAGTTTAGAAATGATAATTGATTCGTTTCAAATCCTTTGATTGAAAATCTTGATTCCAGAATTTTGAAAAATTTCATAATATTTTTTGCTATTTTTGAGAATAATTTCGGGTGAAAAAAGAGAGTATTTTGAGAGGAAAATTGTTTGGATCTATTCTCTTATGATAGATCTTTAAAATCACGCAAAGAAAATGAAATTTATAGCTCTCTAATATGATGTAAATGGTGTGAAAAGTAGGCTAGATACATTGTTTTTAAAGCTGAAACAACCCACCAGAATTTAAAAATTAGGGAATTTGCCTAATGGCCACTCCCACATTTCTCTTGTTTTACCATTTAATCATTTCCCTCCAAAATTCCAAATTTTAAGGTTTATTTGCCAAATAAATACCCCAAAATTTCCTTATTTTACAATTAAATCCAATTTAATTAATATTTAAATTTAACTCAATTTAACCCCTAATAAAAATTATTTTAAAATTCTTTTAAGACCCAAATTAATTATTTTCACTAATAAATATTTAATTACTTTAAAATTAATTTTCTAAAAATATTTTTATTTTCCTGGATTATTGTTTAATCGATTTTAAATGAAATTAACCTCCTAATAAAAATTATTAAAAACCCTATAAATTCCTAGTTTCACACTCGAAACCCGAAAAATATATCCAAAACTTCTAGACTCAGTTTAGGGATATTACAACTCTCTCCCTCTAAAAAGAAATTTCGTCCTCGAATTTTACCTGAATCAAACTGATACGGATACTGATGTTTCATCACATCTTCCGACTCGCAAGTGGCTTCCTCCGTCTTGTGGTTGCACCACAAAACTTTCACCAACAGAACTGTCTTATTGCGTAGCACCTTGACCTCATGATCTAAGATTGCAAGCAGTTCCTCCTCGTACAAAAGATCAGATCGAACCTCGATCTCCTCAACAAGAACAATGTGAGAATGATCAGATCTGTACTTCCGTAACATGGAAACATGGAAAACGTCATGAATACGCTCTAGCTCAGGCTGCAATAAAAAATGATAAGTAACGTGTCCAATCCGCTCGGTAACCTCATAAGGGCCAATAAACCTTGGACTGATCTTACCCTTCCGCCCGAACCTCAGAACTTTCTTCCACAGTGAAACCTTAAGAAATACCTTATCACTAACCTGATACTCGATGTCTTGACATATCAAGTCGGCGTAGGACTTCTATCGATCAGAAGCAGCCTTTAACCACTCTCAAACAAGTCTCGCCTTATCTTTAACTTCCTAAACCAACTCCGGACCCAAATTCCTCTTCTCTTCCATATTGGACCAACAAAGGAGTCTTACACCTTCAACCATACAAAGCCTCGAGTGGTGCCATCTAAATACTCTTCTGATAGCTATTGTTATACGCAAACTCGGCTAACAAAAATGATGATCCCAGTTACCTCCAAAGTCGATAACATAATTATGAAGCATGTCCTCAAGAATCTGCATCACCCTCTCTAACTGACCATTGGTCTGTGGATGATAAACTAAGCTGAAATGAAGCTTTGAACATAATGCCTCATGCAATGCCTTCCAGAATCTCGAAGTAAAACGCGGATCTCGGTCTGATATGATCAAAAATAGGAACTCCATGAAGACGAAAATGTAGAGCTCAGCTAACTGATGCAGACTAAAAGTCGTATGAACCGACAGAAAATATGCAGAATTTGTAAATCAATCCATAATTACCCAGATTTAATGCTTACGTGTGGAGTTAAAGGAAAACTCGAAATAAAATCCATCGTAATTCGCTCCCATTTCCACTCTGGAATCTGAATAGGCTGAAGCAAACCTGATGGATGCTGATGTTCGGCTTTTACTGTCTAATAAACCAAACATCTCGCAACAAAGTTGAAAACATCCTTCTTCAACCCAGACATTTAATATAGAACCTGAATATCCTGATACATCTTATTCCTACTGGATGCATAGTAAAAGGACTATCATGATCTTTGATAGGAATCAAGTGCCTCAGATCCTCGTTCTCCTAAACACACAAATGACCTCAGAAACATAGAACACCATCAGAGTTGAGATCAAAATCCCCCTGAACACTTGACTCAACTTGATGAATTCAACAAGCCAATCTCTCATCAAAAGGCTGACACTCACGAATTTGTTGCGAAAGAACTGGCCTCACCTGAAGTTCAACCAACAGACCCCCATCATCAGGGATAGACAACCTCGCAAACATAGCCTTCAAATCTACCAGAGACTTGCGACTCAGAGCATTTACAACTACGTTCGCCTTCCCCAGATGGTACTTAATCACACAATCATAATCTTTCAGCAACTCGATCCAGCACCTCTGTCTCAAGTTCAACTCCTTCTGAGTTAGGAGATACTTAAGACTCTTGTGCTCGATGTATATCACACATCTCTCATCGTACAGGTACTGATACCAAATCTTGAGTACGAAGACTACAACAACTAACTCTAAATCATGAGTCGTATAGTTACACTCATGTGGCCTCAACTGCCTTGACGCATAAGGAACTACCCTACCCTCTTACATTAGCACACAACCCAGTCCCATATAAGAAGCATCACTATAGACCACATGCTCCTTACCAAACTCTGGCTATGTCAACATAGGCGCTTCGATCAAAACCGACTTTAGCTTCTCA
Organism: Gossypium rotundifolium; assembly: GCA_025506655.1. Taxonomy (NCBI): domain Eukaryota; kingdom Viridiplantae; phylum Streptophyta; class Magnoliopsida; order Malvales; family Malvaceae; genus Gossypium; species Gossypium rotundifolium. The sequence goes on along the minus strand of CP106733.1, from coordinate 97,062,573 downwards.
AAATATTTTTGCCTCTTATCAATCTACTCAAAGGCAATATTCTTATGAAGCAACTTCGTCAAAGGAGAAGTAATGCTCGAAAAACCCTTGACAAAGCAACGATAATAACCAGCTAACCTCAAGAAACTTCTGATCTCAGAAACAGTCCTTGGTGGCTTCCAATCCAAAATCGCTTCAACCTTCTTTGGATCAACTTAAATACCTTCAGTTGAAATGACATGACCTAGGAAAACCACCTAAAGAAGCCAAAACTCACACTTGCTCAGCTTTGCATACAACTACTTCTCCTATAAAACTTGCATAACCACTATCAAGTGCTCGTCGTGCTTATCCTCTGATCAAGAATGCACCAATATATCATCTATAAAAACCACAACGAATCAATCCAACTAGGAATGGAATACTCAGTTCATCATGTCCATAAATGCGACAGGTGCATTCGTTAACTCGAATGGCATGACAATAAACTCATAATGACCATACCGAATATTGAAAGCAGTCTTCATCACATCCGAATCCACCTTCAATTGAAAATACCCCAACCTCAAATCAATCTTCAAAAAAAACCAAAGTTCCCCGAAACTGGTCAAACAAATCATCAATCCTTGGTAACAAATATTTATTCCGGATTGTCAACTTATTCAACTGACGATAATCGATGCACAGCCTCAAAGTCCCATCCTTCTTCTTCACAAACAACACCAGTGTTGCCCATGAAGACACACTCAGACGAATAAATGTACGATCCAACAACTCTTGCAACTGCAGTTTCAACTCCTTTAGTTCCTTAGGTGCCATGCAATAGGGTGCAACAGACACCAGAGCAGTACCGGGAGAGAGCTCAATACCGATCTCAACTTTTCTATCCGGTGGTAAACTAGGCAACTTCTCAGGAAACACATCCGAAAAATCACAAATAGCCTGAATCTCATTCAACCTTATCTCCCTACTATTGACATTCAGGACATAGGCTAGATAAGCTTCGTAACCTTTCCAGATCAACTTCTCAGCACAAAGCGAAGAAATCACATTCGACAACAACTTAAATTTCTCACCAACGACAACAACTTTCGAACCACCAACACCACACAGAGTCACCAACTTCGCCTCGCAATCAATATTAGCCCGATGCTTGGACAACCAATATATACCCAAAATGATGTCAAAACCCCAAAAAGGAAACTCAAGCAGATCAATCAAAAACACATTTCCCTGAACCATCAGAGGACAACTATGATATACCCGATCCACCACTACAATATCACCTGAAGGGCTCTTAATGGCAGCACTCGATTTAGATGTTTCTACCATAATCCCTAAATTTCTAGCTACGTCTCTCAAGATAAATGACCTCGTCGCACCAGAATCAACTAAAGCTAGCAGAGGAAAAGACTGTAGTGTCAAAATACTTGCGATATCATCAGTCACCATGTAACAACTTATTTTTCAGTGGCATCAAAAATAGTGGTTTTGAATATTATATTTAATATTTAATATTATATTTAATATTTCTGAGTTAATTGTGATTTTGAAAAGGTTTCTGATATAGTTATTTTTGTAGCGATTTATTAAGTTCAAGTGGTTTTAGAAAATAAGGTATCGGGACCTTGTTTCTATAAATCAAGTCATAAATATTTTTATAAATATTTACTGAGTGTCTATAACACCCCAAACCCGGTCAATACACCACGACCGAATCTGGTATGCTACAGGAAAAAGGTATTTGAGAGGTTTAGGTTTCCGTTTAAAAGTTTGATGAAAACTCTTTCGTATGTTTTGTTTTTGTAGAAAACTTGAGCATGATTGTATAAAAGCGATAGTGTATTTGGAAACCCGAAAATTTTGAAAACTTAATCCGTTATGTAAGTAAACAAGTTTACCTCATGCAGATATTTAAGTAATCCTTGTTGTTGCTTAAACACATTTTTTTCCTTTTAAGTTAGAAAGAAATCACAGTCAAGTTTGAAAGACAATTGAGTTTCATTTAATTTGAATTACAGCGTGATACCCGATGGTAAAGTTTAAAACATATCGCTTTGTAGTTTTGAAAACCTTATCTTTCCAAGTTTTATCGAATATTACCCAGTAATTTGTTAAGGCATATTTGAAATCCAATCTAAGCAAGTAAATAACAAAATATAAGTTTAAAAATTTTAAAGAGGCCTTTTACAACCCCAACATAATCAAATGAAATTTAAATAAGGTAAAGTACCAAGTTTGAAAATCAGTGCAAGCCCGAATTTATTTTTGGCATGGTCACCTCGAGTCCACCCCGGCTCTGTGTCCGCGATCTAAGTGTCACCTGAAATGATAAGGGAGAAGGTGAGTCGCAAGACTCAGTGCATAAATCCCTCTCCCGGTATAACATGCTAACACACATCATAACAAAGCAATGCAAGAAATGCAACCGATCCTAACCATCCATATCACCTTTTCTACCCCGTGTGGTACCAAACCACTGGTGGTGCCAAACCACTGGTGACCCAAAGTCACGATATCCATAGATGTGGTGCCAAACCACTGGTGACCCAAAGTCACGAAATATCCTTTTGTGGGGCCAACCCACATGTGATACCAAATCACTGGCGACGATCCCATATCTCAAAAGTGGGGCCAACCCACGGTGGCGTTAACCACAGGGATGAGTCGCTATGAGGTGCCAAACCTTTGGTGTCCCAAAGACACAAATGTGATACCCAAACACTGGTGACCGTAGTCACAATTAAAATGATGGGGCCAACCCATCGTGTGATACCAAATCACTAGCGTCAATCCCAGATAATCAACCGTGGGGCCAACCCATCGTGGTACTAAGCCATCGGGGCGAGACGCGGAGGTGCTAAACCTCCGTGACCCAAAGTCACAATAATCAATCTGTGGTACCAAACCACCGGAGGTGCCAAACCTCCGGTGTCCCAAAGACACGGATATCATATCCCCTCCTCTCATATCACCCAATAACATATCATACTAATGCAAGGTCGTGCAATCATGCTATCATGCTCACATGCTTAATATGACATCTCAACATACATACACCAATAAATCATGATATCACATATCATCACATATCTCGAATGAAACGGACTTACCCGAATCAGTATTCATACCTCATTGGGTATTAAATCACCAACCACACCGTTTCACTTACACAATCAGGTTATTACACATTACTCAGTTAAGAAGGTGTGTTAGTTTACACACCTGATAGATCGCACGCTTAATCCTGAAGAACCGGTTAATACCCCTCGATTACCTTGCTCCTAAAGTCGGCCAAACACAGGGTTAATCACTTAAAACTATTCGGCCAGAATAGATAAACCAAAGGGGTTTGCGTTAAACCTTTACCTCGTAAATGGTTTGGTTTCCAACCAAACCTGAACCAATAATGGTTCCCTCACCAATCGGTCACACCCTAGAAGCGAAAAACGGTTAATCTCTTAATGACTTGACTTAAAGAAAACTAAACGAAACCGACCAAAAGAACTCGTTCTTACCACCACTTACCGATTGCTTAACAGAGAAAGAAGGACCCTTCTTGCTTGCTTCCGAAAACCAAAGGCCCTATATGATAAGTTTAATCAAGCAAGTTAACTCTTTTCAACCAACCAACACCAGCTTATCCCAAACCAGAATCAACAACAAACAAAAGAGAAAAGATGGCCTTTCGGCCAAAACCTACCTTTTACTAGACCGATTGAAACGAAAATGCCACAGGGTCAACCCTCCTCAATATTCGGCAATGAAGAACTACAGGGAGAAAAAGATTCGGCAACTCCCTTAATAAAAATGGAGAAGGAGGTTCGGCCTTAGAGAAATGAAAAAACGATTGGGAACAAAAAGGCTAAGGGTTTGGAAAAGAAAAGAAAAGATAAAATGATGAATGGAGGGTGCTTTGGTTTAAAGAAAAGAAGATGGAGGGTGAAGTTTTTTTGAAGGATGTGTTTCGGTCAAGAAGATATTGAGAGAGGAAGAGAGTATGAGAGGAAGAGAAGCTAGTTTCGGCTCTAGTTGAAGAGAGAGCAAATAAGAGAAAAATGAGAACAATATTCGGCCACACACACCAAGTTAAGAGATGCAAAACAATTTTGGCAAAAAGCTACTTGAACATTCGGTTGAAGGAGAAAAAGAGAAGAAGTAACTTGAAGTTTTGGCTAGTTTTTGACTAAATGAGAATTGGCTCACCAAAAGAGTTTTGACCGAAAAATGCACAATTGCCAAATGCAAATTCGGCACACTCCTACTACACCAAAATCGGCCACTCACTCCCCCCAATATCTCTCCAAAATCCGGCCACAACTCCCCCAAACACTCCCAAGCCACCAATTCAAACTAGTTGAACTAGTCTCCCTCCTAACTTCACTCTCCACCCATCATTTGAAGTTTTGACTTGGTCCAAGGCGAGTTTGAACCGCCACAACTCCTCCCTCCATGCCAGTCAAAATGGAAGCCAAAATGGAGCACTCCATGACTTGAACACGGACCTCTCCCCTTGCAATTGACGCGCCAAGCTCCTAGTGGCGCCTTACTTGCCATTCCACCAAGGCTCCTCTTGTGCTAAAAGTTTACCTAAAATATTTATAAACCCAAGCTCCTTCACTCCTCCCACCTAAGCCTAGAAACAAAAATTTTTCCTACCACTCAAAGCTTACACCTAGCTTATAACTAAGCCCCAACAACATCAAAATAACAACATAGCACATCATGCACATGCAAAGAAAGCCAAAATAAAATGACCCATAACCCGGATATTACGGTTCTACCCCTTAAAAATAATTTCTACTCAAAATTACGGTCAAAAGAGTTGCGGTATTGTTGTCTCATCATATCCTCGGGTTCCCACGTAGTTTCTTCCACGCCATGATTCCGCCACAGACCTTAACCAAAGGCACGGACTTCCCTCGCAGAACCTTCACATCCCGATCTAAAATCAGCAGTGCTCTTCCTCCATGGTCAAATCTGGTTTACCTCGATCTCTTCCGCGCCACCACGCATGATGGATCTCGGCGATATCGCCTAACCATCGAACGTGGAACACGTCATGAATCGACTTAGCTCTCATCGGCAACTCGAGTGGTAAGCTCTCATCGGCAACTCGAAATGGTAAGCTACCGTCCCACTCGTCTCGATTACCTTATACTACCCAATAAACCTCGGACTTAGCTTGCCTTTCCTTCCTAACCTTAACACTTTCTTCCACGGTGAGACCTTGGAAAAACTTGATCCCCACAAAGAAATTCAATATCTCTCCCTTAAGATCGGCATAGGACTTCTACCGGTTCGAAGCTTCTTTCAATCGAGCCTGAACCAACTTAACCTTTTCTTCGGTCTCAGCAATCAACTTTGGTCCCAACAACTGACGTTCACTTAACTCTATCCAACAAGTAGGTGAGCGACACTTCCTACCGTACAACACCTCATATGGTGCCATCTTGATGCTTGCTTGGTAACTATTGTTGTAGGCGAACTCAGCTAATGGTAGATACTCCTCCCAACTACCCCTGAACTCCAATACACAACCTCGTAACATGTCTTCTAAGATCTGAATAACCCTTTCCGACTGCCCGTCAGTCTGCGGATGAAATGTCGTGCTGAAATCTAACCGTGTACCCAGAGCTTGATGCAACACTTTCCAGAACCTTGACGTAAATCTGGGATCCCTATCCGAGATGATCGATACTGGCACCCCGTGCAGCCTCACTATCTCTGACATATATAGCTTCGCCAACCTCTGCGGTGAGTAATCCACCTCACCGGATAAAGTGAGTGATTTAGTCGATCGATCCACAATTACCCAAACTGAATCCTTCTTGCTAGGCATAAGAGGTAATCCACTGACAAAATCCATAGTTATCCTTTCCCACTTCCACTGTGGAATCTTCACTGGCTGAAGCAACCCTGACGGCAACTGATGCTCAGCCTTGACCTGCTGACATGTCAGACACTTCCCTACAAACTCTGTCACTTCCTTTTTCGCACCTTACCACCGTAATCGTTCTCGAGATCCCTATACATTTTGCTACCTCCAAGATGTATAGCGTAGGGGCTGCTATATGCATCCTGAAGAATCTTCTGCCTTAACTCAATACCTCTCGGCATACAAGCTTTCCCCTGAAAACACAGCACCCCATCACTAGACAAACTGTAACCCTCCAAACCATCATTCTGCACTTGTGTCCTCTGCGCACTCAAAACCTCATCCATCAACTATTTTTCTCGGATTTGCTCAACCCAAGTAGGCTTAACCTGCAGCTCTGCCAGAATACTCCCATCGTTGTACAAACTCAAGTGGGCAAACATCGCTCTCAGATCTGAAACAACCTTATGGCTCAACGCGTCTGCCACAATGTTAGCCTTGCCCGGATGATACTTAATTGAGCGATCGTAGTCTTTCAAAGAACTCAATCCATCTGCTACTGCCTCGATTCAAGTCTTTCGAGTCGGAAGGTACTTCGACTCTTATGATCCGTAGACTATCGATTTCTCTCCGCATAAGTAATGCCTCCATATCTTCAAGGCAAAGACTACACCGCAAGCTCCAGATCGTGCGTTGGATAATTGACCTCATGTGGCCTCAGCTGCCGAGATGCGTAAGCCACAACCTTCCCTTCCGTGCATCAAGACACAACCCAAACTCAGATGTGACGATCGCAATAAACCGTGAATTCCTTTCCACCTCGGGTTGAATTAGAACCGAGCTTCACCAAAATCTTCTTCAACTTGTCGAAGCTCTCCTGCCGCTTCTCACCCAAATGAACGGAACCCTTTTCTTAATAATTTGGTCATCGGTCTTTGCGATCAATGAAAATCCTCTACAAATCTTCTGTAGTATCCGCCAAACCCGTAAAACTCCGAATCTCGACTCTTCGACCTAGGCGGCTTCCAATCTAAAACCGCCTCAATCTTTCGAGGATCCACTCTAATCCCCTCAGCCGATACTACATGAACCAAGAACGTCACCTCCCTAAGCCAGAACTCGCATTTACTAAACTTCGCATAAAACTGTTTCTTCCTCAGAATCTGCAATACCACCCGCAAATGCGCATCATGTTCCTCCTCAGTCCTTGAATATACCAAGATGTCGTCGATAAAAACCACTACGAATCGATCCAAATCTTTGTTGGAACACCCTATTCACCATATCCATGAAGGTCGCCCCATAGTTAGTCAACCCAAATGGCATAACTAAGAACTCAAAGTGCCCATACCGAGTAATGAAATGTCGTCTTGCGATATCCGCCTCCTTCACCTTTAATCGGTGATACCTAGACCTTAAATCAATCTTCGAGAAAACTGATGCACCCTTCAGCTGATCAAACAAGTCATCTATCCGAGGTAGCGGATACTTGTTTTTGATCGTCAGCTTATTCAATTGGTGGTAGTCTATACACATCCGCATGGTATCGCTTTCTTTTTGACAAAGAGTAGCGCGCTCCCAAGGCGTAAACACTTGGCCCGATAAAGCCTTGGTCCAACAACTCCGGATCTCGAGCCTTAAGCTCCACTAACTCTTTAGGCGCCATCACATGCGGAGTAATAGATATCGGCGCGATTCGCAATGATCTATCCCGAACTCTACCTCTCGATCCGGTGGCAAACCCTAAGCTCCTCAGGAAACACATCAACAAATTCCCTAACTGTCCGAGCCGTCTCCACAGCAGACTCTTTAGCCTCCAAGGCATACACATGAACCACATATGCTTCACAGCCCTTTCTGACCACCTTCTCGGCTTTCAGAGCAGATACCACATTGGATGATAATTTCTTCTATTACCAATCGGACTACCTCATCACCCTTAGTCGTTGTAACCATGCGCTTAGCCACAATCAAACTTCGCTGGTACTTAACCACCACCATCTTGAGAATCGATCGAACTCCCCAAACGGCGGCTCCATCAGTTGGCACAAACACTACCCCTTGGAGTTCTAGAGGTACGCCTCTATACAGCTTATCTACAACTACAGAGTGACCTAGAGGGCTTATCACGGTCATCTGCCTAGAAGATATCTCAGAGTCTAAATCCATGGTCTTCACTATGCTACTTGTAACATATGAATGCGTCGAACCCACATCAATCAAAGTAGTAAATGGAGAACCAAAGATTAAAACGCATACCATTTATGACGTTCGGTGAGTCGCCTTCCTCTCGGTGCCTCGTCGCATACACTAGCCCCGATCGTCTGCCTCAAGACTACCTACACCTCGCCCTGCGTTTCACTACCCCACCGTAACCATTACCTCCTTTACCATTACCTCGGCCCTCTGCGGTGGTAGGTCCATTATCCCAGATCGAGTACGGCCCGACTCTCGATCAATCCTAGCCAACTTATGTGGGCACCCTCACACGGTGGTCCAATGAGCCACACTCAAAACAAACCTCTACCACCAGTCCAACATCCTCCCAATGAGCTTTCCCACAACGGTTACATCACTGGCGGTCCTTGACTAGCAAAGAACAAACCTACCAGACCGATTCGCCCACTCGGTCTAGCCCTTTTCATGGATTACCCGATGACCCAGAAGATCCAAAGCTCCTCTTATGTCGGTTCCTATCCATGCCTTGCCTCACAGACTCCTTAATACCCTAGGCTACCTTCGCATTTTCAACCAGAACAGCAAATTCACGCTCCTGCTGGGGCACAATCAACAACCTTAATTCATCTCGCAGGCTATCCTCGAAAGGAACACACCTCTCGTGTTCAGTAGCCACCATACCCCTGGCATACCGGCTCAGCCTCAGAAACTCTACCTCGTACTCTGACACAGATTTACTCCCCTGAACTAACCTCAGAAATGCTTTCCGTTGCTCATTAATGTAGTTAGCTCCCACGTACTTTTTCTGATAAGCAGCCCTGAAATAGTCCCAAGTCAGATCTTCCGCTGCAGCGCTGTCCCGAACCGTGAGCCACCACTGGTATGACTCATCTCGGAGAAGTGATACTATCCCCTTTAACTTTTCTTCAGCAGTCAGGTCCAGATCGTCCATGATCCGCTTTGGTCGCTTCCAAATAATATTCAAGATCTTGGAGCAACACCAGAGACACCTCGAAAAACTTCAAATTTCGCTTGCTCAAGTCGTTCGGGCATAGATTTTCTAGCTCCTCGCCTCCACCTACTCCAACTACCCTCTCCGAACTCGTAGCATCGCTCGTGACACTGCGTCGTCCCGGTCCTGTTCTCAAACTCACCACCTCCCACCGGTGGCGGTATCAGTATCTCATTTTCGACCCCGACCGTAACCTACGGGCTCGAAACTGTCATCCTACCTCGACCATGTCCACGACCACGTCCACCTCGTGTACTCATGACTAAAATCTCGTCTGATTTAAAAAATTTTATGCATCAGTAATTATTCCACTGTTTAAAAGTAAAGTCTTGTGAATATTAAAGAAGCTTTGTTTTCGCGAGTCCTTTGAGTCCTATCAGTTTTAGTCTCTAAGGTAGTCTTACTATCACTAGCCATCCAATCACATCTCATCAATATCATTATCACAAACAATAGTAAGGGGTACTTACCTGGGCGGATTGGTGCCGGAGACTCGGTGCCATGCCTTTCAAACCATACTTTTTAAAACATAACACTTAAAAACCAAAATTTAAAACATTTTGGACCCTAGGCCCACAGCCGAGCCTTTGAACTTAGCTCTGATACCACAATTGTAACACCTCAAACCCGGTCAATACACCACGACCGAATCTGGTATGCTACAGGAAAAAGGTATTTGAGAGGTTTAGGTTTCCGTTTAAAAGTTTGATGAAAACTCTTTCGTATGTTTTATTTTTGTAGAAAACTTGAGCATGATTGTATAAAAGCGATAGTGTATTTGGAAACCCGAAAATTTTGAAAACTTAATCCGTTATGTAAGTAAACAAGTTTACCTCATGTAGAAATTTAAGTAATCCTTGTTGTTGCTTAAACACATTTTTTTCCTTGTAAGTTAGAAAGAAATCACGACCAAGTTTGGAAGACAATTGAGTTTCATTTAATTTGAATTACAATGATGATACCCGATGGTAAAGTTTAAAACATATCGCTTTGTAGTTTTGAAAACCTTATCTTTCCAAGTTTTATCAAATATTACCCAAGAATTTGTTAAGGCGTATTTGAAATCCAATCTAAGCAAGTAAATAACAAAATATAAGTTTAAAAATTTTAAAGAGGCCTTTACAATCCCAACATAATCAAATGAAATTTAAATAAGGTAAAGTACCAAGTTTGAAAATCGATTGCAAGCCGAATTTATTTTTGGCATGGTCACCTCGAGTCCACCCCATCAGTGTCCGCGATCTAAGTGTCACTGAAATGATAAGGAGAAGGTGAGTCGCAAGACTCAAAGCATAAATCCTCTCCGGTATAACATGCTAACACACATCATAACAAAGCAATGCAAGAAATGCACCCGATCCTAACCATCCATATCACCTTTTCTACCCCGTGGTACCAAACCACTAGTGGTGCCAAACCACCGTGACCCAAAGTCACGATATCCATAGATGTGGTGCCAAACCACCGGTGACCCAAAGTCACGAAGATCCTTTTATGGGGCCAACCCACATGTGATACCAAATCATGGCGGCGATCCCATATCTCAAAAGTGGGGCCAACCCACGGTGGCGTTAACCACAGGGACGAGTCGCTATGAGGTGCCAAACCTCTGGTGTCCCAAAGACACAAATGTGATACCAAATCACTAGTGACCGTAGTCACAATTAAAATGATGGGGCCAACCCATCGTATGATACCAAATCACTAGCGTCAATCCCGTATAATCAACCGTGGGGCCAACCCACTGTGGTACTAAGCCACTGGGACGAGACGCGGAGGTGCCAAACCTTTGGTGACCCAAAGTCACAATAATCAATCTGTGGTACCAAACCACTGGAGGTGCCAAACCTCTGGTGTCCCAAAGACACGGATATCATATCCCCCTCCTCTCATATCACCCAATAACATATCATACTAATGCAAGGTCGTGCAATCATGCTATCATGCTCACATGCTTAATATGACATCTCAACATACATACACCAATAAATCATGATATCACATATCATCACATATCTCGTAATGAAACGGACTTACCCGAATCCGTATCCATACCTCATTGGGTATTAAATCAGTCAACCACACTGTTTCACTTACACAATCAGGTTATTACACATTACTCAGTTAAGAAGGTGTGTTAGTTTACACACCTGATAGATCGAACGCTTAATCCCGAAGAACAAGTTAATACCCCTCGATTACCTTGCTCCTAAAGTCGGCCAAACACAGGGTTAATCACTTAAAACTATTCGGCCAGAATAGATAAACCAAAGGGGTTTGCGTTAAACCTTTACCTCGTAAATGGTTTGGTTTCCAACCAAACCCGAACCAACAATGGTTCCCCCACCAATCGGTCACACCCTAGAAGCGAAAAATGGTTAATCTCTTAATAACTTGACTTAAAGAAAACTAAACAAAACCGACCAAAAGAACTCGTACTTACCACCACTTACCGATTGCTTAACAGAGAAAGAAGGACCCTTCTTGCTTGCTTCCGAAAACTAAAGGCCCTATATGATAAGTTTAATCAAGCAAGTTAACTCTTTTCAACCAACCAACACCGGCTTATCCCAAACCAGAATCAACAACAAACAAAATAGAAAAGATGGCCTTTCGGCCAAAACCTACCTTCTACTAGACCGATTGAAACGAAAATGCCACAGGGTCAACCCTCCTGAATATTCGGCAATGAAGAACTACAGGGAGAAAAAGATTCAGCAACTCCCTTAATAAAAATAGAGAAGGAGGTTCGGCCTTAAGAGAAATGAAAAAACGATTAGGAACAAAAAGGCTAAGGGGTTTGGAAAAGAAAAGAAAAAGATAAAATGATGAATGGAGGGGTGCTTTCGGTTTAAAGAAAAAGAAGATGGAGGGTGAAGTTTTTTTGAAGGATGTGTTTTGGTCAAGAAGATATTGAGAGAGGAAGAGAGTATGAGAGGAAGAGAAGCTAGTTTCGGCTCAAGTTGAAGAGAAAGCAAATAAGAGAAAAATGAGAACAATATTCGGCCACACACACCAAGTTAAGAGATGCAAAGCAATTTTGGCAAAAAGCTACTTGAACATTCGGTTGAAGGAGAAAAAGAGAAGAAGTAACTTAAAGTTTTGGCTAGTTTTTGACTAAATAAGAATTGGCTCACCAAAAGAGTTTTGACCGAAAAATGCACAATTGCCAAATGCAAATTCGGCACACTCCTACTACTCCAAAATCGGCCACTCACTCCCCCCCAAAATCTCTCCAAAATCCGACCACAACTCCCCCAAACACTCCCAAGCCACCAATTCAAACTAGTTGAACTAGTCTCCCTCCTAACTTCACTCTCCACCCATCATTTGAAGTTTTGACTTGGTCCAAGGCAGAGTTTGAACTGCCTACAACTCCTCCCTCCATGCCGTCAAAATGGAAGCCAAAATGGAGCACTCAGCCTTGAACACAAGACCTCTCCCCTTGCAATTGACGAAGCCAAGCTCCTAGTGGCGCCTTACTTGCCACTCCACCAAGGCTCCTCTTGTGCTAAAAGTTTACCTAAAATATTTATAAACCCAAGCTCCTTGACTCCTCCCACCTAAGCCTAGAAACAAAAATTTTTCCTACCACTCAAAGCTTACACCTAGCTTATAACTAAGCCCCAACAACATCAAAATAACAACATAGCACATCATGCACATGCAAAGAAAGCCAAAATAAAATAGCCCATAACCCGGGATATTACAGTGTCATTAAGGTGGTATTAAGGTTTCATTGAAAAAAAATTAACGTTTCGATAGTTTATTAATTAAAAAGGACTAAATCGTGAAAGATGTAAAATTTATTAGTATTTGATTTGAGTGATTAAATGGTTTATTGAATAAAGGAAAAGGGACCTAAATGGTAATTATACCATTTAAGAATGTAAAGGACGATTTTGGGTATCTAAAAGCATAAAAATTGATGTTTATTAAATGGACAAAATTGTGATTTGATTATTAAATAAAATAAAATAAAAAACAAAATGTTATATCATCATTTTGGTGTCTTCTTCACGAATTGAAAGAATAAAGAAGCCATTTTTATGGAAGCTAGGTTTGACCATGTTTCGTTCCTTGCATGTAAGCCCCTAAACTATCAGTTTCTTGTAATTTTATATTTTTGAGATCGTTGTAATTAGGTCCGGCTAGCCCGTACCTTTGATTTTGAAACTGTTAAAGATTTTTAATGTTTCCATTGATGAATATTGTGATTTTTGTTGTTAAATGATGAATTTGGAATGTTGATTAATAATTAAAAATATTTTGTTAAGTGATTGTTGATGAATTTACCAATTAGGGACTAAATTGTTAAATTAATAAAAGTACAAGGATTTAATGTGAAATTATTGCATAAATGGGCTATTATGGATACCATGAACATTCAGCTATGCTCAACTTTGGGTAAAAATGGTTAATTTGCATATTTTGGGCTCAAGGACTAAATTGAATAAAAGTAAAACTTTAGGGGTAATTTTGTAAAAAATAAAAATGACCAAATTGCATGAAATTCATTTTTTTTACTTCCTAAGTTGATAAATTGAATGAAATTATTAATTTAGATCAAGATCAGGTGGAAAATCGAGAAAATAAAAATTACCAAAATGACCCTAAACTTTGGTATTTCTAAAATTTAGCCAAGTAAGTTTGTATGAAATATATTTTGTATAATTTTGATTAAGTTGAGTATTAATTTGTGATTATATTGTGATTAAATCAATATATATATGTTAGTATGCAATTTATTGTGTTATGACACGACGTAAATCTAACAACATACGACGATTACCGAGTCCCGTTTGAACCTTCGAAATTTGTCAGATAAAAATGACATGTCATTAGGGTTACCAATTTTATCTTGTATGAGCTTACCGATACTCATCTCGCATGAGCTTATTGTTATTCAGGTCGGAGGAGCTCACCGTTAATCAGCTCGGAAGAGCTTACCCTTTACAGCTCGTAAGAACATACCGATTCAGAGCTCGTATGAGTATACATGTACAGGAATTGACAGATTACAGTTTATGTGTACTACCAGCGTATCCAACAATATTCTAAATGGTTCAACAGGCACAGTTATGTTACAAGATTATATGAGTTCAATATGAACTATTACAGATATTTACATGAAATACATGGAAATGATTTTACATGATGTATTGATACATGATATAGATGTTACATGTTTATAGAAATTTGATTAATTGTTGAGTTCATTGATCGACTGTAAATGTCACAGCAATAATGTGCAAGCATACACTGTCGATGCAAGTATAATAGAAATATATGAGTCTGTCGAATATCGATCCCATAGGGATGGTTGTCTTTTGTCTATTAATTTCAGTGCAATAACTAAATACACATGAGGTAAATTGTGAATATAGCTGTCAAAGCAATAACTCAAAAACAATAAGATAAAAAAACTGAGATTCCCAACATGAATCTTCAGCAGTATACTAAGTACTCACACAGTATAAAAGATAGGTGGTTCTCAACGCAATAAAATTAATGTATATCTTACCAAATGCCACTCTTTGGTTTAATTTGAGACTTAACCATGCACATTAACCCCACCTTCCGATGATGGCAATAGGGCATTATTAAGAACAAGTGCACATTAAGCTTATTGTGTTAGTGACTACAATAAAGCTTTTGTGTTTAGAACGTTCAAATTCCCAAGATTAAACAACAAAAATAGGATTTAATAAGACAACATTTAACAAAGAATTCATTGTACTTCCATACAATAGAAAACATAGAGTAATCACCAGTATTTTTAAGAAATGAGAAAGAATCGAATGGAGAATGTTATTCCTAGGCTGCTCGATTAAGTCTATCCATTTCCCCTTGTTCTGCACTTAAATCTCCTCGTCAGGAGTAGGTTTGCATCAATCTTCACGTTGGCTCACCTAAGGGAAGCTCAAGCTGCCAAAGTTGCAAGCTTTAAAATATGGTAAGAGAATCGTGTCCACCAAAAATTCCTCCCATTTCTTTCTTCTCACGTTATCTTTTTATGTTTTCCTTAACAGTACAGGTGTCCTTCTCTCAGGATTCTTCTGTCCCTATTTGTACAAGGTAGTTACATCGGACTGGACAGCTCACTCAATGTTGGCTCTTATTGACAACTATCAACTACGGCGATAATTCTGAATGCCATCTAGAATTAACTCATGCAGCGACATTACAGATATCTGTCAACTGTGGCGACAATTCTAGACACAATCTAGAATTAACTCATATAGCGACATTAGTGCAGAAAGATAGCAAAAATTAAAGATAAAATAAACTAGGATTCACTGAGTTATAAAATGCAATTTACTAAACTGAACATGCTAAAATGTATGCTAAGGGTAACTAAATGGGAACAATTTAAACAATAAATAGGGAGAAGACAAATGTTCTTTCTACTACTATCATTTATCCATGATTATTGATTCATATATGAATTTACATGATTAACATGGCTGGTGTTTATGTCCTTAGGCTTTGGCCAAGTTGTGGTTGGATTATACCACGTTAAACTTATAAGTTATGCATTGAAATGATAAATGCCTAAATGGAAATATGCTCATGATCATGAAAGGGTGGTAAAGTTTAAATTATCTAATGTCTATTTACCATGTGGTTAGTTCTAAAAAGAATTATGTTTAAATGCACTAGCTTACGGCTATGATTGAATGATATGCTTATGTCTTGTGTGTAATGCATATAAAACGAGTGTGGAAAGGTAATAAAATAGTAAGTTCATACCTAAAGTGTAGAATGATGAAAAAGGGAATGATGAATTGAATTGATGTTATTTGAGCTAATGAGTGTAAATGCAATGGAAAGTAATAAAATGCAAATGAAAATAAGAAAATTTGAAAGGGTTTAAAGTTATTTAAAATCCTACTATGCTACGGATGATATGTATAAGTGATTATGTGGATTTATTAGCCTTGTGAGTTGTAATAGTCCGATTTAGACCCTAGTTGGAACAGTGGTTTCAGGACCACAAATTCGAGTTAGAAAATATTTTAACATTATTTTTCGTGCCTTTGATACGTGTTTAAGAGTGTGTGAAGGTCTCGTATGAAAACTTGTCCATTTGTGTGCTTAATTGTGGCTAAATCGCATGAACAAAGTAGCATTCTATTTGATTAGTGGCTAAATTGATGTGGCTTTTAAATGTGAGGGCTTTATGAGGCAATTAAGCCATTTATAAGTTAGTGGATGGTTAATGGATGATTATGCCATTAAATGAAAAAGTTTTATTTGTTATTTGATAAGGGTAATTTAGTAAAAGGTGAATTATTATGTTAATATGATAAAATAACATGAAAATAAAGCATAGTACTCATCTTTTAACTGAAAATACAAAGAAGAGGAAAATAAAAAGAAGCTAGGTTTTGGCTAGGTTATGATTTAATTCAAGGTATGTTTTTCATCAGTTTTTGATAATTTATACATTTTTGTAATCGTTGCTTTGTATACTTCAAAACCCATGCCTCAAATTTGTGAATTGATGATGTTTTTTAAATGAGCCATTAATGAACACATGAGTTTTATGAAGTTTGATGGTGAATTATGAAAGATATATGTTTGATTAACATATTTTGTCTTTGAGTTTTTGATGAATTTGAGTATTTTGGATGTAATTGAGAAAATGATTATTTGAGGGACTAAATTGTAAAATAAATGAAATGTATGGACTTGTATGAGCTACATGAATATTCGGCTAAGCATGGGTATTTAGTGATTTTGTGTATTTTGTGATTTTGTGAAATAGGGACTAAAATGTCCAAATGTGAAAATGTGTGGGCTAAATTGTAAATTACCCTAAATGTGTGTTCTTGGATTGAATTGAATAAGTTATTAAATAAATGGGTTAAATTTGAATATGTATAGATAAAGAACAGAAGAAAATAGATTTAGATCGAGGGAAGTCGAAAGTTATTGAATACTTGTTTATCTCTGTTCTTCCTGTACGAGGTAAGTCGATATACAAATAAGTGTATTTGAATTGAATTAATTGTACATATATGAGATTTGAATTGCTATGAATATCCATTGAGATGGAATGTATATGAAATCCAAGTTTATGCATATATCGACAAGTTATCAGTGTTCGAGAAGTCCCATTTGAACCTAGGGATATATAGGATAGTATATGTAATGACATAGGTGTCCGAGATTTGATATCATGTAAGACCACGTCTGGGACGATGGCATTGATTCGAGATTTCGTGTAAGACCACATCTGGGACATTGGCATCGATATGAGATTTACGTGTAAGACCACGTCTGGGATGTTGGCATTGATATGAGGCTTACGTGTAAGACCATGTTCGGGACATTGGCATCATATTGTTTCGTGTAAGACCCTATTTGGGACAGTGGTATCGATATCAGGTTACATGTAAGACCACATCTAGGAAGTTGGCATTGTACGACTATTTCGAGCACTCTGAGTATCCTATTAGATTCCGAACAGCTCAATGGGCAAGTCCGAGAAATGAATGACTATATGAATTGTACATCCGTTTCATGTACGTTGATGTGTATGCTTTGTATAAGCATAAAAGGTGAGTAAGTATGTGCATTTTTGCAAAAGAATATTTGAGATATATGTATGTTTGAGATATGAGCAAGTGAGATACTTGAGATATGATGAATTGGTAAGCAATGGCAAACCAAGTGATCCAAAGAGATTGTTTATGTGCTTGAAATGAAGATATGTTAATGAATTCAAATAACCATGCTTATGAATGATGTATGTTAAGTTTATTTTTATATGACTTACTAAGCTTTTGAAAAAAGCTTACTCTGTGTGTTTTTTTACTCTATTTTATAGGTCGTCAAAGGTATGAAAGGCTCAGGAATTGTCAAGGATCATCACCACACTATCAAACTCAACTTTGGTACTTTTTGAAAGTGTATATAGATAAATATGGCATGTATAGGCTAGTTGTTTTGGGGTTGTGTTTGAGATATGTGTACATAGCCATGTGATATGGTTAGTTAAGTACTGGTGCTATGAATAAGATGCTATGCTTTATAATGTTGGTTTTGGTATGATTTCATGCCTATGAAATGATCAAGGTTATGTTGAGTAAATTAATGCAATATGAGTATATATATGTTTGATCAATGAAAGGATTATATGATGGCAAATTGTGAATGAATCATGCTTGGTTATACATGTGATTTAGTTGTGCTAATTGGCATACAAGTTGGTATGTTTAGAAATGTGATTAAATAGGATGATAGGTTGAATATTTGACATGATTTTTGGTTGCCAAGTGAGTATGGGATATTGGTTATTTGATCTTGTAGGGATAGCCCTTGTGTGGGTGGCAAATTGGCCTTGAAAATGGCCTATAATTGCCCATACGGTTGAGCACACGGGCGTGTGGCTCGACTGTGTCCCTCGTGGTTGAAATTCAAGGCAAGTCAGGTTCGACCACAGGCAAGACACATGGGCGTGTGACTGGCCGTGTGGTGCAAGTCAGGATCAACCACGGGTGAGGCACACAGGCGTGCCTACAGCCGTGTGGACAAGTTAGTATGTATGCCTTGTTTTGACACGGCTTAGACACACAAGCGTGTCTGAGGCCGTAGGAGGCACACAGCCTGCCCACACGGGCATGTGACCTTTGTAACTTACAAAAATGTTTGAATTTCAAAAACTTTTGTAAGTGTTCGGTTTAGTCCCGGCCCTTTCTAAAGCATGTTTAAGGTCTCGATGACCTCACTAAGGGACTATATGGTTATGTTTGAATATGAATGAATGATAATTGACTTGGTGTCATGAAATGGATACGAAATGTTTTGATTGTTTGGTAATGCCTCTTAACCCTATTTCGACGACAATTTTAGGCTAAGGGTGTTAGATTTTATTGATATAAGAGCCAGGTTTAGTTGATTCTCGGACTAACGTAGCATGGGAGAGTCTAGCTATACATGCCATATATCTGAACTGTGATAGTGTGATGAATCATGACGTGTAAAATGTGTTTATCGTATAATAATGGATCCCGAAAGAGTTGTAGCTGACGATGTTGAAAGCAATACGCCTGCTCCCACTCAAGGGACAGAGCCATCTGATTCGAGACCGGCTACGAGCGGTCAAGAGGGAGAAGCTAAACAAGCTTTCTTCCAGATGATGAGTGAGTGGTTCACTCAATTTATGAGAAATAATCTGATTGTTTCACAACCTCCGCCCCCGCCTAATCCCTCTCAGACTTCTGCTATACCTCTGTTTATGAATATGAATCTATTGAATAAGCCTCCGGTCGACAAAATCCGTAAATATGGGGCGGAAGAGTTTAGGGCTACCAGTGATGACAAAGCTGAGAAAGCGAGTTTTGGCTTGAAAACACAATTCGAGTATTTGGTGAGATGTCATTGTGTCTTGAAGAATGCATAAAATGTGTTGTATCTTTGTTACGAGACGCAACTTATCAATGGTGGAAGACCTTGATTTCGGTTGTTCCGAAGGAATAGGTTACTTGGGATTTCTTTCAGTCTGCGTTTCAAAGAAATACATTATTTAGAGATTCATTGATCAGAAACAAAAGGAATTCCTGGATTTGAAACAAGGCCGCATGTTTGTTATTGAATATGAACGAGAGTTCGTGAGACTAAGTTAGTATGCTCGGGAATGAGTATCAACGGAAGCGATAATGTGTAAGAGATTTAAAGATGGCCTAAATAAAGATATCCGATTGCTAGTTGGTATTCTGGAGATAAAAGAGTTTGTGGTTGTTGATCGAGCGTGCAAAGCAGAGGCACTCGGGAAAGATAAAAGAAAAGCTGAGTCTAAAGTCAGAGATACGAGAAAGAGATTTTCGAGCAAATCATTTCACTCTACCTCAAAGAAATTTAGAGATGAACATAACCATTCTAGGGAAAATGTGGGACAATCTAATAGAGATCGAGCTAGATCACAGTCGAATATCAAAGATCCAGCAAATTTGATGGCAAGTGTTGGAAATGTCCAATCTGATCGACCTGAATGTAAGTATTGTGGTAAAAGACATCTGAGAAGTTGTAGATTGAATGATCGAGTCATTTCATCCGTGATTGCCCATAGTCGTTGAGCAAGAGATTGTTCAGAACCCAAGATCCGATAATGTTTCAGCGAGAGGAAGACCTTCTCAAAATACAAGAAATGTCGGTTGTAACACCCCAAACCCGGCCCATGAGTCCTGACCGGATCTGGTATGTCACAGAGTAAAATAATTTGAGTCATTTTGAAAGGTTGGTGAAAACTTTGTAAAATTTGGCTAAGGTATGAAAACGGGGTTTGAAAACTTAGTTGGGCTTTTTATAAATACAGTTGGGCTGAGAAACCCTTTTGAAAACATTTGATCATGTAGCATTTTAAAATCATTTGAGTTATTGGTGACTTGGTAAATTTTTGTTACCCGATGGTAACTTCCTTGAAAACTCGTAGTAGTTACTTAGTTGAAAAAGTTGCTTTTAACCGGTTCAATTAAGATTTATAAAATTCCATTTGTAATATAACACGAGTAAAATAAAGCAATAAAATAAACATCCAACAATAATTAGCTGCCTTATTACAACCCAAATAAAAACTTAGAAAATAAATAATTTTAACTAAATCAAGTAAAAACAAATACAACGACAAGCATGGCCGCCTCGAGTCCTCTCCGGCTCCATCTCCGTGATCTACTCATCTGCAAAATGTTAAGGGAAATGGGTGAGTCACCAAGACTCAGTGTGTAAATCCCCCACCCGGAATGTAACTCATACACAAGATATTAATTAACATGCAAATATGCAACCCAACCTAACCATCCATACTCCTTAACTACCCATTGTGGTCAAAACCACTGATGACTTAGAGTCACAAATTAAATGATGGGGCCAACCCATCATGTGGTCAAAACCACTGATGACCATAGGTCACAATATATCAAGTGTGGTCAAAACCACTGGTGGTACCAAACCACTGGGACTTAGTCGCAAATTATCAATCGATGTGGTCAAAACCACTGATGACCATAGGTCACAAATAATCTGATGGGGCCAACCCATCTTGTGGTCAAAACCACTGACGATAGTCCATAAAATCATCCCCCTCCTCTCATCAATCCCACCATCACATGCTTATACATCAATTATCATATATCATGTCATAGCATTTAACATCATGTGATGGCATGCAAATCGTATATCAAAAATCACAAGTTAGGGGACTTACCTGGAAACCATGATTTTGCCACAAGCATATCATAGATCACTACCAAAATTTATACACAAGGCAATAATATAGCAAGTTTATTAATAAAGTGTGTAAAGAGTTTACACACCTGTTTCTACCGAAATTCCTAGATCCCGAAGTTTCCAATCTTTAGTGCTAGATCTTGACCCTATATTCGGCCAATCATCTTTGTTAGTATCAAAAGCCTATTCGGCCAAACCAAAATTATATCAAAGGGTTACACACGAACCCGAAACCTTACCTACACGTCCTTTGAACACTAACCACCTCACGATATGTAAATCTGTTTCACTTCCCTACAATCGGCAACCATCCATATTAATAGCCTTCGGCTTTTCGATCACTAAAAATATAGTCTATTAAAGTAGATCCTTACCACCACTTACCTTAGGAGAATAAATCCCGAAAGCTTCCCTTAATGGCTATGGCTTCCTTACAATCGCTTTAATCGTATTAGTAAGAATCATAGGCCATAACTTTGTACTTAAAAGAAGTGATTATCCCTTACCACACCATGAAATTCGGCAGCACCCTAGTTGGGGATGTGAGATTCGGCCTAACCACAAGATGGAGGGCTAGAATTTGAGAAGAAGAAAAGGTGTATTCGGCTAAGAAGAAACAACAATGCTGGAAATTTCTGAACAATTTTGGCTAAGAGTTAAGGGAGAATTCGGCAGCACAATGAAGAGAGAAAGAAGAAAAGAATTTGCTTGAATTTTTTTGGCACTTCTATGCTATAACAAAATCAAATATGGACAGCCCCCAAGGAGTCCAATATTCGCAAACACCCTCTTGTTGGTGATAAATTCCACCTTTAATTAAAAAAATTTAAACAAGGTTTATCTTACTTTAATCTCCTATCCTCCCTTCATATAATTTAAATGAAAATAAACTTGCTAATGCTACTCCCTTCCAAATTAATAAGAGCAAAAATAAGCCTTATATCTTATCAATTAAGAGTCCAATATGTCGCCAACACTTACTCTCCTTCACGCTAGCAAAGAAAGAAAAAATAAAATCCATATGTCGCTTCTTAGGTTCGAACCAATGACCTCATGCCCCACCCTCTCTTCCAACGCCCTAGCCACTTCTCCCATTAGACTTTCATGCCAAATAACCCTTCATTTATTTATAAGACCTTCTTCTTGGCCTTTTTCTTTTAACGCAAAAAGCCCAAAATAAAATGCTCCTTGCGTCCCTTGTGTCTTGAACCCGAGACCTACCACTTCTAAACTCTTAAGTGGCACCCAAGCCACTCCAACCACCGGACTTTCATGCTCAAACCTTGCCCAAATTTCTTTAAAGCCCTCTTCACTTTAACGCCCAAAACCCAAAAGAAAAAACATTTCCCCCTTGTAACTCCCAAGAATCAAACCCAAGACCTCCCTTGCAAACCCTTAGACGCACCAAGCCAAATGTGCCAAGCCTATTCTTTGTGTCATATTTCTCTCTAAATTTTATTTAAGCCCTATCTCACCTAGCTCCCTCCTTTTAGATACTTAAAAAGAAATTTTTAATACTAGGTCAGGCCTAGCTCGAGGTTATTTTTAGACCCTAAAACATGCCAAATAATCCTATAATTTAATTCTTCAAGAACACACACATGGGGAATTAATTGAATTACAAACAACCCCTAATTCAGGGTGTTACATCGGTGGTAGTCAGAGAACTACGAGAGACACTATAGCGAGATCTGAAGCTAGAGCGCCTGCCAAAGCGTATGTCATCTGAGCCCGTAAAGAAGCTTCGTCTCTTGATGTTATAACAGGTACATTTACTCTTTAGGAAACTTCTGTGATAGCATTGATAGACCCTATTTCTACTCATTCGTATGTATGGATGAACTTAGTAACCAGTAAGACTTTGCCTGTAGAGTCTACTGAGTTTGTTATAAAAGTATTGATAAACCGTAAAAGTAACATATTTTAGGCCCACATTTAGCATACTTTTGGATGATTTATCCCTTGAATTATGTAATTTGGTGCTCTTAATCTATTTTTTTTCATGTTTTATACTCAGGAGAGTACCAGAGGATGAAAAGAACGAGAAACAGGCCTAAAACGGACCAAATTGGGCCAAAATAGAAGTTGACACAGCCTGGCCCCAAGACCACCTCCCTAATTTACTCTAACACGGTTTGGAACCCGAAACACACGGGCGTGTCTCTTTAGCAGACTCAAACACGGCCTGGCCACGATCCATACGGGCGTGTGTCATGGGCGTGTCCCTGCCGTGGCCAAGAGGAGTTTTACTTGGAATAGGATACTTGGAGGAAAAGAAACACATTCCAAAGCCTATTCAAACACCCTAGTAGGAATTCTACTTGAATTAGGATATGTAGGGGCCAAGTAAGGTATCTCAAAGTCTGTATAAAACATCCTAGGGGGCAACTTAAAGGGGGAGTTCGGCAGAAGCCTTCTGCCAGGGCTTTTGTTAGAGAAACCCAGGGCTTTAGTCAGGGGGCGTCCAACTAGGCCAATGAAGGTAGATTTGTGAAGATTTACTCAAAGATAGCCAGTTGATTCATCTCAAGAAGCCGAGATTATACTTAAGATGGAGGATCTCTCCTTTAATTCCTTCAAGGGGTTTTAGGGATTTCTTATGTTTTGTTTTATCTTTTATTTTGAGATGTTTTCTTTTATTGTTATAAACTAAACCCTCAGATACCTGAGAGGGTGAAACCTAAGATGAATCTTATTATCGTTTGCTGGACTATATGATAAATATTTGACTTGTTCTTAATTATGTGTTCTTCATTCTTGTGTTGATATTTCCAGGATATTAATTCAAGTATGATGTGCTTAGGTGGAGGAGCAAAATTCCCTGCCTAAGAGTAGATCTAGCATAATTAAGTAGAGTTGATCGCGCGTCTAGAGATAGGGTGACGAGATTTTTTCGGATAGGGTGAAACCTAATATAGGAGTCCGTAGATCGAGTTAATGCAATTTAGGGTTTTAATTAGAAAGAGATTTCAATTAATCAGGCTAGGGTTAGACGTTAGTCGCCTCGAGAGAGGGATTAATATATGTTAGGGAATCTTATGGATCAAGTCAAGTGAATAAATCGTCTGGTTCAGAGTTAGATAACAAGTGAAGTCTAGGTGGATTCTTCATTGGGTGTCGTCTCAATCAATTGGTTTTTCCTCAAGTTATTTTCCAAATTTCATTTTTCTTTGTCTTAGAGTCTTTAGTTTAGTAGTTAGTTAATTTAGATTAAACAAAAAATTCCCTTAGTTCTTAGGCTAGATAATAAAAAGAGAGTTAGTATTAGTACGTTTGGTTCCTTTGGGATTCGACATTCCGGTCTTGCCTAAACTATACTACTGTTTGATAGGTGTGCTTGCCTCCATCGTTGTCTTAGTTAGTTTCCAGGTTCAATCATTCTTTATATAAATTTTAAGACTCGACAAAACAACGATCAAGTTTTTGGCGCCGTTGCCAGGGAACTGAAATATTAAGAAAGCTTAATTTTTATTACTTTAGCCAATTTTTTATTGCAATTTATTTTATTTTATTTTTTTAATTTTTTGCTAATTTCTTTCTTTTGTTCCTTTTAGGTACCTCTAGTTTATGACTAGAAGAAACTCGATAGGACCCCTACTTTTCGACAATGATATTGAAGGTACCGTTCGCAGAACTCGTAAAGAGATAAGGCGAAGCTTAAACTACATAGAAGGAGAGCAAGAAGCTGAAATTAATACCACAGAAGAGATGGTTGAAAATCATCCGCCACCTCTAGAGGTGGCTGAACATCACGCTCCACGTACTATGTATGATTATGCTAAACCTAGTTTAACAGGAACTGAGTCAAGTATTGTTAGGCCTACTATTGCTGCAAATAATTTTGAACTAAAACCTAAAACTATACAGATGATACAATAGTTTGTTCAGTTTGATGGTTTGCAGGATGAGGATCCTAACACACATTTAGCAAATTTTCTAGAATTCTGTGATACCTTCAAAATAAATGGCATTTCTGATGATGCCATCCATCTTCAGTTATTTCTCTTTTCTTTGAGGAATAAAGCCAAACAGTGGTTGCATCCTCTTCCACGAGGATCAATCATTACATGGGATCAAATGACCGAAAAATTTTTATTAAAATATTTTTCGCCGGCCAAAACGGCCAAGTTAAGGAATGATATCTCTTCTTTTTTACAGATGGAATTAGAGACACTTTATGACGCATGGGAGAGTTACAAGGATTTGTTGAGAAAGTGTCCACACCACGTATCACCATTATGGCTACAAGTGCAGACTTTTTACAATGGTGTGAACCATTCAACAAGGAAATTAATCTATTCAGCTGCCGGCAAAACTCTGAACTACAGAACTCCTAAAATAGCCTATGAATTTATAGAGGAGATGTCACTGAATAACTATTAGTGGCAAGTTACAAGGACAAGGCTAGCCAAAGCAGCCGGAGTTTTCAACCTCGATGCAGTAACCATGTTATCAAATCAGGTAGAATTCCTACCTAAAAAATTTGATGGTTTATATGGTTCTTCGCAGGCACATCCAGTTATATAGTGCGACGCAAGTGAAGGAGTGGTGAATCCTGAGTACCCACCCTATGGACAGGGCATAGAGAGCGAACAAATGAACTATATGGGTAATAATTTCCGATCTAATAGTACCCTTATAGTAATACTTATAATCCAGGTTGGAAAAAGCACGCCAATTTCTTATGGGGTGGCCAAGGAAATCAAAGGCAACATGAAACACCCCAAAACCCGGCCCACGAGCCTTGACCAGATCTGGTATGTTCCCTGGTGTAAACCGTTTCAAATTCTTTTGTTACTTTGGAAAAACTTGTGTGATTTGGAAGAAAGATCATTTTGGGTTGGGCTTGAGTTGAAAACAAGTTTATTTCATTATAAAAATCCTTTACTTTAGGTGACAAAACGTTTGGGCTTCGTTTAAAAAAAAAAAAATAGATTTACTTATTCTTTTAATAAATAAAAGTTGGTAAGCTTAATAAATAAAAACAGAATAAAATAGTTCTACTAAGGCCTTATTACATCAAATAATTCCCAAAATTTAAATTCAAAATACTTAAAGTAAAATAGTCCAAAGAAATCTGAACTTCACATGGCCTCCACTAAGCATCTGCCAGCCCGGTCCATCACTGATCATCACCTGAAAAATAATCCCACAAGGGGTGAGTCAAACAGACTCAATGTGTAACCAACACTAAAATTTAATAGTTTTAGGCATACCATACATATCATGTTCACATAATAATTCATGATAATGATGCAATCCGAACCCAAAACCTAAATGCCATCCGCTACACATCCCCTACCAACTCGCACACCATGGGGACTACTAAGTCAACCCTCCATCCGCTACACACCATCGAAGGCGTCATTGCGATCGACGTGCTCATCGTCCATATAAAATTCGTGGCATAGCCACCAGATAATTGTGTCATGAGACACCACATTCAGATAATGTAACCGAAGTTACCACATTCAGATAATGTGGCCGAAGTCACCACATTCAGATAATGTGACCGAAGTCACCACATTCAGATAGTGAGACCAAAGTCATCACATTCACTTCCCCTTTCTCAAATAACCCGAATGCCCCATATTATTCATATCATGCATATCATACTTAAATTCACATTCATGTCACTTTTCACATGTTAAGTATAACATATTTCGTAATCCTAGTAGGAGTAGGAAATGTACCTTAGTACTTTGTATCATAACATGGTACTTTAGCCACATTCTTACACTTTAATATTAACACATATATCAAGTTTAAGCCATAAATCTATTAAGATTAGTGTGGGGTACACACGGTGCCTTAGCCATGTTCTTACACTTCCATATTAACACATTTAATTCAACACATAGCCATGAACATATTAAAACTTAGGGTAGGGTACACACCTGATTCGCTTAACAATTTTACTTGAAATCCCGAAATCCAATCTACTACCTTAGATTTTTAATGCCTACATTCGGCCAACATGGTAATATTTAGCAAAGGCCTATTCGGCCATAAAACCAAATCCTAGTAGGATTTGTGTACTTACCTTAATGTCGATTGAATAAAAAATCAAATCCCGAAAACTTGTATGCTTCCCCCTTTGAAATTGGCTACTCACTAGATCCCTTGAATCGGTTAGTTTTCAGCTTAAAACACATAATAATAGATCTACTACAAAAATAGGGTCTTGGTTGAATATTCATAGTCACTTACCTTAAGGATCTTAAATCCCAAAATTCACCGAAAAACTAGGGAACAAGCGGCCTATGGTGTACCTTCGGGAAAAGAACTTCTCCTTCCATGATTCGGCCAAGATTAATAATCGAAATTAGTCCCTAAATTTCGATAAGTCTAACATATAAAAGAATGGAAACTAAACTTGGATCTTACCCTTATTTGAAGGAATCGATTGCACCTTCACTTCAACCTTTAGAGATTCGGCTATGGCTAAATGATGCTCTCACAACTTTTGACTTTTGGAGGAATTAGAAAGAAAAGAGAAGGAAGAATAAAACTGTAGGAATTTCGACAGAGAGAGGAGAATCTGCTTAAGAAATTCGGCAAAGGAAGAGTGAATGAATGAATGAATGGCCTTCTTTCCTTTTTATAGCCGAAATTACTAGGTTAGAGTCCCCTACTTGGCCACCACTCTTCCTATGTGATAATTATCACTTTATCAAAAGAATTAATCCAACAATTATCTCCTAATTAGTCGAAATTCTAAAGGAAATAAAACTCCTCTTTTAAGAGCCCTCATGCCGTCCACCTCTCTGCTCTTTGTAGCAAAATAAAACTTCTTTTATTTGCTTCCTAAGTGACTCGATCCCTGGCCCAAATACACTTGCATGTGGCGCCATTTCCAGAGGCCTTAAGTGGCATCTTCAGGCCACTTTTCCAAGCCTGTTTGTGCGTCAAATTTCTCATACTTTTTCTCTTAAGGCCACCTTGCTTTAATTTCCTCTTTTAAACTTTAAAACTAGACATTTCTAAGTCATTTCTAAGTTTCCAAAAACTTTTGTTTGGCTCTTTAAACTTGACATTTCCTTACATTTCCTAGTTTCCAGAAATGTTCACTTTCCTCTTTTGAATCATTTCTAAATCATTTTCCTAGTTTCCATAAATGTTCACTTTACTCTTTTGAATCATTTCTAAATCATTTTCCTAGTTTCCATAAATGTTCACTTTCCTCTTTTTAACTTAGCATTTCCAAAATGTTCACTTTCCTCTTTTAACTTAACATTTCCAAGTTTCCAAAATGTTCACTTTCCTCTTTTTGAAACTTAACATTTCTAAATCATTTCCTACATTTCCAGGACATTTCCCTACATTTCCTTACATTTCCCTACATTTCTTTACATTTCCATACATTTCCTTACATTTCCATACATTTCCTTACATTTCCTTATATTTCCATACATTTCCATACATTTCCATACATTTCTATACATTTCCATACATTTCCTTACATTTCCATACATTTCCTTACATTTCCATACATTTCCATACATTTCCTTACATTTTCAAGGTTCTAAAAATGCACACCACATATCACAAGAAAACATGCTATTTCATAAAATTAAGAAAAATGCACACAATGGGATTTGAACCTCTTCCTCAAAGTACTTCACTTGATGCCATAACCTTTGCACCTTAGGTGGCATCCCTTGCCACTTTTCCACATCACTTCTTGTTTTAACTTAAAACCAATAATTGTCCAAAGCTTTCTCTTCCATCCTAGGATTTTAAAACCCTTAATTCACTTCCAAACACCGCCAAAACCTACTACTCATGAATTATGCACAAACGCATAACCCCTAATCTAGGATGTTACGCTTCTACCCTCCTTAAAAATAATTTCGTCCTCGAAATTACTTACTAACAATCGTACAATCCTTCTCACCAAGACTATGCTTATGTCACAGACTCGATCTTAATAGAACCATCATACTTTCCAGCACAATCTCTAAGTTCACGTCCCTCAGAACTCATTTCTAACATCGCGATTTAATCTGATTAAGAAGTTTTATGTATTAAAAAATTTTGCTTCACTGATTAATTGCGAAGAAGTTTTATGGAAAGAATTTTTTTAGAAGTGGTTCTTTCGTATTCATACATGCACACAGTCTTTACATTCATACATCCATCAATCAATTATGAACTTTCGTTCATTCAGAAAAATGTTGTAGTTTTCATTGTTGTTGTTTTTCCACTATGCAGGGGTATTTTCATAATTTGTCCTACAGGGGTATTTTTTGCAATTTATCGAAACAAGGTTCCTTGGTGTTTTTGTCAATGAGGGTATCTTGGAAATTTTGCATTCCCGGGGGTATTTTAGAAAATTTTGAAATCCGAGGGTATTTTGGTAATTAACCCGGGTGAATTTGTAAATCTTAATAAATCACAGATATTTTGGAATTTACAAAACTTGAGGGTTGTTTTTGGGAATTTGTTTTCCAAATCAGTGTTGTTGCAAAAATTTTTTTGAAGATCGGGGGTCATTCTGGTAATTTTGTAACTCAAGGGTATTTCGATAATTTGCAAGGTAGGGGTAATTTCGTAATCTTTTCTAAAATCAGGGTATTTTGTCATTTTGCAAATTAGGGTTTTTGAACATTTTATAACATAATGAAATTTTGATAGGAACTGTGGGTATTTTGAAAATTTCATAAACCAAGGGCATTTTTGTAATTTTACCATTAGAGGTATTTTTGTAATTTTATAAATCTAAAATATTTCAAGAAAATTTTATAAAAATAATCTTTTTCAAATCAAGAAAATAATTTAGAAATTTTAAAACTAGGGTTTCCATAAAATACGGCTAGTCCCTTTCGGGTTTTAGTTAGGGGTTTAGCCCGTGTATAAGTCCTCTTGGTTAGGGTGAACCGAGGCTACGCACCAGGTAGGAATCGAGTGGGGAGGAGGTGAGTCACGCAGACTACTTAAATACCAAGCTCCCACTGAAACCAATCCTAGACATGCGTACCATGGTTGCCACACCCTAACTCGACGACTCAACCACAGGTTTGTTTAATTAGATATTTAAGTCTTATGTATTTGTTGGGGTACACTAGTCCTAGGGTTCAAATACTTATCAGACTAATCTACGTTGCCATAAAAGCCCATACATTTCACATATTCAAATCACTTCAGAAGTCAGAAGTACTTACCTGGTGGACTGTGGGTCGGAGACTTAGTGGGCCATGCCAGAAAAAACCTGCTCAATTCACAAAATCCCTTTTGGGCTTAACTTTGAAAACATTTTGGGCCTTAAACCCAAGGCCGAGAGTTTAAAACTGGGCTCTGATACCAAATTGAAACACCTCAAACCTGGCCCACGAGCCTTGACCGGATCTGGTATGTTCCCTGGTGTAAACCGTTTCAAATTCTTTTGTTACTTAGGAAAAACTTGTGTGATTTGGAAGAAAGATCGTGTTGGGTTGGGCTTGAGTTGAAAACAAGTTCATTTCATTATTAAAAATCCTTTACTTTAGGTGACAAAATGTTTGGGCTTCGTTTTAAAAAAAAATAGATTTACTTATTCTTTTAATAAATAAAAGTTGGTAAGCTTAATAAATAAAAACAGAATAAAATAGTTCTATTAAGGCCTTATTACATCAAATAATTCCAAAATTTAAATTCAAAATACTTAAAGTAAAATAGTCCAAAGAAATCTGAACTTCACATGGCCTCCACTAAGCATCTGCCGGCCCGGTCCATCACTGATCGTCACCTGAAAAATAATCCCACAAGGGGTGAGTCAAACAGACTCAATGTGTAACCAACACTAAAATTTAATAGTTTTAGGCATACCATACATATCATGTTCACATAATAATTCATGATAATGATGCAATCCCGAACCCAAAACCTAAATGCCATCCGCTACACATCCCCGTACCAACCTGCACACCGTGGGGACTACTAAGTCAACCCTCCATCCGCTACACACCATCGAAGGCAGTCGCTGCAGTCGACGTGCTCATCACCCATATAAAATTCGTGGCATAGCCACGATATATTGTGTCATGAGACACCACATTCAGATAATGTAACCAAAGTTACCACATTCGGATAATGTGACCAAGTCACCATATTCATATAATGTGACCAAGTCACCATATTCAGATAGTGAGACCGAAGTCATCACATTCACTTCCCCTTTCTCAAATAACCCGAATGCCCCATATTATTCATATCATGCATATCATACTTAAATTCACATTCATGTCACTTTTCACATGTTAAGTATAACATATTTCGTAATCCTAGTAGGAGTAGGAAACGTACCTTAGTACTTTGAACCATAACATGGTACTTTAGCCACATTCTTACACTTTCATATTAACACATATATCAAGTTTAAGCCATAAATCTATTAAGATTAGTGTGGGGTACACACGGTACCTTAGCCATGTTCTTACACTTCCATATTAACACATTGAATTTAAAACATAGCCATGAACGTATTAAAACTTAGGGTAGGGTACTCACCTGATTCGCTTAACAATTTCACTTGAAATCCCGAAATCCAATCTACTACCTTAGATTTTTAATGCCTACATTCGACCAACATGGTAATATTTAGCAAAGGCCTATTCGCCATAAAACCAAATCCTAGTAGGATTTGTGTACTTACCTAATGCCGATTGAATAAAAATCAAATCCCGAAACTTGTATTCTTCCCCTTGAAATCGGCTACTCACTAGATCCCTTGAATTGGTTAGTTTTCACTTAAAACACATAATAATAGATCTACTACAAAAATAGGGTCTTGGCCGAATATTCATAGTCACTTACCTTAAGGATCTTAAATCCGAAATTCACTTTGAATAACTAGGTAACACGCGCCTATGGTGTACCTTCGGAAAAGAACTTCTCCTTCCATGATTCTACCAAGATTAATAATCGAAATTAGTCCCTAAATTTTGATAAGTCTAACATATAAAAGAATGGAAACTAAACTTGGATCTTACCCTTATTTGAAGGAATCGATTGCACCTTCACTTCAATCTTTAGAGATTCGGCTATGGCTAAATGATGCTCTCACAACTTTCGGCTTTTGGAGGAATTAGAAAGAAAAGAGAAGGAAGAATAAAATTGTAGGAATTTCGGCAGAGAGAGGAGAATCTACTTAAGAAATTCGGCAAAGGAAGAGTGAATGAATGAATGAATGGCCTTTTTTCCCTTTTATAGCCGAAATTACAAGGCTAGAGTCCCCTACTTGGCCACCACTCTTCCTATGTGATAATTATCACTTTATCAAAAGAATTAATCCAACAATTATCTCCTAATTAGCTGAAATTCTAAAGGAAATAAAACTCCTCTTTAAGAGCCCTCATGCCGTCCACCTCTCTGCTTTTGTAGCAAAATAAAACTTCTTTTATTTGCTTCCTAAGTGACTCGATCCACAGCCCAAATACACTTGCATGTGGCGCCATTTCCAGAGGCCCTAAGTGGCATCTTGAGCCACTTTTTCAAGCCTATTTGTGTGTCAAATTTCACATACTTTTCTCTTAAGGCCACCTTGCCTTAATTTCCTCTTTTAAACTTTAAAACTCGACATTTCTAAGTCATTTCTAAGTTTCCAAAAATTTTCGTTTGGCTCTTTAAACTTGACATTTCCTTACATTTCCTAGTTTCGAAATGTTCACTTTCCTCTTCTAATCATTTCTAAATCATTTTCCTAGTTTCCATAAATGTTCACTTTCCTCTTTTGAATCATTTCTAAATCATTTTCCTAGTTTCCATAAATGTTCACTTTCCTCTTTTTAACTTAGCATTTCCAAAATGTTCACTTTCCTCTTTTAACTTAACATTTCCAAGTTTCCAAATGTTCACTTTCCTCTTTTTGAAACTTAACATTTCTAAACCATTTCTTACATTTCCAGGACATTTCCCTACATTTCCTTACATTTCCATACATTTCCTTATATTTCCATACATTTCCATACATTTCCTTATATTTCCATACATTTCCATACATTTCCATACATTTACATACATTTCCTTACATTTCCATACATTTCCTTACATTTCCATACATTTCCATACATTTCTTTACATTTCCAAGGTTCTAAAAATGCACACCACATATCACAGTAAACATGGTATTTCATAAAATTAAGCAAAAATGCACACAATGGGATTCGAACCTCTTCCCTCAAAGTACTTCACTTGATGCCATAACCCTTGCACCTTAGGTGGCGTCCCTTGCCACTTTTCCACATCACTTCTTATTTTTAACTTAAAAACCAATAATTGTCCAAAGCTTTCTCTTCCATCCTAGGATTTTAAAAACCCTTAATTCACTTCCAAACACTGCCAAAACCTACTACTCATGAATTATGCACAAACGCATAACCCCTAATCTAGGATGTTACACAACAACCATCTCAAAACTTCCAACAATAGCCCTACCCACAGGAAAAGAAGCCAAACCTTGAAGAGATGCTGACAAAATTCATAGCAGCTTCAGAAACATGTTTCCAAAAGGTAGAAACAAAACTTGAAGTATTGTCACAGGAGCTTAAGGATCAAATAGGGTAACTTCCTAAGCAGATCTCTAAGAGACCACAGGGAAGACTACCGAGCAACAATGAGACTAGCCCAAGGGAGCAAATTCAAGCCATAATAGCTTAAGACAGTGAAGGGTTAGACGAGCCCAATTTAAGTGAAAAGAGTGTGGTAGAAGAAGGTAAGGTTGAGGTAAAACCAAAACCAGTAATCAAAGAATACAAACCGCACATACCATATCCCGAAGCAACAACGAAAGATGACACAGATGAACAGTTTGTTAAGTTTCTTAAACTTTTTAAAGAAATTACATATTAACTTACCATTTCTTGAAGCTCTTTCGCAGATGCCAGATTCAAGGAAATTTTTAAAGAAGCTATTGACAAATAAGCGGAAGATAGACGAGGAATCACATATGAAATTAAACGCAGTATGCTCAGCAATATTACAAAATAAACTACCACAAAAATTAAAAGATCCAGGGAGTTTCACAATTCCATGCTTAATTGATAGTTTATCTATTGATAATGCGTTAGCTGATTTAGGGGCAAGCATAAATGTCATGCCATATAAATTGTTTAAACAACTAGGTCTAGGGAAGCCCAAACAAACTAGGATAAGCATTCAATTAGCTGATAAAACTATAATTGAAGATATACTTGTGAAGATTGATAAATTCATATTCTCGGTAGACTTTGTCATTTTAGACATGGATAAGGACAACACGATACCCCTAATTTTAGGAAGACCATTCTTAGCAACTTCCAGTACTAAAATCGATGTCGACTCAGGTGAACTTATACTCTTTATAGGTGATGAGACAGTTACTCTTCAAGCACTCGATTTAGCCAGAACATTGAATAACCAAGGTGAGAAAGAAAATTTTATTGATAACCATTCGGTTAACCCTTCTTTTCAGGAATCACCATAAAAGAACACAATTGAGTCTGACCCTAAACCCCGTGCCAACAATGAAATAACTCACAAGGAAAAAGGGATGCAGATCGATGAACTAAAAGAGGAGAAGATGCATTTTAAAGAAGAATTAGGGATACACGAAGTAGAACCGAAGCCACTTCATGAGGCAAACAAGTTTAAAATCGGAGATCAGGTACTATTAGACAAAGCAGACCCACAAATATCTCCACCTGATCCTAACACAAGCAAGGAAATCCCTTTTAAGGTAATTAATATCTTCCCATACGGAACAGTTGAGGTAAGTAATCCCATGTTTGGCACTTTGAAAATAAACGCTACTCATCTTAAACTCTATCATGATAATGAAACTACTAACACGAGAAAGGATTTTCAACTCCTCAAACCTCATTGAATATGCAAATGAGAGGAAAGTCGAGCTTAAGACTTTAAACGAGCGCTTCTCGGGAGGCAACCGGAGCATTAACCTTATTTATTATTACAATTTTTCTTTTCTTTTCTTTTTTTTTCCTATTCTTTGGCATATTTTCAAGCAACACAGCCTTGCACACGGTCGTGGCCGTGGCCGTGTGGATGCATCGAATCTCTGTACTGACATAGCAGAGATGGTACAAGTTAGAACGAATCAATTTCCAAGTCACGGACCCAACTACCACTCCACGGCCGTGCGATGTGGCCGTGGCTGACATTGTGAGTTCATAAACGGTAGCGGAAAAATAAACATGGGCGTGCGAGGCAACCGTGGTCGACACTGACTTACCAAGCATGGGCATGGCATTTTGAACACAGGCATGGGAGAATCGATACGACCCCCAACATAGGTGTGTGAGGAGGCCGTGTACTCAACATGCCCACGGTACAAGGGCGTGGGAAAATGCCAGACTTGAAAATCTATTTAAACCACCACCCCCTTCCATCTTCTCATCTACTCCCTATTCTCCTTTTTCCACACATTTTCAAAACTTTTTTCCCCTCCCATATTTCCCTCACACGGCCATTCTTAAAACCCTTGAACTCCTCCACATCTATGCCAAAGAAGCAGAAGGATCCCAGCACAGTCTCCGTTCGAGATCGACCTACATAAGTTCATGCATGCTACTTCATATAATCGACAAGCCAAGGGTCTTTCAGACCTTTTCGGTCTTATTTTTCTTGAATCTTTTCCTTTATTTTCCTTATCTATACTTCTCTTTTGCTTAATTCATTTTATTTTCTTTTAGTTTCTTGGTTTTAGGTTCTTAAGACTGCTAGGGAATCATGCACCACGGCCTTAGAAATCACACCCACCTCGTGAACCATCTATCATTAAGGACTCCTCAGTCCTTTAATCTTTCCTTTAAATTTTATTTTTCTTCTTAGTCTCTTTCTCTTTTTCTTTCCTATCTTTAAATACACAATTAGTTTCTTTTACATATTTCTTCAGATCTCTTGGCTAATTCTCCACGAGGTCCCCAATTTCTTTATTTAGCTCAGAGCTCGTTGGTAACCACCACACCAAAAGATGATACCTCTAACGTATTTTTCACATCCTCCAAGAAATTCATCCATAATTCAAGAAGTCTCACTTCTCCCCATATCTTTTGATTTTCTTATTATATGAATATTATCTGTATTTGTACATTAAGGGCAATGTACATCTTAAGTGTAGGGGGTGAAAGTTTATGCCTAAATTTTTGCATTATTCTCAAATCCATGAATGGTATCTTGTCTTAAGTAATTTTCTCATATTACTAATTAGGATGAAATTTCTATTGATTTATGATTTTTATTGATATGTCTTAGATTAAGTCATAGTTAATTGTGCATTGATGATTTAAACTTTAAGATACTAGAGAATCAAGCATGATAAGTCCATTTTTCAAGAATAAAAAATTTTCTAGGTTGTTGAACTGAATTTGAATATTTTCTTGAAGTTTGAAATTACAGGGATTGATGTCAAAAACCCATAATTTTTGTGAGATTTTGAGCCTTATAGAGTATATATTCCTTTTCATGCTCACTTTATTGATTATGAGTGCATCAACACTGAATTGTTATTCTAGAACTTGCCTCGATTATACATGTCAAGACCACACATTTGATTTGATATACAGAGATGATAAAAGCACCTAGGTTTTAACCCACTGACTCCACAAAAAGCCTACCTCCACAATTAACCCCTAGTGAACCCCATTGATCCTAACAATCCTTTTCATTTACTTACCCACTAATATTCCCCCAAAACCCTTTGTATTTGTTATCACCACTCTTTTTGACTACCCTTATATCGAGATTTGATTTGATCGATTACCTAATTATTTTATTAGTAAATTTATCCTTTGACTTGTTCTCAAAAAACACGAAGTATATTCATTGTTAGTTCTATGTTCTAAGAGCTTATACATTTAAATTCAACTTCTAGAAGAAGAAGCTCATATTATTAGTATTTTAAATTTTCATGTGATGTAATTATTCAGGTTATTAGTTCATTTTTCTAGTTAGGAAATTTTTCAATTAAATCTCAATTCTAACCCTTCTAATTTAGCCTTTATCCACACTATTAACCTAAGCCCTGTTACAACCCTGTTAAAGACCTTTTGATTCGTGTATCATCTCATATTACAGTGGTGGATATTTGATTTTCAGGCAAGCCTATGGGGTTAACTTTTCAGGTTCGACTTATGAGTGCTTATTCTTGAACCTTAAACACTTCGAGTGCTTTGAGTGAATCTTTAGCAAGGATGTCAATCCTTGTCAGTTTTGAATTAAAGATAATTATTTAGATAAGGGGAGACACCTATGTTTTCGTGGTACAAATATATGACTTAGAATTGTTTGAATCTTTGGGAGTCTTTGAGTTAAATTATCCATGTATGAATTGTCTATGAATTATGATGAGACATTGTTGATGAGAATTATGAATTGTGGAAAGTTCGTTTTAATTGTAAGTTGAGAATTTTGCTTGAGGACAAGCAAAAGC
This sequence comes from Gossypium rotundifolium, assembly GCA_025506655.1. Taxonomy (NCBI): domain Eukaryota; kingdom Viridiplantae; phylum Streptophyta; class Magnoliopsida; order Malvales; family Malvaceae; genus Gossypium; species Gossypium rotundifolium. The sequence continues at coordinate 97,024,887 of CP106733.1, read as the reverse complement.
TTAAGAGTGGGAGTATTTGATAAACCGTAAAAGTAATATATTTTAGGCCTACAATTAGCATACTTTTGAATGATTTATCCCTTAAATTATGTAATTTGGTGCTTTTAATCTGTTGTTTTCATGTTTTATACACAAGAGAGCACCAGAGGATGAAAAGAACGAGAAATAGGCCTAAAGCGAACCAAATTGGGCCAAAATAGAAGCCGACATGGCCTGGGCCCAAGACCACACGGTCGTGCCTCCCTAATTTTCTCTAACACGGTCTGGAACTCGAACCACACGGGTGTGTCTCTTTAGCAGACTCGAACATGGCCTGGCCACGATCCACACGGGCGTGTGCCATGGGCGTGTCCCTGCTGTGGCCAAGAGGAGTTTTACTCGGAATAGGATACTTGGAGAAAAAGAAACACATTTCCAAAGCCAATTCAAACACCCTAGTAGGAATTCTACTTGAATTAGGATATGTAGGGGCCAAGTAAGGCATCTCAAAGTCTATATAAAACACTCTATGGGGCAACTTAAAGGGGGAGTTTGGCAGAAGCCTTCTGCCAGGGCTTTTATTAGAGAAACCCAGGGCTTTAGTCAGGGGGCGTCCAACTAGGCCAAGGAAGGCAGATTTGTGGATATTTACTCGAAGATAGCTAGTTGATTCATCTCAAGAAGCCGGGATTATACTCAAAATGGAGGATCTCTCCTTCAATTCCTTCAGGGGGTTTTAGGGATTTCTTATGTTTTGTTTTATCTTTTCTTTTGAGATGTTTTCTTTTATTGTTATGAACTAAACCCTCATATACCTGAGGGGGATGAAACCTAAGATGAATATTGTTATCGTTTGCTGAACTATATGATAAATATTTGACTTGTTCTTAATTATGTGTTCTTAATTCTTGTGTTGATATTTCCAGGATATTAATTCAAGTATGATGTGCTTAGGTGGAAGAGCAAAAGTCCCTGCCTAAAAGTAGATCTAGCATAATTAAGCGAAATTGATCGCGCGCCTAGAGATAGGGTGACGAGATTTTTTGGATAGGGTGAAACCTAATATGGGAGTCCGTAGATCGAGTTAATGCAATTCTAGGGGTTTTAATTAGAAAGAGATTTCAATAATCAAGCTAGGGTTAGACGTTAGTCGCCTCGAGAGAGGGATTAATATAAGTTAGGGAATCTTACGGATCAAGTCAAGTGAATAAATCGTCTGGTTCAGAGTTAGATAACAAGTGAAGTCTAGGTAGATTCTTCCTTGGGTGTCGTCTCAATCAATTGGTTTTTCCTCAAGTTATTTTCCAAATTTCATTCTTCTTTGTCTTAGAGCCTTTAGTTTAGTAGTTAGTTAATTTAGATTAAACAACAAATTCCCTTAGTTCTTAGGCTAGATAATAAAAAGAGAGTTAGTATTAGTACTTTTGGTTCATTTGGGATTCGACATTCCGATCTTGCCTAAACTATACTACTGTTTGATAGGTGCACTTGCCTCCATCGTTGTCTTAGTTAGTTTCCAGGTTCGATCATTCTTTATATAAATGTTAAGATTTGACAAAACAATGATCAAGTATCGAACCCCTTAGGTAAAAATGTCCTAGTTGACAAAATATGCAAGAACTATCTGTTGATGTTTTGAGATATCTATTTTCCTATTGATCTGATGCTATTACCGTTTGATGAGTTTGATATAATTCTGGGTATGGACTGGTTGACATTACATGATGCAGTTGTGAATTGCAAAAGAAAGACTATTGATTTGAGATGTCAGAATGATGAAATAGTTCGGGTTGAGTCTAATGATTCGGCTGGGTTACCTGCTATGATATCTGTATTGAAAGCTCAAAATTATTTGAAAAAGGGTTATGAAGCTTATTTTGCTTATGTAATTGACTCAAAAGTTTTTGAAAAAAAGGGTTACCTGCGATGTTGAATTTGGTATAGATATGTTGCCTGGTACAACTCTTATTTTGATAGTTCCGTACAGAATGGCACCAACATAATTGAAAGTGTTGAAGTCTCAGTTACAAGAGTTAACTAACAGAGGGTTTGCAAGATCGAGTTTCTCACCTTGGGGTTCTCCTGTTCTGTTTGTGAAAAAGAAAGATGGCAGGATGAGAATGTGCATTGATTATTGTTAGTTGAACAAAGTGACTATAAAGAAAAAATATCCATTGCCTAGAATCAATGATTTGTTTGATCAGCTTAAATGAGCTACTGTGTTTTCAAAGATATATCTAAGATCAGGATACTACCAGTTAAGAGTGAAAGATTCAGACATTCCGAAAATTACTTTCAAAACGAGATACAAGCATTATGATTTTTTAGTTATGCCTTTCGGACTAACGAATGCTCCTACTATTTTTATGGATCTGATGAACAGAATTTTTAGACCGTACCTAGATCAATTTTTTGTTGTATTCATTGACGACATTTTGATATATTCTCGAGATGAAATGGAACATGCTAAACATCTGAGAATTGTGTTACAAACATTGCGAGAAAAGCAATTGTATGTGAAATTCAATAAATGTAAATTCTGGTTATGTGAAGTCAATTTTCTGGGACATATTGTATGGGCCTCCGAAATACGAGTTGATCTGAGCAAGATTTTTACTATTCTGGATTGGAAACCTCTAAAGAATGTGTCCGAAGTTCATAGTTTTCTTGGACTTACTGGTTACTATCGAAGGTTCATAAAAGGCTTTTCGATGATAGCTACTTCGTTGACTAGATTGCTTCAGAAAAATGTAAGGTATGAATGGTCCGATAAATGTTAGAAAAGTTTTGATCAGTTGAAAGCCCTTCTAACTGAAACTCCAATTTTGGTACAGCCAAAATTGGGTAAACAATTCGTGATTTATAGTGATGCTTCATTGAATGGACTGGGTTGCATTTTGATACAAAAAGGAAAAGTAATAGCTTATGCCTCGAGACAACTAAAGCCTCATGAAAAGAACTATCCGACTCACGATCTTGAGTTAACTGTGATTGTGTTCACACTAAAGATTTGCCGTTACTACCTCTTCAGTGAAAAGTGTCATGTGTTTTCGGATATAAAAGTCTGAAGTATTTGATGACCTAGAGATATTTGAATCTACGATAGAGAAGATGGCTAGAGCTGTTGAAAGACTATGAGCTTGTGATAGATTATCACCCGAGTAACGCAAATGTCGTTACCAATACATTGAGTCGAAAGTCGTTGTTTGTATTACATGTAATGAATGCTCATTTAGATTTGTTTGATGATGGTTCAGTGATGGCTGAATTGAAAGCGAAACCATTATTTTTACGACAGATTTGTGATGCTTAGAATGTTGATAGTGAAATGCTAGCGAAACAAGCTCAATGTGATTCGAACTCTAATTTTTGATGATTGCTTAAGGTTTTGAGATCGAATTTGTGTTCTAAGAAACTCAGAATTGATTTAGTTGATTTTGAATGAAGCACATAATAGTCGCCTATCTGTTCATCTGGGAAGTACAAAGATGTATCATGATCTGAAGCAACACTATTGGTGGTCTGGTATGAAACGAGACATATCTGACTTTGTGTCGAAATGTATAGTCTATCAGCAAGTTAAAGCTGAAGATCAAGTTCTGTCTGGTTTATTATAACTAATTTTGATTTCTGAATGGAAATGGGATAGAGTGACGATAGATTTTGTATCTGGATTACCTTTGACTCAGAGAAAGAAAGATGCAATTTGGGTCGTGGTTGATCGATTGACGAAATCTGCCCATTTTATTTCACTACGATCTGATTACTCACTCAAAAAGTTAGCTAAGCTATATATTTCAGAGATTGTGAGGTTGCACGAAATGCCATTATCCATTGTGTCAGATAAAGATCCGAGATTTACATCACGATTCTAGAAGAAATTGCAAGAAGCTTTAGGCACAAAATTACATTTCAGTACAGCTTTTCACCCGCAAACAGATGGTCTGTAACAGCTCGACTTAGGGCCTAGTTAGAATAGTGGTGCGAGACAACAAATTCGAAGAAGAAATATGTGTTTAAATGATTTTATAAGGCTTATGAGGAATTTGCATGGTGGTGTAAAAATTTCATGAATGAATTTTATTAATTAGTGAACAAATGGTCCATTAGGACTAAATTAAAAGATTAGAAAATATGAGATTCTAGAAGATTTAAATATGAAATAGCATCATAAAAATTAGTAGAGGTCCTTATTTAGCAATTAGAGCATTATTTGTTGAGATGGACAAAAATGGTCATGGGAAGGAAAAATCGCAAGAAAGAGCATTAAGGGCATTTTGGTCATTTGGTTAATTAATAAATTAAAAAGGGAAAAACAAGCCAAAAAATGGTGTCCATCTTCTTCTTAAAGGTCGAAATTTTGAAGTTTTCCATAGGTAGGGTTTGTCCAACTTCCAAGCTCACTAGTAAGTGCATTCTAGCCCCGTTTTTAATGTTCTTCGTATTTTTGAAATCCTCGTAGCTCTGTTTAGCTATTTCTAGCTATATTTTGAGCTAGGGTTTTTGTTTAAAAATTTACCCATGTATGACATGCATGTATTTTGATGTTTTATGAAAGATTATGAAAGTTTGATGTAGGATAAACATCTTGTTCTAAGTTATTTTTATGAAAAATGCATGTAAGGACCAAATTGCAAAAAGTAATGAAAATGGTCATAAATGGGTGAAATAGTATAAATTGAAGGCTGCTATACTTATGAATATGAATCGGCTAGGCTTGAAATATAAGGAAGTTGATTGAAAATCATTTCACGAGCCTAGGGGTAAAAGTGTAATTATGAGAAAGTTTAGGGGCAAAATTGTAATTTTATCTAAGTATGAATTATGAGTCAATTTAATTAATGTGAATATTAAACAAGTTAAATTGTCATTATAGATCAAGAACTGCAAAGCCCAAATCGAAACCGAGACAAAAATAAAGTTGAGGACTAAATTGCACAATAATACATTTTTTGAGAACCGAGGTAAGTTTGTATGAATTTAAATTTTTATATGTATTTCCATTAAATTACTTAATATGTTACTTAATATACATTATTTTCTTGAAAAAGAATAATAATGCCTTGATAAGAAAATCTATGAGTACAAGCAAATAGAAGTCTCGAGTGAAGTCTTGGAATAACGAGGATACCTATGTCAGAACATGAGACAAAGAAAGCCCGTGTAAGTCCATGTCCGGGACATGGCATCGGTATCAAGGAATGTAGGTCCCGTGTAAGACCATATCTAGGATATGGCATCGACGTAGATCCTGTGTAAGACCATGTCTAGGACATGGCATCAGCATCGAATAAGAAATGTATCGTATAAGACCATGTTTGGGACATGGCATCGACACCATATAAGGAAGGTCTTGTGTAAGACCATGTCTATACATGGCTTCGACACCAAAGGATGATCTCGTGTAAGACCATGTCTGGGACATTGGCATCGACATCAAGTTAAGGAATCCCATGTAAGACCATATCTGGGATATGGCATCGGCATCATAAGGCTATTCCATGTAAGACCATATCTAGGATATGGCTTTGGTAACAAGGTACATGTTTGATGGGATTGAGTAAGTATGAGTAAGTATGCTTTTGCATTTAATTCTTATATTGTTAATGTGTTATGAGGAAGATGAGCTGTTTTGAATATTTATGTTGATACATAAGATTTCATGCAAACTTACTAAGCTATATGCTTACCCTTCTCTTTTCCCTCTTTCCTTGTAGTTTTGCCAAGCTAGTTCGGGGATCGAAGGACGTCGGAGCTCGAATCACACTATCGACCATTATTTTGGTATAGCAAAGTTTTTTATTTTGAGTATGGCATGTATAGGAGTTTGATCATTTTGGTCATGTCATATTGTGAGCAAAAGGCTTGGTTACTAAAAGTATAAATTCTTTTGTATATGGCCATTAGAAATTGGTTAATATTTATTAAGTTATGTATCCTTTCATGATGATAAGTTTATGCATTTAAGTGTATAAAATGGATGAAATAATTGAGTTGTTTGAGATGGTATAAGTGTGTTGATGTTTCAGGGTGGCAATTGGCTTGGAAAATAGCCTCAAATTGTCCACACGAGTAGACACAAGGGCGTGTGTGACACAAGGTTAGCCCCATGGGTATGTTAAGAGGCCGTGTGCCCCCTGTACCAATTTACGAGAATGCGATTCGTTACACGGGCCAGCACATGGGCGTGTGCCCTGTCCATATGCTATTAAGGATTTAATGACGTCATAAACAGAGAGCTCCATGGGTGGGAGACACGGGCGTGTCTTGGCTGTGTGAAGGACACGGGTTATAGACACGGGCGTGTGCTCGGCCATGTGAAATAAGTAATTGTCGACCACGGGTGTCGAAAATGGGCATGTCTTAGGGCACACAGGCGTGTCCCTTGGACCACACGGGCGTGTGGCCCCTGTTTAGGCAAAAAGTTTTTATGAGCTTTTAAGTTCCCGGATGAATTTTTGAGTCCCTTCGAACATACAATTAGGGCTCCGTAAGCCCATTTTATGCACATTATGATTGAAAAGAAATGTTTTTAAGATGTAACGAAATTTTAAAACCCGAAAATACAGGTTCAAGTAAGGTGAAGTACGGTAATACCTCGTACCTTGTCACGACGTTGGACACGGGTCAGGGGTGTTACATGGTCAATCCGAGCGGATCATTCAGATACTTGAGGACATGTTAAGATGTTGCATCCTTGAATTTAATGGTTTGTGGGAACAATATTTGCCATTGATTGAGTTTGCATATAATAACAGTTTTCAGTCGGGCATCAAAATGGCACCTTATGAAGCTTTATATGGATGTAAATGTCGAACAACTCTGTATTGGACTGAGCTCAGTGAAAAAAGACACAGAACATAAAGTAAAAGTAATCCAAGATGGTCTGAAAGCAACATCTGATCGTCAGAAGTCCTATGTAGACTTGAAAAGAAAAGATATTGAGTTTGATGCCGGTGATAAAGTTTTCTTGAAAGTATCTCCGTGGAAGAAAGTACTCTGATTCAGATGTAAAGGAAAATTGAGTCTGAGGTCCATCGGACCGTATAAGATTATTGAACGGGTTGGACCTGTTGCATATAGGTTGTTGTTACCACCTGAATTGGAAAAGATTCATAATGTGTTTAATGTGTCAATGCTCCGTTGATATAGATCTGACGCATTACATGTGATTCCTCTGTCTGAAATTGAAATTCGATCTGATGTGACTTACGAGGAAGAACCAATTCGTATCTTAGCTCCTGAAATGAAAGAGTTGAGAAACAAGAAAATTCCATTAGTAAAAGTGTTGTGGCATCGTCACGGAGTGAAGGAGACTACGTGGGAGCCCGAAGATTCAATGAGACAACAATATTTGAATCTGTTTAACGATAAGATTTTTGGGGACAAAAATCCCTAAGGGGAGAATTATAACATTCCAGTTTAGACCCTAGTCAGAACAGTGGTTTCGGGACCACAAATTCGAGTTAGAAAATATTTTAATATTATTTTTCGTGCCTTTGATACGTGATTAAGAGTGTGTGAAAGTCTCGTATGAAAATTTGTCCATTTGTGTGCTTAATTTGAACAACGGATCAAATCGCATAAATCGTAAAAGGAGCATTCTATTTGATTAGTTGCCAAATTGATGTGGCTTTTAAATATGAGGGCTTTATGAGGCAATTAAGCCATTTAAAAATTAGTGGATGGTTAGTGGACTGTTATGCCATTAAATAAACAAGTTTTATTTGTTATTTGATATGGGTAATTTAGTAAAAGGTGAATTATTATGTTAATATGATAAAATAACATGAAAGAAAGCAAATTACTCATCTTTTGATAGAAAATACAAAGAAGAAGAAAAGAAAAAAAAAAAAAGCTAGGTTTCAGCTATCTTATGATTTAATTCAAGGTATGTTTTTAATCGATTTTTGATAATTTATACGTTTTTGTAATCGTTGCTTTGTATACTTCAAAACCCATGTCTCAATTTTTTGAATTGATGATGTTTTTGAAATGAGCCATTGATGAACACATGAGTTTTATGAAGTTTGATGGTGAATTATGAAAGATATATGTTTGATTAACATAGTTTGTCTTTGAGTTTTTGATGAATTTGAGTATTTTGGATGTAATTGAAAAAAAGATTATTTGAGGGACTAAATTGTGAAATAAATAAAATGTATGGACTTGTATGAGCTACATGAATATTCAGCTAAGCATGGGTATTTAGTGATTTTGTGTATTTTGTGAAATAGGGACTAAAATGTCCAAATGTGAAAATGGTTGGGCTAAATTGTAAATTTCCCTAAATGTGTGTTCTTGGATTGAATTGAATGAGTTATTAATAAATGGGTTAAATTTGAATATGTATAGATCAATAATCGAAGAAAACGGATTTAGATCGAGGGAAGTCGAAAGTTATTGAATAACCGTTTATCTCCGTTCTTCCCATACGAGGTAAGTCGATATACAAATAAGTGTATATGAATTGAATTATTTGTACATATATGAGATTCGAATTTCTATGAATATCCATTGAGATGGAAATGTATATGAAATCCGGGTTTATGCATATATCGACAAGTTATCAGTGTCCGAGAAGTCCCGTTTGAACCTAGGGATAGATAGGATAGTATATGTCATGACATAGGTGTTCGATATTTGATCATGTAAGACAACGTCTGGTACAATGACATTGATTCAAGATTTCGTGTAAGACCACGCCAGGGACTTTGGCATTGTTATGAGATTTACGTGTAAGACCACATCTGGGACGTTGGCATCGATATGAGATTTACGTGTAAGACCATGTCCGGGACATTGGCATCGTATTGATTCGTGTAAGACCCTGTCTGGGATAGTGGCATCGATATCAGGTTACATGTAAGACCACGTTTGGGACATTGGCATTGTACGACTATTCTGAGCACTCTGAGTATCCTATTAGATTCTGAACAGTTCAATGGGCAAGTCCGAGAAATGAATGACTATGTGGATTGTACATCTATTTTAGGTACGTTGATATGTATGCTTTGTATAAGCATAAAAGGTGAGTAAGTATGTGTATTTTTGCAAAAGAATATTTGAGATATGAGCAAGTGAGATACTTGAGATATGATGAATTTGTAAGCAATGGCAAACTGAAACACCCCAAACCCAGCCCACAAGTCCTGACCGGATCTGGCATGCTTCTAAGGAAAAATCTTTCGAAAACTTATTTGAAGTTTTGCCAAAATTTTTGTGTGTTTTTGAAGAACAGTTGATTTGTGTTGATTAGGTGTCAAAACATTTAACATTTAACATATAAAGATCGTACCATACTAAAATAATTCAAATGCATGCATAAACAGTTTAATACTTATGGCCTTATTACATCAAAACAAAGCCCGAAATAATTCAAAATACTTAAGTATGGAAAATTCAAAATAAAACAACTTCTGAGCTAAGCATGGCCACCATTGAGCTCTTGCCGACCCGGTCCATTACTGTGTGTCACCTAAAAAAAATAATCCCACAACGGGGTGAGTCAAACAGACTCAGTGTGTAACAACCAACACAAGTCTTAATAAATTTAGGAATGTCAAATCATACATAATAAACATATATAATCAATGATGCAAACCCGAACCCAAACCCCAAACCTAGATAACCATCCGCTACACATCACCCGTACCAATCATCACACCGTGGGGACTACTAAGTCGACCCTCCATCCGCTACACATCATCGAAGGCAGTCGCTGCAGACGACATGTTCATCGCCCTTATATATATTGTGGCATAGCCACTAGATAATTATTTGTGACATAAGTCACCACATTCAGATTTTTGTGACATGAGTCACCACATTCAGATATTGTGGTATAAACCACCAGGTCACTTCCCCTTTAAAAGAATTTCCCATATGCCCCATGTCATACAAATCATGCAACATCATGCCTTATGCCTTATTTTACATTCTTATCAATATTCACATATGTGCCATATTCCAAATATTCCTATCATTTATTAACATAATGTTAAGGTTACATACTTGAATACTTTGTACCATTGCATGGCACCTTTGGCCACATTTCACATCATTATAAACACATATATTAAATTGATGTCAGTAAATCTATTAAAAGTTAGTGTGGGGTACAAACCGGGTTCATTAACGCTTTCATGAAATCCAAAAACCCGATCTAATGCTTTAGATCCTTAGTTCCTATATTCGCTAACCTTAAGTACTTTAGTAAAAGCCATTCGCTAAATAATCAAATCTGAAGGATTAACGTGTATCAAATCTTACCTTCTTTGCCGATTTGATTACTAATCAAATCCCAAAATTTCGTGATACTTCATCCTTGAAATCATCCAACACTAGTTCATTGGACTTGGTTAGTTTCGGCTTTTTGAATAAATACGAAATAGATCTGAAACACCACTTATGGCCTTGGCCGAATGTACATAGTCACTTACCTCATGAATCTTAAATCCCGGAAATATAACCTTGGTTGTGGTATTTGTCGAAATCCCTATAGACACATGTTAGATCAATTCCTAACCTTTAATCACAACAAATGGCCCTTGGCCGAATGCCACATATTACTTACCTTGATCACACCAATCCCGAAGATTGCCTCCTTGAAATCGGCTACAATAGAAATCCTGAAACTTCCTTCATAGTTTCGGCCATGAACATTAATGGGGTTAGATTTCATCTTTTAGCTAAAGAAAAGAAAGAAAGGAATCAATAGTTGATCCTTACCCTTATGACAGGAGTCGACTGCTCCTTGTTGAACCCACAAAGATTCAGCTATGTAGACTTTGATAGAGATCAACAGGTTTTCGGCTTTTGGGGTTTAATGAACAATCGGCTAGGGGTTATTATTTTATTTGGCTTGAGTGAATTTGAAAAAGAAGAAGGAGAAGATGGATGATGGAGATTCGACTAGAACACAAGGTATTTCGACTTGAAAAAATAAAAGAGAAGAAGAGAAAATTTTCTAAAGAATTCGGTAGAGGCACAATTGAAAAGAAAAGAATGAATATGGCCTCACTTCTACCCTTTGGCCGAAAATACCACCCAAGAGAGTCCCTTGGCCGGCTAACTCTCCCTCTCTCCATTCAATCCCCCTTTTCACTCTACCCTAGCCGAGTCTTTAACTCTTTCCAACCCAATCTATACCTCCTTCCTCCAGAGTCCATATGCTGTCCACTGCTATTCATCCTTGTAGCAAAATAAAAACTCCCTTTTTTCTTCCCTTGTGGTTCGAACCTAGGCCCTTCCCCCTTTTGCTTGTGGCGTCACTTACTAAGGCCCTAAGTGGCGCCTCCAAGCCACTTAAACAAGCCCATTTTGTGGCATATTTCCCCTACAAATTTTCTTAAGGCCTCTTAGGCTTAGCTCCCTCTTTTAAACTTAAAATTAAATAATTTCTAATGCATTCTTCTACATTCTACTGTTCCCGAAATTCATAAAGCACATTCATAATATACACAGGCATACAAGCACATGCAATTGAGCAAAAATGCACAAGCCCTAATTCCCGGATATTACAGTTCTACCCCCTTAAAATAATTTCGACCTTGAAATTACCTGGCTAGAATAGGTGGGGGTATTGCTATCGCATTGCTTCTTCTGGATCCCAAGAAGCTTCCTCCGATCCATGGTTATGCCATAACACTTTGACCAGAGGGACCGACTTCCTCCGAAGCACCTTCATATCTCGTTCTAGAATCTGAATCGGCTCTTCCTCATAAGACAAATCTAGCCTTAATTCCACCTCCTCAACTGGTACTACATGAGATGGATCCGATCAATAACGACGTAGCATAGAGACATGGAATACGTCGTGCATCTGCTACAACTCCGAAGCCAACTCCAACTGGTATGCCACCGGTCCAGTTCACTTCAACACCCGATAAGGTCCTATAAACCTTGGGCTTAACTTCCCTTTTCGACCAAATCTGATCACCTTCTTCCAAGGCGACACTCTAAGAAACACTTGATCTCCCACATCAAATTCTATTTCCTTCCATTTGAGATCTGCATACGACTTCTGCCTGTCAGATGCCTCCTTCAACCGTGCCCAAATTATCTTAACCTACTCCTCGGATTCTGCCACAATTTTCGGACCCAAAATCTGACGTTCTCCCAATTCCTTCCAACATGTAGGGGTGCGACACTTCCATCTATACAGTGCTTCGTACGGTGCCATCCGTATACTTGCCTGATAACTGTTGTTGTATGCAAACTCAGCTAAAGGCAAATATTCTTCTCAACTTCCTCTGAATTCTATCACACATCCCCTTAGCATATCCTCTAACACTTGGATTACTCATTTTACTCGTTCAGATTGACCGTCCGATTGTGGATGAAAAGTAGTACTAAAGTCCAATCTGGTGCCTAAAGCCCGATGTAGTGCTTTCCAAAACTGAGACGTAAACCTTGGATCTCTATCCGAGATAATCAACATCGGCACTCCATGCAGCCTCGCAATCTTTGCCACATACAACTTTGCTAGCTTCAAGAGAATAGTCAACCCGTACTAGAATGAAATACGCAGACTTTGTCAATCGATCCACTATCACCCATACCGAGTCCTTCTTAGTAGGCGTAAGGGGAAGCCCACTAACGAAGTCCATGGTAATTCTCTCCCACTTCCACTACAAAATCTGTATCGGTTAAAGCAATCCTGACGGAACTTGGTGTTCAGCCTTAACTTGCTGACACATTAAGCACTTGCCTACAAATTCGGTAACTTCCCGCTTAAGACCAGCCACCAAAATTGTTCCTTAAGTCTCATGCGACTTACTACCTCCAGGATGCATATCATAGGGGCTACCATGCGATTCTTGAAGAATCCTCTGCCTTAACTCCTCATTCTTTGGCATATAGACCTTACCCTTAAGACGCAATATTCCATCGCCATTAATTCCATAGTCCTTCAACTCCCCACTTTGCACTTGCCGAAACTTAGCACTTAGATCATCATCCGCCAACTGACTCTCTTTCACCTCATTCAACCACGTCAACTTAACTTGCAACTCTGCCAGTAGACTTCCATCGTCATACAAGCTCAGATGCGCAAACATCGCCCTTAGATCTGACACTACTTTCCGACTTAGAGCATCTGCCACTACATTTGCCTTGCCCGGGTGATACTCTATGGAACAATCGTAGTCCTTCAACAATTCCACCCACCTTCGTTGTCTCAGGTTCAACTCCTTCTGAGTCAGCAGATATTTGAGGCTTTTGTGGTCTGTGTAGATTACGGACTTCTGTCTATATAAGTAATGCCTCTACACCTTAAGAGCAAAGACTACTGTCGCCAATTCCAAGTCATACGTCGGGTAGTTAACCTCGTGTGGCCTTAGTTGTCGAGATGCATAAGCAGCTACCTTTCCATCTTGCATAAGGACACCTCCCAATCCTGTATGGGAAGCATCACAGTACACTACAAAATCCTTCCCTGCCTCAGGCTGAATCAACACTGGAGCTTCAGTCAAGACTCTCTTAAGATTCTTAAAGCTCTCCTGTTGCTTATCAGTCCATATAAAAGGTACCTCCTTCCTTAGTAACTTTGTCAAAGGTGCGGCTATTTATGAAAACCCTTCTACAAACCTTCTGTAGTAGCCTGCCAAACCCAAGAAACTACGAACCTCGGCCACAGACTTAGGTGGCTTCCAATCTAGCACTGTCTCAATCTTCCGAGGATCCACCCTTATTCCTTTAGCAGATACCACATGTCCTAAAAATGTAACCCCTTTCAGCCAAAATTCACATTTGCTGAACTTGGCATATATCTTTTTCTCCCTTAACACTTGCAACACAACTCGGAGGTGATCATCATGTTCTTCCTCCGACTTCGAATACACCAAAATATCGTCTATGAACACAACAACAAACCGGTCCAGATAGGGTTGTAAAACCCAGTTCATCATGTCCATGAATACGGCTAGGGCATTTGTCAATCCGAACGGCATTACTAAGAACTCATAATGCCCATACCTTGTTCGAAAAGCTATCTTATGGATGTCAGCCTCCTTCACTTTAAGCTGATGATATCCAGACCTTAGATCTATCTTTGAGAATACTGCCGCCCCCTTAAGCTGATCGAACAAGTCGTCTATCCTTGGAAATGGATACTTGTTCTTGATTGTCAGCTTATTCAACTGACGATAATCTATGCACATGCGCATAGTTCCATCCTTAAACCGAACACACCGCTCATGCTCCTTTGACACAATATCTCGAGCATAACGGCTCAGCCTTAAGAATTCTGCCTCGTATTTCGCTACAGACTTATTTTGTAACACCCCAAACCCGGCCTAAACGTTACGACTGGATATGGCATGTCATATGAAAGGAATGTTTACAAATTGTACGTTCGTTAAAAAGTTCGTATTTTTTTTGAAACTCCATGTTTCGTGGTTTGTATATAAAACCTGATTCATTTAATGCCCATTTTACAAAGTTGTTATTAGTTTGTAAAAATTGTATTTGTTGTGAAAATTGAGTTGAAGTAATTTTGAATAAGAAACATTTTATTAACATTTTAGGAAAATCCCGCATTAAACATTTAATAATAAGCAATAACCAATTTAAAAGCTAAAACCAAATAAAATACCAAGGCCTTATTACGTAACAAAAACCCAAATAAAACCACATAGAAATAAATAACTAATGTACCAAATTTTATAAAGTCTGAGCAAATCCTTTATTAAGCATGGCATGAGCACCTCGAGTCCATCCCGGCTCCATGTCCGCGTCTAAGTGTCACCTGAAAAAGTCAAAGGAGAGAGTGAGTCGCGAGACTCAGTGTATAAATCCCTCTCCCGGTATAACATGCCAACACACATATCATAACAAAATAATGCAAGTAATGCACTCGATCCTAGCCAACCATATCACCTTTTCTACCCCGTGTGGTACCAAACCACTGGTGGTGCCAAACCACTGGTGACCCAAAGTCACGATATTCATACTGTGGTACCAAACCACGGGTGCCGAAGTCACAAATAATCCAATGATGGGGCCAACCCATCGTGTGATACCAAATCACTAGCGACAATCCGTATCTCATAAGTGGGGCCAACCCACGGTGGTGTCAAACCACGGGACGAGTCGCAATGAGGTGCCAAACCTCCGGTGTCCCAAAGACACAATGTGATACCAAATCACGGTGGCCGTAGTCACAAATCCGATGATGGGGCCAACCCATCGTGGGATACCAAATCATCAAGCGTCAATCCGTATAATCAATCGTGGGGCCAACCCATCGTGGTACTAAGCCACTGGGGCGAGACGCCGAGGTGCCAAACCTCTGGTGACCCAAAGTCACGAATATCACCGTGGTACCAAACCACCGGTGGTGCCAAACCACCGGTGACCCAAAGTCACAGATATCAATCTTCCCTCCTCTCATCATACCCATGCAATATGACATAATAATTGTGTATGCGTTATGTCACGTATTCTGACATATATCAAATATAAGTATAACATGAATTCCTATCATAATCAGATAGACATAAAACAACATAATCATGCTAATCAACCTCTAAGGGTATAATCGTAATTTTACCTACCAAGGGATTTTCGTAATTAACCTACCAAGGGTATTTTTGTAATTTACCCACCAAGGGTATTTTCGTAATTTACCCACCAAGGGTATTTTCGTAATTTACCCACCAAGGGTATTTTCGTAATTTACCTCCCAATGGTATTTTCATAATTTACCCACCAAAGGTATTTTCGTAATTTACCCACCAAGGGTATTTTCGTAATTTTGCACCTACAATGGCCCTCCGGAAGGTCTAATGTTACCCTGAGTGACTCGACTACCATTTTCAGCCACCACTAGACTATTGGGCCTAAAACCCGACTTGACCCATTTAGGCCCACACTCGTGTGGCCCACCTAACACAAATCTAGCCACGATATAGGTTCCACCTAGTCTAGTTCACTATATACTATATCATCATACAATTTATTCCAATTGGGCCCACGGCCCATTGGGCCCACTTCACCCATCGCGCCCAAGAAGCCCCAACCCACAAGAATACTCTTGATGGCCTCAACTATCGCGTGAAGCCCCACGTGCGCGCGCCAGCGCTCGTGTAACTACTATTGCCGTGTGAAACACTTGGCATTTGCCACTCTACAACTAGTGTAGAGAGAGTTACACACCTGATAGGACTCTGGTGTTAAACCGCGCTGCGACCACTCCTGTGCCCAAACGCCCACCAAGGTCTCCTAACTCTCCTCCTGGAATGCTCTTTATATAGCTAGCTCTTCACCTTCCTTCTTTGTATCTTTCCGATGTGGGATCCTCCATCGATGAGAGTTTAAATTCAACTGAAACTCTTACCGTCAATCCATAAAATAAATACTCCTTGCTTCTCATGAGATTCGAACCTGGACTCTCCTGTAGCATAATCCACGCTGCTAGCCACTTTACCAAATAGCTCCTTGTGTCTTAAACCATGCGCAACTAAATATAACCCTATGGCCAAGGTCTAAATTCAGTTAATAAAAATAATCTAAAAGGAATGCAAACGCTACAACTAGAACCTTGGACCTCCTTCCTTCTTGTGGCGTCATTCCCTTGTCCTTAAGTGGTGTCACTTTGCCACTACACCACACACTCCACTTGTGTCACTTTTCTCCATATTTTATTCTTAAGGCCTACCCGCCAACCTCCAGGGTTTTTTTTCACCTGAAACCAAAATTTCCCCAAAGCTAATATTTGATCCCGGGACTTCATAGAAGCCCCCTAACCTTCCAAAATCACTTATCTAAAAGGTTCAACTTGCACTTAAGTCGATCTCCTATTCTCTAAAAAATTTAAACGCTACTACGCCTAAGGCCCATTGGGCTCAATCCTACTAGGCCTAATTTCAGGATGTTACAAATCTACCCTCCTTAAAGAAATTTTGTCCTCGAAATTTCCAACTAACTAATAGTCACACGTCCTAACCTACCACACTACGCTCACGCTGCATACTCGATCTAATAACACTAATAAACCAAATCTAAAACTTCTTTCTCACAACTAGATATCTAAACAAAAAAGTAAATCGATATTTATACATACAATTTCTATATCCAAACCAAAGACACACAAAATAAATACCAAAAATACAGTCATAACATTGTCTTAACAAACATAAAATAAGGGAACTTACAGTTTGGATGCGGAGACTCAAGGTGCCATACTTCCAAACAACATGTATTTTCAAACAAACTTTTTTAACCCCATAACCCACAAAGAAAGTTTTTGAAACACAGCTCGATACCACAATTGTAACACCCCAAACCCGCCTAAACGTTACGATAGGATATGGCATGTCACATGAAAGGAATGTTTACAAATTATGCGTTCGTTAAAAAGTTCGTATTTTTTTGAAACTCCACGTTTAAGTGGTTTGTATATAAAACCGATTCATTTAATGCCCATGTTACAAAGTTGTTATTAGTTTGTAAAATTGTATTTGTTGTGAAAATTAAGTTGAAGTAATTTTGAGTAAGAAACATTTTATTAACATTTTAGGAAAATCCGCATTAAACATTTAATAATAAGCAATAACCAATTTAAAAGCTAAAACCAAATAAAATACCAAGGCCTTATTACATAACAAAAACCCAAATAAAACCACATAGAAATAAATAACTAATGTACCAAATTTTATAAAGTCTGAGCAAATCCTTTATTAAGCATGGCATGAGCACCTCGAGTCCATCCCGGCTCCATGTCCGCGTCTAAGTGTCACCTGAAAATGTCAAAGGAGAGAGTGAGTCACGAGACTCAGTGTATAAATCCCTCTCCCGGTATAACATGCCAACACACATATCATAACAAAATAATGCAAGTAATGCACCCGATCCTAGCCAACCATATCACCTTTTCTACCCCGTGTGGTACCAAACCACTGGTGGTGCCAAACCACCGTGACCCAAAGTCACGATATCCATCTTGTGGTACCAAACCACTTTGGTGACCAAGTCACAAATAATCCAATGATGGGGCCAACCCATTGTGTGATACCAAATCACTAGCGATAATCCGTATCTCATAAGTGGGGCCAACCCACGGTGGTGTCAAACCACGAGGACGAGTCGCAATGAGGTGCCAAACCTCTGGTGTCCCAAAGACACAATGTGATACCAAATCACTAGTGACCGTAGTCACAAATCCGATGACGGGCCAACCCATCGTGTGATACCAAATCACCGGCGTCAATCCGTATATAATCAATCGTGGGGCCAACCCATCGTGGTTCTAAGCCACTGGACGAGGCGCCGAGGTGCCAAACCTCCGTGACCCAAAGTCACGAATATCGGTGTGGTACCAAACCACTTTGGTGGTGCCAAACCACTGGTGACCCAAAGTCACGATATCAATCTTCCCCTCCTCTCATCATACCCATGCAATATGACATAATAATTACGTGTATGCGTTATGTCACGTATTCTAGACATATATCAAATATAAGTATAACATGAATTCCTATCATAATCAGATAGACATAAAACAACATAATCATGCTAATCAACCTCTAAGGGTATAATCGTAATTTTACCTACCAAGGGATTTTCGTAATTTACCTACCAAGGGTATTTTCGTAATTTACCCACCAAGGGTATTTTCGTAATTTACCCACCAAGGGTATTTTCGTAATTTACCTCCCAATGGTATTTTCATAATTTACCCACCAAGGGTATTTTTGTAATTTACCCACCAAGGGTATTTTCATAATTTTGCACCTGCAATGGCCCTCCCGAAGGTCTAATGTTACCCTGAGCGACTCGACTACCATTTTCGGTCACCACTAGACTATTGGGCCTAAAACCCGACTTCGACCCATTTAGGCCCACACGCTCGTGTGGCCCACCTAACACAAATCTAGCCACGTATATAGGTTCCACCTAGTCTAGTTCACTATATACTATATCATCATACAATTTATTCCAATTGGGCCCACGGGCCCATTGGGCCCACTTCGGCCCATCGCGCCCAAGCAAATTTCAACCCACAAGAATACTCTTGATGGCCTCAACTATCGCGTGAAGCCCCACACGCGCGCCGCACGCCTCGTGTAACTACTATTGCCGTGACCGACACTTGGCATTTGTCGCTCTACAACTAGAGTAGAGAGTTACACACGATAGGACTCGGTGTTAAACATGCTGCGACCACTCCACGTGCCCAAACGCCCACCAAGGTCTCCTAACTCTCCTCTTGGATTGCTCTTTATATAGCTAGCTCTTCACCTTCCTTCTTTGTATCTTTCCGATGTGGGATCCCTCCGTCAGTAGAGTTTAAATTCAACTGAAACTCTTACCGTCCAATCCGTAAAATAAATACTCCCTTGCTTCTCATGAGATTCGAACCCAGACTCTCCTGTAGCATAATCCACGCCGCTAGCCACTTTACCAAATAGCTCCTTGTGTCTTAAACCATGCGCAACTAAATATAACCCTATGGCCAAGGTCTAAATTCAGTTAATAAAAATAATCTAAGAGGAATGCAAACGCTACAACTAGAACCTTGGACCTCCTTCCTTCTTGTGGCGTCATTCCCTTGTCCTTAAGTGGTGTCACTTTGCCACTACACCACACACTCCACTTGTGTCACTTTTCTCCATATTTTATTCTTAAGGCCTACCCGCCAACCTCCGTGGTTTTTTTCACCAAACCAAAATTTCCCCAAAGCTAATATTTGATCCGGGACTTCATAGAAGCCCCTAACCTTCCAAAATCACTTATCTAAAAGGTTCAACTTGCACTTAAGTCGATCTCCTATTCTCTAAAAAATTTTAAATGCTACTACGCCTAAGGCCCATTGGGCTCAATCCTACTAGGCCTAATTTCAGGATGTTACATATTTCCTTGAACCAGCCTCAGAAACGCCTTCCTCTGCGCATCAACATAGCTAGTTCCAATGTACTTCTTCTGATATGACGCCTTGAAATATTCCCAAGTAAGATCTTCTGCGGCAGCACCTTCCCGAACTGTGAGCCACCATTGGTATGACTCATCACGAAGTAGCGACACTATCCCTTTCAATTTTTCCTCGGCAGTTAGGTCCAAGTCGTCCATAATCTACTCCGTCGCTTCCAACCAATACTCAGCCGTATTGGGTGCCACACTGGATACTCCATGAAAAAACTCAGCTCCATTAGCTCGAAGTCGCTCATGTACCGACTTCTGAGCTCCCATGCCTCCGTCTGCTCCAGCCACCCTTTCCAAAACTCGCAGCATCGCCTGTGATACTGTATCATCCCCCGTCTGATCCTGATATTCCACATTAGCGGCTGGTGGTGGTGGCATCTCATTTTCGGACCCTTATTTGGACCTAACAGGCTCCGACACAGTCATTCGGCCTCTACCACGGCCTCACACGTTACGACCACATCCCCTAGAGTTCATGCTTCCAAATCGCGTTTATCTGATTTAAGAATTTTATAGATTAGTTTTTGTTTCACTGATTTATCACGAACAGTCTTATGGTCAATAGTTCTAGGGAGTAGTTCTTTCGATTTCATAGACATACAGTCTTAATTCATTCATTCAATCAGATTCATGAACTTGTGTTCATTATAGAAAAATGTTGTAGTTGTCATTGTTTGTTGTTTTCCACTACCTAGGGGTATTTCCGTAATTTTATCCTATAGGGGTATTTTAGTAATTTTCCAAATTAGGGTATTTGAAAATGTTGCAAAATAGAGACTTTTGGTATCTTTACAAAATTGAAATACTTGGTAAGAAAATTTCAAGGGTAAAATGGTAATTTTATAAGCTGAGGGTATTTTCGTAATTTTTCAAACCAGGGGCATTTTGGTAAAAAAAATTTTTTCGCAAAATATGGTTCCTGGTGACTTTTCAAAACAAGGGTATTTTTAGAAATTTTAATTTGAGGGCACTTCGATAACTTTCCACACTGAGGGTATTTTGGTCATTTGTACAGGTTAGGGGTAATTTGGTCAATTGCAAACCAGGGGTATTCTGGTCTTCTTTAAATCAAGGGCACTTGGATTTTTAAAATCATGGTTTAACTTTGAAATTTCACAAAACAGGTGTGGTCCTTTCGGGTTTTAATTATTGGGTTTAGCACTGTGGTGAGTCCTCTTAGTTAGGGTGAGCCGTCACTCGCACTAGTAGGATTCGAGCGGTGAGGAGGTGAGTCACTAGGACTGCTTAAATACCAAGCTCCCACTGAATCCAATCCTAGACATGCGCACAACGGTTCCACACCTTTAACTCAGCGACTTAGACACAGGTTTGTTTAGTTAGACTTTAAGTTTTATGTAACTTGGGGTTGAAGTAGACTAATCGTAGGGTTTAATAACTCCTAATCTACTAATCTATGTCCCTATGATTTCCCCCATACAAGTCACAGAGGAGTTAGGGGTACTTACCTGGTGGACTTCGGGCTGGAGACTCAAGTGCCATGCCAAAAAACCTGCTTATTTCTTAGAAAAATCCAATTTCAAAAGAAAGAAAACATTTTGGGCCCAAAAAGCCCTCAAGGCCGAGTTTTAAACTGGGCTCTGATACCAAACTGAAACACCCCAAACCCAGCCCACAAGCCCTGATTGGATTTGGCATGCTTCTAGGGAAAAATCCTTCGAAAACTTATTTGAAGTTTTGCCAAAATTTTTGTGTGTTTTTGAAGAACAGTTGATTTGTGTTGATTAGGTGTCAAAACATTTAACATTTATTTTTAATATAAGTTACTTAAACTTTAAAGTGATAAAGATCGTACCATACAAAAATAATTTAAATGAATGCATAAACAGTTTAATACTTATGGCTTTATTACATCAAAACAAAACCCAAAATAATTCAAAATACTTAAGTATGGAAAATTCAAAATAAAACAACTTCTGAGCTAAACATGGCCACTATTGAGTTCTTGCCGACCGGTCCATTCTTGTGTCACCGAAAAAATAATCCCACAATGGGGTGAGTCAAACAGACTCAGTGTGTAACAACCAACACAAGTCTCAATCAATTTAGGCATGTCAAATCATACATAATAAACATATATAATCAATGATGCAAACCCAAACCCAAACCTAGATAACCATCCGCTACACATCACCCGTACCAACCATCACACCGTGGGGACTACTAAGTCAACCCTCCATCCACTACACATCATCGAAGGCAGTCGCTGCAGGCGACATGCTCATCGCCTTATATATATATATTGTGGCATAGCCATCAGATAATTATTTGTGACGTAAGTCACCACATTCAAATTTTTGTGACACGAGTCACCACATTCAGATATTGTGGTATAAACCACCAGATCACTTCCCCTTTAAAATAATTTCCCATATGCCCCACGTCATACAAATCATGCAACATCATGCCTTATGCCTCATTTCACATTGTTATCAATATTCACATATGTGCCATATTCCAAATATTCTTATCATTTATTAACATAATGTTAAGGTTACATACCTGAGTACTTTGTACCATTGCATGGTACCTTTGGCCACATTTCACATCATTATAAACATATGTATTAAATTGATGCTGTAAATCTATTAAAAGTTAGTGTGGGGTACACACCTGGTTCACTTAACGCTTTCACTGAAATCCCGAAAACCTGATCTAATGCTTTAGATCCTTAGTTCCTACATTCGGCCAACCTTAAGTACTTCAGTAAAAATCCATTCGGCTAAATAATCAAATCCCAAAGGATTAACGTAACCGAAATCTTACCTTACTACCGATTTGATTACTAATCAAATCCCGAAATTTCGTGATACTTCTTCCATGAAATCGGCCAACACTAGTTCACTGGACTTGGTTAGTTTCGATTTTTTGAATAAATACGAAATAGATCTGAAACACCAATTATGGCCTTGGCCGAATGTACATAGTCACTTACCTTATGAATCTTAAATCCCGGAAATATATCCTTGGTTGTGGTATTTGTCAAAATCCCTATAGATACATGTTAGATCAATTCCTAACCTTTAATCAAAACAAATGGCCCTTGGCCGAAAACCACATATTACTTACCTTGATCACACCAATCCCGAAGGTTGCCTCCTTGAAATCGGCTACAATAGAAATCCCAAACCTTCCTTCATAGTTTTGGCCATGAACATTAATGGGGTTAGATTTCATCTTTCGGCTAAAGAAAAGAAAGAAAGGAATCAATAGTTGATCCTTACCCTTATGACAGAAGTCGACTGCTCCTTGTTGAACCCACAGAGATTTGGCTATGTAGACTTAGATAGAGATCAACAGGTTTTCAGCTTTTGGGGTTTAATGGACAATCAGCTAGGGGTTATTATTTTATTCGGCTTGAGTGAATTTGCAAAAGAAGAAGGAGAAGATGGATGATGGAGATTCGGCTAGAACACAAGGTATTTCAGCTTGACAAAATAAAAGAGAAGAAGAGAAATTTTGCTAAAGAATTCGGCAGAGGCACAATTGAAAAGAAAAGAATGAATATGGCCTCACTTCTCCCATTTGGCCGAAAATACCACCCAAGAGAGTCCCTTGGCTGGCCAACTCTCCCTCTCTCCATACAATCCCCCTTTTCACTCTACCTTAGCCGAATCTTTAACTCTTTCCAACCCAATCTATACCTCATTCCTCCAGAGTCCATATGCCATCCACTACTGCTCATCCTTGTAGCAAAATAAAAACTCCCTTTTTGCTTCCATTGCGATTCGAACCTAGGCCCTTCCCCCTTTTGCTTGTGGTGTCACTTACTAAGGCCCTAAGTGGCGCCTCCAAGCTACTTAAACAAGCCCTTTTTTGTGGCATATTTCCCCTACAAATTTTCTTAAGGCCTCTTAGGCTTAGCTCCCTCTTTTAAACTTAAAATTAAATAATTTCTAAGGCATTCTCCTACATTCTATTGTTCCCGAAATTCATAAAGCACATTCATAATATACACAGGCATACAAGCTCATGCAATTGAGCAAAAATACACAAGCCCTAATTCTCGATTATTACACAAACCAAGTGACCCAAAGAGATTGTATATGTGATTGAAATGAAGATATGTTAATGAATTCAAATAACCATGCTTATGAATGATTTATGTTAAGTTTATTTGTATATTTCTTACTAAGCTTTTGAAAGCTTACTCTGTGTGATTGTTTACTCTGTTTTATAGGTCATCAAAGCTACAAAAGACTCAGGAATCATCAAGGATCATCACCACACTATCAAACTCAACTTTGGTGCTTTTTGAAAGTGTATATAGCTAAATATGGCATGTATAGGCTAGTTGTTTTGGGGTTGTGTTTGAGATATGTGTACATAGCCATGTGATATGGTTAGTTAAGTAGTGGTGCTATGAATGAGATGCTATGCTTTATAATGTTGGTTTTGGTATGATTTCATGCCTATGAAATGATCAAGATTATATTGAGTATATTAATGTAATATGAGTATATATATGTTTGATCAATGAAAGGATTATATGATGGAAAATTGTGAATGAATCATGCTTGGTTATACATGTGATTTAGTTGAGCTAATTGGCATACAAGTTGGTATGTTTAGAAATGTGATTAAATAGGATGATAGGTTGAATATTTGACATGATTTTTGGTTGCCAAGTGAGTATGGGATATTGGTTATTTGAGCTTGTAGGGATGGCCCTTGTGTGGGTGGCAATTTGGCCTTGAAAATGGCCTATAATTGCCCACACAGTTAAGCAGACATGCATGTGGCTCGACCGTGTCCTTCATGGTTGAAATTCAAGGCAAGTCAGGTTTGACCATGGGCAAGACACAAGGGTGTGTGACTGGCCGTGTGGTGCAAGTAAGGATCAACCACAGATAAGGTACACGGGCGTGTTCACGACTGTGTGGACAAGTTAGTCTGTATGCCCTATTTTGTAATAGCCCGATTTAGGGCCTGGTTAGAACAGTGATCTCGTAATCACTAATTTGAGGTTAGAGAAAATTATTTTCATGTTATGTTATGCGTTATAACATGTTTTTAAGGATGCATGAAATTTTGGTGCCTTAATTTGAGCGATTTCTAGCTAAATTGTGAAAAAAGACTAAATTGCATAAAGTGAAGAAGTTCTATTTTATTTGATAAAGGTGCCAAATAGCTATGGATTATTAATTGGAGGTCCCAAATGTGAGATTTGGCCTTGTTTCAGTGAGTTGGCTGGCCATAGGATGCATAGGGGACAAGTGCATTTATTATGATTAAAAGTTGGTGATATTAGTTGGAGAAAATGAATAAAATAAGATGATATAAGAAAAAGTTATCATCTTTTTATTTGGCCTTCTTCTCCAACCAAAAATATCAACCATGGGAGGGCTTTGAAAGCTTGAAATTTCAGCATCTCATTTTCTCTACAAGTAAGTCATCTTGATGGTTATTCTTGATGATTTTTGTATTTTTAGAGTCCTCAAAGCTTAAGCTAGCTAAAGAGAGGACTAGTTTGCAATATGGTTGAAAGTATAGGGACTTACCATGATAGAAATTATGTTGTTTTATGAGCTTTTATGGAAGAAAATGAATGATAGGATGATGAGAAACAACTTTTGTAAAGGGTGTTGTCATGAAAACACTTAATTGGGACTAAAATGCAAAAGTTGTAATTTGTTCATTAAGGCATGATATAGTTGGAATTGTGGATAGTTTTAAGAGGATTAAATGTTTAGCTAGGCTTGTTTAACAAGAAAATGTAAGACCAATTAATTTACGAGCCTAGGGGCAAAATCATAATTTTGCCAAAGTGTAAAGGCAAAATAGTCATTTTTGCCTAAAGTGTAGATTATGGTGTATTATGATTTATAAGTGATGAAATCAGTAAATTCTATTGTTCTAGATCAAAGAAAATGAGTTTCGGACCTAGAACGGGTGAAAAGAAAAATGTGGGTAAAAAGTCCCTTTCGACCCTTTTGACATCGAGTAAGTTCATATGCAAATGTTGAAATTACATATGAGTTAATTTAATGTTCCAATGTTGTATGGAATGTATAATTACTCTCTGATTGTATGAAATATCTTTTGATGTCATGTCAAGAGAATTAAATCTAAGAGTAATGGGAAATATATATAGCATGATATGATGATAGCTAAGGTCTCGTGTAAGATCATATTGGAATATGGCCTCAAAGTAAGAATTCGTATAAGACCATGTCGGAGACATGGAATCGATATGTTATTACATGTAAGACCCTACCGGGGTATGATGTTAGCGTGACATTAGGTGTATGAAACTTAAAAGTGTTATTTAACAATTTGAGTGATTCAATGGGTATGTTGAAAGGGAGAAAGTATGTGGTTGTACCACGAGAAGCACAAGTGTGTGTTGGAATTGAATTGAGATGAATTCATTATATGATGAACCTCTAGTGAGTTATGTGTAGTCGATATACCTTAGTTTCATGAGATAGATTTATTAATGCATTGTGTGAATGCGAACGAGTATCGTAGAAAGTTAAGTAAGAATAGTAGTGTACGAGGATGTTCTCGGATGAACACTTGAAATAGAGAAATACAAGTGGATAACTATCCATGAATGTATAATAATGGTGAGCTATGCGATATCACCTTATTGATGGTAGTGATGGGCTATGTGCATTACCACCTGATTAAAATAATCAATAGGCTGTGTGCGATACCATCGCTTATAAATGATTGGTGAACTAAGTATGAAATCACCATAAGTATAAATGATTGGTGGGCTGTGTGTGGTACCACCCTATTAGTGATCGATGGTGGGCTAAGTACAAAACCACTGAGAGATTAGTAGTATGAGTGGCTTATCGATAATGCTTGATGTGTTGTTTTATATGATCATGTGGTAATCAATGCAGGAATGTATGCTAATTAAACGAGCAATTGGCTTGTGGAATGATTAGAATGTGGTAAGATATAGAATGAGTAAGCTTCAAGATTGGTTGAGTAAGTGACCATGAGTTATGAGAAAAACTCATTATAATACCCTGCGGTTGTGTATATTCAATGAATATTAGTATTTGTCAGTTATATGTAGATGAACTTACTAAGTAGTGTCACTTACTCCTTTTCTTTTTCCCATCTCTTATAGGTTTTTAACTAGCTCGGGTTGGAGGCCACTAGAGATGTTTTCACACTATCGAGTAGACATCTGGTATGGTGTTCCAAGTTCTTATGAGTCATGGCATGTATAGGGACTCTTTTAAAGTTGATTAAGTTCTAATTGATGTAGCCAAATTGTGCGGGCCTAAGAGAACTTATAGTTTGGTCGTGTACAGCCATAGATGAAGGCTTAAGTTGTTTGAAATTATTTTGGATATAATTCTCTCTAGTGTATGGGATGAAGACTTTATTTCTCTTATGATTAAAATTTTAAATCAAGAGTTATATTGATGCTATGTGGAGTTATGTGATGATATGCAATGAGAGTGGTAAAACGTTTGGTAGATAGCCTATAAGTGCCTACATGGATAGACACACGGTCGTGTGTGCCACACGGTTAGCACATGGCCGTGTGCCCTAGGCTGTGTAGATAAGTCAGAATGCCAAGGTTTGACACACGGACCAGTGCCATGGGCGTGTCAAGGCCGTGTGAATTACTCAGTGTCGACCATGGGTGGAAGACACGGGCATGTCTTAAGGGTACACGGACGTGTCCCTAGACCAACACAGGTGTATGGCCCCTGTTTTGAGGAAAAGTTTCTCAAGTTCGTAAAAGTTTTGGGATTTGTTCAAAAACCTCTCGGAGGTAAGTTTAAGGCCTTGTAGGCCGAGATTGAGTAAGTGATAGGCTTAAAAGAATTTTATAGCCTATTTCGAAGAGTTAAGTAAGTTTAAGCATGGTAATGCCTCGTATCTGGTCTCGGTGTCTGACTCGGGTAAGAGGTGTTACATGTTTTAACACTGCTTAAACACACGGGCGTGTCTGAGGCCGTGGGAGGCACACGGACTGCCCACACGGGCATGTGACCTCTGTAAATTAGAAAAATGTTTGAATTTTAGAAATTTTTGTAAGTGTTCGATTTAGTCTAGGCCCTATTCTAAAGAATATTTAAGGTCTCGATGACCTCAGTAAGGGACTATATGGTTATGTTTGAATATGAATGAATGATAATTGACTTGGTGTCGTGACATGGATACAAAAAGTTTTGATTGTTCGGTAATGCCTCTTAACCCTACTCCGGCGATGGTTTTAGGTTAAGGGTGTTTGATAAACTGTAATTTACACATATTTTAACCGCATTCTTGGCTAAATTTAGGATGTATATTCATTATATTTGATGAATTTGATGCTCGTAATCTCTTAATTTCATGTTTTATACTCAGAAGAGCTTAGGGAGTTGAAAAGAACAAGAAACGGGCCAAAAAAGGGACAAAACAAGCCTACATGAGAAATCAACACAGCCTGGAGTTTACCACACGGCCGTGCCACTTTAGCAGACTCGAACACAGCCTGGGCTCGATTCACACGGGCGTGTCCCTACCGCATCAAAGAGGAGTTTTATTCGGAATAAGCTACTTGTGGGCCAAAAGACGTGTTCCAAAGCCTATATAAACACCTTAGGACGTAACTTAAAAGGGGAGTTGACAGGACGTCAAAGAGACGCCGAGTAGAAAGGAGAAAAATACTCCAAGACAGCTGTCAGGAACAACTTAGGAGAAGGATCTCCACCAAGACTGAAGATCTCCCATCAAGTTCTTTAGAAGTTTTTGGGTTTTCATTATGTTTTGTGGTTTTCCCTCTTTTATGATGTTTTCTTCTTTTAGTATGAACTAAATCCCTTAGATACCTAAGGGGATAAAACCTATGACAGATCTTATTATTATTTGATTTATGAGATAAATAGTTGTGCTTATTCTTAATTGTGAGTTTTATTCTTGTTTTGATAATTGAGGTTATTGATTCAAGTCGAATGTGCTTATTCAGTGGAGCAAAAGTCCCTGTTTAAGTGTAGATCAACACAATTAAGCGAGTTGATTGCAACCCTAGAAATAGGGTGACAAAAATCTACTGGAATAGGGTCAAACCTAATATGGGAATCCATAGATCAAATTAATTCGACAATATTGGTTTTAATTAGAATGAAATTTCAATCAATCAACCTAGAGTCAGTTGTTAGTAGCCTCGAAAGAGGTATTAATATAATTCAGGGATTTCTACGGATTAAGTCAAGTGAATAAGTCACATGAATCAAAAGTAATAAGTGAAGTCTAGGTGGATTCTTCCCTAGGTATTGTCCATCTCATATAAGTTGTCCAAAGTAGTTTCCCAGATTACTCCCTGTCAAGTTCATAAGTTAGTTAAATTAGTTAGTTAAATTTTAGATTAAAAATAAATCCCCTATAATTATTAGGCTAGATAATAAAAATATAGTTATTACTAAGTACTATTGGTCCTTGAGGATAAGATATTCCGGACTCACCACAACTATACTACTATTCGATAGGTGCACTTGCCTTTGTCGAAATAATAGTTGTTTCGAGCATCCATCAAGTTTTTGGCACCATTGCCGGGGAATAAGATATTAGGAAAACTAAGTTTTTATTACTTTTGCCATTTTATTTATTTGCAATTTATATTTATTTTAATTCTAACTTTACTAATTCCCTTTATTCGTTTCTGGCAGGTACCTCTTGTTTATGACTAGAAGGAACCTGACAGGACCCGTAGGGAAATAAGGCGAAGCCTATAGTACATAGAAGAAGAGCAAGAAAATGATCCCGTTACTATCGAAGAGATGGCTGATAACAATCCACTACCTCCTGTGGTGGCAGCAAACCCGGTGGATCAAAATCCTGCTCCTCGTACAATGTATGATTATGCTAAACCTAATTTAACAGGAACCGAATCTAGTATTGTTAGACCTGCTGTTGTTGCAAATAATTTTGAACTGAAACCTAACACTATACAGATGATACAACAGTTTGTTCAATTTGATGGTTTGCAGGATGAATCCAAACAATCACTTAGCAAATTTTCTGGAATTCTGCGACACTTTCAAAATAAATGGCATTTCTGATGATGCCATTCATCTTCGGTTGTTTACCTTTTCATTGAGGAACAAAGCTAAACAGTGGTTGAACTCGTTACTGCGAGGATCAATCACTACGTGGGAACAAATGACTGAAAATTTTTTATTAAAATATTTTTCACCGGCTAGAACGACTAAGTTGAGGAATGATATCTCTTCTTTTGTGCAGATGGATTTAGAAACACTTTACGATGCATGGGAGAGATACAAGGATCTACTGAGAAGGTGCCCTCACCACAAGTTACCATTATGGTTACAGGTTCAAACCTTTTACAATGGTGTGAACCCCTCAACTAGGCAATTAATTGATTCAGTCGTCGGCAGTATCCTAAACAACAAAACACCTGAGGCTGCCTACGAATTCATTGAAGAGATGCCACTGAATAACTATCAGTGGCAAGTTATGAGGACAAAGCCAACAAAAGCCGCCAGTGTCTTCAACCTCGATGCAATAACCATGCTATCAAATCAGGTAGAACTGTTAAATAAAAAGATTGATAGTTTGTGTGGTTTTTCGCAGGTACACCCAGTGATGCAGTGCGATACATACGGAGGAGGGACAAACAATACAAAATACCCACCCTACAACCCTGGCATAGAAAACGAACAGATGTACTATATGGGTAATAATTCTAGACCCCAAAAAAACCCTTATAGTAACACTTACAATCCAGGTTGGAGGAATCATCCAAACTTTTCATGGGGTGGCCAAGGAAATCAGAGACAATAACCCCTCCCAGGCTTTCAACAGCAAACCTACCCGCAAGAAAAGAAGTCGAACCTTTAGAAGATGCTAACAAAATTCATCTCGGTGTTAGAAAATCATTTCCAAACCACCGAAACAACACTTAAAAATCAACAAGCATCAATTCAAGGGATCGAGAACTAATTAGGACAACTTGCTAAGCTGATCTCTGAACGACCACAAGGTAGCTTGCCAAGCAACACTGAAACAAACCCAAATGAGCAACTTCATGTCGTTACTGCTCAAAATAGTGAAGGGTTAGTGGAATCTGAATCTGAGCCAAGGCAAGAGCTTGTGGTAAATAAAGGTAAGGCTGAGGTAAGCCATGATAAATAGAAATCGGTAACTATAAAGTACCAACCTCGTATGCCATACCCCAATGCGATGAAGAAAGACAACATAGATGAACAATTCGGTAAATTTCTTAAAATTCTAAAAAAATTACATATTAACTTGCCGTTCCTTGAAGCTCTTTTGCAGATGCCATATTCAAGGAAATTTTTAAAACAGCTTTTGACAAAAAAAAATTAGACAAGGCATCGCATGTGGAGTTAAACGCAGTGTGCTCGACAATTGTGCAAAATAAACTACCACGAAAATTAAAAGATCCAGGGAGTTTTACAAGTACGTGCTTAATTGGTAGTTTATCTGTTGATAATGCTTTAGCTGATTTAGGGTCAAGCATAAATGTTATGACTTATAAAATGTTTAAGTAGCTAGGTCTAGGGAAACCCAAACAAACTAGGATGAACATTCAATTAGCTGATAAAACTATTAGAATTCCTAGGGGTATAATTGAAGACGTACTAGTAAAAATTGACAAATTCATATTCCCAGTAGAATTTGTTGTTTTAGACATGGATGAGGACAACAATATTCCTTTGATTTTAGGAAGGCCCTTTTTAGCAGCTGCTAGAGCTAAAATTGATTTTGGTACATGAGAACTTATAAGTAATAAAGGTGAGAACATAAATTCGATCAATGACCATTCGGTTAAACCTTTTTTTTAGGAAACACCACGAAACAACACAACTGAACCAGATCCTAGACCTCATGCTAATAAGGAAATAACTCACGAGAGGACGGAGGCTTCAGATCAATAAACTAGACAAGTGGAAGACACATTTCAAAGAGAAACTAGGAACATACGAAGCAGAACCGAGGCAACACCATAAGCCAAACCAATTTAAGATAGGAGATCAAGTATTTTTGGATACAAAAGACCCTCGAATCACCACTTTAGACATTGATACAAAACAAAAGATCCCTCTCACAGTACTCAACATTTTTCCATATGGAATGGTCGAGGTAATTCACTCTAATCTCGACTCTTTCAAGGTAAATATCACTCGACTCAAACCATACAATGTCAATAGAATTAATAATGAGAAAGAGGAGCATCAACTCTACAAACCACCATGAAAACACGAATGAAAGGTAAGTCAAGCTTAAGACTTTAAACGAGCGCTTCTCGGGATGCAATTCGAACACTAATCCTAATAATTAGTTTAGTTTATTTTTTCATGTTTAGACGCAGGTTTTCCATACCCACACGGCCTTACACACGGCCGTGTACCCAGTAGGTACATGGGCGTGGCCATAACTATGTGGCAATAGGACAAAATTTTCCCTGAACACGGGCTACGATAAAATGCCACGGCCGTGAAACGCAACCGTGGCTGATACTGATTAAACCACACGGGTGTAGAAACCTTCACACAGGCGTGGGAGAAACAAACGAGCCATCACACGGCCGTTCAATACGACCGTGCGACATAACACGCCCATGACACACGGGCGTGGAATGTACCAGATCTCAGATTTCTATTTAAAACCTCCCGCTTCTCACCTACTCCCCAATTTCCTCTTCTTCCATACCCCTTGAAGCTCTCCCCTCTCATTTTCCTTCATTTTCCCTTCCCCTCACTCTTATTTATCCCACGGGGATGAGACTAGTAAGTATCATGAGATATGTGAGAATCAGTATGAGTAAGTAAACTTTATAACTGAAATCTATGATACCATTGTTTATGTCAAATGGTTTATATTAATCAAGTATGTTGCTATGTGTATTATATGCAAACTTACTAAGCTAAATGCTTATGTCTTTTATTCTTTCTTTCTATGCAGTTCCACCAAGCCAATCTCGTGGATCATCGTCATCGGAGTTCGGATCACAATATCAATTGCTATTTTGGTATAGCCAAGTTATTCTACTAAGTATGGCATGTATAGAAAGCATTTCATTTTGTGAATATTTTTCTAAGAAGAGCCAAAGTGTTGGCTATTAAGTTTATTATTCTTTTGTATATGGCTAAGTGATTGGCCAAAATTGATATGGCTAAGTGATTGGCCAAAATTGACTAAGTATGCATGTTTATTGAGATTAATGAAGCATGTAGTAATGTTTATGAAAAATGTATTGAATTGAGCATGAGTTTGGTTTAGATTTCAGGGTGGCAATTGGTTTGGTAAATAGCCTCTAAATGCCCACATGGTTAGACACACGGGCGCGTGTCTAGGCCATGCATACCCTGCACCTTAGTGTTTTAAGTTAGAATAGGCCACGGGCAAATCCCACGGTCGTTTGTATAGGCCGTGTGTGATACACGGTCAGAACAAGGGCGTGTGCCCTAGACCGTGTGTGTAAGTCAGTATATCAAGGTATAGCACACGATTTACATCCACGGGCGTGTAAAGGCCATGTGTAATTAGTTAGTGTCGACTACAAGTGGAAGGCACGGGTATGTGTTAGGGGTACACAGGTGTGTCCCAAGTCACACGAGCGTGTGACCGTTGTTTTAAGTAAAAGTTTTCATTTGAGTTCCAAAATTTTCCAGATACGTGTTTAAGGTCTCGTAGGCCCATGAAATGTATGATTTGAAACACCCCTAACCCAAATCCATCACCGAATTAGGGTTACGAGGCATTTTCAAAGAAAATACAGCTTTCATATATTCACATAATCACATAGAACTTATCCATTAATGCATATATATATATGTATATAACATTTTACTAATTAAATATTATTCTTAAATGTTTAGTCATACCTAATATACAAATCATGTCTCACAGTTCAATTGTATTCTTTTCAATTATATATATATATCATTTATTCCACCATTATACATATCTTAAAGTCACACAATTTGCCTTAAAATACATACTTTAATCATGAGCTTATCATTATAATGACACATTCAAACCGAGCATATAATGTTTATTAGCCATGTACAAATGAAATCCAAAACCATATATATTTTCTACTCAATACCATGTATTGTCGAATACATAACTTATGAGATTTATTTTACCTTTCACATTTAAGCAAAACATGCACATTTAATAATGGGTATAACACAACTAAACACATCATGCCTATGTGTCATGACTAATCTATATACATATATATCTATCCATATGTGTATACGATATGTACCTAGACTATAACTGAATATACTCACATACAATTCATAATATCCATGCATCATAATAATTTATATAAATTTAACTTATACTTCGAACACTCACATGAAATCCTAACATTATTAACCTATGAACAAAACACAACTATGGTTCAATATAATCGAGTATACAATTGATTATTCATACCACATTACCCAACTCAAATGTTCACTTCACAAACACATATTTCCTTACCATATTCGAATTAAACCTTGATTGAATTTGCACAAACATTAACGATATAAACTGACTATTATATCAAAAGCATGATAAACATACTTAACCAAAAATTTAGCCATATTCGCATGGCTATTATATACATGAACAAAAAGTTTTCAACAAAACAAAGTCAAAGTCTTTCCTATATATGCCTCTATCCGAAAACCAAAATGAAAGAGTACCAAATTAGATTGATAGTGTGGTCGACTTTCTTGACGATCCCATTGAGCTTGTAGCTGGACCTAATCTATAAAATGAAGAGAACATTTCACACATATAAGTTTTCTAACTTAGTAAGTCCCAAGCTCATGATAATATAACGTTCAAACACTTAAACATTTAAATCATTCAACTTATGACATTGCACATATACATTTAAATATATTGGTTTCTCTGGTAGAATACTAATAGTTCATTAACTTAAGTAATTGTACTTCATTTCCATAAACTCGTATCTCTTGAAGCACAAAATAAGTATATTACAAGAATTTCATGCTCCAAATCGTATAAGTACAAACATTTATATCAACCATGTTATCGTACTAAAATTTCTTTCACTCTTAGCATTTCTATTTGAAAACCGAATCTCCATAATAGTACATTCAAGCTCTAATTCAATCATATAATACTCATGCACATCAATCGTAATCTCAAATGTACATAACACTGTTCTCATAATATTAACTCGACTCGAGTAACATTAAACATAACATACCTTACTTGCTTACCTGAGCCTTCAATTAAATATATTAGCTATGGTTTACCTTGAACGTAATTCGGAAAACACATCACCGGCATAAAGCCTGCTAGGCATTAAAGCCCAAAATAAATCACCGGCACGAAGCCTGCTAGGCATTTAAGCCCGAAATAAATCAAACACAAAGCACGCTAGGCATTTAAAGCCCAAAATAAATCAAACACGAAGCACGCTAGGCATTTAAAGCCCAAATAAATCACCACAGACGAAGCTTGCTAGGCATTTAAAGCCTGAAATAAATCACCGGCACGAAGCCTGCTAGGCATTTAAAGCCCGAAATAAATATAGTTAATCTTTCATTTCACATTTCATTGTGTTAAATTCACCACCACTATTAATTCCCATATTTTATCATATAGCAAACCAAAAACACTTATTCACATCACATTGAATAAAATTTCAACCAATCCATTCTAATACTTTTACATTCGGCTAACAAAAGATTCTATACTCAAATTTATCGAAAATTATCATTTAATACGTTCATAAATAGTTCTGTAACCAATACTTGCTTAAGGACTTACCTCGGTTGTCGATAGACCGTGCAAATCGGCTATTCGAGAACCTTCGCTCTTCCCGATCTAAACTGTTTTTCTTTGCTCTTGATCTAAAACACATTAAAATTTAGCTCATTCAAGTACATTTCATCTCAATTTAGTCCCTAAGCACATAAATGGGCAAATTACTATTTTACCCCTAATATTTCACAACTTTGTAATTTAGTCCTATTTGCATAACACACAAAATACACCAAATTAGCTAAGACTATACAAGGGCCAAATATTCCTAGGGACTTTACAAGCCCTCACATTTCACTTATTTTGCAAATAAACCCCCTAAAATTTCATTTTTATAATTTGGCCCTAAAACAAAAATTCTTCAAAACTTCCAATACATAATATACTAATTTTTAACTTATCTTTTATCTAACATCATCAAACATCAAAACTATATAAACCTATCAATAGTGAACATCAAGCATGCTTAGATTCAAAAATTTTAACATGGGTCACTACGGTTCAAGCAACGATCTCAAAACGTAAAATTTATCGAAAACTAACTAAAACTCACCTTGAATTTTGGCTTCAAAGTGCCAAAATTTCAAAGAATCTAAAGCTTATTTTCTTCCTCCACATTCGCCATGGATGAGTCAAAAGATGATGGCTTTCTTTTCTTGGTTATTTTAACATATAATAAAGTAATTATTAAATTACTAATATAACCTTTAATATAAAATAAAACTAACATATACACTAAGGTTATTTTTGACATAAGCCACCCACTAACTCAAAAATGGGTTATTTATCCTTTTAATGTTCCACTTTAAAAGCCATCATCAAATAGGCACTTTACTCTATAGTTTGAGACTTTTAAAATTTACGCGATTAAGTTCTTTTTGTCAAATTAAACACCCAAACGATAAAATTTTTCTACGAAACTTTCACACATTTTAATTCACACATAATAAGCACAAAATAAAATATTAAAATATTTCTCAGACTCGGATTCATGGTCCCAAAACCACTGTTCCGATTAGGGTCAAATTCAATCTGTTACAACTCTCCCCCTTTAAGGATTTTTGTCCCCGAAAATCTTACCATTAAACAACGTCAGATATTGTTGCCTCATTGAATCTTCGGGCTCTCACGTAGCCTCTTCAACTCCGTGTCTTTTCCACAGTACTTTCACTAATGGAATTTTCTTGTTTCTTAACTCTTTCTCTTCCCGAGCTAAAATACGAATCGGTTCTTCCTCATACGTCATATCGGGGCAGATTTCAATCTCAGATGGTGTGATCACATGAGACGGATCTGATCTATACTTACAAAGCATCGAAACATGAAATACGTCATGTATCTTTTCTAACTCAGAGGGTAGCTTCAACCTATAAGCAACAGGCCTAACACGTTCAATGATTTCATACGGTTCGATGAACCTCAGGCTCAACTTGCCTTTCCGGCCAAAACGGAGTACTTTCTTCCACGGAGAAACCTTTAAAAATACTCGATCTCCGGCACGAAATTCAATGTCTTTACGTTTCAAATCAAGATAAGACTTTTGACGATCCGAGCGACTTTCAAATTGTCTCTAATAATAGCTACTTTACATTGGTTTCTTTAATCAAATCAACCCGTGTATCTTATTCTCACCGAGCTCATCCAAAGATAATGGTGTTCGACACTTTCGCCCATACAAGGCTTCATAGGGCGCCATTTTGATACTAGATTGAAAACTGTTGTTATAGGCAAATTCAATCAGAGGTAAAGATCTTTCCCATGCATCTTCAAACTCGAGAACGCAACATCTCAACATGTCCTCAAGTATCTAAATAGTTCGCTCGGGCCGATGTACATTTGCGGATGAAAGGTCGTACTAAAATGCGCTTTAGTACCTAAGGCATCTTGTAACTTCTTCCAAAACTGCGATGTAAATCTCGGGTCTCTCTGCAAACAATGGAACTCGGTACACCATGCAATCTCACAATCTGCGATACATACAATTCAGCAAGTTTATCGAGTGAAAAGTCCATGCGAACCTAAGCACAAAATGAGTGATTTAGTCACCTATCAACTATAACCCAGACGGCATCTTTCTTACTCGGTGTCATAGGAAGACCGGATACAAAATCCATTGTAATTCTATCCCATTTCCATTCAGGTATCATGACCGGCTGAAGCAACCCAAAAGGCACTTGATGCTCGGCTTTTACTTGCTGACAAATTAAGCACTTTGAAACAAATTCAGATATATCTCGTTTCATACCAGGCCACCAGTAAAACTGCTTCAAGTCGTTATACATTTTCGTGCTACCTGGATGTATCGACATCTGACTATTATGAGCTTCTTTCAATAACATCTAAATCAAATCCATGTCCCTCGGTACACACATTCGGCCTTTGTATTTCAAGCAGTTATTATCATCAATTCAAAATTCTGACTCTGCATTATTTCCACACTAAACTCGTTTGACAGTCATATCTCTGCCAGCTTTTTGTGCATCACAAATTTGCTGAATAAACATTGATCTTGCTTTTAACTCGGCTATGATTGAACTATCACCTGATATAATCATCCGTGTGTTCAATGCACGAAGAGCAAGCAATGATTTTTGACTTAATGCATCTGCAACAACGTTAGCTTTCCCCGGATGGTAGTTAATCACTAACTCATAGTCTTTCAACAGTTCTAACCATCTACGTTGTCTCAAGTTCAACTCTTTTTGAGTCATCAAATACTTAAGACTTTTGTGATCCGAGTAAACATGACATTTCTCGCCAAATAAATAATGACGCTAAATTTTCAGTGCGAACACAATAGCTGCAAGTTCTTAGTCATGCGTCAAGTAATTTTTTTCATGCGACTTCAGTTGTCTTGAAGCGTAGGCTATGACTTTGCCTTCCTGCATCAAAACGCAGCCCAAATCATTCAAAGAAGCATCAGAATAAACAACAAATTCTTTATCCGATTCAGGCTGAACTAACACGGGAGCTTTTGTCAAAAGGGCTTTCAGCTGATCAAAACTTTTCTAACACTTTTTTGACCACTCGAACCTGACATCTCTCTGCAATAACTTTTTCAACGGGGTAGCTATCATAGAAAAATCTTTCACAAATCGTCGATAGTAACCC
Source organism: Gossypium rotundifolium (assembly GCA_025506655.1). Taxonomy (NCBI): domain Eukaryota; kingdom Viridiplantae; phylum Streptophyta; class Magnoliopsida; order Malvales; family Malvaceae; genus Gossypium; species Gossypium rotundifolium. The sequence continues at coordinate 96,986,121 of CP106733.1, read as the reverse complement.
GCAAGTCCCAGAAAACTTCGAATCTCAAAACATTTTTCGGTGGCTTCCAATCAAGTATAGCTGAGATTTTGTTCGGATCAACTCGAATGCCTGATGTTGAAACAACATGTCCCAAAAAGCTGACCTCTTTCATCCAGAACTCACACTTACTAAACTTCGCATACAACTGCTGATTTCGCAAAGTTTGTAGCACTAATCTCAAATGCTCAGCATGCTCGATTTCATCTTTGGAGTAAATCAATATATCATCAATAAACACTACCACAAATTTATCCAAAAACTATCTAAAAACCCGATTAATCAAATCCATAAAAATAGCAGGTGCATTAGTAAGCCCAAAAGGCATAACCAAAAACTCAAAATGTCCGTACCTCGTCCGGAATGCAGTCTTTGGCACATCTGTATCTCGACTCATGAATCGATAATAACCCGATCTCAAATCTATCTTGAAAATCTGAAGCCCTTTCAATGATCAAACAAATCATCAATTCGAGGTAACGGGTACTTATTATTTATAGTTACCTTATTCAGTTGCCTTAGATAATCAATACACATTCGCATCGTTCCATCTTTCTTTCTCACAAAAAGAATTGGTGCACCCAAGGAGAAAAACTTGGTCGGTGCAAAGCCCTATCTGTTAACTCTTGCAATCGTGCTTTCAACTCTTTTAGCTCGATGGGTGCCATCCGATATGGAGCTATTGAGATCGGAGTCGTTCGGTGCTAATTCAATGCCAAACTCAATCTCTCGTCTTTGGGGTAAACCCGGTAGTTCTTGAAACACATCCGAGTATTCACATAAAATCGAGCAGATTCAATCATTTCTCGGACAATTTATTATCCATTACATAAGCCAAATAAGCTTCGCACCTTTTCTCACATACTTAGGGCTAACATCGAGGATATAATCGTAGGAAACCCACCTAAATTCTTCGATTCAATTCTAATGATCTCACCGTTCTGGTGTCTCGAATCAATAAGCTTTCTTTTGCAATTCACCACTGCATCATGCGAAGTTAACCAGTCCATTCCCAAAATTATATCAAACTCATCGAAAGGCAACAGCATTAAATCGACTGGGAAGCAAAAATCCCGAATCATCAATGGGAAACTTTTACACACTTTATTAACAAACACACATCTACCCAAAGGGTTGGATACTTGAATCACAAACTTAGTAGACTCAACTGGCAGAGTCTTACTGAATACCAGAGTTTCACATACATATGAATGGGTCGAACCAGGATCAATCAATGCAATCACAGTAGTATCATAAAGGGTGAAAGTACCGGTAATGACATCCGGAGAAGCAGCATCCTCCCTAGCTCGAGTAACATAAGCTCTAGCTGGAGCTCTAGCCTCATATCGAACTGCTGTGTTCTTCATCCCTCTCTGACTACCACCTACATTGCGTAATGCAGGTGGTGCGCCTCGTCTTGATGCCTTTGCTGCTTGGTCTAAAGTTCTGCACAGATTACGCTTAGCTAACATCGGGCACTCTCGAATAAAATGGTCTGAGGGTCCACATTTAAAGCAGGACCGATCACGAACTCTACAACTCCCAGAATGCCATTTTCCACAATGTTTGCATTCAACCCGATTCTGTGGAACGTTATCAACACTGGCCATCGAGGTAGCTCGGGAGCCCACTGGAGGTCGATCACGTCTAAACGAATCTGAAGTAGCCTTGTGCCGTTGAAGTCATCTCTAAACTTCTTAGATGTGGAATGGAAATTCTTACCGACGGTCTTTTATGAGTGTCTTTAGCTTCTATCTCAGCCTTTCTTTTCTCTTTCCCAAGCTCTTCAGCTTTGCAAGCTCGCTCGACTAGTGTCACAAACTCTTTGATCTCAAGAATGCCAACTAGCAACTTTAAATCTTCATTCAAACCGTCTTCAAACCTTTTGCACATAATGGCTTCAGTTGATACACACTCTTGAGCATATCGGCTCAATCGACAAATTTTCGCTCATATTCGATCCACGGTCATTTTCCCTCTTTCGCTCAAGAAATTCTTTTCGTTTACGGTTGATGAACCTCTGATGATATATTTCTTGAAATTCATTCGGAAGAAATCCCATGTCACTTTTCTTTTGGAACCACGATACTAGTGTATTCCACCGGTGATAGGCGGTGTCCCAAGTAAAGATATAGCACATTTCAAACATTCATTTGGAGTGCGGATAGCTCATCAAGTACCGAATAGTGTTATCAAGCCACATTTCATTTCGCTCTACATCATCATCATCATTAGCCTTGAATTCCTCGCCCCAAATTTTCGATTTTATCAATAGGGGCCTACTAGATCTCATTGGATCTATCATCGAAGTCTTGAAGGTACGAGTTGGATTATTCGGGGTGGAGGTTGTTGTACTGACCAGATTATTACGAACAAACTGGGTAAACCATTCATTCATCATTTGGTAGAAGGCTTGTTTAGCCTCTCCTCGTGGTTACTAAATGGCGATTGAGAGTCTAATGGCGCCGATCCATGTGCGAGACCAGGTATAACACTCTCCACATCATCACTACTGCTCTATCGGGATCGAATCCATTTACTATATAAAATATAATTGAAATTGTCAAGTCACCACACTATCACATATGAAAATTTAAAGGCATGTATAGCTAGACTCTTACGCATTACACGGTAGTCCTAGAATCGACTAAACCGTAGCTCGATACCAATAAATGTAACACCCCTAACCCAAATCATCATAGAATTAGGGTTACGAGGCATTTTCAAAGAAAATACACTTTCATACATTCACATAATCACATAGAACTTATCCATTAATGCATATATATATATATATATAACATTTTACTAATTAAATATTAGTCTTAAATGTTTAGTCATACCTAATATACAAATCATGTCTCACAGTTCAATTGTATTCTTTTCAATTATATATATATCATTTATTCCACCATTATACATATCTTAAAGTCACACAATTTGCCTTAAAATACATACTTTAATCATGAGCTTATCATTATAATGACACATTCAAACCGAGCATATAATGTTTATTAGCCATGTCCAAATGAAATCCAAAACCATATATATTTTCTACTCAATACCATGTATTGCGAATACATAACTTATGAGATTTATTTTACCTTTCACATTTAAGCAAAACATGCACATTTAATAATGGGTATAACACAACTAAACACATCACGCCTATATGTCATGACTAATCTATATACATATATATCTATCCATATATGTGTATACGATATGTACCTAGACTATAACTGAATATACTCACATACAGTTCATAATATCTATGCATCATAATAATTTATATAAATTTAACATATACTTGAACACTCACATGAAATCCTAACATTATTAACCTATGAACAAAACACAACTATGGTTCAATATAATCGAGTATACAATTGATTATTCATACCACATTACCCAACTCAAATGTTCACTTCACAAACACATATTTCCTTACCATATTCAAATTAAACCTTGATTGAATTTGCACAAACATTAACAATATAAATCGACTATTATATCAAAAGCATGATAAACATACTTAATCAAAATTTAGCCATATTCACATGGCTATTATATACATGAACAAAAAGTTTTCAACAAAACAAAGTCAAAGTCTTTCCTATACATGCGTCTATTCGAAAACCAAAATGAAAGAGTACCAAATTAGATTGATAGTGTGGTCGACTTTCTTAACGATCCCGTTGAGCGTGTAGCCTGGACCTAATCTATAAAATAGAGGAGAACATTTCACACATATAAGTTTACTAACTTAGTAAGTCCCAAGCTCATGATAATATAACGTTCAAACACTTAAACATTTAAATCATTCAACTTATGACATTGCACATATACATTTAAATATATTGGTTTCTGCAGGGCCGAATACTAATAGTTCATTAACTTAAGTAATTGTACTTCATTTCCATAAACCTGTATCTCTTCGAAGCACAAAATAAGTATATTACAAGAATTTCATGCTCCAAATCGTATAAGTACAACATTTATATCAACCATGTTATCGTACTAAAATTTCTTTCACTCTTAGCATTTCTATTTGAAAATCGAATCTCCATAATAGTACATTCAAGCTCTAATTCAATCATATAATACTCATGCACATCAATCGTAATCTCAAATGTACATAACACTGTTCTCATAATATTAACTCGACTCGAGTAACATTAAACATAACATACCTTACTTGCTTACCTGAGCCTTTAATTAAATATATTAGCTACGGTTTACCTTGAACGTAATTCGGTTTCTCCTTTGTAAAACACATCAACGGCATAAATCACAGGCACGAAGCCTGCTAGGCATTTAAAGCCCAAAATAAATCACCGGCACGAAGCTTGCTAGGCATTTAAAGCCCGAAATAAATCACCGGCACGAAGCCTTCTAGGTATTTAAAGCCCAAAATAAATATAGTTAATCTTTCATTTCACATTTCATTGTGCTAAATTCACCACCACTATTAATTCACATATTTTATCATATAGCAAACCAAAAACACTTATTCACATCACATTGAATAAAATTTTAGCCAATCCATTCTAATACTTTTACATTCGGCTAACACAAGATTCTATACTCAAATTTATCAAAATTATCATTTAATACATTCATAAATAGTTCTGTAACCAATACTTGCTTAAGGACTTACCTCGGTTGTCGATAGACCGTGCAAATCGGCTATTCGAGAACCTTCGTCTTTCCCCGATCTAAATCTATTTTTCTTTGCTCTTGATCTAAAACACATTAAAATTTAGCTCATTCAAGTTCATTTCATCTCAATTTAGTCCCTAAGCACATAAATGGGCAAATTACTATTTTACCCCCAATATTTCACAACTTTGTAGTTTAGTCCTATTTGCATAACACACAAAATACACCAAATTAGCTAAGACTATACAAGGGCCGAATATTCCTAGAGACTTTACAAGCCCTCACATTTCACTTATTTTGCAAATAAACCCCCCTTAAATTTCATTTTTACAATTTGGCCCTAAAAAGAAAAATTCTTCAAAACTTTTAATACATAATATACTAATTTTTAACTTATCTTTTATCTAACATCATCAAACATCAAAACTATATAAACCTATCAATAGCCGAACATCAAGCATGCTTAGATTCAAAAATTTTAACATGGGTCACTACTGGTTCAAGCAACGATCTCAAAACGTAAAATTTATCGAAAACTAACTAAAACTCACCTTGAATTTTGGCTTCAAAGTGCCAAAATTTCAAAGAATCTAAAGCTTATTTTCTTCCTCCACATTCGGCCATGGATGAGTCAAAAGATGATGGCTTTCTTTTCTTGGTTATTTTAACATATAATAAAGTAATTATTAAATTACTAATATAACCTTTAATATAAAATAAAACTAACATATATACTAAGGTTATTTTTTACATAATCCACCCACTAACTCAAAAAATCGGTTATTTACCCTTTTAATGCTCCACTTTAAAAAGCCATCATCAAATAGGCACTTTACACTATAGTTTGAGACTTTTAAAATTTACGCGATTAAGTCCTTTTTGTCAAATTAAACACCCAAACGATAAAATTTTTCTACGAAACTTTCACACATTTTAATTCACACATAATAAGCACAAAATAAAATATTAAAATACTTCTCAGACTCAGATTCATGGTCCCGAAACCACCGTTCCGATTAGGGTCAAATTCGGTCTGTTACATGATTAGACTAAGAAAGAGAAGTCTTTAATTTTGAACAAAATTTTATAGCTCGGAAGTACATGTTTTAAGTGAGTTCAAGCATGGTAATGTCTCGTATCCAGTCTTAGCATCGAACTTGGGTATAGGATGTTACATTTATGGTATCAGAGCTACAGTTTAGTCGATTCTAGGACTAACGTAGCACGAGCACGAGTCTAGCTATACATGCCATACGTTAGAATGTTTTTATAATGATAGTGTAACGACTCCTAATGACTTAAATTATTATTATACATATAGTAAATGGATCCCAAAAGAGCTGATGATGTAGAAAGTAATGCGCGGACTCCTGCTGAAGGGACGATGCTAAATGAGAATGAGAATAGACCCACTACGGTGAGTCATGGAGGAGGAGAAGAGGCTAGAGAAGCCTTCTTCCATGTGATGAATACTTGGTACACAGAATTCGTTTGTACGAACCCGAATGTACAACCCCTTCCACCCCCGCCTATCCCTCAACCTATCCCTACAGCCCCTCAAGTAGTAGAGGTGATAAGAGGAGACAAACCTCCAATTGACGGATCAAGAAACATGGGGCCGAAGAATTTTGGGTTAGAAAAGATGATGATCCGGAAAAGGCTGAGTTCTAGATAGAAAATACTATCAGGGTATTTAATGAGTTGTCATGCACACCTGAGGAATGTATAAAATGTGTAGTTTCTCTTTGAAGAGATGCTGCCTATCAATGGTGGAACATCCTTATGTCGGTAGTACCGAGGGAAAAGGTTACATGGGAATTTTTCTAAGAAGAGTTCAAGAAAAAGTATATCATCCAAAGATTCGTGGACCAGAAAAAGAAGGAATTCTTAGAACTGAAGCAAGGCAAGATGTCAGTGACTGATTATGAGCATGAGTTTGTTCGATTCAGTAAGTAAGCTCACGAATGCGTGTCCACTGAGGCCATCATGAGTAAAATATTTGAAGACGGGCTGAAAGAGGACATCAAACTATTTGTTGCTGTCCTAGAACTGAAGGAATTTGTTGTACTAGTAGAAAGGGCTTATAAAGCCGAAGAATTAGTAAAAGAGAAGAAGAAATCTAAAATGGAGTCTCGTGACTCTAGAAAGAGACAGTGGAATAAGTCATTCCAAACTTCATCCAAGAAGTCAAGAGATTTCCCTACCCGATCGGCTACTTCCACTGGATTTTCAAAGAAGGATAAGAGTAAACAATATTCAGGGAGTAAAGCACAGATTACTTCAGTTGCAAGTGTTGGGAATATTAGATCTGATAGACCCGAATGCCCAAAGTGTGGCAGACGCCATCTCGGTGAATGTAGAGTGCATGAAAATGCTTGTTTTAGATGTGGTTCCCATGATCACTTTATAAAAGATTGTCTTGAGATGACGAAAGAAGAAAAAACTCAGAACCCGAGATTTGGGGTATGGTCAGAGGCAGACCGCATAGAAACCCGAGGAATGGGGCAAGTGGAAGAGGTAACCCTAGAGAACAGGCTGTGAGACCCGAGGGTAGAGCACCTGCGAGGACTTATGCCATTCACGCTCGTGAAAAGGCATCTTCTCCTGATGTTATTACGGGTACCTTTTCTCTTTATGATATCAAAGTTATTGCTTTAATAGATCTCGATTCCACACACTCTTATATTTGTATGAAACTAGTATCCAGTATGAATATGCCTATAGATGCTACAGAATTTACGGTTAAGGTGTCTAATCCTTTAGGCAAGAGAGTGTTAGTTAATGAAGTATGTAAAGATTGTCCATTAATGATTAGAGATCATTATTTTAAAGGAAATCTTATGTTGCTACCATTTGATGAGTTTGACATCATTCTTGGTATGGACTGGTTGACCACCCATGATGTAATAGTTAATTGTGGGAAGAAATACATTGAGATGAGATGTGAGAATAGAGACACTCTTTATATAGAATCAGATGAACAGAGTAGGTCACCGGTGGTGATTTCTCATATGATGGCACAGAGATACATAAGAAAAGGGTATAAGCATAATTGGTCTTTGTGATGAATGATAAAGAAACAAAGCTAAAAATTGAGTCAGTACCGATAGTATGTGAGTAAGTGGATGTTTTTCCTGAGCAATTACCAGGACTACCACCATTTAAGGAGGTTGAGTTCAATATTAAGCTAGCTCCCGGTACTGTACCGATATCTATTACTTCTTACAAAATGTCTCCAACAGAGTTGAAAGAGCTGAAGATACAGTTGCAAGAGTTGATAGATAAAGGCTTTGCTAGATCGAGTTGTTCTCCTTGGGGTGCTCAGTTTTATTTGTGAAAAAGAAAGATGGCACCATGAGATTGTGCATAGATTACCGTCAACTTAATAAAGTGACAATGAAGAACAAGTACCCATTGCCTAGGATCGATGATTTGTTTGATCAATTGAAAGGAGCTAATGTGTTCTCCAAAATAGACTTGAGATCAGGGTATTATCAGTTAAGAGTAAAGGATTCAGATGTGTCCAAGACAGCTTTTTGAACAAGATATAGTCATTATGAATTCTTAGTCATGCCCTTTGGTTTGACCAATGCTCCTGTGGTATTCATGGACTTAATGAACCGTATCTTTAGACCCTACATCGAAAAGTTTGTAGTCATTTTCATTGACAACATATTGATTTATTCCTGGGATGAGAAAGAGCATGTTGAGCACCTACGGATAGTTTTACAGATTCTACGAGAAAATTAGTTGTATGCCAAGTTCAATAAAAGTGAATTTTGGCACAAGGAAATAGGATTTCTGGGACATATTGTTTCGGGAGATGGAGTCCGAGTGTGTCCAAGCAAGATTTCAGCTATAGTGGATTGGAAATCACTGAGTAATATCTCTGAGATTAGGAGTTTCTTAGGCCTAGCCAGCTATTACCGACGATTTGTTAATGGGTTTTCTATGATCGCAACCTCGATGACTAAATTGTTACAGAAAAATGTGAAGTTTGAGTGGATAGAAAGATGCCAACAAAGTTTTGAGAAATTGAAAGCAATATTGATAGAAGCTCCAGTTTTAGTACAACCCGAGACAGGGAAAGAATTTGTGATTTACAGTGATGCATCCTTAAATGGTTTAGGCTGTGTACTCATGCAAGAAGGCAAGGTGATTGCTTATGCCTCAAGACAGTTGAAGCCTCATGAGAAGAATTATCCGACGCATGATTTAGAGTAGGCTGCTATAGTCTTCGCTTTGAAGATTTGGAGACACCATTTATATGGTGAAAGATGTTAGATTTTTACTGATCACAAAAGTTTGAAGTACTTGATGACATAAAAAGAGTTGAACTTAAGGAAACAGAGATGGTTAGAGTTGATAAAGGACTGTGAATTGCTCATTGACTACTATCTAGAAAAGGCGAATGTGGTCACCGATGCATTGAGCAGGAAGTCCCTTTTTGCATTAAGGGTAATGAATTCATGGATGACCTTATCTGACGATGGATCTATTCTAGCTGAGTTAAAAGCTAGACCAATGTTCCTTCAAGAGATCACTGAAGCTCAAAAAGAAGACAAAGAGTTATAGGCCAATAGAACTCAGTGCGAGTCAGATGTGGAATTCGACTTTCAGATTAATTTTGATGGATACTTGATGTTGAAAGATAGAGTTTATGTATCGAGAAAAGAGGATCTTATTTAGAGAAATTTGTATGAGGCACATAATGGATGTTTATCGTACATACGGGTAGTACCAAGATGTATAATGACTTGAAGCAATTGTATTGGTGGCCGAGAATGAAGAATGATATTTCAAAGTTCATTTCAAGATGTTTGATTTGTCAGCAAGTAAAGGCTGAACACCAAGTACCTTCGGGTTTGCTTCAACCAATTATGATACTCGAGTGGAAATGGGACCATATCATTATGGATTTTGTAACGGGATTACCATTATCACCGAGCAAGAAAGATGCTATATGGGTCAGCTCATTTCTTACTTTTACGAGTTGACTACTCACTCGACAAGCTGGCAAACTTGTATGTTTCTAAAATAGTAAGACTTCATGGAGTTCCTTTGTCAATCATATCGGATAGAGATTCGAGATTCATCTCCAGATTTTGGAAGAAGTTCCAAGAAGCCTTGGGTACAAAATTGAGTTTTAGCACATCTTTTCATCCTCAAACTGATGGTTAGTCGGAGAGATTAATTCAAGTACTCGAGGATATGCTTAGATGTTGTATTCTAGAATTCCAAAGCAGTTGGTAAAAGTTTCTCCCATTGGTAGAATTTGCCTACAATAATAGCCTTTAGTCGAGCTTAAAGATGGCACCTTATGAGGCTCTATATGGGCGTAAGTGTAGAATGCCTTTATTTTGGACTGAACTCAAAGAAAACAAAATTCATAGGGTTGATTTGGTTAGAGAAGCTGAAGAAAGTGAAAGTGATACGAGAATGTTTAAAAGCTGCATCAAACAGATAGAAATCTTATTCGGACCTAAAGAGAAGAGAGATAGAGTATCAAGTCGGGGATAAAGTTTTCTTGAAAGTTTCACCTTGGAGAAAAGTTCTTAGATTGGGTCGGAAAGGCAACTTAAGTCCACGTTTTATTGGATGTTTGAGATTACCAAAAAAGTTGGGCCGATAGCTTACAGATTGGCTTTGCCATCAAAGTTAAAAAAGATACATGATGTGTTTCACGTGTCAATGTTGAGATGCTACCAATTAGATCCTTCACATGTAATTACCCCGTCAGAGATAGAGATTCATTCCAACATGACTTATGATAATTTACAAATCAAAATTTTAGCTCGGGAAGTCAAGCAGCTAAGAAATAAAAGTATTGATCTAGTGAAAGTATTGTGGCAAAGGCATGGGATAGAGGAAGCTACATGGGAACTAGAAAAGAGCATGAGTAACTAGCACCCGAACTTATTTGCCGGTAAGATTTTTGAAGACGAAAATCCCTAAGGGGGAAGAAGTGTAACAGCCCGATTAAGGCCTAGTCGGAATAGTGGTGCGAGGCCATGAATCCAAGGTGAATTTATGAGTTTTTAAGGTTTATGCCATGTTTGCATGCTAGTGTGAAAATTTCATGAAGCAATTTTGTTAAATTGAGGTTGAATAGTGTAAAAGGACTAAATTGCAAAAGTTGTAAAATATGAGTTTCTAGAAGCTTTTTGTATGAAATAGCATTAGAATATCAATTAGAAGTCCTTAAGTAGCAATTTTCCCAAATTATAATTTTTGAACAAAATTGGACATGAGTTAGTAAAATAGAAATTTTTAAAGAGAATGGCATTTTAGTCATTTGTCTAATAAATGATTAAAATAGGAAAAAGATGATAAAAATATATTCATCTTCTTCCTCACATTGCCAAAAATTTGGAGACTCCATAGCTAGGGTTCTTCATTTTTTTCAAGCTTGCTAGTAAGTTCATCTTAGCCCCATTTTTATTATTCTTCGTATTTTTGAAGTTCTCGTATTATGAATTAGCTATTTTTAGCTATAAAATGAGCTAAGATGCATGTTAAAAAATCTACCCATGAATGGCATGCTTGTTAAATGATATTTTATGGAAGTTTATGAGAGTTTGATGTTAGATAAACATCTTTTTCTATGTGAAATTCATGAAAAATGCATGTAGGGACTAGTTTGTTAATTTATGAGATTTGATCATACATGGTAGAAATAGTGAGAATTTGCTATTTCTATAGTTGAGATAATGAGTCACCTAAGCATGAAGTTTATGAAAGTTGAATGAGAATCATTTTATGAGCCTTGGGGAAAAAGTGCAAATATGAGAAAGTTTAGGGGCAAAATAGTAATTTTGCCAAAGTATGTGTGAAGGGCCAATTTAGTCAATGTGATTATTAAATGAGTTGAATTATTATTATAGATCAAGAAAAATGAAGCCTGGATTGAAACCGAGGCAAGAACAAAGTCGAGGACTAAATTGCATATCTACATACATTTTGTATATTGAGGTAAGTTTGTATGATTTCTAAGCTTTATGATTTTAATTATTGAATTGCTTAGTATAATGTACACTATTTTCACGGAATGTTTAATGTTATGTTAAATAAAGAAATCAATGAGATTAAGTATGAGCAAGTCCCGATTGAAGATGAATTTCCTAGGATACTCGATCTACCACATGAGATAAGAAAGTCCGTATAAGACCAAGCCAAGGCATGGCATCAACAATCAAGCATAGATATCATGTAAGTCCAAGGTAAGCTTGGCATTGAACAGATATCATGTAAGTCCAAGGCAAGCTTGGCATTGAACAGATATCACGTAAGTCCAAGGCACTTGGCATTGAACAGATATCATGTAAGTCCAAGGCAAGCTTGGCATTGAAAAGCTATCAAGAGAAAGAGATCCCATGTAAGTCCAAGGCAAGCTTGGCATTGAAAAGCTATCAAGAGAAAGAGATCCCATGTAACTCCAAGCCAAGGCATGGCATTGGTGAGAAAAAGAAGGACTTCGTATAAGTCTATGTCAAGACATGGCCTCGAAACCAAGATGAGATATTCCATGTAAGACCATATCTAGGGTATGGCTTTGGTATCAAGTTCATGGGAAGAGATTTAGTATCCTCGGTTATTCGCAGAAATTCATCGGGAAAATGAGTAAAGTTAAAATTAGATGACAAGAAAGATAAGTAAGCAAAGCTATTATCAAGTTGGAAATGGGTATTATTCATGTTATGAATGATGAAGGAAAGATTATGCTTATCATGTTAAATTATACTGATCAATGTGATCAAGGGATACAGGTACCTTATTTATCCCACGGGGATGAGACTAGTAAGTATCATGAGATATGTAAGAATCAGTCTGAGTAAGTAAACTTTATAGCTGAAATCTATGATACCATTGTTTATGTCAAATGGTTTATATTAATCAAGTATGTTGCTATGTGTATTATATGCAAACTTACTAAGTTAAATGCTTATGTCTTTTATTCTTTCTTTCTATGTAGTTCCGCCAATCCAATCTCGTGGATCATCGTCATCAGAGTTTGGAGCACACTATCAATCACTATTTTGGTATAGCCAAGTTATTTTACTAAGTATGGCATGTATAGGAAGCATCTCATTTTGTGAATATGTTCTAAGAAGAGCCAAAGTGTTGGCTATTAAGTTTATTATTCTTTTGTATATGGCTAAGTGATTGGCAAAAATTGACTAAGTATGTATGTTTATTGAGATCAATGAAGCATGTAGTAATGTTTATGATAAATATATTGAATTGAGCATGAGTTTGGTCTTGATTTCAGGATGGCAATTGGTTTGGTAAATAGCCTCTAAATGCCCACACGGTTAGACACACGGGCGTGTGTTTAGGCCGCGGGTACCCTGCACCTTAGTGTTTTAAGTCAGAATAGGCCACAGGCAAATCCCACGGTCATTTGTTTAGGCCGTGTGTGATACATGGTCAGAACAAGGGCGTGTGCCCCAGACCGTGTATATAAGTTAGTATATCAAGGTATAGCACACAGTTTACATCCACGGGCGTGTCAGGGCCATGTGTAATTAGTCAGTGTCGACCACAGGTGGAAGACACGGGCATGTGTTAGGGGTACACGGGTGTGTCCCAAGTCACACGGGTATGTGACCCCTATTTTAAGGAAAAGTTTTCATTTGAGCTGCAAAAGTTTCCAGATACGTGTTTAAGGTCTCGTAGGCCAATGAAATGTATGATTAGACTAAGAAAGAGAAGTTTTTAATTCAGAACAAAATTTTATAGCCTATAAGTACATGTTTTAAGTGAGTTCAAGCATGGTAATGTCTCGTACCCAGTCTTAGCATCGGACTCGGGTATGGGGTGTTACAATTCAGTTTAGAGATGAAAAGGTAAGAAAGGAAGGAAAGAAATCGTGAAGAGAAGAATGAGAAATAAATCGGCCTAAGGTTGAACATGTATACTCAGCACCAAGAGTGACCTAAATGATGATTCTATTTTGGCTAAAAACAAAAGTGAAACTGAAAAAAAAAAAGAATCTTGAAACCGAGTGGCCAAAAGGGACAAAACGAAAAAGGAAACGAGAGAACTTACACAAGAAAAAATTAGCTATCACAAAAACAACACTCCAACACCCGAAAATAAAATGGCCAAAACCGAAACCTGTGCCTACCTATTGTCCATTTTGGCTCTAACTCCCCAAAAAATCAAATCCCCTTGATTTCCTCCCCTTATCACTTCATAATCCACTCCTTAAATCCCTTACTTGACCAATTCAAACCTTCTCCACCAGAGTTCAATTCCAACTCAACCTTTTGCTGACCACAAGAGTTTAATTCCAACTCAACTTTTTGCTGACCACAAGAGTTCAATTCCAACTCAACCTTTTGCTGACCACAAGTGCAAAATAAATGCTCAAACAATGCAATCCAAGATTCGAACCTCTGACCTCCTTGCCACCCTTGTGACTCCACCTTGCCACTCTACCACAGGTTTTTTTTTGTTTCCCTTTTTAATCACAATTATTTAAAAGGCTTAATACCAGGAGTTAGGGTTCCCTTAATGCTAAAAATAAAAAATTTTCCATATGACATGGCTTGAACCCAGTACTTCATAGAAGCCTCCAAACACTCCAAAATCTCTAAACCATCATACCAACATGCAATTGTGCCACTTTCTTGTTCTCAAGAATTTTAAAGGCTCCCACGTCCAAGGCCCAATTCATCTAGGCCCAAAATTTGGGCGTTATAGCTCTACCCCCTTAAAGAAATTTTGTCCTCAAAATTTCCAACTATCTAATAATCACACAACACAGGTTACACCACTTCGCTTCTGTTGCACACTCTAATTCTATTTGTAAATTAGGTAAATAGTACACTATGGGTAAAGTACGTACCAGTAGTCATATTTGGAGCGTCTCCATCTTCTTGGCGATGTGCTGCATAAACCAAAGCTGGCTACCTCGCCTCTACATGACCAGCACCTCTACCTGGAGCTCCACGACCCAATTCGTTTCCACCCCTATCCTATCCATGACCTCTAGGCGGCTGCTAACCACCCCTCGGTGACTGTACATCACCCTTACCAAAAACTTGTATCTGATTCGGTCTTTTGGGACACTCTCTGAGACTATGTTCCATGGAACCACAACTCAGACAATCTCCCGTCCTCTTCTAGCACTCGCCCACATGACCTTTCCCACAAGTAGCATAAGGTGATAACCTAGTAGTAGCAACAGAGGGCCTAGATCTGACTGGCCCATCCCCTCTAGCCCTTCTCTTAGGTTTCTGATTAGAATCGGGGTGCTCAGAATCACTCTTGTTTCTGCCCCTTTCTCTTTCTCGATTTAAGTGCTCAGAGCACTTCACATATTTAGTGATCTTTGCTTTCTCACCAATGCTACAAAATCCTGCTCCCTTTGGGGAGCAATCAGCACTCGAAGACTGTCTCTGAGGCCATCTTCGAACCGAACACAACATTCATAATCTGCTACCACTATTCCTTTAGCATACTGACTGAGTCGTAGGAACTCTGCCTTATATTCTACCACAGATTTGTCTTTCTGAGTCAAGTTTAAGAATTCCCTCCTTCGGGCATCCATATAGCTTGCACCCACATACTTCCCTTGAAATGTGGACTTGAAGAATTCCCAGGTAAATCGATTAGATAGGGTACCCTCTTTTACCGTAAGCCACCACTGGTAGGCTTCATCCCTCAGCAAGAACATGGCACCCTTCAACTTTTATTTCGACATGTAGTCAAGGTCGACCATAATTCTTTCAGTGGCCTCCAACAAGTACTCCGCCACACTTGGGGCTACCCCAGAAACTCCCATGAAGATCTTTGCTCCATTTGATCAAAGTTGTTCCGTAACCGACCCACGGCCCCCAATAAAGATTTTAGGCCCAATAGACCTAGCAACTCTTTCCAAAATATGAAGCATTGCCTGAGAAAGTACGTCATCCCCAGTAGCTCGATCGAATGACCTTATCTCATTTACCGGTGTAGCCGAAGCCTCTCTCGCTTCAACATTGGGCATATGGCCTGATGCTAAAAATCCAACCCTAGCACTTCCACGGCCTCTACCGCGGCCTCTTGCACCTCTTCTAGTGTTCATTATCACTACGCATATTATCTGAATTAGAAATTTTATGAATTTAAATCATAGTTTCAATAATTAAATAGATGTTTTATGGAAGTAGTAGTTAAGAGTTGTTTTCGCAATCGCAAGCTCACTACAGTTTTAGTTTCCTATAGTTTCTCATTTTACTCTAGCTAAAGAGTCTCAGTATAGTCTATCATCTAAAGTAAGCCTAGTAACTATTTACATTATAACAGTTTTAAATAGATTTCAGTATCAGGAGAACTTACTTGGTTCAATGTCGAAGACTCGGTGTGCCACACTTTTCAGAGGAAATATCTCAAACCCTTCACATATTGAAAAATAACTTATTGAAATCCAAGATTTGAAAACCCATTCCACAATTGAGTTTTGTAACTAGGCTTTGATACCACTAAATGTAACACCTCAAACCTGGCCTAGACGTAACGGCCGAATCTGGCGTGTCACATTGAAGTGTTTTTTTTAAAAACCATGTTTTCATTGAAAACCCTTTTTTGAAATTTAAAACTTCATGCCATTTAAAATTTGTACAAAACCTCCGTTTGCATTTGTTCATTTTCAATCGTGGTTTATTAAAGCACTATCCCCTTTTAAAACGTTATTACCTTTAAAACCTTATTTGTTACGGAAGCTTAATTTAAAGCAAATGATTTACGAAAATGTGATCTTTAAAAATTGAGTTGCGAAAATGTAGTGTTTTGAAAATAGTTATCATTTTGGGAAAATCACATTCTACTTCTAGCAGATATAAGTCGTAATAAACTGAAAATCCCAAATTAAAAACCAAAAATTTAAAAGAGGCCTTATTACAACCCAATAACAAAGCGGTTTAAGTAAGTTAAAATAAAATACTAAAATTTAAAGTTGTTCGTAGTGTGGTCACCTCTGAGTCCTCTTGTACATCGAACTACTTATCGAGGATTACCTGAAAAATTAAAAAAGGGGGTGAGTTTACGAAAACTCAGTGTGTACAACCCTCATCGATCATAAAGCATGCATCACATCAATCCAGGCCTAAGCCCATTATAGTAATGGTGGCATTTGGGCCTTAGCCCATAATAGCCTCAATTGGGCCTTAACCCATATCACATATCACATATCGCATCTCTCTGGGCCTAAGCCCATCTCAATATCAAAATTAGTATATGCAATGCATGAATACCCAAACCAACCCTGCACTCTGTCTCCTGTCCAACCCTGCACTCCTGTGGGTTTTAATCGACCCACCCATCCCTACACTCCTTATGTAGCACCGGTTGTGGAACTAACCAATATTACAGTAGAGCTATCAATCACATAAACAGCTTAAAGCCATCAGTGGATCCACAGTTGTCAAGCAAACATGCAACCCTAAAAAATCATATACTTCCACCAAATCAATGATCCCATCCCCCATGCAGTATAATATCACATGAATGCAAACATACCATAAATGACATACAATGAAAATCATATAACATGTAGGGGCATTTTAGACATTTTGCCCTTTTAGGGGCATAATAGTCATTTTACCCTACAGGGGTATTTTGGTCAATTTACAACCTTTCTAAAGGTCTACAGTCACCTCGAGTGACACAAATAACATATATGATCAAAACAGAGTATTTGGGCCCAAAGCCCAATATTCGGCCCAAGTGGGCCTACACTCTTGTGTGGCCCATTCAGCCTAAAATTGCCTTCAGCCACATGGACGACACGACTGGGTCATTATTTCCCGTTCATTCATGAATTTGGCCCGAGTGGGGCCCACCAGCCTTTTGGGCACACACAGCCTATTTCAGCCCATAGGGCCTAAAACGACCCAAGACCATGAGATCATTTGTGGTGACCTCTGTCATTGCATCGACTTATCCATACGTGCATTCGTGTGCTAGTGCGATAGCCGTAGCGGTACCCTCGACTTTTCGGCTTTTCGACATTTTGATATTATGGCATTCGTCGATCTACGGTTCAAGTGGTGTACGTACACACCTGGTTTATGAAGCGTACTTCCAAGCCCTTAGCAACAAACCTCTATTCAGTCAAGGGGTATAGTTAGCCTTTTCATCTTTAAAGATCACAACACTTATTCCCCAAACCGATTAACCACTACCTACCTTGACTGAATAACAATAGCCTATCCTTTTCCTTAGATCGATTGGTTAAGATTCGATTCCTCCTCATCGTGGCTTATCTGAACCGTAAACGTAATCTATCAGTTAACATTATCTACTAACTAGAGTTAATCATATGCTAATTCAAAGAAAACACACGCCCAAGCAAGAACTAACATTCGGCCTTGCCCAAGATTCCTTGACCGAGTACTTACCTTGACCGAAACCTTAGAGTAAGAAGTCGGCTACAACTAATCACTTGCCCTTTAACCGCCCCTCAAGGAACCTTGAACAAACTAATCATTGGTCAAGATAAGGAAGGGAGATTCAGCAGATAAAGAGGAATACCATCAATACCAAAAATCGTTAGAAGCATTAAATGTAACATCCCGATTTAGGGTATAGTCAGAATAGTGGTGCAAGACCACAAATATGAGGTACAAGTATGAGTTTTAAGGTTTATTCTATGTTTGCATGTTAGTGTGAAAGTTTCATGAAACAAATTTGTTAAATTCCGGTTGAATTGTCCAAGGACTAAATTGCAAAACTTTCAAAATGTGAGATTCTTGAAGCTATTTGTATGAAATAGCTTTGGATTATCAATTAGATGTTCTTAAATAGCAATTTTTTGAAATTCTAATTTTTGGACAAAATTGGACATGAATGGGTTAAAGTTTGAAAAAAGGGAATTTTGGTCATTTGTCAATTAAGTGATTAAAAGGGGGGAAAAGATGATAAAAAATTTCATTCATCTTCTTCTCCAAGCTGTCAAAAATTTCAAGAAGACATTTTTAGGGTTCTTCAATTTTTCAAGCTTGCTAGTAAGTGCATCCTAGCCCCATTTTCAATATTTTTTTTGTATTTTTGAAGTCATAATAACATGAGTAAGCTATTTTTTAGCTATATGTTGAGTTAGGATTGTTGTTAAAAAATGTACCCATGTATGATATGCATGTATTTTGATGTTTTATGGAAGATTATGAAAGCTTGATGTAGTAGAGACATCTTTTGCTAAATGAGTTCCATGAAAAATGCATGTAGGGACTAGTTTGTGAAATTCTTGAGTTTGGTCATACATGTATGATTTAGTGAGACTTGATGATTGCTTTAGTTGAGTAAATGAATCGGCTAAGCATGAAATGCTAGAAAGTTGAATGAAAATCACTTTACGAGCTTTGGGGTAAAAGTGTAAATATGAGAAAGATTAGGGGCAAAATAGGGATTTTGCAAAAGTATGAGATAAGGGTCAATTTAGTCAATGTGTGTATTGAATGAGTTGATTTATCATTATAGATCAAGAAAGAGGAAGCCCAGATCGAAACCGAGGCAAGAGCAAAGTAGTGGGCTAAAATTGCACATCTCCATACTTTTTTATTACCGAGGTAAGTTTACGTATAAACGATGCATATATGCGTTTACATTCTTAATGCTAGCTAGCATGTAGCATGATTGAGAACCTATGCGGTTCTAGTGGAATGAATGAGATAGTAGTTGTGAATGGATGAATGGATGAATGGATTACAAGTAGATATGTTAATGTGTAGTGATAATGCTTGATGGTGGGCTAAGTGCGATACCACCGTAATACTTAACAATGATGGGGTGTGTGTGATACTATAGTTAAGTATATTATTTAGTGGGCTATGGACGAAACCACTATGATTACCTCTTGGTAGGCTATGTGCGATACTACCTTATTATCTAATTGTGGTGGGCTGAGTGCGAAACCACCGAGTAATTTAGCTGTGTGGATGTATTAGTGTAATAAAATGAGGTGTTGTATTTTTAAGTAAATGTGGTATTGAGTGCAAGGGTGCATGTCAATGAATGTGAGTATGAGATTCATGATGTGTTGGAAATGTGGTAATAGATAGAAAGAGTAAACATAGTTGCAGATGTGAATTACATATGTTAATATAATGCTAATCGTTGTTTAGCTTATACTAGGATGCTTATATTATTTATGTGTAAACTTACTAAGCTCAAAGCTTACTCTTTTTCTTTTCCCTTGTCTTATAGAGAAAAAAGGGTTGATTTGAGATACATGGATTAATCGGAAGATCACCCACACTATCAGTACACTCGGGTATAGTAGACTTGATGTTTTGTATATGGCATGTATAGAGGCTAGACAAGTTAATGGATTTTGTTGTATTGGCCAAGATGTGTTGGCCTTTAGATGGATAATCTATTTTGTATAATGCCATGGTTGATGGCTACTTTATTATATGAAAAGATGTAGTTACCCATGTGAGATTGTGTTTGAATTTTAGTTGATTACGGATGTGTTATATGAGTACTTGTTGTATGAGCTAGATGGGTGTAAAGAACTTAGCAAATAGCTTTGTTCTTGTCCATGTGGGTAGACACACGGGCGTGTGTCTAGGCCATGTATGAAACACGGTCAGCCCATGGGCATGTGACTTGGCCGTGTGTCCTCTGTATGTTAGCATTTTAAGTTAGAATAGACCACGGGCTAGCCATACGGGCGTGTGTTTAGGACGTGTAAAGTGGTCATTGTTCACCATGGATGGAAAACACGGGTGTGTCTAGGCCGTGTGAATTTAGTCAGTGTCGACCACGGGTGGAAGACACGGGCATGTCTTGAGGGTACACGGGCGTGTCCTATTCCAAATGGGCGTGTGACCCTTGTCCAAGTGAAAGAAATTTTAAAACTGATAAAGCTTCGGTAAAGCCCCGGAAGCTCTCGTATGTATGTTTAAGACCTCATAGATCCTTAATGAGGTGGTTGTGGTAGCTATTGAGAGTTGTCAAGTTGGGAATGAAGTGGAATAAGTCTAGTAATGCCTTGGGCCCGATTCCAGAGTAGAACACGGGTAAGGGGTGTTACATTTAGTGGTATCAGAGCTATGGTTTAGTCAGTTCTAGGACTACCGTATTGTGTGTAAGAGTCTAGCTATACATGCCATAAGTGTATAATGATAATATGGTGGCTTCTGATGATTTTAAACTTGTTTTTATATAGTGTATGGATCCCAATCAATCAGCTGCTGATGACGTAGCTAGTATTGCGCCGACTCCTACGCAAGGGAGCGCACTTGTGCAGAGTGGACCCGAGACTAGGGGTCAAGGAGAAGAGGCTCGGGAAGCCTTTCTCTAGATGATGAGTAATTGGTACTTAGAGTACGTTCGAGCAAACCCGAATGCTCAACCTCCTCCATCTCCTCCTATAACTCAGCCAGTTCCAGTGGCTCCTCAAGGTATAGAGGTAGTGAAAGTAACGAAGCCCCTGGTGGGCAGGATTAGGAAACACGGGGCTGAGGAGTTTAGAGCTAAGATAGATGATGACCCTGAGAGGGTGGAGTTCTGGCTAGAGAACTCAATGAGAGTGTTTGATGAACTCTTTTTTACACTAGAGGAGAGCTTAAAATGCTCCGTATCTTTGTTGAAGGACTCGGCATTTCGTTGGAGGAAAACACTGACATTAGTAGTTCCGAAGGAGAGGGTGACGTGGGACTTCTTTCTGGAAGAGTTTCAAAAGAAGTACATAAGTCATCGATTTATTGATCAGAAAAGGAAGGAATTCTTTGAGTTAAAACAAGGAAAAATGACTGTGGCAGAGTATGAGTGCGAATTTGTTAGGCTTAGCAAGTATGCGCAAGGATGTGTGTCGACAGAAGTTATTTTGTGTAAAAGGTTCGAAGATGGGCTGAATGAGGATATTAAACTCCTGGTTGGTATTTTGGAATTGAAAAAGTTTGTAGTGTTGGTTGACAGGGCAAGTAAGGCCGAAGAACTGTGTAAGGAAAAGAGGAGGGTGGTGAGTGAGGCCCGGGATGCGAGAAAATGACCGATGGACAAATCACACCAAGCTCAATCGAAAAGATCCAAGGAGGCAAATCTTTGGACCACTGCATCTGTTAGATATTCACCTCGAGATCAAGGCAACACTCATTCGGGTATAAGAGTCCAAGCCACCTCGATGGAAAGTGTGGGCAATCCGAAGAACAAAATGGAGTGTCCAAGTTGTGGTAGATATCACACTGGAGAGTGTTGGGGAAACAATTGAAATTGTTATAACTGTGGTTCCTCGACCATTTTATCTGAGATTGCCCCAAGAGGGATGACAAGGAAAAGAAGCAAGAGATAAGATCTAGTAATGTACCTAAAAGGGGTAGGCCATCAAAGAACCCAAGAGGTGGAACTAGTGGTAGAGGTGCGTCACGAGATTCTGTTATGAGATCAGAGGGTCGAGTGTCTGCAAGGACGTATGCCATTCACGCTCTCGAGGAGGCATCATCTCTGGATGTAATAACGGTACTTTTTCTCTTCATGACACCTCTGTTATTGCTTTAGTTGACCCAGGGTCTACCTATTCCTATATTTGCATGAGACTGGCATCTAATTTGAGTATGACTATTGAGTCTACAAAATTGTGGTTAAGGTGTCAATCATGTGTTAGTTGATACGGTGTGTAAGAATTGTCCTTTGACAATTAGGTGTCATTGTTTTCCCGCAAACTCATCTTATTACTGTTTGATGAATTTGGCTTAATTATCGGCATGGATTGGTTGACTACCCTTAGTTTTTTAGTAAACTGTGGTAGTAAGTTTATTGAACTGAAATGTGAGAACGAAGATATTATTCGAGTTGAATCAGGTGAATCAAATAGTCTACCGGTGATGATTTCTTCCTTGAGAAATGGATGTGAGTCTCGCGTTTGTATTGAATACTCAAGAGTCTGAGGTGAAGATTGAATTAGTGCCGGTGTTATGCGAGTATCTGGATGTATTCTTGGAAGAATTACTTAGATTACCTCCACTTAGAGAGGTCGAGTTTGGGATTGAGTTAGTTTCAGGAACGGGACCTATTTTGATTGCTCCGCATAGGATGGCACCATTAGAGTTGAAAGAATAAAGGTTCAGTTGCAAGAATTGACGAATAAAGGTTTTGTGAGACCGAGCTACTCACCGTGGGGTGCTCCGATATTTTTTTATAAAGAAGAAAGATGGGTCGATGAGATTGTGCATAGACTACAGACAACTCAACAAGGTGATGGTGAAAAATAGGTATCCTTTACCAAGGATAGATGACCTATTTGACCAACTGAAAGGAGCTACAGTATTCTCCAAGATAGATTGAGGTCTGGTTATTACCAGTTGAAAGTGAAGGAGCAGGATGTGTTGAAAACTGCATTTCAGACGAGGTATGGCCATTATGATTTTCTGGCCATGCAGTTCGATTTAACAAATGCTCTTGCAATTTTCATGGATTTGATGAATCGTGTATTCCAACTGTATTTGGATAAGTTTGTGGTTGTCTTCATTGATGACATATTGATCTATTCTTAGAATGAGAGTGATCATGCGGAACATTTTAGAATCGTCTTACAGACCTTAAGAGATAAGCAGTTGTATGCTAAATTTAGTAAAAGTGAGTTTTGGCTTCAAGAGGTCGGATTCTTAGGACACATTGTGTCGGGAGATGGTATTAGAGTTGACCCGAGTAAGATTTCAGCTATTGTGGATTGAAAACCACCGAGGAATGTATCAGAAGTCAAAAGCTTTTTTGGACTAGCGGGGTACTATAGACGTTTCGTAAAGGGGTTTTCCATGATTGCTACCCCGATGACAAAACTGTTGCATAAGGATATTAAGTTTGATTGTAATGAGTCATGTCAATAGAGTTTTGAGAGATTGAAAACATTATTGATTGAGGCGCCAATTTTGGTTCAACCAGAATCTTAGAAAGAGTTCGTGGTTTATAATGACGCGTCATTAAATGGTCTCGATTGTGTGTTGATGCAAGAGGATAAGGTAGTCGATTATGCCTCGAGGCAACTAAAGTTGCACGAGAAGAATTATCTGACTCGTGATTTGGAATTGGCTGTGATTGTTTTCGCAATACAAATTGGTGACATTACTTATATGGTGAGAAGTGTCGAATCTTTGTGGATCACAAGAGTTTGAAGTATTTGATGGATCAAATGGATTTGAATTTGCTACAACGGCGATGGCTTGAGTTATTGAAGGATTATGAGTTGGTCATTGATTACCATCCGAGAAAAGTGAACGTGGTTGCAGATGCCCTGAGTAGGAAATCCTTGTATGCTTTGAGAGCCATGAGCGCGAGTTTGGCATTGTTTGATGATGGGGCTATATTGGCCGAGTTGAGAGCCAGGCCACTATTTTTTCAACAGATAAGTGAGGCTTAGAGAAATGATAGTGAGATGCAAGCTAAGAGAGCTAAGTGTGGATCGGGAAGTGATTCTGATTTTCGAGTGGGTTCGGATGATTGTTTAATATATCATGATAGAATCTGTGTACCCAGATGATGAGTTGATCCGAAAAGTTTTTCATGAGGCGCATAGTGGTTATTTGTCAGTACACCCGAGCAGTAAGAAAATGTACAACGACCTAAGGAAATTTTATTGATGGCTGGGAATGAAAAGAGACATCTCTGAGTTTGTTACAAAATGTTTGGTTTGTCAGCAAGTGAAAGTTAAGCATCAAATGCCTTCAGGATTACTTCAGCCAGTGATGGTACCCAAATGGAAGTGGGATCAGATTACCATGGATTTTGTGACGGGGTTACCTATGACGCCGAAAAAGAAAGATGTTGTGTAGGTTATCATTGATAGACTAACGAAGTCGGCTCACTTTAATCTGGTACATGTTGATTATTCACTGGATAAATTAGCCGAGTTGTATATTGCGGAGGTAGTGAGATTACATGGAGTACCTATATCTATAATGTCGGTTAGAGATCCGAGTTTCACTTCGAGATTTTGGAAGAAGTTGCAAGAAGCCATAGGTACAAGGTTAAATTTTAGTACCGCATTCCATCCGCAAACCTATGGCCAATCTGAAAGAGTGATTCAAGTTCTCGAAGATTTGCTCTAGTGTTGTGTGTTAGAATTCGAAGGTAGTTGGGAGAGATATCTACCTTTGGTCAAATTTGCTTACAACAATAGTCATCATTCGAGTATACGGATGGCACCGTATGAAGCTTTGTACGGTCGTAAGTGTCAGACTCCTTTGTATTAGACCGAGCTTAGTGAGAAGGAAATTCATGGGATCGATCTAGTAAAAGAGACTGAGGAGAAAGCGAAAGTAATCCGTAATAGTTTGAAAGCTGCTTCGGGCCGACAAAATTCGTATGCAGACTTGAAAAGAAAGGAAATTGAGTTTAAATTGGGTGACAAGGTGTTTTTGAAAGTATCCCCGTGGAAGAAAATCTTGAGATTTGGATGAAAAGGGAAATTGAGTCAGCGATTCATAGGACCGTATGAGATTACCGACAGAATTAGACCAGTGGCTTACCGTTTGGCCTTGCCGGTGGAATTAGAAAAGATTCATAATGTTTTCCATGTGTCGATGTTGCGACGATATCGCTCCAATCTTTCGCATGTGATTCCTTCAACAGAAATTGAGATACGACCAGATATGTCTTATGAGGAAGAGCCTACTAAAGTCTTGGCTCAAGAAGTGAAACAATTGATGAATAAGAGCATAGCCCTAGTGAAAGTGTTTTGGTAGAAACACGGTGTGGAAGAAGCTACGTGAGAACCTGAAGAACCATGAGAGAGCAACATCCTAATCTTTTTACTGGTAAGATTTTCGAGGGCGAAAACCTCTACAGGGGGGAGAGTTGTAACATCCCAATTTAGGGCCTAGTCGGAATAGTGGTGTAAGACCACATATCTGAGGTACAAGTATGAGTTTTGAGGTTTATGCTATGTTTGCATGTCAGTGTGAAAGTTTCATGAAATAATTTTGTTAAATTGTGGTTGAATTGTCCAAGGACTAAATTGTAGAACTTGCAAAATGTGAGATTCTAGAAGCTATTTGTATGAAATAGCTTTGGATTATCAATTAGAGGTCCTTAAATAGCAATTTTCCCAAATTCAAATTTTTGGAAAAAATTGGGCATGAATGGGTTAAAGTTTGACAAAAGGGCATCTTGGTCATTTGTCAATTAAGTGATTAAAAGGGGGAAAATGATAATAAAAAAAAATTCATTCATCTTCTCAAAGTTGCAGAAAATTTCAAGAAGCCATTGTTAGGGTTCTTCAAATTTTCAAGCTTGTTAGTAAGTGCATCCTAGCCCCGTTTTCTATATTTTTCGTATTTTTGAAGTCATAGTAACATGAGTAAGCTATTTTTTTAGCTATATGTTGAGCTAGGATTGTTGTTCAAAAATGTACCCATGTATGATATGCACGTATTTTGATGTTTTATGGAAGATTATGAAAGCTTGATGTAGTAGAGACATCTTTTGCTAAGTGAATTCCATGAAAAATGCATGTAGGGACTAGTTTGTGAAAGTCTTGAGTTTGGTCCTACATGATTTAGTGAGAATTGATGATTGCTTTAGTTGAGTAAATGTATCGGCTAAGCATGAAATGCTAGAAAGTTGAATGAAAATCACTTTACGAGCCTTGGGGCAAAAGTTAAATATGAGAAAGATTAAGGGCAAAATGGGGATTTTGTAAAAGTATGAGATAAGGGTCAGTTTAGTCAATGTGTGTATTGAATGAGTTGATTTATCATTATAGATCAAGAAAGACGAAGACCGGATCGAAACTGAGGCAAGAGCAAACTAGTGGACTAAATTGCACATCTCCATACTTTTTGATTACCGAGGTAAGTTTACGTATAAACGATGCATATATGTGTTTACATTCTTAATGCTAGCTAGTGTGTAGCATGATTGAGAACCTATGCGGTTCTATTGGAATGAATGTGATAGTAGTTGTGAATGGATGAATGGATTACAAGTAGATATGTGAATGTGTAGTGATAATGCTTGATGGTGGGCTAAGTGCGACACCACCTTAATACTTGATCGTCTGAATTGTCGAGTTTTAAAATTTATAAAGAGAATGATCTAACCTGGAAACTAACTCTAACAATGACTTAAGGCAAGTGCACCTATCGAACAGTAGTATAGTTTAGGCAAGACCGTATTGTCGAGCCCAAGGGAATTAAAAGTACTAATACTCACTTTCTTTCTATCATTTAGCTTAAATATTAAGTGATTGGTTGTTTAATCTAAAAACTAACTAATTACTAAACTAAGATGCAAAGACAAAAAGAACAAATTGAAAAAAATAACTTTTAGAAAAACTCAGTTGATTACAACGATACCCTAGAAGGAATCCACCTAGACTTCACTTGTTATCTAACACTAAACCAGATGATTTATTCACTTAGATTGATCCGTAAGACTCCTTAATTTATAACCCTCTCTCGAGGCGAATAACGTCTAACCCTAGGTTGATTAATTGAAATCTCTTTCTAAGTAAAACCCCTAGAATCGCAGTAACTCAATCTATGGACTCCTATATTAGGTTTCACCCTAATCCGGCAAAATCTCATCACCCTATCTCTAGGCGTGCGATCAACTTCACTTAATTATGATAAATCTACTCTTAAGTAGGGACTTTTGCTCCACCACCTAAGCACATTCAACTTGAATCAATATCTCGAAAATATCAACACAAGAATTAAGCACACATAATTAAGACCAAACTAAGTATTTATCATATAGTTCAGAAAACAATAACATGATTCATCTAGGTTTCATCCCCTTTACGTATCTGAAGGGTTTAGTTCATAATGATAAAAGAAAACATCTCAAGAGAAAAGATAAAACAAAACATAAGAAATCCCTAAAACCCCCTGAAGGAATTGAAGGAGAGATCCGCCGTCTTGAGTAGAATTCTGGCTTCTTGAGATGGATCAACTGGCTATCTTCGAGTGATTCCCACAAATCTGGCCTTCTGGCTTGGCTCCTTAGCCTAGCTGAATGCCTAACTGACCACCCTAGGCTCCGGCTTCTACCGAACTCCAAATGTTCCCCTAAAGGTTGGCCTCTTGGGTCTTTATATAGGCTTTGAGATGTCTTACTTGGCCTCTAAGTATCCTAATTCAAGTATAATTCCTACTCGGGTGTTTGAATAGGCTTTGGAATGTGTTTCTTTGACTCAAAGTATCCTATTCCGAGTAGAACTCCACTTGGCCGCGGCAGGGTCACGCCTATGGCACACGCTTGTGTGAATCGACTTCAGGCCATGTTCGGGTCTGTTGATGGAGGCACGGTCGTGTGAATTGTGGTTAGACCATGTTTGGACTTCTTTTAAGAGGCACGGCCATGTGGGCTTAAGTCCAGGTTGTGCTGATTTTGCGATATGGCCTATTTGGTCCATTTTAGGCCCGTTTCTCGTTCTTTTCATCCTCCAGTGCTTTCCTGAGTATAAAACATGAAAATAAAGTATTAAGAGCACCTTTTTACACAATTCAGGGAATAAATCATCCAAAAGTATGCTAAATGTGGGATTAAAATATGTTACTTTTACGGTTCATAAAATACCCCCACACTTAAGCTTTTGCTTGTCCTCAAGCAAAATTCTCAATTTATAATTAAAACGAACTTTCCACAATTCATAATTCTCATCAACAATGTCTCATCATAATTCATAGATAATTTATACATGGATAATTTAACTCAAATACTCCTAAAGACTCAAACAATTCTAAGTTATATATTTGTAGCATGAAAACATAGGTGTCTCCCCTTATCTAAATGATTACCTTTAATTTAAAACCGACAATGATTGACATCTCACTAAAGATTCACTCAAAGAACTCGAAGTGTTTAAGGTTCAAGAAAAAGCACTCATAAGTCGAACTTGAAAAGTTAATCCCATAGGCTTGCCTAAAAATCAAATCTCCACCATTGTAATATGATATGATACACTAATCAAAAGGTCTTTAACAGGGTTGTAACGGGGCTTGGGTTAAAGGTGTGGATAAAGGATGAATTATAAGGTTTAGAATCGAGATTGAATTGACAAGTTACCTAACTTTTAGAAAAATAATTGAACTAATAATTTGAATAATTACATCACATGAAAATACTAATAATATGAGCTTCTTCTTCAAGATGCTGAATTTAAACATACAAACTCTTAGAACATAGAACTAATAATGAATATACTTCATTTTTTAGAACAAACTAATAGATACATAATATAGAAAGAACTTTATCAATTGAAATAAAGTAATTAGGCAACTGATCAAATCAATTCTCGATAGAAGGGTAGTCAAAGGAATGGTGATAATAAATACAAAGGGTTTTGGGTTAATATTAATGGGTAAATCAATAAAACGGGTTGTTAGGATCAATGGGGTTCACTAGGGGTTAATTGTGAAGGTAGGCTTTTTAGTGGAGTGAGTGGGTTAAAACCTAAGTGCCTTTATCATCTCAGTATATCAAATAAAAATGTGGTCTTAACATGTATAATCGAGGCAAGTTCTAGAATAACAATTAAGTGTTGACACACTCATAATCAATAAAGTGAGCACGAAAAAGAATATATGTTCTAAAAGGCTCAAATCTTACAAAAATTATGGGTATTTGACATTAATCCCTATAAATTTCAAACTTCAAGGTAATATTCAAATTCAGTTCGACAACTTAGAAAATTGTTGATTCTTGAAAAATAGACGTATCATGCTTGATTCTCTAGTATCTAAAAGTTTAAATCATCAATGTACAATTATCAATGACTTAATCCAAAACATATCAACAAAAATCATAAATCATCAGAAATTTCATCCTAATTAGTAATATGAGGAAATTACTTAAGAACTAGATATAATTCAAGGATTTGAGAATAATGCAAAAAGTTAGGCACTTTTCCCCCCACACTTAAGATGTACATTGCCCTCAATGTACAAAGATAGATAAATAATGATGTAATGATAAAATCAAAAAAGGAGAGGAGAAGTGAAACTTCCTGAATTTTTTCTAGGATCACTATTCCCGGCCCGATTTGGAAGAGGAGGCGGTGTTGTGGTGGATGCCAACAATTATTGTGCTAGATGAAGAAATTGGGAAACATGTGACGGATTAGCCAAGAATTATTAATAAAAATTCAAAATATATGAAATAAATATTTAAAGAAAAACAAGCTAAAGGGAAGAAAAATAAAAAGGAAAATAAACTTAGAAGAATAGGTAAATGGACTGAGGAGTCCTTATTGTTGGATGGTTTGCGAGGTGGGTGTGATTTCTAAGGCTTTGTTGAGCCAGTGGTCGTGGTTCCAGTGTAATTCCCTAGCAGCCTTTAGAACCTAAAACTAAGAAACTAAAGTAAAATAAACTAAATTAAGTAGAAGAGACGTAAAGATCAGGAAATTGAAGCAAAAGAGAAAGGAAAAATAGAACCGAAAAGGTCTCGAAGACCCTTGGCGTGTTAGAGGGTTGAAGTGGTCGGCATGAACTTATGTAGATCGGTCTCCCACAGGGAGATTGTGTTTGAATCATACCTTCTCCCACGCCTGTGGATTGTGGGCGTAGATTCACACTACCGCCTCGCCGCGGCAGTGTTGTGAGTGTGTTGTTTCCCACCCATTTTTCAAACTGCCACGCCCGTTTCTAAGAAGTCAGTGTCAACCATGGTCGTGTCGCACGGCCGTGGTGTTCTGTCAGTGCCCGTGAGGTAGTGGTTGGGTCCGTGACTTCAAAAATTAGTTGGGTCTGATTTGTACCGTCTCTGCCATATTAGTATGGAGATTCTGTACTTCCACATGCCCAAACCGTTTGAAATTGAGTCCTCGAAGTAGCCACTTTGATTTTATTGTATCCTAAGCTAAATCTAAATGGCATGAAGAATAAGAAGAAAATAATAAAGAAGATAAAATAAAATAATGGAAAATGCAAGAAGAAAGACAACTAGAAAAGAAAAAGGAAGAATGAGGTTTAAATAGAGATGTGGCTCGTGTTTTGGGAATTTTGCCACATGGCTATGGCCATGATCGTGTGAGAGGCCATGTGGTCTGGAAATCTGCTCTCTTGGTTAGTTCGGTGCTAAAGAAGAAGAAGAAAAGGAAAGAAGAAAAAAATAAAAATGTAAAAATAAATAGGGTTAGTGCTCGGGTTGCCTCCCAAGAAGCGCTCGCTTAAAGTCTTAAGCTAGAATTTACCTGTTATTCGTATGGTCATGGTGGTTTGAGGAGGTGAAAATCCTTTCACATGCGATTAATTCGATTATGGATATATAGTTTAAGTCGAGCAGTGTTTACCTCAAACGTGTTGAATTTAGGATTGCTTACCTCAATTGGGCCGTATAAGAAGATATTAAGTACCTCAAAAGTGATTTCTTCATTTGTCTTGAGGTCTGAAGTGGTGATTCAAGGGTCTTCCTTATTTATCAATACCTGATCCCCTATTTTGAAGTGATTTGTTATTCCTATCAGCTCGTCTGTGATGAAGGTTGAACAAATTTGTTATCAACTGAATTTACTTTCTCACCTTCAACAGTCGATGTTCTAGCGAGTCAAGAGCTTGTAGACTGATTGATTCGTCACCTATACGAAGAATGAGTTCTCCTGTACCAACATCAATTTTAGTCCTGGCAGTTGCTAGAAAGGGTCTTCCTAAAATTAAAGGAATCGAATTGTCCTCATCCATGTCTAAAATGACAAAGTCTACCGGGAATACGAATTTATTAATTTTGATTAGAACAATTCTATTATACCCCGAGGAATTCTAATAGTTTTATCAGTTAATTGAATGCTCATCCTAGTTTGTCTGGGTTTCTCTAGACCTAGTTGTTTAAACATTTTATAAGGCATAACATTGATGCTTGCCCCTAAATCATCTAAAGCATTACCAATAGATAAACTACCAATTAAACATGGAATTGTAAAACTCCTTGGATCTTTTAGTTTCCATGGTAGTCTATTTTGTAGAATTGATGAGCACATTACGTTTAGCTCCACATACGACTCCTCATCTAACTTATGCTTGTTCGTAAGGAGTTGTTTTAAAAATTTCCTTGAATTTGGCATTTGTGACAGAACTTCAAGAAGCGATAAGTTAATATGTAATTTCATTAAAAGTTTAAGAAACTTACCGAACTGTTCCTTTGTATCGTCTCTCTTTAACGCTTCGGGATAAGGTATGCGAGGTTGGTACTCTTTGACTATCGGTTTTGGCTTTTCTTGTGTTACCTCAATTTTATCTTCTTCTACCTTAGTTTCTTCCCTTGGGTTTGGTACGTCTAACCCTTCACTATCGTAAATGGCTAGAGTTTTCTCTCTCGGGTTAGTTTTAGTATTGCTTGGCAAGCTTCCTTGTGGTAGTTCTGAGATCAGCTTAGCAAGTTGTCCAACTGACTTAGTAATTTCCCCAACTTAAATAGTAAGTTCACCAACTTGGTTCTTGATCCCTTCAATCGATGTTTGTTGATTCGTAAGGGTGGTCTCAGTGTCTTAGAGATGGGTATCTGTGGCTGCTATGAATTTTGTCAACATCTCTTCAATTTTCGACTCCTCTTCCTGTTGGTGAGGTGGTTGTTGAAAATCTGGAGGGAGTTCTGGTCTTTGGCTATTTTGATAATCCTACGAGAAATTGGGATGGTACCTCCAATCTGTATTATAAGTGTCATTATAAAAATTTCTTTGTGGTCTAGAATAGTTACCCGTATAGTGAGCTTGCTCGTTTTCCATGCCATATCTGTAGGGTGGGTACTCAAGATTCGCCATGCCTCCTAAATTCGAATCATATTGTATTTCGGGCCTGCGAGAGACATTGATAATTATTCAGTGCCATCTTCTATAGACTAAAATTATCTTCCAAAACTGAATAAAAGAAAAATTAGCAAACTAATAAAAATTAAATTGCAAAAAATAAAAAATAAAAAAATTGCTAAAGTAATAAAAATAGGGCTTTCTTAATATTTTAGTTCCCCAGCAATGGCGCCAAAAACTTGATCGTCTGAATTGTTGAGTTTTAAAATTTATAAAGAGAATGATTGTAACACCCAAACCCAGTCAAAACGCTACGACCGAATCTGGTATGTCACGGAGAAGAAAAATGATTTTGAAAATAAATTATCGTCTCTAATTCAAGGAAAACTTTTGATTTTATGAAAGCTGAGTTGATTTAAATAGATTGGTAAAACCGTTTCGAAATTTGCTTTAAAGAGATTCTAGTTACTTTGTTAATCTTACAAGTTCGCTTAATTATCTGAAGATGAAGTTTTGGAAAATTCTCAAATTCTTTGAAGTTTGTGAAAACATTCATTTCCTAGGTACTTTTTGTTTTCAAACAGGCTTTAATGTTTAACACAGTTTCAATGATAATTTGTCAAAGCAAATAACCCAAAGTAAAATTTAGTGGCCTTGTTACAAAAAAAAAAAAAAAACTGAAATTTAAAGCAAAGTAGGTTTGAAATTAACCAATAAAATAAAAATGAACTGTTGAGCATGGCCACCTCGAGCCCATCCCGGCTCAACATCCGCGATCTACGAATCACCTGAAAATGTTAACGAAAAGGCTGAGTCACCGAGACTCAGTGTATAAATCCCCATCCCAATAATAGTAGCCCTTACATAGATTCGTAAATAAATAAGTATGCCATGCAACCCAAAACCTAACTATCCGAAACTCCTGTATCTACCCCGTCTGGTCAAAACCACTGGTGGTCAAAACCACTGGTGATCGAAGTCACAAATAATATATGTGGTCAACACCACTGGTGACCGAGGTCACAAATAATATGTTTGTGGTCAACACCACTGGTGACAACCCCGTATCGTTATGTGGGGCCAACCCATGGTGGTATCAAACCACATGGACAAATCACAAAATAGATATATGGGGTCAACACCACTGGTGACCGGAGTCACAAATAATATATATATATGGTCAACACCACTGGTGGTCAAAACCACTGAGACTTAGTCACAATATAATGAAAAGTGGGGCCCACCCACTGTGTTGTCAAAACCACTGGTGACAGTCTGAAATCATATCTTCCTCCTCTCATCAACACATTCTCATGAACATGCTATCAATGCAATATACTCATGCTCAATTGTCACAATTATTATAACAGTGCATTTACAATTTTAGCAGAAGCCTTCACCATATCCAAACAAAGTGGACTTACCCGGAGTCCTCGTTTTTGCCCACAGGGGTAGCTCAACATTTTCTACCATTATTCCGGCTTTTAACAAATCATGACATAATATCTTATTAATCTATGAAGTGTGTAAGAGTGACACACCTGGTTACTCGTAATACGATGCTCTCTACGTCAGTTCTATCGTCAATCGACACTACCGCGATCTGTCTACTCTCCTGCTCCGATGCTGGTCCACACCCAAGTGGCCAATCACGAACCGCAGATACATCCCTCTTCTTGAACTTTGGGGCTGGGGTCTCAGATCTAACCCCACCTAATGCTTGGCTGGCATTAAGGTCCATAACACCTTTGGTCACTAAATCAAATTAACACAGGGAATAACTAAGAATGGAGATTTAACCCGAAGAAACAGACCCCTTACCTAGAATAGACAGATCTCAAGATCAAGATCTAAACTACGAACCGAGCAAGTCCCGAGAATCCAACATATGCATCACCCCCTTCCTATGTTCGACCAAACACATCACTATTAACAAATAGCCATTCAGCTTTGATCATGAAATCCCGAAAGAAATAACGTAAGAAGATGCTTGCCCCTTACCTCAACACCTTACAATCACCAAGCAAAAGCCGAAGTAACACGAAGATGAGTCCCCCCTTCAATCGGCCAAGAACCTATAAGATTTGCTACTGCCTTTGGCATTTTAACATAATAAGGAAAGATGGAATCGGTAGGAACCCTTACCACAACAC
The DNA here is from genome assembly GCA_025506655.1 of Gossypium rotundifolium. Classification (NCBI taxonomy): domain Eukaryota; kingdom Viridiplantae; phylum Streptophyta; class Magnoliopsida; order Malvales; family Malvaceae; genus Gossypium; species Gossypium rotundifolium. Next base: position 96,951,618 of record CP106733.1, on the reverse strand, counting down.
TTTAACGAAACTGATTGAGAGTGGGTGGATGATGACGATCTGCTACTACAAAAATCGAAGAACAAATATGAGAACCAAGGGTATTTGGCTAAAGCACTACCCACACAATTGCCAAATCCTGGCTTTTTCCCTATAGAAAACGACAAAGGGAAGAGAGTAGAGATGGGAGAAGATTCGGCCATCAGAGACATAGGAGAAGAAAGAAAAGAAAACAGTGGAATCTTACCTGACTATGGGTTGGGATTCAACTAGAGTAGATTCTTCGGGAAATAGAAACACATAGAATGCCCTTGGGATCCAATATGTTCTGACTATGGTCCAAAAGAAGAGAAAGAAATCGAAAGGGAAGGAGGGTAATGGTTTTGGCTCTTGCGTACACAAATAAAAAAAGAACAAAGAAGAGGGATATAGATTTGGAGAGATTCGACCACAAGGGTTTCAAAAGGGAAGATGAAAACGAAAGTGAAAAGGGAATAGGTATGGCATTTTCAGCTTTAAGTGGTTATGGCAAGAAAACGAATCACAATGATGGGTGGTGAGCAAGGGTGGATTCGGCTAAGCACAAAGAAGCAGAGAAGAGAAAAATAAAAGACAAAAGGAAAATGAGAGGAGACTTAGAGAAAGGTTTCAGTTTTGGTTCCTAAGAGAGCAAGGAAACGTAACAAAATGCTATAGGTACCTCAGTTTTGACCAAAAAGAAATAAAGAGAACGAATATTTCTTCAAGCTAGCCGAAAATGCTCCCCTAAGTCTACAAATGAAATTTGGCACACTCCTAGCTACCCAAACCGATTTCTCCCTTCCGCCCTAGTGTTTGGCATTCGGCCAACACTAAGCTCCTATGTCCATCTCCTAAATTTTCTCCTGTCCACTCATTCAAACCGATTTGAATGAGTCAAACTCCTACAATTTCTCTTCTCCACCCATTTCAAATGTGTTGACTCCTTCAACACATATCCAACAGAGTCTATCCTGAGCACACTACCTCCCTAGCCTTGGCGTCAAAAACAACAAGCAGAAAAGGGAATTCTGCTACTCGAACCTAGGCTCCCTTGCTCCCCTTGAGGTGTCACCTCTCCAAGCCTTAAGAGGCGCTTCCTTACCACTTCTCCAAGGCACTTCTTGTGTCTTAACTTCTCACCAATTACTTTTAACACCCAGCTCAAACAGCTCCCTTCCTCTAGAAGCCCAAAACGTAACTTTTTGCTATGACCCTAGCCTATCCCTGGCTCAAGCCTAGACCCTAAAATAGTCCAAACTAACATACCTACCAAACAATACACATGCAACCACACGAAAAGCAACAGCCCCGATTTAGGGATGTTATAGTTCTACCCCCGTTAAAAATAATTTAGCCTCAAAATTACCTGGTCAAAAGAGTTGAGGGTATTGCTGCCGCATCACATCCTCCGATTCCCACGTGGCCTTTTCAATTCTGTGATTCTGCCATAATACGTTCACTAAAGGCACTAACTTCCTACGCAAGACCTTAACATCCCGATCCAGAATCTGTACTGGTTCTTCCTCGAAAGATAAATCTGGGCTCACTTCAATATCCTTTACTGGCACAACATGTGATGGATCTGATCGATAGCGTCTAATCATGGAAACATGGAACACGTCATGGATCTGACTCAATTCTGCTGGTAGCTCGAGCTGATAAGCTACCGGTCCCACACGCTTCAATACCTTATACGGCCCGATGAACTTAGGGCTCAGCTTGCCCTTCTGACCAAATCTCAACACCTTCTTCCACGACGACACCTTCAGGAAAACTTTGTCACCCACTGCAAACTCTATATCCCTCCGCTTGAAATCAGCATAAGACTTCTGCCTGTCCGACGCTTCCTTCAGATGAGCTCGAATCAGCTTAACCTTATCTTCTATTTTGGCAACCAACTCTGGACCCAACAATTGACGTTCACACAATTCCGTCCAACACGTAGGGGTACAACACTTTCGCCCATACAGTGCTTCATACGGTGCCATCTGGATACTTGCCTGATAACTATTGTTATACGCGAACTCTACCAACGGTAGAAATTCTTCCCAACTGCCTCTGAAATCCAAAACACAACCCTTCAGCATATCTTTTAAGATTTGGATTACCCTCTTTGACTGCCCTTCTGACTGTGGATGAAATGCCGTGCTGAAGTCCAACTTGGTACCTAATGCTTGTTGCAATGCTTTCCAAAGCCTTGACGTGAACCTAGGGTCCCTATCGGAGATAATCGAAACTGGCACCCCATGCAATCTCACGATCTCTGCCATATACAACTTAGCCAACTTTTGAAGTGAGTAGTCAACTGAACCGGTATAAAATAAGCTGACTTTGTCAAATGATCAACAATCACCCAGATCGAATCCTTCTTCGAAGGCGTAAGGGGTAGCCTACTGACGAAATCCATCGAGATCCTTTCCCACTTTCACTGTGAAATCTTTATCGGCTGCATTAGACCCGTAGGTACCTAATGTTTAGCTTTGAACTGCTGACATGTCAGACACTTACTCACAAATTTAGTTACCTCACGCTTCAAACCCAGCCACCAAAACTACTCCCTCAAATCTCGGTACATCTTGCTACCTCCAGGATGCATAGCGTATGGATTGCTATGTGCCTCCTGAAGAATCTTCTGTCTTAGCTCCACATCTCTTGGCATACAAACTCTCCCTTGAAAACATAACTCTCCCTCGCTGCTCAAGCTATAACCCTCCAATCCACCATTCTGCACTTACAAAAATCAAGTAGTTAAGTCTTCATCCACTAGTTGTTTCTCCTTAACCTGATTAACCCATGTCGGCTTGACTTGCAGCTCTGCTAGCAAACTTCCATCATCATACAGACTAAGGTGGGCAAACATTGCTCTCAAGTCTGACACTACCTTATGACTCAATGCGTTTGCCACCACATTGGATTTCCCCGGATGGTACTCAATCGAACAGTCGTAGTCCTTCAACAACTCGATCCACCTTCGCTGCCTCAAATTCAAGTCCTTCTAGGTCAAGAGGTACTTCAAACTCTTGTGGTCTGTGTAGATGATCGACTTCTCTCCATACAGGTAATGCCTCCAATTTTTCAGAGCAAGAACCACTGTAGCCAACTCCAGATCATGCGTCGGGTAATTCACTTTGTGGGGTCTCAACTAACGAGAAGCATATGCCACTACTTTCCTCTCTTGCATCAGCACGCATCCTAAACCAGTATGCGATGCATCACAGTACTTAATATCCCAAACTTATCGAAACTTTCTTGCTGCCTGTCTGACCACACAAACAGAACTCTTTTCCTTAACAACTTAGTTAACAACGCTGAAATCAAAGAGAACCCTTCCACGAACCTTTTGTAATATCCCACTAAACCCAGAAAACTCTGAATCTCCGCTATAAACTTAGGTGGTTTCCAGTCCAATACCGCCTCAATCTTATGAGGGTTTGCCATGATTCCCTCAGCTGACACCACATGACCCAAGAAAGTTACCTCCTTTAACCAAAACTCGCACTTACTAAACTTTACAAACAACTGCTTCTCTCTCAGAATCTGTAAAACCACACGTAGATGCGCATCATGTTCCTCATCCGATTTAGAGTACACCAAGATGTCGTCTATAAACACTATGATGAACCGATCCAAGTACGCCTGAAAAACCTAATTCATCATGTCCATGAACGCTGCCTGCGCGTTAGTCAGCCCAAATGGCATTACTAGAAACTCGTAGTGCCCATAGCGAGTACAAAACACCGTCTTATGGATATCAGCCTCCTTTACCTTAAGTTGGTGGTACCCTGACCTCAAATCAATCTTAGAGAAAATTGATGCTCCCTTAAGTTGGTCGAACAAGTCGTCTATCCTTAGTAATGGGCACTTGTTCTTAATCGTCAACTTGTTCAGCTGGCGATAATCTATACACATTCTCATCGTTCTATCCTTCTTTTTAATAAAAAGCACAGGCGCTCGTGTTCAGTAGCCACAATACCCTGAGCATAACGACTCAGTCGAAGGAACTCCACCTCATATTCAGCTACTGTCTTATTCCCCTGGACCAGATTCAAGAACGCCCTACGTTGTGCATTAATATAACTGGACCCGATGTACAGCCTCCTTAAAGAAATCCCGGGTGATATCATCAGCCATCGAACCGTTCCTGACCGTGAGCCACCACTGATAAGACTCATCCCAGAGAAGAGACACTATCCCCTTCAACTTTTCCTCAGTCGAAAAGTCCAAATCATCCATGATACGTTAAGTTGCCTCAAGCCAGTACTCAGCTGTATTGGGAGCCACCCCAGAAACACCCCAGAACACTTTTGCTCCATTGGCTCGGAGTCGTTCTAACATAAATTTCTGAACCCTTGCACCCCCACCTACTCCAGCTACTCTCTCTAGAACCCGTAGCATCACCTGCGACACTGCATCATCGCCACCCATCTGATCTTGGAACTCAGTGCCCACAACTGGCGGCGGCGGTACCTCATTCTCTGACCCATGACCAGACCCTACCGGTTCAGACATGGTCATCCTACCTCTACCCCGTCCACGCGTATTACGACCTCGTCCTCTAGAGCTCATGACTAATGTTCTTGATTTAATCTGATTAATGAATTTTATGAATTAGCTTTCTTACACTGATTATTATAGAATAGTCTTATGAACCATTTATTACAGTAATTGTTCTCGTAAGTTTATACAATCCTATGGGCTCAGTCTCTAAAGTGAATTTCCACTACTAACATCCATAATGCAATTATTAAACCATAATAACATCAGCTTAGAGAACTTACCATTATTGATTGGTGCCGGGGACTCAGGTGCCATGCTTCCCAAAACATGCATTTTCCATCAAAATTATTTTGTAAACCCTTTATTGAAAACATTTTGGGCCTCAGGTGTAACATCCTGAAATTGGGCCTAGGAGAATTGAGCCCAATAGGCCTTAGGCGTAGTAGCATTTAAAATTTTTTGGAGAATAGGAGATCGGCTTAAGTGCAACTTGGACCTTTTAGATAAGTGATTTTGGAAGGTTAGGGGGCTTCTATAAAGTCTCGGGATCAAATATTAGCTTTGGGGAAATTTTGGTTTTAGGTGAAAAAAACCCTGAAAGTTGGCAGGTAGGCCTTAAGAATAAAATATGGAGAAAAGTGACACAAGTGGAGTGTGTGGTGTAGTGGCAAAGTGACGCCACTTAAGGACAAGGGAATGACGCCACAAGGAAGGAAGGAGGTCCAAGGTTCTAGTTGTAGCATTTGCATTCATTTTAGATTATTTTTATTAAATGAATTTAGACCTTAGACATAGGGTTATATTTAGTTGTGCATGGTTTAAAACACAAGGAGCTAGTTGGTAAAGTGGCTAGCGGTGTGGATTATGCTACTGAGAGAGTCAGGTTGAATCTCAAGAGAAGCAAGGAGTATTTATTTTACTGGATTGACGGTAAGAGTTTCAGCTTGAATTTAAACTCTCTTGACGGAGGGATCCCACATCGGAAAGATACAAAGAAGGAAGGTGAAGAGCTAGCTATATAAAGAGCATTCCAGGAGGAGGGTTAGAGACCTTGGTGGGCGTTTGGGCACAGGAGTGGTCGCAGCTCGGTTTAACACCAGAGTCCTATCAGGTGTGTAACTCTCTCTACTCTAGTTGTAGAGCGGCAAATGTCAAAGTGCCAGGTCCGCGGCAATAGTAGTTACATGGGCGTCGCAAGAGTGCGTGTGGGGCTTCGACGCGATAGTTGAGGCCATCGATAGTATTCTTGTGGGTTGGGGTGCTTGGCGCGATGGGTCAAGTGGGCCCAATGGGCCCGGGCCTAATTGGAATAAATTGTATGATGATATAGTATATAGTGAACTAGACTAGGTGGAACCTATATACGTGGCTAGATTTGTGTTAGGTGGGCCACACGAGCGTGTGGGCCTGAATGGGCCAAAATTGGGTTTTAAGCCCAATAGTCTAGTGACGACCGGAAATGGTAGCCGAGTCGCTCAGGATAACATTAGACCTTCGGAGGGCCATTGTAGGTGCGAAATTACAAAATACCCTTGGTTGGCAAATTACAAAAATACCCTTGGTGGGTAAATTACGAAAATACCCTTGGTGGGTAAATTACGAAAATACCCTTAGTAGGTAAAATTACGATTATATCCTTAGAGTAGCATGATTATGTTGTTTTATGTCTATCTGATTATGATGATAATTCATGTTATACTTATATTTGATATATGTCTAGCATACATGACATACTGCATACACGAATTATTATGTCATATTGCACGGGTATGATGAGAGGAGGGGGAATATGATATCCGTGTCTTTGGGACACGAGAGGTTTGGCACCTCCAAAGGGTTTGGTACCACAGATTGATTATTGTGACTTTGGGTCACCAGAGGTTTGGCACCTCCGCGTCTCGTCCCAGTGGCTTAGCACCATAGTGGGTTGGCCCCACGGTTGATTTTACGGGATTGACGCTAGTGATTTGGTATCACACGATGGGTTGGCCCCATCATTTGATTCGTGGATCGCGGTCACGGTGATTTGGTATCACACTTGTGTCTTTGGGACACCGAGGTTTGGCACTTCATAGCGACTCGTCCCTCGTGGTTTAACACCACCGTGGGTTGGCCCCACTTTTGAGATCTGGATTGTCGCCATGATTTGGTATCACACGGGTTGGCCCCACAGATGGATTTTTCGTGACTTTGGGTCACCAAAGGTTTGGCACCACATTGATGGATATCGTGACTTTGGGTCACTAGTGGTTTGGCACCACCAAGGTTTGGTACCACACGGGTAGAATCGGGAGTTTGGATGGTTAGGTTTTGGGTTGCATGACATGCATATTTTCATATGAAATTGTGTAAGGGTTTAACACACGTTGGATGGGGATTTACACACTGGGTCTCGATGACTCACCCCTTAGTTAAATTTTACAGGTAATCATTAGATCGCGGATTTGGGAGCTGAGGTGGACTCGTGGAGGCCATACATATGTTTACTCATAAATTTATTTCTTTTATTTGGACTTATTTTTAATTGGGTTTTTGTTATGTAATAAGGCCTTGGTATTTTATTTGGTTTTAGCGTTTAAATTGGTTACTGCTTATTATTAAATGTTTAATGCGGGATTTTCCTAAAATATTAATAAACCGTTTCTTATTCAAAATTACTTCAACTCAATTTTCAGAACAAATACAATTTTTACAAAATAATAACAACTTTGTAAAATGGGCATTAAATGAATCAGGTTTTATATACAAACCACGAAACGTGGAGTTTCAAAAAGAATACAAACTTTTTAACGAACGTACAATTTTTAAACATTCCTTTCATGTGACATGCCAGATCCGGTCGTAACGTTTAGGCCGGGTTTAGGGTGTTACATCAGGCCCACAGTCGAGCTTTTGAACTTAGCTCTGATACCACAATTGTAACACCCCAAACCCAGTCAAAAAGCTACGACCGAATCTGGTATGTCACAGGGAAGAAAAATGATTTTGAAAATAAATTGTCGTCTCTAATTCAAGGAAAACTTTTGATTTTATGAAAGCTGAGTTGATTTAAATAGATTGCTAAAATCGTTTTGAAATTCGCTTTAAAGAGATTCTAGTTACTTTGTTAATCTTACAAGTTTGTTTAATTATCCGAAGATGAAGTTTTGGAAAATTCCCAAAATTTTTTGAAGTTTGTGAAAACATTAATTTCCTAGGTACTTTTTGTTTTCAAACAGGCTTTAATGTTTAACGCAGTTTCAATGATAATTTGTCAAAGCAAATAACCCAAAGTAAAATTTAGTGGCCTAATTACAAAACCAAAAAAAACCAAAATTTAAAGAAAAGTAGGTTCAAAATTAACCAATAAAATAAAAATGAACTGCTGAGCATGGCCACCTCGAGTCCATCCCGGCTCTACATCCGCGATCTACGAATCACCTAAAAATGTTAATGAAGGGAAAGTCACCAAGACTCAGTGTATAAATCCTATCCCAATAATAGTAGCCCTTACAGATTCAGTAAATAAATAAGTATGCCATGCAACCCAAAACCTAACCATCCAAACTCCTCAGATTCACCTCAGTGGTCAACACCACTCACCGGTCAAAACCATCGGTGATCAAGTCACAAATAATTTATGTGGTCAACACCACTAGGTGATCGAGGTCACAAATAATATGTTTGTGGTCAACACCACCGTGACAATCCCAGATCGTTATGTGGGCCAACCCACTGTGGTATCAAACCACGTGGACGAATCACAAAATAGATATATGTGGTCAACACCACCGGTGATCGAGTCACAAACAATATATATATGTGGTCAACACCACGGTGGTCAAAACCACTAAGACTTAGTCACAATATAACGAAAAGTGGGGCCCACCCATTGTATGGTCAAAACCACTTGTGACAATCAAATCATATCTTCCCTCTCCTCTTATCAACCCATTCTCATGAACATGCTATCAATGCAATATACTCATGTTCAACTGTCACAATTATTATAACAGTGCATTTACAATTTTAGCAGAAGCCTTTAACACATCCAAACAAAGTGGACTTACCCAGAGTCCTCGTTTTTACCCACAGGGGTAGCTTAACATTTTCTACCATTATTCTGGCTTTTAATAAATCACGACATAATATCTTATTAATCTATGAAATGTGTAAGAGTTACACACCTGGTTACTCGTGTCTGACGCTCTCTCACGTCGATCTATCGTCAATCGACACTACCGCGATCCGCCTACTCTCCCGCCTCTTTGGTCCACACCCAAGTGTTCAATCACGAACCGCAGATACAACCCTCTTCTTGAACTTAGGAACTGGGGTCTCAGATCTAGCCCCACCTAACACTTGGCTGGCATTAGGGTCCATAACACCTTTGGTCACTAAGTCAAATTAACACAGTGAATAACTAAGAATGTAGATTTAACTCGAAGAAATAGACCCCTTACCTAGATCGATAGATCTCACGATTAAGATCTAAACTACGAACCGAGCAAGTCCTAAGAATCCAATGTATACGTCACCCCCTTCCTATGTTCGACCAAACGCATCACTATTAGCAAATAGCCATTCAACTTTGATCCTGAAATCCTGAAAGAAATAACATGAGAAGATGCTCGTCCCTTACCTCAACACCTTACAATCTCTAAGCAAAAGCCGAAGTAACACGAAGACGAGTCCCCCCTTCAATCGGCCAAGAACCTATAAGATTAGCTATTGCCTTCGGCATTTTAACATAATAAGGAAAGATAGAATCAGCAAGAACCCTTACCATAACACTTTAACGAAACCGATTGAGAGTGGATGGATGATGATGATCTGCTACTACAAAAACTGAAGAGCAAATATGAGAACCAAGGGTATTCGGCTAAAGCACTATCCATACAATTGCCAAATCTTGGCTTTTCCCCTATAGAAAACGATAAAGGGAAGAGAGTAGAGATGGGCTAAGATTCGGCCATTAGAGACATAGGAGAAGAAAGAAAAGAAAACAATGGAATCTTACCTGATTATGGGTTGAGATTCGACTAGAGTAGATTCTTCGGGAAAGAGAAACACATAGAATGCCCTTGGGATTCAAGAGGTTCTGACTATGGTCCAAAAGAAGAGAAAGAAACCGAAAGGGAAGGAGGGTAATGGTTTTGGCTATTGCTTACACAAATAAAAGAAGAACAAATAAGAGGGATATGGCTTTGCAGAGATTCGGCTACAAGGGTTTCAAGAGGGAAGATGAAAACGAAAGTGAAAATGGAATAGGTATGGCATTTTCGGCTTTAGGTGGTTATGGCAAGAAAATGAATCACAATGATGGATGGTGAGCAAGGGTGGATTCAGCTGAACACAAAGAAGCAGAGAAGAGAAAAATAAAAGACAAAAGGAAAATGAGAGGAGACTTAGAGAAAGGATTCGGTTTTGGTTCCTGAGAGAGCAAGGAAACACAACAAAATGCTATAGGTACCTCAGTTTCGACCAAAAAGAAATAAAGAGAATGAATGTTTCTTCAAGCTAGCCGAAGATGCTCCCCTAAGTCTACAAATGAAATTCGGCACACTCCTAGCTACCCAAACCGATTTCTCCCTTCCCCCTAGTGTTTGGCACTCGGCCAACACTAAGCTCCCATGTCCATCTTCTAAATTTTCTCCTGGCCACTCATTCAAACCGATTTCAATGAGTCAAACTCCTACAATTCTTTTCTCCACCCATTTCATATGTGTTGACTCCTTCAACACATATCCAACAGAGTCCATCCTGAGCACACTACCTCCCTAGCCTTGGCGTAAAAAACAACAAGCAGAAAAGGGAATTCTGCTGCTCGAACCTAGGCTCCCTTGCTCCCCTTGAGGGGTCACCTCACCAAGCCTTAAGTGGCGCCTCCTTACCACTTTTCCAAAGCACTTCTTGTGTCTTAACTTCTCATCAATTACTTTTAACACCCAGCTCAAACAGCACCCTTCCTCCAGAAGCCCAAAATGTAACTTTTTGCTTTGACCCTGGCTTATCCCTGGCTCAAGCCTAGACCCTAAAATAATCCAAACTAACATACCTACCAAACAATACACATGCAACCACATGAAATGCAAGGGCCCCGATTTAGGGATGTTACAATGATCAAACCTGGAAACTAACTCTGACAATGACTTAAGGCAAGTGCACCTATCGAATAGTAGTCTAGTTTAGGCAAGACCAGATTGTCGAACCCAAGGGAATAAAAAGTACTAATACTCACTTTCTTTCTATTATTTAGCCTAAATATTAAGTGATTGGTTATTTAATCTAAAAACTAACTAATTACTAAACTAAGATGCAAAGACAAAAAGAACAAATTGAAAAAAATAAATTTTAGAAATACTCAGTTGATTACGACGATACCCTAGAAGGAATCCACCTAGACTTCACTTGTTATCTAACACTGAACCATACAATTTATTCACTTAGCTTGATCCGTAAGACTCCCTAATTTATATTAAACCCTTTCTCGAGGCGAATAATGTCTAACCCTAGGTTGATTAATTGAAATCTCTTTCTAATTAAAACCTCTAGAATCATATTAACTCGATTTATGGACTCCATATTAGGTTTCACCCTAATCTGAAAAATCTCGCCACCCTATTTCTAGGCTCAAAAACGATCAACTCCGCTTAATATGATAGATCTACTCTTAAGTAGTGACTTTTGCTCCACCACCTAAGCACATTCAACTTGAATCAATATCCCAAAATATCAACACAAGAATTAAGCACACATAATTAAGAACAAACTAAGTATTTATCATATAGTTCAAAAACAATAGTGTCCGTGACACAAATCGGGTGATGGGGCCAACCCATCGTGTGATACCAAATCAACGCGGGGCGATCCCATATCTCAAGTGGGGCCAACCCACGGTGGTGTTAACCACGGGGATAAATCGCTATTGAGGTACCAAACCTCTGAGGTACCAAACCTCTGGTGGCCAGTAGTCACGGTGTGTTACCAAAACATCGGTGCCCGTCGGCACATTATCACTTGCCCCTCCACTCATCAACCCATATCACAACCATATGAGTTTATACATTTATCTTATGTATTAAAATAAAACATGCTTCCCAAAAGCATCACAATAATCTCATATAAGCGAGAGACTTACAGGGTTCTACGCTTGTACCATTTAAGGTACCAAATCCATATCTACATCAATGATTTACAAACAACAAATATTTATCACACATATTAAGCGCTATAAGTGTGTATGTACACACGATATCGATGGTAGTCCTAAATCTAAAGAAAGCGTTGGTCTGCTGATCCACTTGTCCTATATTCGGCCAAATCCATGGATTAGTCTTATGGCCTATTGACTAATTAACTTATTTGGGAGGGTTCCTTGTGAACCGAGATCTTCTATAACACTCTTTGCTATTATCTCATGTACTTGATACTCGAATACAACAAATAACCATCATTGATTAGCAAGTAAACCAATAACCTTGACTTTTAATCGAATTGCTAGAATAAGGAGATTGATCTTACCACCACTTATCGAAATTGAACACTAGAGATCGGTCGTGAGTCATTGTTTTACTTCCTGAATACCTATAAGAAATCGGTTACTAACCGTTTAGAAGCCATTCTTGAAATCGGCACCTCTCCTGTAAAAGAAATCGACGAAAAAGAAAGAAAAGGGAAGATGGACATTGGCCAAGATCACTTACCACCTTATGAACCGATTGAAGGAGAGTCTAGAGGAGATTATTCACCTTGCTATTCGGCCAAGTCTTGGAATATGAAGAGGAAATTGGCTATCGAGAAAGGAAAAGGAAAGGAAGACAAATAAAGAAATTGGTACTTCAATGGTATATTCGGCGGAGAGAGTTAATAGGGAAGGAAAGAAGTTTAACTAAAGAGCTTGAGAGAATGGTGAAAACGCAAGAAAAAAAGAGGGCTAGGAATTGGCACTTAGCAAAATTTGAAGAAAAAAAAAAACAAGGAGATCAACTCATGTATTTATAGCCACCAAGCACCCTTACGAATCTACCCTTTCTAATTAATTCAAATAAATTTTGAATTAATCCCAATAATCCTTTGATAATCCAACTAATATCCAATAATTCTTTTAATCTAATAATCCCTCAATTATGCTCCCTAAGTCTACAAATGAAATTGGCACACTCTAGCTACCCAAACCGATTTCTCCCTTCCCCTAGTGTTTGGCTTTTCGGCCAACACTAAGCTCCCATGTCCATCTTCTAAATTTTCTCCTGGCCACTCATTCAAACCGATTTCAATGAGCCAAACTCCTACAATTCTTTTCTCCACCCATTTCATATGTGTTGACTCCTTCAACACATATCCATGAAGTCCATCCCGAGCACACTACCTCCCTAGCCTTGGCGTAAAAACAACAAGCGAAAAAGGAATTCTCATTGCTCGAACCTAGGCTCCTTGCTCCCTTGAGGGTCACCTCACCAAGCCTTAAGTGGCGCCTCCTTACCACTTTTCCAAAGCACTTCTTGTGTCTTAACTTCTCATCAATTACTTTTAACACCTAGCTCAAACAGCACCCTTCCTCCGAAAGCCCAAAAGCGTAACTTTTGCTTTGACCACGCTTATCCACAGCTCAAGCCTAGACCCTAAAATAATCCAAACTAACATACCTACCAAACAATACACATGCAACCACATGAAATGCAAGGGCCCCGATTTAGGGATGTTACAATGATCAAACACGAAACTAACTCGACAATGACTTAAGGCAAGTGCACCTATCGAGCAAGAGTTTAGTTTAGGCAAGACAGATTGTCGAACCCAAGGGAATAAAAAGTACTAATACTCACTTTCTTTCTATTATTTAGCCTAAATATTAAGTGATTGGTTGTTTAATCTAAAAACTAACTAATTACTAAACTAAGATGCAAAGACAAAAGAACAAATTGAAAAAATAAATTTTAGAAATACTCGATTGATCACGACGATACCTAGAAGGAATCCACCTAGACTTCACTTGTTATCTAACACCGAACCATACAATTTATTCACTTAGCTTGATCCGTAAGACTCCTAATTTATATTAAACCCTTTCTCGAGGCGAATAATGTCTAACCCTAGGTTGATTAATTGAAATCTCTTTCTAATTAAAACCTCTAGAATCATATTAACTCGATTTATGGACTCCCATATTAGGTTTCACCCTAATCTAGAAAAATCTCGTCACCCTATTTCTAGGCCTGCAATCAACTCCGCTTAATATGATAGATTTGCTCTTAAGTAGTGACTTTTGCTCCACCACCTAAGCACATTCAACTTGAATCAATATCCTGGAAATATCAACACAAGAATTAAGCACACATAATTAAGAACAAACTAAGTATTTATCATATAGTTCAAAAACAATAATGTAACAACCCAAACTCGCCCCAAACACTATGGTCGAATCGGATCGTTCTGAGGAAAACCTTTTCAAACCATTTCTAAACCCATTAAGCTTTGTTGAAAAACTTTTGGATTGGATTATCTTAATAAAATCATACTTAGTGTTTATTTTAAAAAAATATTTAAGTCAAGTTATGAAACAAATTTCAAGCTGTGCTGATGGCATTTTAAAATATTTTCGTGTTTAATTGGAAAACGTAATCTAAATTCAACAATAATAATATCAAAGTTTAAAATAATATCCAACATAAGAAAATAAAAAAATAAAGTATCGTGAGGCCTTATTACATCCAAATAAAATAAACCCAAAGTAAAATTATTAAACTGAAATTAAAGTCATTTAAATTTAATTCCTTTGCATGGCCACCTCGAGTCAACCCTGGCTCCACATCCGATCTAAGTGTCACTGAAAAATATAAAGGAGAGGGTGAGTCACCAAGACTCAAGATGTAACCCTTCCCCATTTTAAAGCATTTCCATACACATCAAATAACAATTAATATGCGAATAATGTGTACCCAACCTAGCCAACCATACGCCATTGTCTACCCGTTGTGGTACCAAACCACTGGTGGTGCCAAACCACTTGGTGACATATAGTCACAATGTGTTACCAAAACACTTTGGTGTCCGTGAGACACAAATCGGGTGATGGGGCCAACCCATCGTGTGATACCAAATCACCGCGACGATCCCATATCTCAAGTGGGGCCAACCCGGTGTGTGTTAACCACGAGGGATAAGTCGCTATTGAGGTACCAAACCTCCTGAGGTACCAAACCTCTGGTGACCGTAGTCACGGTGTGTTACCAAAACACCGGTGCCCGTCGGCACATTATCACCGCCCCTCCACTCATCAACCCATATCACAACCATAACAGAGTTTATACATTTATCTTATGTATTAAAATAAAACATGCTTCCCAAAAGCATCACAATAATCTCATATAAGCAGAGACTTACCGAGGTTCTCGCTTGTACCATTTAAGGTACCAAATCCATATCTACATCAAGCGGTTTACAAACAACAAATATTTATCACACATATTAATCGCTATAAGTGTGTATGTACACACCGATATCGATGGTAGTCCTAAATCTCGAAAGAAAGCGTTGGTCACCACTGATCCACTTGTCCTATATTCGCCAAATCCATGGATTAGTCTTATGGCCTATTCTACCTAATTAACTTATTTGGGAGGGTTCCTTGTGAACCCGAGATCTTCTATAACACTCTTTGCTATTATCTCATGTATTTGATACTCGAATACTTTCAAATCGACCATCATTGATTAGCAAGTAAACCAATAACCTTGACTTTTAATCAATTGCTAGAATAAGGAGATTGATCTTACCACCACTTATCGAAATTGAACACTAGAGATCGTTTGTGAGTCATTGCAATATTCATCTAGGTTTCATCCCCTTCAGGTATCTGAAGGGTTTAATTCATAATGATAAAATAAAACATAAGAAGTCCCTAAAACCCCTGAAGGAATTGAAGGAGAGATCCACCATCTTGAGTAGAATTCTGGCTTCTTGAGATGGATCAACTGGCTATCTTCGAGTGATTCCCACATATCTGGCCTTCTGGTTCGGCTCCTTGGCCTAGTCGACTGCCTAACTGACTGCCCTAGGTTCTGGCTTCTACCGAACTCCGAACATTCCCCTAAAGGTTGGCCTCTAAGGTCTTTAAATAGGCTTTGAGATGCCTTACTTAGCCTCTAAGTATCCTAATTCAAGTATAATTCCTACTCGGGTGTTTGAATAGGCTTTGGAATGTGTTTCTTTACCTCAAAGTATCCTATTCCGAGTAGAACTCCATTTGGCCGCGGTAGGGACACGACTATGGAACACGTCCGTGTGAATCAACTTCAGGCCGTGTTCTGGTCTGTTGATGGAGGCACGACCGTGTGAATCGTGGTTAGATCGCGTTTGGACTTCTCTTAAAAGGCACAATTGTGTGGGCTTTAAGTCCAGGCTGTGTCAATTTCGTGATATGGCCCATTTGGTCTGTTTTAGGCCCAATTCTTTTTCTTTTCATCCTCCAGTGCTTTCCTGAGTATAAAACATGAAAAGAAAGGATTAAGAACACCTTTTTACACAATTCAGGGAATAAATCATCCAAAAGTATGCTAAATGTGGGATTAAAATATGTTACTTTTACGGTTTATTAATACTTAACAACGATGGGCTGTGTGCGATACTATAGTTAAGTATATTATTTAGTGGGCTATGTGTGAAACCACTATGAATACGTCTTGGTAGGCTATGTGCGATACTACCTTATTATCTGATTGTGGTGGGCTGAATGCGAAACCACCGAGTAATTTAGCTGTGTGGATGTATTAGTGTAATAAAATGATGTGTTATATTTTTGAGTAAATATGGTATTGAGTGCAGGGGTGCATGTCAATGAATGTGACTATGAGACTCATGATGTGTTGGAAATGTGCTAAGGGATAGAAAGAGTAAGCATAGTTGTAGATGTGAATAACATATGTTAATATAATGCTAATTGTTGTTTAGCTTATACTAGGATGCTTATATTGTTTATGTGTAAACTTACTAAGCTAAAAGCTTACTCTCTTTCTTTTCCCTTGTCTTATAGAGAAAAAAGTGTTGATTCGAGATATGTGGATTAGCCGGAAGATCGCCCACACTATAGTACACTCCGATACAGTAAACTTGATGTTTTGTATATGGCATGTATAGAGGCTAAACAAGTTAGTGGATTTTGTTGTATTGGCCAAGATATGTTAGCCTTTAGATGGATAATCTATTTTGTATAATGCCATGGTTGATGGATACTTTATTATATGAAAAGATGTAGTTATCCATGTGAGGTTGTGTTTGAATTTGAGTTGATTATGGATGTGTCATATGAGTACTTATTGTATAAGCTAGATGGGTGTAAAGAACTTAGCAAATAGCTTTGTTCTTGTCCATATGGGTAGACACACGGGCATGTGTCTAGGCCATGTGTGACACACGGTCAGCCCATGGGCATGTGACTTGGCTATGTGTCCCCTGCACGTTAGTATTTTAAGCCAGAATAGACCACGGGCTTGCCACACGGGCATGTGTCTAGGCCATGTAAAGTGGTCAGTGCTCACCACGGATGGAGAACACGAGTTTGTCCAAGCTGTGTGAATTTAGTCAATGTCGACCACGGGTAGAAGACACGGGCATGTCTTGAGGGTACACGGGCGTGTCCTGTTCCACATGGGCGCGTGGCCCTTGTCTAAGTG
This sequence comes from Gossypium rotundifolium, assembly GCA_025506655.1. Classification (NCBI taxonomy): domain Eukaryota; kingdom Viridiplantae; phylum Streptophyta; class Magnoliopsida; order Malvales; family Malvaceae; genus Gossypium; species Gossypium rotundifolium. The sequence continues at coordinate 96,934,468 of CP106733.1, read as the reverse complement.
AAAGAAGTTTTAAGGTCGATAAAGCTTCGATAGAGCCCTGGAAGCTCTCGTATGTATGTTTAAGATCTCATAGATCCTTAATGAGGTGGTTGTGGTAGCTATTGAGAGTTTTCAAGTTGGGAATAAAATGGAATAAGTCTGGTAATGCCTTGGGCCCGGTTTTGTAGTAGAACACGGGTAAAGGGTGTTACATTAACCATCAGTTACTATCACATTCGGCAAAGAGGAGAGATCCCTAACTCGAGCTCACTGGCTAAACAGTCAAAGATTTAAAAGTAAAGGGATTGGAGATAGATGAAAAAAATAAAGAAGATCAAAGATTGAAAGTGTAGAAGTCGACTAAAGATTCTCAATAGGCAAAGTGAAAGTATTCGGCTTTATATAAATGAGCAGTACTGCAGAAATTTGAAAGAGTAAGAAGAAGGATTCAGTTTAGAGATGAAAAGGTAAGAAAGGAAAGAAAGAAATCGTGAAGAAAAGAATGATAAATAAATCGGCCTAAGGTTGAACAGGTATATTCGGAACCAAGAATGACCAAAATGATGATGCTATTTTGGCTAAAAACAAAAGTGAACCCGAAAATAAATAGTCTTGAAACTGAGTGGCCAAAAGAGACAAAACGAAAAAGGAAATGAGAGAACTTACACAAGCAAAAATCGGCTATCACAAAAACAACACTCCAACACCCTTAAAAAAATGGCCAAAACTAAAACCTGTGCCTACCTATTGTCCATTTCGGCTCCAACTCCCCAACAAATCAAATCCCCTTGATTTCCTCCCCTTATCACTCCATAATCCACTCCTTAAATCCCTCACTTGACCAATTCAAACCTTCTCCACCAAAGTTCAATTCCAACTCAACCTCTTGTCGACCACATGTGCAAAAAAATGCTCAAACAACACAATCCAAGATTCGAACCTCTGACCTCCTTGCCACCCTTGTGACTCCACCTTTCCACTCCACCACAGGCTCTCTTTGTGTCCCTTTTTAATCACAATTATTTAAAAGGCTTAATACCAGGAGTCGGGGTTCCCCTAGTGCTAAAAATAAAAATTTTCCATATAACATGACTTGAACCCAGGACTTCATAGAAGCCCCCAAACACTCCAAAATCACTTAACCATCACACCAACATTCAATTGTGTCGCTTTCATGTTCTCAAGAATTTTAAAGGCTCCCACGCCCAAGGCCCAATTCTTCTAGGCCCAAAATTTGCGGCGTTACACTAGGCTAGTCTATAATTTAAAATCTAGAACTCTGATACTACCAAATGTGACACCCCAAACCCGACCGACACGGAACGACCTAAATTCGAAGTATTACAATATCCACTTAAGTGACTCTCCAGCTAACGACCACCCAAGACACACCCCGACCTTATAACACATCAATCTTATCTGATTATTAGCTATTTATTAACATAGAAGTAAACTATGAGCCAATTTTAAAATTTTCCTAAGTAATTTAACCTAAGGGCATTTTTGTCATTTTAACACCTATGGTAAAACTAACCAGATTTTATATCTAAATGTTTACCAACCTTCTTTTAGTCAAAATTATGCAAGCCTAAAAATTTCAGCTTAATTCGAGTTCGCTTACTATGTCTAATTCAATTTTTACTATTAAGGACCAAATTGTAACTAATACAAACTATTCGTACCTATCCCGAATTATAATTTAAATGTGTTTCTATCAAATTTTATCCATTACAAGACTAATCTTAAAATTTTACCAAGTTCCCTTACCATCTAGGGCTTTAATTAGACTGATCAATTTTTGGAACTAAATTGTAACTTAAACAAATTAGAATACTAATTTAAAATGACAAAAATTCAAACCCCCAAAAACCCACTGTAGTTTTTTTTTTTTCAAAAAATTAACTTTAAAACCGAATTTTGCATATTTTAATGACCAATTAAACCTGATTTAACTACGATTAATTAACATATATATACACACAACTTCAATTGAATTTATTGACATCAATTAAACCTCAATTAAATAGAATTAAGCAATTAATTTCATGCACATCAAACACCGAATAACTCAGACAAGTGGCATACCTTAGTCACTAGTAAACCACTCCATGAAAGCTTCATTTAAACAATCGTTAGGATAAATTTCATGCTTCACACACCGTGTTATCAGTCACCCTGTTATAAATCAACAATACACCATAAAACAATCAATAATTAAACTCAAACATACCTCAAAATTATTATAAAATCATTCAAAATAAATGTCCAATGTCCAAAGTCCATTTACAACCAAAATCAAAAAAAAAAATCCTGGGAGTCCACAATGCCCAACTACAATCTCTAAAATGCTTAATAAAGTCTTTACCAAGCCTAAATCTCTTGGAACACTCTTGCTTGGTTCCTCAGCTCTTCAATCCCGACGAATATCTGCACGAATGTGAGGGTGTGAGCTTTGAAAAGCTCAGTGAATGCTAATAAAAACAAGTAAATTAACATCCAATTCATGCTTAATTCTCAACCAATCATTCACCAATTGTCAGCCAAAATAATTAAACACGTCTATTTAATTTTCATAAACATTTTTAATACCAAAAATTAATTATTCATGCCTTTCAATCATCAATTGATATAGCAACAATCACACAAAAATATATATTGGCATTCATTTCTCATGGCTTAATCGGGTGATCATACATCGGATAAACGGATCTCTGAACTCCCGCAAATATTAAATATAGTCCACCAAGTTGAGCGGGCCGAAGCACACGCTCCCTTATAGCGCCTCAAATAACCCATTGAGTGGAGACTCATGCTCAACACTCCCTTATCTACTCCAACAAATCAGTCCACTTAGAGCCTAATTGCTCACAAATAACATATCAATATGGTGAGTACTCACAAATCCTATGGCATGCCAACTATATCCAATGGATCCACTTTGCATGTTGCCAATATATTCAATCAAACATAGCAAATAAATCGGTCATTATTATGCTCAATTTAATGTGACAAAATGATTATGTATTGCTTGTAACATAGCCATTTAACATCCATTTAAATCAAGCAATTCACATAACAATTTCCCATATTCAATTATTCAATGTAACACCAACATATCATGATAAAACAAATTCAGTACACATGCTTTAAATTATACTTAAACTTAAACCGATTAACTAACACAACACCACCCAAAATAAAGACTCACTTACAATTTTCTTTTTCATACAAATTCAATATATTGCATATTTACTACCAATCTTGCAAAAATTAACCATTCAGCCATAATTAATTAAGCTTCTAATTAAACATAATTGAGGGTCAATTTACCAAATTGCCCTTAGAAACACTTACCACACAAAATTTTTTTCTACCACAACAAGTGATCAACTAGGCAATTTCGAGCTTCGATTTTGATTATCTTGGTCCTCTTCAAGATTCAGAGCTTCAACAAAGGTAAAGTCGACATTACCACCTTCCCAAAGCTATATTAAACACAATTTTTAATTTACTATACTAATACAAATTCACTCACAAAGATACCTTACAGAATTTGTAACATCAAGCTGAAAACTCGATTCCTCACAAAATCGACCTCTCCAACCCTCTTAATCACTTCCAAACATCAACACTAAACCAATTACACATAAACTAAGTATCAATTTCACATTTAAATCAATTTCATAAAATCCAGAAAATTAATTCAAGAAGATGTCAAAATTCAGATTTCTTCAAATTACCTCACAAATCATGTTTAATCTTGATTACTAAAACTAAAAACCTTCTAATAGATCCATTTTGAGTTGGAAAATCCATTGTTTTGTGGATTTCCTCTCAAAATTAGAGATCCACCATTAAAGCACCTTAAGCTTTTGAAGAAGATGACATTGATAAAAAAAATCATGTAATTGACTCTCAAATCATGTAAAAATATTTCAAATCAGCATAAAAATAAGTTTAGAAATGGTAATTACCTTTGATTCATTCTAAATCCTTTGATTGAAAATCTTAATTCAAGAATCTTGAAAAATTTTAGAATATTTTTGGCTACTTTTGAGAATAAGTTTGGGTGAAAAGAGAGAGTATTTTGAGAAGGAAATTGTTTGGATCTATTCTTGGATGATAGATCTTTAAAACCATGCAAATAAAATGAAATTTATAGCTCTCTAATATAATGTAAATGGTGTTAAAAGTAGGCTAGATACATTGTTTTGAAAGCTGAAACAACATACCAGAATTTTAAAAATTGGGGAATTTGCCTAATGGCCACTCCCACATTTCCATTATTTTTCCATTTAATCCTTTTCCTCCAAAATTTTAAAATTTAAGGTTTATTTTCCAAATAAATACCACAAAATTTATTTTAATTATTATTTAAATTTAACTTAATTTAACCCCAAATAAAAATTATTTTAAAATTCTTTTTCAACCCAAATTAATTATTTTCACTAATAATTATATAATTAATTAAAATTAATTTTCCAAAAATATTTTTAATTTTTGATTATTGTTTAGTCGGTTTTAAATGAAATTAACCTCCTAAATTAAATTAAAAAATTACTAAAAACCTTATAAATTCATAGTTTCACATTCAGAACCCTAAAAATATACCTGAAACTTTTAAACCCGGTTTAGGCATATTACATAGCCAAGGAGAACATCTTGCCAAGCATAAAAGTAGTTAAACTGGACCTATAGTGTCACAGCACAGAGCCCATGATCTGTTAGGTCTTGAAATTGGTCCTGTAATGTCGCGACTTGACTCTGAGATGGGCCAAGGAGACTAAGCCCCTTAATGAGCAAAGTCTCAACCTTCAACTCTCAATGTCTCTACCAAGAGACTTCTCATTAGCAATGTCGTGATATCACCTTACCAACGTCATGACATTGAGTTCATGATAGCCAAATCGAGAGGGCAGCATATAGAAATTTTGGGTCAATCTTGCCATAATTGTGTTTAATGATGGCGACAATATTGTAATTGAAGGGTTGTTGCTATTTGTCCTATAAATACTTGTTAGAAGATTGGGTTTGGAAACTGTAACAGAAAATAGGTTTAACGGAAAACTAGAGTTTTAAAAAATTTTCCAAAATAAGAACTTGTTTGTGTTATTTAAAGTAATAAACACTTAATCAAATCGTATCTTTATGATTCGTCTAGGATGAACACTTCGATCGTTTAGTCTTCTCCGCTATCTTCAAGCTCACATCTGCCGAGTGGCTCATTTCGAATCAAAAAATTGTTCACAAAAAATTACTACTAGGGTAATTTCATAATCTCTAAAATTTTTGGGTCAAGTTGTAAATAACAAGAATACCTCTAGAAATTTTCTAAAATATTTTATTCAAAGAATTTTCTCTCTACAACTTTTCTTGAATTCAAGTGTATGTGAATAATGCTAGAGTATGCCCAAAGACTAATCATGAAATGATTGTAATTACATACTCATTTTACTTCGTCACTAATATAAGGCATTGCCATTGTTATTTCAGTTTCTTTTTTGTGTATATAAATAAACTAATCAATCATAAAGTCTTAAGAATAATATGATTATTCTCAACAGGTCCTTAGTCAAGTATGATTGTGGGCTTAGACAATAATAAGGCATTGAGACTAATGTGTAATTGATTGATGACAAAGTGTTGTCATTGACATAGGGATGTCCAAATCAATACATGAATATGTGTTAGAGAACAACATATTAGACTGACCCGCCATGATTATATTTATTGAATTATTATGTAATAGACACAATATTACTCATAGTGATAACTATATATATGATCCTCAGACTTGATATCATCATTGTCCCAACATCATGAGTCGTATATTTCGATATAGTCAAATGTCTACCATAACAATTTGTATTATAAAGATTGATGTTGGATATACCTCAATCCATGTAGTGAGATATGGTTGATCAAGATAGGATTTACCCCTTTTACATAATGGGAGCAATATCTTAGACCTCTTGATAGAGTGAGACTAGAAATGCATAACTATACTCAAATAAGTTTATATGAGAATCAAACTTATTTGTTTATTGTAGTTTACTCAGAAAAATTAAGAAATATGAGATTGGATTTTACAAGTGTGACTATTCCATGACTTGTGTCCTGTAACACCCCTAAGCCGTATCTGTTGTCAAAATAGGGTTATGAAGCATTACTGAATAAATATAACTTAAAATCATTCATTTCTAAACATTACCATAGAAGTAACATAAGACATTAATATACATGCATATTGTCCCTTATTCGAGCCCTCGAGGCCCTAGAATCACTTTAGAAACTATTCTGGACTAAATTGAAAACATTTGAAACATTGAAGAAAAAGTTAGAAAATTCAAAATTGTAGAGGTCACACGGCCGTGTAGCCAGGTCGTGTGATTCACACAGCTGAGACACACGCTCGTGTCTTAGGCCGTGTAACAATCGAAATAGGGACATAGTACCGTGTCCCAGCTTGTGTCTGTACCTGTGTAACTGCCTAGCTTGCAACCTTTAAAACCTACAAGGGACAATGGTCATGTTGCATGGCCATATGTCACACACGACTGAGACACACACCAGTATCTTAGGCCGTGTGGACAAGAAATTGGCCAAAATCCAGCCATTTCCTTTACCCATTCAAAGCATACACCTACAAGCCATTTGCACCTTTAACCAAGGCATCAAAACATACCAAAACTTGCATAAAATGACCAATTCAAATGACCATATTCCTTTCAACCAGTATACTGTATAGGCATATTATTCACAATCAAACTAATATACCTAAACATATGTATATATATTTGATCACATTGCTACCATTTCAAAATATGCCATACTTGACCTATACATGTCAATATAAACTTACCATTTGGACCATTGCTCATAAGCATCAAAGTCACATAAGTGACACAAACCAACCATTTAGTCACTTAAACATGCACCATAACTTAGCCATATTCACACACATTATCAAGGCACCAAAAGTATCAAGATTACATCAACCAAAATGTCATATACTTGCCCAAAATCATCAACTCAAATTCAACTAAACATCAACCATAAGTCCTCGAATACATACCATTATAACCTTGACCAACACATCAAATCTACTAATATAATCATTGGATAGTGTGATAGATCTCTGACAAGTTTCCAAACCGATTGAGCTTCCTATAATCTGTGAAGTAAAGGAAAGTAATTATATGCAATTAATGCTTAGTAAGCTCGTATAAACTTTAAACATAACATCCGATTTCAATAATGAAACTTTATAGGGTATTTATAAACCTATACCAACACCACAAGATTATTAAACCATATAATCATCAACTCACAAATGAGTAAGTCCATCAACACCATATATACTTATCATTCCTAATATAATAGGATTTTATATGATATATTACATAATCATTAATATTTTCATAAGACTAAGAACCATTCCATTTACTTAGTTACCATTCCATTTACTTAGCATAAACTTAAATAACATTATCAATGTAACAGCCCATTTTTCAGTGAAGTCGGAACAGTGGTTTTGAGACCACAAATCTGACCAAAAATATAATTTTTTTATTTTATTATATGGTCTCTAATATGATAGATATGTCGTGTGAAAAATTTGACACGAAAATTTTATCGATTTAGTGCCAATTACGAGAAAGACTAAATAGCATAAAATATGAAAGTTGAATTATAGTAGCTATAAGGATCAAATAGCTATGGAATTCAAAACTAGAGGTCTTTATATAGTAATTAGACCATTACGAAAAGTATGTAGATTTTTCATGGTGACTCATCCATGGAATTATAGAAAAAGGTCAAGGACTAAATTGGAAATAGCAAAAACTTAATTAATTAAAAATATAATAAAAGACATAAAAAAAGTGGAAACCATAGGAGAGAGAAAAGAAGCTTTCAAGGCCTAATTAGGTAAGTTTCTTTGTCTCGGTTTTAGTAATTTTGATATTTTTGAAACTGGGATAGCTTAATCTCTCTATTTAGGGGATTAATTTGAAAAGTTATCAAGGTTTGGAAACTGGTCCATGGATGTATATGCTGGAAATTAGAAATTATGGTAGAAAATGAAATATTATTGATAGATAAACAACTTTTACATAGTGATTTTTTATAAAAACTTGATTTAGGGACTAAAATGTAAACTTGTGAAATTGAAGGAAGAATTCTAAAATTTTATGTATACATGTGTTGTAAAATTTGTAATGAGGTTTTGGTTAGGCTTGGAATAGGGAGTAATTTGCACAAGTTTCTTTTTTCAGGCCTAAGAACGAAATCAAAATTTATGTAAAAGTTAGGGGCAAAATGGTAATTTTGCATAGGACGTAAATTGAGTCCCCATGAGTATGAAAAATGAGAAATTAATTATTAAATCTATTTATATAGATCCAAAAAACACAAACTCGAGGTTAGATCGAGGAAAAGAAAAGAATTGGGATTAGTAGATTTAATGTGAGCAAGTGTCGAGGTAAGTTCGCGTAACCTAAACGAGCATGTAATTATGTTAATTGAGTGTTGTATTGTATGTAATGTAATTTTTTATTAATGTGTATTATTTAATTTCCACATGAAAAATTTAATATATGCTTGAAATGGTGAAAAGAGGTTAAGTTCCGATTGAATATTGAGTTCCGATGGGTGGATGTGCTTCTTCGAAATTATTGGGGTCCTGTATTTGTTGCGGATGGGATTTAGCTCAGACAAGTAATCCTATTGATCTTTTCATATAAAAGATTTAGCCTGGATGGGTAATCCTAACACGAAACCTCTCGAGTAAACATTATGATTTGGGTTTAGCCTGGACTGGTAACCCTAATTAAGCTCTTATAAGTACACATTATATAAAGAATATAGCCTGGACTGGTAATCCTGTTACACGATATGTGACTCGAGGGTGTGTCCCATGACTAAGTGCCCTAAGGGGTATCCTTGAATGAGAATTGACGAATTAATGAACCGTACACCTCGAGTGTACTACTTGAGCATCCATCTAAATTTCAATAATTCAATGGACATAGAACTCTTGACATGGTATGGAAATTGTGTGATCAAATGGTAATGACTTGAAAGAATATTGCATGATGAGCTCATCTATGTTTACTTGATTGATATGAAGATTTTGATGACTAACATGTTTAATTGAGTGCATGTGATTAGGCCATATCGCTATGGATGGAAATCATGTTATTGTGTGCTTATATTTAATAAACAAGATTGGTAAGTTTAGTTTCCGTTATACGAACTTACTAAGCATGTAATGCTTACTCCATTTATTTTCCCTTGTTTTATAGTTCTCGGAAGCTCGCTAAGGTTGAAAGATCATTGGAGCATCGCCACACCATCAACTAGCATTTTGGGTATACTTAGTAATTTTTTTTTTTGTATAATGGCATGTATATGATAACTTGGCCAATAGTGGCTTGAAAATGATGTTTTGTAATCTAGCCATTGGATTGGCTAGTAATAGTTCATTTTGGTATGACTAAGTAGATTATTTTGATACATAAACACACGTGTTATGTTGAGTATATGTTGTCTAATGTTGTTATTGTATAAGTTAAACCAAGGTAAGTTTATAAACACTTGTTCTTGAAATGATATGCCATGTTGAATGATGGAATTACTGTAACGACCCAAATTTGGGCCTAGTAGGATTGGGCCCATTGGGCCTTGGGCGTGGAAGCGTTTAAAATTTTTGAGAACGAGAGAATGGCACTAATGCAAGTTGGACCTATTAGGTGAGTGATTTTGGAAGGTTAGGGGGCTTCTATGAAATCCCAGGATCAAACTTGGGCTTTAGGAAAATTTTTGTTTTAGGTGAATAAAGCCCTGGGAGTTAGTATGTAGGCTTTAAGAATAAAATGTAGAGAAAAATGAAACAAAAAGAGCTTGTGGTGTAGTGGCAAAGTGACGCCACATAAGAGACAAGGAGGTGACGCCACAAGGAAGCAAGGGGTCCAAGGTTCAAGCCTTGGTGATGGCATTTCTTTTTGATTTATTTTTAAGTGAACTTGGACTTTAGCCCATAGATTTATATTTAGTTGCGCGTGATATTAGACACAAGAGGAGCTGGTGGCTTAGTGGCAAGTGGCGTGAATTGGCTTATGGGAGAGCCTGGGTTCGAATCTCATGAAAAGCAGGGGAGTATTTAGTTTGCAAAAAGCTATATATAGAGCTGTCTATGAGAAGAGGAAGCATACCTTGGTGGGCGTTTGGGCATAGGAGCATTCAGAGCACGGATTAGCTTCAAACTCCTATCAGGTGTGTATTTCACCCAACTCTAGCTGTAGAGCAGCAAGTGTTGAAATGCTGGTCACATGGAAATGGTAGCCACACGAGCGTGCGAGCGTACGTGCAGGAGCTTCGACGCGATAGTTGAGGCCACCATGAGTATTCTTGTGGGTTGATACTGTTTAGTCCACGAAGGGCCCAATGGGCCCATGGGCCCATATGAATAAATTGTATAATTGTGTAGTAGATAGTGAACTGGTCTATGTGAATCTCATATTTGTGGCTAGATTTGGGCTAAATGGGCCACACGAACGTATGGGTCCATTTAGGCCGAGAATGGGCCGTCGACCCATTCGCATCATTATCTCTGTTTAGAATACTTAAGTCACTCGAGGCGACTATAGACCTTCTGAGGGGTTGACAAATTACCGAAATACCCCTAGTTGGTAAATTATTGAAATACCCTTGGTGGGTAAATTACTGTTATACCCTTAGGGTTTAATTAGCACGTTTGTATGTATTCTGTTTAATTGGTTGTGATGGTAATTTATTTCATACATCATTTTTGATAAATGCTTTGCATACATGACATTCTGCATGGGATTGGGTTATTGATGATCAGAGGAAGTGTAATCTAGTGGCTCTGCCACATTTTGTCTAGTGGTTATGCCATGTATATCATACCACTCTAGATAGAGCAAACTGAAACTATAGGGGACTGAAGCTATATTGAGCCTACGACGGTGAAAATAAAACTTTAAACTACTATTGCTCATAAAACATCTGTTTAATTACTGGACCTATAAACAAATGTGCATAAAATTTCTAATACGCATAGCTACAATGACCAGAAGGGGTACTCACAAATGAGGTACAAGGGGCCGTGGTAAAGGCCGTAGAGGTGCTCGAGTTGGGTCCTCATTGTTTTGCCATATACCTAAATTGGAATGAGAGTGCACAGTGGGAGCGTAGCGGTGTAGTCTGTATATGCGACTATTCTGATAGTTGGAAATTTCGAGGACGAAATGTTTTTAAGGGAGGTAGAATTGTAACGCCTCGAATTTAGGCCTAGAAGTATTGGGCCTTGTGTATGGATCAATAAGGAGGTTGTACATAATTATTTAATTGTGCAAGAAAATAACACAATTAAATGTTTGCTTCAGTGGTTAAGGGTCTTGAGAAGTGTTGGAGAAGTCTTGGGTTCAAACTTGGTCTTTAGCAAAAATTTAGTTTTTCTCTAAAGTAAACATTGACTCTGAACTGTAGGCCTTATAAATAATTGTGGTAAATTTATGTCACAAAAGAACTTGTAGTCCAGTGGTAAGTGGCGTATTTAAGGCTGCAAGGGAGCTCGAGTTCAAATCCCATGGAAGGCAAGGGATATTTATTTTATTTCTTTGTGGTGAGAGAGGTGGAGTTTCACTAAAACTCTGATGGATAAGGTTTGAATTGGTCAATGAAGAGAGAATCAGGGGATATGGTTGGTAGTTTGGTGATTTGGAGGAGAATTAGGTGGAGGAAATCAAGGAATTCAAAACTTGGAGAGTTGTAGCCGATTGGGGAAGCTTGTACATGTAAATTCGGCTATGGAATCCTTTGTGTGCATTTTCGACAATTTGAGAGCATTTTGGGCTAGTTTTGATTCTCCTGAGTGCCAATTTTCCTGCTTTCTCCTCTTTTGTGGTTTCGTGCTCTACCTTGGTGATCAAATTGCTTTTGGGCATTCTCTTTGCTTTATTTCTTTAAGCCGAGCCTTGTCTCTCTACTCTCAATCTTAATCCTTCATTTGGCCGAACCCTTGTCGCTCTTCTCTTACAATCAAAGTCGACTACACTATTATTCTTTCCCTCTTTATTCACCTTTCTTCTCCTCTCAATACCTCTCTTTGTCTTGAACAAACTTAACATCTCTCTCTTCTCTTTTACAAGTTAATTCTCCTCCTCTCTTGTCCCTTGAACTCCATTTTTCCCTCTTAAATACTAAGCCAACTACTCATTGGTATTTTGGTTTAGATTTTAAAAGACTTCAGAGAAATGGGTTGGCTTTTGTATGTTCCTTCTCTAGTCCGCTATTATTCCAGGTATTACCGAGGAGTCAAAGGTGCAAGTGTATTCGAGTTATCGAAACCCTGTCTCCCATTATTTGATTAATGTATTTTAGAAATCTTGCTTTTGGGTATAGGCCAATTACTTTTAGGTTTTGGAAGTGTTATGTATAAGGTTTTGGGCCACATTTTAATCTGGTTCTATCTATATGTCGTGTGTGCAGTTAAGCGCCAGGATACGTGTGGTTGATTCTAGCCATGATCTAAGTATACTTGGACAAACTTCATTTAGTCAAGGTAAGCAGGAGTATTGTTTGGGGATTAGATGACTATGAACACTGTTAAGTAAGAGACTAACTGAAGGATGGAATCAATGTAGGTTGGTCCCAAGAGGTGTTTCTCTAGCTTTCGTTAAATAGGTGTGTAATCACACTATCTCCGCTGTGCAATGACAAAAGTCGAAAAGCTGAAACTTCGGCATTTGAGGCCTCACAAGCTTGCAATCGCTCGTTTGGTAAAACCAAGGCCACAATAGTGGGTAATTTACTGAAGAGGCCACCACGAGAGTTCTCGTGCACTTGGGCCATTATGGGCCTCATTGGGCCAAAATGGGCCGTGTGGGTCCAATGGACTCGTGGGCTCCACACGAAGAAAATTTACGAAAGGTGGCAGAAATTGGATTGGGTTATATAGTTCGCATAGCAGTGATTGAATTTGAGCCAAATTGGCCAGACGAGCGTCGAGGCCCATTTGGGCCGAATATTAGGGTTTGGGCCCATTTACACCATTATGACCGTAATACCCCTGTAGGGTAAAATGACCGTAATACCCTTGTAGGGTAAAATGATCGTAATACCCCTGTAGGGTAAAATGACCATAATACCCCTGCAGGGTAAGATAACCATAATGCCACTGTAGGGTAAAATGACCGTAATGCCCCTGTAGGGTAAAATGACCGTAATGCCCCTGTAGGGTAAGATGACCGTAATGCCCTTGTAGGGTAAGATGACCGTAATGCCCCTGTAGGGTAAAATGACCATAATACCCTTGTAGGGTAAGATGACCGTAATGCCCTTGTAGGGTAAAATGTTTGTAATACCCCTATAGGGTAAAATGACTGTAATGCCCTTGGAGGGGAAAAAGACAGTAATGCCCCTATAGGGTAAAATGATCGTAATGCCCCTATAGGGTACGATGATCGTAATACCCCTGTAGTGTAACACCCCAAATTTTGGGCCTAGATGAATTGGGCTTTGGGCTTTGGGTCTCATAAATTTTTTTTTTTTTTGAGCAAGAAAATGAAAAATGACATGTTGGCTTTAAGGGTTTAATAAACATGGAGTGTCAGGGGTGTTGGAGAAGTTCTGGGTTCAAACTTTAAGGAGAAGGAATTTTTAATTAATTATTAATGGAGCTAGGGCGGTGAGTAGTTGGGCTTTGAAATAAAAATAGGGAAAATGGCATCAAAAAGCCTTGTGGTGGAGTGGCTAAGTCACGCCACTTAGGGTATAGGAAGGTAGTGTTATGGGCTAGCAACGAGATCCTAGGTTCGAATCCTAGCTTAGTATTTTTTAGGAGTTTATTTTTGGCCTTCTAGAAGGTTGGAAGTGGTGTGATGATGGACTATAAGGAGAGTGATGAGAAGAGAAAATTTAGGAAAAGGATTGGGGAGTTATCAGGGAGTAAAATGAGGAGATGAGATGGGGAAGAGTTGGAGTCAATTGGGACTTTGGGGGGTAGGTAGAGTTTCAGTTTTGCGTATAAATAAGGGGTGCCAAATTCCCTCTGTGCTATTTTGACAATTGGAATTCCCTTTGTGTTATTTCGGCAACTATAGTGCTCTGTTGAATTCTCCTTCACTTTTTCTGTTCTAAACCTCGCCTCTTCCTTATGTGTTTTTTTCTTTTATCCTAAAACCTTAAATTGAATATCATTCTCGTCTTTATCCATTGCTTGTGTCGTTCCACCTTCATCTCAATTGTTCGGGACTGAATATTCGTGACTTCAAAAGCCGAAAACATTTGCTCTTGGAGCCATTTTTTTCATCGCCCCAAACCTTGTGTCGAATACTCTAGTGATCAAATCTTTGTCGTGTTGTCATCATTATTTTGATTTTTGGTGGATCAGATCTTGGAAAAATTGGAATCAAGCTTGGATATACAAGTCACTGCCGAAAAGCTATCCATACGTTTCAGCTTTTGGGTAAGTGTTCTTGATTTTGGGATAAGTTGGCCGAATAGTCTAGAGTAAGGTAAATGGTGACTTAAGTGAATACAATTCACCTATTATTTTGTCTTTAATGATTAAGATTGATGCAGATCTAGGGGATATTCGTGAGTAGTAGCTAAGGAAGGGCTATTAGGACTGGTGGCACACGATAAGGTTATGGTAAGTCTTTGATTTTTGGTAAATATTGTAATTAAGTGTGTTATTGATTGGAGGTTGGTATTGGTTGTAGGTTCAAGGCTGAGGATAGTGTAACACGTCTCATTTACAAGGTGTGTACATACACTTCACACACGAGAAATCGACAAAAGTCAAATACTAAAAAATCAGAATACCAAAAAGTCGAAACGTTGAAAGGTTGGCACCGGCAACCACACGAGCGTGCGAAAATTCATGTGGGAACACCAATACAACTATCAGGACTAAGAGAGTGATCTCATAGACTTGGGCCGTGTTATGGCCAACCGAGCCAGAAGGGGATAAATGGGCCTGCCGAGCTCATGGGCCCAACTTGGCAAGAGTTGATATGTGAAATTGAATAATGGATTGATGTGGATGGTCATATGGTTTGATTATGATCGGGCCTAATGGGCTACATATACATGATTGGGCTTAATGGGCTATATGGACATGATTGGGCTTAGTGGGCCTTATGGGATTTTAGAATTGCATGCTAGGGTTTTAATAGACTCTAGGCTTAGTTCTGATGAATTCTTAAACATCATAAAACTTAATTTAATAATAAAACATGTATGTGGACAAGTCGCTAGGGTAGAGTGTGGCAATGAACATATGCATGTCTAGGATTGGATCTAGGGAGAGCTTGGTACTTAAGTGGTCCTAGTAACCCACTACCTCTTCTTTGGAATCCTACTTGGTGCGTAGTGTCTATTCACTTTAGCCGTGAGGACTGGTTGACGGGCCAAGGTTCGCAATTAAGACCCATACTATTAAGAATTACTGAAATACCCCTGTAGGGTAGAATTACTGAAATACCTTTGATTTGTGAAATGACTAAAATACACCTATGTGTTGATTGTAAGATTTATGGATGTTACATGTACATTTGTTGCATTCATATGATATTCTATTTAGGACGCATATGGGTTGGAATTATGGAATGAAGAAAGTATTTAAGGATCGCATGGTTGCTTGACAACTGTGGATCCACCGATGGCTTTTTAAGCCCATTATATGATTAGCAGCTTTGCTGAACGTTAGGTAGTACCGCAATCGGGCTACCCTTGATGTGTATCGAATGGGTGGGTCGATTTAGAAATCCCCACAGATGTGTTTCAGCGAGATGGAGATGATGTGTACCGGATGGATTATTTGGGAAGGGTTTGCACTGCGTTACATGTATGATATTACTATGTTAATAATATGATATGTATGCTATTTGTTTTTGACGAGGGTCGTACACACTGAGTTTTCAAAAACTCACTTCCTCTTTTATTTTTCTCAGTTGATCCTCAGTAGGTGGTTCGACGGATGGAGGGACTCAGAGGTGGCCAACTAGCAAGACAATTAGACCTGTTTTTCTTAATATCTAAATTCTAGATTTTGAGTTATTTGTTTTAAGTTATTTTATTTCGGATTGTAATAAGGTTTTCCCTCTAGTTATTATTCCATTACTTCCACTATGCATTATAATTTTGAAATGGAACCTGGATTTATTTCTTTTAAGTATATTTCAAGTTTTTGGAAATAATTATTTTAAGAACGAGCTTCTGCTGTCAAAGGAAATTTTTACATTGTAACAAGGAAATGGTTTTTGGCTACACCTCGTTTTGAAAGCAAACATTATTTTACTTAACCTTTCTTTAGAAGGGCTTTTCAATGAAAACAAGGTTTTTGCTAAAACACTTCAATGTAACACACCGGCTCGGGCCTAACTTCTAGGCTGGGTTTGGGGTGTTACATGTAGGGTAAGATGACCATAATACCTCTGTAGGGTAAAGTGACCGTAATGCCCCTTTAGGGTAAAATGACTATAATACCGCTATAGGGTAAAATGACAGTAATACCTCTGTAGGGTAAAATGATTGTAATGCCCCTATAGGGTAAAATGGCCGTAATACCCCTGTAGGATAAAATGACCGTAATACCCCTATAAGGTAAAATGACCGTAATACCCCTGAAGTGTAAAATGATCGTGATGCCCCTGCAGGTAAATGACTGAAATACCTTTGTTAGGTGAACTGATCGATATACCCTCAAAGGGTAAAATAACTATTTTGCCCCTCGAGGGTAAATGATTGATTTGTCTGTCAATTTAATGACTGATTTTTCTGTGATTTGTATGACTGATTCTGAGCATAGCATTTTGCATACACGACATACTACATGGGGTTGGGATACTGTTTTGGAGGAAGTACTGTGGCTACTTTAGAAATTAGGCCATACCACTCTAGATAGAGCAAATTGAAACTATAGGGGACTGAAGCTATACTAAGCCTACGATGGTAAAAATAAAACTCTAAACTACTATTGCTCATAAAACATCTGCTTAATTATTGGACCTATAAACAAATGTGCATAAAATTTCTAATACGTTTAGCGATAATGAGCGAAAGGGGTACTCACGAATGACGTACAAGGGGCTATGGTAGAGGCCGTAGTGGTGCTCGAGTTGGGTCCTCATTGTCTGGCCATATACCTAAATTAGAATTAGAGTGCCCAGCGGGAGCATAGCGATGTAGTCTATATATGCGACAATTCTGATAATTGGAAATTTCGAGGACAAAATTTTTTTAAGGGAGGTAGAATTGTAACGCCCCAAATTTTGGGCCTAAAAGTATTGGGCCTTGTGTATGGATCAGTAAAGAGGCTGTACATAAGTATTTAATTGTGTAAGAAAATGACACAATTAAATGTTTGCTTCAGTGGTTAAGGGTCCTGAGAAGTGTTGGAGAAGTCATTGGTTCAAACCTGGGCTTTAGCAAAAATTTTAGTTTTCCTCTTAAGTAAACCTTGACTCTGGACCGTAGGCCTTATAAATAAATGTGGTAAATTTATGTCACAAAAGAACTTGTAGTCCAGTGGCAAGTGGTGTGTTTAAGGCTGCAAGGGAGCTCGAGTTCGAATCCCATGGAAGGCAAGGGATATTTATTTTATTTCTTTATTGTGAGAGAGGTGGAGTTTGACTGAAACTCTGTTGGATGAGGTTGGAATTGGCCAAGGAAGAGAGAATCAGGGGAAGTGGTTGGTACTTGGGTGATTTGGAGGAGAATTTGGAGGAGGAAATCAATTAATTCAAAACTTGGAGAGTTGTAGCCGATTGGGGAAGCTTGTGGATGTAAATTTGGCTAGGGGTATCCTTTATGTGCATTTTCGGTAATGTGAGAGCATTTTGGGCTAGTCTTGGTTCTCCTGAGTGGCAATTTTCCTGCCTCCTCCTCTTTTGTTTTTTCGTGCTATACCTTGGTGATCAAATTGCTTTTGGGCATTCTCTTTGCTTTATTTCTTTAAGCCGAACCTTGTCTCTCTACTCTCGATCTTAATCCTTCATTTGGCCGAACCCTTGTCCCTCTTCTCTCACAGTCAAAGTCGACTACACTATTATTCTTTCCCTCTTTATTCAACTTTCTTCTTCTCTCAATACCTGTATTTGTCTCTGACGAACTTAACATCTCTCTCTTCTCTTTTACAAGTCAATTCTCCTCCTCTCTTGTCCCTTGAACTCTATTTTTTCCCTCTTAAATACTAAGCTGACTACTCCTTGGTATTTTGGTTTAGGTTTTACAAGACTTCAGAGAAACTGGTTGGCATTTGTATGTTCCTTCTCTAGTTCGCTATTATTCCAGGTATTACCGAGGAGTGAAAGGTGCAAGTGTATTCTAGTTATCAAAACCCTGTCTCCCATTATTTGATTAAGGTATTTCTAACACCTTGCTTTTGGTTTTAGGCCAATTACTCTTAGATTTTGGAAGTGTTGTGTATAAGGTTTTGGGCTACATTTTAATCGGTTCTATCTACCTATATGTCGTGTGTGCAGTTAAGCGCCAGGATACGTATGGATGATTCTAGCCACGATCTAAGTATATTTGGCCATACTCCATTCGGTCAAGGTAAGAAAGAGTATTGTTTGGGGATTAGATGACTATGAACACTGTTAAATAAGAGACTAACTGAAGGTTGGAATCAATGTAGGTTGGTGCCAAGAGGTGTTTCAGTAGCTTTCGTTAAACAGGTGTGTAGTCGCACTATCTCCGCTGTGAATCGGCAAAACCCGAGAAGTCGAAACTTCAGCATTTAAGCCTCACGAGCTTGCGATCGCTCGTGTGGTAAAATCAAGCCCACAATCGTGGGCAGTAGACTGAAGAGGCCACCAAGAGTGTTCTCGTGCCTTTGGGCCATTATGGGCCTCGTTAGGCTAAAATGGGTCGTGTAGGACCAATGGGCTCGAGGCCCCACATGAATAAAATTTACGAAATGTGGTAGAAATTGGATTGGGTTATGTAGTTCGCATAGCCGTGATTGAATTTGAGCCAAATAAGGGACACGAGCGTGTGGGCCCACTTGTGCCGAATATTAGGACTTAGGCCCCTTTACACTATTATGACCATAATTCCCATGTAGGGTAAAATGACTGTAATACCCCTGTCAGGTAAAATGACCGTAATGCCCATGTAGGGTAAAATGACCGTAATACGGCTATAGGGTAAGATGACCGTAATACCCCTGTAGGGTAAGATGACCGTAATACCCCTATATGGTAAAATGACCATAATGCCCCTGTAGGGTAAAATAACTGTAATGCCCTTATAGGATAAGATGATCGTAATGCCCTTATAGGGTAAGATGACCATAATACCCCTATGGGGTAAAATGAACATAAGACCTGTGTAGGGTAAGATGACCGTAATGCCCCTGTAGGGTAAAATGACCGTAATACTCCTATAGGGTAAAATAACCATAATGCCCCTGTAGGGTAAAATGACTGTAATGCCCCTATAAGGTAAAAATACAGTAATACCCCTATAGAGTAAAATGACCGTAATACCCCTATAGGGTAAGATGACCATAACACCCTTGTAGGGGAAAATGACCGTAATGCCCCTAAGGTAAAATGACTGTAATATCCCTGTAGGGTAAAATGACCGTAATACCCTTGTAGGGTAAAATGACCATAATGCACCTATAGGGCAAAATGACCGTAATACCTCTATAGGGTAAAATGACCGTAATACACCAATAAGGTAAAATGACCGTAATACCCCTATAGTGTAAAATGGCTGTACTACCTCTATTAGGTGAATTGACCGATATACCCTCAAAGAGAAAATGACTATTTTGCCCCTCGAAGGTAATTTATTGATTTGTCTACGATGTAAATGATTGATTTGTCTGTGATTTAAATGACTGATTTGTCTATTATTTGTATGACTGATTCTGAGCATGGCATTTCGCATACACGACATACTACATAGGGTTGGGATACTGTTTTGGAGGAATTACTGTGGCTACTTTCGAAATTAGACCATACCACTCTAGATAGAGCAAACTGAAACTATAGGTGACTGAAGCTATACTGAGCCTACGACGGTGAAAATAAAACTCTAAACTACTATTGCTCATAAAACATCTGCTTGATTACTGGACATGTAAACAAATGTGCATAAAATTTCTAATACGGATAGTGCTAATGAGCACAAGGGGTACTCGCGAATGAGGTACAAGGGGCCGTGGCAGAGGTCGTAGAGGTGCTCGAGTTGTGTCCTCGTTGTCTGGCCATATACATAATTTGAATCAGAGTGCCAAGCAGGAGCGTAGCGGTGTAGTCTATATATGCGACCATTCTGATAGTTGGAATTTCGAGGACGAAATTTTTTTAAGGGAGGAAGAATTCTAATGCCACGAATTTTGGGCCTAGAATCATTGGGCCTTGTGTATGGATCAGTAAGGAGGAAATACATAAGCATTTAATTGTGCAAGAAAATGGCATAATTAAATGTTTGCTTCAGTGGTTAAGGGTTCTAAGACATGTTGGAGAAGTCTTGGGTTCAAACTTGGGCTTTAGCAAAAATTTTAGTTTTCCTCTTAAGTAAACCATGACTTTGGACTGTAGGCCTTATAAAAAAATGTGGTTAATTTAGGCACATAAGAACATATAGTCCAGTGGTAAGTGGTGTGTTTAAAGCTGCAAGGGAGTTCGAGTTCGAATCCTATAGAATGCAAGGGATTTTATTTTATTTATTTGTGGTGAGAGATGTGAAGTTTGACTGAAACTCTACTGGATGAGGTTTGAATTGGTCAAGGAAGAAAGAATCAGGGGATATGGTTGGTAGTTGGGTGATTTGGAGGAGAATTAGGAGGAGGAAATCAAGGAATTTGAAACTTGGAGAGTTGTAGCCGATTGGGGAAGCTTGTGCATGTAAATTCGGCTAGGGGTCTTCTTTGTATGCATTTTAGACAATTTGAGAGCATTTTGGGCTAGTCTTGGTTCTCCTGAGTGCCAATTTTCTTGCTTTCTCCTCTTTTATGGTTTCGTGCTCTACCTTAGTGATCAAATTGCTTTTGGGCATTCTCTTTGCTTTATTTCTTTAAGCCGAACCTTGTCTCTCTACTCTCGGTCTTAATCTTTCATTTGGCTGAACCCTTGTCCCTCTTCTCTCACAATCAAAGTCGACTACACTTTTATTCTCTCCCTCTTTATTCACCTTTATTCTCCTCTCAATAACTCTCTTTGTCTTGGACGAACTTAACATCTCCCTCTTCTCTTTTACAAGTCAATTCTCCTCCTCTCTTGTCCCTTAAACTCCATTCTTTCCCTATTAAATACTAAACCGACTACTCTTTGGTATTTTCGTTTAGATTTTACAAGACTTCAGATAAATCGGTTGACATTTGTATGTTCCTTCTCTAGTTTGCTATTATTCCAGGTATTACCGAGGAGTGAAAGGTGCGAGTGTATTTGAGTTATCAAAACCCTGTCTCCCATTATTTGATTAAGGTATTTTTGACACCTTGGTTTTGGGTATAGGCTAATTACTCTTAGATTTTGGAAGTGGTATGTATAAGGTTTTGGGCTACATTTTAATCAGTTCTATATATCTATCTCTCGTGTGTGCAGTTAAGCGCCAGGATACGTGTGGTTGATTCTAGCCACAATCTAAGTATATTTGGCCATACTCCATTCGGTCAAGGTAAGCATGAGTATTGTTTGAGGATTAGATGACTATCAACACTGTTAAGTAAGAGGTGTTTCGCTAGCTTTTGTTAAACAGGTGTGTAATCACACTATCTCCTCTGTGAATCGAAAAAAGCCGAAAAGTGAAACTTCGGCATTTGAGGCCTCACAAGTGTGCGATCGCTCGTGTGGTAAAACTGAGCCCATAGTTGTGGGTGGTAGACTGAAGAGGCCACCACGATTGTTCTCGTGCACTTGGGTCGTTATGGGCCCCATTGTGCCAAAATAGATCGTGTGGGCCCAATGAGTTCGTGGGGCCCACACAGATAAAATTTACGAAAGTGGGAGAAACTGGATTGGGTATTGTAGTTCGCATAGCCGTGATTGAATTTGAGCCAAATGGGCAACACGAGCGTATGGATCCATTTGGGGAGAATATTGGGCCTTAGGCCCATTTACACTGTTATTACCGTAATACCCTGTAAGGTAAAATGATCGTAATACCTCTGTAGGGTAAAATAACCGTAATGCCCCTGTAGGGTAAAATGATTGTAATGCCCTTGTAGGGTAAAAAGACAGTAATGCCCCTACAGGATAAAATGACCGTAATACCCCTGTGGGGTAAGATGACCATAATACCCCTGTAGGGTAAAATGACCGTTTTACCCCTATAGGGTAAAATGACCGTAACACCCATGTAGGGCAAAAGGACCGTAATACCCTTGTTGGGTAAAATGACCGTAACACCCTTATAGGGTAAAATGACCGTAATACCCCTATAGGGTAAAATGACCGCAATACCCTTGTATGGTAAAATGATCGTAATACCCTTGTAGTGTAAAATGACTGTGATGCCCTTGTAGTGTAAAATGACCGTGATGCCCCTTTAGGGTAAAATGACCGTAATACCCCTAAAGGTTAAGATGACTATATTGCCCCAGTAGGGTAAAATGACCGTAATGCCCCTGTAGGGTAAGATGACCGTAATGGCCCGGTAGGGTAAGATGACCATAATACTCCTGTGGGGTAAAATGATCATAATACCCTTGTAGGGTAAGATGACCGTAATGCCCTTGTAGGGTAAAAAGATAGTAATGCCCCTGTAGGATAAAATGACCGTAATACCCCTGTAGGGTAAAATGACCATAATGCCCTTGTAGTGTAAAATGAATGTAACACCCTTGTATGGCAAAAGGACTGTAATACCCCTGTTGGGTAAAATGACCGTAATGCCCCTGTAGGGTAAAATAACCGTAATACCCCTATAGGGTAAAATGACCGTAATATCCTTGTAGGGTAAAATAACCATAATACCCCTGTAGTGTAAAATAACCGTTATGCCCCTGTAGGTAAAATAACTATGATACCTCTATTAGGTGAATTGATCGATATACCCGCAAAGTGTAAAATAACTATTTTGCCCCTCCAGGGTAAATGATTTATTTGTCTGCCAAGTAAATGATTGATTTGTCTATGATTTAAATGACTAATTTGTCTGTGATTTGTATGACTGATTCTAAGCATGGCATTTTGCATATATGATATACTGCATGGGGTTGGGATACTGTTATGGAGGAAGTACTATGGCTACATTAGAAATTAGACCATACCACTAAAGATAGAGAAAATAGAAATTATAGGAGATAGAAGCTATACTGAGCCTACGATGGTGAAAACAAAACTCTAAACTACTATTGCTCATAAAAGATTTGTTTAATTACTGGACCTATAAAAAATATGCATAAATTTTCTAATACACATAGCGATAATGAGCACAAGGTATACTTACGAACGAGGTACAACCGTAGAAGTGCTCAAGTTGGGTCCTCGTTGTCTGGCCGTATACCTAAATTGGAATCAAAGTGCGCAGCGGGAGCATAGCGATGTAGTCTATATATACGACAATTCTGATATTTGGAAATTTCGAGGACAAAATTTCTTTAAGGAAGGTAGAATCGTAATGCCCTGAATTTTGGGCCTAGAAGTATTGGGCCTTGTTTATGGATCAGTAAAGAGGTTGTACATAAGTATTTAATTGTGCAAGAAAATAACATAATTAATTGTCTGCTTCAGTGGTTAAGGGTCTTGAGAAGTGTTGGAGAAGTCATGGGTCCAAACCTGGGCTTTATAAAAAGTTTTAGTTTTCCTCTTAAGTAAACGTTGACTCTGGACTGTAGGCCTTATAAATATATGTGGTAAATTTATGTCACAAAAGAACTTGGCATGTTTAAGGCTGTAAGGGAGCTCGAGTTCGAATCCCATGGAATGCAATGGATATTTATATTATTCCTTTGTGGTGAGAGAGGTGGAGTTTGACTGAAACTCTGCTGGATGAGGTTTGAATTGGTCAAGGAAGAGAGAATTAGGGGATGTGGTTGGTAGTTGGGTGATTTGGAGGAGAATTAGGAGGAGGAAATCAAAGAATTCAAAACTTGGAGAGTTGTAACCGATTAGGGATGCTTGAGCATGTAAATTCAGCTAAGGGTCTTCTTTGTGTGCATTTGAGAGCATTTTTGGGCTAGTTTTGGTTTTCCTGGTGTCAAGTTTCCTGTTTTCCCGTCTTTTATGGTTTCGTGCTCTACCTTAGTGATCAAATTACTTTTGGTCATTCTCTTTGCTTTATTTCTTTAAGCCAAACCTTGTCTCTCTACTCTCGATCTTAATCCTTCATTTGGCTGAACCCTTGTCCATCTTCTCTTACAATCAAAGTCGACTGCACTATTATTATTTCCCTCTTTATTCACCTTTCTTCTCCTCTCAATACCTCTCTTTGTCTCAAACAAACTTAACATCTCTCTCTTCTCTTTTACAAGTCAATTCTCCTCCTCTTTTGTGCCTTGAACTATATTTTTCCCTCCTAAATACTAAGCTGACTAATCCTTGGTATTTTGGTTTCGATTTTTTAAGACTTTAGAAATCGATTGGCATTTGTATGTTCCTTCTATAGTTCGCTACTATTCCAAGTATTACTGAGGAGTAAAAGGTGCAAGTGTTCTTGAGTTATTGATACCCTGTCTCCCATTATTTGATTAAGGTATTTTTGACACCTTGCTCTTGGGTATAGGCCAATTACACTTAGATTTTGGAAGTGTTATGTATAAGGTTTTGGGCTACATTTTAATCGGTTTTATCTATCTATCTATCTGTCGTGTGGGCAGTTAAGCACTAGGATATGTGTGGTTGATTCTAGCCACGATCTAAGTATATTTGGCCATACTCCATTCGGTCAAGGTAAGTAGGAGCATTGTTTGGGGATTAGATGTCTATGAACACTGTTAAGCAATAAATTAGCTGAAGGTTGGAATCAATGTAGCTTGGTGCCAAGAGGTGTTTCGCTAGCTTTCGTTAAACAGGTGTGTGATCACACCATCTCTGCTGTGAATCGGTAAAAGTCGAAAAGTAGAAACTTCGGTATTTAAGGCCTCACGAGTGTGAGATCGCTCGTGTGGTAAAATCAAGCCCACAACCGTAGGCAATAGACTTAAGAGGCCACCACGAGTGTTCTCGCGCACTTAGGCCATTATGGGCCTCGTTGGGCCGAAATGGGCTGTATGGGCCTTAAGTGCATGTGGGCCCACACGGATAAAATTTTTGTTAAGTGGCAAAATTGTATTAGATTTTGTAGTTCACATAGCCGTGATTGAATTTGAGCTAAAAGGGCCACACAAGCGTGTGGGCCCATTTGGGGCGAATATTGGGCCTTGGGCCCATTTACACCGTTCTGACTGTAATACCCCTGTAGGGTAAAATGACCGAATGCCCCTGTAGGGTAAAATGACCGTAATACCCCTGTAGGGTAAGTTGACCGTAGTACCCATGTAGGGTAAGATGACCCTAATACCCTTGTAGGGTAAGATGAACGTAATGCCCCTGTAGAGTAAAGTGACCATAATGCCCTTGTAGGGTAAAATAACCTTAGTGCCCCTGTAAGGTAAAATTATCGAATACTCCTGTAGGGTAAAATAATGATAATACCCCTATAAGGTAAGATGACCGTAATGCCCCTGTAGGGTAAAATAACTGTAATACCCCTGTATGGAAAAATGACTATAATGCCTTTGTAGGGTAAAATGATCGAATACCCTTTTAGGGTAAGATGACCATAATACCCCTATAGGGTAAAATGACCGTAATGCCTATGTAGGGTAAAATGACCGTAATACTCTTGTAGGGTAAAATAACCGTAATGCCCCTTTATGATAAAATGACCATAATGCCCCTATAGGGTAAAATGACCGTAATGCCCCTATAGGGAATGACCGTAATACCTCTGTAAGATAAGATGATTGTAATACCCCTATAGGGTAAGATGACCATAATACCCCTCTAGGGTAAGATGATCGTAATGCCCCTACAGAGTAAAATGACCATAATCCCCATAGAGTAAGATGACTGTAATGCCACTGTAGGTAAAATGACCGTAATACCCTGTAGGGAAAAATGACCATAATGCCCCTGTAGGGTAAAATGATCGTAATGCCCCTGAAGGGTAAAATGACCGTAATACCCCTGTAAGGAAAAAATAACCGTAATACCCCTGTAAGATAAGATGACCGTAATACCTCTGTAGGGGAAAATGATAGTAATGCCCCTATAAGGTAAAATGGATGTAATGCGCTTGTAGGGTTAAATGACTATAATGCCCCTGTAGGGTAAAATGATAGTAATGCCCTTATAGGATAAAATGATCGTAATGCCCCTGTAGGGTAAAATGACCTTAATGCCCCTATAGGGTAAAATGACCGTAATGCCCATTGTAGGGGAAAAAGACAGTAATTCCCTTGTAGGGTAAATTCACCATAATATCCTTGTAGGGTAAAATGATTGTAATACCCTTATAGGGTAAGATGATCGTAATACCTCTATAGCAGAAAATTACCGTAATGCCCCGTAGGTAAAATAACTGTAATGCCCTTATAGGGTAAAATGACCGTAATGCCACTGTAGGGTTAAATGACCGTAATGCCCTTGTAGGGTAAAATGATCGTGATGTCCCTGTAGGTAAAATGTCTGTAATACCTCTGTTAGGTGAATTGACCGGTATGCCCCCAAAGGGTAAAATAACTATTTTGCCCTTCGAGGGTAAATGATTGATTTGTCTGTGATTTAAAGGACTTATTTGTTTGTGATTTGTATGACTGATTTTGAGCATGGCATTTTTCATACACTATATACTACATGAGGTTGGGATATTGTTATGGATGAAGTACTGTACTGGTGGCTTTGTCACATATACTGTTACTGGTAGCTTTGATGCGATACTGTTACTAGCAGCTTTGTTTTAATACTATTACTGGTAGCTTTTCTGTGATGCAACTGATGGCTGTGTACCGATCATATCAGTGCTACTGATGGCTTTGTGCCGATCATATTACCGTTACTAATGGTTGTGTGCCGAGATGTTACTACTACCGATGGCTTTGTGCCAATCATATTACTATACTCATGGCGTTATAGCTATCCTGTTTATGGCTCTTAGCCATTCTGATTACTAACAGCTCTACTGTGATACTGATTAGTGCCGCAACCGGTGTTGATATTGGTGTGTTGGCTGGGTGGGTCGATTTTCCCCACAGGAGTGTAGGGTTGGTACGGGTGGTGTGTTGGCTGGATTGGGATGCGTTGCATGATTGCATTGTTGCATTTTTGTTACTGATACTGTCACTGTATTGGGCTTAGGTCCACATGTATTTTGTTTCCAATTCTGATATTGTAATGGGCTAAGGCCCACACTACACTGTTACTGTTTTGGGTTAAAGCCCACATTGTACTGTACTGAATAGGGCTCAGGCCCATACTGTTACTTCTTATATTACTGACTGAATGATAGGGGATTACACACTAAGTTTTCATAAACTCACCCCACTTTTAACCTTTCAGGTAATCCCTAGCGTTAGACGGTTCAATGCTACGAGGGACTCAGAGATGGCCACACTACTGCTCCTATTTTCGGTTACTTGGCTTTTATTTACTATTAGTTTTTGTCTGGGTTTCTATATTTGTAATAAGGCTTCTTCAATTTTTATAGCTTTCGATCTAAGATTTTAATCATTATGATTTATACTTGTTAGAAGTAGAACGCGATTTTCCCAAAACGATAATTGTTTTCAAAATACTATGTTTTCACAATGATTTTTAAGCTTCCACAACAAACAAGGTTTTAAAAGTAATGATGATTTAAAATGATTAACAAAATGTTTTTATAATATAAGTTCTAGCAAAGAGGCTTCAACCTCCAAGTGAGTTTTTTTAAAAAAATGGTTTCTAAAAAGCACTCCAATGTGACACCACCAGATTCGGCCATAACTTCTAAGCCGGGTTTATTACACATGCTATATCATAACTCAACTTGGCCTGAAAGCCAAACACATAATCGTAAATCAAATTTACCATGTATTTCATACATCACAAGTATTGACCAATAATCACAAGGTTTTCACAAAACATCATCATAGAAATCATGAACTCACAATTTCATGAAGACAATGCTTATAAACTTAACGTACATACCTGTACCAATTCATAATACTTACATACTCTTTCTTTTCTTTGACATACCCATTGAATTTCCAGTTGAACCATTTGGAATACTAAAGGATACTCGGGAATCTCGTACATACATTATTGTACCAATGCCATATCCCAAATATGGTCTTACATGTAATCTTGTATTGGTGCCAATAGCCCAGCTATGGTCTTACACGAAGTCTCATATCGATTCCATATCCCAAATATGGTCTTATACGAAGTCTCATATCGATGCCATATCCAAGATATGGTTTTACACGTAATCTCCATAACCCGAATGTCATGACATTAGTATCCTATCTATTCCTAAGGTTCAACTGGATCGAATCTCTGTCAGTCATTCACATAGTATCGTACTCAATAACATTCACATTTCATTTCAATATTATAGCATTTACCACAATTATATCAATTAAGCATTTATACACATATAATTTAATGCTTATTTAACATACGAACTTATGTTGGCATAAAAACGGTAAAAAAAGACTAAATTGCCAAATACTCATTTTCCCCCGTTCTGTAACACCCCTAACCCGTATCCATCGCTGAATTAGGGTTACGAGGTATTACCGAACTAAACTCAATTCTATGTAGACTTTCATTAGAATTCAGGCACAAACAGTGCGATCTTTTTTATTTCATATAACATTTCAATCCATTTAATTAAATAACGCACAACAAGATTTATTACAGGTACTTAATATATGGAAATGTTCGAGCCATATAACTTAAAAATTCATGGTATATATATACAATTAAAGCATAACCCAACTTATATCATTTCATACCCTATATCGGACATAAAACAAGTTTCAATTAATATAAACTATTTCCATTCGTTTTACTACAATACAAGTACCTATTAAAACAACCGAACCATTTATATCATATTACTATTTTTAAAAAAAAAAAATCAAATGCACATACAAACATAGCATTTTTACCATATGACCAAATGTACTATTGATGTATATGTATATATATAAAACGCGTACCTTACCCTATAAGCAAAAGTTACATTTACGATTGCACACAGTTAATCTTACAATATATATATATACTCAATTTGAACACACATGTACACAGCATACTTGAACTTCCTAATTTATCACATTGAAATAACCATACCATTTCCCTTACCCTTTGGTTCTGCACTTAACAATTTTGAAAATATTCCAAACATGTACACATCAACCTCATTTCGCATATAATAGGCCATAACAATTCAAAACAAATGCAAAACATATCAATATGTCATGCTTATCCCAAACGCAACACATCTATATATAATAGGCATATTACTTATTTAGTATACTACATATTATAACTCATTAGACATCCGTCATTATCTTCCTTATTAAAACACATTACCACACACCACAACATGTATATCATATGACCACTTTCCATTCATGATTAAACCATGACCGAACTTCACATCCATTAATATGATAATAAAACCATTATAACAAAAGCATAGGAATTAAACTTGACCAAAAGAAATAGCCATTTTTGAAAGGCTATACATATATATACAAAACCAAATGTTCTTAGTCTAAACCTTAATCTAACCTATACATGCCTTCGATTTAAAACTAAGATTATGTACCATAAAGGGGTGATAGTGTGGTCGACTTTTTTGATGATTCCCTGAGCCCGTAGTTGAATCAATGATCTATAAAACAGAAATACAAACACATACAGAGTAAGCTCACTAGCTTAGTAAGTCTTAAGCAAAAGATCATTCACTAATCAAACACTTTAACATTTTTAATCAATAAATGTAGAGCGTTGTATATGTATATTTTGATATGCAATTGATACAAAACCGAATACTAGTGATGTATTAACTCAATTACTTATACTTCACTACCATCTACCTGCAACTCATCAAAGCACAAAGTACATATATTACATGTCGAGTACCAGCCCAAATTCACATAACAACATTCTTATCAAAATTTTTCAACTCAAATAACAATAATCACAACTTACCTTACTTCTATGAATTCAATGTGACTTAAGCTTACTTCAGTTTTTAACTCAATAGTTTCACTATGTTACACCTCGATCAATTATGGTTTCTTCATTTTTAAAGTATCACCGGCATTAAGCCTGCTAGGCACGGAGCCCGAATATATCACCGGCACTAAGCCTGCTAGGCACGAAGCCTGAATATGTCACCGGCACAAGGCCTGCTAGGCACAAATCCCGAATATGTCACCGGCACTAAGCCTGCTAGGCATGAAGCCCGAATATATCACCGACACTAAGCCTGCTAGGCACAAAGCCCGAATATGTCACCGGCACTAAGCCTGCTGGGCACAAAGCCCGAACTGTTTATCAAATCAATTCATCATCTTACATTTCTTAACACATACATCACTATCAATTCATTTTCACAAAAATCAATTCACTTGTCAAACCCAATATACTAATTCATATTATCTTGCAAAACATAACCATCCCAATATAGAACATACACATTCGGCTAACACCTATATCTTACTCAATTTAATCAATTAATTTCATTTCATACTTTTGTAATTATTTCTTTAATGAACTTTAACTTAAGAACTTACCTCGACTGTCGACGAATAACTTAGACCGGTTATTCGAGAACTTTCGTCTTTCCCCGATCCAATTTCATTTTTCTTTGCTCTTGATCTAAAACACATTAAGTTCAGCTCATTCAAGTACATTTCAATTCAATTTAGTCCCAGAACACATAAACATGCAAATTACCATTTTACCCCTAAGGTTTCACATTTTTACTATTTAGTCCTAATTGTACAAAACACAAAATACACACAATTTGCCAAGACTATACAAGGGCCGAATATTCCTAGGGACTTTATAAGCCCTCTCATTTTATTTATTTTGCAATTAAGTCCCTCTAAAATTTTATTTTTATAAAATAGCCCTAAATACAAAATTTCTCCAAAATTTCTAATACAAAACTTGTAAATCTGTAACACATCTTTAATCTACAACCATCAAATATCAAAACCATAAGAACACATCAATGGTCGAACATCATATACATATGATTCTCAAAAATTCAAGCATGGGTCGGGTAATATACGAAGCAACGATCTCAAAAACATAAAAATTATTAAAAACTGAGCTAAAATTCATACCTAATTGAGCTTGATGATGGCCGGATGTTTCAAGCCTTTAAACCCCTTTTTTTTAGCTAACTCACGGCAATGGAAGAAGAAAACAACTCAAAATGGCTTTTAATTTCATGCATTTTAACATATAATACTATTTTAATGATTTACCATTTTAACCTTTATTTAATAATAAAAACAATATGTAATATAAGGTTAATCTTGTCATAAACCACCCACTAACTTAAAAATGGGCTATTTACTCTTTTAATACCCCACTTTAAAAAGCCATCATCAAATAGGCACTTTTCACTATAGTTTGCTACTTTTACCTTTTATGCGATTAAGTCCTTTTTCTAAATTAAACACACAAACGATAAAAATTTTCTACGAGACTTTCACGCACATTAATTCACATATAATAAACACAAAATATAATATTAAAATATTTCTCAGACTCGAATTCATGGTCCTAAAACCACCGTTCCGATTAGGGTCAAATTCGATCTGTTACAGCTCTCCCCCCTTAAGGATTTTCGTCCCCGAAAATCTTACCGTTAAACAACGTCAGATATTGTTGCCTCATTGAGTCCTCAGGCTCCCACGTAGCCTCTTCAACTCCATGCCGATTCCACAGTACTTTAAATAATGGAATTCTTTTGTTTCTTAACTCTTTCATTTCCCGAGCTAAGATACAAATCGATTCTTCCTCATACGTCATATCGGGTCAGATTTCAATCTCAGACGGAGCAATCACATGTGACAGATCTGATCTGTATCTACGGAGCATAAAAACATGAAATACATCATGTATCTTTTCTAATTTAGAGGGTAACTTTAACCAATAAGCAATAGGCCCAATACGTTCGATGATTTCATAAGGTCCGATAAATCTCGGACTCAGTTTGCCTTTCCGACCAAAACAAAGTACTTTCTTCCATGGAGATACTTTCAAGAATACCCAATCTCCAACTTGAAATTCTATACCTTTACGTTTCAAATCAGCGTAATACTTTTGACGATTTGATGCATCTTTCAAACTATCTTTGATTATAGCCACTTTCTGTTCAGTCTCTTTAATCGAATCAACCCTTGTATCTTGTTCTCACCGAGCTCGGTCCAAAGACAATGGCGCATTTACACTTGCGCCATATAGAGCTTCATAGGGTGCCATTTTGATACTTGATTGAAAACTGAAACACCCCACACCCGGCCCACGAGAATGGACCGGATCTGGTATGTTCCTAAAGTAAACCGGTTTCAAAATGATTCGATACTTAGAGAAAATTTGTAAAATTTTTAGAAAATGTTGTTGTGGATTGGGCTTAGATTGGAACCCATTTAATAAATTTTGAAAATCCAACTTAAGTGAGGTGACAAAACAATTTTAGGGTTTATTATTTTGAAAGAAATAAATTTTGTTTTTCTTAACTTTAATTAAAAATAAATTGTAACACAATCGACATGAATAAGCGGAAATAAAGAAAATCCAACTGGGCCTTATGGCCTTATTACATCAAGTAAAACCCAAAATAAAATAAAAGTAACTAAATCAAATAAAGTCCAAACTAAATAAATTTCTCCGAATGTAGCATGGCCACCTCAACGTCTCACTCTATCCGGTCCAATCATCGTTTAATCACACGAAAATAGTTCCCTAGCAGGGTGAGTCAATGCACTCAATGTGCACACAATACTATCATTCAATAAATCAGGCATTCATGTTCAAATCATTAAGTCCATACAATAATGAAATTATGATGCAACCCAAACCCAATCCTAATTAGCCATCCACTACACTCCCCGTACCAACCTGCACACCGTGGGGACTACTAAGTCAACCCTCCATCCGCTACTCTCCACGTTGTGTCTTTAGACACTATAATCAAATTTAAACGTTGTGTCATAAGACACTGTTGTAACCGGTTACCAAAATTTCAAATGTGACCGTAGTCAACATTTTTCGTTAGTGAGACGAAGTCAACACCTTCGTTGGTGAGACCAAGTCAACACCTGTTCTCCCCTTTCACATAAACCCAATGCCCCAAAATATATATATTACGCATAACTTATTTTCATGTTCATATACATATATTCGCATGTTATAAAATAACATTTTCACAATCCTATCAGTAGGAAAGCGTGCACTGGTACTTTTTGCCACATTTGTGGTACATAGCCACATTCACATTATTATTCATATCATATATTAAAATATTTAGCCATAAAATATCGAAGGATAGTATGGGTGCACACCTTATTCGCTTAAATAAAAGTTCCTTGAGATCTTGAAAATCCCGACCTAATCTTTAGATCTAATAATTCCTATATTCGCCCACCAAATAAAACACATTAATAAACCCTTTTGTCTTAAAACAAAACCAAATCCTAGTAGGATTTGTAAAAGACTCACCTTTCCGATTTGGTGTTTATTCAAATCCGAAAACTTGGTTTTCCTTCACTTGATATTCGCCAACCTTGAATCTCAATATGGGTTAGTTTTCGCTTTTTAATAATTAAAGAACTGATCTAGATAATCATACAAGCTTTGGTAGAATACTTTTAGGTACTTACCTTGTGGATCTTAAATCCGAAATTCACCGAATAACTAGGGAACACGTGGCCTATGGTGTACCTTCGGAAAAGAATTTCTTCTTTCCATGATTCGCCAAGATTAATAATCGAAATTAGTCTCTAAATTTCAATAAGTCTAGAATATAAAAGAATGGAAAACTAAACTTGGATCTTACCCTTATTTGAAGGAATCGATTGCACCTTCACTTCAACCTTCGAGATTCGCTTAGAGACTTGATGAACAATCAGCTATGATTCCCTTATGTATTTGGTTTCAAAGATGAAAGAAGAGAGGAATAATAGGCTTAGAAGGAAATCGGCTAGGAGGCTAAAAGAAAAGAAGAAAGAGAATGGATGCTCAAGAAGAATATTTGGCGGAGGAAAGAGAGAGGAGAATGAATAATGAATGGCCCTAGTCTCATCCTTTTATAGCCGAAATTACTAGGCCAAGAATCCTTAACTTGGCCACCACTCTTCCTTATTTTCCTAATTAAAGAATAATTCTTCATTTATCTCTTATTATTCACATATTTATGTGAATAAAACTCCTTTATTTATCTCTTATTATTCACATATTTATGTGAATAAAACTCCTTTATTTATCTCTTATTATTCACATATTTATGTGAATAAAACTCCTTTATTTATCTCTTATTATTCACATATTTATGTGAATAAAACTCCTTTATTTCTCTTATTATTCACATATTTATGTGAATAAAACTCTTCCTTTTCTAGAAACCCATGTCAGTCCACCTCGTATCGGAAGCAAAAATAAAGCCTTCATTATTTGCTTCCTGGATGACTCAAACTCAGGCCCAAAAACCTCTTGTATTTGGGCCATTTCCTAAGACCTTAGGTGGCATCTTCAGGCCACATTTCCAAATCCGTTATTGGGTCAAATTTCATGTACTTTATATTTTAGGGTCACTTGGCCCTAAGTTCCCTTTGGGCTCTTAAATTCGACATTAAGGGTCATTTTAAGTTTCCAAAAATTTTCAGCACTGACTCAGTATTTTCCAAGTTTCCAAAATGTTTAGTTTCCTATTTTGGCTTGGTTTCCAAAATGTTTAGTTTCCTCTTTTGGCTTGGTTTCCAAAATGTTCACTTTCCTAATTTACTTCGGTTTCCAAAATGGTCACTTTCCTATTTTAGTTTAGTTTCCAAAACTTAACATTTCTAAAGCATTTCCTTACATTTCCATACATCTCCTTACATTTCCACACATTTCCATACATTTCCATACATTTCCTTTCATTTCCATATATTTCCATACATTTCCATACATTTCCATACATTTCCTTACATTTCCTTTCATTTCCTTACATTTCCTTTCATTTCCTTTCATTTCCTTTCATTTCCTTTCATTTCCTTACATTTTCCTTACTTTTCATTACATTTCCCTACATTTCCTTACATTTCCTTACATTTCCTTTCATTTTCTTTCATTTTCTTTCATCTTAGGGTTCTTGAAACTCTTGAACACATCCAACACACCCATGATCCCACTATCTCATGAATTATGCACGAACGCATAACCCCTAATCTAGGATGTTACGAGTTCTACCCCTTAAAAATAATTTCGTCCTCGAAATTACTTACTATCGTTCATCATGCAGTCTAACTCACCACACTACGCTATTCTTTGCTTTCTCGATCTCAAAGAACTATCATACTTTCTAGGCACATTCTCTAAGTTCCCATCCCTTAGAACTCATTTCTAACGTCGCGATTTAATCTTATTAAGAAGTTTTATGTATTAAAAAATTTTGTTTCACTGATTAACCGCGAAGAAGTTTTATGGAAAGAATTTTTTTACAAGTGGTTCTTTCGTATTCATACATGCACACAGTCTTTTCATTCATTCACACATCCATCAAACAATTATGAACCTTAGTTCATTCAGAGAAACGTTGTAGTTCTTCATTTGTTGTTTTTCCACTACCCGGGGGTATTTTCGTAATTTGTCCTACAGGGGTATTTTCGTAATTTGTCAAAATAAGGTTCCTTGGTGATTTTGTCACAAAGTATCTTTGGTATTTTTAAGTTCTCGGGGTATTTTGGAAATTTTTTTTTGAGATCCGAGGGTATTTCAGAAATTTTTAGACCTTGGGGGTATTTTGGTAATTTTTCCACAAATCGGGGTAAATTGTAAAATTTTAATAAATCGGGGATATTTGAAGTTGCAAAACTTTGAGGGTTCTTTTGAGAAATTTATTTTCCAAAGACGATGAAGTTGCAAAAATTTTGGAAATTAGGGTCATTTTGGAAATTTTGCAAGTTAGGGGCAATTTTGTAATTTTCAAAAATCAAGGTATTTTTCGATAGGTTGCACATTAGGGTTTTGAACATTTATGAAATAATGAAATTTTGGCAAAATTGTTGAGTAGTTGGGCATTGTATAAACCAAGGGCATTTTGTAATTTTACCTTTTAGGGGTATTTTTGTAAATCAATTTTTTTTGAAAATTTGTGTAAAAAGAAATAATTTTTGTGAATTAAAGAGAAAACATATGATTTTAAGAATTTTTAATATTAGGGTTTCCATAAAAATATGGCTAGTCCTTTCGGGTTTTAGTTATTGGGTTTAGCAGTGACTAAATCCTCTTGGTTAGGGTGAGCAGTTACTTACGCACGGTAGGATTCGAGTAAAGAGGAGGTGAGTCACTAGGACCTGCTTAAATACCAAGCTCTTCTTGAATCCACTCCTGACATGCGCATAACAGATTACCACACCTAGCTCGGTGACTTAATCACGTGTTTGTCTAGTGTATTAAGTCTTATGTATTTGTGTTTGAGTAGACTAATCCTAGGGTTCAAGTTCCTATCATGCTATTCTCGTTCCATGCCTTTTCTACCCTTAAACAATTCACGAATCACACATATAGTTAGGGGTACTTACGGTGGATTGCGGCTTGAGACTTAGGGGCCATGCCGAAGCCTCGCTTATTTTTTTTTTTCAAAGATAATCATTTGGCTCGCTTTGAAAACGTTTTGGGCCTTAGCCCAGTAGAAGTTTAAAAGCGGGCTCGATACAAAATGAAACACCCACACCCGCCCACGAGAATGGACCGGATCTGGTATGTTCCTAAAGTAAACCGGTTTCAAAATGATTCGATACTTAGAAAATTTGTAAAATTTTAGAAAATGTTGTTGTGGATTGGGCTTAGATTGGAACCCATTTAATAAATTTTGAAAATCCAACTTAAGTGAGGTGACAAAACAATTTTAGGGTTTATTATTTTGAAAGAAATAAATTTTGTTTTTCTTAACTTTAATTAAAAATAAATTGTAACACAATCGACATGAATAAGCGGAAATAAAGAAAATCCAACTGGGCCTTATGGCCTTATTACATCAAGTAAAACCCAAAATAAAATAAAAGTAACTAAATCAAATAAAGTCCAAACTAAATAAATTTCTCCGAATGTAGCATGGCCACCTCAACGCTCTCTGGCCCTATTAGTCAATTTTTAAATCACTGAAAATAGTTCCCTAGCGGGTGAGTCAATGCAGACTCAATGTGCACACAATACTATCATTCAATAAATCGGGCATTCATGTTCAAATCATTAAGTCCATACAATAATGAAATTATGATGCAACCCAAACCCAATCCTAATTAGCCATCCACTACACTCCCGTACCAACTTTTTGCACACCGTGGGGACTACTAAGTCAACCCTCCATCCGCTACTCTCCACGTTGTGTCTTTAGACACTATAATCAAATTTAAGCGTTGTGTCATAAGACCTTTGTATGTAAAGTTACCAAAATTTCGCAATGTGACCGTAGTCAACATTTTTCATTGGTGAGACCGAAGTCAACACCTTCGTTGGTGAGACCGAAGTCAACACCTGTTCTCCCCCTTTCACATAAACCCGAATGCCCCAAAATATATATATTACGCATAACTTATTTTCATGTTCATATACATATATTCGCATGTTATAAAATAACATTTTTCACAATCCTATCAGAAGTAGGAAACGTACCTGGGTACTTTTTGCCACATTTGTGGTACATAGCCACATTCACATTATTATTCATATCATATATTAAAATATTTAGCCATAAAATATCGAAGGATAGTAAGGTACACACCTTATTAAGCAAATAAA
Organism: Gossypium rotundifolium; assembly: GCA_025506655.1. NCBI lineage: Eukaryota > Viridiplantae > Streptophyta > Magnoliopsida > Malvales > Malvaceae > Gossypium > Gossypium rotundifolium. Next base: position 96,896,504 of record CP106733.1, on the reverse strand, counting down.
AGTTCCTTGAGATCTTGAAAATCCAGATCTAATCTTTAGATCTAATAATTCCTATATTCGGCCCACCAAATAAAACACATTAATAAACCCTTTTGTCTTAAAACAAAACCAAATCCTAGTAGGATTTGTAAAAAGACTCACCTTTGCCGATTTGGTGTTTATTCAAATCCCGAAAACTTGGTTTTCCTTCACTTGATATTCGGCCAACCTTGAATCTCAATATGGGTTAGTTTTCGGCTTTTTAATAATTAAAGAACTGATCTAGATAATCATACAAGCTTTGGCCGAATACTTTTAGGTACTTACCTTGTGGATCTTAAATCCAAAATTCACCGAATAACTAGGGAACACGTGGCCTATGGTGTACCTTCGGAAAAAGAATTTCTTCTTTCCATGATTCGCCAAGATTAATAATCGAAATTAGTCTCTAAATTTCAATAAGTCTAGAATATAAAAGAATGGAAAACTAAACTTGGATCTTACCCTTATTTGAAGGAATCGATTGCACCTTCACTTCAACCTTCATAGATTCGGCTTAGAGACTTGATGAACAATCAGCTATGATTCCCTTATGTATTTGGTTTCAAAGATGAAAGAAGAGAGGAATAATAGGCTTAGAAGGAAATCGGCTAGGAGGCTAAAAGAAAAGAAGAAAAGAATGGATGCTCAAGAAGAATATTTGGCGGAGGAAAGAGAGAGGAGAATGAATAATGAATGGCCCTAGTCTCATCCTTTTACAGTACTGAAATTACTAGGCCAAGAATCCTTAACTTGGCCACCACTCTTCCTTATTTTCCTAATTAAAGAATAATTCTTCATTTATCTCTTATTATTCACATATTTATGTGAATAAAACTCCTTTATTTATCTCTTATTATTCACATATTTATGTGAATAAAACTCCTTTATTTATCTCTTATTATTCACATATTTATGTGAATAAAACTCCTTATTTATCTCTTATTATTCACATATTTATGTGAATAAAACTCCTTTATTTCTCTCTTATTATTCACATATTTATGTGAATAAAACTCTTCCTTTTCTAGAAACCCATGCCGTCCACCTCGTTATACGGAAGCAAAAATAAAGCCTTCATTATTTGCTTCTGGATGACTCAAACTCAGGCCCAAAACCTCTTGTATTTGGGCCATTTCCTAAGACCTTAGGTGGCATCTTGAGCCACATTTCCAAATCCGTTATTGGGTCAAATTTCATGTACTTTATATTTTAGGGTCACTTGGCCCTAAGTTCCCCTTTGGGCTCTTAAATTCGACATTAGGGTCATTTTAAGTTTCCAAAAATTTTCATGGACTCTGATTTTCCAAGTTTCCAAAATGTTTAGTTTCCTATTTTGGCTTGGTTTCCAAAATGTTTAGTTTCCTCTTTTGGCTTGGTTTCCAAAATGTTCACTTTCCTAATTTACTTGAGTTTCCAAAATGGTCACTTTCCTATTTTAGTTTAGTTTCCAAAACTTAACATTTCTAAAGCATTTCCTTACATTTCCATACATCTCTTACATTTCCACACATTTCCATACATTTCCTTTCATTTCCATATATTTCCATACATTTCCATACATTTCCATACATTTCCTTACATTTCCTTTCATTTCCTTACATTTCCTTTCATTTCCTTTCATTTCCTTTCATTTCCTTTCATTTCCTTACATTTTCCTTACTTTTCATTACATTTCTCTACATTTCCTTAATTTCCTTACATTTCCTTTCATTTTCTTTCATTTTCTTTCATCTTAGGGTTCTTGAAACTCTTCAGAACACATCCAACACACCCAGATCCCACTATCTCATGAATTATGCACTAACGCATAACCCCTAATCTAGGATGTTACAAAAACTGTTATTATAAGCAAATTCAATCAAAGGTAAGTACTTTTCCCACGTACCTTCAAACTCAAGAACGCAACATCTCAACATGTCCTCAAGTGTTTGAATGGTTCGCTCAGATTGACTGTCTGTCTGCGGGTGAAAGGCGGTGCTAAAATAAAGTTTAATACCTAAAGTATCCTGTAACTTCCACAATCGCGATGTGAATCTCGGGTCTCTGTATGAGATAATAGAACTCGGCACACCATGTAATCTCATGATTTGAGATATATACAACTCAACAAGTTTATCGAGTGAAAACTCCATACGAACCAGTACAAAATGAGCTGATTTGGTCAATCTATCTACTATAACCCAGACTGCATCTTTCTTGCTCGGTGTCATAGGCAAACCAGATATAAAATCTATAGTGATTTTATCCCATTTCCATTCAGGTATCATGATCGGCTGAAGCAACCCAGAAGGCACTTGGTGCTCGGCTTTTACTTGCTGAAAAATTAAGCACTTTGACACAAATTCAGATATATCCCATTTCATGCCAGGCCACCAATAAAACTATTTCAAATCATTATACATTTTCGTGCTACCCGGATGTATCGATAATCGACTACTATGAGCCTCACTCAGAATCATCTGAATCAACTCCAAGTTCTTCGGAACACATATTCAGCTTTTAAAGTTCAAACAGTAATTTGCATCAATTTGAAACTCTGATTCCGTATCTTTTTCGCACTGAATTTGTCTAGCAATCAAATCTTTGTCAACTTTTTGTGCATCACAAATTTGCTAAATAAACATCGGTCTTGCTTGTAACTCGACTATGATCGAACCATCACCAGACATAACCATCAGTGCATTCATTGCACGAAGAGCAAATAATGACTTTCGACTTAACGCATCTGCAACAACATTGGCTTTTCCCGGATGGTAGTCAATCACCAACTCATAGTCTTTCAACAATTCTAACCATCTGCATTGTCTCAAGTTTAAATCTTTCTGAGTCATCAAATACTTTAGACTTTTATGATCCGAATAAGCGTGACATTTCTCGTAGAATAAGTAATGGCGCCAAATTTTCAATGCAAGAACAATGGTCGCTAATTCCGGATCGTGAGTCGGATAATTTCTTTCGTGCGGCTTCAATTGTCTCGAGCGTAGGCTATAACTTTGCCTTCTGTATCAAAATGCAACCCAACCCATTCAAAGAAGCATCACTAAAATGACAAATTCTTTACGGATTCAATTTGAGTTAACACTGGAGCTTGATCAAAGAGCTTTCAATTTGTTCGAAACTTTTACGACACTTTTTCGACCACTCAAACTTGACATCTTTCTGTAGTAGCCTTGTTAAAGGTGTAGCTATCACAAAAAAACCTTTTACAAACCTTCTGTAGTATCCCGCAAGGCCTAGAAAGCTTTGAATCTCGGAAACATTCTTTGGTGGTTTCCAATCGAGTATAGCTGCTATTTTGTTTGGATCCACCCGAATACCTAATGCTGAAACAACTTGACCTAAGAAGCTGACTTCATTCATCCAGAACTCACACTTACTAAACTTTGCATAGAACTGTTGATCTCGCAAAGTTTGTAGCACTAATCTCAAATGCTCGGCATGCTCGGTTTCATCTTTAGAGTAGATTAGTATATCATCAATAAACACTACTACAAACCGATCCAAAAACTATCTGAAGACTCGATTCATTAGATCCATAAAAACAACAGGTGCATTAGTGAGTCCAAAAGGCATAACCAGAAACTCAAAATGTCTGTACCTCGTCTGGAATGCAGTCTTTGGCACATCTGTATCTCTGACTCGTAACTGATAATAACCCGATCTCAAATCTATTTTTGAAAATACTGAAGCCCCTTTCAACTGATCAAACAAATCATCAATCCGAGGTAACGAGTACTTATTCTTTATAGTTGCCTTAGTAAGTTGTCGATAATCAATACACATTCGCATCGTTCCATCTTTCTTCTTCACAAAAAGAACTGGTGCACCCCAAGGAGAGAAGCTCGATCGTGCAAAGCCCCTATCTGTTAACTCTTGCAACTGTGCTTTCAACTCTTTTAACTCAGTATGTGCCATCCGATACGGAGCTATCAAAATCAGAGTCGTTCCTGGTGCTAATTCAATGCTGAACTCAATCTCTCGTACTGGTGGTAAACCCGGTAGTTCTTTAGGAAACACATCTGGGTATTAACATATAATCGGTACAGATTCAATATGCTTTTCAGACACTTTATCATCCAGTACATAGGCCAAATAAGCTTCGTACCCTTTTCTCACATACTTTCGAGCCAACATCGAGGATATTACTGTAGGAAACCCACTTAAATCACTGGATTCAATTCTGATGATCTTACCGTTCTGACATCTCAAATCAATAACCTTTCTTTTGCAATTCACCACTGCATCATGTGTAGTTAACCAGTCCATTCCCAAAATTATATCGAACTCATCGAAGGGCAACAACATTAAATCTGCTGGGAAGCAAGAATCTCGAATCATCAATGGGCAACCTCTACACACTTTATTAACAAGTACACATCTACCCAGAGGGTTGGACACACGAATCACAAACTCAGTAGACTCAACTGGCAGAGTCTTATCGAATACTAGAGTTTCACACACATATGAATGAGTCGAACCAGGATCAATCAATGCAATCATAGTAGTATCATAAAGGGTGAAAGTATCGGTAATGACATCGGGGGAGGAAGCATCCTCTCTGGCTCGTGTAGCGTAAGCTCTAGCTGGAGCTCTAGCCTCTGATCGTATTGCGATGTCCTTCGTCCCTCTCTAACTGCCACCTACATTGCCTGAATGTCTGAGTGGTCTACCCCGTGTTGGCGCACTGCTCGGTCTAGTGTTCTGAGTTGCATTTTGCTCGGCTAACATCGGGCACTCTTGAATAAAATGATCCGACGATCCATATTTAAAGTAGGACCGATCACGAACTCTACAACTCCCAAGATGCCATTTCCCACAATGTTTACACTCGGCCCGATTCTGTGTAACATTACCGACACTAGCTATCAAAGTGGCTCGGGAACTCACTGGAGGTCGATCACATCTAGGCAAGTCTGAAGTGGCTTTATGTCGACTGGGGTCATCTCTGAACTTCTTATGCACAGAATGAAAAATTTTACTCGATGATCTTTTTCGAGTGTCTTTAGCTTCTACTTCAGCTTTTCTTTTCTCCTTTCTGAGCTTTTCGGCTTTACAAGCTCGCTCGACTAATGTCACAAACTTTTTGATTTCAAGAATGCCAACAAGTAACTTTATGTCTTCATTCAGGCCGTCTTCAAATATTTTACACATAATGGCTTCGGTAGATATACACTCCCGAGCGTAATGGCTCAATCTGACAAACTTCTGCTCATATTTCGTCACAGTCATGCGGCCCTGTTTTAATTCCAGTAATTCTTTCTATTTTGGATCGATGAATCTCTGACTGATATATTTCTTACGGAACTCAATTTGGAAGAAGTCCCAAGTTACTTTTTCTTTTGGAACTACAGATACCAGTGTGTTCCACCAGTGATAGGCAGTGTCCCGAAGTAGAGATGTAGCACACTTAAGGCATTCATCTAGAGTACAAGATAACTCATCGAGTACCCGAATAGTGTCATCAAGCCACATCTCGGCTCGCTCTGCGTCATCATTATCATTGGCCTTGAATTCCTCGGCCCCATATTTCTTGATTTTATCAATGGGAGGCCTACTAGATCTCATCGGATTTATCATCAGGGGTGCTGAAGGTAACGGAGTTAGATTATTCGGGGGTGGAGGTTGTTGTACAGCCGGATTAGTCTGAATAAACTGGGTAAACCATTCATTCATCATCTGATAGATAGCTTGTTTAGCCTCCCCATCATGGCTACCCGGAACTGGTCGAGAGTCTAATGGCGCTGATCCACGTGCGAGACCAGACGCAATGCTCTCCACATCATCAGCTACGGCTCTATAGGGACCGGGATCCATTTACTATATAAAATACAATTGAAATTGTCAGAAGTGACCACACTATCATATATACAATTCAAAGGCATGTATAGCTAGACTCTTACTCACTATGGTAGTCTTAGAATCGACTAAACCGTAGCTCTGATACCAATTAAATGTAACACCCCTAACCCGTATCCATCGCCGAATTAGGGTTATGAGGTATTACAGAACTAAACTCAATTCCATGTAGACTTTTATTAGAATTGAGCACAAGCAAAGGTGATCTTTTCTATTTCATATAACATTTCAATCCATTTAATTAAATAACTCACAACAAGATTTATTACAGTACTTAATATATGGAAATGTTAGAGCCATATAACTTAAACATTCATGGTATATATATATACAATTAAAGCATAACCCAACTTATATCATTTCATACCCTATATCGGACATAAAACAAGTTTCAATTAATATAAACTATTTCCATTCGTTTTACTACAACACAAGTACCTATTAAAACAATCGAACCATTTATCTTATTATTACTATTTTTAAAAAAATCAAATGCACATACAAACATAGCATTTTTACCATATGACCGAATGTACTATTGATGTATATATATATATATATAAAATGCGTACCTTACCCTATAAGCAAAAGTTACATTTACGATTGCACACAGTTAATCTTACAATATATATATACTCAATTTGAACATACATGTACACAGCATACTTGAACTTCCTAATTTATCACATTGAAATAACCATACCATTATGCTTACCCTTTGGTTTTGCACTTAACAATTTTGAACATATTCCAAACATATACACATCAACCTCATTTCGCATATAATAGGCCATACCAAATCAAAACAATTGCAAAACAGATCAATATGTCATGCTTATCCCAAACGCAACACATCTATATATAATAGGCATATTACTTATTTAGTATACTACATATTATAACTCATTAGACATCCGTCATTATCTTCCTTGTTAAAACACATTACCACACACCACAACATGTATATCAAATGACCACTTTCCATTCATGATTAAACTATGACCGAACTTCACATCCATTAATATGATAATAAAACCATTATAACAAGAGCATAGGAATTAAACTAAACCAAAAGAAATAGCCATTTTCGCAAGGCTATACATATATATAAAAAACCAAATGTTCTTAGTCTAAACCTTAAACTAACCTATACATGCCTTCGATTTAAAACTAAGATTATGTACCATAAAGGGGTGATAGTGTGGTCGACTTTTTTGATGATCTCCTGAGCCCGTAGTTGAATCAATGATCTATAAAACAAAAATACAAACACATACAGAGTAAGCTCACTAGCTTAGTAAGTCTTAAGCAAAATATCATTCACTAATCAAACACTTTAACATTTTTAATCAATAAATGTAGAACGTTGTATATGTATATTTTGATATGCAATTGATACAAAATCGAATACTAGTGATGTATTAACTCAATTACTTATACTTTACTACCATCTACCTGCAACTCGTCAAAGCACAAAGTACATATATTACATGTAAGTACCATTAAATTCACAAAACAACATTGTTATCAAAATTTTTCAACAAAAATAACATTAATCACAACTTACCTTACTTACGATGAATTCAATGGGACTTAAGCTTACACGAGTTTTTTAACTCAATAGTTTCACTATGTTACACCTCGATCAATTATGGTTTCTTCATTTTAAAGTATCACGGAATTAAGCACTGCTAGCACGAAGCCGAATATATCACCCAACACTAAGCACGCTGAGCACGAAGCTTTGAATATGTCACCAAGACAAGGCACGCTAGGCACAAAGCCCGAATATGTCACTAGGCACTAAGCACATTAGAGCACGGAGTCTAGAATATATCACCGGCACTAAGCTTTCTTTGTAACATCTGAATAGGGCCTATGCATTTCAGGTTTAATTGTATGAAATGATAAGTTTCAAGTACTATGAATAAATTTTTGATACTTTTGGGAAACCTAGAAATGCATGGAAATGGAAATAAAAATAAAAATGGAAATGGAAATGGACATTTTGGAAACTTAGACATTTTGGAAACTTAGACATTTTAGAAACTTAGACATTTTGGAAACTTAGGCGTTTTGGAAACTTAGACATTTTGGAAACACGAACATTTTGGAAACACAACATTTTGGAAACCTAAACATTTTGGAAACTGAACATTTTGGAAACCTAAAACATTTTAGAAACCTAAACATTTGGAAACACGAAGATGTAAGGAAAATGGCAAGTTCTGAGCAGCGAAAATTTTAGGAAACTTAGAAATAAGGTAGGAATGACAAATTTTAAAGCCCAAAATAGGAGATAAGGGCAAGAGGGCCTTAAAAGAAAAAGTTGGTGAATTTTGTCATACAATCGAGCTTGGAAATGTGGCTGAGGTGTCACTTAGGGTTTATGGGAATGGCATGAGTTCGAGTCACTTGGAAAGCAATTTTGAAGGTTTAATTTTGCTTCCCAAGGCTAGGGGTGGACAGACTTGGTAGCTAAAAAGGAGAGAGTTTTATTTTAATAAAGCTGTTAAATTAAGTGATAAATAAAGGATTTATTCTTCTAAGATAAATGAGGAATTAAAGGATGGATTAAAGACTTTTAATTTAATTAAGTGATAATTAATAGAGATTAAATTATCACTTGGGAGAGTAGTGGCCAAGTTTTGGACTCTTGGTCTAGCGATTTCGATTAAAGAGGAAAATAGAGACTTTTCTCCCATTCACTCTCTTTGGCGAAATTTTGCTCTCTCTTCTCCCTCTCATTGCGAAATTCCCTAAGCAAGGACTCCATCTTTTCTTTCCCTCCCTTTGCCATTGCCTAGTCAAAACTTTTCTCTTCCAAATCTAGGTTAGATCTCCATAGCGGGATCTCAAGAACCCAAGGCAAGGAAACAAGTGATTAAAGGTTTCAAGGTAAGTTAAGCCATTCAATTTCCTTTCTTTCTAGTTGCCGAAAGTAAAAGGCCTAATTCCTATTCTCTTTGATCATGGCGAATATACAAGGGATCTCGGGTTTCCACAATCGTTGAACATAAAGATCAAGGATCCAAGGTAAGAACAATTGATTCTTGTTCTTTTAAATCGTTTAAATCAAGGCTTAAGAAAATAACCTCTCTTTTGTCTATGGTAGAATGTCGGAGGAGGAGTTTCGGATTTGATTCGAGGGAAATTAAGGTAAGACACATTCGGCTAAAGGCCAACTACCACTTATTAAAGTTAGATCAAATCTAACCTATGATCTTTAGGGATTTCGACGGATATTCAAGACAAAAAGGAACTTTCAGGATTTGGAATCTCTAAGGTAAGCCTCTAAAATATTGACTAAGGGTTGTGTGAGTATCTAAATCCATTCCTTAATTTTTGAAAAGCCAAAAACTAACCATATTGAACTACAAGGTTGGTAGAATATCAAGTAGAGGAAAAACCAAACTTTGGGATTTATATAATCACCAAATCGGCAAAGGTAAGTTTTTCCTTACAAATCCTACTAGGATTTGGTTTAGTTTTAAGCCAAAATAGGTTTATTAATGTATTTATTTGGTGGGCGAATATAGGAATTAATAGATCTAAAATTAGATCGGGATTTAGAGATCTCAAGGAATCTATTAAGCGAAAGCAGTGTGTACCCTTACTATCCTTCGATATTTTATGGCTAAATATTTTAATATATAATTATGAATAAGAATGTGAATGTGGCTATGTACCACAAATGTGGCAAAAGTACCAGTACTTTTCCTACTTCGATAGGTTTGTGAAAATGTTATTTAATAACATGCGAATATATGATTATGAACATGAATTTAAGTTATGAAATTTATATATTTTTGGGGCATTAGGATTTATGTGAAAGGGGAGAACAAGTGTTGACTTGGTCTCACCAACGAAGTTGTTAACCGGTCTCACTGTGAAAAATGTTGACTACGGTCACATTGCGAAATTTTGGTAACCGGTTACAACAATTGTCTAATGACACAACGTTTAAATTTGATTATAGTGTCAAAAGACACAACGTGGAGAGTAGCGGATGGAGGGTTGACTTAGTAGTCCCCACGGTGTGAATGGCAGGTACGGGTGGAGAGTAGCGGATGGACCATTAGGATTGGGTTTGGGTTGCATCATAATTTCATTATTATATGGACTTGATGATTTAAACATGAATGCGATTTATTGAGTGATAGTATTGTGTGCACATTGAGTCTGTTGACTCACCCCATTGTGGGAATTATTTTTCAGGTGATGAGCAGTGACGGACCGGGCCGGTGGACCATGAGGAGGCCATGCTACATGCGAAAATTTCATTTATTTTGGACTTAAATTTTATTTTAGTTACGTTTGTTCTATTTTGGGTTTTATTTGATGTAATAAGGCCTTAAGGCCCAGTGGATTATACTTTATGCTTGCTTATTGTTACGTTTCATGCTAAGAACTTTATTGAATATATTTAATTAAAAGGGCTTACAAAATCAAATAAATGGGTTTCCAATCTAAGCCCAACTCAAAATAATAGCTTTTCAATAAAATTTACAATTTTCTCTAAGTATCGAAATGATTTTTGAAATCGGTTTACTTTAGGAACATACCAGATCCGGTTCAGGCTCGTGGTAGTGTGTGTGGGTGTTTCGATTTGATATCGAGCCAGTTTTAAACTCTCGGCACGTGGGCTAAGGCCCAAAACGTTTTCAAAGCGAGCCAAATGATTTTCTTTGAACATAAGCAAGCTTTTGGCATGGCCCCTAAGTCTCCAACCATGATCCACCGGTAAGTACCCCTAACTATATGTGTGATTACATGAATTATATAAGGGTAGAAAAGGCATGGAGCGTAGAATAGAATGATAGGAATTTGAACCCTAGGATTAGACTACTCAAACACAAACACATAAGACTTAATGCACTAAACCAACCTATGGCTAAGTCAACGAGCTAGTGGTGTGGTAACCCATGTACGCATGTCTAGGAGTGGATCCAAGAGCTTGGTATTTAAGCGGTCCAGTGACTCACCTCCTCTTGCAGAATCCTACAGTGCGTAGCTTCGGTTCACCATAACTCGGAGGGCTCGGTGGTGTGGCAACCTCTCATGCATGCATGTCTAGGAATGGTTTGGTGGGAGCTTGGTATTTAAGTAGTCCGTGACTCACCTCCTCTCCACACGAATCCTGCCAGTGCGTAGCTTTGGTTCACCACGACCAAGAGGGCTCGGTCATAGGCTAAACATAATGACTAAAACCCGAAAGAACTAGCCATGTTTTTTTTTTAAAAAAAAGAGAACAAAACAACAAACCCTAGTTTTTCCAAACTTTTAAAACTTCCTTTTAAAATCGAGAAAATTATTTTTTACAACATTTTCGAAAAACTCGATTTGCGAAAATTACAAAAATGCCCTTAGGGGTGAAATTACCAAAACATACTTGGTTTATAAAATGTTCAACTACTCAACAACTTTATCAACATTTCATGATTTCATAAACATTCAAAAACCCTAATTTGTAAAATATCAAAATACCATGATTTGGGAAAAAAAATTATTACAAAATTACCCCTAACTTACAAAATTACCAAAATGACCCTAATTTTCAAAATTTTTGCAACATCCCCATTTTTGAAGAACCACTTTTCGAAAAGAACCCTCAAAGTTTTACAACTTTTGAAATACCCCAAATTTATTAAAATTTTCAAATTTACCAAGATTTGTGAAAAATTACCAAAATACCCCTGAGGTCGAAAATTACCAAAATACCCCCAAATTTTGAAATTTTTCCAAAATTACCAAGACTTCGAAATCTTCAAAATATTTTTTGACAAAAACACCAAGAAACATTTTTCTTCTGAAAAATTACGAAAATACCCTGTAGGACAAAATTACGAAAATACCCCCGGGTAGTGGAAAACAACAACAAATAACAAAAAATACAACGTTTCTCTGAATGAACGGAAGTTCATATTTGTTTGATGGATGATGAATGAATGGAAAAGGCGTGTGTTTGTATGATCTGAAAGAACCACTCTAAAATCCTTTTCATAAAACTCATTCGTTGATAAATAAGTGGAACAAATAACTAATCCATAAAATTTCTTAATCGGATCCCGACGCTAGAAAATGAGCTCTAGAGGGCGTGGTCGTCGTGGTCGAGGAAGAGGAAGGATGACCGTGTCGGAAGCCGTTAGGTCGGGTCAAGGTCCGACAATGAGATGCCACCCACCACCACCCCAAATGTTAATGTTGAGCGGCGAGGCTCGGGGAGGGGAAGAGGCATGTCGCAGTCGCTCTGCGAGTTTTGGAATTGGTGGCGGTGTAGGTGGAAATGGAGGAAATCGAAGTCGGTACTGAGCAGCTCCGAGCTAATGGAGCGAAATGTTTGAGGAGTATCAATGTGGCACCAGTCTGGTGAGTATTGGTTAGAAGCAACGGGCGTATCATGGATGAGCTTGATTTGACTCGGAGGAAAAGTTAAAGGGATGGTGGCGTTGTCCGCGATGAAGCGTATCAATGGTGGTTGACTGTTCGTGATGGTACCATAGTGAAAATCGACTTGGGAATTTGTTAAAGAGGCCTTTCGGAAGAAGTATGTAGGAACCGGTATCTGAGATGAAGCGGAGGAAGGCTTTCCTAGGGTTGGTGCAAGGAAGTAAGTCCGTCGTTTGAATATGAGGCGAAATTCTTGAGATTGAGCCGCGCTCGAGGGTAGTGGCAACCGAGCATGAACGCGTGTCCGTTTTGAGGACGGTGAGAGATGATCTAAGATCATTAATAGCACCGCATCGGGGCGGAATTCTCTATTTTGGTAGAAAAGGCCAAGGTGGCGAGGGATTAAGGATGCTACTAAGCGGACCGTGGATAAGAATAAGGCCAAAGGGGTTGGGTCGTCAGAAAGGGTTACAAGAGGCCTCGGGTTTGACGGACCACGAAATCAACAAAATTGGTTCGGTGAGCGATTAGATCCTTGTGAGTATTGTGGAAAGAGGCATCTAGGGAGTGTTGGAAAAAGTTAGGAGCATGTCTTAGGTGTGGGTCCAAGGACCATATGTTTAAGGATATCCCAAACAATCGCACGAGAGTCGACCAGTAGTTCGAATGCTAGCCCGGACCGGGTAGAGGCGGACAACCTCAGCGGGGTCGTGGTTCGAATGTAGTGTGGTAGTAGTACAGTGGCAGAGGCCGTGGCACACGGGTCGAGGTACTAATGCTAATCTTGATGCAAGACAACCGGGTTTGGTTTATGCGGTTCGCCGAAGGAAGATGGAGACGCGCTGCACGTAATAAGCTGATACGTTCTTTATTTTGACAAACCCTACTTTGCTTTGATTGATGTGGGCTCGACCCATTCCTATGTTGCAACTAGTGTAGTGAAAACACTAGGCCTAGACTCGAACTCTCGATAGGCGGATAGTTGTAGTAAGCCTATTAGGCCAAGCTATAGTGGTAGACAAGATCTTTGGAATGTACCCCTAGAGATTCGGGGAGTGAACTTTCGGCGGACTTAATGGAGTTACCCTTGAGAGTTTGAGCTTATACTCGGAATGGATTGGTTAGTAGAACACCGAGCCGTGTTGGATTGTGCGGCTAAACGTATGGAACTAAGAACCCCGGAAGATGAAGTAGTGATAATGATTGGAGAAAGGAGGAACTATTTATCTAAGGTAGTTTCGGCACTGAAGGCTGAGAAGATGGTTAAGAAAGGTTGCAAGGCATTCTTAGCTTTCGTAAGTGTGATAGGAGGAAAGGAGGAAGGTGTTAATGGAGTTAGAACGGTAAGGGACTTTGTGGATGTGTTTCCAGAGGAGCTACCGGGAATACCCCCGGACAGGAAGGTGGAATTTGGGATTGAGTTGCTACCGGGGACAGCTCCTGTGTCAATCGCTCCATACCGAATGGCACCAAAGGAGTTAGTGGAGCTCAAGGCTCGATACAAGAACTGTTGGACCAGTGGGTTCATCCGGCCAGTGTGTCTCCGTAGGGAGCACCGGTCTTATTGTAAAGAAGAAGGACGGAACTATGCGTATGTACATAGACTACCGTCAGTTAAATAAGTTGACCATTAAGAACAAGTATCCCTTGCCAAGGATCGAGGACTTGTTCGATCAGCTGAAGGGAGTCGCAGTGTTTTCGAAGATCGATTTACGGTCGGGATACCATCAGTTGAAGGTAAAGGAGGCTGATATCCATAAGACCGCTTTTAGGACAAGATATGGTCACTTCGAGTTTGTGGTGATGCCATTCAGTTAACGAAGCATGGTAGCGTTCATGGACATGATGAATCGGATTTTCCAACCCTACTTGGATATATTCGTTGTTGTGTTCATCGATGATATTTTGGTGTATTCAAAGTCGGAGGAGGAGCATGATGAGCATCTCTGAGTCGTATTGGAAGTGCTAAGGAGAAGAAGCTCTATGCCAAATTTAGCAAGTGTGAATTTTGGCTTAGGAGGTGGCATTCTTAGGGCATGTGGTATCCATGAAGGAATAAGAGTGGACCTAGGAAGATCGAATCGGTGTTGGATTGGAAACCACCTAGAGTGCGTGGCTGAAATCAAGTTTCTTAGGCTTGGCGAGGCTATTACGAAGGTTCGTGGAAGGATTCTCGTCAATAGCCGCGCCTTTAACCAAGTTACTAAGAAAGGAAGTACCCTTCGAATGGACTAATAAGCAGCAAGAGAGCTTTGAAAAGCTTAAGAAGGTGCTGACAGAGGCTCCAGTGTTAATTCAGCCGGAGGCAGGAAAGGAATTTGTGGTGTACTGTGATGCTTCGCATACGGGGTTAGGCTGTGTGTTAATGCAAGATGGCAAAGTGGTTGCTTATGCGTCTCGGCAGCTAAGGCCTCATGAGCTTAACTACCCAACTCATGACTTAGAACTAGCAGCGGTGGTTTTCGCCCTTAAGGTTTGGAGGCACTACCTTTATGGAGAAAGGTCAGTTATCTACACAGACCACAAGAGCCTTAAGTATTTATTAACTCAGAAGGAGTTGAACTTGAGGCAATGAAGGTGGGTGGAATTGCTAAGGACTACGATTGTTCAATAGAGTATCATCCGCAAAGCGACGTAGTAGCCGATGCCCTAAGCCGAAGGTTGTATCGGATCTACGGGCTTTGTTCGCTCATATAAGTCTCAGTATGATGATGGAAGCTTTGTTGGCGAGTTGCAAGTCGAGCCCACATGGCTAAAGAAAGTAAAGGAGGGACGGTTGGTGATGATGACTTAAGCATTAAGTTGCGACAAGCACAATGAGGGGATTAGAGGATTATGATGTCAAAATGAAGGAGTATTGTGCTACAAGGGTAAAGTCTGTATGTTAGAAGAATAAGGAGTTGAGACAAAGAATTCTTGGAAGCGCATGGTAGCCCTTGTGCTATGCATCCGGAGGCATCAAGTCATAGAGACCTAAGGAACAATTTTGGTGGTCGACACAAGCGAAGTGACCAATTTGTGGGGAAATGTTTGGCGTGTCGACAAGTTAAGGTGAACACCAAGTCCCATCGATTGCTCCAACCAATTGAGATTCCCCAATGGAAGTGGGAAAGAATTACCATGGACTTTGTTAGTGGGCTTCCTTACGCCTACTAAGAAGGACTCGGTATGGGTGATAGTGGACCATTTGACCAAGTCCGCACACTTTATCCCGTCGAATGGATTATTCCTTGAAGTTGGCTAAGTTGTATGTGGCGAAATTGTGAGGTTACATGGTGTACCAATGTCGATCATCTCGATAGAGACCCAAGGTTTACGTCTCGATTTTGGAAAGCACTTCATCAAGCTTTAGGCACTAAGCTAGACTTCACTCGACTTTTCATCCACAATCGACAGGCGATCTGAGCAGGTTATACAAGTGTTGGAGGATATGTTGAGAGGTCGTGTAATGGAATTTCGAGGAAGTTGGGAGGATTACTTGCCTTTAGCTGAGTTCGCCTACAACAATAGCTATCAAGCCAGACGTCGGATGGCACCATACGAGGCATTGTATGGAAGGAAGTGTAGAACACCTACTTGTTGGACCGAGTTAGGAGAACGCAGAGTTTTGGGTCGAGTTGGTGGCGAAACTAAAGAGAAGGTTGAGTTAATTAAGACGCAGTTGAAGGAAGCCTCGATAGGCAAAAGTCGTCTGCAGACCTTAAGCGAAAAGAAATAGAGTTTGAAGTGGGAGATCAAGTGTTCTTGAAAGTCTCACCTTGGAAGAAGGTTATGAGGTTCGATCGTAAAGGAAGCTAAGCCCAAGATTTATAGGGCCTTATCAAATCTTGAAGCGAGTTGGGCGATGGCTTACCAACTAGAGTTGCCACGAATTGCAGCGGATGCATGACGTATTTCATGTGTCCATGTTACGTCGCTATCGATCGGATCCATCTCATGTGGTACCGGTTGAAGAGGTGGAACTAAGGCGGACTTATCCTATGAGGAAGAACCGATTCGGATCTTGGAGCGTGATGTGAAAGTACTACGAAAGAAGGCAGGTTCCTCTAGTCAAAGTGCTATGGCGCAATCATGGAGCGAAGAAGCTTCGTGGGAGCAGAAGAGGCGATGAGACAATACCCTCAACTATTTTAGTTAGAAAATTTGAGGGACGAAATTTTGTTTAAGAGAGTAGAAGCGTAACATCTGAATAGGGCCTATGCATTTCGATTTAATTGTATGAAATGATAAGTTTCAAGTACTATGAATAAATTTTGATACTTTTGGGAAACCTAGAAATGCATGGAAATGGAAATAAAAATAAAAATGGAAATGGAAATGGACATTTTGGAAACTTAGACATTTTGGAAACTTAGACATTTTGGAAACTTAGACATTTTGGAAACTTAGGCGTTTTGGAAACTTAGACATTTTGGAAACCTAAACATTTTGGAAACACGAACATTTTGGAAACCTAAACATTTTGGAAACACGAACATTTTGGAAACCTAAAACATTTTGGAAACCTAAACATTTTGGAAACCTAAAGATGTAAGGAAAATGGCAAGTTCTGAGCAGCGAAAATTTTAGGAAACTTAGAAATAAGGCGGAATGACAAATTTTAAAGCCCAAAATAGGAGATAAGGGCAAGAGGGCCTTAAAAGAAAAAGTTGGTGAATTTTGTCATACAATCGAGCTTGGAAAAGTGGCTGAGGTGTCACTTAGGGTTTATGGGAATGGCATGAGTTCGAGTCACTTGAAAGCAATTTTGAAGGTTTAATTTTGCTTCCCAAGGCTAGGGGTGGACGGCACTTGGTAGCTAAAAGGAGAGAGTTTTATTTTTAATAAAGCTGTTAAATTAAGTGATAAATAAAGGATTTATTCTTCTAAGATAAATGAGGAATTAAAGGATGGATTAAAGACTTTTAATTTAATTAAGTGATAATTAATAGAGATTAAATTATCACTTGGGAGAATAGTGGCCAAGTTTTGGACTCTTGGTCTAGCGATTTCAGCTTAAAAGAGGAAAATAGAGACTTTTCTCCCATTCACTCTCTTTGTCAAATTTTGCTCTCTCTCTCCCTCTCATTGCCGAAATTCCCTAAGCAAGGACTCCATCTTTTCTTTCCCTCCCTTTGCCATTGCCTAGTCAAAACTTTTCTCTTCCAAATCTCGGTTAGATCTCCATAGCGGATCTCAAGAACCCAAGACAAGGAAACAAGTGATTAAAGGTTTCAAGGTAAGTTAAGCCATTCAATTTCCTTTCTTTCTAGTTAAAAGTAAAAGGCCTAATTCCTATTCTCTTTGATCATGGCCGAATATACAAGGGATCTCGGGTTTCCACAATCGTTGAACATAAAGATCAAGGATCCAAGGTAAGAACAATTGATTCTTGTTCTTTTAAATCGTTTAAATCAAGGCTTAAGAAAATAACCTCTCTTTTGTCTATGGTAGAATGTCGGAGGAGGAGTTTGGATTTGATTCGAGGGAAATTAAGGTAAGACACATTCGCTAAAGGCCAACTACCACTTATTAAAGTTAGATCAAATCTAACCTATGATCTTTAGGGATTTAACGGATATTCAAGACAAAAAGGAACTTTCGGGATTTGGAATCTCTAAGGTAAGCCTCTAAAATATTCGACTAAGGGTTGTGTGAGTATCTAAATCCATTCCTTAATTTTTGAAAAGCGAAAAACTAACCATATTGAACTACAAGGTTGGCGAATATCAAGTAGAGGAAAAAGCGAAACTTTCGGATTTATATAATCACCAAATCGGCAAAGGTAAGTTTTCCTTACAAATCCTACTAGGATTTGGTTTCGTTTTAAGCCAAAATAGGTTTATTAATGTATTTATTTGGTGGGCCGAATATAGGAATTAATAGATCTAAAATTAGATCGGGATTTCCGAGATCTCAAGGAATCTATTAAGCGAAACAGGTGTGTACCCTTACTATCCTTCGATATTTTATGGCTAAATATTTTAATATATAATTATGAATAAGAATGTGAATGTGGCTATGTACCACAAATGTGGCAAAAAGTACCCAAGTACGTTTCCTACTTCCGATAGGATTGTGAAAAATGTTATTTAATAACATGCGAATATATGATTATGAACATGAATTTAAGTTATGAAATTTATATATTTTTGGGGCATTCGGGATTTATGTGAAAGGGGGAGAACAGGTGTTGACTTCGGTCTCACCAACGAAGGTGTTGACTTCGGTCTCACCAACGAAAAATGTTGACTACGGTCACATTGCGAAATTTTGGTAACTTCGGTTACAACAGTGTCTAATGACACAACGTTTAAATTTGATTATAGTGTCAAAAGACACAACGTGGAGAGTAGCGGATGGAGGTTGACTTAGTAGTCCCCACGGTGTGAATGGCGTATGCGTGGAGAGTAGCGGATGGACCATTAGGATTGGGTTTGGGTTGCATCATAATTTCATTATTATATGGACTTGATGATTTAAACATGAATGCCCGATTTATTGATTGATAGTATTGTGCACATTGAGTCTGTTGACTCACCCCATTGTGGGAATTATTTTTCAGGTGATGAGCAATGACGGACCGGGCCGGTGGACCAAGAGGAGGCCATGCTACATGCGAAAATTTCATTTATTTTGGACTTAAATTTTATTTTAGTTACGTTTGTTCTATTTTGGGTTTTATTTGATGTAATAAGGCCTTAAGGCCGATGGATTATACTTTATGCTTGCTTATTATTACGTTTCATGCTAAGAACTTTATTGAATATATTTAATTAAAAGGGCTTACAAAATGAAATAAATGGGTTTCAATCTAAGCCCAACTCAAAATAATAGCTTTTCAATAAAATTTACAATTTTCTAAGTATCGAAATGATTTTTGAAATCGGTTTACTTTAGGAACATACGAGATCCGGTTCAGGGCTCGTGGGCGGGTGTGGGTGTTTCACCTTCTAACACGAAGCCTTAGAATATGTCACCGCACTAAGCACCGCTAGGTACAAAGCCTGAACTATTTATCAAATCAATTCATCGACTTACATTTCTTAACACATACATCACTATCAATTCATTTTACAAAATCAATTCACTTGTCAAACCCAATATACTAATTCATATTATCTTGCAAAACATAACCATCCCAATATAGAACATACACATTAATTAACATCTATATCTTACTCAATTTAATCAATTAATTTCATTTCATAATTTCGTAATTATTTCTTTAATGAACTTTAACTAAGAACTTACCTCGACTGTCGACGGACAACTTAGACTGGCTATTCGAGAACTTTTGTCTTTCCCCGATCCAATTTCGTTTTTCTTTGCTCTTGCTCTAAAACACATTAAATTTAGCTCATTCAAGTACATTTCAATTCAATTTAGTCCCAAAACACATAAACATGCAAATTACCATTTTACCCCTAAGGTTTCACATTTTTACTATTTAGTCCTAATTGTACAAAACACAAAATACACACAATTTGCCAAGACTATACAAGGGCCGAATATTCCTAGGGACTTTATAAGCCCTCTTATTTCATTTATTTTACAATTAAGTCCCTCTAAAATTTTATTTTTATAAAATAGGCCTAAATACAAAATTTCACCAAATTTCTAATACAAAACTTATAAATCTTTAACACATCTTTAATCTACAACCATCAAATATCAAAACCATTAGAACACATCAGTGGCCAAACCTCATATACCCATGATTCTCAAAAATTCAAGCATGGGCCGGGTAATATACGAAGCAACGATTTCAAAAACATAAAAATTATTAAAAACTGAGCTAAAATTCAAACCTAATTGAGCTTGATGATGGCCGAATGTTTCAAGCCTTTAAACCTCCTTTTTTTTTTAGCTAACTCACAGCAATAGAAGAAGAAAACAACTCAAAATGGCTTTTAATTTCATGCATTTTAACATATAATACTATTTTAATGATTTACCATTTTAACCTTTATTTAATAATAAAAACAATATATAATATAAGGTTAATCTTGTCATAAACCACCCACTAGCTTAAAAATGGGCTATCTACTATTTTAATACCCCACTTTAAAAAGCCATCATCAAAGAGGCACTTTTCACTATAGTTTGCTACTTTTACCTTTTACGAGATTAAGTCCATTTCTAAATTAAACACACAAACGATAAAATTTTTCTACGAGACTTTCACGCACATTAATTCACATATAATAAACACAAAATATAATATTAAAATATTTATCAGACTCGAATTCGTGGTCCCAAACCACCGTTCCGATTAGGGTCAAATTTGGTCTGTTACACGTTCTAACTCTAAACCTTATTTTTCTCGATAATCGATCTAGGAAGCTTGAAAAACCCTAGCCATGTCTTCTCCATGTGAAATTTGGCCAAGGGGAATAAGATGAGTAAAACTTGGCTTTTAATTTGATTATTAATTCATTTTAATAACCAAATGACTAAAATATCATTAATGAAAAACTTTAAAAACATACAAAACCATGTTAATTTTCGTCCACCAACTTAACCAATGGTCTAATTACCATTTAAGGATCTCTACCCTTTAACATATAGAATTGAAGTTTGGCACTTTTTGCAATTTAGTCTTTTTAACTAAATTGAGTGCCCAGACATCAAAATTTTTGAACAAGATTTTCACGAAATCATTCCATAAAATTATAGACCATAAAAATATAATAAAAATGAAATTTACTACATCAGATTTGTGGTCCCAAAACTACTTTTTCGACTAGACCCAAAATGGGGTTGTTACAATAAGAGTTGCAAAGTGAGAAAATTGGAAAATGGATTCATGATAAATTTTGAGTTAAAGTTGGTATTTTACCATTTGAAATTATATATGTGGTTTGAATTAAATCTCATATGGTTGATGTTTTGAATATTATGATAGGTGAATTTGTTTCATATTTTTTCATATAATTGTTAAATGGTTAAGCTAAGTTATTTGTTATATTATATGAGCTTACGAAGTATTTTATATACTTACTCAGGTTTCTACTTTTTTTGTAGATTTTGAATTGTGCGAAACATGTCTGTCGGATCAGCAATAAGCATACACCTTTTGTCTCCCAATTCAGTAGACTTTTGATTTTTCAAGCTTGGTTATTTGTGGCATATACTTAAGAGGACAAAATATTGAAATGTAAAGCTTGTGTTTGTGGTTTGACACAGTTGAGCTTGAATGAATATAAATATTTAAATAGATGCATATGGTAATTTAGCATATAAATGTTTATGAAAAAGACACGGATAGTATTAAGAATTTGTTTATATGATAGCATGAAATGGCAATGGATTTTGTTATGTTAGTCAAATGTTTCATTTGGTGTAATTGAGTTGTGTATGAAATGATTAAAGGCATTGGTAGTTATGGTACGTTTTGCTTAATGAAATTAGCATAAAGTTTTAGGTTATATTTTGTACTTTGCCTATTGATATTCTAGTTAAAGAAATAATGCTGGCATATGAATGTTTAGGTATGATTAACCTGTCAAGAATGGTAAAGTTTCCTTGTTGTTTAATGGTTAAAGTGTTGGTGCCAATGAGGGCATATTGGTTGCTTGTTTGAATGATTAGTCAATTGATGTTTTGGTCCTTTAACATATATATTATGTAGTAGGTTTGAATGGTGTTAAATGCAAATATAGGTCTTTTGGTACGAATGATATGTGAATTTCTTAAAACATGTTATTTATGTTGCATACAACATCTGTTAGTTATATGGTCCAGAGACACAGCCGTGTGTCTCCTTTCACATGGTTTGAGCTTTGCCACACGGTTGAACTACACGATCCCTACCTTGTTACACAGCTTAGCCACACGGTCGTGTAACCATTGTTTTCGTTATTTACCTATATTTTATAAAAGTTTTGTTTTAATCCTAAATCATTCCTGGTTTGTTTTAAATATTTCGTAAGTTTGATTTAGGTCCTGATATGATTGGATAACATGGAAATTATTTTAAATTATTGTGAATTGATCTTTTTGGTTTTGCTTGGGTGGTTGGTAACTCTGTTTTGCATTTTTCCTGATATTTTCTAAATGTTTCAGATTGGTTCGGATTTTGTTCTAAACTTGTTCAAAGGTTTTTATAAGCCCGACTATGACACATTTTTTATTGTAATGCATGTTTAAAATGGAATTAACTTATATTTATTAATTATTGAACATTAATGAATAAGTTGCTTGCAAATGTTCTAGTTTACTAGTGTAGCATACTATAGCTTGGGTCTAACAATCGAATTGGGTATAGGGTGTTACATAACCGCAGTAGCCACTTGATAATGCTCATATAGGTCTAGTTGAGCATTTTATGTCTGATATGATTGGGGCATTATAGCATATCACTAGTGCCAATGTTGCTTCTATTCAACAGGGATTACCATTAGAGCGTTTGCGAGCTCTAGATGGTAATAAATTTTGAGGTGTTAAGGTTGGAGACCCTACTCGTGCTGAATACTGGTTGGAAGAAGTTACCCGTATCCTTGGTTAGATGGGCTATTCTGATGAGGATAAGCTTGGGTGCGTCGTGTCGTTTCTTGTTGATGAGGCTCATTGCTAGTGGATGACAGTTGAGCATGGTATTGGACCAGAGAGAGTGAATTGGGACTTTTTCTTGGAGTCTTTTCGGAGGACGCTCATAGGAGAGAAATATTTAGAGGTGAGGAGACGTGAGTTCATGGATTTAGTCCAATGTACTTTGTCTATGGACGAGTTTGAGCCAGTATATGCCTGAGTTGGTGGCTTATGAGGGGAGTCATTGTAGGAGGTTCAGGTTTAGACTGAATCAAGATATTAAGTTGTATCTTGTTGTGCAGTCTGCTGAGGTCTTCGACGAGTTGGTTAAGAAGGCCTGTGCTTTATAGAAGACTTTGGGGAATGAGCCCAAAGTTGTTTCCATTGGTAATGCTAAGAGGTCGTCTGAGTCTGCTAGTGGCTCTGGCAAGAAGGGGGAGAAAGGTTGCTTTGGGAGGCCTAGATGACGAGTTGCTGCAAGCCAGGGTCAAGTTAGGCAGGCCGCAAGAGGTGAGACTAGTACGGGTGATCAGGAGCGTACTACATGGACGTTGTGTGAGCATTGTAACCGTCAAAATCCTAGAGAATGTTGGAGGATGACTAGTGCCTATTTTTCTTGTGGATCGATAGAGCACCGTGTTAGTGATTCTTTTAAGAGAGTAGTTGTGGTTAGAGACCAACCTGATGCTGCTGCTATCGTTGCAGCTGCACCTACTCCAGCTCGAGGGAGGGGCCATGACATAGGTGATTGTGGTCGAGGATTTTGTGAGCATGGAGCTACTCGAGGTGGAAATAGAGGTCTACTAGAGTTTATGCAATTAGGGACCCCAGACTAGGGAGACCACAGATGTCACACAAGTACTTTCATGCTACAGTTTTTCTTCTTCTAGCTTTAGTACATTTGAGTGCTATGAGATCATTTATTCTGAGAGATGTAGCTAAAGAGTTGGGGGTTTCTCTAGAGACATATAGGTTGGGTGTTTCTGTTAAAATTTTTCTAGGTGATAATGTAGTGGTAGATCGAGTTTACCGTTGTTATCTTCTGATGGTTCAAGGACAAGTGTTTCCTGTAGATCTTTTAGAGTTGTCATTCTGAAGGTTTGATGCTATCCTTGGGATGGATTGGTTTATCGAGCATTGGGTGAAGTTCAATTGTGAGGCAAAGTTTTTGAACTCTATCTTGGTACAGCTTCGGTGTCAGTTCTGCCCGACCATATGACACCTAAGGAATTAAAAGAGTTGAAATGTTAGTTGCAAGAATTGTTGGACTGGGGTTTCATTTGACCGAGAGTGTCACCGTTGGGAGTGCCAGTTCTATTTGTGAAGAAGCAGGATAGGACTTTGAGGCTGTGTATTGATTATCTTCAGCTGAATAAGTTGATCAACAAGAATAAGTACCCACTTCCGATGATCGATGATTTGTTTAACCAGTTTCAGGGAGCTTCAGTTTTCTCGAAGATTAATCTGAGATCTGGGTACTACCAGTTGAAGGTGAAAGATGCAGATGTTATAAAGACATCATTTTGGACTTGATAGCACTATAAAAAACATAGGTTTTCCCTAGTTATAGGTTAATGTAACACCCTTTACCCGTATTCAACGCCGAATAGGGTACGAGACATTACCGAACATAAACACAAGCAAAACATACATTTTCGAGTCATAAATTTGCATCTAAATTAAAAACATTCATATTCAATCATAAAGTCCCTTATACAAGCCTACGAGGCCCAAAACATGCTTTGGAAGTGGTTTGGGACTAAACCGAGAACTTTAGAAAAATTTTCATGATACAGGGCTCACACGCCCGTGTGACACTTAGACACGTTTGTGCTGCAGGTCGAGTTCAAAATAGGTTGCTCTCTGACTTGTGCCACACGCCCGTGTGCAAGGCCGTGTAGCATACACGGTTGAGACATAGCCCGTGTCTCTTGCCTGTGTGCTCAATTCCGGACATTCTGTTTTGTAACAATTAAGGTGTAGGGGACACACAGCCAGAACACATGCCCGTGGGGCACCATTTGTCAGAGACAGCCTAGACACACGGGCGTGTGTCTACCCGTGTGGACAAAGATAAGGCTATTTACCAAGCCATTTTGCCACCCTCACTTGCATACATCAACACAACATCACATGGCACAAATTCAAGCATTTAAGAGTAACTAAACAACCATAACCAAGAAAAATAACGTGTCACCCTCATGTCATTATTTATCAAGCTTAGAACTTCAACCTTTCAACACTAATTCATGCACGACTCCACATTCATGGTTAAAACATATCAACCTTATATATTTGTCAAACATATTCACTACATTTATTAAACCCCAAATAAAACATACAAATTTCACATTCATTAGGCACACCATGTTCATATCACCATAAACATTGACACATATATGAATATACTTAGGCTTACAACCATGTTAGCCAATATGAGCCAACTTATATGGCCAAATAGCAAAACAAGCCTTTGAAAATCATAAGCCAACATATTGGCTACAATCACAATGACACTGATCGTCTGAATTGTCGAGTTTTAAAATTTATAAAGAGAATGATCGAACCTAGAAACTAACTCTAACAATGACTTAAGTCAAGTGCACCTATCGAATAGTAGTATAGTTTAGGCAAGATCGAATTTTTGAACCCAAGGAAATAAAAGTACTAATACTCACTTTCTTTCTATTATTTAGCCTAAATATAAAATGATTGATTGATTAACCTAAAAACTAACTAATTACTAAACTAAGTCTCAAAGACAAAAAGAACAAATTGAAGAAATAACTTTTAGAAAAACTTAATTGATTACGACGATACCCTAGAAGGAATCCACCTAGACTTCACTTGTTATCTAACACTAAACCAAAATATTTATTCACTTAGCTTGATCCGTAAGACTCCCTAATTTATATTAAACCCTCTCTCGAGGCGAATAACGTCTAACCCTAGGTTGATTAATTGAAATCTCTTTCTAATTAAAACCCTAGAATCATATTAACTCGAAATCACCTTTTCTTTACACTCTCTCTTCTCAAAAATTTCCTGTCAAATTTGTTAACATCATCCTCATCCATTGATTCCTTTCTCCCTTGACCGAATAACTCCTTGAAGTGGAGATTTTTTTTCTCCTATTTTCTTACCTTGGCCGAATGGTATAGTGGCATAGGCACATCGGGATCTCGCTAAGTGTTCAATCAATTGTATGGTAAGAAGAGTTGGCCGAATGCCTATGCTTCCTTTTTCCCTATCTTTGTCAATTTTTTTTTAGAATTAAGGGCCAATATCGGCTTTTATTTACAAGGTGCTAAGTATCCGCTTTGAAACCGAATCTATCTAGTGTTCCGGATTTTGAGATCGATAAAGCAAGTCGTTATTCGTGACCAATCAAGTGGTAAGTGTTGGTAAATCGGTTTTCATGGGTTTAGTTTGCAATATTTAAAAGCCGAAGGCTACTAATTTGGTTAAGTGCCGATTTTAGGGTGGTAAAACAAAAGGCTATGGTTATTAATATTGACCGATTGTAGTTTGTGAAATAGATTCGTGATTTGGGCGCTGAGGCTAGTATTCAAAGTGACTAGGTAAGGATTCGCACAAAAGGTTACCCTTTAAAATACTTGGGTTGGCTAATAGGCCATAGTACTAATCCCGGTTGGTCAATGTAGGTGCGAGAGTTCTAGGTGGCCGACTCTCCATTCGGATTTGGATTAATCGGTGACAAAAGTGTTATACACACATATAATTTGTTAATATGTCGATTGTTATGAATGCTATCTTGGTTTTATGTAGCATTGGATAATGTACCACAACAGTATAATTGGCAATTCGGTAAGTCCCTGAAAATGTGTATTTGTTATTTGATGCTTTTGGTAAGCATAATGTATTGATGCATGAGATCTAAGCATGTGATGGCATGAAACATGTATGTATATTGGTTGATGTGGGATTATGAGTGGAGGGGGCAGTGATTATTGTGCCGACGGGCACCAGTGTTTTGGTAACACACCGTGACCACGGTCACCAGAGGTTTGGTACCTCCAGAGGTTTGGTACCTCATAGCGACTTGTCCCCGTGGTTAACACCACCGCATGCTGGCCCCACTTGAGATATGGGATCGCCCCGCTGTTGATTTGGTATCACACGATGGGTTGGCCCCATCAAATGATCTGTGGTCTACACGACACCGTTGTTTTGGTAACACATTGTGACTATATGTCACCAAAGGGTTTGGCACCACCAAAGGGTTTGGTACCACAACGGTAGACAAAGGGCGCTTGGATGGCTAGGTCGGAATTAAATATTCGTATATTAATTGTTATGTGTTGTGTATGAAAATGTTTTAAAACGGGGAAGGGTTACATACCGAGTCTTGGTGACTCACCTTCTCCATTATTTTTTTTCAGTGATGCTTAGATCGCTAACATGGGGCCGAGGGACTTGAGGAGGCCATGCGTGGATTTAAAGTTTGATGGACTTTAATTTTAGTCATTTTAAATTTGGTTATTGGGTTGTTTTATTTTGGATGTAATAAGGCCTCATTATACTTTACTTTAGTTATTTTCTTATATGTTGGATATTTTTTTACTATAAATTTGAACCACACGCTTTTTTAAATTAACACTAAAATGTTTTATCGTGCTATCTAGCACATCTCAAGTTTGTATAATAACTTGACTTAATTAAATTTTTGAATTTGGACTAAGTATGATTTCAACAAGATAGCTTAAAACGGAAGTTTTCAACAAATCTTAAATATGTTTTAAAATGGGTTTAAAAATTTTTTTTCCAGAACTACCCATACTGGTCCTAACGCTTGGGCTGGGTTTGGGCTTGATTAAAATTGGTATCGAGCCCAACCAAAACTCGATCAGGGGGCCCAAGGCCCAAAAATGTTTTAGTAGGCCTTATTAATTGATTTTGGTTTTAAAGCAAAGATGGTCTTAGTCTCCAGACCGATCCGCCTGTAAGTACATCTAAACCTCTGTGAATTATATTCTCAGAGAAGGGTAGGAAGCATGGAACGAGATAGACTTATAGGAACTTGAACCCTAGGATTAGATTGCTCAAACACACAAATGTAACAGATCTGTGGACTCTCATATTAGGTTTCACCCTAATTCGACAAAATCTCGTCACCCTATCTCCGAGCACGCGATCAAATCCACTTAATTTCACTAGATCTACTCTTGAGGAGGGACTTTTGCTCCACCACCTAAGCACATCATACTTGAATTAATATCCCAAAAATATCAACACAAGAATTAAGCACACATAATTAAGAACAAACTAAGTATTTATCATATTGTTCAGAAAATAATAACAAGATTCATCTAGGTTTCATCCCCTTCAGGTATCAAAAGGGTTTAGTTCATAATGATAAAATAAAACATCTCAAGAAAAAAGATAAAACAAAACATAAGAAATCCCTAAAACCTCCTGAAGGAATTGAAGGAGAAATCCACCGTCTTGAGTAGAATTTCGATTTCCTGAGATGAATTAACTGGCTATCCTCGAGTGATTCCCACAAATCTGGCCTTCTAGCTTGGTTCCTTTACCTAGCTGACTACCTAACTGACCGCCCCTCTTCCAGGTTACACTAGGGTCTTTATATAGGCTCTTGGAATGCTTTATTTGGCCCCTAAGTATCCTAATTCAAGTATAATTCCTACTCGGGTGTTTGAATAGGCTTTGGAATATGTATCTTTACCTTCAAGTATCCAAATCTGAGTGAAACTTCTCTTGGTCACGAAGGGACACGCTCATGGCACACTCACCCGTGTGAATCAACTTTAGGCCGTGTTTGGGTCGGTTGGTGGAGGCACAGTCATGTGAATCATAGTTAGGCTGTGTTTTAGTTAATTGTCGAGGCACGACTGTGTGGCTTGAAGTCTAGGCCGTGTCGATTTCCACTTTGGCCCAAATTGGCCTGTTTTAAGCCTGTTTCTTGTTCTTTTCATCCTCGAGTGCTTTCTTGAGTATAAAACAAGAAAAGAAAGGATTAAGAGCACCTTTTTACATAAGTCAAGGGCTAAATCATCTGGAAACATGCTAAATGTGGGATTAAAATATGTTACTTTTACGGCTTATCAAATACCCCCACACTTAAGCTTTTGCTTGTCCTCAAGCAAAATTCTCAGCTTACAATTAAAACAAACTTTCCATAATTCATAATTCTCATTAACAATGCCTCATCATAATTAATAGATAATTTATACATGGATAATTTAACTCAAAGACTCCTAAAGATTCAAACAATTCTAAGTCATATATTTGTAGCATGAAAATATAGGTGTCTCCCCTTATCTAAATGATTACCTTTAATTTAAAACCGACAAGGATTGACATCCTCACTAAAGATTCACTCGAAGCACTCGAAGTGTTTAAGGTTCAAGAAAAAGCACTCTGAAGTCGAACCTGAAAAGTTAATCCCATAGGCTTGCCCAAAAATCAAATCTCTACCACTGTAATATGAGATGATACACAAATCAAAAGGTCTTTAATAGGGTTGTAACGGGGCTTGGGTTAAAGGTGTGGATAAAGGCTGATTAGAAGGTTTAGAATCGAGACTGAATTGACAAGTTACCTAAATTTTAGAAAAAATAATTGAACTAATAATCTGAATAATTACATGAAAATACTAATAATACGAGCTTCTTCTTCAAGATGCTGAATTTAAACATACAAGCTCTTAGAACATAGAACTAATAATGAATATACTTCATTTTTTAAGAACAAACTAATAAATACATAATATAGAAAGAACTTTATTAACTGAAATAAAGTAATTAGGCAACTGATCAAATCAATTCACGATAGAAGGGTAGTCAAAGGAATGGTGATAACAAATACAAAGGGTTTTGGGTTAATATTAATGGGTAAATCAATAAAAAGGGTTGTTAGGATCAATGGGGTTCACTAGGGGTTAATTGTAAAGGTAGGCTTTTTAGTGGAGTGAATGGGTTAAAATCTAGGTGCCTTTATCATCTCAGTATATCAAATAAAAATGTGGCCTTGACATGTATAATCGAGGCAAGTTCTAGAATAACAATTCAGTGTTGAGACACTCATAGTCAAATAAAGTGAGTACGAAAAAGAATATATGCTCTATAAGGCTCAAATCTCACAAAAATTATAGGTATTTGGCATCAATCCTTGTTAATTTCAAATTTCAAGGTAATATTCAAATTCAGTTCGACAACCTAGAAAATTTTTTATTCTTGAAAAATAGACTTATCATGCTTGATTCTCTAGTATTCTTCAAGTACAAATCATCAATTCACAATTAACTATGACTTACTCAAAAACATATAAATAAGAATCATAAATCATTAGAAATTTCATCCTAATTAGTAATATGAGGGAATTATGTAAAAACTAGATATAACTTAGGTACTTGAGAATAATGCAAAAAGTTAGGCTCTTTTACCCCCGAAACTTAAGATGTACATTACCCTCAATGTACAAAGATAGATAAACAATCATGTAATAATGAAATCAAAAGAGAAGGGGAAAAGTGACACTTCCTAAATTTTTAGATGACTCCGAAAGTTGGCAGTGGTCGTGGTAGAAGATGAGTGAAGGGGATGGTGGTGGTGTTTTCTATGGTCCTGGTGGGGTGGCTACCGACAATCTTGGTACTAGATGAAGAAACTAGGGAGCCTCTAAGTTATAGCCAAGAAATTTAAAGAAACATTAAAAATATACTAATAATATAATTTAAGACAAGAAAAATAAAGAGAAGGAGACTAAGAAGAAAACTAAAATTAAAAGAAAAGATTAATGGACTAAGAAGTCCTTATTGATAGATGGTTCGTGAGGTGGGTGTGGCCTCTAATGCTACGGAGGTGCTGGCGGCGGTGGAGGTGGCGTGATTCTCAAGCAGCCTGACGAACCTGACACTAAGAAACTAAATTAAAATAAGCTAAACTAAGCATAAGATAATCAAAGGGAAGGAAATTAAAGCAAAAGAGAAAAGAAAAATAGAAACGAAAAGGTCTCGGAGACCCTTGGCATGTTGGAGGGTTGAAGCGGCCGGCATGAACTTATGTAGATCGGTCTTCCTTGAGGAGACTGTGGTTGGCCTCTTACGCTTCTCCGGCATGGCTTTGGTGTCTTAAGAGTTGTAAGAATGATAGGAGAAAGGGAGAGAAATCTAAGGGAAAGAAGGCAGGAATGAAGGTTAATGGGTGAAATAGGGAGGAGTAGGGAGGTTTAAAAAGAGTTTTGGACCCTGATATCGTCCCACGCTCGTGTACCATGGGCGTGTCGAGGCACATGTCCACACCACACATCTGTGTTGTGAATCGTATCGCCCGTGTGTGATAAGTCAGTTTTGCCCATGGCCGCGTCGTACGGCCGTGGTGTGGGACATATCATTTTTCCCACGGCCATGTTTAGTTTGCCACGGCCGTGTATGAACTCTCAGTGTCAGCCACGGCCACATCGCATGGTCGTGGCGTAGTGGTTGGGTCCATGACTTCAAAAAATTGATTCGCTCTGACTCGTACCATCCCTGCCATGTCACTACTATTATTTGGAGTACGCACACGACCACAGCCACAACCGTGTGCTAGGCTGTATTGTCTAGGAATCTACACTTTTGATTCATTAAAATTCTAGAGAAGGAGAAAAATGAAAATAGAAAAGAAATAACCAAAAATAGAAATAAAGAGATAGGGTTAGTGCTCGGGTTGCCTCTTGAGAAGTGCTTGTTTAAAGTCTTAAGCTAGACTTTCCTTGTGTTTGAACATCTTCCCTCATGTTGTCAGTTTTATTTTCATGATAAAGTTTGAGTTGAGAAGCATTTACCTTAAAAGTGCCGAATGTGGGATTACTTACCTCGACTGCTCCGTATGGGATGATATTGCATACCTCAAGAGGGATTCCTTCGATTTTATTCAAGTTTGGTGTGGTGATGCGAGGATCTGCTTTATCTAACTGTACTTGATCTCCTATTTTGAAGTGATTTGATGTTCCTACAAGCTTTTCTAGGTGCTATTTCCGTTTTACTTTGTGTGGTTCCAGTTCTTCTTTAAAGTGTGTCTTCTATTCTTCTAGTTTGTCGACCCAAAGGCTTTTTTCCTTATATTCTTTTTCTCTTTGGGCTCGAGGTCCATGACCCGGCTCACGTTTATAACTTTGTGGTGTTTCATGTGGTGAAAGTTGAACAAGTTGGTTATCAACTGAATTTACTTTCTCACCTTCATCAGTTGATGTTCTGGCCGAGTCAAGAGCTTGTAGACTGATTGATTCATCACCTACGCAAAGAATGAGTTCTCATGTACCAACATCAATTTTAGTCCTGGATGTTGCTAAAAAGGGTATTCCTAAAATTAAAGGAATTGAATAGTCCTCGTCCATGTCTAAGACAATAAAATCAACTGGGAAAACGAATTTATCAATTTTTACGAGAACATCTTTGATAATACCCCTATGTAACATCTTTAAATTGGGGTCTCTGCATTTTTGCATGTTTGCATGTGTTAGTATGATTGCTGAGCTAGTTTAGAGTGTTTTGGGGTCCTGGCATGAGCTTAGGATAGGCCTGAGCCACAGTAAAAATTTTTGTTTTGGGTACTTGGAAGGGGGAGCCAAGGGAGTTAGGTGTTAAGGGATGTTATTGGAGTGTTTTGACACAAGAAGTGCCTTGGAAAAATGGCAAGAGAGGTGCTACTGAAGGCCTAGTGAGGTGACGCCACAAGGAGCTGAGAGGGCCTTAGTTCGAGCTGAAGGAATCTCTCCTTGTGCATTTATTTTTGACGCTAGGAGCAAGGAGGAGATGTGCTCAGGAAGGACTCTGTTGGATGGGTGTTGAAGGAGTCAACACATTTAAATTGGATGGAGAGGAGTGAATGTAGGAGCCTGACACATTCAAACAATTTGAATGAGTGGGAGGGAGGAATTTGGGGATAAATGAGGGGGACGGCTTAGAGGTTGAAGGGAGTGGGAGTCTGTAGCCGAATTTGGTAGTGGCTAAGAGGTGTTGGTGCATTCAGTTTTGGTGAGTCGAAAGGGGGTGTGCCGAATTTGGGTTGTTTGGGATGATATTTTCGGCTTTTGGTGTGTGACTCACTTGGTGTTTCAATTTTCTTCTTTCATTCTCTTGTGTGCCAAAACCATATTCCCCAATTGCACTTTTTTTTTTGCATTTTGTTCTTTTCCCTTTTATCTCAAAACACCCTTTGCCGAATGCTCTCCTAAACTTCTTTCCATTTCTTTTCTCCCTACTTCTCTTGTGGTTGCCGAACCCACATTGCTCTTCACTCATCTTGCAGTTCACTTTCTTGCCATACTCTTTAAGAACCAAAACCTCAATTACCATCCTTCTTTTCCATCTTTCTATTCCCTCTTATTTTTGTGTTTTTGTGTTAGCCAAATCCATCTAGTACCTTTGTGGTTCTTTTTCTTACTTTCACTAGGTTTAGTAGGTGGTGAAATCTCATAACTCTTCATCTCTTCTTCTTCTTCTTTTCTTTATCTCAAAACCGAAAATCCCCTAACCCCTTATCATCTTCAACCTTTGCACAAAGAGCCCAATATCTCCTGTCTATATTCTCCTTTCCCTTTAGGCAATTTTTTCTTAACCTTCTCTGGTGCCGAAATTCATCTCTTCTTCGGTTCTCAAGGACGAACTACAACCCGTAGTCCTGTAAGATTTTGTTGTTTTCTTTTTCTTTTCTTTGCTCTTATGGTCGAATCTTCTTAGTACTCTTACATATCTTTTTTTTCCCCAATTTCGATTGCTGGGGTAGGGAAAAGCCAAAATCTCTGGCACTCAAACTTTCTTGTTGGACTGTTGTTGCAGTGGATCTTTAACGTGGGATTGCCATTATTTCCAATCGGATTTGTTAGGGCAGTGGTAAGCGTTTTTGCTATTCAATAATTTCTATTGTGTTTAAGTGCCGAAGGCAGTAGCTAATCCTGTAGATCTTGGCCGAATGGAGGGTGCTAAGGAGGCTTGGCGTTAGTCGACTGAGTATTCAAGTGGTGCTTTGATCTAAGTCATTGGTCTTCGGGAATTGATCAACTAGGTAAGGGATCTACTCTTTCGGGTTAATTCTTGATTCATAGTTATTCTCTGTGTTAACCTGATTTAGTGACCAAAGGTTTTATGGACCCTAAGGCTAACCAAACAGTAGGAGGGGTCAGACCTGAGACCTCAGCCCCCAAATTCAAGAAGAGGGCCGTGTCTGCAGTTCATGATTGGCCACCTGGGTGTGGGCAAACACCTGAGCAACGCAGTAGTCAAATAGTGGTGGTGTCAAATAACGACAGTACCAACGTAGAGAGCGTCATTTTACGAGTAATCATGTGTGTAACTCTTACACACTTTATTAGTTAATTTGCTAGTTATGTTTGCTGTTAAAAGCTGAAATAGCTATTGACAACGGTGTGTTACCCTTGTGGGTATGAGCGTAGACTCCGGGTAAGTCCCCTGTGGATTGGCAATCGATATATGCTGTTATATTATTTTATGCTGTGCTATGTGATATTTGCATTACAAACATGTTAATATGCCACGGAAAATGTGTTCATGACGATGGGTATGTTGAGGGAGGGGAAGGATGATTTAGACTGTCACCAGTGGTTTTGACCACACAATAGGTTGGCCCCGCTTTCCTTATTACTTGTGACTAGTCTCAATGGTTTTGACCACCAGTGGTTTTGACCACACGGATATTATTTGTGACTACAGTCACCAGTGGTTTTGACCATACATGGATTATTGTGACTCGTCCCAATGGTTTGGTACCACAGTGGGTTGGCCCCATATGTTAATTATGGGATTGGCATCAGTGGTTTTGACCACACGGTATGTTGGCCCCACCATATGATTCGTGACTACGGTCACCAGTGGTTTTGACCACACTTATATGGTTTGTGACTATGGTCACCAGTGGTTTTGACCACACTTATACAATTTGTGACTACGGTCACCAGTGGTTTTGACCACACAGGGTAGACACAGGAGTTCGGTTGGTTAGGTTGGGTTTGCATGATTTGTATAGTGACTTATGAAATGTGTAAGTGCCTTGTTATCATCGGGATGGGGATTTGTACACTGACTCTCGGTGACTCACCCCTTCCCTTACATTTTTGCAGATGAGGCATAGATCACGGATGTGGAGTCGGGGTGGATTCGAGGTGGCCATGCGCTATGTTTTTGAATTTTATTTCAATTACTATTTTGGGTTATTTTACTTTTAAATTTGGTTTTGGATTTGTAATAAGGCCGCTAAATTTTTATTATTTCGGGTTTTTGATTATCTTCTTTAAGTTTTATCATACTGTGCTTAAGTTAAATAACATAGCATGTTCTAATAACCTGTAAAATCATCGTTTCAAAAAATTGTTCAACTTATCGGGTTTTTAAAACTTTACCATCGGGTAATACTAAACAAATGAAGTCAGCAACCTAACTCAGACTTTCTCCAAACTAAGTTTTTTTCTTTATGTTCAGATATAAAATGGTTTTTAACTTAGTTATTTTAAACTCACTCGGGTTTTTATAAAACCAAACTATCTTCTCAACGGAGTTTTCTTTCAACCTCAAAATGACATAAATGATTTCGATAACAATCTTTTTCCACAAAAGTAAACCAATAACTTATTTTCTTCAAAATATTTTCACTGTGTAACATACTAAATTCGGTCGTGGTGAGTCGATCGGGTTTGGGGTGTTACAATTTTGTATCAGAGCTAAGTTCAAAAGCTCAGCTGTGGGCCCGAGGCCCGAAAATGTTTTAAAATAGGTTATGAAAGGTTTTTGTGGGAAAGGTACGGTTGGAAAAGCATGGCACCGAGTCTCCGGCACCGATCCGCCTGGTAAGTACCCCTATTTGTGTTAATATGATTGTAATGATGGTGTTATGACTAGTAGTAATGGGGAATTACTTTAGGGACTTAAACCGTAGGATTGTGTGAACTTACGAAAACAATCCCCATATTAAACTATCCATAAGGCTGTGCTTTAATAACAGTGGAATAAGTCTAACGCATAAAACTGTTAAATCAGATCAATTAGTATCGACAATCACGAGTGCACGAGGACGTTGGCGTAATATACGTGGACGAGGTAGGGGTAGGACGACAGTGTCGAACTGGTAGGGTCTGGTCATGGGTTAGAGAACGAGGTACCACCGCCGCCAGTTGTGGGCGCAGAATTTCAGGATCAGACGGCTGGTGATGACGTAGTGTCCAAGCGATGCTATAGGTTCTAAAAAGAGTCATGGGTGCAGGCATCGGAACTGGGCTCTAAAATCTGTGTCTAAACGACTCCGGGCTAATGGTGCAGAGGTATTCAGAGGTGTATCTGGTGTGGCTCCTAGTACGGCAGAATATTGGCTGGAGGCGATAGAACGTATCATGGACGACCTAGATTTTACGGCTAAGGAGAATCTGAAGGGTATAGTATCTCTTCTCCGAGATGAGTCATATCAGTGGTGGCTCACGGTTAGGGATGGAGCAGTGGCCAACGACATCACTTGGGATTTCTTTAGGGTAGCCTATCAGAGGAAATACATTGGGGCTAGTCAGCGTATGGCATTCCTGAATTTGGTTCAGGAAAATAAGTCAGTATCGAAATATGAGGTAGAATTTCTTCGATTAAGTCGGTATGCACAGGGTATTGTGGGCACGAAACATGAGTGTTGTGTCAGATTTGAGGATGGGTTGAGAGATGAGCTACAGATGTTGATTGCTCTAGAGTAGGAGAGAGAATTTGTAATCTTAGTAGAGAAGGCCAAAGTTGCTGAGGAAGTGAAACTGTCAGTGAGACGGAATCAGGATAAGGGTTGGAATAAGAGGAATTCTGGGTCATCCGATCTCATCAAAATCGGTGAAAAGGGCTAGATATGGTGGGTCAATCAAGTCATGAGGCCTGCCATCACTATTACTCAATGGCCACCACGGTGTGCTCGGTGTGGGAAGTCTCACATAGGGGAATGTTGGACTAGAAATAGAGGGTGTTTTGAGTGTGGGTCAATAGGACACCAAGTGAGGGATTGTCCACAAAGGTTAGCTAGGCTTCAGTTTGGGAATCAGGGTCGTACACAGTTCAGGAGGGATGGTCAGTAACCACAGAGGGATCACGGTTCGGCCAGGGGAGGTAACAGTTCGGGACGAGGCCGCGGAGCACCGGGTAGAGGTGCTGGAAGCACAGAGGCGAGACAGCCTTGGTTGGTCTACGCAGCAAGGCGTCGAGAGGAGGGTGACGCACCGACATCAGAACCGGTACGTTCTTAATTTTTAGACTACCATATACTACTTTGATAGATGTTGGTTCGATGCACTCGTATATTGCCAGTAGTATAGTTGAAACTATGAACTTAGACTTTAAGATTACTTCTACGGAGATGGCAATAATAAGCCCTTTAGGTCACTCTGTAGAAGTAAATAAACTGTATAGAGATGTACCCCTAGAACTTCAAGGGGTAGTTTTTTTGCTGATCTGATGGAACTGCCGTTCGGGGAGTTCGATCTGATTCTCAGGATGGATTGGCTAGTGAAGTACCAGGCCAGTTTGGATTGCGCACCTAAGCACATGGTTTTGAGGACAATTGAAGGTGAAGAGGTAGTAATGATAGGTAATAGAAGAGATTATCTATCTAATGTTGTGTCTGCTCTGAAGGCCGAGAAAATGGTGAGGAAGGGTTGTGAGGCGTTTATAGTGCATGTTTGTGCCTTGGAGGCCAAGGAATCAGTTGTGGGGAATGTCCGAATGGTGAAAGAATTTGCCGATGTATTCCTAGAGAAACTTCCGGGTCTACCTCCAGACCGTGAAGTTGAGTTCGGTATAGACTTGTTACCTAGAACCGCGCTAGTGTCTATTACCCCATATAGGATGGCACCGAAGGAATTGGTGAAACTGAAGGCACAGATTTAGGAATTGTTGGATCGGGGTTTCATCCGGCCGAGTGTAGCACCTTGAGGAGTGCCTGTGCTCTTTGTTAAGAAGAAAGATGGTACAATGCGGATGTGTATAGACTACCGCCAGCTGAATAAGTTGACGATCAAGAACAAGTATCCGTTACCCAGGATAGACGACTTGTTTGATCAGCTTAAGGGTGTATTGACTTTCTCCAAGATAGATCTTAGGTCAGGGCATCATCAACTCAAAGTGAATGAGGCGAATATCCATAAAATGGCGTTTCGTACTTGTTATGGGCACTACGAGTTTTTGGTAATACTGTTCGGGTTGACTAATGCGTCGGCATCGTTCATGGACATGATGAATCGAGTGTTCCAGTCGTACTTGGACCGATTCATTGTGGTGTTTATAGACAACATTTTGGTATACTCGAAATCTGAGGAGGAACATGTCGTGCATCTACGGGTGGTTCTACAGATTCTGAGGGAGAAGCAATTATTCGCAAAGTTTAGCAAGTGCGAGTTCTGGTTGAAGGAGGTAACTTTCTTGGGTCATGTGGTGTCAGCTGAGGGAATTAGAGTGGATCCTCGGAAGATTGAGGCGGTGTTGGATTGGAAGCCACCTAAGTCGGTAGCAGAGATTCAAAGTTTTCTGGGTTTGGCAGGATATTACAGATGATTCGTGGAAGGGTTTTCTTTGATTGCAGCACCGTTAACTAAGTTGTTGAGGAAAAGGGTTCCATTTGTGTGGGCAGATAAGCAGCAGGAAAGTTTTGACAAGTTAAAGAATATTCTGACAGAAGCTCCAGTTTTGATTCAGCCTGAAGCAGGGAAGGAATTTACGGTTTATTGTGATGCATCGCAAACTGGTTTGGGGTGTGTGCTGATGCAAGAGGGGAAAGTGGTGGCGTATGCATCTCGGTAGTTGAGACCTCATGAAGGTAACTACCCGACACATGATCTAGAATTGGATGCAGTGGTCTTCGCCTTGAAGATTTGGAGGCATTACTTTTATGGGGAGAAGTCTATCGTCTACACGGATCACAAGAGTCTGAAGTATCTGTTGACACAGAAAGAATTGAATTTGAGGCAATGTAGGTGGATCGAGTTGTTAAAAGACTACGACTGCTCGATTGAATACCATCCGGGTAAGGATAATGTAGTGGTTGACGTGTTGAGCCGTAAGGTGGTAACGGATCTGAGAGCAACGTTTGCTCGTCTCAGTCTGTATGACGATGGGAGTCTATTGGCAAAATTGAAAGTAAAGCCAACGTGGGTGGATCAGGTTAAGGAGAGACAACTAGTGGATGAGGTTTTGAGTGCTCGGAGGTTGCAAGTGTAGAATGGTGGTTTGGAGGGTTATAGCTTGAGCAGTGAGGGTGTGCTGTGTTTTTAAGGAAAAGTGTGTATGCCGAAGGACATAGAGTTGAGACAGTGAATTCTTTAGGAAGCTCATAGCAGCCCATACGCTATGCATCCTGGAGGTAGCAAGATGTATTAGGATTTGCAGGAATAGTTCTGGTGGCCGGGTCTTAAGCGAGAAGTAACTGAATTTGTGAGTAAGTATCTGACATGCCAACAAGTCAAAGCTGAGCATCAGTTACTGTTAGGTCTGTTGCAGCAGGTAAAGATTTCGCAGTGGAAGTGGGAAAGGATTACGATGGACTTCGTCACTGGGCTACCCCTTACGCCTAGCAAAAAGGATACAATCTGGGTGATTGTTGATCGTTTGACAAATTCGGCCCATTTCATACCAGTTCGGATTGATTATTCACTCCAAAGGTTCGCTAAGTTGTATATAGTGGAGATAGTACGGTTACATCAGTGTCAATTATTTCAGATAGGGATCCCAGATTCATGTTAAGGTTATGGAAAGCTTTGCATCAGGCATTGGGTACGAGGTTGGATTTCAGCACGGCTTTCCATCTGCAGTCAGACAGACAGTCAGAGAGGGTAATTCAAATCTTATAAGATATGTTAAGGAGCTGTGTTCTAGATTTCAGCAGTAGTTGGGAGGAATATCTACCATTGGCAGAGTTCGCATATAACAACAGTTATCAAGCGAGTATCCAGATGGCACCGTATGAGGCACTGTATGGACAGAAGTGTCGTACCCCTACGTGTTGGACAGAACTGGGTGAACGCCAGATCTTGGGTCCGGAGTTGGTTGCTGAAATAGAGGATAAGGTTAAGGTGATTGACCTCGTCTGAAGGAAGCTTCGGATAGGCAAAAGTCTTATGCCGACCTCAAACGTAAGGATATGGAGTATGTAGTGGGTGACAAGGTCTTTCTGAAGGTATCGCCGTGGAAGAAAGTGCTGAGATTTGGTTGGAAGGGCAAGCTAAGCCCTAGGTTTATTGGGCCGCATACGATGTTGAAGGGAGTGGGACCGGTAGCTTACCAGCTTGAGTTACCGTTAGAATTTAGTCAGATTCATGATGTATTCCATGTCTCCATGCTTAGACTCTATCGATCAGATCCGTCGCATATTGTGCAAGTGGAGGAAATTGAGGTGAGTCCGGAATTGTCCTTCAAAGAAGAACCAGTGTGGATTTTGGATCAGGATGTCAAAGTTCTGCGTAAAAAGTCAGTTCCTTTGGTGAAAGTTTTATGGTGGAACCATGGTACGGAGGAGGCCACATGGGAACCAGAGGATGTGATGCGCAAAGAATACCTCAACTCTTGACGACTGTAATTTCGTGAAATTATTTTTAAGGGGGTAGAATTGTAACATCCTTAAATTGGGGTCTCTGCATTTTTTCATGTTTGCATGTGTTAGTATGATTGCTGAGCTAGTTTAGAGTGTTTTGGGGTCCTGGCATGAGCTTGGGGTAGGCCTGAGCCATAGCCAAAATTTTTTTTTGAGTACTTGGAAGAGGGAGCCAAGGGAGTTAGGTGTTAAGGGATGTTATTGGAGTGTTTTGACACAAGAAGTGCCTTGGAAAAGTGGCAAGGGAGGCGCTACTGAAGGCCTGGTGAGGTGACGCCACAAGGAGCTGAGAGGGCCTTGGTTTGAGCTGAAGGAATCTCTCCTTGTGCATTTATTTTTGAAGCTAGGTGCAAGGAGGAGATGTGCTCAGGAAGGACTCTGTTGGATGGGTGTTGAAGGAGTCAACACATTTGAATTGGATGGAGAGGAGTGAATGTAGGAGCTTGACTCATTCAAACAATTTGAATGAGTGGAAGGGAGGAATTTGGGGAGAAATGAGGGGGACGGCTTAGAGGTTGAAGGGAGTGGGAGTGTGTAGCCGAATTTGGTAGTGGCTAAGGGGTGTTGGTGCATTCAGTTTTAGTGAGTAGAAAGGGGGTGTGCCAAATTTGGGTTGTTTGGGATGATATTTTCGGCTTTTGGTGTGTGTCTCACTTGGTGTTTGAGTTTTCTTCTTTCATTCTCTTGTGTGCCAAAACCATATTCCCCAATTGCACATTTTTTGGCATTTTGTTCTTTTCCTTTTTCTCTCAAAACACCCTTAGCCGAATGCTCTCCTAAACTTCTTTCCATTTCTTTTCTCCATACTTCTCTTGTGGTTGTCGAACCCACATTGCTCTTCACTCATCTTGCGGTTCACTTTCTTGCCATACTCTTTAAGAACCGAAACCTCAATTACCATCCTTCTTTTCCATCTTTCTATTCCCTCTTATTTTTGTGTTTTTGTGTTAGCCGAATCCATCTAGCACCTTTGTGTTTCTTTTTCTTACTTTCACTAGGTTTAGTAGGTGGCAAAATCTCATAACTCTTCATCTCTTCTTCTTCTTCTTTTCTTTATCTCAAAACTGAAAATCCCCTAACCCCTTATCATCTTCAACTTTTGCACAAAGAGCCCAATATCTCCTGTCTATATTCTCCTTTCTCTTTAGGCCTTTTTTTCTTAACCTTCTCTGGTGCCGAAATTCATCTCTTCTTCGGTTTTCAAGGACGAACTACAACCCATAGTCCGGTAAGATTCCGTTGTTTTCTTTTTCTTTTCTTTGCTCTTATGGTCGAATCTTCTTAGTACTCTTACATCTCTATTTCTTTCCCCAATTTCGATTGCTGGGGTAGGGAAAAGCCGAAATCTCTGGCACTCAAACTTTCTTGTTGGACTATTGTTGCAGTGGATCTTTAACGTGGGATTGCCATTATTTCCAATCGAATTTGTTAGGGCAGTGGTAAGCATTTCTGCTATTCAATAATTTCTATTGTGTTTAAGTGCCGAAGGCAGTAGCTAATCCTGTAGATCTTGGCCGAATGAAGGGTGCTAAGGAGGCTTGGCGTTAGTCGACTGAGTATTCAAGTGGTGCTTTGATCTAAGTCATTGGTCTTCGGGAATTGATCAATCTAGGTAAGGGATCTACTCTTTCGGGTTAATTCTTGATTCATAGTTATTCTCTGTGTTAACCTGATTTAGTGACCAAAGGTTTTATGGACCCTAAGGCTAACCAAACAGTAGGAAGGGTCAGACCCGAGACTCCAGCCCCCAAATTCAAGAAGAGGGCCGTGTCTGCGGTTCGTGATTGGCCACCTGGGTGTGGGCGAACACCTGAGCAACGCAGTAGACAAATAGTAGTGGTGTCGAATAACGATAGTACCGACGTAGAGAGCGTCGTTTTACGAGTAATCAGGTGTGTAACTCTTACACACTTCATTAGTTAATTTGCTAGTTATGTTTACTATTAAAAGCCGAAATAGCTATTGACAATGGTGTGTTACCCTTGTGGGTATGAGCGTGGACTCCGGGTAAGTCCCCTGTGGATTGGCTATCGATATATGCTGTTATATTATTTTATGCTATGCTATGTGATATTTGTATTACAAACATGTTAATATGCCATGGAAAATGTGTTCATGATGATAGATATGTTGAGAGGAGGGGGAAGGATGATTTAGACTGTCACCAGTGGTTTTGACCACACAGTAGGTTGGCCCCGCTTTCCTTATTACTTGTGACTAGTCTTAGTGGTTTTGACCACCAGTGGTTTTGACCACACAAATATTATTTGTGACTATGGTCACCCGTGGTTTTGACCACACATGGATTATTGTGACTCGTCCCAGTGGTTTGGTACCACAGTGGGTTGGCCCCACATGTTGATTATAGGCTTGTCATCAGCGGTTTTGACCAAACGGTGGGTTGGCCCCACCATATGATTCGTGACTACGGTCACCAGTGGTTTTGACCACACTTATATGATTTGTGACTACAGTCACCAGTGGTTTTGACCACACTTATACGATTTGTGACTACAGTCACCAGTGATTTTGACCTCTAGTGGTTTTGACCACACGGGGTAGACACAAGAGTTCGGTTGGTTAGGTTGGGTTTGCATGATTTGCATAGTGACTTATAAAATGTGTAAGTGCCATGTTATTATCGGGATGGGGATTTATACACTGAGTCCCGGTGACTCACCCCTTCCCTTACATTTTTGCAGATGAGGCATGGATCGCGGATGTGGAGCCGGGGTGGACTCGAGCTGGCCATGCGCTATGTTTTCGAATTTTATTTCAATTACTATTTTGGGTTAATTTACTTTTAAGTTTGGTTTTGGATTTGTAATAAGGCCGCCAAATTTTTATTATTTCGATTTTTTGATTATCTGCTTTAAGTTTTATCATACTGTGCTTAAGTTAAATAACATAGCATGTTCTAATAACCTGTAAAATCAACGTTTTCAAAAAATTGTTCAACTTATCGGGTTTTTCAAACTTTACCATCGGGTAATACTAAATAAATGAAGTCAGCAACCTAACTCAGACTTTCTCCAAACTAAGTTTTTTCTTTATGTTCAGATACAAAATGGTTTTTAACTTAATTATTTTAAACTCACTCGGGTTTTCATAAAACCAAATGATCTTCTCAAGGGAGTTTTCTTTTAGCCTCAAAACAACATAAATGTTTTCGATAACAATATTTTTCCACAAAAGTAAACCAAAAACTTGTTTTCTTCAAAATATTTTCACTCTGTAACATACTGAATTCGGTCGTGGTGTGTTGACCGGGTTTGGGGTGTTACACCCTAGGAATTCTAGCAGTTTTATCAGCTAATTGTATACTCATCCTAGTTTGTTTGGGTTTCCCTAGACCTAGTTGTTTAAATATTTTATAAGGCATGAAATTTATACTTGCCCCTAAATCAGCTAAAGCATTGTCAACAGTTAAACTACCAATTAAACATGGAATTGTAAAACTCCCTGGATCTTTTAACTTCTGTGGTAGTCTATTTTGTAGAATTGCTGAGCACATTGCGTTTAATTCCACATGTGGCTCCTCGTCTAACTTACTCTTGTTCGTCAAGAGTTATTTTAAAAATTTCCTTAAATCTGGCATCTGTCATAGAGCTTCAAGAAGTGGTAAGTTAATATGTAATTTCTTTAAAAGTTTAAGAAACTTACCGAATTGTTCCTCTGTATCGTCTCTCTTTAATGCTTCGGGATAAGGTATACAAGGTTGGTACTCTTTGATTACCGATTTTGGCTTTTCTTGTGTTACCTCAACTTTACCTTTTTCTACCTCACTTTCTTGAATTGAATTGGGTTCTTCTAACCCTATAGTTTCTCGAGTTGTTATGGCTTGGATTTGCTCCTTTGGGTTGATCTCAGTGTTGCTTGGTAGACGCCCTTGCGGTCGTTCAGACATTAACTTGGCAAGTTGTCCAACTGACTTTGAAACTTCCCCGACTGACTTAGTAAGTTCCCCAACTTTGTTTTTTATCCCTTCCATTGATGTTTGTTGGGTTTCAGTGTTTGCCTCGGTGTCTTAGAGACGGTTTTCTGTGGCTGCCATGAATTTTGTCAACATCTCTTCAAGGTTGGGCTTCTTTTCCTGTGGATAGAGCTGATTTTGGAAATTTGGAGGAGGTTGTTGTCTTTGAATTCCTTGACCTCCCCATGAAAAATTTGGGTGGTTCTTTCAACTTGGATTATAGGTATTACTATAAGGATTATTATTAGATCTGAAATTATTACCTATATAGTTCATCTGTTCGCTCTCTGTGCCCGGTTGGTAGGGTGGGCACTCAGAATTCACCACAGTTCCACTTGCGTTGCACTACATTACTGGATGTACCTGTGAAGAACACAAACTATCAAGATTTTTATTCATCATCTCTACCTGTGTTGACAGCATGGTTACTACGTCAAGGTTGAAAACTCTGACTGATTTTGTTGGTTTTGTCCTTGTAACTTACCAC
This sequence comes from Gossypium rotundifolium, assembly GCA_025506655.1. Taxonomy (NCBI): domain Eukaryota; kingdom Viridiplantae; phylum Streptophyta; class Magnoliopsida; order Malvales; family Malvaceae; genus Gossypium; species Gossypium rotundifolium. Next base: position 96,851,686 of record CP106733.1, on the reverse strand, counting down.
TGATAGTTGTTCAGCGAAATCTCTTCAATGAACTCGTAGGCTACTTCAGGAGTTTTGTTATTCAGAGTTCCACCGGCGGCTGAATCTATTAGTTGTCTCGTTAAGGGATTTACACCATTGTAAAAGTTTGGACTTGTAGCCACAAAGGTAATCTGTGGTGTGGACATCTCCTCAAGTGATCATTATATCTCTCCCATGTGTTGTTTATTCCTTAATGAAAAGGGAAATAACCGAAGACGTATGGCATCATCAGAAACGCCATTTATTTTGAAGGTATCACAGAACTCTAAAAAATTAGCTATATGAGTATTCGGGTCTTCGTCCTGCAAACCTTCAAATTGAACAAACTATTGAAACATTTGTATAGTGTTAGGCTTTAATTCAAAATTATTAGTAGCTATAGTAGGCCTAACAATACTAGATTCTGCTCCTGTTAAATTTGGTTTAGCATAATCATACATATTACGCAGAGCATCTGCCACATCTCGTGGTGGATTATTTTCATCCATCCCTTCAGTAGGATTGGATTCGCCTCGTTGCTGTTCTTGGTAATTTAAGGCTAGCCTAATTTCTCTGTGATTCCTACGGGCAGTAGCTTCAATATCATTGTCGTATACTAGTGGTCCTTTCGGGTTCCTTCTAGTCATAAACTAGAGGTACCTGTGATGGAAAAGAAAGAAAGAAAATTTAGCAAGGTAAAAACTAAAATAAAACTAAAAATAAAAATAAATTGCGGGAAAAAAATAAAAATAATGGCTAAAGTAATAAAAATAGGGCTTTCTTAATATTTTAGTTCCCCGGTAACGGCGCTAAAAACTTGATCGTCTGAATTGTCGAGTTTTAAAATTTATAAATAGAATGATCAAACCTGGAAACTAACTCTGACAACGAGTTAAGGCAAGTGCACCTATCGAACAGTAGTATAGTTTAGGCAAGACCGGATTGTCGAACCCAAGGGAATTAAAAGTACTAATACTAACTTTCTTTCTATTATTTAGCCTAAATACGAAGTGATTGATTGATTAAACAAAAACCTAAATAATTACTAAACTAAGATGCAAAGACAAAAAGAACAAATTCAAGAAATAACTTTTAGAAAAACTCAATTGATTACGACGATACCCTAGAAGGAATCCACCTAGACTTCACTTGTTATCTAACACCGAACTGCATTTATTTATTCACTTAACTTGATCCGTAAGACTCCCTAATTTATATTAAACCCTCTCTTGAGGCGAATAACGCCTAACCTTAGGTTGATAAATTGAAATCTCTTTCAAATTAAAACCCCTAGAATCGCATTAACTCGATCTATGGACTCCCATATTAGGTTTCACCCTAATCCGGCAAAATCTCGTCACCCTATCTCTAGGCGCGCGATCAACTTCGCTTAATTACGCTAGATCTACTCTTAAGCAAGGACTTCCACCACCTAAGCACATCATACTTGAATTAATATCCCAAAATATCAACACAAGAATTAAGCACACATAATTAAGAACAAACTAAGTATTTATCATATAGTTCATAAACCAATAGCAAGATTCATCTAGGTTTCATCCCCTTCAGGTATCTGAAGGGTTTAGTTCATGATGATAAAATAAAACATCTCAAGAGAAAAGATAAAACAAAACATAAGAAATCCCTAAAACCCCCTGAAGGAATTGAAGGAGAAATCTGCCGTCTTGAGTAGAATTCTGGCTTCTTGAGATGAATCAACTGGCTATCCTCGAGTGATTTCCACAAATCTAGCCTTCTGGCTCGACTCCTTGGCCTAGCGGAATGCCTAACTGACCGCCTCTCTTTCAGGTTACACTTAGGGTCTTTATATAGGCTCTTAGAATGCTTTTTTGGCCCTTAAGTATCCTAATTCAAGTATAATTCCTACTCGGGTGTTTGAATAGGCTTTGGAATGTGTTTCTTTGCCTTCAAGTATCCAAATCTGAGTGAAACTTCTATTGGTTGCGAAAGGGACACGCCCATGGCACACGCCCGTGTGAATCGACTTCAGGCTGTGTTTGGGTCTGTTGGTGGAGGCACGGCCATGTGAATCGTAGTTAGGCCATGTTCTAGTTAGTTGTTGAGGCACGGCCATGTGGCTTGAAGTCTAGGCCTTGTTGATTTCCATTTTTGCCCAAATTGGCGCGTTTTATGCATGTTTCTCATTCTTTTCATCCTCGGGTGCTTTCCTGAGTATAAAACATGAAAAGAAAGGATTAAGAGCAGCTTTTTAGATAAATCAAGGGCTAAATCATCTGAAAACATGCTAAATGTGAGATTAAAATATGTTACTTTTACGGTTTATCAGACACATTTAACAAAATGATTAAGTCTTTATACATACCATAGACTTAAAATACTTGACCCAAAATGATAGCTTGATAGTGATAGGATCTTCGGCGAACTCCAATCCGAGCTAGCTTAATAACCCTATAAGACATTGGAAAGGAAAGGGGGTAAGCTATATATCTTAGTAAGTCTGTACGAAAATAATAGGCAACCCTTATAAACCTTTTATCAAGTCCAACAATTTAAATACAAGATAACACAAATTAATATAAATCTCACAGTTATAATTCTTATTCAATCATAATATTCACTCCATCAACTTATAAGCATAATTTAACATATCTTGGCATTAGCCTAACAACCAGAATCTATCCCCTGTAACATATGACAGAAAATAACAAATCATTTCAAACCTCATAGTAAACATGCACATTAATTATAATTATTTACATTTCAAGCATATACTTTAACATCATTCAATTGCCTAAGTTCTTATCTTCCCATTTTCTCATATCCGATCAATCACAATTCGCATGAATAAAACATGCTATATCATAACTGAATTTGGCTCGAAAGCCAATCACATAATCGTCAACCGAATTTATCATGAATTTCATACATCACATGTATAGACTAATAATCACAAGGTTTTCACAAAATCATTCTCGTGGAAATCATGAACTCACAATTTCATGAAGTCCATCCTTATAAACTTTACGTACATACCTGTATCGATTCTAATTACTTACATACTCTTTCTTTTCTTTGACATACTCATTGAATTTATCATTGAACCATTTAGAATACTAAATATTACTCAGGAATCTCGTACATACAGTACCATACCAATGCCATATCCCGGATATGGTCTTACATGTAACCTCATATCGATGCCAATAACCCAGTTATGGTCTTACACGAAGTCTCATATCGAAGCCATATCCCAGATATGATCTTACATGAAGTCTCATATCGAAGCCATATACCATATATGGTCTTACACGTAATCACAGTAACCCTAATGTCATGACATTTGTATCCTATCTATTCCTAAGGTTCAACCGGGATTTACTCGCTTATCGAAACTTCGTCAGTTTCATCCATAGAGTCAATCATACAATTCATGCAATAAAAAAACATTATAAATACAATTATACCGTTGCATTATTTACATACGAACTTACCTCGACATAAAAATGGTGAAAAGGATTAAATCGTCAAATACTCATTTTTCCCTGTTCTAGATCCGAATCTCGTTTTTCTTGATCTATAATATCACATTTAACTTATTTAATCATTATAATATTCAAATCATCCAAAAATCACAATATGGAAAAAATTACGTTTTTACCCTTAAAGTTTGACATTTTTACAATTTAGTCCCTAGGCTCATAAAATGATTTTCATTCAATTTCCTCAAAACCCAAGCCTAGATAAACCATTTTCATACTCATAACAGTCCACGTGTCTCATTTATTCACATTTTTCTACTCATTTTATAACTCTTACAAATAAGTCCTTTTATGCATTTTCACCGAAAATCACTTAGAAAAAGTCATTTATCATACACCAAACATGCATTTTCTACCACTAGACATAAAGAAACACAAACATCCATCATGGGTAAAATTTTATACCTTGACTTCTGTTCAAATTGATGGTAGAAATAGAAAGATTGAGTTACAACGACTTTAAAAATGTAAAGAGCATTAAAAACGAGGCTAGAACGGACTTACAATCGAGCTTGGAAGCTTGAGAAACCCTATCAATGGTTTCCCCTTGTGAATATCGGCCATGGGAGGAAGATGGACAAAAATTAGCTTTATTTTGGATTTTTATGTCATTTAAATTATAAAATTACCAAAATACCCTTAATGAAAAACTTTAGAAACATGCCAAACTATGTCCATTTTTGTCCACCAACTTAACCAATGGTCTAATTACCATTTAAGGACCTCTAATTTAAAATCTCATAGCAATTGGACACCTCTAACATATACAATTCAAGTTTTTAACTTTTTGCAATTTAGTTCTTTTGACTAAATTGAGTGCCCAAACGTCAAAATTTTCGAACGAAATTTTCATGAAATCGTTCCATAAAACTGTAGACCATAAAAAATAAATTTTTTCTTCATCTGATTTGTGGTCTCAAAACCACTATTTCGACTAGACCCAAAATCGGGCTATTACAACTTCCTCACTTTAGGGATTTTTCTCCCCGAAAATCTAACTGGAATATTAATTCGATTTCCATGTAGACTTCTCAGTCTTGTGACACTGCCAAAGAACCCTCACTAAGGTTATTCTTTCATTTCTCAACTTTTTAATCTCTCGTGTCAATAGTCTGATCGATTCTTAGTCATACAACATATCAGCTGAATCTCAATCTCTATCGAAGAATTCATATTCAAAGAGTCCAATCGATACCATCGCAACGTAGATACACAAAACACATTTGAATCTTTTTCTAAGGAAATACTGAACGGGAATTTCATATTCTCATGTTCCAAATTCACATACGTTTTCTGACAATCTAAAGTGTATTCTAAACTACTACGAATCACTTTCACTCTCTGTATGATTTCTGATTGGATAGTCATCTAAAACATATAACTCAACTAATCTATCATGTTACATACCCGATGACCAGAACATCTATTTCAAATTGCTATACATTTTATTACTCCTTGAATGAACAAACGAGCTACTACTGAGCTTCATACAAAATCTTCTGTATAAGCACTGAATTACTCAGTCCACAAATTCTATCTTAGAATAATGATAATAGTCATCAGATCCAACCTGAAATTCAGAATCAAAAGTTGTCTCATACTGTACTCATTTAGTTTACCACTCATTTTCACATTCCTAAGGTTCTTAATTTTGCAAAGGAAACATCATTTTAGCTTCTAATTTAGCCAGATTTAGACCGTCATGAATTAAGATTAATCATCTATCAATTACTCATGAAATAGTCAAAGGTTTTCCATTCAAGCACTTGCAACTATATCTATTTTCCCAAAGGTTAATCGATAACTGCTCACAATCTTTTGATAGTTCAAGCCATCTATGCTGTTTTAAATTCAAATCCTTCTGTGACATTAGATACTTTAAACTCTTAGGATCAGGAAACATAAGATATTTTTTGTCGAACAACCAGTGTCATCAAATTCTCAACATAAACATAAAAGTGGCCAACTCTAAATCACCTGTCGACAGTTCCTTTCATTTGACTTTAATCATTTGAAAGCATAAACTATCACTTTACATCCATGTATTAGAACACATTCCAATATGTTCGATAGTGCATCGCTGAAAAATTCACAAATTCTTTACTCAATTTAAATTGGACTCAAAATTAGTGCTTCGGTTAACAATACCTCCAGCTATTTTCAACTTTTCTATCACTCAATAGACCATTCAAACTTTCAAAAATGTGATAACTTTATTAGTCAAAATAACTTTATGTCATAATAATGTAATCCAATTAGAACTTATCTAATAGGTATGTCTTTGTATCACACCCTTTTTGAATATAAATTCTTCATTCAGATTGTTCGTCAATTTACCCATGAATGTACAAGATTTTATCCTCTTACCTGAGGATAAACTTAAATACATATAACACAAATTACTTTTCAACTAACCAGCTAGCTCAGATAAAAACAACTGAGTCGATCTCAACTATCAAATAATATCATATCAAAATACTCCTTTCTTCATGCTGTTAAAACAACTCAAACATACAATCTTACAAAATTTCCTCACATGCTAGTCAAAGATCATTACAACTACATTAGCTCAAGGAAACAAAATATTTCGATTGAACTTACTGACCCTAATCAAACTTACTTGAGAAAGGAAAACCATTGTACAATTTAAGCTTGAGCTTTTACTGTTTACACCTTTGCCGATATCTATTCTTTTCACAAAATTAGAGAAATCCTGATACTAGAATCACCACGTTCCTATGTTCAAACCATCAATACGAACATAATAGACATATTTATCACATGCCACAGAACATACTTTAAAGATAAGCCATGATTGATAATTTACGAAATAAGGTTGATAAGAAAATAGAGATAGAGAAATCCAAGATACAATATCATACTAGAAGTCCGAGAACATAACTCATAAGAAAATACTAAAGATCTTGATGATTCTTTAGAGAAAACCAGAAGAGAAACAATGCTTATACACTTTAAAATCAATTGTAACAGATATAATATATCATTCAAATATATATACAAAACAAAACAACATCCAGTAGAAATAGAAGAATAGCCTCACATAATTTTTTACCAACAACTTTTATTCCAAACATAATAGAATAGAATCCCTAATAGAGAGATAACAAATGCTACTCATCAACCAACCAGACTAACAACGCTTTCATATAACATTATAAGTAGCTAGAATTCTCATACGATAATAATTTCATCAGAAAATGAACAATCACATATATCTTCGAGAACAAATGAATGCATAAAATACCCAGGAGAGATCATTATAATCTATTCAATTACAATTGTTACACTCAAAGATCTTTAGAATTCAAATATCATTTCTCTAATTAATTTTGTCATCACTAATCTCGTATTATTCCATTCACTAACGAAAATCAATCTGGAAGAAATTCAAGCAAATACATACTTTAGACATCATACCTGAATGAGTCGATTAGCCGAGATTAACTTTTTCTTTAACTGTGACATCGTGAAATCTGAATGATCTTTAGAATAACCTAGCATCTTTTCCAGAACTGTATTCACTTGCCAAACCATTCTTAACTCTGACCACATTATCAGTTATTCCGATACTGAACTCTTTAGTCTCTTACGTGTGAGCTCATTCAACTTAAATCTCGTGAAATTTTGTTATAAAATACCACATTGGTAAGGGGGTGAGGCCATAAAGCCTCTAACTCGACTCTTATAAATACACACATATCACTTATCATTCATCATCAACATAATATCTTTACAGTCATATAATTCACTTCAAGCTAATTAACATACATATTTATGTCACACGAACTTTTCGATTACCTCTATTCAAACAAGTGTACTTAAACATACATTCCATAAATTTTGAGTATGTTCACTTATCGCATTCACTTAATCAAACAAGTTATGCACATAATATCATATGAATTCCAAACAACATGGATGATCTAATCACAATATAAACTTTCATTTTAATTCATCTTTCCATATTTCAAGAATAATTCCCATTGAACTATTGTAATTTCGATGGATAATCGAGCAGTATACTCAAGGTATGCATGTTAACAATCCATCAATTCATATTCAAAAGTTTCCTTTTGGCATATATTCATATAGCACACTTTCGAGCCACATATGATATAAAAGGATTGCCAATTCAAGCTAATTCCTTTCGATAATTATAGCAGCCCAATTTAGGGCCTAGTTAGAATAGTGGTTGTGAGACCAAAAATCTGAAGTATAAATATATGTTTTATGGTTTTTATGAAGTCTATGACATGTCTGGATGGTTGTGTGAAAATTTTATGAAGAAATTTCATGATTTAGTGATCAATTTATCTTTTAGGGCTAAATTGTAAAAATTGAAAAATATGAAATTTTAGAAGTTTTAAGTATGAGATAGAATTAGAAAATTTATTAGAGGTCCTTTTTAGTAATTGTACCATTCTATCTTATGATGGACAAAATTGACATGGAAAGGAAAAATCTCAAGGAAGGGCCTTAAGGGCATTTTGGTCATTTAGTTAATAAATTAAGAAAAAGGGAAAAAGAAGTCAAAATTGGTGTCCATATTCTTCCCTAAGTGTCGAATATTGAAGAGAAACCATAGCTAGGGTTTTGTTCATTTTCAAGATCAAAGTAAGTACCTCCGTTTTTGATGTTCTTCGTATTTTTGAAATCCTATAGCTCGATCTAGCTATTTCAACCACTATTTTGAACTAGAGTTTGTGCTTAAAATTTTACCCATGAATGACATACAAGTATTTTGATGTCTAGTGGTAGAATATGCAAGTTTTAAGTGTAATAAACAACTTTTGCTAGATGATTTTTTGTGAAATTGATAAAAAGGACTTATTTGCGAAAGAAGAAATAATATGTGTATAAAATGTAAAATAGTTAATTTTTTTGCCTTCTATAAGAGAGAATATGAATCGTCTAGGCTTGGGTGTGTGAAAAATGAGCACATTTCATTTTTCGAGCCTAGGGACTAAAGTATAAAAATTGAGAAAGTTAGGGGCTAAATTGTAAATTTTGCCATAAGGAGATTTTGGACTGATTTGAATAATGTGTATATTAAATAAGCTAAATGTGTCATTATAGATCAAGAAGAAAGTGGAACCAACCTTGATCGAGGAAAAGGCAAGGTTTCGGACTAAATTTACAAATTTGCACATTTTGTATCGAGGTAAGTTTATATGTAAATGATACATCCTTTAATTTATGCTTTTACATATTAATGTATTATGTGAAATGTGAGTGAATATTATTGATATTTATTAAAATGATGAAAAGTGATTAAATTCTTGGATGAACCTTCGAATAGAAAAAGGATACAGGTGAACACTGTATAATTATTGTTATTGGTGGGCTCTGTGCGATACCACCGTGAATATGTGATTATTGGTGGGCTATGTGCGATACCACCGTGAATACGTGTTTATTATTGGCGGCTTGTGTGCAAAACCACCGAGTATCTGGTATTATTCTGAAGTGTTCATTGGGAAAATTTGACTAAATGAAATTACGCGTGACAATATGGTGACAAGTGCAGGGTAAAAGTGCATGTAATTATGAGGAATGTCTATGATATGTATTTGGAATGTGGTAAGGTTTGAAATGAGTAAGTACGACTACAAGGATCTGAATTGTTCTTGATTAGTATGTAATGTTCTTGATTGATAAGTATGTGGAATAATGTTCATTGTTTTCATATAGACTTACTAAGCTTAAAGCTTACTCCCTTCTCTTTTCCCTTGTTTTATAGTTTTGCCAAGCCAGCTCGAGATACAGAGATAGTCAGAGGATCATCCACACTATCCACACATTTTGGTATAGTGAGATTCACATTGAATTATGGCATGTATAGGAATTTGGCTATTTTGTAAGTGTCATAATTGTTTTGCAAAGAATGTGGCCTATGTCAGTTGATATATCATTTTGTATAAGGCCATGAGATGTGGCTAATATTGATTGTGTTATAAGTCTATGATGAGGCTTTTCATGAATAAGTTTGCTTGTCTAAGCGGGAATTAATGATAGCATGAAATTGTAGTGTGGGAAGTGTGACATGTGAATGGTTGTGTAGGTGTATGTGTGATGGCTAAGTATAAGTGTGGATGCTTTCCAAGGTGGCAAAAGCCTTGGTAAATAGCCTTATAATTGTCCACACGGGTAGACACACGGGCGTGTGTCTAGGCCATGTGTGACACATGGTCTACCTCATGGGCATGTAGCCTGGCCGTGTGTCCCCTGCACCTAATTTGTGAAAAATTAGGTTCGTCACACGGGCTAAAACACGGGCGTGTGCCTTGGCCATGTAACCTAAAGTGTGTGCTAACGTCATAAATAGAATCGTCAGGTTTTTGTACACGGGCGTGTGTCTCGACCATGCAAAGGACACGACCTAGGACACGGGTGTATGCTCGGTCGTGTGAGAACTCCTGTAGGTTTGAAATGAAAAATAAATCCAGATGGGTCAAGGAGATAGGCGTGTGCGACCACACGGCTTGCCCACACGGGTGTGTCCCTATTCCATACGGGCGTGTGCCCAGTTTTTATGTAAATTTTCTAAATTTTACTAAAGTTCTCAGTTTGGTCCTAGACCATTCCCAAAGTATGTTTTGGGCCTCGTAAGCCCATTTTAGGGACTTTTGATTGAATATTAAAGTTTTTAATTTGAAAGAAATTTTATGGCCCGGTTTTACATGATTTTTTGTGTTATTGTCTAGTAATGCCTCATGCCCTGTTCCAACGTCGAACATGAATAAGGGTTGTTACATTTTAGTGGCATCAGAGCTAGGGTTTAGTCAGTCCTCGAATTATCGTAGCGTGTGTAAGAGTCTAGCTATACATGCCATAAATATATTATGATAGTGTAGTGACTCTTAACAATTTTAAACTGTGTTTTCATATAATAAATGGATCCCAACTGAGCTACTGCTGATGATGCTGGAAGTAATACGCTCGCGCATAAGGGACTACGCCAGTAGAAAATAGACTTGAGACCTTGAGTTAGGGAAAGGAGGCTCGGGAAGCCTTTCTCTATATGATGAGTAATTGGTATACTGAATTTGTTTGAGCAAATCCTAATGCTCAACCTTCTCCACCTCCTCCTATACCTCAGCCGATCCTCGTAGTTCCTCAAGGTATTGATTTGGTAAGATTGACTAAACCTCCGGTTGATAAGATTCAAAAATCAGGGGCTAAAGAATTCAGAGCCAACATAGATGATGATCTCGAGAAAGCGGAGTTCTGGCTTGGGAATTCTACGCGGGTATTTAACGAACTTTCTTGCACGTTCGAAGAATGCTTAAAATGTGTTGTATCATTATTGAAGGACTTGGTATATCGCTGGTGGAAGATGCTAATATCTGTAGTTCCAAAAGAGAGAGTGACATGGGATTTCTTCCTAGAGGAGTTCCGAAAGAAATATATAAGTCAGTTGTTCATCGATCAGAAACAGAAAGAGTTCCTCGAATTGAAGCAAGGTAAAATGTTTGTGGTAGAGTATGAAAGTGAATTTGTCAGACTCAGTAAATATGCTCAAGAGTGTGTGTCTACCGAAGCTATTATGTGCAAGAGATTCGAAGGTGGGCTGAATAAGGATATTAGGTTGTTGGTTAGGATCTTAGAGTTGAAAGAATTCATGGTATTGGTTGATAGAGCTTGCAAGGTTGAAGAGCTGAATAAAGAAAGGAGAAAAGCTATGATTGAGGCTTGAGATGTAAGAAAGAGGCCGATGAGTAAGTCGTTCCAATCCCAACAAAGAGGTCGAAAGAAACGAATCCTCGAATGACAGTTTTAACTGGGTATTCTCACTGAGACCGTGGTAAAACTTATTCAGGCTCTAGAGTTCAAGCTACTTTGATGGCAAGTGTGGGTAATGTGAGGTCTAATAAACCCGAGCGTCAGAATTTGGTAGACAACATATCGAAGAGTGTTGGGGAAACAACTGAGCTTGCTTCAAGTGTAGTTCTTGAGAACGTTTTATTAGAGACTGTCCTGAGAAAGTTGAAGAAAAGAAGCTTCAGAGTGCTAAACCGAGAACACTACTAGTAGAGGTAGACCATCGAAAATGCCAATGGAGCTAGTAGTAAAATTATAATGAAGGATTCGGCTGCAAGGTCAGAAACGAGAACACCTGCTAGAGCTTAAGCCATACGAGCTCATGAGGATGCATCATCCCCTGATTTGATTATGGGTATATTCTCTCTTTATGATACTAATGTTGTTGCATTAATTGACCCTAGATCCACTCATTCTTGTATTTGTGTGAATTTGGTAAATATTAACAAATTGCCTGTTGAATTGACTAAATTTGTGATTAAAGTGTCAAACCCTTTAGGCAAGTATTTGTTAGTAGATCGGGTTTGCAAGAATTGTCCTTTGATGATTTAAGGTCACAATTTTTCGACTAATTTCATGTTGTTGCCTTTTAACGAGTTTGATGTTATCTTGGGCATGGATTGGTTGACATTACATGATGTCAAGGTAAATTGTAGATAAAAAAACTCTTGAGTTGAAATGTGAAAATGGTGAGATTATTTGGATTGAAACAGATGACACAAATAAGATGCCTGTGGTGATTTTGTACATGTCTGCTTAGAAGTGTATGAGAAAAAGGTGTGAAGCATACCTTGCATATGTGTTGAATACTGAGATGTCTGAGTTGAAGCTTGAATCATGCGATGGTTTGTGAATTTTCGATGTGTTTCGTAAGAATTACAGGTTGCATCCGTTAGAGAGATTGAGTTTGCTATCGATCTGATACCTAGGACTGCACTGATCTCTATTGCTTCGTATAGAATGGCTCAAACCGAATTGAAAGAGTTAAAGGCTCAGCTGTAAGAGTTGACCGATAAGGGATTTGTGAGACTGGGTTTTTCTCTTAGGGTACTCCCATATTATTTGTAAAGAAGAAAGACGGGACAATGAGGTTTTGCATTGACTACCGTTAACTTAACAAGGTGACTATAAAGAACAAGTATCCATTGCAAAGAATTGATGATTTGTTCAATCAATTGAAGGAAGCAGCGGTGTTCTCAAAGATAGATTTGAAATTTGACTACTATCAGTTGACAGTCAAATAATCTGATGTGCTGAAAACTGCTTTGAGAACAAGGTATGGACACTATGAATTTTTTGTGACGCCTTTCGGTTTAACTAATGCACCAACTATGTTTATGGATTTGATGAACCAAATTTTTCGGCCATATTTGGATAAGTTTGTGGTAGTGTTCATAGATGATATATTGATTTATTCTCGAGATGAGTCTGAGCATGTCGAACACTTAAGAGCGGTATTGTAGATTCTATGAGAGGAGAAATTGTATGCTAAGTTTAGTAAAAGTCAGTTTTGGTTTTGTGAAGTCAGATTTTTGGGACATATAGTTTTCGGTTATGGTATTTGGGTTGATCCGAGCAAAATTTCAGAAATAGTTGATTGAAACTGCCAAAGAATGTATCCGAGGTTAGAAGTTTTTTGGGCTTAGTCGGGTATTATAGACATTTTTTCAAGGGATTCTCGATGATTGCCTCTTCTATGACTAAGTTGTTGCAAATGAATTTTAAGTTTGAATGGACTGATAAATGTCAGTAAAGTTTCGAGAAGTTGAAAGGATGATTGACTGAAGCATCGGTTTTGGTACAACCTAAGTCAGGAAAATAGTTTGTGTTTTATAGTGATGCATCATTGAATGGTCTTGGTTTTGTGTTAATGCAAGAGGGCAAAGTAGTAGCCTCTGCCTCGAGACAGCTAAAATCACATGAGAAGAACTATTCGACACACGATTTGGAATTGGCCGCCACCGTCTTTATTTTGAAAATTTGGCGTCATTATTTGTATGGTGAGAAATGTTGAATCTTTACTGATCACAAAAGTTTGAAGTATCTGATGAACCAAAAGGACTTGAATTTATGACAACGGATGTGGCTCGAATTATTGAAAGATTAAGAGTTAGTGATTGATTATCATCCGAGGAAAGCGAATGTAGTCTCAGATGCCTTGAGCAGAAAATCCTTGTATGCTTTGAGATCTATGAGTATGAGTTTGGCCTTGTCTAACAACGGTTCGATTTTGGCCGAGTTGAGGGCAAGACCGTTATTTCATCAACAAATTTGTGAAGCTCAAAAGAAAGACAGGGAATTGCAAGTTAGAATAGTTTAGTGTAAATCGGGTAGTGATTCAGATTTTCTATTTGGATTAGATGATTGCTTGATGTTCCGTGATAGGGTATGTGCACCAAAAGATGATGAGTTGATTCGAAAAATTTTACATGTGGCACACAGTGGTTGTTTTTCAGTTCATCCGGCTAGTACAAAAATGTATAATGATTTAAAGAAGTTGTATTATGAAAAGAGACCATCTCTAATTTTGTGACAAAGTGTTTAATCTACCAACAAGTGACAGTTGAGCATCAAGTACCTTCAAGTTTACTTTAGCCAGCGATGGTTCCCGAATGAAAATGGGACTGAATCACAGTGGATTTTGTAACAGGGTTTCCTATGACTCAAAAAAGAAAGATGTCGTGTGGGTTATCGTCGATAGATTGACGAAATTGGCTCACTTTATACCGAAACGTACCGACTACTCACTTGATAAGTTGGCTGAGTTGTATATTGATGAAATTTTGAGATTTCACGGAGTACCTATGTCTATTATTTCGGATAGAGATCCGAGATTTACTTCGAGGTTTTGGAAAAAGTTGCAAGAAGCGTTGGGTACGAAGTTGAATTTTAGTACCACGTTCCATCCAAAAATTGACGATCAATCCGTAAGAGTAATTCAAGTTCTTCAAGACATGCTCCGATGTTGTGTTTTAGAATTCGAAGGTAGTTGGGAGAAATATCTACCTTTGGTTGAATTTGCTGACAATAACATTTATTAGTTGAGTATACAAATGGCACCGTATAAAGCATTATATGGTCGCAAGTGTCGAACTCCTTTGTATTGGACCGACCTCAGAGAGAAACAGATTCACGAGGTTGATTTAGTTAGAGAAACTGAGGAGAAAGTGAAAGTAATCCGTGATTGTCTGAAAGCTGCTTCAGATCTAAAAAAGTCATTCGCGGATTTGAAAAGAAAAGAAATTGAGTTTCAGGTGGATGATAAAGTGTTTTTGAAAGTATCCCCGTGGAAGAAAATATTGAGATTTGGTCGAAAGGGCAAGTTGAGTCTGCATTTCATTGGGCCGTATGAGATTATTAAGAGGATTAGACCAATAGCTTACCGGTTAGCTTTGCCAGCAGAGTTGGAGAGAATACACAATGTGTTCTATGTGTCGATGTTACGATGATATCGTTCTGATTCTTCACAAGTAATTCCTCCGATAGAAATTGAGGTACGATTGGATATGACATATGTTGAGGAACCAATTAAGATTTTGGCTTGAGAGGTTAAGCAGTTGAGGAATAAAAGTATAGCCGTAGTGAAAGTGTTGTGGAAAAAGAATGGTGTAGAAGAGGCTATGTGGGAATCGAAAAAAGCCATGAGAAAATAGTACCAAAACCGCTTTACTAGTAAGATTTTCGGGGACGAAAATCCCTAAAGGGGGAGAGTTGTAGCAGCCCGATTTAGGGCCTAGTCAGAATAGTGGTTGTGAGACCACAAATTCGAAGTAGAAATATATGTGTTATGGTTTTTACGAAGTCTATTACATGTTTGCATGGTTGTGTGAAAATTTCATGAAGAAATTTTATGATTTAGTGATCAATTTATCTTTTAGGACTAAATTGAAAAAATAAAAAAATATGAGATTCTAGAAGTTTTAAGTATGAGATAGTATTATAAAATTTATTATAGGTCCTTTTTTAGTAATTGGACCATTATATCTCATGATGGACAAAAATGGACATGGAAGGGAAAAATCTCAAGGAATGGCCTTAAGGGCATTTTGGTCATTTAGTTAATAAATTAATAAAAAGGGAAAAGGAAGTCAAAATTGGTGTCCATCTTCTTCCCTAGTGTCAAAAATGAAGAGAAGCCATAGCTAGGGTTTTGTTCATTTTCAAGCTCAAAGTAAGTACCTCCTAGCCTCATTTTTATGTTCTTCGTATTTTTGAAATCCTCGTAACTCGATCTAGCTATTTCTACCACTATTTTGAGCTAGAGTTTGTGTTTAAAATTTTACCCATGGATGACATACATGTATTTTGATGTCTAGTGGTAGAATATGCAAGTTTGAAGTGTGATAAATAACTTTTGCTAGATGATTTTTGGTGAAATTGATAAAAAAGACTTATTTGCAAAAGATGAAATAATATGTGTATAAAATGTAAAATAGTTAAAATTGTGGGCTGCTATAAGAGAGAATATGAATCGGCTAGACTTGGGTGTGTGAAAAATGAACACATTTCATTTTTCGAGCCTAGGGACTAAAGTGTAAAAATTGAGAAAGTTAGGGGCTAAATTGTAAATTTTGCCATGGGAAGATTTTGGACTGATTTGAATAATGTGTATATTAATTAAGCTAAATGTGTCATTATAGATCAAGAAGAACGTGGAATCAACCTTGACCAAGGAAAATGCAAGGTTTCGGACTAAATTTGCAAATTTACACATTTTGTATCGAGGTAAGTTTATATGTAAATGATACATCCTTTTATTTATGTTTTACATATTAATGTATTATGTGAAATGTGAGTGAATATTATTGATATTTAATAAAATGATGAAAAGCGAGGAAATTCTCGGATGAACCTTCGGAATAGAAAAAGGATATGGATGAACACTGTATAATTATTGTTATTGGTGGGCTGTGTGCGATACCACCGTGTTTATTATTATTGGTGGACTGTGTGCGGTACCACCGTGAATATGTGATTATTGGTGGGTTGTGTGCGATACCACCACGTTTATTATTATTGGTGGGCTGTGTCAGACACCACCGTAAATATGTGATTATTGGTGGGTTGTGTGCGATACCACCGTGAATTTGTGATTATTGGTGAGCTATGTGCGATACCACCATGAATACATGTTTATTATTGGTGGGCTATGTGCGAAACCACTGTGTATTCGGTATTATTCTAAAGTGTTCATCAGGAAAATTTGACTAAGTGAAATTACGTGTGACAATGTGGTGACAAGTGCAGGTAAAATTGCGTGTAATTGTGACCAATGTCTATGATATGTATTTGGAATGTGGTAAGGTTTGAAATGAGTAAGTGCAACTGCAAGGATCTGAATTGTTCTTGATTAGTATGTAATGTTCTTGATTGATAAGTATGTGGAATGATGTTCATTGTTTACATATAAACTTACTAAGCATAATGCTTACTCCCTTCTCTTTTCTCTTATTTTATAGTGTCACCAAGCCAGCTCGAGATACGGAGATCGTCGGAGGATCATCCACATTATCCACACATGTTGGTATAGTGAGATTCACATTGAATTATGGCACGCGTTGGAATTTGGCTATTTTGTAAGTGTCATAATTGTTTGGGCAAGAATGTGGCCTATGTCATTCCATATATCATTTTGTAAAAGGCCATGAGATGTGGTTCATATTGATTGTGTTATAAGTCTATGATGAGGACATTCATGAATGAGTTTGCTTGCCTAAGTGGGAATTAATGATAGCATGAAATTGTAGCCTGGCCGTGTGTCCCCTACACCTAATTTGCGAAAAATTAAGTTCATCACAGGGCTAAAATATGGGCATGTGCCTTGGCCATGTGATCTAAAATGTGTCCTGACATCGTAAACAGAATACCTAGGTTTTTGCACATGAGTAGAGACATGGGCGTGTGTCTTGGTCGTGCGAAGGACACAGCCTAGGACACGGGCGTGTGCTCGGCTGTGTGAGAACCCCTGTAGGTTCGAAATGAAAAATAAATCCACACAGGATGAGGAAATGGGCGTGTGCGACCACACGGCTTGCCTAAACGGGCGTGTCCCAATTCCACACGGGCGTGTGCCCAGTTTTTATGTAAATTTTCTAAATTTTTCTAAAGTTCTCAGTTCGATCCCGGACTATTCCCAAAGTATGTTTTGGGCCTCGTAGGCCCATTTTAGGGACTTTATGATATAATTTGAAAGTTTTTAAGTGAAAGAAATTTTATGGCCCGATTTTGCATGAATGTTTGTGTTATTGTCCAGTAATGCCTCGTACCCTGTTTCAGTGTCAAACATGGATAAGGAGTGTTACAATAACGTATGCTCTGAAGGCTTACTCTGGATTACTCGTCTGGGGTAAATCTATTTCATAACATATGCTCAAGAGGGCTTAATTTAGGATTTTCGTTTAGGGCTAAATCATTTTTGCAACACTTAAAACATTTTATCTGTTTCATAAAATCACCATAATCTATCAAAATACATCGTTCAACCGGAACAATGACATTTTATCCATATTTCTCAAATTATGGTTATTTCATTTTGTACATCATCACATACATATCATGAACTCTTATTCATACCTTTCCAAGTTTCGACTTATCTCAAACACATTTTCAAACATCTTAGTATCACTTTCTGTGTTTTCAAAAGTAGCTCGGTTGGAAAGCATGTATACCTCAACAAAATAATTTCATCAGAGTTGGGAGATATCACACTATCACAGGTAGTAATATGGCATGTATAGCTAGACTCACATACGTTACGTTAGTCCAAAAATCAACTAAACCGTAGCTCTGATACCACTAAATGTAACTCACCTTACCCGTATTCAACGCCAGAACAAGGTACGAGGCATTACCTGTCATAAACACAAGCAAAAAATACATTTCCAAGTCATAATTTTGCGTCTAAATTAAAACTATTCATGTTCAATCATAAAGTCCCTTATATGAGCCTACGAGGCCCAAAACATGCTTTGGAAGTGGTTCGGGACTAAACTGAGAACTTTAGAAAATTTTACATGCTACAGGGCTCACACGCCCGTGTGGTCCAAGGGACAATCCCGTGTGACCCTTTGTAACACCACTTACTCGAGACCATTGCTGGATTCGAGCACGAGGCATTATTTAACTTAACTTACCACTTCGGGTATAAAAATAATTTATTTCATCATTCAAAGTAAATCTGTCCATCTGCGCAGTAGTCATTAATTTAATTATAACTCAAGTTACAAAACTTGAAATTTCGATCCGTAAATTTTCCCTGAAACTAGAATCATATATCTTCTCACCATAAAATTTTCAAAATTTTTGGTTTGGCCAATTAGTACAGTTTTTTCATTAAAGTCTCCCCTGCTTTACTGTCCAACAGTTCTGACCACTCTTAACTAAAAATCAATTATCTCAATGTACAATTTTTATATGTTGTTCCCACTTATTTCTAATGAAAGTAGACTCACTAAGGAATCTATAAATATAAATTATAACTCATAATTATTTTTAACAATTTTAAATTATTTTCTAAAGTCTAAACAAGGGACTTCAAATACCATTCTGACATTGTATCACTAAAATTCAAATATCACAGGATATAAAATTCCTTTGCTATGAAAGTAGACACAATAAGCTTTAATTCTATATCTTATTCACCTTCAATTCCATTTCTTCTATTTTTGGTGATTTTTCAAAGTCACGTCACTGCTATTATCCAAAAATTGTTTCATTGCAAATTTTCACTTTTTCATACTTTCATTGTAGTAAACATCACTTAGGTATCCATACAAAAGAATTTGATCCCTATACATGCCAAAATTTAAAACATTTCAAAAGCCTTTATATACCAAAATAAACGCTTGATAGTGTGATACGAGGCTCCAATGATCTCCAATCCAAGTAAGTTCAATACAGTATAAAATTAAGGAAAGGAAAAGAACGAGTAAGCTACTAATAGCTTAGTAAGTTGCATGTAAACAATAAGCATTCAATTAATAATTAACATTTTTACATATAACTAATCAATATACTTCTTAGCAAATGTAATCACATACACATGTACAATCTTACCAATTCACTTGGAATACATTTATACACTTAACCTTTATCATGTATGCTCATTCTTTCAATTATACTTGCATTCACACTTCATCTCATATTCAATTTAATTTATTATTAATCCCGTTGAACACTCGAAATATACACGGATACGTATAGAATTAGCACATAAGTGCCACACTGATATGTAGTCAAAACTACCATTGATATGTAGCTGAAGCTACCACTGATCAATAACACTGGAAATGTCCACGGGCCTGCTCACACAAGCTGTCAGGTGTCTGCAACACATGATAGATCACTGATCGTTGTTTTTTCGAGTTTTAAAATTTATAAAGAGAATGATCGAACTTGGAAACTAACTCTGACAACGATTTAAGGCAAGTGCACCTATCGAACAGTAGTATAGTTTACGCAAGACCGGATTGTCGAACCCAAAGGAACTAAAAGTACTAATACTAACTCTCTTTTTATTATTTAGCCTAAATATTAAGTGATTGGTGGTTTAATCTAAATTAACTAACTACTAAGCTAAAGACACAAAGACAACAAGAATGAATTGAGGAAATAACTTTAGGAAAACTCAGTTGACTAAGACAATACCCTTAGGAAGAATCCACCTAGAATTCACTTGTTATCTAACACTGAACCAGACGATTTATTCACTTGACTTAATTCGTAAGATTCCCTAAGTTATATTAAACCCTCTTTGGAGGCGAATAACGTCTAACCCTAGGTTTATTGATTGAAATCTCTTTCCAATTAAAACCCCTGGAATCGCATTAACTCGATCTATGGGCTCCCATATTAGGTTTCACCCTAATCCGACAAAATCTCGTCACCCTATCTCCAGACGCGCGATCAACTCCGCTTAATTATGCTAGATCTACTCTTAGGTAGGGACTTTTGCTCCACTACCTAAGCACATTCGACTTGAATCAATATCCTGAAATATTAACAGAAGAATTAAGCACACATAATTAAGAACAAATCAAGTATTTATCATATAGTTCAAAAAACAATAACAAGATTCATCTAGGTTTCATCCCCTTCAGGTATCTGAAGGGTTTAGTTCATAACAATAAAAGAAAACATCTCAGAAGAAAAGATAAAACAAAACATAAGGAATTCCTAAAACCCCTTGGAGGAATTGAAGGAGATATCCACCGTCTTGAGTAGAATTTCGGCTTCTTGAGATAGATCAACTAGCTATCTTCTAGTGATTCCCACAAATCTGGCCTTTCTGGCTTGGCTCCTTGGCCTAGCTAACCGTAAAAGCCCTGGCAGAAGGTTTCTGGTGAACTCCTCGCTTACGTTGCCCCTTAGGGTGTTTATATAGACTTTGAGATGCTTTACTTGGCCCCTACATATCCTAATCCAAGTAGAACTCCTACTCGGGTGTTTGAATAGGCTTTGGAATGTGTTTTTTTGCCTCTAAGTACCCTATTCCGAATGAAATTGCTCTTGGCCTCGACAGGGACACGGTCATGGGACACGCCAGTGTGAATCAATTTCAGGCCGTGGTCGAGTCTGCTGAAGAGACACGCCCATGTGTTTTGCGTCCTGGCCATGTTCTAGTAATTTAATGGGGCACAGGCATGTGGTCTTGGGCCCAGGCCGTGTCGATTTCTTCTTTGGCCCAATTTCGTCCGTTTTAGTCCCGTTTCTCATTCTTTTCATCTCTAGGTGCTTTCTTGAGTATAA
Source organism: Gossypium rotundifolium (assembly GCA_025506655.1). Taxonomy (NCBI): domain Eukaryota; kingdom Viridiplantae; phylum Streptophyta; class Magnoliopsida; order Malvales; family Malvaceae; genus Gossypium; species Gossypium rotundifolium. Next base: position 96,830,576 of record CP106733.1, on the reverse strand, counting down.
AACATGAAAAGAAAGGATTAAGTGAACCTATTTACACAATTCAGGGAATAAATCATCCAAAACTATGCTAAATGTGGGATTAAAATATGTTACTTTTACGGTTTATCAAATACCCCTACACTTAAGCTTTTGCTTGTCCTCAAGCAAAATTCTCAACTTACAATTAAAACGAACTTTCCACAATTCATAATTCTCATTAACAATGCCTCATCATAATTCATAGATAATTTATACAAGGATAATTTAACTCAAAGACTCCTAAAGATTCGAACACTTCTAAGTCATATATTTGTAGCATGAAAACATAGGTGTCTCCCTTTATCTAAATAATGACCTCTGATTCAAAACTGACAAAGATTGACATCCTCACTCAAGATTCACTCAAAGCACTCGAAGTGTTTAAGGTTTAGGAAAAAGAACTCATAAGTCGAACCTGAAAAGTTAATCCTATAGGCTTGGCTGAAAATCAAATCTCCACCACTATAATATGAGATGATACACAAATCAAAAGGTCTTTAATATGGTTGTAACAGGGCTTAGGTTAAAGGTATGGAAAAAAGGCTAAATTAGAGGGTTAAAATTGAGATTGAATTGACGAGTTACCTAACTTTAGAAAAATGAACTAATAACTTGAATAATTACATCACATGAAAATACTAATCATACGAGCTCCTTCTTCAAGATATTGAATTTAAACATGTAAGCTCACTTAATTACAGAATTAATAATGAATATACTTCAATTTATTTATTTATTTATTTATTTTTAAGAACAAATCAATAAATATGTAATATAAGAAAGAACCTTATTAGCTGAAATAAAGTTTTTAGGCAACTGATCAAATCAATTCTCGATAGAAGTGCAGTCAAAGGAATGGTGATAACAAATACGAGCGGGGTTTTGGTTTAATTTTATTGGGTGAATCAGTAAAAAGGGTTGTTAGGATCAAAGGATTCACTAAGGGTTAATTGTGAAGGTAGGCTTTTTAGTGGAGTGAGTAGGTTAAAACCTAGGTGCCTTCATCATCTCAGTATATCAAATAAAAAATGTGGTCTTGACATGTATAATCGAGGCAAGTTCTAGAATAACAATTCAGTGTTGACACACTCATAATCAATAAAGTGAGCACGGAAAAGACTATATTCTCTAAAAGGCCCAAATCTCACAAAAATTATGTGTATTTGGCATCAATCCCTGTAAATTTCAAACTTCAAGGTAATATTCAAATTTAGTTTGACAACCTAGAAAATTTTTTATTCTTGAAAAATAGACTTATCATGCTTGATTCTCTAGTATCTTAATGTTTAAATCATCAATGCACAATTAATTATGACTTACTCAAAAGCATATCAAGAAGAATCATAAATCATCAAAAATTTCATCCTAATTAGTAATATGAGAAAATTACTTTAAAATTACTTTAAAATAAAGCATAATTTAGGTATTTTGGAATAATGCAAAAAGTTAGGCATAAACTTTCACCCCCCACACGTAAGATGTACATTGCCCTCAATGTACAAAGATAGATAATATCAAAATAATCATAAAATCATGAGATTGGGGGAGAAGTGAAACTTCCTGAATTTTGGATGAAGTCAATGAAAAGAAACCGAATAAGATTGGAGGTGAACGTGGGGAAGCGTCTCGAACCATTTGAAATTGAATCCTCGAAGTAGTCGTTCTGATTTTATTGTATCCTAGGCTAAATCTAAATTGCATGAATAATAAGAAAAAATAATAAAGAAAATAAAAATAAAAATAAAAGTAAATAATGTAAAATTAAAAAAGAAAGACAACTGGAAAAGAGAAGGGAAGAAGGGGGTTTAAATAGGGATGCATCCCATGCTTGTGTTCCTTCCTGTAGTGCCCACACGGCCATTTCCACGGCCGTGTACAAGGCTGTGTGGTCTAGAAATCTGCACTTTTGGTTTATTTGAATGCTAAAAGGGAAAATAAAAATAAAATAAAAAAAAAAAAAAAAGGGTTAGTGCTCAAGTTGCCTCCCGAGAAGCACTCTTTAAAGTCTTAAGCTAGACTTTCCTCGTATTCGTAAAAATCAAGGTGGTTTAAAAGTTTGAATATCTTCCCTCATGCTATCAGTTTTATTTTCATGATAAAGTTTAAGTCGAGAAGCGTTTACCTTAAAACTGCCAAATGTTGGATTGCTTACCTCGATTGTTCCATAAGGAAATATTTTGTGTACCTCAAGAGGAATTTCCTCGTTTGTATTCAAGTCTGATGTGACCATGAATAGTACCTGATCTCTTACTTTGAAGTGGTTTGATGTTCCTACGAGGTTTTCTGGATGCTCCTTTGGTTTTACTTCGTGTTGTTTCGATTCCTCTTTAAAGTGTGTCTTCCACTCTTCTAGTTTGTCAACCCTAAGGCTTTTCTCCTCATATGTTTTTTCTTTGTAGACACGAGGGCCATGATTCGGCTTAGGTTTGTAACTTTGTGGTGTTTCCTGTGGTGAAAGTTGAACAAGTTGGTTATCAACTGAATTTACTTTCTCACCTTCATCACTTGATGTTCTGGTCGAGTCAAGAGCTTGTAGACTGATTGATTCGTCACCTACATGAAGAATGAGTTCTCTTTTACAAACATCAATCTTAGTCCTGGCAGTTGCTAAGAAAGGTATTCCTAAAATTAAAGGAATTGAATTATCCTCATCCATGTCTAAGACAACAAAATCTATTGGGAAAATGAATTTATCAATTTTTACGAGAACATCTTCGATAATACCCCTAGGAATTCTAACAGTTTTGTCAGCTAATTGAATACTCATCCTAGTTTGTTTGGGTTTCCCTAGTCCTAGCTGCTTAAACATTTTATAAGGCATAACATTTATACTTGCCCCTAAATTAGCCAAAGCATTATCAACTGTTAGTCTACCAATTAAACATGGAATTGTAAAACTCCCTGGATCTTTTAGCTTCCGTGGTAGTCTATTTTGTAGAATTGCTGTGCACATTGCGTTTAATTCCACATGTGGCTCCTCGCCTAACTTACGCTTGTTCATCAAGAGTTATTTTAAAAATTTCCTCGAATCTGGCATCTGTGAAAGAGCTTTAAGAAGCGGTAACTTAATATGTAATTTCTTTAAAAGTTTAAGAAACTTACTAAACTGTTCCTCTGTATCGTCTCTCTTCATTGCTTCAGGATAAGGTATTCGGGGTTGGTACTCTTTGATTATCGATTTTGGCTTTTCTTGTGTTGCCTCAACTTTACCTTCTTCTACCTTACTTTCTTGTATTGAATTGGGTTCATCCAACCAACATTTTCCTGAGCTGTTATGGCTTGGATTTGCTCTTTTGGGTTAATCTCAGTGTTGCTTGGTAGACGCCTTTGCTCGCGTTTGGACATTAACTTTGCAAGTTGTCCAACTGACTTTGTAACTTCCACGACTGATTTGGTAAGTTCCCCGACTTGGTTCTTGATCCCTTCCATCGATGTTTGTTGGTTTTTCAGTGTTGCCTCGGTGTCTTGGAGACGGTTTTCTGTGGCTTCCATGAATTTTTTTCAACATCTCTTCGAGGTTTGACCTCTTTTCCTGTGGATAAGGCTAATTTTGGAAATTGTGAGGAGGTTGTTGTCTTTGATTTCCTTGATTTCCTTGACCTCCCCATGAAAAATTTAGGTGGTTCCTCCAACCTGGATTATATGTATTACTATAAGGGTTATTATTAGATTTGAAATTATTACCTATATAGTTCATCTGTTCGCTTCTGTGCCCGGTTGGTAGGGTGGGTACTCAGGATTTGCCACAGTTCTACTTGCGTCGCAGTGCATTACTGGATGTACCTGCAAAGAACACAAACTATCAAGCTTTTTATTCATCATCTCTACCTGCGTTGATAGCATGGTTACTGCATCGAGGTTAAAAACTCCGGCTGATTTTGTTGGTTTCGTCCTCGTAACCTGCCACTGATAGTTATTCAGTGACATCTCTTCAATAAATTTGTAGGCGGCTTTAGGAGTTCTGTTGTTTAGGGTTCCACTGACGGCTGAATCAATTGGTTGCCTCATTGAGGGGTTTACACCATTATAGAAAGTTTGAACTTGGGGCCACAAGGGTAAACCATGGTGCGGACACCTTCTCAAGATATCCTTGTATCTCTCCCATGCGTCATATAATGTCTCTAAATTTATCTGCACAAAAAAAAAGAGATATCATTCAGTAATTTGGTCATTTTGGCCAGTGGGAAATATTTTAATAAAAATTTTCGATCATTTGGTCCCATGTGGTGATTGACCCTCGTGGTAACGAGTTTAACCACTGCTTGGTTTATTCCTTAATGAAAATGGAAATAACCGAAGACGTATGGCATCATAAAAAATGCCATTTATTTTAAAGGTATCACAGAACTATAAAAAATTAGTTATATGGGTATATGGGTCTTCGTCCTGCAAACCATCAAATTGAACAAATTGTTGAATCATTTGTATAGTGTTAGGCTTTAATTCAAAATTATTAGCAGCTATAGTAGGCCTAACAATACTCGATTCTGCTCCTGTTAAATGAGGTTTAGCATAATCATCATAGTACGCGGAGCTGTTTTCTGCCACATCTTGTGGTGTTGGATTATTCTCATCCATCCCTTTAGTAGGATCGGATCTTCCTTCTTGCTCTTCTTCTATGTAATTTAGGGCTCACCTAATTTCTCTGCAAATTCTTTGAGCGATAGCTTCAATATCATTGTCGTATACTAGTGGTCCTTTCGGGTTCATTCTAGTCATAAACTAGAGGTACCTGCTAGAAAAAAGAAAGAAAGAAAATTTAGCAAAATAAAAATAAAAATAAAAATAAAAGTAAAAGTAAAATAAAAAAATAGCTAAAGTAATAAAAATAGAGCTTTCTTAATATTTTAGTTCCCCGGCAATGGCGCCAAAAACTTGATTGTTGTTTTGTCGAGTTTTAAAATTTATAAAGAGAATGATTGAACCTGGAAACTAACTCTGAGAATGATTTAAGGCAAGTGCACCTATGGAATAGTAGTATAGTTAGGCAAGACCTGATTGGCGAACCCAAAGGAACTAAAAGAACTAATACTAACTTTCTTTTTATTATTTAGCCTAAATATTAAGTGATTGGTGGTTTAATCTAAATTAAGTAACTACTAAGCTAAAGACGCAAAGACAAAAAGAATGAATTGAGGAAATAACTTTAGGAAAACTCAGTTGACTAAGACGATACCCTTAGGAAGAATCCACCTAGACTTCACTTGTTATCTAACACTGAACCAGATGATTTCTTCACTTGACTTGATCCGTAAGATTCCCTAAGTTATATTAAACCCTCTCTGGAGGCGAATAACGTCTAACCCTAGGTTGATTAATTAAAATCTCTTTCTAATTAAAATCCCTAGAATCGCATTAACTCGATCTATGGACTCCCATATTAGGTTTCACCCCAATCCAGCAAAATCTCGTCACCCTATCTCTAGGCGCACGATCAACTCCGCTTAATTATGCTAGATCTACTCTTAGGCAGGGACTTTTGCTCCACCACCTAAGCACATTCAACTTGAATCAATATCCCAAAAATATTAACACAAGAATTAAGCACACATAATTAAAAACAAATCAAGTATAGTTCAAAAAACAATAACAAGATTCATCTAGGTTTCATCCCTTTAGATATTTGAAGGGTTTAGTTCATAAAAATTAAAGAAAACATCTGAGAAGAAAAGATAAAACAAAACATAAGAAATCCCTAAAACCCCCTGAAGGAATTGAAAGAGAGATCCACTGTCTTGAGTAGAATTCCGGCTTCTTGAGATGGATCAATTAGCTATCTTCGAGTGATTCCCACAAATCTGGCCTTTCGAGCTCAATTCCTTGGCCTAGCTAACCGCAAAAGCCCTGGCAGAAGGTTTCTGCTGAACTCCTCGCTTAAGTTGCCCCCTAGGGTGTTTATATAGACTTTGAGATGATTTACTTGGCCCCTACATATCTTAATTCAAGTAGAATTCCTACTAGGGTGTTTGAATAGGCTTTGGAATGTGTTTCTTTGCCTTTAAGTACCCTATTATGAATGAAATTACTCTTGGCTGCGGCAGGGACACAGTTATGGCACACGCCCGTGTGAATCAATTTTAGGCCGTGGTCGAGTCTGCTGTAGAGACACGCCCGTGTGTTTTGGGGTTCAGGCTGTGTTCTAGTAATTTAATGGGCACGGTCATGTGGTCTTGGGCCCAGGCCGTGTCGATTTCTTTTTTGGCCCAATTTGGTCCTTTTTAGGCCCGTTTCTCGTTCTTTTCATCCCTAGGTGCTTTCCTAAGTATAAAACATGAAAAGAAAGGATTAATAGCACCTTTTTACACAAGTCAGCAAATAAATCATCCAAAAGTATGCTAAATGTGGGATTAAAATATGTTACTTTTATGGTTTATCAAGCACCCACCACTCGGGACTCATTGTAACACTGTAACACTGGTCTCTACTGATATATAACTTGTATCCACTTCTATTCCTAAGTTCAATTGGGAGTTTACACTTAACACTTATTTTAAACACTTTATCACATGAATAATATTTCTTTCACATTGAATATTAATTTACAAATCAAATACAATTCACAATTTATAAAAATATATTGCTATTATTTACACATAATAAGCTAAATATGAACCTTAGGTTAAATTATTACTAGCATAAGCTAAATCGAGTTATCGGGACTCCAAAAACATAAAGAACATGAAAAACAGGGCTTGGAATCACTTACTATGGAGCTTGGAAGCTTGAAACCAATCCTAGCTATAGATAACCCTTGAAATTTCGTCCTAATGAAGAAGATGGACATATTTGGCAATCTTTTTCCTTTTTTTAATCTTTTAATTACTAGATGACTAAAATACCCTTCATTAAAAATGATCGTCTTTTAGAGTCTTAAAAATTTATAATGAATGATCTAGCTTAAAAACTAACTGTGACAACGACTCAAGGTAAGCGCACCTATCGAATAATAGTATAGTTTGGTGGCAAGATCGGATTGTCGAACCCAAAGGAACCAAAAGTACTAATACTAACTTTCTTTTTATTATTTAACCTAAAAATTAAAGGAGTTGTTGTTTAATCTAAAGATTAACTAACTAATAAGCTAAAGATACTAAGACAAAGAGAATGAATTGGGGAAATACTTGGGGGAAAAACCAATTGATTAAGACAATACCCGAGGAAGAATCTACCTAGACTTCACTTGTTATTTAACTCTGAACCAGACGATTTACTCACTTGACTTGATCCGTATGTTATATTAATACCTCTTTCGAGGCTATTAACTCTAACCCTAGGTTGGTTAATTAAAATCTCTTTCTAATTAAAACCCCTAGAATTGCATTAACTCGATCTATGGACTCCCATATTAGGAATTTATGAAGAAGGAAATCATAAAATGTCTTAATGTTCAAATTATTTACCTGATTTTTTATATCAATTGGGTAAGTCCAGTGCAATGCGTACCTAAAAAGAGTGGCATCATTGTGGTTCGCAATGATAAGGACGAATTAATTTTTACACGCATTCCCACGAGATGGCGAGTTTGAATGGATTATCACAAATTGAATGCAACCACAAAGAAGGATCACTTCCCGCTTCCTTTCATTGACCAAATGCTTGATCGACTTACTAGAAAGGCCTCTATTCTAGGTACAATCAAATTCCTATTACACTGGAGGATAAAGAGAAAACAACCTTCACCTGCCCTTTTGGTACTTTAGCTTTTTTCCATATGCCTTTCGGTCTCTACAACACACCAACCACATTTCAAAGGTGTATGATGGTGATATTTTTAGATATGATCGAAGACTCTTTAGAAGTATTTATGGATGATTTCTCATTTTGTATGAATGATTTTGATCATTGCTCTGACAATTTGGATAAAGTACTGAAGTGATGTGAGGGCACACATCTTGTTCTGAATTGGGAAAAATGTCATTTCATGGCAATGAAGGTATTGTGTTAGGACATCACATCTCTAGTCAAGGTATTCAAGTAGACAAAGATAAGGTGGAAATCATTTATAAATTACCTCTACTAACAAACATAAGGGGTATTCATAGTTTTCTAGGACATGCGGGGTTTTACTGAAGGTTTATTAGAAATTTTTCAAAAATTGTAAAGCCCTTGTGCTCATTGTTGGAACAGAATCAAAAATTTTTCTTTAACGATGCATGTCTGAATGCCTTTATTCAGTTAAAATAGAAGCTAGTAAGTGCACCCATTGTCGTTGCACCTTATTAGTCTCAACCTTTTAAAGCTATGTGCGATGCAAGCAACTTTTCCATGGGTGCAATTCTAGGGCAACAGAAGGGAAAAATATTTCACACCATCTATTATGCTAGAAAAACTCTTATAGAGGCTCAACTCAATTATACCACCACTGAGAAAGAATTGTTGGCTGTAGTCTTTGCTTTCGACAAGTTTCGTCCTTATCTTGTCGGCGCAAAGGTTACGCTAAGATATCTCTTTGCAAAAAAGGATGCCAAACCAAGACTGATACATTGGATACTACTGTTGCAAAAATTTGACATCGAGATAAAATACCGTAAGGGTTCAGAGAATCAAGTTGCAGACCATCTGTCTCGATTAGAAGTTGGTAGCGAAGACGGAATCATACATCAAATTGTCAACGCATTCCCAAATGAGAAGTTATTTGCTATAGATGTAACTCCTTGGTATGCAGATTTTGTTAATTATCTTATGTGTGGAAAACTCCCATTGGGTGTCACAAGCCATAAAAAAAGAAAGATTTCTTCATGAAGTAGTGAAGTATCATTGGAACGAGTAGTATTTATTCAAGATATGTAATGATAACATCATTTGACGTTGTGTTTCGGAAGAGGAGATGCTTTCAATCCTGAAGCATTGTCATGATGCTCCATATGGAGGTCATTTCGGTGGTATGAGAATTGCTTATAAAGTTATCCAATCAGGATTTTACTAGCTGACATTATTCAAAAATGCCCACAATTTTATGAATCAATATGATAGATGTCAGTGCACCGGTTCTATATCCCGACACAATAAGATGTTGCAGCAACCAATTATGGAGGTTGGATTATTTGATGTTTGGGGTATGGATTTTATGGGACCGTTTCTGAGTTCCTTTGGAAATCTTTATATATTAGTAGCTGTTGACTACGTCTTGAAGTGGGTTGAGTTGTTGCAGTCCCAAATGATGACGCAAAGACAGTGCAAAAAACTTTTCACAAGAATAAACTCACCCGCTTTGGCATACCAAAGGCATTGATTAGTGATCAATGCACACACTTTCATTGCAACCAAGTGGCGACCGCACTAAAAATATATTGAGTTAATCATAGAATGGCTACTACTTATCATCCGAAAACCAATGGACAAGCCAAAGTTTTGAAAAGACCAACCAATGGCCATTACGGACAGCATACAAAACTCCATTAGGGGTGTCACCATATCAATTGGTTTTTGGGAAAGCAGGTCACTTGCCAGTAAAACTAGAACACAAATAGTATGGGCAATTAAGCAAGTGAACATGGACGATGAAGTGGCTGAAAAGAACAGATTGTTGGATATCACTGAACTAGAGGAGATTAGGAGAAATGCTTATGAAAATGCTACAATTTACAAGGAAAAGACCAAATGATGGCATGAAAAGATTATTTTGTAGCTACAATTTATCGCGGGTCAACAGGTTTTATTATTCAATTCTTGACTCAAATTGCACTCAGGTAAATTGCGTTCACGTTGGCCTGGACCTTTTGAGGTTGTTGATGTATTTCCTCAAGGTGTAGTCACAATTCGAGATTTACGTGATGGACACCAAATCAAAGTGAATGGACAGAGGCTAAAACACTATTTTGGCAACAATGATCAAAAGCAGGCAGAGACCATTAAATTGGTCGAAAAATTTTAATTTTTAATTACTACCCTATAATTTTAGTTTTTTTATTTATGTTTTGTTAAAGTTTGTTTTCATTCCTTTTTGCAGAATAATTAGGTACCATTGTCGACGCATTGAAATCTTTCTTTCAGCGCATTCCATAAGTCTGTACTACCATTTATAGCTCATTAGAATACAGAGAAATTTAGATTCCACCGTTGGATCAAAAATTACTCAGTGTTTGATCCTTCTGAGCAAGACCAATTTCTATTGGACACAACTCTTCTCGCCAGCCTTATATCTCTCCACAAAACAACACACCTCTCCATTTTCCTCTTTCACCCGTTATAAACCCCCTTCCACTGTACCGACTGTAACTCATTCAAGCAACCATTTTTTTTCTTTTCTCTTCTCAAAATCATATCATTTACCTTTAAACCGTTCTCCCTCAACAAAAGATGGCCAAAACAAGATGCTCGGTCAAGAAAGCCACCAAATCTACTGGAGAACATGCATCCTCTACTACCACAGTTCGTGAATTGGAATCCCCCAAGCCAGTGCAGACAAAGGAGCAAGTAATCATTTTGAATAAAGCGGCAAAGGAACTATTTCATGACAATATACTGAAGTGAAAATTCCATCCTGAGCAGGGTATTTCCCTTTTGCCACAACAAGACTTGGGTAAGCAAGTCTCCAAAACCATCTTGAAATTAAAATGGGAAACCTTTTACACCCATCCAGGCAGCTACTCTCCTTCACTGGTACGTGACTTTTATGATAATCTCTATGATCATGAGTGAGAGTTCATTTTCATTCGAGAAGGTTTTGATACCATGGGAAGCTGTAACAATCAACGAGCGTACAACACCAAGGTTAATGTCGATGAACACTCCGAGTTCATGGATGACATCACAGATAAAAAACTAGACCTGTTGATGAGAGACTTGTGTCACGAGGGAGTTGTATAGATGGGTTCCCATCAAAAGAATTACACGATTCACCGTCACTTCCTGATGCTACAAGGTAAAATTTGGTTTCATTTTGTCAACTACAGGCTAAATCCCTCCACTCACAGCACCACAATCACCCTAGATAGAATGTGTCAGATCCATTCTATTGTGAAGGGTAGAAAAATTGATGTAGGCACAATACTTCACCAAGAAATAGCTGACTGCACCGCAAAGCAAACTGGGATATTGGTTTTCCCATCACTCGTGGTGTTATTGTGCCAACAAAGAGAAATCATGCCCTGTGTAACACCCCCAAACCCGGCCCACGAGCCTTGACCGGATCTGGTTATGTCACTGCGGAAAGACGGTTGAAAATCTTCTTGTGACTTTAGAGTAAAACATGAAAATATACTAACTTTTGAAAATCATGTCCATTAAAATTACAAGTGACACTTTGTTATTGTAAAATGTTCAAATTAAACTTTAGCATATAAATAATTTGAATAAATAGGTTGCTGAAAATAAAATCATCTTCAAATAGCAATTCAGTTTCATCAAGCCACAGTTAAATTAATACCCAAAAATAATAATAATAAGGCCATTATTACAACCCATACTTAAACAAGTACTTAATCTTAAGAAGGCTTAAAATAATTAAAACATTTCCTTTCTGCATGGAATTAAGCTTCTGCATGGCCACCTTTGCACACCCTCCAAACTTAGTCCAACCTTACGCATCACCTGAAATGGTTAAGAAAATAATTGGGTGAATCCACTGACTCAGTGCATAATCATGACACATGTTTCCACACGTATGGGCTTAACCCATACCCACACAGTCCATACCAATAGATATGCAATTATGACCCAACCCAACCTAAGCCCATCCAATACACCAACCTTAGCAGACTCACCCAAGGTCAGTATTAATCCACCGATCACAACCGAGTGATCCCACATATCTTACCTAGGCAGACCTGCTGCACAAGGCCATGGTTGAGCCACCGATCAACCAAGTTATCCCAACAGTAATCCGTCTACGGTGATGCACACAGCCATCAATCGCCGAGATGGGCACCAAGCCAACACCTCCCTTGATGTAGCACTCAGCTAATCATCAAGCGCTAATGCAGCACGAGGCTAACATTAGACCACATACATAATATGTACTCCCTGTCCTTCATTGCTCAAATCCAAACCTCATGCACATATGTCCATATATAATGTCAAATCAACATATAGAGTGAGTATAATCACATGCTCATTACCATAACAAACAAGCACTATAAATAATTTACTATCACCAATGACTAACCTGTTAATCGATTACCCTAAACATGGGTATCCATCACTTTAGCCTTTATTGTCGGCTACCACACATCATACACATGCATATACATCAATACACATTACAGGAAAACAGTGCTATAATTATGCACCTAATCACTTGAAGTTTTAAACTCTCGATCCCAACACTATCACTAAACGAGACTACAGCTATCCGTCTAACTTGCTGCTCTGACGCTGGCCCATACCCCGGTGGCCAATCCCGAATCCGAGAGACTCTTTTCTTGAACCTCCTGATAGGACTTTCCTTGCTCCCCTTGATCGTAGTTGCCTCCATCAAAATGCTTAATCGATAAACCGTTAAACCCCAAGTCGTAAACTAAGTAACGAAACTTACTAAATACTTCTTACCAAACAACTTGAATCCCGCTTGCTCCTTTCAACTCGCCAATATCTTTATGCAAACCGAACCTTAAAAGATCCTTAGCACTTCCCTCCTTTGGCTACACATGAAAGAGATACCATAATAAGATCCCAAGAACATTCGGCCAACTCCAAACACCAAGACCACCCTTTGGTTATCAAATACTAAAAGAAATAGATTAATAACATAAATCCTTACCCTTCACAACGACTAGAGAAAAGACCCAAATGCTCCACCCTTGCTTAAGATTCGCCAACCAACACTAGGACAACAAGGAAGGTTTCAAAAAGTGAGGAGAGATTCACTCAAGAGAAATGGAGAGGAAACAAGTGGAAATTCACTAAGTGACCTTGAAGTTTGGCCAGAGTGAATAGGTGAGAAGGAGGGCATTTTAGTGTGGTTAGAGTATGAGAAGAAAAGAGTAGAAGGTGAAGGAGAAAGGGCTAAAATTCGGCACAAGGAAAGCTCACCACCCTTTTATAGAGTTCAGCCACTCCCCCTAACTTTCATGGCCAAAAATGACCCCATGAAAACCACCCTAGCCGTCCAACTCCTTTACCTCTCACCCAATCCTTGATTCCTCCTAAAATACTCTACACTAACCTTTCAAACCATTTCAAATTAAATCCAACTCATCCTTCCTCCTAGCCACTCATTTAAAAGATTTGAACAAGTCAAAATCCCCTTTTTAGTGCCTTGGCGAATCCAACATTTCCCTCCTTTCATGACGCAAAACAAAAACCAAAAATGGTGCCTTCGTAGCTCGAACTCGCCCCCTTGCACCTTGAGGCGTCACTTCTCCATGCTCTAAGTGGCGTCTCCTCTCCCACTCTACTAGCTCAGTTCTTGTGTCTTAACCTTCCAAATAATTCTCTTAAGCCCTCTAAAGCCAAGCTCCCCTTCCTAACACCAAAATTCACTAATTCCTTAAACCATCTCCTACCTTCCAAGGTTCTCCAAACCCCCTTAAAACTTGTCCAAACTCACAATAAGCCTATCATCACTTGGGTTATGCACTAAATGCATAACCTCTAGATCCCGGGTGTTACAATTCTACCCTCCTTAAAAATAATTTCGTCCTCGAAATTACTTGGCTAGACTAGCGGTTGTACATCCTAATTCACCACACTACACTATAGCTACGCACTCTGATCTCAAAGAGATATCATATTTCCTAGGCATAGTTCCTACGTCCACCCTCAAGGTTCCACATACTTTACTAGCAACAGAAAACAATCTAACTTATCCACAAGCAAGGCAATTTAGGGGATTCCAGAAATAGAGAATGTACCTAATGTCAAATCTGGCATATTTTCCTCCTCACGACGCCTGACTGCGTAAGCTCACCTTGGCGGTCTTGCCTCAGTGCTACCATTCCCGCGGCATACTACTTCACGACCTCGACCAAACCATTTCCTCCATGGTTTGGACCACGACCCCTCGTCGCCTGCTGACTACCTCTGTCTGGCTACACATAACCTTGGCCTAACGTCCGAGTCCTATTCGGATCCTGAGAACAATCCTTAATCAGATGAGACTTAGACTTACATTTGAAGCATTCTCGATCCCGATTCCAGCACTCACCAACATGATACCTTCTACACCAAGCATACGGACGATCCAGATTCCTAGCAGCTGGCTTAAAAATACGAACGGGAGTCTCAACTCTCGATCTTTTTTGAAATCTCTCAAACGATTCTGGCGATCCAAAACTCCTCTTATCCCGATTTCTTTCTCTATCCCTATTTTGCCTCTCAGTCCTCTTGACCTCCTCAGCTATCCGAGCTTTCTCCACTAAAATGGTGAAGTCTCTCTCTCGTTGCGGAGTAATCAAAACTCGCAGCTCATCCCACAGCCCATCTTCAAATCTGACGCACCTCTCATAATCAGTAGCCATGATGCCCCGAGCGTACCGGCTCAACCGCAGGAACTCAGCCTCATATTTCGCTATTGACTTGCCTCCTTGCACCAAATTGAGGAATGCCTTCCTCTGAGCATCCACATAGCTCGTTCTGATATACTTCCCCTTAAACTTAATCTTAAAGCAACCCCAGTCCACTCGATCGACAGGGGTACCTTCCTTAACCGTGAGTCACCATTGGTAGGCTTCATCCCGCAGCAACGAAACAGCACCCTTAAGCTTCTCCTCAGCGGTTAAGTCCAAGTCATCCATAATCCTTTCCACTGCCTCAAGCCAGTATTCTGCCACGTTCGAGCTACCCCAGACAATCCTCTAAAAACCTCGGCTCCATTCGACCTAAGTCTTTCAGCCACTGACTTCTGAGTCCCATTGCCCACATTGGCTCCTGCCACTCGCTCAAGCACCCACAGCATAGCCCGCAATACTGCATCATCTCCTCCTGTCTGATCCTGATATTCAACCCCAATAGCTGGTGGCGGCACATCGCTCTCTGACCCACGACTAGACCCAACCGATTTCGATACTGCCATCCTGCCTCTACCACGTCCACGAGCATTGCGACCACGCCCCCTAGAACTCATATCTAGCGTCACGACTTAATCTATTTAGAAAGTTTTATGCATTAGAAATTTTTGTTCCACTGTTTATCCACGAGCAAATTTTATGAATAACAGTTTCCAGAAGTAGTTCTTTCGATCAATCAAAGTTTCATCTAAAGTTCTCCATTCTAATTCAAACATTTACATTCTTCACTAAAGACACATACATTCATCCATGTCACTTCCTTGGACATTCCCAACCCAGGGGTAATTTCATCATTTTCCTATAGGGTATTTCGGTAATAAATCAGGGTCACTTTGAAAATAATTTTTCAATTTAAAGACATTTCAGAATTTACAAAATCTTAGGGGTCATCTTGAAAATTTATTTTTCAAATCAGTGGTGTTGCAAAAATTTTTAGAGATCAGGGTTATTTTTGTAATTTTGGAAGTTATGGGCATTTTCGTAAATTATCCAAATCAGGATGGCTTAATACTTGTAAAGCAGAAGTTTTTGATATTTTCGTCATGTAGAAACATTTTAGTAAAAGTCGAGAGTAATATAAAAATTTAAAAAAAAACCAAGGGCATTTTGGTAATTTTATCAACCAGGGGTATTTTCGTAAATTTCCACAGACCAGAGTATCTTAATATTTTGAAAACTCGATATTTTGGTATTTAGCAAAGTAAAATCATTTTGACAAACGTTGAGGGTAGTACGGTAATTTTACAATACAGGGGCATTTTTGTAATTTTGCCACAAGGGCATTTTGGTAATTTTGTAAATCGAGAAAACATCTTTCAAAATCAAATTTAGGGTTCACAACCAAAGAGTAAATTTGAAGATTTTAAAACTAAGGGTTTTAAAACAGTAAGGCTAATCCCTTTCGGGTTTTAATTATCGGGTTTAGCCTATGAATAAGTCCTCTTGGTTAAGGTGAACCGTAGCTACGCACCAGGTAGGATTCGAGTAAAGAGGAGGTGAGTCACTAGGACCGCTTAAATACCAAGCTCTTCTTCAATACCACTCCTGACATGCGTGCTGTGGTTGCCACACCTTAACTCAAATGACTAACTTCACAGTTTGTTTAGTAATCTTTAAGTCTTATGCATATGTTTGAGTAGACTAATCCTAGGGTCCAAAAGCCTTAATATTCTAATCTACGAGCCCAAATAAACCCATAACATTTCATATAAACAAATCACTTCAAAAGTTCGAAGTACTTACAGGTGGACTTGGTAGGAGTAATGCAGTGCCATGCCGAATAACTTTGAAAAGTTTCTTAAAAGCCCATACTTTCTAAAAGCCCATTCTTGAAACCATTTTTGGACCCAAAACCCTCAAAGTCGAGTTTTGAACCGGGCTCTGATACCAATTTGTAACACCCCCAAACCCACCCACAAGCCTTGACCGGATCTGGTTATGTCACTGCAGAAAGACGGTTGAAAATCTTCTTGTGACTTTAGAGTAAAACATGAAAATATACTAACTTTTGAAAATCATGTCCATTAAAATTACAAGTGACACTTTGTTATTGTAAAATGTTCAAATTAAAATTTAGCATATAAATAATTTGAATAAATAGTTCTTGAAAATAAAATCATCTTCAAATAGTAATTCAGTTTCATCAAGCCATAGTTAAATTAATACCCAAAAATAATAATAATAAGGCCTTTATTACAACCCATACTTAAACAAGTACTTAATATTAAGAAGGCTTAAAATAATTAAAACATTTCCTTTCTGCATGGAATTAAGCTTCTACATGGCCACCTTTGCACACCCTCCAAACCCAGTCCAACCTTACGCATCACCTGAAATGGTTAAGAAAATAATTGGGTGAGTCTACTGACTCAGTGCATAATCATGACACATGTTTCCACACGTATGGGCTTAACCCATACCCACACAGTCCATACCAATAGATATACAATTATGACCCAACCCAAACTAAGTCCATCCAATACACTAACCTTAGCAGACTCCACCCCAAGGTCAGTATTAATCCACCGATCACAACCGAAAGTGATCCCACATATCTTACCTAGGCGGACACTGTCAGACAAGGCCGTGGCTGAGCCACCGATCAACTAAGTGATCCCAACAGTAATCCATCTACGGTGATGCACACAGCCATCAACCGTCGAGATGGGCACCAAGCCAACACCTCGTATTCGCAAAAATTAGGGTGGTTTCAATGTTTGAACATCTTCCCTCATGTCAGTTTTATTTTCATGATAAAGTTTAAGTCGAGAAGAGTTTACTTTAAAATTGACGAATGTTGGATTGTTTATCTCGATTGTTCCATAAGGGAAGATTTTGCGTACCTCAAGAGAAGTTTCCTCATTTGTATTCAAGTCTGATTTGTCCATGCGAGGATCTACTTTATTTAACAGTGCCTAATCTCCTATTTTGAAGTGGTTTGATGTTCCTACGAGGTCATCTAGGGGCTCCTTCCATTTTACTTCGTGTGGTTCCGATTTTTCTTTAAAGTGTGTTTTCCAGTTGTCTGGCTGATCGACCTTAAGGCTTTGTTCCTTATATAGTTTTTCTTTATTTGCACGAGGTCTATGATCCGGCTTAGGTTTGCAGCTTTGTGGTGGATCTTGTGGTGAAAGATGAACAAATTGTTCATCGGCGGATTTTACTTTCTCACATTCATCAATTGATTTCTTGGTCGAGTCAAGAGCTTGTAGACTGATCGATTCGTCACCTACACGAAGAATGAGTTCTCCTATGCCAACATCAATTTTAGTCCTAACAGTTGCTAAAAAGGGTCTTCCTAAAATTAAAGGAATCGAATTATCCTCATGCATGTCTAAGATAACAAAATCTACTGGGAAAACAAATTTATTAATTTTTACAAGAACATCTTTGATAATTCCCCTAGGAATTCTAACTGTTTTATCAACTAATTGTATACTCATCCTAGTTTGTTTGGGTTTCCCTAGACCTAGTTGTTTAAACATTTTATAAGGCATGACATTTATAGTTTCCCCTAAATCATCTAACGCATTATCAACACTTAGTCTACCAATTAAACATGGAATTGTAAAACTACCTGGATCTTTTAGCTTTCGTGGTAGTCTATTTTGTAGAATTACTGAGCACATTGCGTTTAGCTTCATATGCAACTCCTCGTCTAACTTATGCTTGTTCGTCAAGAGTTGTTTTAAAAATTTCCTCGAATCTGACATCATTACAGAGCTTCAAGAAACGGTTAGTTAATATGTAATTTATTTAAAAGTTTAAGAAACTTACCAAACTGTTCCTCTATATTGTCTCTCTTTAAAGCTTCGGGATAAGGTATGCGAGTTTGGTACTCTTTGATTACCAATTTTGGCTTTTCTTGTGTTACCTCAACTTTACCTTCTTCTACCTCACTTTCTTGAATTGAATTGGGTTCATCTAACCCTACATTTTCTTGATCTGTTATGGCTTGGATTTGCTCCTTTATGTTAATCTCGGTGTTGCATGGTAGATGCCCTTACGGTCGTTCAGACATTAACTTTGCAAGTTGTCTAACTGACTTTGTAACTTCCCCGACTGACTTAGTAAGTTCCCCAACTTGGTTCTTGATCCCTTCCATCAATGTTTGTTGGTTTTTAAGTGTTGCATCAGTGTCTTGGAGATAGTTTTCTATGGCTGCCATGAATTTTGTCAACATCTCTTCAAGGTTCGGCTTCTTTTTTTGTGGATATGGCTGATTTTGGAAATTTTGAGGAGGTTGTTGTCTTTGATTTCCTTAATTTCCTTGACCTCTCCATGAAAAATTTGGATGGTTCTTCCAACCTAGATTATAGGTATTACTATAAGGGTTATTTTTAAATCTGAAATTATTACCTATATAGTTCATCTATTCGCTTTCTATGCTCGGTTGGTAGGGTGGGTACTCAGGATTTGCCATAGTTCCACTTGCATCGCACTGCATCACTGGATGTACCTACGAAGAACACAAACTATCAAGCTTTTTATTCATCATCTATACCTGTGTTGATAGCATGGTTACTGCGTCGAGGTTGAAAACTCTCACTGATTTTGTTGGTTTTGTCCTTGTAACCTGCCACTGATAGTTATTCAGTGACATCTCTTCAATAAACTTGTAGGCTGCTTTAGGAGTTCTGTTGTTCAGGGTTCCACCGGCGGCTGAATTACTTAGTTTCCTCTTTGAGGGGTTTACACCATTTTAAAAAGTTTGGACTTGGAGCCATAAGGGTAAACCATGGTGCAGACACCTTCTCAAGAGATCCTTGTATCTCTATCATGCGTCATATAATGTGTCTAAATCCATCTGCACAAAAGAAGAGATATCATTTCGTAATTCGGCCGTTTTGGCCGGTGGGAAATATTTTAATAAAATTTTTTCGGCCATTTGGTCCCATGTAGTGATTGACCCTCGTGGTAACAAGTTCAACCACTGTTTGGCTTTATTCCTTAATGAAAAGGGAAATAACCGAAGACGTATGACATCATCAGAAATGCCATTTATTTTGAAGGTATCACAGAATTCTAAAAAATTAGCTATATGGGTATTTGGGTCTTCGTCCTACAAACCATCAAATTGAACAAATTGTTGAATCATTTGTATAGTGTTAATCTTTAATTCAAAATTATTAGCGAATATAGCAGGCCTACCAATACTCGATTCTGCTCCTGTTAAATGAGGTTTAGCATATTCATACATAGTACGCAAAGAATTGTTTTCTGCCACATCTTATGGTGGTGGGTTATTCTCGTCCATCTTTTCAGTAGGATTGGACCTGTCTTTTCATTTTCTTCTGTGTAATTTAGGGTTCGCCTACTGTCTCTGCGATTCTTACGAGCGGTAGCTTTAATATCACTGTCGTATACTAGTGGTCCTTTCGGGTTCCTTCTAGTCATAAACTAGAGGTACCTATGTTGGAAAAGAAAGAAAGAAAATTTAGCATGGTAAAAACTAAAATAAAAATAAATTATGAAAAAATAAAAATAATGGCTAAAGTAATAAAAATAGGGCTTTCTTAATATTTTAGTTCACCGACAATGGCGCCAAAAACTTGATCGTTGTTTTGTTGAGTTTTAAAATTTATAAAAAGAATGATCGAACCTGGAAACCAACTCTGACAACGACTTAAGGCAACTGCACCTATCGAACAGTAGTATAACTTGGGCAAGATTGGATTGTCGAACCCAAAGGAACTAAAAGTACTAATACTAAGCTTCTTTCTATTATTTAGCCTAAATATTATGTGATTGGTTGTTTAATCTAAATGAACTAACTACTAAGCTAAAGTCACAAAGACAAAAAGAATGAATTGGGGCAATACTGTTGGGAAAACTCAGTTGATTAAGATGATACCCTTAGGAAGAATCCACTTAGACTTCACTTGTTATCTAACACTGAATCAGACGATTTATTCACTTGACTTGATTCGTAAGATTTCTTAATTTATATTAAACCCTCTCTCGCGGCGAATAACGTCTAACCCTAGGTTGATTAATTGAAATCTCTTTCTAATTAAAACCCCTAGAATCGCATTAACTCAATCTATGGATCCAATATTAGGTTTCACCCTAATCCGAAAAGATCTCGTCAATCTATCTCTAGGTGCGCGATCAACTTTTCTTAATTATGCTAGATCTACTTTTAAGCAGGGACTTTTGCTCCACCACCTAAGCACATTCAACTTGAATCAATATCCCGGAAATATTAACACAAGAATTAATCACACATAATTAAGAACAAATCAAGTATTTATCATACAGTTCAAAAAACAATAACAAGATTCATCTTAGGTTTCATCCCCTTCAGGTATCTGAAGGGTTTAGTTCATAACAATAAAAGAAAACATCACAAAAAAAAGATAAAACAAAACATAAGAAATCCCTAAAACTCCCTGAAGGAATTAAAGGAAAGATCCGTCATCTTGAAAATATTTTCGGCTTCTTGAGATGGATCAACAGGCTATCTTCGAGTGATTCCCACAAATCTGGCCTTTCTGGATCGGCACCTTGGCCTAGCTAAACACTAAAACCCTGCCAGAAGGTTTCTGCTGAACTCCCCGCTTAAGTTACACTTTAGGGTGCTTATATAGACTTTGAGATGCTTTACTTGGCCCCTACATATCCTAATTCAAGTAGAATTCCTACTAGGGTGTTTGAATAGTGATCATGTCAAACAGTCGAGTTTTAAAATTTATAAAAAAATGATCAAACCTGTAGACTAACTATGACAACGATAGAGGCAAGTGCACCTATCGAACAGTAGTATAGTTTAGGCAAAAATATCTTATCGAACCCAAAGGAACCTAAAAGTACTACTACTCACTTTCTTTCTATTATTTAGCCTGAAATATGGAGTGATTGGTTTATTAATCTAAAAACTAATGAAATACTTAAACTAAATGTAAAGACAAAAAAATTAAACTTTCGAAAAAGACTGTGGAAAAACTCAGTTCATTACGATGATACCCTTAGGAAGAATCCACCTATGAATTCTCTTGTTATCTAACTTTTAATTCATATGACTTCTTTACTTAGCTTGATCCATGAGACTCCCTAACCCTGTCTCGAAGCGAATAACATCTAACCTTAGGTTAATTAGTGGAACTCTCATTCTCTTATAATAACCCCCTAAAGAAGCAGTAAATTGATCAATGGACTCCCATATTAGGTTTCACCCTAATCTGGTAAAATCTCATAACCCTATCTCTAGGCGTTCGATCAACTCCGCTTAATTATCCCAGATCTACTCTTAGGCAGGGTCTATTCCTCCTCCACCTAAGCACATCAGATTAAATTAAGCAACATAATTAAGAACAAACTAAGTATTTATCATATAAACCAAAAACCAAATAACAAAATCCATCACAGGTTTCATCCCCTTCAGGTATCTGAGGGGTTTAGTTCATAACTAAATAAGAAAACAACTCGAGAAAAAAGGTCAAACAAAACATAAGAAATCCCTAAAACCCCCTGAAGGAATTGAAGAGGAGATCCTCTTTTTTGAGTAGAACTTCGACTTCTTGAGATGGATCAACTGGCTATCTTCGAGTAATTCCCTAAATAAAAGCTCTGGCAAAAAACTTTGCCCCCTATTTTGGCTTCTGCCGAACTCTCTTTTTAGTTGCTACCTTGGGTGTTTATATAGGCTTTGAGATGTTTTACTTGTCTTTTAAGTATCCTAATTCAAGTAGAATTCCTCCTAGGATGTTTAAGTAGACTTAGGAATGTGTTTCTTTACCTCCAAGCTTCCAAATCATAGTGAAATTGCTTTTCCCATGATAGGGGCACACCCATGACACACGCTCGTGTAAGTTATCGTTAGGCCGTGTCTCGATTATATCGATTTGGAAATAGCCGTGTAAATCGTGGCATGATCGTTCCTTAGTTAATTGTCCAGGCACGGCCGTGTGGCTTGAAGGCCAGGCCGCGATAATTTCATCTTTGGCCCAAATTGGCCCGTTTTAAGCCCGTTTTACGTTCTTTCTGTCCTCGGGTGCTTTCCTGAGTATAAACATGAAAAGAAAGGATTAAAAGCACCTTTTTACATAAATCAAGGGCTAAATAATCTGAAAGCATACTAAATATGGTGTTAAAAAATGTTACTTTTATGGTTTATCAAACACCCCCACACTTAAGCTTTTGCTTGTCCTCAAGCAAAATTCTCAACTTACAATTAAAACGAACTTTGCATAATTCATAATTCTTATCGACAATGTCTCATCAAAATTCATAGATAATTTATACATGGATAATTCAACTCAAAGTGTCCTAAAGATTCAATCACGATAAGTCATACCTTTGAAGTACGAAAACATAGGTGTCTCCCCTTATCTAGGTAATTACCTTTAATTCAATACCGACAAGGATTGACATCCTCACAAAAGATTCACTCAAATCACTCGAAGTGTTTAAGGTTCAAGAATAAGCACTCTATGTCGAACCTGAAAAGTTAATCCCATAGGCTTGCCTGAAAATCAAATCTCCACCACTGTATATGAGATGATGCACAGATCAAAAGGTCTTTATCAGGGTTGTAACAGGGCTAAGGTTAAGGGTGTGGATACAGGATGAATTAGAGGGTTAAAATTGAGATCGAATTGACTAATTACCTAATCTAAAAACAAAGAACTGAATATGAATATTTACATTGAATGAAAACTAATAATACCTACTATTGATAATTACTCTATAATAAAGAGTATTTTCATCACATCTGAGCTTTTTTTCAACAATTGGAGCTTAAATGCTCTAAGCTCTTTTATATACTACTAATATTGAATATACTTGAGTTTTTTAAGAACAAACTAAAATATTACATCATAAATGTAACTCTTGAACTAATATAATACGGTAATTTAATCAAATCAAATCTCGATTAAAGGGTAGTCAAAAGAATCTCGATAACAAATACAAAGGATTTTGGGCTAATATTAGAGGTGAGTCAATAAAAGGTTGTTAGGATTCAACGGGGTTCACTAGGGTTAATTTGTGAAGGTAGCCTTTTTATGGAGTGAACGGGTTAGAACCTAGGTGCCTTTATCATCTCGGTATATCAAATCATTAATGTGGTCTCGACATGTATAAACGAGGCAAGTTCTAGAATAACAATTCAAAGTTGACACACTCATAATTAATAAAGTGAGCATGAAAAAGAATATATGCTCTATAAGGCTCGAAATCTCACAAAAATTATGGGTGTTTTTGACATCAATCCATATAAATTCCAAATTTCAAGGTAATACTCAAATTCAGTTCAACGACCTCTTAATTTTTAATTTTTAGAAAGTAGACTTATCATGCTCGATTCTCTAGTATTCTTTAAATTTAATCATCAATACACAATTATCAATGACTCAAAAACATATAAATAATAATCATAAATCATTAGAAATTTCATCCTAATTAGTAATATGAGAAAAATACTTTCGAACAAGACTAAATTCAAGATTTTGAGAATAATGCAAAAAGTCAGGTACTTTTACCCCCCACACTTAAGATGTACATTGCCCTCAATGTACAAAGATAGATAAATAATTATGTAATAATAAAATCAAAAGAGAAGGGGAGAAGTAACACTTCCTGAATTTTTGGATGAAGTCTATGAAAAGAAACCGGATAAGATTGGAGGTGAACGTTGGGAAGCGTCTCGAACCATTTGAAATTGAATCCTCGAAGTAGCCGGCTTGGTTTTATTGTATCCTAAGCTAAGTCTAAATATCATAAAGAATAAGAAGAAGAAAATAAAATAAAATAAAGTAAAAAATAATGATGAAATAAAATAAAAGCAAAAATAAATAATGGAAAATGAAAGACAACTAGAAAAATGGGGAATGAGGTTTAAATAGAGATGTAGCCGTGTTTTGGGATTTTGAATTTTGAACGCATTCAAGGTGTTCGGGCATGGCCGTGGGTGTCGTGGCACGCCCGTGTCTTTCTTCACACGGTCATTCAATACGAGCGTGCTCCTCTCGTGTTTGATAAGTTAGAATGTTGGCACGGTTGAAAGGGACGGTCGTGTTTAGCCCGTGCTTGACAAGTCAGTAACCTTGCACGGGGCGTCGGCACGGGCGTGGACTATTATCGCCACCCATGTTGGGAAAAGAAATTTTTTCTATGTCGTGCACGACTACTGGCACACCCATGGTTCATCCCCTGGCTTCCACACGGCCACGGGCACGCCCGTGTGTAGGGCCATGTGGCCTAGAAATATGCTCTTTGGTTAGTTTATGGTTAGGTGCTAAAAAGAAAAAGAAAATAAAAATAAAAAATAAAAAAATAAATGTAAAAATGGGGTTAGTGCTCAGGTTGCCTCCCGAGAAGCGCTCGTTTATAGTCTTAGCTAGACTTTACCTCTCATTCGTATGGTCATGGTGGTTTAAAGAGGTGAAAATCCTTTCTCATGTGATCACTTCGATTATGGATATATAGTTTAAGTCAAGTAATGTTTACCTCAAAAGTGTCAAATTTAGGATTGCTGACCTCGACTGTGTCGTATAGGAAGACATTTAGTACCTCAAAAGCGATTTCTTCATTTGTCTTGAGGTCTGAATTGGTGATTTGAGGGTCTTCCTTATTCAACAATACCTGATCTCCTAATTTGAAGTGATTCGTTGTTCCTATCAGCTCGTCTGGGGGCTCCTTCGGTTTCACTTCATGCGGTTCTTGTTCCTCTTTGATTTGTGTTTCCTGCTCTTTTAGCTTGTCAACCCTAAGGCTTTTTTCCATATGTATTTCTTCTTTGTTGGCACGAGGTCTAGGATCTAGCTCAGCTAAGTGATTTCGTGATGCTTCCTGTAAAGAAGGTTGAACCAAATGATTATCAATAGAATTAACATTCGTACCTTTATTACTCGATGTCCTAGCTGAGTTAAGAGCTTGAAGAGTGATTGCTTCGTCGTCTACACGAAGTGTGAGTTCACCGAATTCTTCCTCTGTGTGGTCTTTCTTTATTGCATCAGGATATGGCACACGAGGTTGGTACTTTGTAATTGCCGATTTTGGTAAATCGTGGTACACCTCAACCTTACCTTTTCTTACCATAGGTTCTTCCCTTGGGTTTGGATCCACTAACAATTCACTGTTATGAGCTTGTACGGCTTGGGGCCCATGATTCGGCTCAAGTTTATAGCCTTGTGGCGTTTCCTGTTGTGAAAGTTGAACAATTTGATTATCAACTGAATTTACTTTCTCACCTTCATCACTTGATGTCCTGGCCGAGTCAAAAGCTTGTAGACTGGTTAATTCGTCACCTACACGAAAAATGAGTTCTCTTGTACCAACATTAATTTTAGTCCTGGCAGTTGCTAGAAAGGGTTTTCCTAAAATTAAAGGAATCGAATTATCCTCATTCATGTCTAAGACAACAAAATCTACGGGGAATATGAATTTATCAATTTTGATTAGAACATTTTCTATTATACCCCTAGGAATTCTTATAGTTTTATTAGTTAATTGAATGCTCATCCTAGTTTGTTTGGGTTTCCCTAGACCTAGTTGTTTAAACATTTTGTAAGGCATAACATTGATGCTTGACCCTAAATCAGCTAAAGCGTTATCAATAAATAAACTACCAATGAAACATGGAATTATAAACCTTCCTGTGTCTTTTTGCTTCTGTGGTAGTCTGTTCTGTAACATTGCTGAGCATGATGCATTTAATTCTATATGGTGCTCCTCATCTAATTTACGTTTGTTTGTCAAGAGTTGTATTAAAAATTTCCTCGAGTCTGGTGTCTGAAAAAGACCTTCAAGAAGAGGTAAGTTAATATGTACTTTCTTTAAGAGTTTAAGAAACTTACCAAATTGTTCCTCTGAATCATCTCTTTTCATTGTTTCGGGATAAGGTATTCGAGGTCGGTACTCCTTGATTATCGGTTTCAACTGTTCTTATGTTACCTCTATCTTACCTTCGTCTACCTTATTTTCTTGTATTGAGTTTGGTTCATCTAACCCCTTACTGTCTTGAGCTAAGATGGCTTGAATTTGCTCCTGTGCGTTAACCTCGGTGTTACTTGGTAGACGTCCTAGCAATCGTTCTGACATTAGCTTTGCGAGATGTCCCACTGACCTAGTAAGTTTTCCAACTTGATTCTCGATCCCTTTGTTCAATTTTTGTTGTTCATCAAGTGCTGCTTCAGTCTTTTGGAAACGAGAATATGTGGCTGCCATGAACTTTGTTAGCATATCTTCAAGATTCGGCTCCTCTTCTTGTTGGTGAGGTGGTTGTTGAAAATCTGGAGGAAGTTCTGATCTTTGGCTATTTTGATCATCCCACGAGAAATTGGGATGGTACTTGCAACCTCATAATAAGTGTCACTATAAAAATTATTTTGATATCTAGAATAGTTACCTGTATAGTGAGCTTGCTCGTTTTCCATGCCATATCCGTAGGGTGGGTACTCAAGATTCGCCACTCCTCCTAGATTCAAATCATATTGCATTTCTGGATGTACCTGCGAGGGACTATACCCATCATCAATCTTTTTATTCATCATCTCTAACTGATTAGATAACCTAGTGACCACGTCGAGGTTGAAGACACTGGCTGTTTTAGTAGGAATTTTCCTCATGACTTGTCACTGATAATTATTTAGTGCCATCTTATCCATAGACTAAAATTTTCTGGTCAAATCAAAATAGAGGAAAAAATTAGCAAAGTAAAAAAATAAAAGTAAAAAAAACAAAAAAATTGTAATAAAAAATTTTTGGCTAAAGTAATAGAAATAGAGCTTTCTTAATATTTTAGTGTTCCCCGGCAACGGCGCCAAAAACTTGATCGTGTCAAGCAATCGAGTTTTAAAATTTATAAAAGAATGATCGAACACAGAGACTAACTATGACAATGATAGAGGCAAGTGCACCTATCGAACAGTAGTATAGTTTAGGCAAGAATATCTTATCGAACCCAAAGGAACCTAAAAGTACTACTACTCACTTTCTTTCTGTTATTTAGCCTGAAATATGAAGTGATTGGTTTATTAATCTAAAAACTAATGAAATACTTAAACTAAATGCAAAGACAAAAGAACGAAACTTTCGGAAAAGACTGTGAAAAAACTCAGTTGATTACGATGACACCCTTAGGAAGAATCCACCTATGACGTCTCTTGTTATCTAACTTTTAATCTATATGACTTCTTTACATAGCTTGATCCATGAGACTCCCTAACCTATATTAATCCATGTCTCAAAGTGAATAACGTCTAACCTTAGGTTAATTAGTGGAACTCTTGTTCTCTTATAATAACCTCCTAAGGAAGCAGTAAATCGATCAATGGACTCCCATATTAAGTTTCACCCTAATCTGGCAAAATCTCGTAACCCTATCTCTAGGCATTCGATCAACTCTGCTTAATTATGCTAGATCTACTCTTAGGCAGGGTCTGTTCCTCCTCCACCTAAGCACATCAGATTAAATTAAGCAACATAATTAAGAACAAACTAATTATTTAACATATAAACCAAAAATCAAATAACAAAATCCATCATAGGTTTCATCCCCTTCAGGTATCTGAGGGGTTTATTTCATAACTAAATAAGAAAACATCTCAAGAGAAAAAATAAAACAAAACATAAGAAATCCCTAAAACCCCTTGAAAGAATTGAAGAGGAGATCATCTATCTTGAGTAGAACTCCAGCTTCTTGAGATGGATCAACTGGCTATCTTCGAGTAGTTCCTTGAATAAAAGCTCTGGCAGAAAACTCTGCCCCCTATTTTGGCTTCTGCTGAACTCTCTATTTAGTTGCTACCTTGGGTGTTTATATAGGCTTTGAGATGCTTTACTTGGCTCCTAAGTATCCTAATTCAAGTAGACTTCCTCCTAGAATGTTTAAGTAGACTTAGGAATGTGTTTCTTTGCCTCCAAGCATCCAAATTCGAGTGAAATTGCTCTTTCCTGCGGTAGGGGCACGCCCATGGCACATGCCCGTGTAAGTCGTCTGCAGGCCATGTCTCGATTCTATCGATTTAGGCACGACCGTGTAAATCATGGCATGGTCGTGTCTTAGTTAATTGTCGAGGCACGGCCGTGTGGCTTGAAGGCTAGGCCGTGCCGATTTCCTCTTTGGCCTAAATTGGCCCATTTAAGCCCATTTTACATTCTTTTCATCCTCAGATGCTTTCATGGGTATAAACATGAAAAGAAAGGATTAAAAGCACCTTTTTACATAAATCAAGAGCTAAATCATCAAAAAGCATACTAAATTTGGGGTTAAAATATGTTACTCTTATTCAAATAGGCTTCAGAATGTGTTTCTTTGCCTCTAAGTATCCAAATCTGAATAGAATTGCTCTTTTTGCGACAGGGACACGCCCTAGGGCATATGCCCGTGTGTTTCCTGACCAGGCCGTGTGCGAGCCTATTGATGAGGTACGACCGTGTGAATCGTGGCCAGGCCGTGTGCGAGCCCGTTGATGAGGTACGGTTGTGTGAATCGTGGTCAGGCCATGTTCGGACATCTCTTAAGAGGCACAGCTGTGTGGGCTTAAGTCCAGGCCGTGCCATTTCATGATATGGCCCATTTAGTTCTTTTTAGGCCTGTTTCTCATTCTTTCCATCCCTAGGTGCTTTCCTGAGTATAAAACATGAAAATAAAGGATTAAGAGCACCTTTTTACACAATTTAGGGAATAAATCATCCAAAAGTATGATAAATATGGGATTAAATTATGTTACTCTTACTGCTTATCAGTTGTCTAGGAATAGAATTCTCCACTCAGTTCTTTCTGAAACACCCCAAACCCGGCCCACAAGCCTTGACCGAATCTAGTTTGTTCTTTGAGTAAAACATTTCAGAAACTTGTTTGTTACTTTGGAAAATTTGGGTGGTTTAGAAGAAAATTGATTTGTGTTGAGTTCGAAGGGAAAACGGTGTTTGTCTTGAAGACTAGATTTTATTAAAACCTTGTTATTATATTTCAAAACTATATGTTAAAAGAAATGCCGATTTGTTTTAAGGTTTACCATTACCTTGAAAATCGTTGATGCTCAAGTGTCAAAACATTTAGATCTTTTTTTTTGAAACGTTACTTAAACTTTGATTGGATAAGAATCGTATCATACTAAAACAAATAAAATGCATGCATAAACAGTTTAATAGTAATGGCCATATTACATCAAAGCAAAACCCGTAATAAATCCAAAAATATTTAAGTATAAAAATTCAAAACAAAACAAATGCTGAGCTGAGCATGGCCACCCCAAAGTTCCTGCCGACCCAGTCCATCTACTGAGTGTCACCTGAAAAGATATCCCACAAAGGGGTGAGTCAACAGACTCAATGTGCAACAACCAACACAAACTTCCAGCGATTCAGGCATACAAATCATATATAAAACATAAATAAACAATGATGCAATCCCAACCCAAACCTAGATAACCATCCTCTACACATCACCGTACCGCCATCACACCGTGGGATTACTAAATCGACCCTCTATCCGCTACACACCATCGAAGGCGTTCATGCGCATTTACTTGCACATCGCCTTATAAATTGTGGCATAGCCACGGATAATTGTGACAAAGTCACCAGATAGTATTTTGTGACATTAGTCACCACATTCAGATTATGTGACATGAGTCACCAGATATTGTGGTAAAAACCACCAGATCACTTCCCCTTTTCATAGTCACCCATATGCCCATGCACAATACAATACATGCAAAATCATGCCATATATCTTATTCCATGTTCATAACGAATTCACATATATGTCATATTCAATATTCTTAGCACTATTAACATAGTATTAAAGGTGAACGTCCCTGAGTACTCTGTACCATCGTATGGAACCTTTGGCCACATCCTTCATATTTTCATATATATTAAATCAATACCATAAATCTATCAAGAATTAGTGTGGGGCTACACACCTGGTACTAACGTGTTCACTGAATCCCGAAAGACTACCGAAACAGATTGTACTCCTCCCTAAAATTCAAAGTTAGAATTGGCCAATCAATAATCACTAAATATGGCCTTGGCTGAATGTTCATGCCCTCTTACCATGCGGATCTAAATCTCGAAATCGCTATCTGCTAATGGAGATGTCGAAATACCTATAGGCTCATGTTAGATCCGATTTTCAATCACTTAATGAACTTAATAAATGGCCTTCGGCCTAAGATCATACTTTTCTTACCTTAGATCTAGAAATCCCGAAGATCTCCTCTTGCAGTCGACTTAGCAGATATCCCAAAATCCTCATTCAAAGATTTGGCCAAAGAGTATTAATGGGATTAGAGTCTTGATTTTGATAGAAAAAAAAATAGAGAACAGAGATTCCTAAACCCAAGAGAGATCCCTTACCAACAGAGTGACCAAAACGCAATTGATCAACTACCTTCAAGAAATCGACAAGAAAGCTTGCAAAAGAAATCGATTCAAAGAGTGACAATGAAGTGAACTTTCGGCTTTAGGAGGAAGTAGTAGGGAGATACAGATTCAGCTTGATGGTCACTAGGGAGATTCCGCTTCAACAAGGGAAAGAAAAGGAAGAGTATGAGGCTTTAGGGAGAATCGGCAATGATGGGATTTTGAGAGAGGGATATTCGATTTTAACAAATGAAAGAAAAGAATGAGAACACAAGTTGAATTCTTTGGGATTTTCGGCACAAATGAGAGAAGTGAAAAGAGAGCAAATTTTCGGCACACCTATCCTACTAACACCAAAACCGAAAATGCCATCAAGGAAGTCCCTAGGCCAGCCAACTCTCTTCCCTTTATCAGCTTCCTTCTTTATCTCATATTTTCTCTCTTCTTTACTCATTTAAAATAATTTGAATGAGTCAAGCATTATCCTTGCCCTTAGCCGAAATTTTAAAAAGAATTTGACCACATCTAATGCTCATCCTCTTAAAGTCCCTATGTCACCACTACCTCTCCTCCTTGCTGCAAAATAAAACTCCCCTTTGCTTCCCTTGCTGCTCGAACCTAGGCCCTATTACACAGCTTGTGGCATCACTTACTAAGGCTTTAAGTGGTGCCTCCTTGCCACTTTAACAACCCCGTTTCCATGTCCAATTTCCCTTACAATTTTTCTTAAGGCCTTATTTGCCTAGCTCCTCTTTAAAACTTAAAATCTGATATTTTCTAAGGCATTTACCTACACTCTGAAGTTCCCAAAAATTCATACAACACATTCAAACACATATAGGCATGCTACTTCATACAATTAAGCAAAAGAAATGCACAACCCCTAAATCCCAGATGTTACAGTTCTACCCCTTAAAATAATTTCGACCTCGAATTTACCTGGCTAAAATAAGTGAGGGTATTGCTGTAGCATTGCTTCTTCCGGCTCCCATAAAGCTTCCTTCGATCCATGATTATACCATAACACTTTGACCAAAGGAATGGATTTCCTCTGTAGTACCTTCACATCACGTTCTAGAATCTGAATCGGCTCCTCCTCGTATGACAAATCTGGTCTCAGCTCCACCTCCTCAACCAGTACTATAAGAGATGGATCCGATCGATATCGGCGTAGCATAGAAACATGGAATACATCGTGCATCTGCTTCAACTCTGGAGGCAACTCCAACTGGTATGCCACTGGTCCAACTTGCTTCAGTACCCGATAAGGTCCTATAAACCTGGGACTTAACTTCCCATTGTGACCAAATCTCATTACCTTTTTCCAAGGCGAAACTTTAAGAAACACATAATCTCCCACAGCAAACTCAATCTCCTTCCACTTAAGATCTGCCTATGACTTTTTCCTGTCAGATGCCTCCTTCAACCGTGTCCAAATCACCTTAACCTTTTCTTCCGATTCTGCCACAATTTTCGGACCCAAAATCTGACGTTCCCCCAATTTCATCTAACATGTAGGAGTGCGACACTTCCGTCCATATAGCGCTTCGTACGGTGCCATTTGAATACTTGCCTGATAGCTATTATTATACGCAAATTCCACTAAAGGCAAATATTCTTCCCAACTTCCTCTGAAGTCTATCACATAGCCCTTCAACATATCCTCTAACATTTGGATCACTCGCTCAGATTGACCGTCCGATTGCAGATGAAATGACGTACTGAAGTCCAATCTGGTGCCTAAAGCTTGATGTAGCGCCTTCCAAAACTGAGACGTAAACCTCGGATCCCTATCTGAGATAATCGACACCAGCACTCCGTGCAGCCTCACGATCTCAGCCACATACAACTTTGCCAATTTCTGTAGAGAATAGTCAACCCGTACTGGAATGAAATGCGTAGACTTTGTCAATCGATCCACTATCACCCATACCGAGTCCTTCTTAGTAGGCTTAAGTGGAAGCCCACTAACGAAGTCCATGGTGATTCTTCCCCACTTCCACTACGGAATCTTTATCGGTTGAAGCAATCCTGACGGAACTTGGTGTTCAGCCTTAACTTGCTGACACGTTAAGCACTTCCCTACAAATTTGGTAACTTCCCGCTTAAGACCAAGCCACCATAACTGTTCCTCGTAAATCCTTGTACAACTTACTACCTCCAGGATGCATAGCATAAGGGCTACTATGCGATTCCCGAAGAATTCTCTGCCTTAACTCCTCATCCATTGGCATACAAACCTTGCCATGAAAACACAGTACTCCGTCGCCATTTACACCAAAATTTTCCAATTCCCACACTGCGCTTACCGTAACTTAGCACTTAGATCCATATTTGCCAACTGTCATTCTTTCACCTCATTCAGCCATGACGGCTTAACCTGCAATTCTGCCAGCAAACTTCTATCATCATAGAGGCTCAAATGTGTGAACATTTCCCTTAACTCCGTCACTACTTTCTGACTTCGGGCATATGCCACCACATTCGCCTTGCCCAGGTGATACTCTATAGAACAATCGTAGTCTTTCAATAATTCCACCCACCTTTGCTGTCTCAGGTTCAACTCTTTCTGAGTCAGCAGATACTTAAGGCTCTTGTGGCCTGTGTAAATCACTGACTTTTCTCCATATAGATAGTGCCTATATACCATAAGAGCAAAGACCACTGCCGTTAATTCTAAGTCATGCGTCGGGTAGTTAACTTTATGTGGCTTTAATTGTCGAGAAGCATAAGCAACTACCTTTCCGTCCTGCATCAAAACACATCCCAAACGTGTGTGAGAAGCATCACAGTACACCACAAAATCCTTCCCTGCCTCAGACGGAATCAAAATTGGAGCTTCAGTTAAGACCCTCTTAAGTTTCTCAAAGCTCTCCTGTTGCTTATCTGACCATACGAAAGGTACCTCTTTTCTCAACAACTTCGTCAAAGGTGCGGCTATTGATGAGAACCCTTCTACGAATCTTCTATAATAGCCTGCCAATCCCAAGAAACTACAAACTTTTACCACAGACTTAGGTGGTTTCCAATCCAATACTGCCTCAATCTTCTGAGGATCCACCCTTATCCCTTTAGCAGACACCACATGCCCTAAAAACGTAACTTCCTTTAGCCAAAATTTGCACTTGCTGAACTTGGCATATAGCTTTTCCTCCCTTAACACTTGCAACATGACTCAGAGGTGCTCATCATGTTCTTTCTCTGACTTAGAATACACCAAGATATCATCTATGAACACAACAATGAACCGGTCCAGATAGGGTTGGAAAACCCGGTTCATCATGTCCATGAACGCGGCTGGGGCATTTGTCAATCCAAACGGCATTACTAAGAACTCATAATGCCCGTACCTTATCCAAAAAGCTGTCTTATGAATATCAGCCTCCTTTACCTTAAGCTGATGATATCTAGACCTTAGATCTATCTTTGAGAATACCGCGGCCCCCTTAAGCTGATCGAACAAATCGTCTATCCTTGGCAACGGGTACTTGTTCTTGATGGTTAGCTTATTCAACTGACGATAATCTATGTACATACGCATAGTTCTGTCCTTCTTCTTCACAAACAAGACCGGTGTTCCCCATGGAGACACATTAGGTCATATATATCCACGGTCAAGCAACTCTTGGATCTGAGCCTTGAGCTCAACCAACTCCTTTGGTGCCATTCTGTATGGGGCAATTGACACAGGAGCTATACCCGAGCAAGTCAATTCTGAAC
This sequence comes from Gossypium rotundifolium, assembly GCA_025506655.1. NCBI lineage: Eukaryota > Viridiplantae > Streptophyta > Magnoliopsida > Malvales > Malvaceae > Gossypium > Gossypium rotundifolium. The sequence goes on along the minus strand of CP106733.1, from coordinate 96,796,074 downwards.
TCTACTCCCTATCTGAGGGTATTCTAGGTAACTCCTCCGGAAAAACATCCACGAATTCTCTTACTGTTCTAACTCCACTAACTCCCCCTTCTTTCGCATCCAAAGCCCTAACAAAAGCCAAAAATGCCTTGCACCCTTTTCGGACCATCTTATCAGCCTTTAAAGCAGAGACTATGTTTGACAAGTAGTTTCTTCTTTCTCCTATCATAACTATCACCTTATTCTTCGGCGTCCTTAACTCCATTCGCTTAGCTGTACAATCCAATACAACCCAATGTTCCACTAGCCAGTCCATGCCAAGGATGAGATCAAATTCTCCAAAGGGTAGTTCTATCAAGTCAGCAGGAAATTCCACTCCCTAAATTTCTAGAGGTACACTCCGAAATATCTTATTCACCACTACAGTTTGGCCTAATGGGCTTACTACAGTCATCTCCCTAATAGACAGTTCAGGGGCTATGCCTAGTGTTTCAACTACTCTACATGCAACATAAGAGTGTGTAGATCCAACATCAATTAAAGCAAAGTAATGCTTGTCAGCTATAAGGAACGTACCGGTTATGATGTCTGGTGCGTCTCCATCCTCCCTCCGGTAAACTGCATACACCAGACCTGATTGTTTTACCTCTGTATTACCAACACCTCTGCCTGATGTTCCTCGTCCTCTTCTAGCATGTTACCTCTGCCAATTGGACCACAGCCCGCAGCCTACTATCCACCTCTTCTAGCCTGATTAAAACCCGGACCTGCTGGTCGGCTCCCATCTATTTTCATTGGACAGTCCTTAACCATGTGGTCCTCGAACCCACACTTGAAACATCCCTCTGTCTTCTTCCAACACTCTCCTAGATGCATCTTTCCACACTGAGCACAAGTACGATACTGCCCTCTAGTCACACCTTGCTGACCTCGTGGCCCATCAACTCTAGGCCTCTTTTACACATTTCCGGATGACCCTGATGATCCAAAACCTCTCTTTTGCCTATTCCGGCCCGTATTCTGTCTCACAGATTCTTTAATCCCTTCGGCTACCTTAGCCTTCTCTACCAACACGGTAAATTCTCGCTCCTATTGTGGAGCTATCAACAACCTTAGGTCATCCCTCAGTCCGTCCTCAAACCGGACACATAGCTCATGCTCCGTAGCCACTATACCTCGAGCATAACGGCTCAACCTTAGAAATTCTGCCTCATACTCCGCTACGGACTTACTTCCCTAAACTAGCCTTAGAAATGCCTTCCTCTGCGCATCCACATAACTGGTCCCAATGTACTTCTTCTGGTATGCTGCCTTAAAGTATTCCCAAGTGAGATCATCTGCGGCAACACCATCCCGAACCGTGAACCACCATTGATATGACTCATCGTGGAGGAGCGATACTATCCCTTTCAGTTTCTCCTCGACAGTCAGGTCCAAATCATCCATAGTTCGCTCTGTCGCTCCCAACCAATACTTAGTCGTATTGGGCGCCACACCAGATATAACACGAAAAAACTCTGCTCCATTAGCTAGGAGTCGCTCAGGTACAGACTTTCGAGCTCCCATGCCTCCACCTGCTCCAGCCACCCTTTCTAGAACTCACAACATCGCTTGTGATACTGCATCATCCCCTGTTTGATCCTGATATTCCACATCAGCGGCTGGTGGTGGTGGCATTTCATTTTTGGACCCTTGACCAAACCTAACGGGTTTCGACACGGTCATTCGGCCTCTACCACAGCCACGTACACTACGACCACGCCCCTAGAATTCATGCTTCTGACTCGCGTTTATCTGATTAAAGAATTTTATGAATTAGTTTTTGTTCCACTGATTTATCACGAATAGTCTTATGTTCAATAGCTCTAAAGAGTAGTTCTTTCGAATTCATACACACACACAATCTCAAATTCATTCATTGAATCATCACATTCATGAACTTGCATTCATTATAGAGAAGTGTCGTAGTTGTCATTGTTGTTGTTTTCCACTACCCAGGGGTATTTCCATAATTTTATCCTATAGGGGCATTTTGGTAATTTTTCAATTTAGAGTATTTGAAAATTTTGCAAAGTAGAGATTTCTGGTATTTTTACAAAATTAAAATACTTGGTAAGAATATTCAAGGGTAATTTGGTAATTTGATAATCTGGGGGTATTTTTGTAATTTTTACAAGTCTAGGGGCATTTTGGTAATTTTGTAAAATATGGTTCCCGGTGACTTTTCAAACAAGGGTATTTTTTTTGGAATTTTTTTTAATTCGGGGTACTTCGGCAACTTTCCATTCTGAGAGTATTTTAGTAATTTGCAACAGTTAGGGGTAAATTGATCAACTTGCAAACTAGGGGTATTTTGGTCATTTTTAAATCAAGGGTACTTTGGAATTTTATGATCATGGTTTGACTTTAGAATTTCACAAAACAATGTGACTGGTCCCTTTCGGGTTTTAATTATTGAATTTAGCCCGTGTTTGAGTCCTCTTGGTTAGGGTGAATCGTCCCTACACACCAGGTAGGATTCTAGTGGAGGGGAGGTGAGTCACTAGGACTACTTAAATACCAAGCTCCCCCTGAATCCAATCCTAGACATGCACACAATGGTTGCCACACCTTTAACTCGGCGACTCAGTCACAGGTTTGTTTGGTTAGACTTTAAATTTTATGTATTTCAGTGTTGGAGTAGACTAATCCTAGGGTTCAATAATTCCTAACCTACTAATCTACGTCCCTATAATTTCCCACATACAAATCACAAAAGGGTTAGGAGTACTTACGTGGTGGACTTTGGGCCGGAGACTCAGGTGCCATGCCAGAAAACCTACTCATTCCTTAGTAAAATCCAATTTCAAAAGAAAGAAAACGTTTTGGGCCCAAAAAGCCCTCAAGGCCGAGTTTTGAACCGGGCTCTGATACCAAACTGAAACACCCCAAACCCGACCCACAAGCTTTGACCGGATCTGGTTTGTTCCTTGAGTAAAACATTTCAGAAACTTGTTTGTTACTTTGGAATATTTGGGTGGTTTAGAAGAAAAATTGATTTGTGTTGAGTTCGAAGGGAAAACGGTGTTTGTCTTGAAGACTAGATTTTATTAAAACCTTGTTATTATATTTCAAAACTATATGTTAAAAGAAATGCTGAGTTATTTTAGGGTTTACCTTTAACTTGAAAATCGTTGATGTTCAAGTCTCAAAACATTTAGATCTTTTTTTTTTTTGAAAAGTTACTTAAACTTTGATTGGATAAGAATCGTATCATACTAAAACAAATAAAATGCATGCATGAACAGTTTAATAGTAATGGCCATATTACATCAAAGTAAGACCCGTAATAAATCCAAGAATATTTAAGTATAAAAATTTAAAATAAAATAAATGCTGAGCTGAGCATGGCCACCCCAAAGTTCCTGCCGACCCGGTCCATCTACTGAGTGTCACCTGAAAAGATATCCCACAAAAGGGTGAGTCAACAGACTCAATATGCAACAACCAACACAAACTCCCAACGATTCAGGCATACAAATCATATATAAAACATAAATAAACAATGATGCAATCCCAAACCCAAACCTAGATAACCATCCTCTACACATCACCCGTACCTACCATCACACCGTGGGGATTACTAAATCGACCCTCCATCCGCTACACACCATCGAAGGCAGTCACTGCAGACGACTTGCACATCACCCTTATAAATTGTGGCATAGCCACCAGATAATTGTGACAAAGTCACCAGATAATATTTCGTGACATTAGTCACCACATTTAGATTATGTGACATGAGTCACCAGATATTGTGGTAAAAACCACCAGATCACTTCCCCTTTTCATAGTCACCCATATGCCCATGCACAATACAATACATGCAAAATCATGCCATATATCTTATTCCATGTTCTTAACGAATTCACGTATATGTCATATTCAATATTCTTAACACTATTAACATAGTATTAAAGGTAAACGTACCTGAGTACTCTGTACCATCGTATCGTACCTTTGGCCACATCCTTCATATTTTCATATATATTAAATCATACCATAAATCTATCAAGAATTAGTGTGGGGCTACACACCTGGTACTAACGTGTTCACTGAATCCCGAAAGACTACCGAAACAGATTGTACTCCTCCCTAAAATTCAAAGTTAGAATCGGCCAATCAATAATCACTAAATATGGCCTTGGCCGAATGTTCATGCCCTCTTACCTTGCGGATCTACTTCCCGAAATCGCTATCTGCTAATGGAGATGTTGAAATACCTATTTGCTCATGTTAGATCTGATTTTTAATCACTTAATGAACTTAATAAATGGCCTTCGGCCTAAGATCATACTTTTCTTACCTTAGATCTAGAAATCTCGAAGATCTCCTCTTGCAGTCGACTTAGCAGATATCCCAAAATCCTCCTTCAAAGATTCGGCCAAAGAGCATTAATGGGATTAGAGTCTTGATTTCGATAGAAAAAAAATAGAGAACAGAGATTTCTAAACCCAAGAGAGATCCCTTACCAACAGAGTGACCAAAACGCAATAGATCAACCACCTTCAAGAAATCGACAAGAAAGCTTGCAAAAGAAATCGATTCAAAGTGTGACAATGAAGTGAACTTTCGGCTTTAGGAGGAAGTACCAGGGAGATACAGATTTGACTTGATGATCACTAGGGAGATTCGGCTTCAACAAGGGAAAGAAAAGGAAGAGTATGAGGCTTTAGGGAGAATCGGCAATGATGGGATTTTGAGAGAGGGATATTCAGTTTTAACAAATGGAAGAAAAGAAAAAGAACATAAGTTGAATTCTTTGGGATTTTCGGCACAAATGAGAGAAGTGAAAAGAGAGAAAATTTTTGGCACACCTATCCTACGAACACCAAAACCGAAAATGCCATCAAGGAAGTCCCTAGGCCGGCCAACTCTCTTCCCTTTATCAGCTTTTGTCTTTATCTCCTATTTCTCTCTTCTTTACTCTTTTAAAATAATTTGAATGAGTCAAGCATTATCCTTGCCCTTAGCCAAAATTTTAAAAAGAATTTGACCACATCTAACGCTCATCCTCTTAAAGTCCCTGTGCCGTCCACTACCTCTCCTCCTTGCTGCAAAATAAAACTCCCCTTTGCTTCCCTTACTTCTCGAAAATAGGGCCTATTACACAGCTTGTGGCGTCACTTACTAAGGCTTTAAGTGGCGCCTCCTTGCCACTTTAACAAGCCCGTTTCCATGTCCAATTTCCCTTACAATTTTTCTTAAGGCCTCATTTGCCTAGCTCCTCTTTAAAACTTAAAATCTGATATTTTCTAAGGCATTTACCTACACTCTGAAGTTCTCAAAAATTCATACAACACATTCAAACACACATAGGCATGCTACTTCATACAATTAAGCAAAAGAAATGCACAACCCCTAAATCCCGGATGTTACACTTTTTTATTTCTTTCTAAATGCTGGTGATTACTCTCTGATTTCTAATTGTATGGAAGTACTGATGAATTCTTGGTGAAAATTTATCAAATTTAATCTTTCTTTTATTGTTTAATCTTGGGGTTTGAATGTTATTTAACACGAAAGTGTTATTGCAGTCATTGACACTGGAAAGTGCAGTGACAGTTTGAACCAACAAGCATTTCAACGGAAGTTGAGTGAATATTAGAGGAATTCAGTCCACTTGTTCTTAAAATTGTCGTATTGCCATCATCGAAAGGTGAGGTTAATATGCATGTTTAAGTCTCAGAATTAAATAAAGGAGTAATACTGGGTAAGATTTACATTGAATTTTATTGCCTCGATAATCACCTACACTTTTATACCTTGTGAGCATTTAGTATTCTATTGAAGATTCATGGTAAGGTTCCCAGTTTATCACTATCATATTTATTTTATTATTTTCAAGTTATTGCATCAAAACTATCCTCACAATTTATCTTATTTCTATCTAGTTATTGCACCGACATTTATAGACAAAAGACTACCATTCATGTGGGATCGATATCTAACATACTCACATCTTCTACTATACTTGCATTGATAGTGTACGCTTGCACATTATTGTTGTGATGTTAAACAGCTGATTAGGACACATTATGGGCATTTTGATTTTCTTGTCATGCCATTTGAGTTGACGAATGCACATGCCAAATTTATGGACATGATGAATCGTGTATTCCATTTCTATCTGGATCGGCTCATTATGGTTTTCATAGATGATGTATTGGTGTATTCTCAATTGGAGGATGAGCACGATGAGCATTTGAGAGTGGTTCTTCAAGTTTTGAAGGAGAAGACACTCTATGCTAAGTTAAGCAAGTGTGAGCTCCGGCTTCGAGAGGTGGTTTTCCTTGGTCATGTCATTTCAGTTGAGGGTATTCAGGTTGGTTTGAAGAAGGTTGAGGCAATTTTGGATTGGAAATCACTAAGGACTATGTCTGAGGCTAGCAGTTTCTGGAGCTTAGCTAGTTATGACCGTCGTTTCTTCAAGGGATTTTTGAGTATTGCTACTCCATTGGCGAAGTTACTCTAGAAGAATACTATTTTTATGTAACAGCACAGTTTAGACCTTAGTTGGAATAGTGGCTTCGGGACCAAAATTTGAGGTCAAAAAAATATTTTAATATTATTTTTGGTGTTTATAATATGTGATTGAGTATGTGTGAAAATTCTGTGTGAAAATTTTATCGATTGTGTGTTTATTTATGAAAAAGGACTTAATCGCATAAATTGTAAAAGCTATGTGCTGATTGTTAAAGTGTCTAATTTGTCATGGCTTTCTAAATGAGGAGTCCTTATGTTGTAATTAAACCATTAACATGGTTAGTGGACATTAATGACCTTGTGTACATATGTTTTATATGTTAAATAATAAGTGTAATATAGTAAAAGGTATATTATTATGTTAAATGAAATAAAAGCATGAAAAATAAGCCATTATCATCAGTCATCTTGCTGAAATTTGCTAAATAGAAAGAAAGGAAAAGAGTTTTAGGGTCCAGCCATTTGTGTCTTTGATTAAGGTATGTTTCAAGCTCGATTTTTGATAATTTCTATGCTTTTGTGATCATTGCTTCGTGTTCTTTGAAACCCATGTTTTAATTTTAGAGTTTCATGATGATTTTGAAATATGCCATTGATGAACACATGAGTTTTGTGTTGTTTGAAGATGAGTTATAGAAAATATGTGTTAGATTAACATAGTTAGTTGTTGAGTTTTTGGTGATTTTGAGTAATTTAGAGTTAATTGTGAAAATAATATTTTGAGGGACTAAATGTGAAATAAATGAAATATATGGGCTTGTATGAGACTAGGGAGAATTTAGCCTAAGCATGGTGTAGTAAAATTTTTTGTATTTTGGGATTTTGTGAATTAGGGACTAAAGTGTTGAAATGTGAAAACGTGAGGGCTATTTTTGTAATATGCCTTAAATATGTGTGTTTGGACTAAATTGAATGAATTGGTGATTGAATGAGTTAAATTTGAATATGTATAGACCAAGAAAGGAGAGATTCGATCAAGATCGAGGCAAAGACAAAGTACTCGATTGATCGGCTAGTTTCGGTATTTCGACGTTTGAGGTAAGTTCGGATATAATACAAGTTGTTAATTTATATCTATATGATGAGAAATGAATGAATAGTGATAAATCGTAAAAGTAACATATTTTAGGCCCACATTTAGCATACTTTTGGATGATTTAAGCCTTGAATTATGTAATTTAGTGCTCTTAATCCTTTGTTTTCATGTTTTATACTCAGGAGAGCACAGAAGGATGAAAAGAACAAGAAACGGGCCTGAAATGGACCAAATTGGGTCAAAACAGAAATCGACAAGGCCTGGACCCAAGACCACATGGCTGTGCCTCCCTAATTTACTCTAACACGGCCTGGACCCCGAAACACACGGGCATGTCTCTTTGGTAGACTCGACCACGGCCTGAAATCGATTCACATGGGCAGGTCCCTGTCGTGACAAAAAGAAGTTTCACTCGGATTAGGATATTTAAGGGTGAATAAACATATTTTGAAGCCTATATAAACACCCTAAGTATAACCTAAAAGGGGGGAACCCAGGGCTTTAGTCAGAGGGCATCCATCTAGGCCAAAGAGGGCAGATTTGTGGAGATTTACTCGAAGATAGCTAGTTGATTCATATCAAAAGCCTGAATTATACTCAAGACGGAGGATATCTCCTTCAATTCCTTCAGGGAGTTTTAGGGATTTCTTATGTTTTTTTTTATCTTTTCTTTTGAGATGTTTTCTTTTATTGTTATGAGCTAAACCCTCAAATACCTAAGGGAGATGAAACCTAAGATGAATCTTGTTATCGTTTGCTGAACTATATGATAAATATTTGACTTGTTCTTAATTATGTGTTCTTAATTCTTGTCTTGATATTTCCAGGATATTAATTCAAGTATGATGTGCTTAGGTGGAGGAGCAAAAGTACCTGCCTAATAGTAGATCAAGCATAATTAAGCGGAGTTGATCGCGCGCCTAGGGATAAGGTGACGAGATTTTGCCAGATTAGGGTGAAACCTAATATGGGAGTCCATATATCGAGTTAATGTGATTCTAGGGGTTTTAATTAGAAAGAGATTTCAATTAATCAACCTAGGGTTAGACGTTAGTCGCCTCTAGAGAGGGATTAATATATGTTAGGGAATCTTACGGATCAAGTCAAGTGAATAAATCATCTGGTTCATGTTAGATAGCAAGTGAAGTTTAGGTGGATTCTTCCTTGGGTGTCATCTTAATCAATTGGCTTTTCTTCAAGTTATTTTTCAAATTTCATTCTTCTTTGTCTTAGAGTCTTTAGTTTAGTAGTTAGTTAATTTAGATTAAACAACAAATTCCCTTAATTCTTAGGCTAGATAATAAAAAAAGAGTATTAGTACTTTAGGTTCCTTTGGGATTCGACATTCCAATTTTGCCTAAACTATACTACTATTCGATAGGTGCGCTTGACTCCACCGTTGTCTTAGTTAGTTTCCAGGTTCGATCATTCATTATATAAATTTTAAGACTCGACAAAACAATGATCAAGTTTTTGGCGCCGTTGCCGTGGAACTGAAATATTAAGAACGCTTAATTTTTATTACTTTAGCCATACTTTATTATTGTAATTATATTTTATTTTTTTCTTTTCTAAATTGTCTTCTTTCACTCCTTTCAGGTACCTCTAGTTTATGACTAAAAGGAACCCGACAGGACCCCTACTTTACAACAGTGATACCAAAGGTACCATTCACAGAAATCGAAGAGAGATAAGGCGAAGCCTAAACTACATAGAAGGTGAGCAAGAAGGCGAAACTAATCCTACTGAAAGGATGGCTGAGAATAATCCGCTATCTCCAGAGGCGGCAGAGCATCATGCTCCACGTACTTTGTATGATTATGCTAAACCTAGTTTAACAGGAATTGAGTCAAGTATTGTTAGGCCCACTATTGCTGCAAATAATTTTGAACTTAAACCTAACACTATACAGATGATACAACAGTTTGTTCAGTTTGATGGTTTGCAGGATGAGGATCCTAACACACACTTAGAGAAGTTTTTAGAATTTTGTGATACCTTCAAAATAAATGGCATTTTTGATGAGGCCATCCGTCTTCAATTATTTCCCTTTTCTTTGAGAAATAAAGCCAAACAGTGGTTGCATTCTCTTCCACGATGATCAATCACTACATGGGATTAGATGACCAAAAAATTTTATTAAAATATTTTTCTCCGGCCAAAATGGCCAAGTTGAGGAATGATATCTCTTCTTTTGTGCAGATGGATTTAGAGAAACTTTATGACACATGGGAGAGATACAAGGATTTGTTGAGAAGGTGTCCACACCATGAACTACCCTTGTGGCTACAGGTGCAGACTTTCTACAATGGTGTGAACCCCTCGACAAGGCAACTAATCGATTCAACTGCCGGTGGAACCCTGAATAACAAAACTCCTAAAACAGCCTAGGAGTTTATAGAAGAGATGTCACTGAATAACTATCAGTGGCAAGTTACAAGGACAAGGCCAGCCAAAGCAGCCAGAGTTTTCAACCTCGGTGCAGTAACCGTGCTATCAAATCAGGTAGAGTTGTTACATAAAAAATTTGTTGGTTTATATGGTTCTTCGCAGGCACATCTAGTTATGCAGTGCGACGTAAGTGAAGGAGTGGCGAATCTTAAGTACCTACCCTATGGACAGGGCATAGAGAGCAAACAAATGAACTATATGGGTAATAAATTCCGATCTAACAATAACCCTTATAGTAATACTTATAATCCAGGATGGAAGAACCACCCTAATTTCTCATGGGGCGGTCAAAGAAATCAAAGGCAACAACCATCCCAAAACTTCCAACAACAGCCCTACCCACAGGAAAAGAAGCCGAACCTTGAAGAGATGCTGACAAACTTCGTAGCAGCCTTACAGAAATACATTCCAAAAATACAAAAACACGTTTCCAAAAGATAGAAGCAAAACTTGAGGCATTGACACAGGAATTCAAGGATCAAATCGGGTAATTTGCTAAGCAAATTTTTGAGAGACCACAGGGAAGACTACCGAGCAACACCGAGACTAACCATAACAACTCAAGATAGTAAAGGGTTAAACGCAAGTAATTCAAAACAAAAGAATGCGATAGAAGAAGGTAAGGTTGAAGTGAAACCAAAACAGTAATCAAAGAATACAAATCGCGCATACCATTTCCCGAAGCAATAACGAAAGACGACATAGAGGAACAGTTCGATAAGTTTCTTAAACTTTTAAAGAAATTACATATTAACTTACCATTTCTTGAAGCTCTTTCGCAGATGCCAGATTTGAACAAAATTTTAAAGAAGCTATTGACAAATAAGAGGAAGATAGATGAGGAATCACATGAGGAACTGAACATAGTATGCTCAGTAATGTTGTAAAATAAACTACCACAGAAATTAAAATATCCAGGGAGTTTTACAATTCCATGCTTAATTGGTAGATTATCTATTGATAATGCATTAGCTGATTTAGGGGCAAGCATAAACGTCATGCCTTATAAATTGTTTAAACAACTAGGTCTAAGGACCCCTTACTCATGTAACTCCTAGCAGCTGTAGGAGCAGGATAGGCTAAGAAGCCAGGCAAGGAAGGAAGAGGGTACACTTGGAGAATTTGTTCCTAAGTAAAGATCAAACTAGGATGAGCATTCAATTAGCTGATAAAACTATCAGAGTTCCTACGGGTATAATTGAAGATGTACTTGTGAAGATTGATAAATTGGTATTCTTGATAGACTTTGTCATTTTATACATTGATGAGGACAACACGATACCCCTAATTTTAGGAAGACCATTCTTAGCAACTGGCAGGACTAAAATCGATGCCTACGCAGGTGAAGTTATACTCTGTGTAGGTCACGAGATAGTTACTTTTCAAGCCCTTGATCCAGCCAGAACATGGAATAACCAAGGTAAGAAAGTAAATTCTATTGATAACCATTCGGTTAACCCTTCTTTTTAGAAATCACCACAAAAGAACACAACTGAGTCCGATCCTAAACCCTATGCCAATAATGAAATAACTCACAAGGAACAAGGGATTCAGATCGATGAACTAGAAGAGGAGAAGACGCATCTTAAAGAAGAACTAGGGATACACGAAGTGCAACAGTCTGGTTTATACCCTAGTCAAGATAGTGGTTTTGAGACCACAAATCCGAGTCTGTATAATATTTTAATATTTTATTCTATGCGGTTGATATGTGAATTAGCATGTGGTAAATTTTTGTAAGAGAATTTGTCTGTTTGCGTGTTTAATTTGACAAAAGGATTGAAATGCATTGAATGTGAAAGTTGCATGATAATTGTTAAGTATCAAGATGTTATGGCTTTTAAAAGAGAAGGCCTTAAGAGGCAATAAGACCATTATTTAGATAGTGGATGGATAAAGGTCAAATGTGCCCTTGTTATATATGTTTTCTTATATTAAGTGAAAGGGGTATTTTAGTAAATGGAATAATAATATAAGTATAATAAAAGAAACAAAGGAAAGATGATAGTTATCATCTTTTATGAGTGCCGAAATATTGAAGAAAAGAAAAAGAAGAAGTTGAGCTAGGTTTCGGCAATTGTAAGCTTGAATTTGAGGTTAGTTTTTGATTCGTTTTTGATAATTTTTATGTTTTCGTAATCGTTGCTTTGAATGCTTCTAAACACATGCTTCAATTTTGAAGATTGATGATGTTTGTGAAATGATACTTTGATGAACTCATGTGATTTGTGATGTTTAATAGTGAAATATGAAAGATATGTGTTTGATGAACATGTTTTGTTCTTGAAGTTTTGATGAATTTAGCTAAATAGGGCTAAATTGTGAAAATGGTAAATTAAAGGACTAAATAGCAAATTTTATGAAATATTTGGGCTTATATAGTCCCTAGAGAGGTTCGGCCAAGCATCTGTGTGTGTGGATTTTGTGAATTTGATGTTTTGAGAATAATGGACTAAATTGATAAAGTGTGCAAATATGAGGGTTAAATTGTAAATAGCCTAAAATATATGTGTATGGAGTGAATTAAATGAAACAGGGAACAAAAAAGGGTTAATTCTGAATATGTTTAGATCAAGAACTGAGGAAAATAGACTTAGATTGTAACACCCCAAACCCGGCCCAAAACACTACGGCCAGATTCGAAATGTTACTGGGAAAGGTGTTGAGAAAATTTGGGTTTTAGAGGTGATTTCTCATTTATTCTTAGCAATTTAAAAAAAATGTTTGAGTTGCACAAGGTCAAATCATCATTTATACGGAAAGTTTGGGAAACCGAAAGGTTTATAAGTAATCTATATTTTGAAAACTTCATTTAAATTCGAGTGTTGCAGATATCTTAGAGCTTTATAAATTAACCATTTGATAGCGGACCCAACTTAAAACTTAAAAATCCAAAGTGTTTAAAGCGGCCTTATTACAATAAAAATACCCCAAAAAGTAATTAAAGGTTTATAATGTACTTTAAGAATAAAAAAATAGCTTCTGCATGGCAACCTTGAATCCTCTTCGACCCGGTCCAAAGTATCATGTATTACCTATATTGTTTGAAAAACGGGGTGAGTCGTTTTGACTCAGTGTGCAATTAAACCACATATTTCCATAAATGGGCTTAGCCCCAAAACCACATCGAATCAATATACCACATGTTATCATGCATTATGTTAACCCAACCCAACCTAATATCCAACCGCTACACAGCACCCGTATATCCAACCACCACACACTAGGGGATTACTAAATCGACCCTCCATCCACTACACACCTCTTTGGCAGTCTTGATACTCAAAGTCCACATAGTGGTCTAGCCACATATCTACGTGATTAAAATCACAATATCCACGATGAGACGCTATGTCGTCATCAATCCATGATGTGGCGTGAAGCCATCATTAATCCACGTATATATAAATATATATACACACTTCCCCTTTACAATATCAAACCCCATGTACATGCAGCAAGTTATGATGATATGGCATAAAACGTGTGAACATGTCCAGGTATACATATTTACATGCTTACATAGATCCAAATATATCCCACCACATTTTTGATATAGGAAATATACTAACCTGATTACCGAATTACCCCTTTATGGGTAACAATACCACCACAGCCACTAACTCGATTACCACACATATCACATGCATTTAATTAATTAAACATGTAAAGTAAAGGAACAATATGCTAATTACACACCTGATAACCCGTAATACCACGCTCTCAATGTCGACGATATCACTAACCGACACTACCGCCATTTGCCTACGATCCTGTTCCAACACTGGCCCACACCCCGGTGGCCAATCCCGAACTGTCGAAATTGACCGCTTCTTGAACTTAGGGGTAGGGACTATGTGTCCAACCCTTTATTCTCCTTGGCTGGTATTTGCATCCATCGAATAGTAATTTAATCAGAAGACCCGGGTTAAAAACATTAAATTAGATCCCAAGGAGACTAAATAACATCTTAATCGAATAATCTTGCCAAAGTCGATCAAATCCCGAAGGCTGTACGCTTGCACGTTGAGATTGTCAAAATCCCTACATAAGCTATGTTAGAATCAGCCCTAACACATATGGACAAAAGAAGTGGCCTTCGACCTCTCATTATCACCTTCTTACCTTGATTGATCGAATCCCGAAAAAATCCTTAACTTCCCTAACGCTAGCTTATACAGAGGACCCAAACTCCCCCTTCATAGATTCGGCCACACACCAAAGAAACATGATTAGTCTTTTGGTTTCAGCAAACCAACAAGTAAAGAGCAAGAAAATTTTATAGAGAAAAGAACTTTACCACCACTACTTAGAAATCAAAAGAACCCTTAAAAGATAGAGATGGAAGTCAATTATGCCTTGATTAAAAGAGGTGAAAATCGAAAGAAGAGAGTATAGAGAATTCAGCCAAGAGAGGGGGCTTGAGATATAAATGAATAGAAGAAGAAAAAGAAGAATAGAAATGGAAAAGTGAGAAGTAAAGATGAATGGAAGATTTGGCCAAGGTTTCAAAGGCTAGAAGGGCTATTCGACTTTGAAAATGAAGTGAAAGTTTAAGGCTACCAATATGAAAAGAAAAGAGGAGAAGAGAGAGAGGTATGGTTCGGCTTCAGAGAAGAAATAAAAGGGAAGAAAATAGTCAAAATGCACAAAATGGTCACTTTCACTTTCGGCTGAGAGACAAAAGAGAAGAAAGAAAAAAAAAAGACATGAAAATGTAAAATGAATTTCGGCACCTACCCTCCCCTTACATGACCGAAATTGCTATCCCCCCTAGAGTCCCAAATTTGACCAACACTCCTCCCTTCACCTAATCCCCCATTTTCCTCCCCATTTCCCTCCACTCCACTCATTCAAACATGTTTGAATGATTCAAACTCTTATCTCTATACATAGGCACTCATTTGAATTGTTGACCCATTCAAACTCCTACTTTCAAGTGCCATAGCCAAATTCAACTCTCCACTCCCCTTGACGCAAAAACAAACCCCAAAATGCTCTTCATACTGCTCGAACCTCCTCCCTCTTGGAACTCTTTTGACGCAAACTCTCCACCTGCTTCCATGCATTACCTTGCCACTCCACCACTTCTTTTCTTGTTTCTCATAAATTCTCTTAAGGCCTAGCTCCCCTAGCTCTCCCCTAAAGGCTTAAAGACAAAAATTTTTACCAAGGCTCCTAACTAACCCCAAGGTTTCCCAAAGCCCCCAAACACACTCTAAGAACATGCAAAACATACTAGCACATAGAAATAAATTAAAAATGTGTGACCCCTAAATCCTGGATGTTACATAGATCGCGGGAAAGTGAAAGTTAATAAGTAGCCATTTTCATTCGGATAAACCAAATCTGAGGTAAGTATGCAAATAAACTTATCTATATTGAATTGAATATATGTATTCATATGATTATCGATGAAAATGACTGAGCATAAGATGATAAGAGCGTGAAATCTGAAAATAGTTTGATATAGTGTTAAAGCTGAAAAGTCCCGTATGAACCTAGGAATAGATAGGATTAGCTATGTCATGACATAGGTATTTGTTCTGTTTTATCATGTAAGACCACGTCCGGGACATTGGCGTTGATTTGAAATTTTGTGTAAGACCTCGTTTGGGACGTAGCATCAATATGAATTATATGTAAAAGACCTTGTCTGGGACGTAGGCATCAATATGAACTTTATGAGTAAGACCATGTCTGGGACATCGACATCATATTCACTCGTGTAAGACCACGTCTGGGACGTCGGCATCGTTATGATCTATACGTGTAAGACCCTATTTGGGACAGTGGCATCGATATACGAGTGCATGTAAGACCTCGTCTGGGACGTTGGCATTTTCCAAACTTTTTGAGTATCCTACTAGGTTCCTAAGGGTTCAACGGGCAAGTCTGCAATACGAATGTTATATCTGAGCTATGATCCATTAAGTGAATGAATATCCGATTCAGGTATGTTGAATGTGCATTAAGTATGCATGAAAGGTAAGTACCTATATGACTTTGGTATGAAGAAGAGTATGATTGAGAATGAGAATGTGAATCTCAAAATGTTGAATGTGGCAAATGTGACCATAAGTTTATGAACCAAGTTATATATGTAATAGTTGCTAAGTGATCGATATATATGTGCCAAGATGTTTATTTGTATATGACTTACTAAGCTTTTGGAAAGCTTACTCTGTGTTTATTTTCTTTATTTTATAGGTCGTCGAAGCTACTGAAGGCTCGGGATTGTCAAGGATCATCATCACACTACAAAAACTTATTTTGGTACCCTTTTGAAAATGTATATGGCTAATTATGCTATATATAGACTAGATATGTGTATATGTTTTTGAAAGTGAACTTAGCCATGTGTTTTGGCAAGTTAATTTGGTTCATATTATGCTTTGATGAATGTGGCATATGTATGGTTTTGGTATGGTTTAAATACCCATGAAATAGCCAGGTTTATGGTTAGTTAAATGATGAAGTTTTGCTTTGGTTATGTATTTGTTATTATTTGAAAGATGATATGAATGATTTGGCTATTAAATGCACGGATTGGAGGAACAAATTAGTATGTTATTGGTTGCCATACATGCATGATGTGTCTTGCTATATTTTGCCTATAGGTGGGACCCTTATGGCTGGAAGTTTGGACTCGTAAATGGCCTATAATGTCACATGGTTGAGGCACACGGGCGTGCCTAAGACCGTGGGTAAATTGGCAGAATACGACTTAAATTGCACAGGGCTTTGACACGGGTGTGCTTGATGGCCGTGTGAGAAATGGCAGTATGTGATTTAGTAGTACACGGCCATAGCACACGGGCGTGCTTGGTGACCATGTTGATTTAGCAGAATACTACCACGGAGAGGTCACACGGGTGTGTCATGCAGTCGTGGGTGATGCACAGCCTACCCCCACGGCCGTGTGTCCCCTATATGTTAGAAAAGTTTCAAATTTTTATGAAATTACTTATGTGTTTTGATTTAGTCCTGACTCAGTTTATAAGCTTGCTTAAGGTCTCGATGACCTACTTAAGGGACATTATGATTGATATTGATGAATGGTTGTACGATTAATTCTATAAATGTTTTTAATCTATTTGGTAATGCCTTTAACCCTAATCCGATGATCAGACACGGGATAGGGGTGTTACATTTGGTTGGTATCAAAGATACGGTTTAGTCGATTCTCGGACTAATGTAGCGTGTCAGAGTCTAGTTATACATGCCATATATTTGAACTGTGATAGTGTGATGAATCCTGACGTATAAAATGTGATTTCTATATAGCAATGGATCCCGAAAGAGCCGTAGCTGACGACGTAGAAAGTAATGCGCCTACTTCCGCGCAAGGGACACTGCCCTCTGATTTGAGATCGGCTACGAGCGGTCAGGAGGGAGAAGCTAAACAAGCTTTCTTCCAAATGATGAGTGAGTGGTTCACTCAGTTCGTAAAGAATAACCCCACTATTTCGCAACATTTGCCCCGGTTAATCCCCCTCAGACTACAGTTATGCCACCAGTTATGTATCCGGATCTATTAAATAAGCCTCCGATTGACAAGATTCGTAAGTATGGGGCTAAGAATTTCAAGCTACTAATGCTGATGATGCTAAAAAGCTGAGTTCTGGCTAGAAAACATGATCCGGGTATTTGATGAAATGTCTCTAACTCCAGAAGAAAGTATTAAGTGTGTGGTATCATTACTCCGAGATGCATCTTATTAATGGTGGAAAACCTTAATTTTCGTTATTTCGAGAGAATGAGTCACATGGGATTTCTTTCAGATTGAGTTCTTGAAGAAATATATCAGTGAAAGATTCATCGATCATAAGCGAAAAGAATTTCTAGAACTAAAGCAAGGACGTATGACTGTTACAGAATATGAACGAGAATTTGTCAGGTTGAGTTAGTACGCTCGTGAATGTGTATCATCTGAAGTTATAATGTGCAAAAGATTTGAAGATGGTCTTAATGAAGACATCCGTTTGCTAGTCAGGATATTAGAAATAAAAGAGTTTGTTACACTCGTTGATCGAGCATGGAAAGCTGAAGCACTTAGGAAAGATAAAAGAAAAGCTAAAATGAAGCCCGAGATATGAGAAAGAGATTTCAGAATAAATCATTTTAGTCTGCTTCAAAGAGATACAGAGATGATCAAAGTCGTTCCTGAGAAAATACGGGACATTTGAACAGAAATAGAGCTAGATCGCAAATGAGTTCCAAAACTCCAGTAATTCCAATGGCCAGCATTGGTAATGTTCGACCCGAGAGACCCGAAAGTAGACATTGTGGAAAAAGACATTCGGGAAGCTGTAGATTAAATGACAGAGCTTGCTTTAGATGTGGATCGCTTGATCATTTTATCCGTGATTGCCCTGAGCCTTTCGAACCAGAGACTGTTCAGAATTCGAAATCTGATATTGCACCTGCGAGAGGTCAAACATCAAAGAATGTAAAGAATGTTAGTGGTAGTCGAGGTGCACGGGAGACACTGTGGTAAGATCTGAAGCTAGAGTGCCTACCAGGCATATGCTATCCGAGCTTGTGAAGAAGCTTCATCACCTGATGTCATAACGGGTACTTTTACTCTTTATGATACTTCTGTGATTGCTTTGATAGACCCTGGTTCTACGCATTCATATGTATGCATGAATTTATTATTCAGCAAGACTTCGCCTGTAGAGTCTACTGAGTTTACTATAAAAGTATCGAACCCCTTAGGTAAAAGTGTCCTTGTTGACAAAGTATGCAAGAACTGTCCGTTAATGTTTTGAGATATCTATTTTCCTACTGATCTGATTCTTTTGCCATTTGATGAATTCGATATTATTTTGGGAATGGATTGGTTGTTTATGCATGATGCCGTTGTGAACTGTAAAAGAAAATCTATTAATTTAAGAAGTCCAAATGATGAGACTGTACATATTGAGTCTGATGATTTGAATGGATTGTTTACTGTGATATCCATTTTGAAAGCTCAGAGTTATGTGAAAAAGGGGTATGAATCATATTTTGCTTATGTGATTGATTCAAAAGTATCCGAGAAGAAAGTTGAATCAGTACCCATTGTTTGCGATTTTTCTGATGTGTTCCCTAAAGAGTTATCGGGTTTACCTCTGATTCGTGAAGTTGAATTTGGTATTGAATTGTTGCCTGGTACGACACCTATTTCGATAGCTCCATATAGGATGGCACCAACAGAGTTGAAAGAGTTAAAGTCACAGTTGCAAGAGTTGACTGATAGAGGGTTCGCTAGACCGAGTTTCTTGCCTTGGGGTGCTCCTGTTCTGTTTGTGAAAAAGAAAGATGGCACGATGAGAATGTGCATTGATTACCGTCAGTTGAATAAGGTGACCATAAAGAACAAATATCCATTGCCCATAATTGATGATTTGTTTGATCAATTAAAAGGAGCTACTGTGTTTTCCAAGATTGATTTTAGATCGGGATACTACCAATTGAGAGTTAAAGATTCAGACATTCCGAAAAATGATTTTAGAATGAGGTACGGGCATTATGAGTTTTTAGTTAAGCCATTCAGACTAACCAATGCTCCTGCTGTTTTTATGGATTTAATGAATAGAATTTTTAGACCGTATTTGGACCAATTTGTTGTTGTTTTCATTGACGACATTTTGATTTACTCACGTGATGAGAATGAGCATGCAGAACATTTGAAAATTATGTTGCAAACTTTGAGAGAAAAGCAATTGTACGCAAAATTCAGCAAATGTGAATTCTGGTTGAATGAGGTCAATTTTCTGGGGCATATTGTGTCAGCTTCTGGGATTCGTGTTGATCCAAGCAAGATTTCTACTATTCTGAATTGGAAACCTCAGAAGAACGTATCTGAAGTTTGTAGTTTTCTGAGTTTAGCTGGTTATTACCGCAGATTTGTTAAAGGCTTCTCGACTATAGCTACTCTGTTGACTAGATTACTTCAGAAGGATGTCAGATTTGAATGGTAGGATAAATGTCAAAAAAGTTTTGACCAGTTGAAAACTTTGTTAACAGAAGCTCCAGTGTTAGTACAACCAGAATCGGGTAAGGAATTTGTTGTTTACAGTGACGCTTCATTAAACGGTCTGGGATGTGTTTTGATGCAAGAGGGCAAAGTGGTAGCTTACGCTTCGAGACAATTAAAGCCTCATGAAAAGAATTATTCGACACATGACCTTGAGCTCGCTGCGATTGTGTTTGCACTTAAAATTTAGCGTCATTGTTTGTACGGTGAGAAATGTCATGTGTTTTCAGATCATAAAAGTCTGAAATATCTAATGACCCAGAAAGATTTGAATCTGCGTCAAAGAAGATGGTTAGAACTGTTAAAAGATTACGAGCTTGAGATAGATTATCACTCAGGCAAAGCAAATGTGGTTGCCAATGCGTTGAGTTGAAAGTCATTGTTTGCACTATGTGCTTTGAATGCTCAGTTTGATTTGTCTGATGATAGTTCTGCAATAGCTGAATTGAGAGCGAAATCATTATTTGTACAGCAAATATGTGATGCTCAGAAGGTTGATAATGAATTGTTATTGAAACGAGCTCAATGTGAATTTAATTTTGAATCTGAATTTTGAGTTGTTGATGATTGTTTGAGATTCCGAGAATGAATCTGTGTTCCACAAAATTCGGAGTTGATTTAGTTGATTTTGGGATAAGCACATAACAGTCGTATATCTGTCCATCCAAGTTGTACAAAGATGTATCATTATTTGAAGCAACACTATTGGTGGTCAAGCATGAAACGAGACATTTTTGAATTTGTTTCAAAATGCTTAGTTTGCCAACAAGTGAAAGCCGAACATCCAGTTCTGTCTGGGTTGTTACAACCGATTCTGATTCCTGAATGGAAATGGGATAGAGTAACTATGGATTTTGTTTCTGGGTTGCCTCTGACACCAAGAAAGAAGGATGCAATATGGGTCATAGTTGGCCGATTAACTAAATTTGCCCATTTTATTCCCGTAATATCTAATTACTCGCTTGAAAGATTAGCTGAACTTTATATTTCGAGATTGTGAGATTGCACGGGTGCCACTATCTATTGTGTCAGATAGGGATCCGAGATTCACATCGCGATTCTGGAAGAAATTGCAAGATGCTTTGGGTACGAAATTGCATTTCAGTACAACTTTTCATCCGCAAACGGATGGTCAATCGGAGTGAATTATTCAGATTTCTGAAGATATGTTAAGATGTTGTATATTAGAGTTTAATGGTTCGTGGGAACAATACTTGCCCTTGATTGAATTTTCGTATAACAATAGTTTTCAGTCGAGCATCAAAATGGTACCATATGAAGCTTTATACAGACGTAAATGTCGTACACCCCTATATTGGAATGAACTCAGTGAGAATAAGTTACACGAGGTCAATTTGATAAAAGATACCGAATAGAAAGTGAAACTGATTTGAGATTGTTTGAAAGCAGCATCTGATCGTCAGAAGTCCTATGCAGACTTAAAATGAAAAGATATAGAATTGGAGATCGGCGACAAAGTATTTCTGAAAGTGTCTCCGTGGAAGAAAGTGCTCCGATTCGGACGTAAAGGCAAGTTAAGTCCAAGATTCATCAAACCGTATGAGATCATTAAACGTGTTAGGCCTGTTGCATATAGATTGAAGTTACCCTCTTAATTAGAAAAGATTCACAATGTATTTCACGTTTCGATGCTCCGTAGATATCGGTCTGATCCATCACATGTGATTGCCCCGTCTGATACTGAAATCTGATCTGATATGACATACGAAGAGGAACCGATCCGTATCTTAGCTCGTGAAGTGAAAGAGTTAAGAAACAAGAAAATTCCATTAGTAAAAGTATTGTAGAATCGACACGGATTGGAAGAGGCTACATGGGAGCCTGAAGATTCAATGAGACAGCAACATTTGAATCTATTTAACGGTAAGATTTTCGGGGATGAAAATCCCTAAGGGGGAGAATTGTAACAGTCCAGATTATATTCTAGTCGGAACAGTGGTTTTGGGACCACAAATCTAAGCCCGTATAATAATTTAATATTTTATTCTGTGCTGTTGATATGTGAATTAGCATGTGGTAAATTTTCGTAAGCGAATTTGTCTGTTTGCTTGTTTAATTTGACAAAATGACTGAAATGCATTGAATGTGAAAGTTGCATGATAATTGTTAAGTATCAAGATGTTATGGCTCTTAAAAGAGAAGGCCTTATGAGGCAATAAGACTATTATTTAGATAGTGGATGGAGAATGGTCAAATGTGCGCTTGTTCTATATATTTTCTTGTATTATGTGAAAGGGGTATTTTAGTAAATGGAATAATAATATAAGTATAATAAAAGAAACAAAGGAAAGATGATAGTTATCATCTTTTATGAGTGCCGAAATATTGAAGAAAAGAAAAAGAAGAAGTTGAGCTAGGTTTCGACAATTGTAAGCTTGAATTTGAGGTTAGTTTTTGATTCATTTTTTATAATTTCTATGTTTTCGTAATCGTTGCTTTGAATGCTTCTAAACCCATGCTTCAATTTTGAAGATTGATGATGTTTTTGAAATAAGACTTTGATGAACCCATGTGATTTGTGATGTTTAGTAGTGAAATATGAAATATATGTATTTGATGAACATGTTTTGTTCTTGAAGTTTTGATGAATTTAGCTAAATAGGGCTAAATTGTGAAAATGGTAAATTGAAGGACTAAATAGCAAATTTGATTAAATATTTGGGCTTATATAGTCACTAGAGAGGTTCGTCCAAGCATGTGTGTGTGGATTTTGTGAATTTGATGTTTTGAGAATAATGGACTAAATTGATAAAGTGTGCAAATATGAGGGTTAAATTGTAAATAGCCCAAAATATATGTGTATGGAGTGAATTGAATGAAATAGTGAATAAAAAGGGTTAATTTTGAATATGTTTAGATCAAGAACCGAGGAAAACAGACTTAGACAATGGGAAAGCAAAAGTTAACGAGTAGCCGTTTTCATTCTGATAAACCGAATCTGAGGTACATCACTATGCAAATAAACTTATCTGTATTGAATTGAATATATGTATTCATATGACTATCGATGAAAATGACTGAGCATAAGATGATAAGAGCGTGAAATCTGAAAATAGTTTGATATAGTGTTAAAGCTGAAAAGTCCCGTATAAACCTAGGAATAGATAGGATTAGCTATGTCATGACATAGGTATTTGTTCTATTTTATCATGTAAGACCACGTCCGGGACATTGGCGTTGATTTGAAATTTCATGTAAGACCTCATTTGGGACGTAGGCATCAATATGAATTATATGTAAAAGACCTCGTCTGGGACGTAGGCATCAATATGAACTTTATGAGTAAGACCATGTCTGGGACATCGGCATCATATTGACTCGTGTAAGACCACATCTGGGACGTCGGCATCGTTATGATCTGTATGTGTAAGACCCTGTCTTGGATAGTGGCATCGATATACGAGTGCATGTAAGACCTCATTTGGGACGTTGGCATTTTCTGAGCTTTTTGAGTATCCTACTAGGTTCCTAAGGGTTCAACGGGCAAGTCTGCAATACGAATGGTATATCCGAGCTATGATCCATTAAGTGAATGAATATCTGATTCAGGTACGTTGAATGTGTATTAAGTATGCATGAAAGGTAAGTACCTATATGACTTTGATATGAAGAAGAGTATGATTGTGAATGAGAATGTGAATCTCAAAATGTTGAATGTGGCAAATGTGACCATAAGTTTATGAACCAAGTTATATATGTAATAGTTGCTAAGTGATCGATATATATGTGCCAAGGAGTTTATTTGTATATGACTTACTAAGCTTTTGGAAAGCTTGCTCTATGTGTGTTTTCTTTGTTTTATAGGTCGTTGAAGCTACTAAAGGCTCGAGATTGTCTAGGATCGTCATCACACTACAAAAACTTATTTTGGTACCCTTTTGAAAATGTATATGGCTGATTATGGCATGTATAGACTAGATATGTGTATATGTTTTTGGAAGTGAACTTAGCCATGTGGTTGGCAAGTTAATTTGGTTCATATTACGCTTTGATAAATGTGGCATATGTACGGTTTTGGTATGGTTTAAATGCCCATGAATTAGCCAGGTTTATGGTTAGTTAAATGATGAAGTTTTGCTTTGGTTATGTATGTGTTATTATTTGAAAGATGATATAAATGATTTGGCTATTAAATGCACGGATTGGAGGAACACATTGGTATGTTATTGGTTGCCATACATGCATGATGTGTCTTGGTATATTTTGCCTATAGGTGTGACCCTTATGGGTGGAAGTTTGGCCTTGTAAATGGACTATAATGTCACAGGGTTGAGTCACACGGGCGTGCCTAAAATCGTGTATAAATTGGCAGAATATGGCTTAAATTGCACACGGCTTCAACACGGGCGTGCTTGATGGCCGTGTGAGAAATGGCAGTATGTGATCTAGTAGTACATGGCCATAGCACACGGGCGTGCTTGGTGACCATGTTGATTTTGGCAGAATACTACCACGGAGGGGACACACGGGTGTGTCATGTAGTCGTGGGTGAAGCACGGCCTACCCCCATGGCCGTGTGTCCTCTATATGTTAGAAAAGTTTCAAATTTTTATGAAATTACTTATGTGTTTCGATTTAGTCCCGACTCAATTTATAAGCATGCTTAAGGTCTTGATGACCTACTTAAGGGACATTATGATTGATATTGATGCATGGTTGCATGATTAATTATGTAAATGTTTCTGATCTATTTGGTAACGCCTTTAACCCTAATTCGGTGATCGGACACGGGATAGGGGTGTTACACGAAGCAGAACTGAAGCCACATTCACGAGGCAGGCAAGTTTAAAATCGGAGATCATGTACTATTAGACAAAGCAGACCCACAAATATCTCCACCTGATCCTAACACAAGCAAGGAAATCCCTTTTAAGGTAATCAATGTCTCCCCATACGGAACAATCGAGGTAAGTAATCCCATGTTTGGCACTTTGAAAATAAACGCTACTCTTCTTAAACTCTATCATGACAATGGAACTGCTAACACGTGGAAGGATTTTCAACTCCTCAAACCACCATGAAT
This sequence comes from Gossypium rotundifolium, assembly GCA_025506655.1. Lineage (NCBI taxonomy): Eukaryota > Viridiplantae > Streptophyta > Magnoliopsida > Malvales > Malvaceae > Gossypium > Gossypium rotundifolium. The sequence goes on along the minus strand of CP106733.1, from coordinate 96,771,015 downwards.
ATACAAAGGATAGGAAAGTCTAGCTTAAGACTATAAACGAGCGCTTCTCGGGAGGCAACCCGAGTTCTAACCCTATTAACTTCTACATTTTTCATTTTATTTTTATCTTATTTATTTTATTTCATTTTTTATAACACATAACTATAAACTAACCAAAAGTACAGAATTTCAAGCCACACAGCCTTGCACACAGCCGTGGCCGTGGCCATGTGAATGCATCGAATCTCCGTACTGACATAGGAGAGATGGTACGAGTCAGAACAAATCAATTTTCAATTCACAGACTCAACCACCACGACACGGCCGTATGATGCAACCGTGGCTGACATTGTGAGTTCATACACGGGTGGGGCAAACTAAACATGGGCATGCGAGGCGACCATGGTCATATTGACTTACCAAGAACGGGCATGAAAAATTGAATACAGGCGTGGGAGAAATGATACGACCCATAACACAAGGCGTGAGGGCAGCCGTGTGACTCAACACGCCCACGGTACACAACCTTGGGGAGGCATTAGAGTTGAAATCTATTTAAACCACCACCCCTCCTCCCCTCTCTACTTATTCCCAAACCTCTCTTTCTACACCTCTCTGGTTCTCTCTTAAATTTCCTTTCACGTTCATCTTTCAAAACCCTTGACCACCATATCTATGCTGAAGAAGAAGAAGGATCAAAGCACAGTATCCCCGCGGGAGATCGACCTACATAAGTTCATGTCGGGTGCCTCATTCAATCTACAAGCCAAGGGTTTTTGAGACCTTTTCAGTCTCATTTTTCTCTTCTCTTCTCCTTTATTTTCCTTCTTTTTGACTTTTTTATGCTTAATTCATATTATTTTCTTTTAGTTTCTTGGTTTTAGGTTCTTAAGGCTGCTAGGGAATCACGCACCACGGCCTTAGAAATCACACCCACGTTATGAACCATCTTATAATAAGGACTTTTCCGTCCATTTACCTTTTCTTATAAGTTTATTTTCCTTCACTTTAGCTTGCTTTTCTTTAAATATTTATTTAGTATATTTTGAACCTTTATTATTAATTCCTGGCTAATTCTTCACGAGCTCCCTAATTTCTTCATCTAGCGCAGAGCTCGTTAGTTACCACTACCCCAAAAGATGACACCTCCGACTTAAGAAATCCATCCAACATTTCAGGAAGTTTCACTTCTCCCCATATCTTTTGATTTTCTTATTATATACTATTATCTGTCTTTGTACATTGAGGACAATGTACATCTTAAGTGTGTGGGGGGTGAAAGTTTATGCCTAACTTTTTGCATGATTCTCAAATCCCTGAATGATATATTGTCTTAAGTAATCTTCTCATATTACTAATTAGGATGAAATTTCCCTGATTTATGATTTTTATTTATATGCCTTAGATTAAGTCATAGTTTATTGTACATTGATGATTTAAACTTTAAGATACTAGAGAATCAAGCATGATAAGTCCATTTTTCAAGAATCAAAAAAAAAAATTTCTAGGTTGTTGAACTAAATTTGAATATTACCTTGAAGTTTGAAATTTATAGGGATTGATATCAAAAACCCATAATTTTTGTGAGATTTTGAGCCTTATACAGCATATATTGTTTTTGATGCTCACTTTATTGATTATGAGTGTGTCAACGCTGAATTGTTATTCTATAATTTGCCACGATTATACATGTCAATACCACATTTTTTATTTGATATATTGAGATTAGAAAGGCACCTAGGTTTTAACCCACTCACTCCACTAAAAACCTACCTTCATAATTAACCCCTAGTGAACCCCTTTGATCCTAACAATCCTTTTTATTGATTCACCCACTAATATTAACCTAAAACCCCGCTCGTATTTGTTATCACCATTCCTTTTGACTATTTTTTTGTCGAGATTTGATTTGAGCAGTTGCCTAACTATGTTCTTTATTTCCGTTGTTAAAGTTCTTTCTTATTAAAATTTTGACTTGTTATTAAAAAAACACGAAGTATATTCATTATTAGTTTTATGTTTTAGGAGCTTATACGTTCAACATCTTGAAGAAGAAGCTCGTATTATTAGTATTTTAAATTTTTATGTGATGTAATTATTTAGGTTATTAGTTCATTTTTCTAGTTAGGTAATTTGTCAATTCAATCTTGATTCTAACCCTTCTAATTTAGCCTTTATCCACACCATTAACCCAAGCCCCATTACAACCCTATTAAAGACCTTTTGATTTGTGTATCATCTCATATTACAGTGATGGAGATTTGATTTTCAGGCAAGCCTATGGGATTAACTTTCCAGGTTCGACTTATGAGTGTTTATTCTTGAACCTTAAACACTTCGAGTGCTTTGAGTGAATCTTTAGCAAGAATGTCAATCCTCGTCAGTTTTAAATCAAAGGTAATTATTTAGATAAGGGGAGAAACCTATGTTTTCGTGCTACAAATATATGACTTAGAATTGGTTGAATCTTTAGGAGTCTTTGAGTTAAATTATCCATGTATGAATTGTCTATGAATTATGATGAGACATTGTTGATGAGGATTATTGATAAACCGTAAAAGTAACATATTTTAAACCCATATTTATTATGCTTTTAGGATGATTTAGCACATATTTATGTAAAAAGGTGCTTTTAATCCTTTCTTTTCATTTTTCTACTCAGGAAAGCACCCGAGGACGAAAAGAACAAGAAACAGGCTTAAAACGGGCCAATTTGGGACAAAGAAGAAATCGACACGGCTTGTACTTCAAGCAACATGGCCGTGCCTCAAAAATTAACTAAGACACGACCATGGCACGATTTACATAGACGTGCCCCAATCAACAAAATCAAGGCACGGCCCAACCACGATTTACACGGAGTGTGCCATGGCCGTGTCCTTGTTACGGGAGAGAGCAACTTCACTCCGATTTGGATACTTAGAGCCAAAGAAACACTTTTCAAAGCCTATTCAAACACCGAGTAGGAATCAGACTTAATTTAGGACACTTAGGGACCAAGTAAAGGATTCTGAAAGCCTATATAAACACCCTGAGTGCATCCTAAGAGGGGGCGATTAGCTAGGCCAAGGAGTCGAGCCAGAAAGATCACATTTGTGGGAATCATTCGAATATAGCCAGTTGATCCATCTCAAGAAGCCGGATTCTACTCAAGACGGTGGATTTCTCCTTCAATACCTTCTGGGGGTTTTAGGGATTTCTTATGTTTTGTTTTATATTTTCTCTTGAGATTTTTTTATTCATTATGAACTAAACCCTTCAGATACCTAAAAGGGATGAAACCTAGATGAATTTTGTTATTATTTTCTGAATTATATGATAAGTACTTAGTTTGTTCTTAATTATGTTGCTTAATCTAAATCTGATGCGCTTAGGTGGAGGAGGAATAGACCCTGCTTAAGAGTAGATCTAGCATAATTAAGCAGAGTTGATCAAACGCCTAGAGATAGGGTTACGAGATTTTGCCGAATTAGGGTGAAGCCTAATATGGGAATCCATTTATCGATTTACTACTATTCTAGGGGGTTATTATAAGCGAACGAGAGTTCCACTAATTAACCTAGGATTAGACGTTATTGGCCTCGAGAGAGTGTTTAATATAGGTTAGGGAGTCCTACGGATCAAGCTAAGTAAGGAAATCATATGATTCAGTAATTAGTAACAAGTGAAGTCTAGGTGGATTCTTCCTAAGGGTATTGTCGTAATCAATTGAGTTTCTTCAAGTTGTTTCCCAAGTCATTCTTTTTGTCTTTGTGTCTTTCGCTTAGTAGTCGTAAATTAGTTAAAGCAACCAATCACTTTATATTTTAGGCTAAATAATAAAAAGAAAGTGAGTATTAGTACTTTTAGTTCCTTTGGGTTCGATAATCCGGTCTTGCCTAAGCTATGCTACTGTTCGATACGTACACTTGCCTTTATGTCGTTGTCAGAGTTAGTTTCCAGGTTTGATCATTCTATTTATAAATTTTAAAGCTCTAATTTCAGTGATCAAGTTTTTGGCGCCGCTGCCGAGGAACTAAAATATTAAGAAATCTCTATTTTTATTACTTTAGCCATTATTTTTTATTTATTTTATTTAATTATTTTTTACTAATTTTATTTTTTCTTCCTTTTTCCTAACAGGTACCTCTAGTTTATGACTAGAAGGAACCCGATAGGACCTCTAGTATATGGCAGTGAAATTGAAGCTACCGCTCGGAGAAATCACAGAGAAATTAGGCGAGTTCTAAATTACTCAAAAGAAGAGCGAGAAGATAAATCCAATCCTATTGAAGGGATGGACGAGAATAACCCACCACGAGATGTGGCGGATGCTCTGCGCACTATGTATGATTATGCTAAACCCAATTTGATAGGAGCAGAATCTACTATTGTTAGGCCTACTATAGCTGCTAATAATTTTGAATTAAAGCCTAATACAATACAAATGATTCAACAATTTGTTCAGTTTGATGGTTTGCAGGACGAAGACCCGAACACTCATATAGCAAATTTTTTAGAGTTCTGCGATACTTTCAAAAGAAATGGCATTTCTGATGATGCCATTCGTCTTCGGTTATTTCCCTTTTCATTAAGAAATAAAGCCAAGCAGTGGTTGAATTTGTTACCACGAGGGTCAATAACTACATGGGAACAAATGACCGAAAAAATTTTATTAAAATATTTTCCACCGGCCAGAACATCTAAATTACGGAATGATACTTCTTCTTTTGTGCAGATGGATTTAGAGACATTATACGATGCATGAGAGAGATACAAAGATCTCTTGAGGAGATGCCCACACCACGGATTACCATTATGGCTTCAAGTCTAAACCTTTTACAATGGTGTAAATCCCTCAACGAGACAATTAATTGATTCAGCCGCTAGTGGAACCTTGAATAATAAAACTCTTGAAGCAGCTTACGAGTTCATTGAAGAGATGTCGTTAAATAATTATCAGTTGTAGGTTACAAGGACAAAACCAACAAAATTAGCCAGAGTCTACAACATTGATGCAGTAACCATGCTATCAAATTAGGTAGGGATGATGAATAAAAAGCTTCACAGTTTATGTTCTTGGCAGATACACCCAGTCATGCAGTGCGACACAAGTGGAACTGTGGTGAATCCTGAGTACCCACCCTACCAACTAGGAGCAGAGAACGAACAGACAAACTATATAGGTAATAATTTTTTATCCAATAATAATCCTTATAGTAATACTTACAATCCAGGTTGGAGGAACAACCCAATTTTCTCATGGGGAGGTCAAGGAAATCAAGGAAATAAAAGATAGCAACCTCATCAAAACTTCCAAAATCAGCCTTATCCACAAGAGAAGAAACCAACCCTCAAAGAGATGCTAACAAAATTTTCAGCAGACATAGAGAAGCGTATCCAAGAAACTAAGAAAGCAATTAAGAGCAACGAGAATCGAATGGGGGAACTTGTGAAGTCAGTCAAGGAAGTCACGAATGCAGTCGAACAACTCGCAAAGCTGATGTCAGAATGACCGCTAGGACGTCTACCAAGTAACACCGAGATTAACCCAAAGGAGCAAATTCAAGCCATCTCAGCTCAAGACAGTAAGGAGTTAGATGAACCAAAATCAATACAAGAAAACAAGGTAGACAAAGGTAAGACAGAGTTAAGACAAGAAAAGCCAAAGCGGGTAATCAAGGAGTTCCAACCTCGCATACCTTATCCCGAAGCGATAAAAAGAGACGATTCAGAGGAACAGTTCGGTCAGTTTCTTAAACTCTTAAAGAAAATACATATTAACTTACCTCTTCTTGAAGCTCTTTTTCAGATGCCAAATGCGAGGAAATTCTTAAGACAGCTCATGACTAACAAATGCAAATTAGATGAAGAGCACCGCATGGAGTTAAACATAGCATGCTCATCAATGTTACAAAATGGACTACCACGAAAGTTAAAAGACCTAGGGAGTTTTACAACTCCATGTTTAATTGGTAGTCTAACTATTAATAATGCGTTAGCTGATTTAGGAGCAAGCATAAACGTCATGCCTTATTCATTGTTTAAATGGCTAGGTCTAGGGAAGCCCAAACAAACTAGGATGAGTATACAATTAGCTGATAAAACTGTTAGAATTCCTAGAGGCATTATTGAAGATGTTCTTGTCAAAATAGATAAATTTGTTTTCCCAGTAGATTTTGTTGTTTTAGATATGGATGAAGATAATACCATCCCCTTAATTGTAGGAAGTCCTTTTCTAGCAACTGCCAAGACTGAAATTGATGTTGCCACAGGAGAACTCATACTTTGTGTAGGAGACGAATCAATCAGTCTTCAAGCCCTTGACTCGGCCAGAATAATAATCGATGAAGGTGAGAAAGTAAATATAGATGATAATCAAATTGTTCAATTTTCATCGCAGCAAACACCACATAACGACAACCCCGAGCCGACTCATAATACCCAAAACAACAAAGAAGAATCCTACAAAGGATAAGACCTTAGGATTGACAAATTTGAAACTTTAAAGAAAAGCCGGATATACACAACGTAAAACTAGAGGAACCACCAAAAGAGCTCGTAGGAACATCAAACCACTACAAAATAGGAGACCAGGTACTGTTAGCCAAAGAAGATCTGCACATCACCATAACAGACCTGAAGATAAAGGGAGAAATACTTCTTAAGGTACACAATATCTTCCCCCATGAAACAGTCGAGGTAAGCAATCCAATATTCAGCATTTTTAAGGTAAACATTTCTCGACTTAAACCTCATCAAGAAAATAAAATTTTAAACAAGAGGGAAGATATTCAAACCTTCAAACCTCCTTAATTTTTCTAAATCAAGAAAGGTCCAGCTTAAGACTATAAACGAGCACTTTTCGGGAGGCAACCCGAGTACTAACATGAATTTTTACTCTGCAGTCTTAGTTTTATTTTTATTTCTACTTTCTCTTTTAGAATTTTAATAAACTGAAAGTACAGATTCCCATACCACATGACATAGCACACGGCCGTGGCCGTGGCCGTGTGGGTACCTCGAATCAACGTACTGACATAGTAGAGGCCATGCGAATCCTGGCCCAACCAACTGCAGAAGTCACGGGCTCACCTACTCCACCACCGCCGTGAGAGGCGGCCATGGGACAACACTGCCATTATAGACACGGGCGTGGCATCAGAGGAATGGACGTGGTATACCAAACACGCCTAGCACACAGCCGTGCGATCTAACCGTGTGAAGACACTGACTTATCGAACACGGGCATGGTAACCTGACCACGCCTGTGTAAACAAACATACCCTCCATACACGGGCATGGCACACCAATAGAGGCAAAACTCTATTTAAACCCCATAGCCCTTCCACTTATCCCTATCCTCTTACCTTATAGTTTTCCTTCTTCTCTCTATTTCTTGTCTTAGAATAGGTATTAGACTCTTGAGCTATACTAAAATCATGCTGAAGAAGCCTAAGAAGCCAAGCATTGTCTCCTCAAAGGAGACCTCAACAAATAAGCTCATGCCAGTTGCTTCATCCAAACACCAAGCCAAGGGTCTCCTAGACCATAAATTCTTCTTTATGTTTATTTTCCCCTTTATCATACTTATCTATAATTCTCTTCTGCTTAATATATTTTAAATTCTTTTAGTTTCTTGTTTTTAGGTTCTAAAGGCTGCTTGGGAATCATGCACCACAGCCTTAGAGGTCACACCCACCTCGCGAACCATCCAACAATAAGGACTCCTTAGTCTATTAGTCTTTTCTTTCAATTTCAGTTTTCTTATTATTCTCCTTCTCTTTATTTCCTTTGTCTTTAATTATAGTATTAGTATATTATTAATTTTTCTTTAGATTTCTTGGCTATTTCTTTGTAGGCTACCCAATTTCTTTATCTAGCACAAAGATCATTGGTAGACACCCCACCAGGCCCATAGAGACGCTAACTCCCAAAATCATCCAAAATTTAGGAAGTGTTACTTCTCCATTTTCTTTTTATTACATTAATTCACATCTAATAAACACAAAATATAATATTTAAATATTTCTCCAACTTGAATTCGTGGTCCTGAAACCACCGTTTCGATTAAGGTCAAATTTGATGTGTTACAAACGGGCCTAAAACAGACCAAATTGGGTCAAAATAAAAATCATCACGGCCTGGGCCCAAGACCACACGGTCGTGCCTCCCTAATTTACTCTAACACAGCCTGGTCTCTGAAACACACGGGTGTGTCTCTTCAGCAGACTTGACCACGGCTTGAAATCGATTCACACAGGCGTGCGCCATGGGCGTGTCCCTGTCGTGACAAAGAGAAGTTTCACTTGGATTAGGATATTCAGGGGCGAAGAAACATATTTCGAAGCCTATATAAACACCCTAAGTATAACCTAAAAGGGGGGAACCTATGGCTTTAGTCAGGGGGCATCCAGCTAGGTCAAAGAGGGCAGATTTGTGGAGATGTACTCAAAGATAGCTAGTTGATTCATCTCAAGAAGCTGGAATTATACTCAAGATGGAAGATCTCTCCTTTAATTCCTTCAGGGGATTTTAGGGTTTTTTTTTTTGTTTTATCTTTTCTTTTGAGATGTTTTCTTTTATTGTTATGAGCTAAACCCTCAGATACCTGAAGGGGATGAAACCTAATATGAATCTTGTTATCGTTTGTTGAACTATATGATAAATATTTGACTTGTTCTGAATTATATGTTCTTAATTCTTGTGTTGATATTTTCGAGATATTAATTCAAGTATGATGTACTTAGGTGGAGGAGCAAAAGTCCCTGCCTAAGATTAGATCTAGCACAATTAAGCGGAGTTGATCGCGTGCCTAGGGATAGGGTGACGAGTTTTGCCATATTAGGGTGAAACCTAATATGGGAGTCCATAGATCGAGTTAATGCGATTCTAGGGGTTTTAATTAGAAAGAGATTTCAATTAATTAACCTATGATTAAACGTTAGTCGCCTCAAGAGAGGGATTAATATATGTTAGGGAATCTTACGAATCAAGTCAAGTGAATAAATCGTCTGGTTCAGTGTTAGATAACAAGCTAGGTGGATTCTTCCTTGTGTGTCATCTTAATCAATTGGTTTTTCCTCTAGTTATTTTCCAAATTTCATTCTTCTTTGTCTTATAGTCTTTATTTTAGTAGTTAGTTAATTTAGATTAAACAACAAATTCCCTTAATTCTTATGCTAGATAATAAAAAGAGAGTTAGTATAAGTACTTTTGGTTCCTTTGGGATTTGTCATTTTGGTTTTGCCTAAACTATATTACTGTTCGATAGGTGCGCTTGCCTCCATCATTGTCTTAGTTAGTTTCCACGTTCGATCATTGTTTATATAAATTTTAAGACTCGACAAAACAACTATCATATAGTTAATTAAAGAGCAATGTAATATATGAAATTGAGCAATGAGGCATTAAGTGTGTGATATTAGAAATGAGATCGATATGATTAGCACTTTGTGTGCGAAATAATAGAAGCTTCGACTTATTGATTTGGCACTGTGTGTGTGATACACTATTGATTTGGCACTGTGTATGTGATAGAAGTTTGGTTTAAAGTACAGGCACTAAGTGTGTGATAACATTTATGCTTCGGCTACGAAAATTGGCACTAAGTGTGTGATTAAATCAAACGAATAACAAAAGTTGATTGAAATGTAACATCGAGCATTGAGTGGTATGGAAGGTGAATAACTATGTGTTGGCTAAGGTATGTATTGAACCTTTGTGGTTGATGAAATGGTGTATGGAATTATGAATGGTTGAGTGAGTATATTAGCTTTAGATAAAATGATGTGAATAAATGAGACTTGATCTAAGTGATGAATTAATTTTGTATATTGTATTTGATTTATTAAGTTGAATGTATTATATTACGAACTTACTAAGCTCTTAAGCTTATTGTGTAATGTGTTTCTTTTTTTACAGTGTTAGTAAAGCTAGCTCGGATTCGGGGATCGCCAACGACTCAATCACACTATCAGCTATCTATTTCGGTACTTTTGAAAGATGTACATAGTTGGTATATGGCATGTATAGGCTAGTAGATATGGTGTATTTTAAAATGTTGGACCTTGCCATGTGACATGGCTTGGAAGATAGATGAATTTTGGTTATTATGTGTGAGCTATGTAAATGATGAATGTGGTGTAAAGTAGTGAGTGATGAATATGGTATGATTTATGCTAGAATTGGTTGTTGAGAAATGAGGTTAAAATGTGGAATTATGATATTAATTGCAAGATGTTTGTTTTGCATGATTTAGGATATGAAATTGGTATTTTAGATAGACTTATTTGAGATGAGATTGAGTATGGTTATAGATGGTATAGTTGCTGATGAATTGGTGCTTGTATTAGTATGTTTTGTTTACATTTTGAGGCATGAATTGGTATTGGATTGATGGTTATATGTGATTCTAAGTGTGGATAGTAATTTGGCCTTGAAAAATGGCCTATAATTGCCCACACGGTTGAGCACATGGGCATGTTGCTCGATCGTGTCATGCAGGTTTGTAATTTGGTGCAAAACAGGCTCGACCACGGGCTGGGCACACAGGCGTGTGACTGGTCGTATGGTGCAAGTCAGTGTCGACCATGTGTGAGGCACACGGGCGTATCTTAGGCTGTGTGAACAAGTCAGTATGTATGCCATGTTTTGCCACAGCTTGGACGCACGGGCGTGTCCAAGGCTGTGTGCCTACCCACACGGGCGTGTGACCTCTGCAACTTAGAAAAATGTTAGAATTTCAAAAATTTTTGTATGAGTTCGATTTAGTCCCAACCCCTTTTTAACATGTGTTTAAGGTCTCGTAGACCTCACATATGTTTAAGTTTGGATATGTTTGATTGATGTTTGACTTTGGATTGTGAAATGAATTTCAAATATTCTGGAATGATTGGTAATACATCTTAACCCTATTCCGGTGACAGTTACGGGTTAGGGGTGTTACAGTTTATTGGTATCAGAGCTACGATTTAGTCGATTCTCGGACTAACGTAGCGCGTGTGAGTCTATCTATACATGCCATATATATAATTGCGATAGTGTGATGAATCCTGACGGTTGAAAATATGTTTTCTTCTAGTAAATGGATCTTGATCGAGCAGTTGCTGATGATGTAAAGAGTAATGCGCCTGTTCCTACTCAAGGGATAGCGCCGGCCACATCTAGGCCGAATGATAGTAGCCAAGAGGGAGAGCCTAAGGAAGCCTTCTTTCGAATTATGAGTGAGTGGTTTTCAGAGTTTGTTCAAACAAATCTTGCTACTACACAACCTCCACCCCCACAAGTACCTGTTGTGCCACAAGTGACAGATTCAATCTGATTGAATAGGCCTCCTGTATATAAAACCTGAAAGTATGGGGCCAAAGATTTTAGGGCCATAGCTGATGATGATGATGCCAAGTGAGCTAAGTTTTAGCTCGAGAACACCATCTGAGTGTTTGATGAGATGTCGTTGACTCCTAATGAACGCATTAAATGTGTTGTTTCCTTGTTGAGAGATACGACATATAATTGGTGGAAAATGTTGATATCGTGGTTTTGAGAGAGATAATCACCTGGGATTTCTTTCAAGCTAAATTTCAAAAGAAGTATATCAGTCAACGATTCATAGATAAAAAACGTAAAGAGTTTCTAGAGCTAAAATGAGGCCGTATGTCTGTTACTGAGTACGAATGGGAGTTTGTGAGGTTGAGTCAGTATGCACGTGAATGTGTTTCGACTAAAGCTACTATGTTTAAAAGTTTCATTACAGGGCTGAATGAAGACATTAAATTGTTGGTTGGAATACTTGACATAAATGAATTTGTTGTGTCAATGGAAAGAGCCTGCAAAGCCGAGGAGCTTAGCAAAGAAAAGAAGAAAGCAGATTCCAAGGCTAGAGATGAAAGAAAAAGATTGATGAGTAAGTCGTCTCAACCTTCGACGAAGAGATTTAGAGATGTAAGCAATCGTTCAAATGCTTTTTTGGACATTCGGGTAGAGATCGTGCGAGGCAAAGTGTTGGTCCAAGAAATCAAATTCTACTGAATCAAGCATTGGAAATGTCAAAAGCAACAAGCCTGGGTGTAGACAATGTGGAAGACGACACGTTGGAGAATGCTGGGGCAAGTACAATAATAGAACTTGTTATAAGTGTGGATCCCGAGATCATTTCATTCGAGATTGCCTAGAGTTAGCTAAAAAAGACAATGTTCAGAGTGAGAGACCGAGTAATATGACGTCTAGGGGTAGACCTCCCAAAAACATCAAAAATGTGAGTGGTAGTCAGAAAGGGATGATGAATACATCTATGAGATCCGAGGTGAGAGAACATGCCCGAGCCTATGCTATACGTGCGTGAGAAGAAGCGTTATCTCCAGACGTCATTACTGGAACTTTTACTCTATTTGATACTAATGTGATTGCATTGATAGATCCAGGTTCTACTCATTCCTATGTGTGTGTGAATCTCGAATCAAGTAAGACTCTACCTGTTGAGTCCACTGAATTTATGATTAGAGTATTGAACCCCTTAGGCAAGTGTGTCTTGGTGGATAAAGTGTGCAAGAATTGATGTTTCGGGATGTTTGTTTTTCGGCTAATTTGATGTTACTACATTTTGATGAATTTGATATCATTTTGGGTATGGATTGACTCACTTTGAATAATGCTATTGTGAATTGTAAATGGAAGAGTATTGATTTGAGAAGTCAGAATGGTGAGATAGTTCGAATTGAATCCAATGATTACTATTATATCTTCGATGAAAGCTTTGAACTATGTGAAAAAGGGTTGCGAAGCTTATCTTGAATATGTGATTGATACAAAAGTGATAGAAAAGAAAGTCAAATCTGTGCCTATGGTTTGTGAATCCCCAGATGTGTTTCCTAAAGAATTACTGGGATTACCTCTGATACGAGAAGTTGAATTTGAAATTGAATTAGTTCCAAGGACTACTCCTATCTCAATAGCTCCATATAGAATGGCACCGATGGAATTGAAAGAGTTGAAGTCTAAGTTTCAATAGTTGACCGACAGAGGATTTGCACGATCGAGTTTTTTGCCTTAAGGTGCTCCTGTGTTGTTTGTGAAAAAGAAAGACGGCACTATGAGGATGTGTATTGATTATCGACAGCTGAACAAAGTGACGATAAAGAATAAATATCCATTGCCTCAAATCAGTGATCTGTTTGATCAGTTGAAAGGAGCTACAGTATTTTCTAATATAGATTTGAGATCGGACTATTATCAGTTGAGAGCCAAAGAATCAGATGTGCCAAAAACTGCTTTCAGAACGAGGTACAGACATTATGAATTCTTAGTTATGCCTTTTGGACTAACAAATGCTCCTATAATATTTATGGATTTGATGAACCGGATATTCAGACTGTATTTGGATCGTTTTGTTGTGGTGTTCATTGATGACATTTTGATTTACTCATGTGATGAGGCGCAACATGTCGAGCATTTAAGAATTATGTTACAAACTTTCCGTGAGAAGCAATTGTTTTCAGTGATGCTTCTTACACAAGATTGCATTGTGTGCTAATGAAGGAGGGAAAGGTAGTTGTTTATGCGTAGAGGTAGTTGAGGCTGCATGACTGTAACTATTCGACCTGTGATCTGGAATTGGCTGTTGTAGTCTTTGCATTCAAGATTTGGCATCATTACCTGTATGGTGAGAGGTGTGTGATTTATACCAATCACAAGAGTCTTAAGTATCTCCTTACCCAAAAGGATTTGAACTTGAGATAGAAGCGTTAGATTAAGCTACTGAAGAACTACGATTGTGTGATTGAATATCATCCGAGAAAGGCGAGTGTTGTTATTGATGCCTTCAGTAGAAAGTCTTTAGTTGACTTGAGGGCGATGTTTGCAGAATTTTTGATTTTTGAGGATAGTGTTTTGTTGGCTGAGCTTGAGGTGAAGCCAACCCTTGAATAGCAAATTCGAGAGAGACTGTCGTTCAATGAGATTTTGATCCATCGTATCTGTCAGGTTGAGTTAGGTGTTCTTGGAGATTTTGGTCTCAATGCTGAAGGTGTCCTTTGTTTCAAAGGTTGGATGTATGTTCCAATGGATGAGGATTCAAGACATATGATCCTTACTGAGGCTTAAAGTAGTTCATATGCTATGCATCCTGGTGGGAACAAGATGTATCAGGATTTTCGAGTTTTGTATTGGTGGCTTGGGTAGAAGTATGACGTAGCTAATTTTCTTGGTAGATGTTGTAACACCCCTCACCCATATTCTACGCCGAAATAGGGTTATGGACCATTACCGGACTTGCAACACCTTTAAACAAACATTTCATATACAAATTATCAAATCAAATACAAACCTGTCATAATCAATCATAGTGTCCCTTAAATGAGCCTACAATGCCTTAAACATGCATTGGGAGTGGTTCGAGACTAAATCAAAAACTCAAGAAAATTTTCAAAACATAGCAGTTTTTTCTCCAAAGCAGGGGACACACGCCCATGTGACCAAGCCGTGTGTCTCACACGGCCACCAGACACGCCCGTGTCATAGGCCGTGAGGACATTCGAATTGGGAGCACATGGCCGTGTCCCAGCCCGTGTCCTACCCCGTGTCCAAACAAGTGAGGTTACTGACTTGGGTTACACGACCAACCACATGCCAGTGTGTCTAGCCCATGTTCCCTTTGAAATGGCCACACACGCTCATGTGTCAGGTCGTGTGCTAGGCTGTGCCAAACCTATAGGGTATACTAACTTATGCAACACGGCCAAGTCACACGCCCGTGTGCTAGGCCGGGTGCCAATTAGGGGGTATACTGACTTTTACCACACAGTCGATCACACACCCGTGTGAGACCGTGTGGAGCATACTAACTTCATTTCAATTTCAACAATACAGGACACATGGCCATGTATCATGACCGTGTATCACACACGATTGAGACACACACCATGTTTCTACCCGTGTGGACAAAAATGGGCTATTTACCAAGCCATTTTGCCACCCCATTTGATACACACCTTCACCTACACATATGGCACCAAAACAAAGCATAATAGGCAACCTAAGATATCCAAATCAAACATAATTCCCACCATTTCATCTAAGCATTTCTTAGCTTTAACTTTAATCACAACATCATCAATTCATCAACCATTTCCAAGCAACTAAACACCTCACAAAGTAGCATTAGCACATCTATAAAAATTTTCCAAACATAATTCATTTAGTACCAATTCGCAAGCATGATACTAATTCCACAACTTCATAACATACGTCATATACTTATATATACATACATTATGCTCAAAAATACCAAAACAAGCCAGCTTTCAAGGCTATATACATAAATCAAAACAAATACATTTACAAGCCATCTCAAATGGAAAAACTCACTACCAAACATAACCAACATGACCATAGTTCCTATACATGTCATATGACCAAACCATAAGTTCAAAAGTACCGAAGTAAAGGTTGGATAGTGTGACGATGTCTTCGACGATCCCCGAATCCGAGCTAGCTTTGTATTCACTATAAAACACAAAAAAAATTCACAAAGTAAGCTATAAAGCTTAGTAAGCTCGTATGATATAAACTTAACTAATCACAAATACACCATGCATCCATTTAAACATATCAACATGTAATTTTTAATCACTAACAAACTTTCACATGCTTATTCAAATGCTATTATACAAACTTCATAACTTCTTTGATTTAAGGCTCATACTATGCATGTACATACCTGTACAATCCATAACAAGCTCATACATATTTGGAATACTGTTGAATACTGAATATCTCGCACACTAAGTGTCGTACATAGTTGAAGCTATCTCAAATCGCACACCAAGTACCATACATAGCTGAAGCTATCTCAAATCGCACACCGAGTGCCATACATAGCTGAAACTATTTAGATTTCACACACTAAGTGCCAATACATAGCCGAAGCTTTGTCAAATGTTTTTATACAATTGCGTTCATAAAAAATTCAATATAAAGCATTAAATCTCAATTATAACAATGCTTATTAACATATGAACTTACCTCAGATGATAAAACGATAACGCGGGTCACTAATTTGAAATCTTGTTAGTCCCCCGATCTAAGTCATAATTTTGATTTTCTTGATCTATATAATATCAAATTCAGCTCATTTAATCATCTATTTATTCAATTTAGTCCAAATTTCACTTTAAGGCATATTTACACTTTTTCCCCTAAACTTTCACATTTTTCACAATTTAGCCCTTATTCCATAAAAACACAAATTAGTGAAATTTAAAATTGAACCCATACTAGCCGAATTTCTCTAGCACTCATATCAACCCGTATTTCACATTTATTTCACATTTAACCCCTAAATTAGTACATTTCACAATTTAGCCCCTAATTTGCATTTTCATTAAAAATCACTTAACAAAACTTGTATATCTATCAATAAGCATTCAAAATCTCTCATCAAACATCAAAAAACACATGTATTCATCAATGGAATCAATCAAAATCTTTAACAAATTTGCAAATTAGTCCCTAGGCTAGCTAGACTAAGCTATAATGATCTCAAAAACGTAAAAATCATTAAAAACGGGACAAAAACCATACCTAATTGAAGAAAAATACCATGGGTAAATGTCTAGCCCTAAATAGCTTATTTTTCTTCTTCAAAATTGGTGGAGGTTGAAGATGATGAGAAAATGTTGATTTTGTTTATTTAATTTTAACTTTAATAACTGATTTACATAATTAACCTTTAAAACACTTACTAATTACACCAAATACCACTCCATTATCATCCACTATCTCATAAATGTATTATTTACCACATAATTACTTCCACTTTAAGATTCCATAGCTATTAGACACATTTAGCTAATAGAAAGATAATTCTACATTTTACGCGATTTAGTCCTTTTTATCGAATTGAACAATCAAACGATAAAATTTCTTAATGAAATTTTCATCAAACTATTCTATCATGCTGTATAATTTAAAATAATAATAAAATAAATTTTTTGACCTCAGATTCATGGTCCCGAAACCACTGTTCTGATTTGACCAAAAATGGGCAATTACAAGTGTTTAGTTTTCCAAAGGGTTAAAGCTGTCCATCAACATCCTTCTGGGTTGCTTCAATCGATCAGGATTCCATAGTGGAAATGGAAGCAGATCATGATGGATTTTGTTTCAGGTTTGCCGTTAACTCCATCTTAGAAGGACTCAGTTTGGGTGATAGTGTAACAGCCCATTTTCAATAAATTAGAACAGTGATTTTGGGACCACAAATTTGAGTTTAAAGAATTTATTTTATTATGATTCTATGGTCTACATCATGAAAGTATTACCATATAAAAATTTGGTTAAGAAATTTTATTGTTTACCTACTTAATTTGATAAAAAAGACTAAATCGCGTAAAGTGCAAAAGTTGAGTTCTATTAGCTAAAGGTATTAAATAGTTATAGAACTTTAAAGTGGAATTC
This sequence comes from Gossypium rotundifolium, assembly GCA_025506655.1. NCBI lineage: Eukaryota > Viridiplantae > Streptophyta > Magnoliopsida > Malvales > Malvaceae > Gossypium > Gossypium rotundifolium. The sequence goes on along the minus strand of CP106733.1, from coordinate 96,753,603 downwards.
CTTATGTGGTAATTAGACCACTAATGGTGATAGTGGAATTTGATGGCTTGGTAATATTGAAATTTGTAATAATTTAAAAGGTTAATAAAGTAAATTAATAATTAAATGATAATTAAAATAAGTAAAAAAAAAGCATTCATCTTCTTCATTTCATCAATCCACCGCCAAAAATTCATTTTTCTGCAAAGCTAGGGTTCGGCCACCTTCATCTTTGCTAAATTGGTATGATTTTTGTTCCATTTTTAAATATTTCTACGTTTTTAGGATCATTGTAGCTTAATCTAGCTAGCCCAGGGACCAATTTGTGAAACTGTTAAACTATTAGAGTTTTACCATTGATGAATATGTATGATTTTTGAAGTTTGGTGATAGATAATGAATGGTTTTTGTTAGATAAACAACATTTATAAAGGAATTTTTATGAAATTATCAATTAGGGGCTAAATTGAAAAATGAGATAAATTTGTGGTAAAATTTATGAATTTGTGAAATATATGGGTTGCTATTAGTGTGTACAAAACTTAGGTATGTTTGGGTATGGGTAAAACTGTGTGAATTTTATTTTTCGAGCCTAGGGACTAAATTGTAATGAAATTAAAATTATAGGGGAAAATGGTTTTTTTTCCAAAATATGTGTTAGACTAAATTGAATGAAATATATATTAAATTGATTTCAATTTATTCGTATAGATCCAGTCAGACCTTGTACGGAGTTAGATGGAAGTAAAGAGAAAATATTAGATTAATCGCCTCCGTATCTATGGATTCTCGTCAAGGTAAGTTCATGTAATTAAATTGAGTATTTATATGTTTTAATTGAATTATATGTATGTGATTTGTATAATTACCATGTATAAATACTGATCACATATCTGACAACATATGATTATTACCGAGTCCCGTTTGAATCTTAGAAATTCGTAGGATACAAATGACATGTCATTAGGGATTACAGATTGTAGCTCGTGAGAGCTTACCGATTCTCAGCTTGTATGAGCATACATGTACAGGAATTGACGAATTACAGTTTAGCACACTATGTGTGAGCTATCCCGAGTATTTAACGATATTCTAAATGGTTCAATAGGCAATGTTATGTTATGAGATGATATGAGTTTGATACGAACTATTACAGGTATATACATGAAATACATGGAAATGATATTACAAGATATATTGAAACATGAAATGGATGATACATGTATATGAAACTTGTTATAACAACACGGTTTAGACCCTAGTCGAAATAGTGGTTTTGGGACTACAAATCTGAGGTAAAAAATATTTTAATATTATTTTTAGTGTTTACAATATGTGATTGAGTGTGTTTGAAAGTTCTGTGTGAAAATTTTAACGTTTGTGTGCTTAATTTGCAAAAAGGACTTAATCGCATTAAATGCAAAAGCTGTGTGCTGATTGTTAGAGTGCCTAATTGGAATGGTTTTCTAAATGAGAAGTACTTATGTTGATAATAGACAATTAAAAGAATGGATGGACAAAAATAGGTTAGGTTTGGTGGAATTTTAAATGAAAATAAAAAGGGTAAAATTTGTAATTTATTTTTAATGTTAATATAATTAAAATAAAACAAATTAGATGGCCCTTTTCTCATCATCTTTGGCCGAATATTGAAATAAAAGAAAAGAGAAAAATCCATCTAGGGTTCGACCCTTGTTCATCATGATTAAGGTATTTTTTGCTTCAGTTTTTGATGATTTCTACGTTTTTGTGATCGTTGCTTACTGCTTTAGCTAGCCCATGCTTTAATTTTAGAATTTGATGAAGATTTTTAGATGTGCCATTTATGAATATGTGAGATTTGTGTTGATAGTTGGTGGAATATGAAAGTTTAATGTTGAGTTAACATAGTTTGTCTTTGAATTTTTGATGAAATTGGCTATTTTGGGATAGATTTGTAAAAATATGAAATTGAAGGACTAAACTGTGAAATAAATGAAATATGTGGGCTTGTATGAACACAAGAAAAATTCAGCTAGGCATGTGTGAAAATAAATTATGTGAATTTGATGATTTTATGAAATAGGAATTAAAGTGTCGAAATGTGAAAATGTGAGGGCTATTTTGTAAAATGTCCTAAATATGTGTGTTTGAACTAAATTGAATGAATTGTTGGTTGAATGAGTTAAATTTGAATATGTATAGACCAAGAAAAGAGGCATTTGGATCGAGATCGAGGTAAAGAAAAAGTGCTCGATTAATCAACTTATTTTGTTACTTCGACGTCCGAGGTAAGTTTGTGTATAATATGAATCTTTTAAATTTATATCTATGTGTTATGAAATGAATGAATATGTGATTATTGAATTAGAAATGCTATATGTGGAATTGAGAAATGTGGCACTAAGTGTGCATAATTCGATTGGAGACAGAGGTGAATATCACTGTGTATGCGAAGTAAAGGAAGCCTCAGCTATATCGATTAGCACTGTGTGTGTGATATCGAGTTAAATTCAGTTTAATATAAATGCACTAAGTGTGTGATGATATTAAAGCTTCAGCTAATAATTTGGCTTTAAGTGTGTGAGTAAATCGAATGATTGACAAAGATTGAACGAAACATGATATTGAGCATTGAGTAGCAAGAGTGATCAATAATTATGTGTTGGCTAAGGTATGTATGGAATCTATGTGGTTGATGATTTTGGTAAATGAATATATAGATGATTGAGTGAGTATACTAGCTATGAAAATATGGTATATATTTGTGAATTGATCTAAGAGATGGTTTAATTTATGTATTGTAATTGAATTATTGAGTTAAATGTATTATATGACGAACCTACTAAGATTTTAAGCTTACTGTGTGAAGTGTTTTTCTATTTTATAGTGTCTATAAAGCTAGCTCGGATCTAGGATCGTCATGACTCAAACACACTATCGGCTATCTATTTTGGTATTTTTGGAAAGATGTATATATTTGAATATGGCATGCATAGGCTAGTAGATATGACATGTTTTGAAGTGTAAAAGCTTTAACATGTGATCTGGCCTGGAAGTTGAATGATGTTGGTTCATGTGAGTAGGTTATGTGAATGATAAATATGGTATGAGTTAGTGAAAATGGATATGTATGTTTCATGCTTAAATTGGTTGATGAGTATTGTGGTTCAAATGTGAAATTGTGATATGAATTGCATAATGCTTGACTTGTATGATTTGGGATGTGAAATTGGTATTTCCGATAGACTTATTTGAGTTGAAATTGAGTATGGAAATAGTTTGTGTAGATGGTGATTAATTGGTGCATATATTGGTATGTTTTGGTTGCCATTTGAGATATAAATGCATATGGTTTGATGCTTTTAGGTGATTCTAAGTGCGAGTGGCAAGTTTGGCCTTGCAAATGGCTTAAAATTGCCCACACAGTTAAGCACACGGGCGTGTGGCTCAACCGTGTCATTTGAGTTTGCAAAATTGAAACAAGTCAAACTCGCACACGGACATGTGACTGGCCATGTGGTGCAAGTCAGTGTCAACCACGGGTGAGGCACATGGGTGTGTCTCAGGCCGTGTGGACAAGTCAGTATGTATGCCCTATATTGCCACGGTTTAGAGCCATGTGTGTGTCCAACATCGTGTGAGGCACACGGCCTACCCATACGGGCATGTGACCTCTGTAGCTTTGAAAAATGTTT